>WQNJ02000024.1:5274746-6709746 GCA_016584745.2 Phylloscopus trochilus trochilus | reverse complement strand
TCGGGTAAAAATAATTTGCGCTCTCAGTTCCGCCCCTGACACTTTCCAAGCCCACGGAATGAGCTGGGAATGGGAAGGCGGTGGGCAGGGCTCAGGGCTGACCCCCGGAGGGAGCTCTGGAAATCCCATCAGAACCCCCCCGAGGGTGAGATTCCTGCCGGGCTGCTCCGGCCCTGACAGACCCCAGGGTTTGATTTGGGGTCTGAACCCAACCTGCAAACCCCGAGCCCTGCAGGGCCAGCGCGGGGGAAGCGCCTCCTGATCCCGACATGGAAAATGCTGATTTCTCCTCACCCCGCCTGGCCGGGGCCGGGCAGGGGAGTCCCGGGGATGGGGAGGAGGGAGGAGATTCCCTGATGGAGCAAAGGCAGCGCCGGTGCAGGGACAGAGCTCTCCTGGCCCTGCTCTGCCAGCCCCGGGCCAGCCCCTGGTGCCTGTGGCTCTGATTTCTGCTCCAGGGGATGTGAGGCATGGTCCTGCCCTGCCAGCCCCGGGCCAGCCCTTTGGTGTTCTCTGGGGTTTTGCTGTTCTCCTCTGGCTCTTTAAGGAGTTTTTCTGAAGTTCTATTTCAGCCCTCTGTGTTTGCCTTTTGCGATGGGGTCAGACACGATTTTACATCAACTTCCTTGTTACTGGAACCATCCAACCACGTTTGCATTCTTCTCATCAAGAGGAGAGAATTGATGAACTGTTGGGCTGCCCAGTGTGGTTGGAGAGGAAGATTTTAATCCTCCAATCCACGGTCACTGCTGGAATTCTATAAATGTTGAAGTTTGTAAATAAACCGCCTCATTTCTGCCTTGGACACCCCAGGGTGTCATTTCTTTGTGTCCTGTGTGACACCCTCGGTGCCTGTGGCTCTGATCTCTGTTCCAGGGGATGTGGGGCAGGGCCCTGCCCCTGAGGATTTCCTGGCTCTGGGGCACCTGCTTCTGCTCCCCCAGACTCTGCCTGGAAATCCCAGCCCGGGGAAAAGCTGCTGCTGGTTCTGTGCCCTAACCCAGAAACTGCCAGACCCTGGAGCTCAGAACCACTTCTCCCTTTTCCTTCAAAACGTTCCTAGTGCTGAATTAATTAATAATTTCATTAAACAAAGGTTATCCCGGCTGGCTGATAGCTGTGAGCACTTTGTAACTTTGCAAGTGGGACCTGGTGTAAAAGCAGCTGAGAAACTCTCACACTTCCCATCTGGGTTTGGGTTTTGTTGTTTGTTTTTTTTTTTCCTGCTGATGTGTTTACAGGGGTTTGGGGATGGTGATGATGCAAGAAAGGAAGGAACTGGAGAGCACCAGGGAGCAGCTTTGGCAGCTCCAGCCCTGCTGGAACATCTGGGTCTTGGGAGGGATCTTCTGAACCTTGGGAGAGGCTGAAGGTGGGGGCAGCAGCTGCTGGGGGTGTCAGGGCTCCCGGGAAAACGGAGCAGGCTTGGCCTCGGCAGGGAAAACCGCAGGAATGGACACGAGGGGATGCAAAACTCAGTCCTTGCTTATTGACCTCGACGTGAGGAATGCCACATCCAATTAACAGTCGTTAATGAGGCTCAGGGAAGGCAGGGGTGACCTTCCCAAGGAGCAGCTGAACTTCGGGAGCTGGGAATTTGCACCGGGCACAGTAAAGTGCGGGAATGCCGAGGTACAGAGTGCAGGAATGCCGGGGTGAGTGAGGAACTCGGCAAACCCACACGGAAAAACCTCTGCTGGAATCTGCTCCGCAGCGAAGCTGCTCGGGAGACCTTGGGAGCTCATCTGCGCAGATCAGGCGAGCCCCGAGTGCGTTCCCGGGGTTTAAAATGACTCTCATTAAACTCCTGAAACGAGGAAGAGCCTCCGCAGTTCCAATAAGGTGCCCAGAGGAGCAGAGAGAAGTGAGATTTAAGGAAACTCGAATCAAATCTGACTTTCATTTCCAACTCTCGTACGGTTGGGGGCTCCGAGGAGAGCAAACCCAGAGCGCCCCCGGGGCCCTGGGCTCACAGCCGCTGCCTCAGGGAGGATAAAACCCATTTATCTCCTGCACAGCTGGGCTCTGCAAGGACCCGATGCTCCCTTGGAAGGAAGGGTGGGATGAGGGAGCAGCCTGGGGCTGCTGAGCGCTCCAGCTGCGATCAGAAGGCCGGAGCTCTTCAGGCTGGAAAAATCCTCTCCTCAGCCCAGCAGCACCTGGGTGGGTGTTCCCTTGAGCCCACCTCCAGGGCTGCGTTGTGTACCTGGTTCTGGCCCAGTTTGGTGTTCAGTTTGGGCTCCCAGCAGCTCTGATACGCCACAGCAATACCTGTTGGTGGGGTCTTGATTCTACAGGCAGCTCAGCTCACACTGTCGTGGCTGTGGTAAAAAGAGGGGACTCTCCAAGGCTTTCAGGAAACAGAGGTTTTATTTGGGGGGTCAGGGGATCCCCCAGCCTCAGTCCAGTGCCTCAGAGAGACCCCGAGCTTGGGCTGCAGGGGGGTTTTGTACAGAACAGTTTGGGAGGTTGGTACAAATTATTCAAACCAATAAAACAATCCAAACACTACATGCCAGCTAAGTTACCTAAACTCTAACAAATCCAAAACAGGTTTGGGAGTGGTCTCAAGGGGGTCCTGCCAACCAGTGGCCGGAACTCTTGGACCTTGAAAATAAGAATTACATGATGAACAAAGGGAAAAATTAGGCATAACACAGGGATGAAACAAGAGAAGAACCAATAAAAAAGAGTCTCCAAGCAGAGACTGAAGTTGTCTTAGAAACCCTTATCAAACCATGATAAGAACACATTCTAAAACAAGAGGCCCTTTCAAGGTGTTTAAACTACACTAAACTTCAAATATAAAAAACCTATAACGTATTCATAACTAAAGCTTATAAAACATTTCTTGCAAACCCACAGTCCGGGGGCTCGGCTGGTGCAGGGCGATGCTGAGGGAGCTGTGGGTGGGTTTGCAGTGTCCCCCGTGCCTGAGGAGCGGGGCTCAGCAGCCATTTCAGGAGGAGTTTTGCTCCAAATCCTAAACCCAAGCCAGGCCGGCGTTTCCTTCCCTGAAATCCCCGCGTCCACCTCCAGCCCTGAGGCTCCGAACCCAACAGAACCCTTTGGTGCTGGGCAGGGGAATGTTAATCCACCCTAAAGGCTCCTTTAGAGGTGGAAATCCGAGAGCAGGTGACTCCCAGCCCCTTCCTGCTGCAGGCCGTTAAAATCCCCTTTGCGCTTTTCCCTGTGCCTGAGGGGTTGTGCTGGAACAGAACATTTCCAGTGATCATTTCCAGAGCCACGGAAAGGTGTTCGGGGGGAAAAGAGTGCTCTGCTACCTACAGCAGACTGCTTTTTTGGGGGTTTTTTGGGGTTTGGGTTTTTGTTTTTTTTTTTGAGTTTGTTTTGTTTTGTTTTGTTTTTTGGGGTTTTTTTTGGTTGGTTGGTTTTTTGGTTTTGTTTTTTTGTTTGTTTGGTTTTTGGGTTTTTTTTGGTTTGTTTTTTTTTTGGTTGGTTGGTTTTTTGGTTTTGTTTTTTTGGTTGGTTGGTTGGTTGGTTTTTTTCTTTTTTTGGTTTTTGGGGGTTTTTTTTGGTTGGTTGGTTGGTTTTGGTTTTGGGGTTTTTTTGGGGTTTTTTGTTTTGTTTTGGTTGTTTTTTTGTGGGGGGGTGGGTTTTGGTTTTTTTTTGGTTTTGGTGTTTTTTTGTGGGTTTTTTTGGGTTGGTTTTTTGGTTTTTGTTTTGTTTTGTTTGGGTTTTTTTTTGGTTTTGGGGTTTTTTTTGTTTTGTTTTGGTGTTTTTTTGTGGGGTTTTTTTGTGGTTGGTTTTTTGGGTTTTTTTGGGGCGGTTTTTGGGGGTTTTTTGGGCTTTTTTTTTGTTTTGTTTTTTTTTTTTTGTTTGTTTTTTTTTTGTTTTTTTTGTTTTTCAGTTACAGAGCTCTTCTCTTGCCAAAACGTGAAGGAAAAAAAAAAAGCCGTATCCCTCCAGCTGTTGAGTTAAGCAGAGTCTTATTCAAATTACGTAGGGAGGGGGGACAAAAATAAAAACCGTCATAACATAATGAGAATCAAATGTTGGCTCCAGGCGCCTTCATATTCCAGGGCTTTAAAAAAAAAAACCCCACAACAATAGCAACAAAACACTTCCATCTTTTATCTGCCAGTGGGAAAAAAAAAAATGGCCATTTAAATAAACATTAACTAAGGCGGGGAACTTTGATGTTGCGGTGGCAATTGGTTTCTGACAGAGGAGATGGTTCAAGGCTGATTCTCTTTAATCGGTGAGGGGGTTTAGAGGCAGATCGGCTGAATTTACAGCCCCGAAAATTTTTTTAGAGGCTCCTTCTCCTCCGGGGAGGGGAGTTGGGGATGCCGGGGCAGGGGGTTGTGGCCGGCAGGGGCTGAGGGGAGCAGCCAAGACACCCAATTTTTCGTGTCCGGGGTTGGTGTGCAGGGTTGGGTTTGGGAGGTGCAGAAACCTCGGGTGGAAGGAGCCGGCAGGGGTGGAACTGGGGGATCTTTAGGGGCCCCCCCAAAGCTGAGTCAGTCCGGGTTCCTGGGGCTCCGGGGAAGGGGGGAATTGTCTGGGTTGTGTCACACACGCGCCCCTCTCGGCTCCTGCTGCCGGCTCCCATCGCTGGGACCCAGCCCGGGGGGGACTGGGCACCCAAGGGAGCCTGGGGACCCAGGGGAACCCAGGGATCCAAGGGAACCAGGCATCCAAGGGAACCTGGGGACCCAAAGGAGCCTGGGCACCCAAGGGAGCCCCGGAATCCAAGGGAGCCCGGGGACCCCGGGGAACCCGGGGATCCAAGGGAACCAGGCATCCAAGGGAGCCTGGGGACCCAAGGGAGCCCGGGGACCCAAAGGAGCAGGGCATCCAAAGGAGCCTGGAGACCCCAGGGAGCCAGGGCACCCAAGGGAGCCTGGGGATCCAAGGGAACCTGGATATCCAAGGGAGCCTGGGGACCCAATGGAGCCTGGAGACCCAAGGGAACCTGGGCATCCGAGGGATCCTGGGCATCCAAGGGAGCCTGGGGATCCAAGGGAGTCTGGGGACCTCAGGGAGCCAGGGCACCCAAGGGAGCCAGGACATCCAAAGGAGCCTGGAGACCCAAGGGAGCCAGGGCATCCAAGGGAGCCCGGGGATCCAAGGGAGCCGGGGCATCCAAGGGAGCCCGGGCACCCCAAGGAGCAGGGCACCCCAATCCCGGGTGAGCGGGGCTGCAGGAGCCGCGGGCTCGGACACAAAGAGCAGCGCGGCTCTGCGGGAGGGAAGGAGAAATGATGAACGCGGTTAATTCGATTTGCCGCGGGGATCGCGGCCTCGCCTCGGGTGGGGAAAGGCCGGGAGCTGCAGGAAGCGCAGACATCGCGCTCCCCACCCCGGGGAAAGGCTTTCCCGGGCTCGGGAATGTTCCAGCAAAGGCCTCGGGGGCTGCCGGGGCCGGGGCTGGCCCAGCAGCCAGCTCGGCGATGCCGAACGAGCGAGGGGGGGAAGAACAAAAGCGCATCCTTTGATGTGCTCGCCCGCACGACGCTCGGCACGAAATGCAAATGTTCCCCCCACGCCGGAGAACACTTATCAATATTAAGGCGTACACGGAGCAGAAGAAAGGAGGAAGAACAAAATACAACGCTTAACGAGAGGGTAATTTAGCCCTGTTGGCAAAGCGCTCCGAGCCGAGCTCATGAAAAAAATGACTCCGGTGATTGTTCCGCGGGGTTCCCGAGCGTAAATCGCGGGGCTGGTTCGGCGGGAGGCTCGCACCGGCCCGGGGGTGCGGGCAGGGCCGGGGAGGATCGGGGTGTGGGCAGCGGGGAGGGGAAGGGCCATCCCCCCCACCCCCGGGGCTGCGGCAAACTCAGCTCCAGCTGCCAAACAGCTGCAGCGCGGGGCTGGCGGGGGGGCCCGGCAGGGCAGGAACAGAAAAGAGGGGTCCCAGCAGAGCAGGGGGGTCCCAGGAGGGCAGAGGGGTCCTGGCAGGGCAGGGGGGTCTCAACAGGGCAGGAACAGAGCAGGGGGGTCCCAGCAGAGCAGGGGGTCCCGGCAGAGCAGGGGGGTCCTGGCAGGGCAGGGGGGTCTCAGCAGAGCAGAGGGGTCCCAGCAGGGCAGGAGCAGAGCAGGGGGGTCCCAGCAGAGCAGGGGAGTCCTGGCAGGGCAGGAACAGAGGGGTCCCAAGCAGTGCAGGAGGATCCCAGCAGGGCAGGGGGGTCCCAGCAGGGCAGGAGCAGAGGGGTCCCAGCAGAGCAGAGGGGTCCCAGAGGGGCAGGGGGGTCCTGGCAGGGCAGGGGGGTCTCAGCAGGGCAGGAACAGAGCAGAGGGGTCCCAGCAGAGCAGGGGGGGTCTCAGCAGTGCAGGGGAGTCCTGGCAGGGCAGGAACAGAGGGGTCCCAAGCAGTGCAGGGGGGTCCCAGCAGAGCAAAGGGGTCCCAGCAAGGCACTTCCCTCCCTGCAGGAGCTGCTCAGCTCCCAGCACGGCACCCCAGGGTGAGACACCTGGCCAAGGTGATTCCAGCTCTGCGAGCCTCGCCAGGAGCCTGATTGCAGAGCCGAGGGGATGGAGCAGCGCAGGCAGCCCACTCCAAAAGGAATTTTTTTTTTTTTCCATAATTAGGCCACAAGGTGGGAAAGTCCTCTTAGCGCTGCATTACTGAGCACCTGAAAGGAGAGAATGGGAAGTTTCTCAAGGGGCCAGCAGACCTGGGAAAGCAAATCACTGAGACCAAAGAAAATGAGATTAAATGGAACCTCTGAAATGCAGGGTGCCTATTGACCTCCCTCACACCCAGCGCTTTCCTGCTCTGAAAAAAGGGGGGGGGGAAAAAACTCTCCAGGAGAATGCAGGCTGCTCAGCAGATAGCTGGAGGCTGAGTTGGATTTGAATTTTGATCAAAGTTCCTCTCATTTGCCATGCTTTCCTCTGCCTGCACTCCCAATCTGCCTCTTTTGCTTAAAATAATGCTTCCCATCCGGGGAGCCGTGCAGAGCAAGGAAACCTGGGCTCCTGGAAATGCCTTTGGTGCCGTCTGGGGGGGTTCTTCTCCAGGTTCCAGGCTGCTGGAAAAGCAGCATCAGCTGGAAAAGCTGCCCCTGCCCACGGGGGCTGCTCAGGGTGGGCACAAAGAACCAACACTCACACATTGCCGTGTCCAAGGCAGAAAAGAGATTTTATTTACGAATTTATAGAATTCTAGCAGCGGCCGTGGATTGTTTGGAGGAAGTTTATTTACAGCTTTAACATTTATCGAATTCCAGCAGTGACCGTGGACTGGAGGAAGAAAATCTTCCTCTGTAGTCACTGCCTGTCATGTTTGGGTTTTCTGAAGTTCTTTCCCAGGGACCTAAACTGGTGAACAAGGTCACACTCTCTAAACTCCCTTGTTTTTCACATTTCTCTCCTCAGGAGGGGCTTTGCTCGTTGACCCTTGGTGTGACCAATGGTTCAAAGGTGGGCTCTTAGGTGGGCACATTGTAGAAAAGTATAAAAACAGGTGCTGAGAATAAACCAGACCCTTTTCGGAGCATCAGCCTTCTGAATCACGAGTCCACGTCTCATTCATTGTGTCCCACAATGCGACATTCCTCCCCAGCCACACCGGGCAGCCCAACAGCCCATCAATTCTTTCTCCTCATGAGGAGAATGCAAACGGGGTTGGATGGCTCCAATAACAAGAAAGTTGTTTGTGTAAAATCTTGTCTGACTCCGTTGCAAAATGCAAACACAGAGGACTGAAATAGAACTTTAGAAAAACTCCTTGAAGAGCCAGAGGAGAGCAGCAAAAACCCCAGAGAACAACAGACCTCAACATTTATAGAATTCCAGCAGTGACCGTGGATTGGAGGAAGAAAACCTTCCTCTCCAACCACACTGGGCAGCCCAACAGCCCATCAACAATCTCCTCCTGATGAGGAGAATGCAAACGTGGTTGGATGGTTCCAATAACAAGAAAGGAGAGAATGGGAAGTTTCTCAAGGGGCCACCAGACCTGGGAAAGCAAATCACTGAGACCAAAGAAAATGAGATTAAATGGAACCTCTGAAATGCAGGGTGCCTATTGACCTCCCTCACACCCAGCGCTTTCTTTGCGTTCCCGCTCTGAAAAAAGGGGGAAAAAATCGTGTAAAATGGTGTCTGACTCCATCACAAAAGGTGAACACAGAGGGCTGAAATAGAACTTCAGAAAAACTCTTTGAAGAGCCAGAGGAGAACAGCAAAAACCTCAGAGAACAACAGACCTCAACACTTATAGAATTCCAGCAGTGACCGTGGATTGGAGGAGGAAAACCTTCCTCTCCAACCACACCGGGCAGCCCAACAGCCCATCAACAATCTCCTCCTGATGAGAAGAATGCAAACGTGGTTGGATGGTTCCAATAACAAGAAAAGTTGTTGATGTAAAATGGTGTCTGACTCCATTGCAAAAGGTAAACACAGAGGGCTGCAATAGAACTTTAGAACAACTCCTTCAAGAGCCAGAGGAGAACAGCAAAACCCCGGAGAACATCTGGAGGGTCCTGGGCACCGCGAGCTGGGCGCGGAACGGGAGCAGAACCGAGCGGGGCTTCCCCGGCTGCTCAGCCCCGCGGCCGTCAGGTAAATGGGAAGCGACAGAGTCGCCGTTGGTACAAATTAAAAACAAATCAGAAGGGTGCAGAGCAGCATCCCCCGAGCTTCCAGTCCATTAGCGGCTGATTTACTGCGCGCTGACCTGTGGCTGTTGGCGCCGGGAGGATCCCGCCCCGGCCCCGCGCCGGTCAATAAGCTATTTAATTTAATGAGAAGCGGTATTGATGGGCCCGGGGAATGCAGCTCCTAAATGATAATTAAAAATAAAAATAAAAATAAATTTAAAAAAACCATAAAAATAAATTAAAAAATAAAAATAAAAATAAAAATAAAAATAAAAATAAAAATAAAAATAAAAAATAAAAAATAAATAAAATAAAAATAAAACTAAAACTAAAAAATAAAAATAAAAATAAAAATAAAAACAAAAATAAAAATAAACTAAATTAAAATTAAAATTAAAAATAAAAATAAAAATAAAAATAAAAATAAAAATAAAAATAAAAATAAATTAAAAGAAAAATAAAAAATAAAAATTAAAATTAAAAATAGAAATAGAAATAAAATAAAAATAAAAATAAAAAATAGAAATAGAAATAGAAATAGAAATAGAAATAAAAATTAAAAATAGAAATAAAAATAAAAATAAAAATAAAAATAAAAATAAAAATAAAAATAAAAATAAAAATAAAAATAGTAAAAATAAAAATAACAGAAGGGAAAAAAAAGTTGGGAAAAAAAAAGAAAGATGCGGCTGCAAGGAGCAGATAAAGTCCTCGACTCGGGGAGTTTGCTGGTTGGGTGTTTTCCCTCTTGTTATCTCTTTAATTAAAGTCCTGAGATGTCTCGGCTGGGTTTGGGTTATTATATTATATTATATTATATTATATTATATTATATATATTATTTTATATTTATAATACATATTCTATAAATATAATATAATTATAAATTATAATAACATAAAATTCTTATAATTTTGCAATTAAGGGGGGCTTTCGGGCAAAGGTATGAGAAACAGGCTTAACAGTTCTTTACTGGGAATATTTAAAATAAAAACGCAGTGGTACACAAAAAAAAAAAAACTTAAAAAAAAATGGGGGGGAAAAAAAATAAAAATAAAAATCTAGAAACCTTGCCAGAGTCAGAGCCCAGCCTGACCCGCTGTTGGTCAGGGTGCTGGGAGCAGTGCAGAGAAATCCTCCTGCAGTGCCAGGTGTGGCTGTGCTGGAGCAGGGAGGATCCTGCCGGAGGGGTGGGGGTGCAGGGGTGTCTGTGTCTGTGTCTGTGGCTCCCCGGGGCCCTGCAGCACACGGCTGCTCGCCGAGCCACAGGCACACGTGTTCTCCTCCCCAATGTTTTGGGAAGCTCCGCAGACGTGTTAGGAAAGCTGTCGCTTGCACAAACTTCCCTGCAAAGCCTGGGTGTGATTTTTTTCTTTTTTTTTTTTTTTTTTTTCTCTCAGAGCTATTAACGGAGGGCTCGAGCAGAACCAGCTTGGCAGGAAGGAAGAGAAAACAAACACCCCTGAGCTCCAAGGATGAACCAAAGGGAGGTGTGGAGCACCGAGGAGCTCCACAGAGGTGTTCACTGCCCAGCTCAGCTGCTGCAGTCACTGCCTGTCACGGTTGGGTTTTCTGAAGTCTTTTCTCAGGGACTAAAATGGTAAACAAGGTCACACTCCGTAACTCTCTTGTTTTTCACGTTTCTCTCCTAAGGAGGGGCTTTGCTCGTTGACCCTTGGTGTGACCAATGGTTCAAAGGATCCCACCTCTTAGGTGGGCACATTGCAGAAAAGTATAAAAATAAGTTCTGAGAATAAACCAGCCCCTTTTCGGAGCATCAGCCTTCTGAAATCACGAGTCCGTGTCTTTCTTTCGTGCCCAACAGTGACATCTGATACACAGAAAATTCCCTGCACATTATTTACAATTGTGAACCAATATCTGTACTCTGCACTGAACAGGTGTCTTCTCCTCTGACCCCATCCCTCTAAAGTTACTCAGTGTCATCATCACTGCACAAAAATGAGACGAAGAAGAAGGAGAAGTGCAGTCACTGCCTGTCATGGTTGGGTTTTCTGAAGTTCTTTCTCAGGAACTAAAGCTGGTAGACAAGGTCACACTCTGTAAACTCTCTTGTTTTTCACATTTCTCTCCTAAGGAGGGGCTTTGCTCATTGACCCTTGGTGTGACCAATGGTTCAAAGGTGGGCTCTTAGGTGGGCACATTGTAAAAAGTATAAAAATAAGTTCTGAGAATAAACCAGCCCCTTTTTTGGAGCATCAACCTTCTGAAATCCCGAGTCCGTGTCTCATTGATTGTGTCCCACAGCGACCCCCGGGCTCCCCCACCTTTGCTCGTTCCCTGCTCTCGCTCTGCTCTGCCTGCAAAGGAACTCGTTGTGAGCACCTCAGGATTTTCAGGTTTTCAGCGCCAACCAGCAGCAAATTCCAGCTCCCTGTTGAGGCGGGAGGAAAAGCTGCCCCAAAGCTGGAGAGAGCCAGGGTGAGCAGCAGGAGAGGGCTGGGCTCTGCCCCTGCTGCCCTGGGATGCTCCCGGGGATAAACCCCGGGCAGGGAATGACCGATGGAATATCCGCGATAAACCATTCACAGCTCCCTCAGAGCGGCCCGGGGAGGGAGGGAATGAATAAAAACCCGCGATGATCCGCAGGCAAACAGGGAAGGGCTGAATCCTTCCAATAAATGGCTCCCAACAAATAATTCCACCGGCTCTCATGAGCGGCTTAGGCCCTCGAGCATGAAGATTATCAGCCTCATGTAATTTTCTCCTGGCTGATGTAGCTGCAAAGACCATTCATATTCATATAAATGTCTAATGTCTAATCCTCTAATCTAATCCTTTTTTTTTTTTTTTTTTCCATTTTTTTTTGCCTCCCTTGCTCATGCTGAAGGTTCCCAGCCTGGGCTCCGAAGCCCTCTGAGCAATGGAATTATTGATAAATTACTGCAGAGAGGAGGAGCACGGCACAGGCACCAAACCCACCAAGCTCTGCCTCCTCTGCAAGGGTTGGAATTTCTCTGCTGGGTGAGCTGGAAGGACAATTGCAGGTGTTTTCCTGGAGTGAGGTGATTTCCCCTCCAACCGGGGCTTTCAGGGAGCTTGAGGAAGGGTCTGGCTTTGTCACGAGTCAGCTTAAGCTCTGTTCGTGCAAATTAAAAAATGTGAACCAAAAAGCGAGAAATGTAAAAAAAAGGAGAAACATTTAAAAATAAAAATAAAAAATAGAAATAAAAAAATTAAAATTAAAATTAAAATTAAAAATAGAAATAAAAATAAAAAATAGAAATAGAAATAGAAATAAAAATAAAAAATTAAAAGAAAAATAAAAAATAAAAATTAAAATTAAAAATAGAAATAGAAATAAAATAAAATAAAAATTAAAATAAAAATAAAAATATAACTAAAAATAAAAATAAAAATAAGAAATAGAAATAGAAATAAAAAATAAAAATAGAAAATAAAAATAAAAATAAAAATAAAAATAAAAATAAAAATAAAAATAAAAATAAAAATAAAAATAAAAATAAAAATATAACTAAAAATAAAAATAAAAATAAAAATAAAAATAAAAATAAAAATAATCCTCCAGACAATCAGGGAATCGTTTGGGTTGGGAGGGACCCCAAAGCTCACCCAGTGCCACCCCTGCCCTGGCTGGGCACACCTCCCTCTGTCCCAGGCTGCTGCAGGGACAGTGCCAGGGGTGGGAGCAGATTGGGAGGCAGTGAAAGCCCAACTCCCCAGCCCAGCTCCCCAGCCCAGCCCTGCCCTGCCCTGCCCTGCCCTGTGAGCAGCCCCTCGCTCCCTGATGGATGCTCCTGCCGGGAAAGGTTTGCACCACGGGCAGGAATTATCAACCCAGGCACGGCCCCTGGCCCGGCAGCGTCCCTGCGATAAAAATTATCATCCCGGAGCTGGTTTTCATTCGGAATTAGGCTGAGGCTCATCAACCCATTATCTCACTTAGACCAACAAATAGGCATCGGAGGGAGCTTCTTTCAAATCGCGGCGGGCTCGGGCCGGCTCTGAAATCCTGCCCTGCAGCAGCAGACTCAGCAGCCCATTTATTGCTCCCCCAGGGCCGGCCAGCTCTCCATTCACTTTTACCTCCGACTAATAGCACATTCACAAGCAATTTTGTGGGTGACTCCCAGACTTTAGGCTGCTCTGGGTGGTTTCCCCCCCCCCCCCCCCCTTATAAATTATCTTTTTGCTTGATGATATGGAATTATTTAGTCGACAGCTCCCATGAAAAGAACCTGTGCTCTCACAGGCAAAGACATTTTTTCCCCCGGAAAACACGGCTGGAAAATGGTTCTGAATCTGCTGAATGCAGGGAGCCGAGTTTTTGCCACGATTAGAGAGGAAAGGGAGACTTTCCCCATTTGAATGTTGCCCTTCCTGATAGCTCCAACACGCATTTCCAAGTCAATAAGTTTGCGGCTTTGTTGTCAGACGGAGCTGGTTTGTATTAAAATTCTCCGCCTCGCTTTCCGCGGGTATACTGGCTGCTTTGTAAATAGAATTTATTTGTAAAAACGTCGCTTTCTGTCGCCGTTGTTGGGCGTTCCGTGCTGCCCACCAAGCCTGGCCGTGGCACCACTTGCTCCTGGAGATCTTCCTGCTCAGCCACATCGGGGGTGCCGAGCAGGGCTGGGGTGGGTCTGTGTCCTTCGGAAACACCTCCAGGGCTGCAGGAGGGCAGGAAGATTTGGGGAATTCCTGGAGAGAGATTTCCCCGCTGCTGCAGAGCTGCAGTGCAGCCCAGGGCACAGCCCAGGGCACAGGGCACAGCACTCACAAAGCCTTTGGGTGGCAAAGGACCTGGACCTTTATTTAGGAGGGACAACTTCCCCCACCCCAGGGTGCTCCCAGCCCTGCCCAGCCTGGCCCTGGGCACCCCCGCGCTGCTGGAGAGCCCTTGGCACTGAGGAGGGGACAGCCAAAGCCACCAGGGCACCTTTAACGGGACAGGGGGACAGCCCGGGTGTGACAGACAAAGCCACCAGGGCACCTTAAACCGGGACAGGGGGACAGCCCGGGTGTGACAGACAAAGCCACCAGGGCACCTTAAACCGGGACAGGGGGAGAGTTCAGGTGTGACAGACAAAGCCACCAGGGCATCTTTAACCGGGACAGGGGGAGAGCTCAGGTGTGACAGACAAAGCCACCAGGGCATCTTTAACCGGGACAGGAGGGGACAGGGGGACAGCCCGGGTGTGACAGCCAAAGCCACCAGGGCACCTTAAACCGGGACAGGAGGGGACAAGGGGAGAGCTCAGGTGTGACAGACAAAGCCACCACCGTGTCCCGGGTGCCACGGACCAGACAAGCAGTGGAAGCTGCTCAGGAGCTGCTGCAAGAGTCACTCTGCGGGATAAACTGCTGAACTGGAGAACCCCCCGGGCTGGAAAAGCCCTTCGGGGTGTGGGTGAGCAGGAGAGCTGCCCGGAGCCCCTCTGGCACGGGGGGATGGACAGAGCAGTGTCCGTCTGTCCCTCCCTCCCCCGGGCTGCAGGGGCAGCGCTCAGGGACCGGGGCAGGACCAGGACACGACCCCGCTGGCTCCAGGGGGGCCCAGCCCGAAGGATAAAAACCCTGGAGAGCCCCCAGCCCCAGAGCGGAGCCTGCAGCTGCTCCTCCCTGCCCAGAGCCTGCCCTGAGGGGCAGCAGAGCCCCCGGCCCTGAGGGAAGGGTTCCTTTCGGGACAGAGGGGACAGGTCCGGCTTCTTTCCCTCTGCCAGGGCCGGGATTCATGCACGGGAAAGGCGGTTTGTGTTGGGGCTGGGATGTTTGTTATTCCCAGCCTATTTACAGACCCTTGAGCTCTGACTAGCGAGGTAGGGAAATGAGGTGAAAAGGAGCTGGTTGTCTCACTCTTCCCAAGGTTATTTAAGCGCTAATCACCCGATAACGAGGTGACACCTCTATGGTTTGTATTTCCGACCCAACAGTGACCACCCAAGGCCCGCAATGCAAACCTTCTCCACCCAACGACAGAAAAACACCCAAACCCCTGAAGGAGAAAGTGAAGAAGAAAGTGAAGAAGGTGAAGAAGAAGGTGAAGAAGGAAGAACAAGGTGAAGAAGGAAGAAGAAGGTGAAAAAGAAAGGGAAGAAGAAGGAGAAGGAGAAGGAGAAGGAGAAGGAGAAGGAGAAGGAGAAGGAGAAGGAGAAGGAGAAGGAGAAGGAGAAGGAAGTGAAGAAGAAGAAAGTGAAGAAGAAGAAGAAAGTGAAGAAGAGGGAAGAAAAAGAAGGTGAAGAAGGTGGTGAAGAAGAAGGAAAAAGAAGAAGAAGGTAAAGAAGAAGGAAAAATAAGAAGAAGGTGAAGAAGAAGGACCCAGGCAGATGCCCAGAATCTTCCACCTTGACTCACATGTAATTGCTGGGTACTAAACCCCCAAAATCTCTGCTTCCAGAATTCCAACAGGACAGACATCCCAAAAGCTCCTCAGAGCACTGGCAGAGCTGGCTGGGGCTCTCTCAGGCACTTTTCAACATCCTCCCAACTGTTTCCCCAGCACTGACCTTTGGCTGAGCACGGAAAGAAACAGGCACACACAGAGCAACACAGTCTGCGTGGAAAATAGAAATGTTGACATTAATAAATCATTAAAGGATTTCGATGCCCAACAGCAAGCGCAGACCTTTCATCCCTTATTCCTAGCTCTGCATCTGGCCACTAATCCTGTGAAAACAAGGAGAAATTATTGATATTATTATTTCAGCCTTCTGCAAATGGAGCCTGGCTGTGGGGACTGAACAAATATTTAGAGAAGGGAGGGTGGGGTTGGGTGGGGTTTGAACCTTTGGCCGGTGGGATTTTTGAAAGGCCAAGAGGAGATCCAGAGAAGGACGGACGGAGTGTGAAATGTGGGCAGCAGAAGGAAATCGTTGAGCAGAGCAGGGCCCGGTTTGGCTCTGTGGAGTGAGAGTTACGGGCTGCAGTTACTGCGCTTTCCGTGGCTTTTAAATGCAGATGCCGGGGATCCATCACAGCGGTGTTCGTTTGCTCGTTTCCCTCTCCCTGCATGCGAGGAGACATCGATAGAGTTGAACTGCAGGGACACATCCATCCACCCCTGCGCCTCCTCCACAGCCATCCACCTCCTTTATTAAGCTACAGCCTAGCAAGGAAAAAAAAACCAAAATAATAATAAAAAAAAAGCGCCATATACAGCCACTTGTGTTTTAAAGGAGCGGCAAAAGCAGGAGCTACAAACCTCAGCCTGATTTACACCCCTGGCAGAGCCACCTGGAAGGGAAGTTTATAAACCCACTGCCAGACCTTCCACTGCAGCTGAGAGGGGCCACGAGGGCTCCTCCAAACAATATTTCATGGATTAGAATGGGCAGAAACTCCTGTTATTTACACCAGACTCTTTCACGGCGTTTATCGATGTTCCTGGGGCTGGGAGGAGGTGAAGAGAGAGAGGGAGAGAGAGCTGGGAAGTGGAACAGATCCAGCTGCTGGGATGCTCCTGGAAAACAGCCCTGGGGGAAAGCCCTGCCCTGCCCTGGGGAGCTCCTGCCCCTGGGCAGAGTAGGAGAGGCTGCTGGAAATCCTTTTCTTCCCCAGGGGTCAGAATCTCCCAGCTCCCCACAGCCCCACAGGATTATTTGTCCCTTTTCTACAGATCCGACTCCTCTGGCTTCCCCCTGATCTCATCCTCACACCTTCCTTTCAGCTTTCCAACCATTCTTTATTCATTCCCTGGAACCTGCCCCACCTGTAGCTTGACCAGCATCCAAAATCTCCTCCTGCACCAGGAGGCACCCGGTTCCCTGTGGCATCCTGCAGCACAGCCAGGGTGCCGAGGGTGGAGTGAGGCTGTTCAAGATCACAACACAACGACACCGACTCAGCAGGCTGACAATGACTCCCTTTATTTCTGGGAATTTCTTCCCTTTTATGCTGTTCTACAGAGAACAACCCAATGGGTGGAACAGAGACAAACTCCTTCAGTCACATTGGTCAGAGCAGAGGGACAGCAAGGAGAAGTCCCTCCCAGGGAAAGGAATGCAAACAAAGGTCACAGTCAGGAAAACGTGTCTGTTGTTGGCAGAAAACTCTCTGGGGAAGGAGTTTCAGAGAAACCCAAACCTCTCAGGCACCAGCCAGGGCTGCAGGTGCAGGGCACTGCTGGCACTGGGGTTTGCCCTCGGTGCCCTTTGTTTTTATTGCCACCCTTTTCCCTGCCCCTGCCTCCAGACTCCCCTCCCCATGGCTCTGATCTCCTGCCCTGGGAAGGCTTCAAAGGATCCAGAATGTGGGCAGAGCCCAGGAAGGCTCTGCCAGCTGGGGATGCTCTGCTGAGGCTGCTCTGAGCCCCGGCCCAGCCCTGATGCTGAGCTCCAAGGGCCCCGAGAGCACATTGGCACCAGAGCTGGCTGGACAGCCTGGCTCAGAGCCGGAAATTCCTTTAAAATGATAAATCCCTCCCTGGATTTATGCCCTCCCTGGGATAAATCCCTCACCTGGGTGCCTGGCACGGGAGCAGCTGCTGCCCTGGCAGGCTCAGAGCCTGGCTGTGCATCCCGTGGGGAGGCTGGAGTGGGCACTGAGCCAACAGGACACCTCCAAAAATAATGAAAAAAATAAAATAAATAAATCAAATCTCCTTTTTTAGCCACCACCAAAACGTGAGGTGTCATTAACGCGCTGCCGAAAGCTGACGTGATGCCTCCTGACCTGAGGCTTTGTCACTAACGAGGTGAGGAAGGATTTTCCTGTTTGATTCTTGTGACCCTGCTGCTGCTCCTGCCGGAGCTTTCCCCGTGCAAACACCCAGCAAAAGGCACAGAGCAGCCCTGGGGAGAGATCTGGGGGGGCTCTGCCTGCTCAGGGACTTCATCTCAGCAGCATTTTGGAGCCTGGAGCCCTGGAAAGGTGATGCCTTCAGCTGTCACAGGGAGCAGCAGTTAATGCTCTCGGAGAGGGAGGCTGATTTTTCTTCTCTCTCTGCAGCCTGTAAGAAAATTAAATTCATGCCCAATGGGCCTAAACATTCCGGGTAGCATTGAAGTGCAAAATTGAGCTAATACCTTTCTGATGTTTAAACAAGTGCTCATGATATTTTTATGCCCATCGAGGAGCGGCTCCGAGGCTCTCGGAGCTGCCGCGGCAGAGCCAAGAGGGAGGCGAGGAATGAAGGGAAATAAAGGGAAGGGGAAAAATCTCTTGGTGGGTCAGAGGGAGTTCTCAGGATAACAGGGATGGGATGAAATCCTCAGAGCTCCCTCCCCTGCTGCAGAATCCCCCCGTGGGGCACGAGAGGCTAAGGACAATTAAACCCTGATATGCAAAGGGACCAAAAATTATAAAAGGGTGAGACCTTGTGATCTGTGGGGCATTTTGGGTCCATTTTGGGTCCTTTTTGGGTCCTTTTTGGGTCCATTTTGGGTCCTTTTTGGGTCCTTTTTGTGTCCATTTTGTGTCCATTTTGTGTCCTTTTTGGGTCCATTTTGGGTCCTTTTTGGGTCCTTTTTGGGTCCTTTTTGGGTCCTTTTTGTGTCCATTTTGAGTCCATTTTGGGTTCTTTTTGGGTCCATTTTGGGTCCTTTTTGGGTCCTTTTTGGGTCCTTTTTGGGTCCATTTTGAGTCCATTTTGGGTTCTTTTTGGGTCCATTTTGGGTCCTTTTTGGGTCCTTTTTGGGTCCATTTTGGGTCCATTTTGGGTCCATTTTGTGTCCTTTTTGGGTCCATTTTGGGTCCATTTTGGGTTCTTTTTGGGTCCATTTTGGGTCCTTTTTGGGTCCATTTTGGGTCCATTTTGGGTCCTTTTTGGGTCCATTTTGAGTCCATTTTGGGTCCTTTTTGGGTCCTTTTTGGGTCCATTTTGGGTCCATTTTGGGTCCATTTTGGGTCCATTTTGGGTCCTTTTTGGGTCCCTTTTGAGTCCATTTTGGGTCCATTTTGGGTCCATTTTGTGACCATTTAATGTCCATTTTGGGTCCATTTTGTGACCAGCTGGCTCTGCTGGGGGTTCTCCTTTTCCCTTTGTGAAAAGCCAACCCCTCTCCTGCAGTTCTGACCCAATATTCCTGCAGAGCTTCAATCTCAGGGAGGAATCATTCCCTGTGAGGGGGACCCTGGGAAGCTGTGGGTGCCCCACCCCTGGGAGCATCCCGGGCTGAATTAATCAACAAACAACGAGCACTAAAAACGTGGGGAGGGAGGTGGGGAAGGCTCCAGCTCCATCCCAGCCCCGCTGGAGCACACACAGGGGGCAGAGGGATTCATTCCCTGGCTGGGCACAGGGGCTGATGCTCAGGGAGGGGAGCAGGAGCAGAGGGGAGCCGGCCCCAGCAGATAAAATACAATTATTCCCAGCAGGAAACGCTGCACCTTCCTCTGGGGATGCTCAGTTGGGGATAAAACCTGTCTGGGGAGGGCTGGGAGCTGCTGCTCTCCTGCTGCAGAGCTGCTGATTCAGGCGAGTGCAGCTCCTCCTCGCAGGCGTGGGGAGTAAAAACCCTGCACGCCTCGATTGGAGCCATTTGTCTCTCCTTTTCCAGCTCTCATTAAAATAATCTGTCCTGATTGTCTGCGGGAGCTATTTTTTGCTCCTCTAAACGGTTGCAGAAGACAGCAGAGATTAGAAAAAAAAATAAAAAAAATAAAAAAAAATAATAAAAAAGAGACTCAGCCCTGGTGAGGCTGTGACTCATCAAATCCAGGCTCCTGCTGGGCTGTGGCAGGGACAGGGGGAAAACCCGGTCTGAAGAGGAGGTTTGAGGGATTTTAACTTCGTTCATACGGGATAGGGACCATCCTGAGCCCTGCCTGCTCTCGGGAGGGCCGGGATTTCTCCCCTCTCCAGGGGCTGTCCTGCCACAGCAGTGATTTGGGGTGAAAATGCTCAGCCTCCCCCTGCCTCCATTTCATTCCTGCACTCAGAGCCCCAGGCTGGAGAGGCCTCAGTGCTGCCAGCACAGCCAACCCAGGGAAAAGGTGTTTGGAGGGAATTTTTAGGACCTAAGGAGTTCTTTTCTACTCCAGCCCCGTGCAGCCTTGAAAGCACCAGGAATCACGAGGAGGTGTAGCTTCCTTCCTTCCTCCATTCCTCCCCTGTCACTGCCCCATCTCCACCATCCCTGCTGCTCCTGCAAGAACAATTCCAGTTCCTTTGGGTTTCCATCCCCTCCAGCCTGGGCGCTTGGAGCTCCTGGCTCGGTCCCAGCCTGAAGCTGAGCTCTGCTGAGCACCCCCAGTCACTGCCAGGAGCTGCAGGGCTCTGCCATTCCCAGGAAAAGCTCAGGAATTCCTGCCCCCCCTGAGGGACAGAGGCTGACCCTGCCTGTGGGCACCCTGAGCACCCCCAGGCACTGCCAGGAGCTGCAGGGCTCTGCCTTTCCCAGGAAAAGCTCAGGAATTCCTGCCTGTGGGCACCCTGAGCACCCCCCAGGCACTGCCAGGCCAGGCAGGGCTCTGCCATTCCCAGGAAAAGCTCAGGAATTCCTGCCTGTGGGCACCCTGAGCCCTCCCCAGGCACTGCCAGGCCAGGCAGGGCTCTGCCATTCCCAGGAAAAGCTCAGGAATTCCTGCCTGCCCTGGGGGACAGAGGCTGACCCTGCCTGTGGGCACCCTGAGCCCTCCCCAGGCAATTCCTGCAGGGAAGCTCTGGGGTGTCCCAAGTGAGCACCCCACATTCCAGGGGCAAAACGCCCAGCAGCCCCTCCCATTAATTAATTAACTAATTAATTAAAACTCAGAGGGCAGCACCCTCCTTCAGCACAAAGGGTTTCCAACCCTTGCTCTGTTTCTTCTTCCTCCATCAACTCCCAGAGAACGCCTTTTGTTCCAGCGCCAGGCTGCAGAGGGGCTGTTTGTTCTCTGGCCATTTCCACGTCCCTATCGCTGACATTTTTAAAAAGCTGCCAGGAAGGGTTTTAATTGGCTGGCACGCTGATTGCCATAACAACTGGCTAATGAACCATCTGTTAGCATATGTAATATTTATTTATACGTTTCAGAAAGGCAGCTCCAGAGCCTGGCCGGGCTCTGCTGCAAGGGCAGGGGCAGCTCGGCCCCGGTGCAGATGGGCAGGGGGGGCACAGGGGGAGGCTTTGGGTCCCCAGGGACCCCCTGAGCCCCTGGGCCAGGCCTGTGGTGCCAGCACAGCTGGGGATTGTCCCCATCGATGCCTGGGGTTGGGATTTGAGGTGTTTCAGGCTCTGTGCAGCTCTGAGCTCACACTCAGGGTCACTCAGCTCTGCACAGGGCAGGGACACAAAACAAATCCTGCTCCTGCTGCACACCAAGGACAACTTTCAGCCCCAAAAGCACAAACAAGGGTGGCTGGAGGGAGGAACAGGAAGGATGGGACCTCACAGCCTGGAGCTGGAATTGGACAATTAAACCCCAATGTGCAAATGGACCAAAAATTATCAAAGTGTGAGACCTGGTGACCGTTTGTCCATTTTGTGCCCATTTTGTGACCATTTTGGATCCAAAATGGATCCATTTTATGTCCACTGTGTGACCATTTTGTGACCATTTTGGGTCCATTTTGTGCCCATTTTGTGTCCATTTTGGGCCCATTTTGGGTCCATTTTGTGCCCATTTTGGGTCCACCTTGGGTGCACCCCTGGCCAGGCTCCTGTCCTGCCCCAGGTGGATCCTAAAGGCCTTCCAATAAATCCCTGCTTTATTCCCTGGCTCTGCCCAGTCCCTGTTCCAGCCCAGCCCTCCCAAGGCAGCACCAGCCCTGCCAGGTCTCTGGGGCAGGGCTGGAATCCCCTGGGATCCCCTGGGGCAGCTCTGGGATCCCCTGGGGCAGCTCTGGGATCCCCTGGGATCCCCTGGAGCAGGGTTGGGATCCCCTGGGGCAGCTCTGGGATCCCCTGGGATCCCCTGGAGCAGCTCTGGGATCCCCTGGAGCAGCTCTGGGATCCCCTGGAGCAGGGCTGGGATCCCCTGGAGCAGCTCCTCACCAGCAGCTCTTTAGCAAGGGCAGCTCCTGCTCCCTCCAGCCCAGCCCAGGAGCTGCCCTTGGCGGCCTCTGGGGCTGCCCTGACCCCAAAAGCGGCGCTGGTGCCCCCCAGAGGGGCAGGGACCCCCCGGGAGCCCCGGCCCCGCTCCCGCCCGCCGGGGGGATGCTGCGGGCTGGCACCGAGAGGGGTTTTTTGGGTTTTTTTTTTTTGGGAATGTATTTTTAGCCTGTTGATGAAGAGCGGGGAAGAAGGGAGCGGAGAAAGCCCCGCTCGGCAGAAGTCACATGCATATGCAAAAGGCTCCTAATTGCCCCTCTTTAGAAACTAATCATTGGGGATTTCACCAGCCGCATTATAGAACCTGACATGCTTATTTTTTTTCCTTTTATTATTTGTAAGCAGTGATCCCATTGAAAAGAAAATCAAACCCTATTTTTGCCAGTCACAACCGCCTCCCTTTCTCTTTCCGCCGGCTTTATTTTATTTTATTTGCCTTTCTTTCCGTCAGTTGAATGGAGCAGCATTTTCGTGTGTATTAATTGCCCTGTAAAATGCCCTCGAAGTCATTAGAATTCCCCATTCAAAACTATTATCTGTGCCATTATGTCTTCGCATTATATTTATTTAAATGTGGCTCTTCTGAATTAGCTTATTTTTAACAGCTAGCCATGCCTGAAATATTGTTCCGGGCCAAGCTGTTCTCAAATCTTGATAATTTTTTTTTTTTTTTGTAATGATAACTTCATAGAAACTCTTAATGCTTTCTCCCAAGCGGAATCACAGTTTTAGGCGTTGAAGCCTCTTGCCTTTTTCTCTATTTTCAGAGGGATTGGAAGCTGCCTGGCAGGATTTTTCCTGCAGACCCCCAAGAGTTTCTCATCCCAGCAGTGCAGAACCGGCAGCTGCGGCCCGGGGCTCTGACACGGAGTTAAACCCAGCGATTGCAGAGCAGATTAAAAGAAAAACCTAGAAGGAGTTAAACCCGGTGATTGCAGAGCAGATGAAGAGAAAAACCTCCCTGAGAGCGAGGCCAAGGTGGTTTATTTCCTCGGGGTGTGCAGGGATGGATTTCCCACCCCATCCTGAAGGGATCTGGGGAGCAGCCAAAGTTAAAAATAAAGAAAATAATAAAAAAATAACAACAAACCCAAGACAAAACAAAAGTTTGGGCAGTGAGGGGTGGAGGGCAGCACCGCCCACCCCAGGAGCTGCCTTCTGGAAGGGATTCCTGCCTGGGAGGGAAGCTTTGGAGCGCGGATTCGCCTCCCTGGCCCGTCTCCCTCAGCCTGAGCAGAATTCCCAGCGCTCTGCGCCCTTCCAGGCTCCGGCCCAAGCACAGGAACCCGGGGATGCTGAAATGTCCCTGGAACGTCCCCGCAGCCCGGCCTGCCCCGCCCCAGCAGGGTCATCCCTGCCGAGGCGCCCTCCCCCTGCTCCCGGCATCATTTTCATATTTTAATGAGAGCAGCCGCTGCGCGTCTGCCTTCATTAAGCGCGGCCGCAATTAGCGGGGGCCGGGCTGTGCCGGGCCCTTTGTGCTGCGGGAGGAGCCGGGGCCAGCTCCGGGCTGGTGCCCCCCGGGAACACACCGGGGGTCCCCGGCGGTGCCACCAGCAGGGAGGGGCCCTGGGATGTCCCGGGAATGTTCATCCCGCTCTGTTCCCCATCCCGGGAATGTTCATCCCGCTCTGCTCCCCTGGGATGTCCCGGGAATGTTCATCCCGCTCTGTTCCCCATCCCGGGAATGTTCATCCCGCTCTGCTCCCCCTCCTCTGGGATATCCCGGGAATGTTCACCCCGCTCTGCTCCTCCTCCCTTGGGATGTCCCGGGAATGTTCACCCCGCTCTGTTCCCCATCCTGGGAATGTTCACCCCGCTCTGTTCCCCATCCTGGGAATGTTCACCCCGCTCTGCTCTCCTGGGATGTCCCGGGAATGTTCACCCCGCTCTGCTCCCCTGGGATATCCCGGGAATGTTCATCCCGCTCTGCTCCCTGGGATATCCCGGGAATGTTCACCCTGTTCACCCCGCTCTGCTCCCTTCCCGCTCTCCCTGCGGGGCTCGGAGCTTTGGGGTCAGGCTTTGAGCCCCCTCGGGCCCTCGGCAGGGCGCGGGGGCAGCCGGGGCTGCTCGGGACAGTCTGGGCGCGTTCCCTCCCTCCCCGCGGGCTGAGGGAAACCCTCGCTGAGCTCATCCCGCTGAAATCCGGGCTCAGCCCGACCCACACCGACCCTCGGTTGGGGTTTGGGGTGGGACCACCTCCCCCGGCCCTGCTCTAAACCCATCAACACCCCGGGGCAGCTGGAAGGAAACCCTCCCGAGAGCTGGCACAGGAGAATCCCAGGGATTTCCCCTTCTCCTGCCTCCCGGGGCTGGCAGAAGAGCAGCTTTTCCCGCGGGGAGCCCCAGGGCCGGGCAGGACCCGGCTGCCTCCCCCTGCAGCCCGACCACCAGCACAGCCCAACCAGCACAGAGCCCCAGCAGAGCCTCTCCGTGTTCATCCCATCCCTCATCAGATCCTTTGGAATATTGAGCAGCGCTCAGATCCTATCTGCTGTCATATCCTCCTTCATTTCCTCTGCCCGGGCTGGGATAGCAGTGACCCAGGTGGGAGATGGACAGATACCGCTGACACCGCCGGGAGCTCCTGCCTCGCCACAGTCCCCTGCGATCTTCCCCTTTATTACACCGGGATCGCTTTTTTTTTTTTTTTTTTTTTTTACACCACAAAACGCCTTCCTTACGGGGGCAGCTGGGGTTTAACCCTTGGGGGAGCGACACTCCCGCCTTGGATGTGTCGCTGTGGGACACAATGAACGAGACACAAACTCGTGATTTCAGAAGGCTGATGCTCTGAAAAGGGGCTGGTTTATTCTCAGAACCTATTTTTATACTTTTTTTACAACGTGCCCACCTAAGAGGTGGGATCTTTGGACTCATTGGCCACATCGAGGGTCAACAAGCAAAGTCCCCTCCTTAGGAGAGGGAAAAGTGAAAAACAAGAGAGTTTACAGAGAGTGACTTTGTTTACAGTCTCAAATCTCTGGGAAAGAATTTAAGAAAAACTCAAACATGGCAAAGAGTGACTACAGGATGCAGACAGGAGTGACCCAGGAGAAGTTTCCAGCTGCCCTGGAAAGGTCTGAGCCCATCTCCGGGGCAGATCAGCCCCCACCAGGGCTCCCACCGTCACTAAATGAGGGGTTTTTTTGCCACTAGATGGAGTTGGGAAAGGCTGGAGCTGACTGCCCCGTGCCCAAATCCCAGCAGCTCCCACAGCCCGGGGTGTTGGGGTTTGGGGTCTGCACGGTGGGGCAGGGGCAGGGATGGGGGGCAGCCCCCTCGGGATCTCAAGGTTTGGTGTGTGCTCAGCACAAGAAATGCTGCTGGGCCTTCTCCAGGGGCCCCACAGGATCCTTGCTTTGGGCACAGGGACACAGGAAAAAGAGAAATTGTCACTGCCTGTGGCTGGGGCAGGAGCAGGGACAGCCCCGGGGGTGTCCCCAGCCTCCCCCTGGCCCAGCCTGCTCTGCCGGGCCACCCCGAGCCAGCAGCTGCCTGGGGAGTTCTATAAAATCATAAATATCAATCACACGGGGCAGGGCATCGATCGGCCGATTTCACTGACATTTACAAATAAATGATGTATTGCAGTTTTCATTGTGCTGGCTGGGCTGACCCTCGTGGCCTTTACATAATTTACTTTTGATTAAAGAAGTGCTTCGACGCAGAGAACCAAAAAAAAAAAACAACAAAACACAGACACACACACAAAAAAAAAAAAAAAAAAAAAAGAAAAAAAAAAGAAAAAAATCGATACAATTATGAGATCAGCTTTAAAACAATGTGCTGGGGCAGGAGGGGGGGGACACGAGGCAGATCCTTTGAAGGTGCTCACGTGGATGGCTGAGGACATTTCAGAGATCAAGGTTTTCTCTTTGCTGGGAGCTGGCAGCGGGCTGAGGAGCTGCAGGTGGATTGAGCCGCAGGCCAGGCCCTGGGGCAGAGCTGGAAATTCACACCCAGCAGCGGAGAGCAGAGGAGCAGCAGCTCCACTGCCCCTTCCCCCAGCGCCTCAGCCTCCAGCAGGGTTTGTGATGCACACAATGCCCACCGCAGCTCCTGGGAAAGCAGCTCCCTCCGAAACTCAGGGGCTGGCACGAGCTCAGGCGGTGCCATATGTTCATTAAAGCACCACGACGTGCAAAAATAATGGTGACAGTGGGTTAAAGTCATCTTCTGGTGAACAATATCCAAAAATACGATTTTTTTTTTTAATTTTTTTTTTTTTTTTTTTTTTTTGCAACCGAACTGCCAGCATTATACATAATTAATGAGTGTTCTTGCACTTTCCTTGCCCTCGCATTTAGGGAATAACCACAACCTGTTTGCGTTTGCGAGGCATGAAAAAAAACCCCACAAGTCACTTTTTTTTTTTTTTTTTTTTTTTACTCCTCGCCCCGCTCAGCAGCGCCACGCGACTCCAACTTCTTCTTCTGCCTTCTAAGAAAAGCGGGGAGGGAGATGTGGGATTTTTTTGGAGCTGGGAGGCCCTGAGATGCAGCCAGGATATCCGTGGATGGATATCCGGGAATTCATCTGTGCTGGTTTGAAAGCAAAACCAGTGAGACTCCCAGTCAGAGATACAATTTAATAGGAGAAGAGAGGGGGAAAAAAAAAAGGTAAAATAAAATAAATGGAACAATACAACCTGACACCCTGTTGGTCAGGGTGTTTGAAGCAGTCCAAAGGTAAGTCCTCCTGGAGTGGCAGATGTGGTTCTGTTGGAGTAGAGATGATCCTGAGAGAGAAGGGTCCAGTGATGGTGAGAAGGGCCCAGGGATGGTGAGAAGGGTCCAGTCTTCCTCCAGGAATCCAGTGGAACCAGATGAGATGTTCTTGTCCAAGCAGTGATTCTGTCTGGTAGCTCTTGTCTCCTCTACGAGTCCAGTGGATAAAAAGCTGCTTGTGAGGTCTCAAACCCTGGATTCTATCCAGGTGGGAATGCTTGGCTCCTCCCTCTGGGTGGAGCCTCTCCCAATGGGATGATCTCATTCCATGAGTCATGCAGAGGGTCCTTGATGGCCCATTAACCAGAGATAACTTCCTCGGGAAGGCATTGTTGGGCTCATTAACAGAAGATAAGGAAAACACTGCCCCACCTTGGCTCCAAGGGCTCATGGGGATAGAATACAGACCTTGGGCACAATTTTACATTGGAACCCAGGACAAAATCTGTACCATTTTCCCTCCCCTGTGCTCTGCAAGAGCTGAGAGGGAAGGGAGGGGAGGGGACAGGGAGATGTCCGTGCAGGTGGCTGTCGCTGTGGGACACAATAAATGGGACACAGACTCGTGATTTCAGAAGGTTGATGCTCCGAAAAGGGGCTGGTTTATTCTCAGAACCTATTTTTATACCTTTTTACAATGGGCCCACCTAAGAGGTGGGATCTTTTGAACCATTGGTCACACCAAGGGTCAACGAGCAAAGCCCCTCCTTAGGAGAGAGAAATGTGAAAAACAAGAGAGTTTAGAAAGTGTGATCTTGTTTACCATTTTAGATCTCTGGGAAAGAACTTAAGAAAAACTCAAACATGGCAAACAGTGCCTACAGGTGACACCGCGGCAGGTGCTGCCCGCAGCTCCTCCCGCTCTTCTGGCGTTCTCCAGCGAATTCCAGGGAGAAGGAAAAGCCCTCGGGGCTGTGGCAGGGCCAGGGCTCTCAGGGAATTGCCTTCGCCATCCCAGAGCCTGGGAAGGTGGGAGTGGGGGGAAGATGGAGGGAATTCCCATCCCTGGGGTGCCCAGCGCCGGTCCTGCCCCTCTGGCCTTGGGAGAGAGGGGGTCAGGCTGGGGGCTGTTTGTCCTGGAGGACTCTGCACCCCTCAGCCCCACGGCTCTGCCCTCCCCGGATTTCTGCCAGCCCAGGAATCGGCGTTCTGCAAATCCTTCATGGGTGGGGAGGAAAGGCAGAGCTGTCTGTGCTCCCCCAGGGATGGGGAGGAAAAGCAGAGTTGTTTGTGTTCCCCCATGGATGGGGAGGAAAAGCAGAGCTGTTTGTGTTCCCCCAGGGATGGGGAGGAAAAGCAGAGCTGTTTGTGTTCCTAAATGGATGGGGAGGGAAAGGCAGAGCTGTTTGTGTTCCCCCCATGGATGGGGAGAAAATGTAGAGCTGTCTGTGTTCCTGCACTGATGGGCAGAAAAGGTAGAGCTGTCTGTGTTTTCTCATTTCTCTCACCACAAGTCACGATTGCAAAAAAAAAAAAAAAAAATTAATTAAGAAAAAAAATAAAAACAAACCCAAGACAAAACAAAAGCCCCAGAACTACATCCATAAAATCAAATAAATACAAATGCAATGACTGATCAGAAGGAAAACAATCAACTGCGAGCCAGTTGATTCAATCTGCCTAATGTGAGGAGGTTGCAAACATCCCACTGTTTACTCTGACTTTTTTTTTATTTTTTTCTCTCTCTCTCTATTGGCAGCAACAAAAACAAATAAAGCAGAACCACTTGCTATTCAATCTGAGGTCTGACTACACCCGGAGAGCCAAAGCCAGCAGCAGAGGGATGGAAGGCATTTGGCCCAAACCCTTTTTTTTTTTTTTGCAAGGAATCCTGCAAAATCCCCCCTCTGTAAATTGCATTTAGGAGGATTTTCCCCTCACTGCGATGCCCCTCAAAATTCCCTCAAGGCCTCTGCAGAAGCCAGCCCTGTTGCCACGATTCGTGCCTACCGTGTTTTAGTTTTAGGAAATTCTCTTCCCAAAGACCTCAACTGGTAAACAAGGTCACACTCTGTAAACTCTCTTGTTTTTCACATTTCTCTCCTCAGGAGGGGCTTTGCTCGTTGACCCTTGGTGTGACCAATGGTTCAAAGGATCCCATCTCTTAGGTGGGCACGTTGTAAAAAGCTATAAAAATAAGTTCTGAGAATAAATCAGCCCCTTTTTTGGAGCATCAACCTTCTGAAATCACGAGTCTGTGTCTTTCTTTCGTGTCCAACAGCGACAAACCCCTGCTGGCTGCACCCTCCTCTCAGGGGCTCTGGGGAAGCAGGAGGTGCCCCCTCAGAGCTCAGGGCAGCTCCCAGATTTCCCAGGATGGGTTTGTGGTTCCCAACACCTCCCTGGCACCGTCAAGCCCCAGAGGAGGTGAGAAGCACTCACTGGTGAGGAGAGAACAGCAATAAAAGGAGAATGAACGCTCCCTAAGTGCTTCCTACAACTTAAAAAAAAAAAAATAAATTTGCCATGCAGGCCGTGTACCCACGCAATCACGGAGCTTCCCAGCTCTGAGCTGGAACAGATGGAATCTTTTCCCCCCGTCTCTCTTCGGAGATGAGGTGAACGGATTCCTCAAGGGAAGAGCAGAGCAGGCAGAGCTGCTGAGCTGGCAGGGCTCGTGCCAGGCAGCTGCTTCCCGAGGAAAGGATGGATCAGGGATGGGTCTGGCCTGGGAGGGTTTTTCTGCCAGCAGCCCTGCCAGGGGAGAGCGGAGCAGCCCGGGGATGCGTTTCCTAAAGCCCAGGGAGAGGGGCAGGGAGTCACCAGGGAATGATGCAGATCTGCTGTTTGTTGGTTTGTTTGTTGAAGTGTTTGTGTTCCTGAATGGATGGGGAGGGAAGGCAGAGAGAGCTGTCTGTGCTCCTGCAGTGATGGGGAGGAAAGGTAGAGCTGTCTGTGTCCTCATTTCTCTCACCACAAGTCACGATTGCAAAAAATAAAAAATCAAAAATAAAATAAATAATAAAAAAATAAAAATAAAAATAAAAATAAAAATATAAATAAAAATAAAAAATAAAAATAAAAATAAAAATAAAAATAAAAATAAAAATAAAAATAAAAATAAAAATAAAAATTAAAAAATAAAAATAAAAATAAAAATAAAAAATAAAAACCAACCCAAGACAAAACCAAAGTCCCAGAACTACATCCATAAAATCAAGGGCATCTTTCCCTTGGACCTTCCTGTGCTGCAGCTCCTAAACTCCACCCGAGCTCGTGGTTCCTGGGGCAGCCTCAGCAGGGAAGGGAAAGAGAAACTTGCAGCCCATCACCAGGAAAGAGGGGAAAGGAGAAGAACTGCTGACAGCACAGCTCTGCTCCCGAACAGGTTTGCTCTAGAAGGTCTCGGAGCTCTGTTGGAATGTTAAAATCAATCTGTACTTGCAGAACCCTTGCTGGAAATCAACACTTAATTTTGAGCTCGTTTTACACGGATGAGAGAGAAAGGAGGTTGGATGAGAGAGAAAGGAGGTTGGATGAGAGAGGAAGGAGGTTGGATGAGCAAGGTGGGACGGTGCAAGGGGTCCCTGCCCCTTGCAGAGGTGGAATGAGGGCGGATTCCAGCTCCTTCCCAAACCAAACCACTCCAGAACCCCGGGAGACAGATGTCGGTGCCTGAGCTTTGCCCTGCACACACCGTGAGCTCCCAGCGGCCGCGATTCCATCAGCAGGAGCCTCCGCCCCTGCCCGCCGGGCTCGGGGGCAGCGCACACCTGAGCCAGGCTCAGCCAGCGCCGGCAGAGCCGGGAGCAGCCCCGGGGCACGGCCAGGAGAGCTCGGCAGGGGAACCTCGCATTGACACAGCGAGGAGAGGAGAAAAAACGAGAGGAACTCGTGCCAATTAAAACCAGTTGGCTCCCAGTTCACTCCCAGTTGCAGTCACTGCCCTGAGCTCTGAGGGGGCACCTTCCTCAGACCCCCTGACAGGAGGGTGCAACCAGCGGGGGCTTGTTGCTGTTGGACACAAAGGAAAGACACGGACTCGTGATTTCAGAAGAGTGATGCTCCAAAAAAAGGGGCTGGTTTATTCTCAGAACCCATTTTTATACCTTTCTACAATGTGCCCACCTAAGAGGTGGGATCCTTTGAACCGTTGGTCACACCAAGGGTCAACAAGCAAAGCCCCTCCTTAGGAGAGAAATGTGAAAAACAAGAGAGTTTAGAAGAATATGCCCTTGTTTGCCAGTTTTAGTCCCTGGGGAAGGACTTCAGAAAACCCAACCATGGCAGGCAGTGACTGCACTTCTCCTTCTTCTTCGTTTCATTTTTGTGCAGTGATGATGACACTGAGTAACTTTAGAGGGATTGGGTCAGAGTAGAAGGCACCTGTTTAGTGCAGAGCACAGATATTGGTTCACAATTGTAAATAATGTGCAGGGAATTTTCTGTGTATCAGATGTCGCTGTTGGACACGAAAGAAGAGACGTGAGTCTTGTTCAGAAGGCTGATGCTCCAAAAAAAGGGGCTGGTTTATCCTCAGAACCTATTTTTATACCTTTTTACAATGTGCCCACCTAAGAGGTGGGATCCTTTGAACCATTGGTCACACCAAGGGTCAACGAGCAAAGCCCCTCCTTAGGAGAGAAATGTGAAAAACAAGAAAGTTTACAGAGTGTGATCCAGTTGAGGTCCCTGGGAAAAGAATTTCCTAAAACTAAAACACGGCAGGCACAAATCGTGGCAACAGGGGCTGGCTTCTGCAGAGGCCTTGAGGGAATCTTGGGGGGCATCGCAGTGAGGGGAAAATCCTCCTAAAGGCGGTTTACAGAGAGGGGATTTTGCAGGATTCCCTGCTCCCAGGGCTGGACATTTCCAGCAGCTGCTCCTTTCCGGGGGCACGGCCAGAGGGCTCTGCCAGCCCTCCCGAGGAGCTGTTGGCAGTCTGGAATGTCAGGGGCTCTGCCCTCCATTCTCTCTCCAGTCACAACACAACAAAGGCGTTCGGATTTCTGAAATGTCACCGTGCCTGCCCGGAGCCCTGCTGCAGACAAGGTAATTATCCCTCCCTGTCACCCCTGCTCGCTTCAAATGAAGTGTTTGTGCCCAGCCTGTCAGGCGGAGCCCCGGGAAAAGGTTCTGAGCTGCAGCTGCCGAGGGGAGCAGGGCACCCCTGGGGACACCTGGGGACACCTGGGGACAGGGGAGGGGTCACCGGGTCACTTCGCTGCTGCCCAGCCCCTGCTAACCAACCAGGAGTTCCTCAGGCTGCAGGAAAAAAAAAGAAAAAAAAAACCATCTGAGCTGATCTTTCATTTCCTGTGATCAGTTTCGGCGGCGTGTTGATGTATTTATGGTTTTAATACAGACCCATAAATGCCCCCCTGAGCAGGGATTCCTGCACCTCTCGATTACTGTTATTGCTTTATTGCTCCTGGGAACCATAAATTAGCAGCTTCCCCCGGCCATGCTCACGGGGCACGGAATTACATTACAATGTACATACACAGCAGCCCATTAAGGCATTGCCATTCCATAAAAGTCTTCATAGTTTTTAAGTGTACACCTCTAAGTGTTTCAATTAAAGAACTACATGCTCGCCTGGTAATTGCCCTCCCATTTGTGATAGGGCTCGGCAGCAGAAAGAGGAAGAAGCAAGACTAAAAGGTGGAAAATTGGAATATAAAGCACCGAATATGAAGCCGACATAAAAAGAAAACCACAGGTTTAAATTATGCTTATTAGAGTCGTTTGCATGGTTTAACTCTCGCTGCCAGGGATCTGTTGTTTGTTTCTCACAGAGGGAAAAAAAAAAAAAAAACAACCAAAAACTCTTCTCTCCCTGTCCCAGCTTCCCGGGTTTGGCAGGGAATCAGTCACGGGGAGGAAGTGGCTTTGATCCTCTGGGATCACCTGGAATGCCCACACAGGCGCTTCCCTCTTGCGATACAGCACAAATGAAGGACACTCATGCACTGAGATGGCCAAGGCACAAAGGAGCAGTTTATTCACAGACCTGGACATTTATGGAATTCCAGCAGTGACCATGGATTGGAGGATGGAAATTGTCCTCTCCAACCACACTGCTCAACCCAACAGCCCATCGATTCTCTCCTCCTGCAGAAAGGAATGCAAAGCAATCATTATTGACATGGAAAGTAGGTGAGAAACTCCACCACGGAAGTAAAACATCAGAAGGCTGAAAAAGAACTTTAGAACTTTAGAACTTTAGAACTTTAACAGTGACTGAGGCTGTTAAAGACCACAACGACACAGACTCCGACCCAGCAGGCTGACAATGACTCCCTTTATTTCCGGGAATTTCTTCCCTTTTATGCTGTTCTACAGAGAACAACCCAATGGGTGGAACAAAGACAAAGCCCTTCAGTCACAATGGTCAGAGCAGAGGGACAGCAAGGAGAAGTCCCTCCCAGGGAAAGGAATGCAAACAAAGGTCACAGTCAGGAGAACGTGTCTCTTGTTGGCAGAAAACTCTCTGGGAAAAGAGTTTCATGTCACAATAGGACACGAAAGAGGGACACAAACCTGTGATCAGAAGGCTGAAAATGACTCTAATCTTCTTTTTTATTGCTTGAGACTTCTTTTTATACTATTATACAAAGAACCCACCCAATGGGTGGAAGAAAGACAAACTTCTTGGACCACATTGGTCAGAACAGAGGGACAGCAAGGAGAAGTCCCTCCCAGGGAAAGGAATGCAAACAAAGGTCACAGTCAGGAAAACGTGTCTCTGGTTGGCAGAAAACTCTCTGGGAAAAGAGTTTCAGAGAAACCAAAACATCCCCGGCACCAACCAGGGCTACAAGCGACACTTCCCGGGTTTGGCCGGGAATCAGTCACCGAGAGGCAGCGGCTGTGATGCTCTGGGATCACCTGGAATGCCCCGACAGGCGCCCCCCGAGTGCCCCCGCACCCAGCCCAGCCCAGCAGAGCTGTCGGAAGGATGACATCTTGTGGTCGGACGGCTCCCAGGAGCAGGGACTAATTAAAGCTGCAAATGAAGCTGCGGCCAGCATCCTGCGGGGGAGGGCCGGGGAGCCCTCAGAGCTGCGGAGGAGAACTTCAGCCGGCCCTGCTGCGGGCTCGGTGACTCGGGAGGGCGGGGAAGGGATTTCTCAGGTGTGCTCTGGGAGCCGCCTCACCTGGCCGGGAGAGCCCCCGGGCACGTTTGGATTTAACAGGGCAGGTCCTGGCACCCTTTCGGGGTGGCCCGAGAAGAGAAAGCAAAGATTTGAGAAAGCAAATCAGCTCCTGGTGGCTTTTTCTCCTCCCCATCAGACATTTGGGGCTCATCCTCCTCCCTGGCAAGCCTCTTCACCTACAGATGTGGAAACCTTTTCCAGTGGAGGTCCAGGTGTCCATTCAGTGGAATTTCCCTGCAGTTGGGAGCTCTGGCTGTGCTGGGCTCTCACTGGTGGCACCCTGGGAGCAGCAGGGTAGGAATGCTGCTCCAAAGGAATCGTTTATCCTCTGGAATAAAAGCTTTTCCCTTCAGAAAGAACAGTGCTGCCAGATCGTTCTTGATATTTTCTTCAACAGAAAAAAAATGTCTCTCCCGGAGTTTGGTGTTTGTCTGGATGGTTTAAAGCATTCCAGAGCAAAACCCATCCACCAAGGTTCTGTCTGCAAGACAGCAGCAGATCCCCTGCAGGAGGAAAGGGAATTCCCTTGTGCAGGGTTTGCCTTGTTCTTCCCCCCAGCCAGCCCCTCAGTGCTGGGATTCAGTGAGGACTCTCTGGGAACAGAAATCAACAGGTTGCTGTAAAATCTCCCTCATTCCTGCTGTGTGACAGCAGAACTTCCAGGAGCCTGCTGCAGCATTTTCCTAAAGCAGTGGAAGCCATCATCACACATTCCCTTTTGAAATTAAAATATATATCTATACATATATCTACAGGGATTTATTTTCCTTTAAATATCTACAAATCAGCATTCATTGAAGCAGCATAAATTCTAATTCTTTAAAGGAAATAGTGTCTAACATTTGCAGCTGATTCCATTCCAGTCCCACACAGCCGCTCCAGGGCTGCTTTGTCATTGAAATAAAAACTCAGAGGTTTCCATTAGCTTTAGGTCTATGAAAAGAAATACACTTATGTATCTTTTAGAAGATTCTAAACAGTTATTATTTATTTATGCAGCCCTGGAAGCTTGCTAGGCGTTTCACAGGCACGCAAGGAGAGCTCAGACTAAACCACAAACAAATAAATCCAGCAGAGAAGGGAAGGAGAAACAAAATTTCCCCTCTCAGCGTTGTCAGTCAGTGACACCGTGCCCCACCTCTGCCACTTCTGCCCAGGTTTTGTCGGATTTGCAGCTGCTTCCTCTTCCCCAGCACCTCTCAGACCCAAGCAGGGCCACCTCAGGGAGGAAAGGGATTTCTGCAGGAAGAGCAAAGGTGAAGTTCAGGGGAGGTCAATAGCCAGAGAGCCAGGCAGGTGTGGGTTGGGAGGGACTTGAAGCCCCTCCTGTGCCGTGGCAGGGACACCTGGCACTGCCCCAGCCTGGCCTGGGACCACCCCCAGTGCTCCAGACATTCCCCCTGCTCAGGACACTCCAGCTCTGCCATAAAGCACAGGAAGAATCCTCACTTTCTGTTATTTTCCCCTCCCTTCCCCATTGCACAGCCCCAGGTCTCCTCCCCGCTGCCTGCAGCCACCAAAATGCAAAAACAAAACTCCGGACAAAATCCTTTCCTTTTCCTTTGAAGGAGCTAACGAGACATTTATGGATAATTAAGGACAACTCTGACGAGCCCAAGAGTTGCAATTTCTCATTTCAATAGAAGAGAAAATTTTAATCCAGGTCATCTTTGGTCACCAGCTTTAGAGCTGTGACAATTTCTCCAGGAGCCCTGGCAGAGGCTGTAAACTTTAATGACCTTTTACTGTCCGGGGCCTTGTTCTTCCCGAGCTGTAATTAAGCAGGGGTGTGTGTATCCGTACATTTAAAGGATAAAAAGGATTCATATTACAATAAAAATCATCTCCGTGCTCAAACTAGCACCAACTTCAGCAGCCCAGTCTCAGCTGTGGCCAACAATCCAAGAGGAGTCATTACTGTAACTAAATTAGACCGTTTGTTTTCTTTCCCTCAAATCGAATTGTGGAGGAGCTGCTTTATTGCAAAACAGACATTAAAATTCCAGCTAGACCTCCGAGAGAAAGTAATTTCTATTTTATCAGCACTGTAAAGCTGTCTTTATGTTCTGAAGCAGGAAATATTGCAGGGATATTTATAGCTCCGGCACCAAAGCCAGTTTGAATAGAAATGTTACTGCGGTCGGCAGAGCTGTCACATTGCTCAGTGGAGCAGGGAATTTTAGTGAATTTGTGAATTACCCTTTCAGTCTTGACAAGTCTTTCAGCGAGCCTGGTGTGCGTCTGGAGCTGCTTTGTGCTTTCGGGATAATGATTAAAGACTGGGATTGCTTCAGGAGGAGATTTCCTGGCATCTCACGGATAATCTGTTCCCGTCCCCGGGGAGCCCCGCGCCTCCCAAACTCTGCCGTGCCCCGGGCTGCCCCTCCTCACCCAGCAGCTCCTGCTGCAGCTGCATTCCCAGCTGCAGGGCCCTGCAGTGCTCCAGGAAGGCAGATCCCACCCTGCTGGCCGATTTTCCCAAGGGACTGACAACTCTGTTCCTTCCGCCGCCTGGGTGGCGCAGGAGGAGCTCTGCTCTCTCCGCCTCTGTCCTGGCTGAACTGTGGGTTCAGTGCTGCCACTGCCCAGCTGGACAGGGAACAGACCCGTTTGTCTCTGCAAACAGAAGCTGGAGAGCACCTGGGATTGTGGAGCACCTCGGAGAGCACCTGGGATTGTGGAGAACCTTGGAGAGCACCTCGGAGAGCACCTGGGATTGTGGAGTACCTTGGAGAGCACCTTGGGTTGTGGAGAACCTTGGAGAGCACCTCGGAGAGCACTCCGGGTTGTGGAGCACCTTGGAGAGCACCTTGGGTTGTGGAGAACCTTGGAGAGCACCTGGGACTGTGGGGTACCTTGGAGAGCACCTGGGATTGTGGAGAACCTCAGAGAGCACCTCTGATTGTGGGGTACCTTGGAGAGCACCTGGGATCATGGAGAACCTTGGAGAGCACCTTGGAGAGCACCTGGGATCATGGTGAACCTTGGAGAGCACCCCGGATTGTTGGGTACCTTGGAGAGCACCTCGGATCCTCCACGTGTCCATGACCCCTCCGGCCTTTGTCATTAACGAGGATTGCAAAGGGGAGAAGATCTAAACCAAACCAAACCAAACCCTTCCTGTCCTGATCAGAGCCATCCCTCCTCACCCACGTGCTCCTGGGTCACTGCAGAGAGCCACAGCAGAGGCCCTGCAAACACGGCCCAGCAAACGTTCCCATCGTTCTGCAGGCAAAATAAACTTCCTTGTGCAGGTGAAGCAGCCAGGCAGAGCCCAGGAACGGCTGGAATGTCGGGCTGAGCCCCCCAGGGCTGGCTCAGGTGTGGATTCTCCTCCTTCCAGAGGCAGGAAAGGCCTGGCAGGTCTGAGGAGCTGCTGCTCCTGCCTGAGGGTTAACACCAGGCTGGCAGAACTCAGCCGGATCCGGGTTTGTGTCTCCAGACCCCACACCTGACTTTGCCGAGGGAAGATTGCAACAGCAGAGAGGGGGGAAACCCTTCAGGATCGAAGGGAAGAGTGTCTGGAGTGTCAGGAAGCAAAGGAGGTTCCTGAGTCCTCACAGGGCAGCAGCTCCAGCAGCAAATGTTACTGCTGATGGGTTTCCACTTCACTCTGAGCTTGATCTTTTGCCTGATTTGATTTTTGTTTCAACTTGCCATTTCCCTCCTTTCAGCTTTTATTCTCCTGCTTCTTTTTCATCATCAGTCTCTCCCATAAATCTGTGTTTTCCCCACCTCTCTTCCCTGTCGGCTTCACTTCAACCCTAAAATCCACCTGCACTTTCCAAATCCCACCACATCTTAGTCCCAGCAAAATCACCTGTCAGCCGCCCTCCCCAGCCATTCTTCAGGCCCTGCCTATTCCCATGAAAGGCTCTTTGGAGGCCGACCAGAAGCTCTCCAGCTTTGGGATTTACAGCTGACTGTAGGCAGAAGATTTAGGGTTGCACCCTGGGGAAATTCATCGGTAGATCGTGGGGAAGATAAAGAGAAAACACAAAGAACATTGGGATGAAAGGAGCTTCTCTGCTGCTCTTTCCTGCTGCACCCATTTCCTTGGGGAGCCCTGACAAGGCCAGCCGGGGTGGCTCCAGGCTCACAGCTCCTTGTCCCCAACTCAGGGTGACATTTACAGAGTGCCAGGCACAGCGGGATGGGGTGAGCAGAGAGCGCAGCCTCATCCCTCCTGCATTAATCCAAGGCTGGCTCCCTGCACTGCCAGGGGAAGGGATAACAAAAGGGACAGGAGGATTCACAAGCTCATAAATATGTGACAAGCAGTCCTGTCTCACTGCTGCTTTTAGCAGCCTGTGCAACTGCAGCTGAGGGTGTAACAGGCTCCCGAGCACACCCAGCCCATCAGCAGCTCTCTGCTTCTTATCAGGCCTCGTTTCTATGCTGACAAAAAAAAAAAAATTATCAGCAAAAGGCAAAAAAAAACCCGGGATCTGTTTGCTACAGCATTAATTTTAAACATCTGGAACGGGGCATAATGTATGCAGATGTTTTGTAATGGAGACAGGTTACAAGGAAAATCAAATCTATGGTGTGTTGCCTCTGCTCGTTAATATAAATTGACATCTGCTGAGTCTGGAGGTGAGCTCTGTGTTCTGCTGCCATCCAGGCTGGAATAATGCTCCATCTGCTGTGCTAATGCAGCTGAACATCCCCTGTCCCTTAAGTCATCCTTGATGGGAGCAGACCTGGAAAGGCTCTCCCAGATAATTCCGGGGTTATATATTGGCCTGATCCTAAATGCCTTTTACAGCAGGTGAAAAAAAAAACTGCTGGGAAATATCAGCCCAGGCTGCTGCAGCCAAGCTGGAAAATATCTCATCCCCACACAACTTCCATGTTCAGACACTGAGCATAATTTGGGATTTATTTCCAGAGGAGCTGTTTAGTAGCAAACAGTTGGAGGCTGTGTTCACAAGTCCAGGAATGAAATCCTGCTCCAGCCTGTAAAACCCACTGGGCCATGATGGGCATGGTGGGCCCAAGTGAGGGATTCACACACGTGCAGCCTTTTTTCCATGTGTTTCTGGCATTCCCAGAGTGGGTTTGTGGGGTTCAGCTGAAAGCTGGGCCAGCAGCAGCAGCAGCGATAAGGAAATTAAAAATGATCAGATTTGATTAAATCCACTAAAAATGAGAATTAAAGGAGACGAATTTTTCGTGTTTGGGGCAGGGACTCCCTGAGTTCACCCAGCTCAGCTCCAAGGTGAGGAATTCCTGGCACCTCCCCAGTTCAGAACTGGTCCAGAGCCCTCCAAACACTGGAGAACTCCTCTGGAAGGAGCTCCCACCGTGGGATCCTCCTTCAGACCTTGGCTTCCCATCAGTGCTTCCCCCAGCAAACACTCCCTAACCTGGAGAAACTCCTGACAACATTTCCAAAGGACAATCCCCATTTGAGCTCTGGCCATCAGCTCTGCTTTTGGGAGCAGGAAAACCAGAGTGGGACAGGGAAGCACAGCTCTCTGACACCCCAGGATTCCCTTTATTTTTGTTTTTTTTTTTTGGAGACTTCTCCAAAGCCTGTCTGCAACCTGCGACATCACCCTGGGTTTTTCCTCCCCGTTTGCTTTTAAAAATTGTTCTCTGATTGAATCCCCAGGGCTCCTGGAGGCAGGGAAATGTGCTCTGCATGCTGCAATCCCTGAACAAGGCTGTGGGGAGAACAGCAGCAGCCCCACTCCCACGGGAGGAATTGGGTCACATGTCAAACATCTCCAAACACAAGGGGAGGGGGGGGGAAAAAAGAAAAATAAGCTCAAGGCAACTCCTGGAGGGGAAAAAAAAAAACCAACAAAAAAACCTTTGGGGACTCAATGAAAAATTGCCACCAAATGAAAGCATTACAAGAAAACAGATGGAGAGTAAGAGAGGAACATCAAAAAAATCAAATGACATGTTTAAAAGGGCAAAACATCAATACTCCCCAGAGAACTGATAAAATGTGTCATTTGAAAGGATGCTGCAAAGCAAAGAAATCATGAAATGCATCATGACTATGAAAGGGAATAAGAGGAAAAAAAAAAAAAAAGAAAAAAACCAACCCAGCACCTGCATTTACCTTTATAGATGGTTTCAGCAGGCAGGAAATTAGATTTGATTTCCAGGCTGGGTGTATATCTATGTAAATACATAAAGGCAGATGCACTGCTGCTCACAAAAGGGTTGAAGTCATTAGAGGATGTCAGGATGTGACACAGGAGCAGTGGCAAGGTTTGCTCAATTCCCTTGATGAAAGTTCCAGGAGTGGCTGTCGCTGCTGAGAAATCCCCAAATCTGCATTTCCTTCCTCCTGAGCTGGGGGTGCAGGAGGGGCACTCAGCTGTGCATCCACTGGCAAATTGAATATGAAAACCAATTAATTAAAGCACTCTGATCATTAAATCCAATCCTGGTGTTTACCCACAGGATCTGCGTGAAGATGCTCTGACCACATCATCCAGAGTTTAAGAAATGAGACCTGAGGTGTTTCAAATATGTGCAAATTTACCATTCTTCCCTGCTAGAGGGATTAATTCCTCCATTTCTTCCGTGTGCAACGCTCTTAAAAGACAAACTGAATCCTTCATGGGAAAAATAAAAATGAGGGCAGCTTAGGAATTAAGCTTGGCCCGTGATGTTCAGCTCAGCTCCGCGTTCATCATCCTAATTTACATCATCAGGACCCGCAGCCACTTCATTAATCAGTGGCAACAGGTGCTAAGCAGTGGGAATGAACTATAAAATCATGTTTAATTGTGGCCATCCCCTGCTCCAGATGGGAGGAGCAGTTCAGAGGAGCAGGGTTGGACCCAACCAGCAAACCCCTCCCATTGCAGGTGGGACAGGGACGGTGACACCTGGGGAGGAGCTGGCACAGAACCTGACACGCTGCCAGGATCACTTGCCAGGGAAGTGGCAGCACTGGAGAGGAGATAACGAGGCAGAGATCGGTGCCACCAGCCCAAGGTGGAAAATCAGAACCAGGAATTCCAGCAGGGATCTGTTCCACTGCAACTGATCTGTTTCCAAGAGAAGCCTTGATTTTTACGAGTGAAAATTCCCTGGGAAAACAAACAAATTCTGACTCAATTCAAATGGGTTTGGTTTTTTGTTTGTTGGGGTTTTTTGGTTTTTTTGGGGGGTTTTTTTGGTTGGTTTTTTTTGGTTGGTTTTTTTTTTGTGTGTGTGGTTTTGTGTTTTTTTGGTTTCTTTGGGTTTTTTTGTTTGTTTGTTTGGGGTTTTTTTTGTTTTTTTTTTTTTTTGGGGGGGGGGGTTTGTTTGTTTTGTTTTGGGGGGTTTTTTTGTTTGTTTTGTTTTGGGGGTTTTTTTTGTTTGTTTTTTTTTTTCCAGGGCCAAACTTCCATTTTATTCACCATGGCTGCTCCTGTGGCCCTGGGAGCCCAGGAATGAGGATTTCAGGGATGAGCTGCACAGGCACCCGAGTCCCCCAGCTCCCAGCCCCTGCAGCCCCTCTGCTCCTGCGTGTCTCTGCCTGATACCCTGGATTCCAGAGCTCAGAATTAATTTCAGCAGCACAATTCCACCACATAAACGGTGCTGCTTGTTTTCAGATGCCATCATTTAGAGAATGTTCAGGGGAATTGTAGAACAGGATTCACTTTATGATGCGGATGCAGCCGGCGCTGAATCCCAAATGAGCTGGGTACCACATGCTAAATTGTGTCAGCAACACCTCAGTGAGCAGAAATATGAGCTCCTCTCTGTCTCTGAGACACCTCTCCTCGAGTGATCCATGGAGTGGCATCCTTATCAGCCCAGACAGAGCAGAGTAGATTTGATGACAAATCTGTCACTGGAGCGGGGTTTGAGCTGCGTTTCCAGCTGGGAGCAGCCAGCAGGTGGGACGGGGCTGTGGGCTCAGCTCAGCTCCTCAGGGCTGGGCTCTACAGAAGGCACTCAACCCACCTGGATTTCTCAGCCCTGCAGGGGTTAAACCCACCTGAACTCTTTCACCTCCCTCGGGGATTCAACCCAAGTGTTGGCAAGGCAGGGCTAGAAAAGGTCACCAGCACCTCCAAAATGCCCGTTTCACCTCCGTGCCACCCTGTCCCAGCTCCCCCTGCCCTCCAACCCAACTCTGGCAGGACCCTCTGCCCTTCCTTTGTGCCCCTGCTTTGTGCTGTTAGTCCCACAACCGTGGCACTAACCAGCACGCTCAGAGGAGGACTGCGCGCAAATTAACAATTCCTCGTTAGCTTAATTAGGGGATACACGTTTTTAATCACAGCTAAGAATGGGGCAGGGCTCGAGGAATCGATTGGGAGCTGTGGAAAGTGCAGGGAATTCAATTTGGCGGCTGTGGCCAAAGGAGGAGCAGAGGTCTCCACACGGAGGAAACATCCACGTGGACATTTCACTTCTGCACCAGGGAGTGTCTGCCCCGGCTTTACCAGACACTGGGAAATAGGAAATATTTAATTTTAGAAATGTAAGATATTTACTTTTAATAGAAATAATAATGAATTACGCTTATAAATTATAATTTGTAGTATTTAATTAATGGAAAATGGAAATCTAGCAGCACTGGTTTCATTCCTAGGCTGCCATCAGCCCTTTTGCAGCCCTGCTGAAAGTCCCCCTCGCCACACACCTGAGCCATTGCTGGTGTCCTGGGCCACAGAAGCCACTCCTGAAGCAGAGCTGGGGCAAAGGAGCTGCAGCTCCCCTTGCTTTGTCAGCAGGAGATGTCCTGAGTCATGACAGAAACACAGAAACACAGGAGAAACACAGCCACTCCAAAGGGGCTTCATCACAAGAGCTCGAGATGGGAAAATTCCGCCTCAAACCCACAGAATTCCCACAGCTCCGTGCCTCCCCATCCCCTGCACCATTCCCCCACTCACTGGAGCCCCAGCTCTCATTTAACAGTGGGACTGAGCACACTCCCTTTGTCATCCCACCCCGACCTTGCCTCTGAGAGCTGGAACACCACGTTCTGCAGCATTTGCACAATGCAAGGAACGATGACATTTCCCAGCAATCAGGGAGCCGGGAATGAAAGCCCCAAGGTCTCTGCAGCAGGAGCAGTATTTATGCAAGTGCTGAAATGAGTGGTTTCAGGCAACACAAACAACCACACTGAGCAATCAGCAGCAGGGGCTGGGCAAAGAGAGGTCACCTGTGATGGAGCTGGGTCAGCAGCTCTGAGCCTGGCCCCCCCCGAAAACCCCTCCTGATCTTCATCCACCCCACCATCTTCATCCATCTCCTCACACCCCACCCACTGCTGCCTCCTCACTGAGCACATTGAACAGCTCCCCCAAGCTGGAATCCAGCTGGGAACCAGTTTCCAGCCTTCCCTGTGTGTGGCATTTCCACTCACTGCAACCTGGCACCAGCCCCTGGGCACTGGAAATGCCTGGGCAGCTTTTGGGTGGGAGAGGTTTAAAGGAGCAGCTTCGACCAACCCTGCCCCAGCCCTGCAGTTTTAACCCTCCCAAAAGCCCATTCCCATTCCAGACACCGAGCTGAGCAGTTCTGCTCCACAGAATCCACTCCTTGCCCCCCTCAGGCCCTGCAGGGTCTGCGCTGCTCCCAGAGCAGCCCCTCGGGGACAGGTTCTGTCAGGCTGCAGGCACAGCGTGGGCACTGCAACAACAAACCCTGCCGGGCTCCAAAGCACCTCAGAGCTGTTTGTCACAGGCTGGTGCTGACCTTGTTGAAGCCCTGTTGTCTCAACAAATTTGGGATGTGTCATGTGAGGTGGGAGGCGTGCGAGCAGAGATCCTGCTCCTGCCCTGTTTGTGTTTCCATGTGTGAGGTAGACCCCTGCTGCACCCCGGGCTCCTGTGGTAGCTCAGTGCCTGGAGAGGCTTTGGAGGAATATCTCAGGGAACAGGGTAAAAGATTCCAAAAGAGGCTCTCACCCCCTGGGATCACTCCAAGGCTTTATTCTCGAAGGGTTCCAGGGGAGAAATAGAGCAAACAAGGAAGAACAGGACTTTATCTGGTCTCTGCTCAGGAGAGACAGCTGGACCTCAGCCAGTTGGGTCAAGAAGGGAAGGAAGGGTCAAACTCCATGGTCACAGCTTCAGGGGGTACAGGGGAACAACCATTCCCCAGAGGAACACAACAGACGTGTTCTCCTGCTCCCCACCCAAACACAGTGAGCACGGTGGGGAGGTCAGGGTCAGCAGCAGATGGATTCCCCAGGCTGGAAAAGTGGAAATAGCCAAGGAAGAGGATCAGCAGAAGCCAAGCCAGCTCTAATGGCTCTCATCCATTACGTTTGCCTTCCCTCGCTGATCTGGTGCCCGTGTTTTTCTAAGAGAGGAGCTCAACATAACTTCTTTTTTTTTTCTTTTTTTTTTTTTTCCTTCCCAGATTTATGAGTAATAGGCAGCAAATTGGGCAGATCACTCATGCAAACAGTAGCTCTCCGATTCTCGGCAACATCCATCTCCAATAAAAATGGCACGTGGGATTTTTTAGAAACGTCTCAGCCCAGCTATTGATTTCACCTTTAGAGGAGCAATTAGAAGATATATTTGTGATGTCAGTGTTGGTGTTAATGAAACATCTCTTTCCCTGCTCAATATTCTGCTTATTTCCTTGGATACAGAACCTGGAGGAAGTTAAAAGTTGTGCAGCAGGACGAGCAGGTGAGGGACGACAAAACACAAAAAAAAAGTGTTCAACTCAGGCCATGAGGGCAGGAAATCAAGGGCCCAATGAGTCCATAAAAGCAGGTGAAGGACAAACAATGCTCTGGGGGAAGGCAGAAAAAATTATTCCTAAATCTGAGGCTTGAATGGCAGCTGAGTCCTCAGGCCAATACCAGGGAGGGTCGGGCTGAGGGGCTTGGAAAGGAGCTGAAGCTCACTGGGAGAAGGACAAAGAGAAACAGGATAAGTCTTGTGAAGAATTAAATTAGTTTTGGTATTTAGAGAATATGAAATAATTACTGAAAAGATTAAGAGAAAGAGGGAAAATGTTAAACAAATAAAATGGCTACAAACAAACAGGTTTCTCGATGAAAGAAAAGGATTATGGCAAAGCCTGCCTGGGGAAATTGATGAAAAGCCTTATTCCCAATTTTCCCTCGATCTGTTACGAGCCAGCCATGTGGAGAAATTATTAGTAGCTGTAATATCTCAACCTGTATTTTTAATCAGTCATTCAAATTAATGCAAAGCAGATGGAACGGGCCATATTTTCCTAAATCACGCACATTAAAATATGTAACCGAAGTTTCTGAGCTTGGAACCCGAAATGTGCTGCAGGCACAGTCCCAAGTCCCACGTTCGCTCCCCAAATGTCCCAAATCAGAGGCAGGCACAGCACAAAATCCTCGAGTGGTTTGGGTGGGAAGTGACTTAAAGATCTCCTAATTCCAGGGATGATTCCACCATCCCAGGCTGCTCCCAGCCCCGTCCAGCCTGGCCTTGGGCACTGCCAGGGCTGGGACAGCCACAGCTGCTCTGGGCACCCTGTGCCATTCGTGGCCAACCTGGAGTGTCTCCTGGGATTATTAAAAATCAGCTGCCACAGCCCAGATTAGGGAAACATTCTCCCCTGGAGAATGGGTGGGGTGGGCACAAAGCCCCGCTGCTGCAGCAGGGCCAGCAAACACCACAGCGAGCTGGGGGATCCCTTCAGGGAACCACGGAGTGTCCTGAGTGGGAAAGGACCCACAGGGATCATCCACCCCACTCCTGACCCTGCACAGACCCCCCAGCAATCCCAGCCTGGGCACCCCTGGCAGCGCTGTCCAAAGGCTCCTGGAGCTCTGGCAGCCTCAGGGCCATGCCCATTCCCTGGGCAGTGCCCTCCCCACCCTTTACCCTCCACAAAGGGGTCAGGCAAAGCTGTTACATCTTCCCCTGCTTTGTGGGATCGACCTGGAAAGTCAAAACTGAGCGATGGTCATTGTCATCCCATGAGGGAGAAGCACCCAGACTCACCCAGAGCCCTTCATCTGAGGGATTCATTTGGCAGCTTTGGACTGGAGGAGAGGGAGGTTATTTTTTTTCCTACATTTCCAAGCTATTTAATGATCAGAAACTCAAAATTTCCACTTCAAATGTTAATGGCTTTGCTTTCTGATTTGCAGAAATTGCCATGTTGATACGCTAAATGGTGAGTGCTGAGTGATGAGAGATGAAGATGTGCACTGCGAAAAAATGAGCTGAGATGGGGAGGCTGTGCTAAAAAAAATAAAAATGAGTTTAAGGGAAAAAATTAAGTCTCCAGCGAAAAACAAAATTAGGCATGCCACAATATTTCCTGCTATTTCTATCAGGAAAGCCAGATAGACTCAAAAATGGTTCAAAATTCGCCGGTGATCTCTTTGCAAGGAAAGCCTTCTCAGTGAAGAGCAGTGTGCTTTCAGCACAGTGGATAAAACTCCATCGTTCATAGAATCTATTTCAATATCTGTTACAACCTAAGGAGTCCCTGGGATTTATTTCAGTGTCCTTTCCAGAGGAGTCTCTGCTCTTCTGCTCCACCCCAAACACAGATTTTTTCCTCCCTGCTGGAGTGGGTTTGGCTTTGTTGGTTTTGGCTCTGTTAGCATTAACTCCTGCAAACAAAACCAAAGCTTTTTTTTTTCTTTTTTTTCCTTTCCTGTCCATTTTGCTCCTTTTCCCAGCTGCAAACCCCACAGAGCAGCAGCGCTGCTGCCCCAGGTCCGGCTCTTCCAGAGCTGCCCTCCCTCCTTTGCAATCCTCCTGCTTCATTTCCAAATATTTTCCTCCCGGAAACCCAAACAACGGGATTTTTTTTTAAAATTTTTTTTTGCAGGTGATGGGGGAGGACAGGCCCTTCCAGCCCTGCAGGGTGCGGTGGGAGAGGTTTGGTCATCCTGGGAGCAGAGCCGGGATAAAAACCACCCCCACCACCACCCCAGTTAATCCTGCAGATTGCAGCCGGCAGCCAGCACGGGATAAATCCACGGGCAGGCAGCCAGAGGAGCTGTGATAGCGAACACTGACTGAGAATCTGCTCGGCTGTTTCCAAATAAATGAAAAAAAAAAAAACCAAAAAAAAACCCACCCCACCGACAGAAGGTTGGCTCGGTGCGTGCGGGGAGGGAGCCGGGAGCGGGGCGGGGAGCGCGGGGTCTGCAGGGGTTTGTGATGGATTACGCTGCGTGTTTGAACATAATACACATTAAGGGCTGCAGACACCGATGCTTTGAGTGGTGTGAAATTCCATCTAATGCGGGGTTGTTTGCCTGACACAAACATGTTTAACACGAGATGGAACAAAGGCGAGAAAATCGCGGCGGAGTTCTCCGAGCGGCGCTCGGGGAGGTTGTTTGCTCTGCCTCCCAACCTCCCTCCTCCCCGGTCTGCAGGCTCTGCCTGCCCTGCAGCCCCACGCCGGAGCGGGTCGGGAAATAATTCAGAGCAGAAACAAACAGAGGAACACGGAGCGATAAAAATGATGTCTCTGTCCGGGGCTGGGGCGCCTCGGGCCGCTTATGGAGGATGGATGGGAGGGTGGGAGGGTGGGAGGATGCTCCGTGCTCTGCTCGGCAAACTGCGGGGACAGCGACAGGGACAGGGACAGGGACAGGGGACAGAGAAGGAGACAGCGACAGGGGACAGCGACAGGGACAGGGACTGGGATTGGAATAGGGACAGAGACAGGGGACAGCAACAGGGACAGGGGACAGGGGACTAGGACTAGGACTGGGACAGGGACAGGGACAGGGACAGGGGACAGTGACAGGGGACAGGGTGCAGAGACAGCGACAGGGACAGGGACAGGGACAGGGACAGGGACAGGGACAGGGACAGGGACTGGGATTGGAACAGGGACTGGGACAGAGACAGCAACAAGGACTGGGACAGTGACAGGGTCAGGGACAGGGGACAGAGAAGGAGACAGCGACAGGGGACAGCGACAGGGACAGGGACAGGGACTGGGATTGGAATAGGGACAGAGACAGGGGACAGCAACAGGGACAGGGGACAGGGGACTAGGACTAGGACAGGGACAGGGACAGGGACAGGGACAGGGACAGGGGACAGTGACAGGGGACAGGGTGCAGAGACAGGGACAGGGACAGGGACAGGGACAGGGACAGGGACAGGGACAGAAGCAGCCTGGAGAGGGAGCCCAGGGAGAGCTGAGGAGCGGGTGCTGGTCCCCTGCCCCCTGCCAAAGGTGCAGCAAAGGTGACTCGCTCTGGGGCGGCCGTTTGGAGGGGGAAGGGAAAGAAACACTCGGGAGGGAGCAGAGGCTCCTCAGCGGCCCAGGCACAGGATCTCGTGGTTCATATTATTATTAATGATAATCTCATTAATGATATTAATAATGAGGTTATTGTTAATAATCTCATCAGCAGGGCTTGAATGGGGCAGGGGCTCAACACAGCCTGGGCTGGGGCTCCAGCTGCAGGGAACATCAGAACACCAGGGCACTGCAGAGGGGCCTGGGGTGAGGGATGGGGCAGGCAGGAGTGGATGAGGATGGGACAGGCAGGAATGGGGTGAGCAGTGGGGCAGGCAGGAATGGATGAGGGATGCGTTCTTCACAGCCAGGGAGGAGCCAGGGTCTCAGCAGGACAGCAGAGATGTCCATGGTGCAATCCTGAGCCCTCCTCTTTAGCCTGCTGCCCCAGTCCTGCAGGGCTGAGGTGGCTCTGTGTGCTTCAGCTGTGGAAGGAGCTGCAGCCCCAGCAGCCAGAGATCACCCAGAACTAAAAGCTCCCTGGCAGTTCAGCCTCAGACCCAACACGCTGCAATCCTGACAATGTCAACTCTCATTTCAGAGCCAAAATGGAAACTGAGCTGTTTGGGAGAGCTTGTCTTGGAATTTTGAGTGGCAAAAGCTTGGTTTCCAACATCCCTCAGACTCTGGCCTTTGGTATTTCGCTTTTGGAAACCAAACAAAAGCCCAACACCCCCAGGATGTCCCAGGCTGCCTTCAGGTTGGAGCATAATTTATAAATATTGATTGTGTGCTGGAGGCTCAATCTTGCGAGGTGCTGAGTACACACAGAGCTCTCCCTGCCCTTTGGACAGCCTCAGAGAAAGCCCCTTGATAAATGCACAGCTCAGTGATTCCAGCAGGAGGAAGTGCCAAGTGCTGTTATTGTTCTGTCCCTTCAAACACAAGAGCAGATTTATTTGGAGAGCACACACACGGTGGAAGTTGCAAGGTGGAGGTAAGACATTAATTATGCCTCAGCATGAGAGCTCTGACAGATTATGGGCAGGCTAATTAAAGTCTTTAATTAAAATACATGGTCTTTGCAAAGCTCAGACTAGACATGGAGGAGCTGGCTCTGGGAAGGTTGGGAACCACCTTGGTGAAGGGATCCAGCAGCAAAGAAAACTCAGGGTCTTCACTTGGATCTGCACCAGGAGATCACCAGGACCTTGGGTGTCTGGTGGGGTGGGAGAGGCTGGTCCCAGAGCCTGAAGGGGATCCCAGAACCTAAAGGAGATCCCAGGGGTTAAAGGGGATCCCAGAGCCTGAAGGGGATCCCAGTTCTTAAAGGGGCTCCAAGAAATCTGCAGAGGGACTTCCCACAAGGACATGGACTGATAGGAAAAGGGGAATGGCTTAAACTGAAATGAGAGCAGTGTGCTGGACATCGGGAAGGAATCCTCCCCTGGCAGGGTGGGCAGGGCTGGCACAGGGTGCCCAGAGCAGCTGTGGCTGCCCCTGGATCCCTGGCAGAGCCCAAGGCCAGGCTGGGCAGCGTTTGGAGCAGCCTGGGGCAGTGGGAGGTGTCCCTGTGCCACCAGGGAGCTGTCCCTGTGCCACCAGGGAGCTGTCCCTGCCCGGGGACATCGGTGCTGTGATGTTTATTCCTGCAGAGACGCCGTTTGAAAGGCTCTGTTCACAATCCTGGAAAAGTGCCCCCACTGCAGATCCTAAACTCCAAACTGGGAAATGTTTCACTTTTTAATTAAAACGAAGCTTCTGCTTTTTCCCTTCTTTGTTCTGTACCAGAAAGCACAACATTTGGGTTGTAAAGACTAAGTCTCAATTTACGTTTTATCATGAGAACCTTGGCTCTCAGACTCTTTCTATACATTCAGCTGAATCTTTTCAACTGAGTTATGGTTTCTATTTACATAAATTACCATATGAAACTTGTTAATATTTCCTGAATATCCCTTTTCATAGCCCCATTAGACAAGGTTCTGTGCTTTTGTTTGGGACTGGGTGTCAGCAAATCAGAATTCACGGCTGTGATCAGTTGGGAGCAGAACAAAATCATTTATTCCCTGACACGCAGCCTGGGTGTCAAACACCGGGTGCTGGGGAGGGCTGTCTGGGATCAGCAGGATTTCCTGCTGCAAGGGTGTCTTGGTTTGGAAAGACAGGTATCAAAGCTGGAGTTTTTCCCTTAGAATGGGGAATGTAAACCCCTCACCCCCCGCCAAATTATAATTTTGCAATTCAGGGCTTTCAGGCAATGATTTGGGAATAGGAATAACAGTTCTTTACTGGGAATATTGACAACACAAATGTAGTAGGAAACAAAACCACCCAACCAAACCAGCAAACAAACAAACAACAATTTTGGAGAACCCTGAGAGAGTCAGAGCTACAACCTGACACCCTGTTGGTCAGGGGGTTGGAAGCAGTCCCAAAGTGAGTCCTCCTGGAGTGGCAGATGTGGTTCTGGTGGAGCAGAGATGATCCTGTAGAACCAGGGTCCAGGGATGGTGAGAAGGGTCCAGTCTTCCTCCAGGAATCGGGTGAAGCTAGATGCCTTGTTTTTGGTTTTTTTTTTGGTTGGTTGGTTTTTTGGTTTTATGGGGGTTTTTTTGGTTTGGTGGTTTTTTTTTTTTTTTGTGTTGTTGTTTTTTGGGGGGTTTTTTTGTGGGCTTTTTTTCGTTTGTTTGCTTGTTTGTTTTCTCTCCTTGTTGTTTTTGTTTTTCACTTGATAAAAGCATCCTCTTCCCAATCCCTTTGGGAGAGCTGAGAGCCTGCTCCCGTTTCTGCTGCCGGATGCTTTTCACTCCTTGCTAATCCCTTCCTCGTGATCTCGCCCTGCTCGCCTTGGAACAGCGAGAGCTGAGGAGCAGAAGAGGCCAAAGTCCCTAAAACCTGAGGAGGGGATGAGCTCACCTGCCATCTGGAGCCTGTGGCCTTCCAAAGAGGAACTGAAAATCTAATTAAAAATCCCCTGCCACAAAGGCTGGGCTGAGAATAAACTGGGGATCCTGAGGGCTCCGTTTGTCTGCAGCACCTCCAGCAATTCCCATTTTCTGACCCAGGAAATGGAGCCAATCTCAGAGGGGGAGGCTTGTGCTGGTTTGAAAGCAAAACCAGTGAGACTCCCAGTCAGAGATACAATTTAATAGAAGAAGAGAGGGAAAAAGGTGAAATAAATGGAATGATACAACCTAACACCCTGTTGGTCAGGGTGTTTGAAGTAGTCCAAAGGTAAGTCCTCCTGGAGCGGCAGATGTGGTTCCGCTGGAGCAGAGATGATCCTGAGAGAGAAGGGTCCGGTGATGATGTGAAGGGTCCAGTCTTCCTCCAGGAATCCAGTGGAACCAGATGAGATGTTCTTGTCCAAGCAGTGATTCCTGTAGAAACGTCTGGTAGCTCTTGTCTCCTCTGAGAGTCCAGTGGATAGAAGCTGCTTGTGATGTCTCAAACCCTGGATTATATCCAGGTGGGAATGCTTGGCTCCTCCCCCTGGGCAGAGCATCTCACAATGGGATGATCTCATTCCATGAGTCATGCAGTGGATCCTTGATGGCCCATTAACCAGAGATAACTTCCTCGGGAAGGCATTGTTGGGCTCATTAACAGAAGATAAGGAGAACACTGCCCCACCTTGGCTCCAAGGGCTCATGGGGATAGAATACAGACCTTGGGCACAATTTTACATTGGAACCTAGGACAAGGCTGCAGCAGCTCTGGGAGCCCTCTCCTCTCAGGAGGCTTCCCTGAGTCCCACCTGCCACCTCCAGCCAGGGCCACAGCCCTCCCTGACTGCTCCTCCCCTCTGCCAGGATGGGCAGGGATGGGAAGGAGAATTCCAGACCCCACAGAAAATCCCACAGCAACCCCTGCTCCTCCAGAGCTCCCATCCCTGCCCACGCCATCCAGAATCATCCAGAATCCCTTCTCTTTGGCTCCAAGCTCCCCCCGGGGTGCAGCTGAACAAACCCCACCCGTGCCAGGCTCACTCCCACCCCAGGCACGGCAGGACCTGGGTAAAGTTTCCTTTCAGTCACAAAATCCAGGCATTGCCAGCCCACAGCGAATCCTGGTGGCCTTCAAGGCTGCTAAATGGAGTTAATTTTTTATTCCTCTCGCCCCAGGAGGTGTCCCAGCAGTGACTGCTCTGTGCTGGAGGGGCAGGGAGCTGCCCCACTGCCCACCGGGGTCACCAGGTGATTGTCACCACCCTGGTCTCTGCCCCTGGCTCCATCCATGAGCTGTGAGGGCAGCAGCTCCCAGGATTTATTGACATTTCTTTGCTGCTTTGGGGGCTGTCAGGGGAATAATTCCCTTTTTGCAGCCTGCAGGGGATGCAGGTGCACACCCACCCCTGAAGGGACTTCCCGTGGGATCACAATAATAAACCCCTCTTGGTTCTGAGCAGCTTGTGACAGACGAGGCCCCGATTTTCCTGGGGTTCCTTTCCCTCTCCTGCTCCTGAAACAGCAATTCCTGCAGCTCAGTGTGAGCAGGAACCAGTCTGTGGGAGGGAGAGGCTCTGAATCATCACGTGCACCACCAGCTCCTGGTGCCAACAGCCACAACCCCATCAAAGCTCTCCGGAGAAGTGCTAATAGGAATCGGGGTTTGGAATTGATGACTCAGTCAGGATTATTCAAAGTGCTGCACTGAAATTTGTTTTCCTCAGATGTTGAAGCCTCTCTGAGGGCCGTGGAGGCCCAGAACAAACACTGCAGATGAGAGGAGTGGAAAAGCTGCCTGGCTCTGCTCCTTCACCTCTGGAGAGATTGTTTTGATCTGCAGACAGATGAGCAGGGCTTTCATTGCCGGGACCTCGCTGCTCTCTCTGAGCTCCTCCTGGTTTGTTTGTGGTGCCATTCAGAGCTGGCTTTGTGCAGTTTTGCTTTCCCTGCTTCCACCAGCGCTGCCCTTGGCTCCCAGCGAGCAGCTCCAGTCCCTGGGGCAGGGGGTGGATGCAGGGCTGGCATCCACAGCACGTGGAGTGACGGGGGATTCTCCCAAGCACAAACCCCACTCTGCAGCCCTGGTTGGTGCTGTGATGTTTGGGTTTCTCTGAAACTCTTTCCCAGAGAGTTTTCTGTCAAAAACAAACACGTTTTCCTGACTGTGACCTTTGTTTGCATTCCTTTCCCTGGGAGGGACTTCTCCTTGCTGTCCCTCTGACTTGACCAATGTGGTCCAAGAAGTTTGTCTTTCTTCCACCCCTTGGGTGGGTTCTTTGTATAATAGTATAAAAAGAAGTCTCAAGCAATAAAAAAGAAGATTAGAGTCATTTTCAGCCTTCTGATCACAGGTTTGTGTCCCTCTTTCGTGTCCTATTGTGACATGAAACTCTTTTCCCAGAGAGTTTTCTGCCAACAAGAGACACGTTTTCCTGACTGTGACCTTTGTTTGCATTCCTTTCCCTGGGAGGGACTTCTTGATGTCCCTCTGACTTGACCAATGCAGTTGAAGAAGTTTGTCTTTCTTCCACCCCTTGGGTGGTTCTTTGTAAAAGGGAAGAAATCTGAACCAGAAATCTGGTTCTTTGTAAAAGGGAAGAAATTATGTAAAAGCATAAAGGGAAGAAATTCCCAGATGATAAAGATTTGGAGCCATTGTCAGCCTGCTGACCTCCGTGTCGTTGTGATCCTGAACAGTGTCACACAAACCCCACTCCTTTATGAACCCCTGCCACTGCTCCTCTGTGATTTACCTTCAGGCACAATCCCCCGACACGGAGAAGGGGAAGGAAGTGTTTTATTTTCAAAGGAAAGCGAGCGATCCATAAAACATTATATTTTGACATTTTCTGGAGAATATAAAGGGGCTGGTTGCTCTGATTCAGGCCCTATTTGCATAATTTTTCCTTCACTCACCGCAGGTAAATCATGGTTAAATATTGAAGCATTTATCACCTGAGTGTTTTCAAGCCAAACTTTGTATGAGTACGGGAGAGGGTGAGACTTTCTCCAGCACAGGCATCCAACTGCAGAAATACTTTGGCCCTCCAGTTCTGCACCCACAAAACGAAGATCCTGGGAGGAAAAAAAAAATGAAACCCTGGGATTGTGTTCCCAAGGAAGGCGCCAAAGCAGAGCCCCCAGGGCTGGAATCCTGCATGGATTCCACCTGCACAGGGCCCAACGTCCCCCGGGGCACTCGTGGAAATAAATATCCCAAAAAAAAAAGAATATTTGGATGCTCAGCCACCCCCTCACAGCCCCTGCCCTGCCTGCTGACCTGCTGTTATCCCAGTTTATTGCCCTGTGATGCTGAGACATTTAATTTGGCTGGGAATGGCTGCCTCCCCAGCCCATGGGCACCGAGGTGACTCGGCAGCAGATGCTGACACGGGATCACATCTCCTTGTTCAAGTTCCTGTTCAGCAGCTCTACAGCCTGTAAATGGTGGTTAATTAAAAATACATATTTCACACAATGGAAGCTCTCAGCCTTCCACCAGTGAGAACATGACAGAGTAAAAAGTGTCTGCTCCTCTGTCCCCTTCCATTCCCACCCCAAACCGTGGCCGGGGGCCAAATAAATAAGTGAAAAGGAGCAAGGCTGCTGTTTGTCACATAACATCAAACACTTCCCCTTTGTCTCGTCCTCCCTTTCTCCCTTCTGTTGTCCTAATAAATAAAATAACACTGTGGGGAATTTGGATTTGCAAACAAACCATGCCTTGCAGTTGGCTGTGCTCTTCCTGGAGCAGCGAGGGAGGAAGGTTCTGCTCCTCCACAGAAAACGCATACAAATGATTGCAGCTGTCGCCAGCACGGCTGAGGAGCAAATGCAGATGGCATGAAATAATATTCACAAACAGCTAATAGAATTTTAATGGCTGCAGGAAGAAAATAAAATGAGGGATGCCTGTGTTTGCTTGGGGTGGGAAGGGAGCTTGGTGCAAGGAGTGAGTCGCTCCGGGCCTCGTGTTTTCAGAAGTGGGCAAGGCCCCCACGGGGTTTTATTTGTGTGTGGGGGGGGTTTGAACAGCAATCAGAGTCTGTGGGATGTTCAAGGGTGCATCTGCACCAAGGATGATGCTGGCACTATGCAAATGTCACGTATGATGAATGAAACGCATCAAATGTCTTGAGGACACCCAGATGTTAAAGCGACTGGGATGCCAGGGAACATGGAAGGAGGTGAGGAACGTGATTTCTCCTTGAGTTAATTGGTTCTCATGTTCCAGCATCGCCTTCTAAACACTTCCAATCAGGAAGCAAGCTCCAGTCGCAGCTCACTTGTTGGGGTTGTCTCTTTCAATCATCCACTCTCGGCCTCCTTTTCCCAGCCCAGCCCAAGAACCAGCCCAGCCTTCCTCGGCTGAGTGAGCTCCCTCCCTCACACACACACCCTGGTGTGAGTGCCTGTAGGAGTCCAGGGTGTTCCTTTGGAAACCCTGGATGAACAGAAACCTGTACAGGGGGGGTTTAAAACCTGTACAGGGGGGTCTGAGATATGTACAGGGGGGGTTGCAGACCCTGGCATGGACCCCAGACAGGCAGGGGTCTCAATTATAGCCCATGGGAAAGATTACCAACACTATGGGAGGAATTGCAAGCCCTCGAAGGTAGTAAAAAGCATTAATATTTTCACAGTAGGGGTTTTAAGATAAGAAGGACCAGAGACAAGATGGAGGATTCTGGGCGTTACCCCAGAGTCTTCTCCTTCTCCTTTGTCTCCATTTTGCACAGTGGTGATGACATGAAGTAGATTTAGAGGGATTGGGTCAGAGTAGAAAACACCAGTTTAGTGTCAAGTGCATGCATTGGGTCACAATTGTAAATAATGCACACACAATTATCTGTGTATAAGATGATGAGCTGTGGGCAGGCGGGCAGTCGTCGCCTGTCGCCCGTGCTGTCCAGACCTTGGCAGAGCTCAGAGAAAAGTGTAGAGATAAGATAAAATAAACAAGGAGGAAAACACAGAAAAAGAACATCTGAAGACTCCTCGTCTTTTCTGTGGGCGGCTCGGGGCTTCCCCAAGGACCAAGGGCAGCGCCCACCCTCATTCTTGGGGGCAAGCAGAGACCACGAGAAGTGCCCACTGCCCCACAGCCACGCCTGGAGCTCTGCTTCCTTCCCCTCCGTGTCCTGTGGCCAGCAGGGCCCTGCTCCAGCTCCCTGCAGGGGCAGGGGGAGCTCTGTGGATGGAGGAATTCCAGCCCTGGCACAGGGAACGGCCCCGGCAGCGCCGGGCAGATGGGCCTTTGCAGGGTGGCTCCTCCTCGTGGCTTTAGAAGCAGAGATCATAAAGATCCATATGTGCTGAGCAGGGAAATTGATGGCAGAGTGAAAGCCTGTCCTATTAAAAGGAGCAGAAGCTGTGCCTTTGACTTCATTTGGATGTGATTTGCTGCCCTGCACTGAGCACATCCAGCCCCCTCACCCTGAGCCCTGTTAATGTTCTGTTGCATTTTCGCTGTACAGAGGAGACAGAAACACCCTCAGCCTTTTCTCAGGTGGAGCTGAGGGCCCCACCCTGATGTCCCAGGGCTGGGGGGGAATTATCTCCCAGCCAGCCCCAGGTCCTGCAGCTCGTGGTGCAAATGAAGCCCCAGATGGAAATGGTTCATTGTCGCACACGACAGAAAGAATTCACACACAGGCACGTTGGTTGCAGTGTCCCGGGCAGAAAAGAGGAAGGGTTTATTTACAGATTCAACATTTATCGAATTCCAGCAGTGGCCATGGATGGGAGGAAGAAAATCTTCCTCCCCAACCACACAGGACAACCCAACAGCCCATCAGCAGCCTGCTCCTTATGAGAAGAATGCAAACATTGTCGGATTTTACAATAACAAGCAGGTTATTTATATAAAATTGTATCTGACTCCAAAACACAAAAATCTAAAAATAAGACTTTACCAAACTCCTTAAAGGGAACAGAGGAGAAGGGCAAAAACCCAGACAACAATGCTCCTGGCTTTTCTTTTGCACACAGATTGCAGGGCCCTGCCAGGCTCCCCAGGGGCACCAGGGCTGAGAGGGACCCAGCTGGGGAGGGACCCCTGCCAGCTCTGGGGACAGGGACAGCCCCAGCCCTCCCCAGAGCAGCTACCAGCATGGACATTGATGATCAGAGCAGAACACTTCTCCTGCTAGACAAAAAAAAAATGTGTATTTATGTGCCAGGGCTCCTTTAATAGGGACATTTCCAAGAATTATTATGAATTTCAGCTGGTGGGCAAGTTTGGTGCATTTAAAAGCCATCCATCACCGAGGGCAGATTCAATAGCCATCACTGCAACTGGCTCTCACAGCCCCATTTTTACAACATCAAATGATGTGCTCAATAATAAAATTATTTTTTATCAGTTTTAATCTGTCACTGCCAGGCAGCTGCTGATTTGCCGTATCAGTGAGATCAGCAGCGCTGAAGTGAAGTGAGATTTACATTCCCAGCTCCATCAGGAGCTCGCTCAGTTTTATCCCAGGCCTCAGCTGGCAGGTGAATAACTTTGGGGTGGCACATCCCCGGTGATGCAGCCCTGCAGCCCTGGCTGGTGCCTGAGAGGTTTTGGTTTCTCTGAAACTCTTTTTCCCAGAGAGTTTTCTGCCAACAACAGACACGTTTTCCTGACTGTGACCTTTGTTTGCATTCCTTTCCCTGGGAGGGACTTCTCCTTGCTGTCCCTCTGCTCTGACCAATGTGACTGAAGGAGTTTGTCTTTGTTTTCACCAATTGAGTTGTTCTCTGTAGAACAGGATAAAAGAAAGAAATAACCAGGAATAAACAGAGTCATTGTCAGCCTGTCTGTGTCCTTGTGGTCTCTAACACCATCTCAGCCCTGTGTGGATCCAGGCAGAGCTGGCACCGGGTGATCTTTGAGGTCCCCCCCAGCCCAGGCTGTCGCAACCGACACAAAGAACTCACACCCACACTTTGCCATGCCCGAGGTGGAAAGAAGAACTTTATTTACAGAATCAGCATTTATCACAGAATTTCAGCAGCGATCATGGATTGGAGGAAGAAAATCTTCTTCTCCATCCACACTGGAACATGCAGCAGTCCGTCAACAGTCTCCTCCTTTAGGAAAAGAATGTAAACATCTCTAGATTTCACCATAACAAATGGCTTGTTTATATGAGAGTGTATCTAACTCCAAAAACACAAAAAGCTAAAAACAAGACTTTTACAAACTCTTTAAAAAAAAAAAAAAAAAAACAAAACACGGCAAAACCCCAAACAACACAGGCCATGCTGGGGTGCTCTGCAGAGGGACTGGGGGGGATCCCACCCGGGGGGGATCCCACCCTGCACAGGTGGGATTGGGGGGGATCCCACCCTGCACAGGTGGAATTGGGGGGGGATCCCACCCTGCACAGGTGGGATTGGGGGGGATCCCACCCTGCACAGGTGGGATTCAGCCCCTCCAAGGAAGAGCTGCTGCTGAGCCCACCGAAGAACAAACCACGCGTTGCCTTTGCCAGTCCCTGAAATGCTTCCAAGCTTTTTACCCCAAACCTTTTCCCTCCTGGGTCAGAGAGGGGCTGCTCCCACTCTTCACGTTCCGGGTTTTTTGGCAGAGACAGCCTGAGCCGGGCCCTGGCTGCCTGTGGATCCTCAGCATCTGCTCTGGGACCCACCTGCTGCAGCCTCCTGCTCCTCTGCCATATGGAGGCCCCGCTCACGGCCAGAAATCTCCTGATCTCCTTCAGCAGGGGCAGGGAGAGCAGCAGAAATCCTCTTTGATCCGTGGGGCTGTTCATCCCCCACCCACCCGCAGCAAAGCCGGGGTCAGCCCCGGTACGTATAACCCCGATATAATAATGCATTAATCACATTATTCCGCCTTGATTGAGGACCGGGGAAATGAAATTCCTGCAGTGCCCTGCTCCTCCCTGGCGGAGCCGAGCAGGGAACCCACAGCGGGAAGGGAGAAAGGAGAGAGGCTGGAGCGCTGAGGCTGTGCTCGTTTTCGCCCCGTTAGCAGTTTCAGGCCAGAGGTGATAAATTTCGGCTTTAGTGATGCAAATCGCGGCATCTGCTCCGTGGCAGGTGCGGTGTCCTGCTCGGCACCCTGGGGCCCGGAGCGGTGAGTAAAGGGTTAAATCGGCAGTGCCCGAACTTTCCCTGTTTTCCCTCATTGGATTTCGCAGCTCCAGACTCTCTCAAACAGCACTTAGGGAGGAATCTCCTTCTCTTTAATCCTTTCTCTTATCTCCCCGGGGAGGATGAAAGCTAAGTGATGTTAATCTGCTAAATATTTCTGATCGCTGAGAGAGCGCAATAGAAATTACCACCCTGACTGGGAATTAATTGCAGAATCAAATGGGCTTGGAGAGGGATGTCAGCACCTGAGCATCCTTTCTTTCTCTCACAGTGACGGGCAGCTCTGGAATTCAGGGTGAAACCTCCACAAAAAAAAAAAAAAAAAAAAAAAAAACCCAAACTGAGCATGAGATGCGCTTGGAGGGGGTCGCGGGTTTCACTTTTGGAAAGTTCGGCTGCTCGGTTGTACCAAGAATAAAGAAACTCTACTTGTTCTGCCAGAACCTCACACTGGAGGGAAAGATCCAAGGCCACCCGAGCCAGTGGGGAGAATCCCCTTTGCTGCTTTCACTCGGGGCTAAAACAGGGAATAAAAACGTAGCAGGAGGCCGATCCTCTCTTCTTTCACTCCGCTCTGATTGATGCAAAACTCCTGCCAGCATCAGCCGGGGCTGCAGGGGAACGAGGGCAGCGCCGGGTGTGAGCAGAGCTGATCCAACACCGCCTTCCTCAGGGCTCCCCATCCTCCGAGAGATTCCCGGCACGGAGAGAACGAATCCCCCAGGGACAAAAGGAGCATCCCCGGGATGCGGTCAGGGGAGTTCGCTGCCTCCTGACACAGCGGGTTTTGGTTTTTCTCTCAGGTTCTGTGATTCCTCCCCGAGCTGCTGGGGGTGTTTTTAATTCTGGCGGGTTTAATTACGAGCAGAAAGGAGGAGAATCCCGGACGTTCTGTGGGAAGAACGAGGCTCCCCGCTGGGAAACAGAAAGGTGCCGAGGCCGCTTTGCTGCTGTCATTTCCCTGACGGAAGGGGAAATGAGAGATCCATCAGAACTCTGAAAGTTCCATCAGAACAACTGGAAGGAGCTGAGTTAATACAGCGAGGAGTTTGCTGCCTCTCCTGTAGGATCCACCAACAGCCCTCCTGGGCAGAGCTCCCACCTCCAGAGCCTCTCCCTGTTCCCTGCCAGGGCCTGGCAGGTCCTTGCAGCTGGGATTCCTCTGGGAGCTGCTCAGAATAATTCAGGGAGGCAGCGCCTGCCCAGCCCTCAGCCCCGCGCAGGCTGGGGAGCGGCTCTGCAGGGCAAAACCCCCTCGGACACGGAACTTGCAGCAGGAATTCTGTGATATTTGCCTTCAAAGTATTAATTTGGGGAACGGGAGGGTGGGTGGGTGGGGGGAGGTTAATGAATTTCACACTCACGAAGCGTTATCAGATTTTGGTGCCATCTGCTCCTGCTCAAGGCAGCTCTGGAGCCTCTGCTGGTGGGAGAGCGCGGCCAAGGGAGAGGAGCAACCTCGGTGCTGCCTCCCGGGGCAGCCTGGACCCTCCCCTCCCCGTCTGACACTGAATATTTCTGCAGCCCATTTATAAAAATAGCAGCGGCTTTGAAGGGAAGGGGGGATGGGGGATGATGTCGGGGAGGGGGGAAAAAAATGGTAGATGGTGTGGCAGAGCAGATTTCCTGCTCTCGCAGAGATGGTTCTGCACTGGTTCTGTGCTGGAGTCGTGTTCTCTCTTTTAATCCTGAAATATCGCAAATTAATAGGGGGGTTGAGCAAAGGAACCAGGAAAATCCTCCCAACAGAAGCGGGAGGAAAGGAAAGGAAAGGAAAGGAAAGGAAAGGAAAGGAAAGGAAAGGAAAGGAAAGGAAAGGAAAAGGAAAGGAAAGGAAAAGGAAAGGAAAGGAAAGGAAAAGGAAAGGAAAGGAAAGGAAAGGAAAGGAAAGGAAAGGAAAGGAAAGGAAAGGAAAGGAAAGGAAAGGAAAGGAAAGGAAGGAAAGGAAAGGAAAGGAAAGGAAAGGAAAGGAAAGGAGAAGGAAAGGAAAGGAAAGGAAAGGAGGAAAGGAAAGGAAAGGAAAGGAAAGGAAAGGAAAGGAAAGGAAAGGAAAGGAAAGGAAAGGAAAGGAAAGGAAAGGAAAGGAAAGGAAAGGAAAGGAAAGGAAAAGGAAAGGAAAGGAAAGGAAAGGAAAGGAAAGGAAAGGAAGGAAAGGAAAGGAAAGGAAAGGAAGGAAAGGAAGGAAAGGAAAGGAAAGGAAAGGAAAGGAAAGGGGGTTAGGGTTCAGCTCAGAGCCGGAGGTTTTGCCAAAACACCTTGGCGGGTGCCAAAGCATCACACAAACCCGCGTGCCCCGTGCCGCTGGGCTGCCGTGTCACACATCCTCCTGGGAGGTGACAAATGCCCATTTCCGCAGGAGCTGGGAGAGAAGCAACAAATCTCTGCGGAGCTTTCCTTTGAAATACTGTGCGGGAGGATTTCCCCGAGCGCTCCGTGCCGCTGACCCCAGGTGGCACATCCATAACTCCTGCAGCACGGAGCGCACACAAACCTGATCTGGAGACATTAAAGAAAGCTGCTTGACATTGAAAATCAAATTGATTTCTTGCCAAGATTTCACAAGGGCATGTGTGACAGCAAATGACATGCTTAAGCCTTGCAAGAGGAAAATAAACATGTCCAATGCAAAAGCCATCAGTTTCTGTGCCAGCTTGAATTATGCACATCTGTAGTGATTTGACACCCAGCTTGCTTGGCAGCGCAGGCAGAGGGTGCCTTGCCACGAGCTGGAAGAGATAAATAGGCTAGAACAGAGCTCGTGCCTTATGTAAGGCTGCAGAGGGAGCAGATTTCAGCCAGGAGTGTCCACTCTCCTGTTTCCTCACTCTGCTGGTCACTGACAGCTCCCTGGAGTGCTCTGCTGCTGCCCCCGAGCTTGGCCGTGTGGCTCCTCCTCGTGTCTGCTGAGCAGCTCCCTCCTGAGCAGCGCTCACTCCCTGCTCTGCTGGAGCTCCCCGGCAGGCAGAATCGGCCTTTTCTGCCCCAAAACCCAGGGATTCGGTGTCTGAGGCTCTTTGGACACCCCCAGGTTGGGTCCCTGGCTGCAGAGCCACCACGGGGACACGGGGCACAGGGGCACTTGGGGTCCCTCTCACCTCTGCAGCTCCTGGAAATCCCTGTTCCTGAGTGAAATCCCTGTTCCTGACTGAAATCCCTGTTCCTGACTGAAATCCCTGTTCCTGACTGAAATCCCTGCTCCTGATTGAAATCCCTGTTCCTGACTGAAATCCCTGCTCCTGAGTGAAATCCCTGTTCCTGACTGAAATCCCTGTTCCTGACTGAAATCCCTGTTCCTGAGTGAAATCCCTGTTCATGAGTGAAATCCCTGCTCCTGAGTGAAATCCCTGTTCCTGACTGAAATCCCTGTTCCTGACTGAAATCCCTGCTCCTGAGTGAAATCCCTGTTCCTGAGTGAAATCCCTGTTCCTGAGTGAAATCCCTGCTCCTGAGTGAAATCCCTGTTCCTGAGTGAAATCCCTGTTCCTGAGTGAAATCCCTGTTCCTGAGTGAAATCCCTGTTCCTGACTGAAATCCCTGTTCTTGAGTGAAATCCCTGTTCCTGACTGAAATCCCTGTTCCTGAGTGAAATCCCTGCTCCTGACTGAAATCTCTGTTCCTGACTGAAATCCCTGTTTTTGAGTGAAATCCCTGTTCCTGAGTGAAATCCCTGTTCTTGAGTGAAATCCCTGCTCCTGAGTGAAATCCCTGCTCCTGAGTGAAATCCCTGTTCCTGAGTGAAATCCCTGTTCCTGAGTGAAATCCCCATTCCTGAGTGAAATCCCTGTTCCTGAGTGAAATCCCTGTTCTTGAGTGAAATCCCTGCTCCTGAGTGAAATCCCTGTTCCTGAGTGAGATGAGGTCAGCTGGCCAAGCTCCCATCTCTGAGCAGAAGCCACGGGAGCACCACCACGATGTCCTGCTGGCTGTCCCCAGCTCCCTCTGAGGTCACTTCTCTTGGAATTATTTGTCAAATCCCAGCAGGAACCCTTCAGGCCGAGCACCCAGGAGTGGATCTGGTGCCCACGCTGCTGCCAGCGCCCTCTGAGGTGCCATAAAACCCCTTCCCATCTCAGCACCTGGAGAATTTTGGCTCCCAGAACCAAAAAGTTGGATCCCCTGGGTGCTGCCACCCCCAGAGACGGATGGCAGAGCCCTCTTGCCATATTAACATAAAGCTCCCCTTGCACAGCAGTTTGATCCATTTGTGTTTATTTAACTCCCGTGTTCTGACAGGAGAAGATGGAGAATCTGCATAATTAATAACGACCCCAGCAATCTCCCTTAATGCCTGCTCTGAAGCCCTGATATCCCTGCTAACTGAGGACATCCATAACCCTGGCAGACAGGGAAAAGGCTCCTTCAGGCTGCTGAGATATTATCCCCCTGGGATCAGCAAGGGGTGCTTTGCAGCTCCAGCCATTAGCTGGAATTGCTCAAGTCCTTCGTAAAACTCCTTTTCCTTTGCACAAAGGGGAGCACAGAGGCTGGGCTGCAGCAAAAAGCTGGGCAGGGAGATGGATTTCTTTCAGGATGGATTTCTTTCAGGATGGATTTCTCTCAGGATGGATTTCTTTCAGGGTGGATTTCTTTCAGGATGGATTTCTCTCAGGATGGATTTCTTTCAGGATGGATTTCTTTCAGGGTGGATTTCTTTCAGGGTGGATTTCTTTCAGGATGGATTTCTTTCAGGATGGAGTTTTTTCAGGATGGAGTTTTTTCAGGATGGAGTTCTTTCAGGATGGATTTCTTTCAGGGTGGATTTCTTTCAGGATGGATTTCTTTCAGGATGGAGTTTTTTCAGGATGGAGTTCTTTCAGGGTGGAGTCCTTTCAGGATGGAGTTCTTTCAGGATGGAGTCCTTTCAGGGTGGATTTCTTTCAGGATGGAGTTCTTTTTCAGGGTGGATTTCTTTCAGGATGGAGTTTTTTCAGGATGGATTTCTTTCAGGATGGATTTCTTTCAGGATGGAGTCCTTTCAGGGTGGATTTCTTCCAGGATTGAGTTCTTTCAGGGTGGAGTTCTTTCAGGGTGGATTTCTTTTTCAGGATGGATTTCTTGAGGATGAGTTTCTCTGGATATTTCTGGAATGGCAGAGTGCTCCTGGCCTGGGCAGGCCTTTGGGGGCAGGCTGGTGGCTTTGGGCAGCCCAGGTCAGCAGCACCTCTGTGTCACCCCTGCCCCAAGCTGATATGTGGCCCTGGTTGGTGCCTGAGATGTTTTGGTTTCTCTGAAACTCTTTTTCCCAAAGAGTTTTCTGCCAACAACAGACACGTTTACCTGACTGTGACCTTTGTTTGCATTCCTTTCCCTGGGAGGGACTTCTCCTTGCTGTCCCTCTGCTCTGACCAATGTGACTGAAGGAGTTTGTCTTTGCTCCACCCATTGGGTTGTTCTCTGTAGAGCAGCATAAGAGGGAAGAAATTCCTGGAAATAAACAGAGTCATTGTCACCTTCTGGGTCAGAGTCTGTCATCTTGAGAGGCTTCCCAAAAGCAAATCCCCGTGGGACAGGCAGGAGCCACCCCCAGATTTAAACCTCCCCAGCCTCTGGGCACAAAGGCTGCTGCAAAGAGGCTTTGGGGGGTGTGGGGCTCTCAGCAGGCAGAGCCTTTGTCTCCTGCAAGGAAGTAAACTTGTAATTCCTGCTATCAGAGCCATGCTCTTTGCCAAATCAGATGAAATGCTTGTAACGGGGGCTAATCAGATTCTACATTAATGAGAGAAAATATGAAGCTAATCAACAGCCAGGCAGGTCTCTAGGCTGCAGGCCTATTAAACTTCATAAAAAATTAATGACTGAAGGAACAAAATCATTTGTAAGGGGTCTCCAGTGGCACGGGGAGCTCTGGAGCCCCCTTCCCCTCTCGTTCCCCTGCAGCAGCCTCACCCCAGCCTGGCCTGCTCCAGGAGAGTCCTGAGGGATCCACCCCTCCTCACCCCTCCTGCCCCCCTGTCCCCCGGGGTTAAGGACATTTGTGCCCCACCACTCCTTGGCCTGGGCTGGGAGGGACCTGAAAGCCCAGCCCTGGGACACCTCCCACCACCCCAGCCTGCAGCGGTGCCTTGAATTAACCCCAGCATGCAAATAAACCAAAACTTATCAAAGTGTGAGACCTCCTGACCGGTCAACCATTTTGTGACCATTTTGTGACCATTTTGGATCCATTTAGTGACCATTTTGTGACCATTTTGGATCCATTTTGGATCCATTTTTTGACCATTTTGGGTCCATTTTTTGACCATTTTGTGACCATTTTGGGTCCATTTTGGATCCATTTTGGATCCATTTGGGGTCCATTTTGTGACCAATTTGGATCCATTTTGGATCCATTTTGGATCCATTTTGTGACCATTTTGGATCCATTTTGTGACCATTTTGGGTCCATTTTTTGACCATTTTGGGTCCATTTTTTCACCATTTTGTGACCATTTTGGGTCCATTTTGTGCCCATTTTGTCACCATATTGGATCCATTTTGGATCCATTTTTTGACCATTTTGTGACCATTTTGGTTCCACCTTGGGTGCATCCCTTGCCAGGCTCTTGCCCTGCCCAAAGTGCATCCTGGAGGCCTTTCAATAAATCCCTGCTTTACTCTCTGACTCTGCCCATTCCCTGTTCCAGGTCAGGTTTCCCAGCTCCAGCCTGGCCTCGGACAGGGGCAGAGGGATGAAGAGGGGGGGAATTCTTTGGGGTTCCCCCCGGAGCTGCTGAGCCCCCGCTGGAATGCAGCCCCGGAGCTGCCACCTGCGGCATCGCTAGGTGATTAGCATCGCTAATGAGATGCAAAACCCCAGATCCCGGCACCATCAGCTGCAGCAGGAATGGAAACAAGGAAGGCTCCTCTGCCTCCTCCTCGCATCTGTTGAACATAAAAAAGGAGCCTCGGCTGATTTGGGCTGTTCCAGCCAAATTTCCAGCAGACAGGCTCAACCTGCCTGGTCCAGTCCCTTCCCTCACAGGCATTGTTCAGCTCTCACGTAATTGCAAGGTTGTGCACGACAGATCGCTTCAAGCCATCCTCTGTTTGCAGTCCTGTGGAGGGAAAACAATCATTTCTTGGGTGGTTCTTGTGGTATTTTTTTGGCTGGGAAAAACAGGAGAGACCATTAGAGCAAGCCTTCAATATTTAATGCACTATGTAAATGAGATGTGTAAGTACATTTCTGGAGCACGGGAAGGAGAGGAGGTGTGAGGAAGACATCTGGAGGGTCCAGCGCTCGCTGCTCAGTGCAGGGCTCCCAGCAGAGCCTGCAGTTTGCTCTGAAATCTCCTGATGCCTCAGGGGCTCAGTCCCCAAATAGAACCTGAATTGGGCCCCCCCTCTCATTCACTGCTCAGCACTGGGAGGTTCCAGTACCCCGGGAGGCTGCAGCCCACCCATGGGAGCCCCTGCCAGCAGTGACCTGCCTGGGGTGGGAGCCCAGGGCTGGTCCAGGCCCAGGCTCTGCCCTGGGCTGGGAGGAATCCCTCACCCTGCACAGGGAATTCTCTGCTGCCCTGGGCTGGGAGGAATCCTTCACCTTTCACAAGGAATTCTCTGCTGCTGTGGGATGGGAGGAATCCTTCACCTTTCACAGGGAATTCTCTGCTGCCCTGGGCTGGGAGGAATCCTTCACCTTTCACAGGGAATTCTGCAGACTGTCCCTGAGGGTTTATCATGGCCTGTGGGGTGCAGACTGTCCCTGTGGGTTTATCCACAGGCTATGGGGTGCAGACTGTCCCTGTGGGTTTATCCATGGCCTGTGGGGTGCAGACTGTCCCTCTGGGTTTATCCACAGGCTGTGGGGTGCAGACTGTCCCTCTGGGTTTATCCACAGGCTGTGGGGTGCAGACTGTCCCTGAGGGTTTATCCATGGCCTGTGGGGTGCAGACTGTCCCCGAGGGTTTATCCACAGATTGTGGGGTGCAGACTGTCCCTGAGGGTTTATCCATGGGCTATGGGGTGCAGACTGTCCCTCTGAGTTTATCCAGACAAACAAGCTGTGGGTGCAGCCTCAGAGGGGTCTGGGTGAGCTAAGAACAAGCTGCAGTGATGGAGTCACCCTTCCTGTCCCTTCCCCTAAAGGATTTGGGACAAATTCCCATCTGGCAGAGGAGTTCTCAACTACTGCAGGAGATTTGGGGAGTCCAGAGATTTGGATTTCACAGATGAAAGGAAGCAGCTGCTGTGGGTCAGCGTCAAAGACAGATCTAAAATTCACCTTTCCTGACTAACAGCTTAAAGTGCCTCTGTTTAAAAAAACATGCAGCCCTTTGGAGATGCAGCTTTGCCTCTCTCAGACCTCGCTCCTACGGAAGATAAACCCAAGATGAAAAATTTATTGGAATGCAAACTGTGCGGGTGAAGTGCTGGCTACAAGTGCAAAGCAATAAAACTGCTCCTGATGTCTGCATCCCCTGCCCCTGCTCCCTCCAGCAAAATTCCTGAGCTATTCAGCAGCCAGCAGCCCAGCTCACCTGCCCCAAGCTCTGCAGAACAACCTGAAATTAATAAATCTTGTTTTATTTTTCTTTAATGTTTGATGCATAACCTATCACAAGGGGGTGATAAAGTTGCCCCTGACTTAAATATGAAGTTGTCATCCCCGCAGCCAAGTGCTCTCACCTTGCAAAAAAACTGCAACAGGGACAAGAGGAATCAGAGGATCGTGGAATCCCAGCAGGGTTGGGGTTGGAAGGAGCTCAAATCTCACCCAGTGCCACCCCTGCCCTGGCAGGGACACCCCCACTGCCCCAGGCTGCTCCAAACCCCGTCCAGCCTGGCCTGGGGCACTGCCAGGGATGGGGAACCCACGGAATAACCTGTGCCAGGGCCCCTCCACCCTCACAGGGAGGAATTCCTTCCCAGTTTCCCATCAATTCCTGCTCTCTGGCCCTTTGGGAGCCACCCCACTGTGCTGGCACTGCACATTCTTGTGAAGGATCCCCATCTGTGCCCTGCTGGGGCTGGGGGCTGTGATCCCCCTGGAATCTGCTGGGTTTGGGAGCTGTGACCCCCCTGGAATCTGCTGGGGCTGGGGGCTGTGATCCCCCTGGAATCTGCTGGGTTTGGGAGCTGTGACCCCCCTGGAATCTGCTGGGGCTGGGGGCTGTGATCCCTCTGGAATCTGCTGGGGCTGGGGGCTGTGGCCCCCCTGGAATCTGCAGCTCCTGTCCCCTCACTGTTCTTTGAGGTTAATTCTCCACCTGGGCCACTGATGGGCTTCCCAAGCACTTGAAATTCCTTTAAATTTGTATTCTTTGGGGATTCTTGAATAACAGAGGTGGGATCCCCCTGCCCACCTGAACACTGAGGGAGCTCTGCCTTTCAAGGAAGGTAACTGGGATTTCTCAGCCCTCCTGGCTGCAGGTTGGACGTGCTGGGCTCACAAAGGAGAGAACAAAGCAGGTGGGAACAGGTGGTGGCAGCTTTTGATGACCACACGGGGAATACAACATCATTAACGAGACAGATGCAACCCTTCCTCTCCTTTTTTTTTTTTTTTTTTTATCCAGCTTGTCTCTTCCAGGATCCCACTGGCTGCAGGGCAGGGGAAGGGGCTCTGTGATCTCATATGAAGGAAGGAGGCAGGAGCTGCAAAGAGCTCTGAAGAAAAAAAAAAAAAAAAAAAAAAAAAGGAAATGAATCGATGGCTTTGGTCCCTTCATCCTGAACTTTTCCAGGCAGGGTGTATTTACTGCTGGATCTCATCCTGCTGCTGATACTCACTTGGAATGCTCTGAGTGCAACCAGCTCGTTAGACATCCAAGCAAGGCATTCATGTGGGTTGGGTTTTTTTTTCTTCCCTTTTGGGAATCCTCTCCCGTGTAAATAAGACACATAATAACCCTCCTCTGCATTTTACACATGTGCACGGCTTTTCAGCCAGAAATGTCACAGTGCTGCTGCAATTATCCCCATTTTGCAGGAGGACAAAAAGGGGGCACGGAAGGGTCTGATCCACAAACACTGGCAGTGACAGCTAAATTTGGATGCTGCTGTACAGGGCAATTTGCAGCCCCTCCCACCCTCTGCTCTGGAACAAGGAGGGGTCAGGGAGCAGAATCCAAAACCCCAATCCCTGCAGGATCTAAACCCCAATCCCTGCAGCACCCAAATCCCAATCCCTGCAGGGTCCAAACCCCAATTCCTGCAGGGTCCAAACCCCAGTTCCTGCAGGATCCAAACTCCAGTTCCTGCAGGGTCTAAAACCTAATTCCTGCAGGGTCCAAACCCCAATTCCTGCAGGATCCAAACCCCAATTCCTGCAGGATCCAAACCCCAATCCCTGCAGGATCCAAACCCCAATTCCTGCAGGATCCAAACCCCAATCCCTGCAGGATCAAAGAGGGGCAGAGTGGTGAGGTCCCTTCCCATGGACAAGTGACAGGAGAAGAGGAAAAGGACTCAGGCTGGGCCAGGGGAGGTTTAGGTTGGATATCAGGGGGAAGAAAAGAAAAAACCCCTTCCCAGGAAGGTTTGTAAAGCACTGGAAAAAGGTCCCTGAAGGACCTCTCTGCTTCCAGCTGCCGGTGCCCGGGGTTGGGCTCCATTTAATTTCTGAATTTCCACAAAGACCCCGTAAGTGATTGTGATTTTGCAGAGCAGGAGCGGGGTCTCGCCGCATTCTAACCCCCCCGGAGTATTTTAATCTCTAAATCAATAAAATCCATTAAACAAATTGCTCTCTCCCCACCCCCTCCCCCCCTTCTCTGCACGCATCCCATCCAAAGTGAGCGTGGTTTGCCATCATTTATTTCGTTTGGAGCACGTTCCAGAGCTCTGCTGATGGATTGAGCGCTTCTGCTGCAGCAAAAAAAAAATAATAATAAAATCCCAGTTTCAAACTTTGAATGGAAACAAGTGGCCTGTAAATGCAGTGCTGGAAAAAAAATCCCCAACAAAAGCACAAAAAAACCCAACAAAACCACAAAAAAAAACCACAAAAAAACCAAACACAAAATACCCCAACAAAACCACAAAAAAACTCAACAAAACCACAAAAAAAAAACCCAAAAAACCACAAAAAAAAAAAAAGAAAAAACAAACAACAAAACCACAAAATAACCAACAAAACCACAAAATACCCCAACAAAACCATGGAAAAAACCAACAAAACCACGGAAAAAACCAACAAAACTGCAGAAAAACCAACAAAACCACGGAAAAACCCAAGAAAACCACGGAAAAACCCAACAAAACCACAAAAAAAAAAAAAAAAAAAAAAAAACCAAACACAAAATACCCCAACAAAACCACAAAAAAAACCAACAAAACCACTCCACAGAAAGCCTGGGATGTTTGTGGGGTTTAGGCTTCACGCTCTGTACGTGCAAATCAGAAGGAATGATTAAAAGCAGCTCTCCTCTTTGGAAAGGTTAAGTGTCTCATCTCACACAAAGGAACTCCGTGTACCAGCACTCTCGAATCCTGGAGTGAGATCAAGTGCTGGAGTCTTGATAGCAGAGCATTTAGTGATAAAGGATGAGTGTCGGGGAGGGCTGGAAGCATGGAGAGCAGGCAGATGTGCTGCAGGAGCTGGAAATTCGGCCGGTGGAGAGCTGAAAGAAAAGAGAGGAGCGGTTTGGGGATGGATGTGTCCAGGTAAGGGTGGCTCTGTACCCAGGCTGGGGAGATGGAGAGGTGAAAATATTTCCCACCTCCCCTCAGGAGGAATTCCTGCTTTGTCTGGGTGCAGATGAACCAACAGACAAAGATCTCTTGGTCGTGCAGCAGGGGTTGGTTTAATCTGCTTTTAATCGGGTTTTGGGGAGGCAGCAGGAGCCCCTCCGTGGGCAGGGTGAGGGGGACACTCACTGTGGCTGCTCTGTCCCTGCCCCATCCATGGGGCTGGCAAACTGCAAACCGAGTCTTTCTATCAACATGAAAGGGTTTTAAAAGGATTCTGGGGCTCACCGAGTCAGAAAAAGCAGAGGGACACTGTAGTCACTGTTTCTCATGTTTGCATTTTTCTTAAACTCTTTCCCAGGGATTTGAAACCGTACACAAGGTCGCTCTATGTAAACTCTTGTTTTTTACTTTTCCCTCTTCTGAGGAGGGATTTTGCTTGTTGGCCCTTGATGTGGCCAATGAGCCCAAAGATTCCCACCTCTTAGGTGGGCACATTGTAAAAAAGTATAAAAATAAGTTCTGAGAATAAACCAGCCCCTTTTTTGGAGCATCAGCCTTCTGAGATCACGACTCCGTGTCTCATTTATCGTGTCCCACGGCGACATCACACCGTGCCCAAGCCCAGGTGTGAAGCACTGAGAGATTTCCCTCTGGGGCTCAACTCATCTCCCTGCCAAGCAGAAAACTCCTGGAGACGGTCCTTAGGAACGAGGCAGGGAGTGCATCAAAGAGGCTGCGTGGAGCTCTTGCAAGCAAGAGACCCCTCTTTTATTTTTCTGACTCTTTTTGTACATTTACAGATGTGCCCACCCCAGAGGTGGGACCCTTGGGAACCACTGGTCGTTTTCCAGAGACCATCACCGAAGCCCCTCCTATTAGAAAGCACGCTGGTTGTCCGGCGAGAGAGATGATCTGAAGATCAGGACACTCTTTGGAACACGTGCTTTATTGGTCTTGGGGAGGCAGCCTGACTGGGGAAGGATCCAAGGGATTCAGTGCAGAGTCCAAGAGGGTCCAAGGGAAGGCACGCAAAGAGGGGGAACTCCTTGTTCCATTCCATTTTAACCCTTTCTATCGTGAATATTCTAATGAGCATCAACCAATCACCTCAAGATACAAAACCTACAGAATCTACATCCAGCCTATGGGAACTACAGCATTACAATACTACTCTACAGACCAAAACCTGTGAAACCCACCTTATCCCTGATACCTGAGAAGGTCCAACCTTTTATTCATCCTTTTGTCTTGGCAGGGGTGTCACTGACCCACCCAGCCAAGCCCTTTCAGCTGCTTAATCACCTTCTTCTTGTCCATGCTTACAGTTCAAACTTTGCTTTTAATTCTATTCTTCTTGTGGGTTTCATACTTTTAGAATCTTTTACTATTAAATTATCTCTGCAGGGCCTGGCTACTTCATCCTCCCCAACACCGTCCTCTGGGAACAGATGTGGGAGCTTCGGTAGCTTACAGAAAATGACCTTGTGCTTCAAGACTGTGCCTGGGAATAGAGTTCCCAAAACCAAAACAAGCAGGCACGAGAGCATAGCAACACTCCTGGGACGGGAATTTCCTTCCTGGGAGAGTGGAGGGAACGGGAGAGTTCCCTGCTCTGGGTCTGGAGATGTGACATGAAGCAGGCTGGGAGGAGAGGGAAGGGGCTGGCACCGGGCCACCGTCAATTCTCTGACATTTGGGGAACTGTGACACCGGCTCTGCTCTGACTGTGCTGAAACTCTCGCAGCCCCGAGGCAACAGGAGGGTTTAACCAGGCGCTGGTAGCCAGACAAACAACGACTTCTGACTCAACAGAAGGACAAAAAAAGGGGAAAAAAAAATAAATGAGGAGTTAAAACGCGAGCATTGTGGTGACAAAGAAAGGGCGATTTGGGTGCGTTGGCATCACAAAAGCAGGGTTAGAACCCTGAGCTGTGCTCAGGTACAGAGCAGAACCCTGGGCCCTAACTGGCAGCAATTAATACAGGCTGGAGTATCCAGTTAATGAGGAGACCTCATCCATTCTGCTCTGGGTGACATTATTTATGCGGTGACAGCTCTGCTCAGAAATCAGATACGTCTGGAATTCTTTTTTATTTTTATGGGGACAGACAGACATTCTCGAGCGGAAGTGAAATGAAGTTAGAGCCCTTCTGCAAATGCTCTGCAACCCCTGTGTTCATTAAAGCCAGGAGAAACCATGCTGTTAATCAGGTCTCCGTTTGAAAAGGATCAGAACTGGGCCTGGCCTGTAGCAGCCCTGTAGCCACAGTTTGTGCCTTCAATGTTTTGATTTTCAGAATTTTTTTTCCTAAGCACACTGTTGGTAAACAAGGGCATGTTCTTGTAAACTATCCCGGTTTTTTCACATTCCATTCTCAAGGAGGGACTTTGCTTGATGACCCCCTGATGTGACCAATGGGTCCAAGGATCCCACCTCTTGGGTGGGCTCATTGCAAAAAGGTATAAAGACAGGTGCTTGGAGGATAAACCCGGATTTTAGAGTCATCCCAGCCTCCTGAGTCTTTGTCCTGATGTCCTGATCTCGTGTCCTACAGTGACACCCCTCTCCCTCCCTCCTCCTGCAACAATCACAGATCAGCCTGGTGCACATCAAAGCCCAAATCTGGCTCTGTGTTTAACAGAGCTCTGCTCAGCTCCCACCTTGCAGCACTGTGGGAAACTTTAAAAGCAAAAGAAGATTTTTTAGGAGCTGAAGAAACAGGCCTCAAACAGAAAAAGCTGAGATTTTAGAATTTGCAGCAACTGAGAAAAGTTTGGAACTAAGAAAGATACAGTAGTATATAATAATATAGCGAGTAAAGACATGGAAAACAAAGGCTGAGTTTTTAAGCTTGGCTTGAATAAGTCATAGCACTGCAGAAAACATATGCCAGACAAGATAGTAGAAAGTCTTAAGTTTAATAAGAGTATTGTGTATTGTTAATAGAGAAGTTTACAAACGACTATTGTTTGAAATAGGTGTACGTGTGCTATAGTCGGTTAGTTAAAACAACTGTCTGTAATTTTTAGTAATATACTATTGGCTGAAAAGTCTTTAAGATGCTTTGTAACGGAGAAATTGGGAGGTTTGTAGGGGGCCATTGTAAAGTTCTATTGGGGTTGCTGCTGGGGGCGATTGTGGGCTGCTGCTGGGGCTGCATGGAGCTGCTTTTGTTGATACTGCTGTGCTATACATGAGTGCTGTAAACTGCTACCTTGCTCTAAATTCTGTGATGGGACTGATGCTTCATTAAAAAAGAAAACAGCAATCAGGTCCAGTGCCCGCCCCCACACAGCACCACTGGCAAAGTGTGACCAGGAGCTCTGGGGGTGATTTTTGTTCTCCCTCCCTTTGCTCCCTGCTGCAGGCTCCCTCCTCACAAAGCTCCCTCGGCAGGAAATACAAATTTTTTTCTCTCTCCCCCTGTGAAGCTGAGGAGCACACCCCACCCTCGGCAGGGATTTTATCCCGTGAACACCTCAGGGCTGGGTTTTCAAGGCCGTTTTGTCTCGGGGAGGCTCTGCCTGCTGCCAGTGGCTGGAATGAAAGGTTGAATTCAGCCAAAAAGAAGGGAAATGGTGCCTTCCATCAGCGAGCACTCGATTGCAGAGGCATAACAATGCCACAGGAGCCATTTCATCCTTGGCATATTTAGAGGTGGCATTAGGGAGTGTACCAAGGTAGCAATTTTCTAGATAATCAACTTAATGTCTTCATTCTAAGTGCGTTTATACGTGTAAGTTAATTAGGGGAGTTAATTTTCACAAATGGCAGGAAATCTGCATTATTTTATTTTTTTTTCTTTTTTTTCCAGTCAGCTTTTGCTTTGTGGCAGCTCCTGATTGAGGAGAGCTAAGCTGAGGCAGGGGCAGGTCCAGCCCCAGGCTGGGTTTTGGGGCTCCTGCTGCCCCATCCCAGCACCTCTGGGGGCAGAGGGAAAACTTCCCCTGCAGCAGAGCCCAGAGGAGCAGAGAGCTCTGCTGCAGCCCTCAACCCTCTGCACAAACTGCAGGGGAAATCGTTGCTGCTGGAAAAGGAGAAAATGGAAGTGACAGAATCACAGGCTGGTTTGGGGTTGGGAGGAATCTTCAAAATCAGCTCATCCCACCCCTGTCCCACCTCCCTCCTGCTGCCCCAGGTGCTCCCAGCCCTGCCCAGCCTGGCCTGGGGCACTGCCAGGGATCTGGGCACCCTGTGCCAGGACCTGCCCTGAATTTCTTCCCAAAATCCCATTTAAATCTTCCCCCACCGTGCTGGGCTGGAGGGGAAAACGCGAGAAAGGACCAGGACGAATGACACTGCAATTATCTCCAAACCTTTTATGGCAAAATTCTGTCAAAGAGATAAAAGCGGGGAGCGAAGCCGCAGCGAAGCAAAAGGGAATTTTACCACATGCTTTAAAAAGGCCTGGAATTTCAAATGGAGCCTGTAAAAGTTAAATTGCTCTGAATAGCAATGCCGCCTGCCCAAATTTAGCAGGGCTATCCGAGCCCACGGCGAGTGCACGTGGACTCAGATAATGACTCCTCCCCACTCTGGGGAGCGTTAATGCCTCGGGTTGAGAAAGGAAGGATTTTTGGTGATTGCCTTCACTCAGGGCCCTCTGAGGAGCTCTCAGCATCCCTCCCTTCCTCCTTCCTGCTGGACCTCTGCAGCTTTCCCTGCACGTGTCCCCTTCGGCCCCCATTTCATTTTCATCTCATTTCACCTCCCAGGGGACAAGGGCTCTGAGCTGGGGATGGGGATTGGGAAGGAATCCTCCCCAGGGCAGCCAGCCTGGGTTTTGAAGGAGCTGTTGCATTCCAGAGGAGAGGCTGGGAGCTGGCAGTGGGCACAGCTCCCCAAACCCTCCCACCCTCTGGCCCTTCCAGCCTGGTTTCCTGTAGCCCTGGTTGGTGCCTGAGATCAGTTTTAATCTGTCACTGCCAGGCAGTTGCTGATTTGCCGTATCAGTGAGATCAGCAGCGCTGAAGTGAAGTGAGATTTACATTCCCAGCTCCATCAGGAGCTCGCTCAGTTTTATCCCAGGCCTCAGCTGGCAGGTGAATAACTTTGGGGTGGCACATCCCCGGTGATGCAGCCCTGGTTGGTGCCTGAGAGGTTTGGGTTTCTCTGAAACTCTTTTCCCAGAGAGTTTTCTGCCAACAACAGACACGTTTTCCTGACTGTGACCTTTGTTTGCATTCCTTTCCCTGGGAGGGACTTCTTGCTGTCCCTCTGCTCTGACCAATGTGGTCCAAGAAGTTTGTCTTTCTTCCACCCCTTGGGTGGGTTCTTTGTATAATAGTATAAAAAGAAGTCTCAAGCAATAAAAAAGAAGATTAGAGTCATTTTCAGCCTTCTGATCACAGGTTTGTGTCCCTCTTTCGTGTCCTATTGTGACATGAAACTCTTTTCCCAGAGAGTTTTCTGCCAACAACAGACACGTTTTCCTGACTGCGACCTTTGTTTGCATTCCTTTCCCTGGGAGGGACTTCTCCTTGCTGTCCCTCTGCTCTGACCAATGTGACTGAAGGACTTTGTCTCTGTTCCACCCATTGGGTTGTTCTCTGCAGAAAATGATAAAAGGGAAGAAATTCCCAGAAATAAACAGAGTCATTGTCACCTTTTGAGCCAGAGTCTGTGTCCTTGTGATCTTGAACAGCCTCAGTTTCCCACCGAGCCAAAGGGGAGAGAAGAGGCAGGGGCTGGGAGCTGCTTCCCGGCAGAGCTGTGAGCTGAGGTGCAGGCTGCTCCCGCTGTGAAATCAGCACCATTAAAGGTGCCCATTAACCTGTGTGAGCCTGCAATTAGATCAGCACTGCTTCCAGGGAACGGGCCCTTTCTGATGTGTGCTCGGAGTGAATAATGAAAGATCGGCCCCCAGGTACTCCAGCCCTATCAATAATAAACATTATTACGAAATAATAGCAACCGAGAGTTGGAGTTAATATTTAAAGTGTGCATGAGACCCAGGCATGCCCAAGCACATTTCACGCTTATTTTAATTGCCACCAGACAAATGGAATGAGGATGGCTGCTCACTCCAAAGGGTGTGATTCTGTTTTGCTGAAGCACTCAGATTTTAGCCTGCTATTGTCAAGCCTATTCCGAGTAAATTGTGGGGAGAATTGCAATGAGAGCTGCAGTTGCCTAGCAAAGGTCTAAGATTTCCATTTAAAATTAATGTGAACTGTTTCCCTGAGCCTGACATATGGGCCTGGAGAACCCCTGCCAAGATGTCAGGAGCTAGACTGCTCCCCCTCCGATTCCCAAAAAAAAAACGCTGGAGGCAACCTTCTCCCGGTGCTGGGGCGTTTGGCTCCCGTGCCAAACAAAGAGCAGAGAGCCCTGCAGAGCCGGGCAGGCACAGCCCCGGGGCTGGGGACAGCAGGGACTGAGCCCTGGGCTGGGGACAGCAAGGACTGAGCCTGGGGACAGCAGGGACTGAGCCCTGGGCTGGGGACAGCGGGGACTGAGCCTGGGGACAGCGGGGACTGAGCCCTGGGCCATTCCCTGGGAGCTCTGGGCCATTCCCTGGGAGCCCTGGGCCATTCCTGGGAGCCCTGGGCCATTCCTGGGAGCCCTGGGCCATTCCCTGGGAGCTCTGGGCCATTCTCAGGGAGCCCTGGGCCATTCCCTGGGAGCTCTGGGCCATTCTCAGGGAGCCCTGGGCCATTCTCAGGGAGCCCTGGGCCATTCCTGGGAGCTCTGGGCCATTCCCTGGGAGCTCTGGGCCATTCCCTGTCTCCCACCTGCAGCACCAAGCTCAGGACAGGCTCTGCAGGCAGCGCTCCCCATGGACACACACCCACCAGGGAAAGGTTTCCTGGTGGTGGAAACAGCCTGGGAGAAGAAACAAAACATGCAGAGACACACAAAGACGTTGGCTTTTTTTGTTTAATCTGCCTTGGACTCTGCTGAATTGGTTCATTGTTTGTGGGGGAATCTGAGCAGAATTAATGGCTGGCGCAGGCAGGAAGAGGCACTGTTTGCAAATGCGGTGGCCAGACATTCTCCAAGATCTGTAATCTAATTTAGCTTGGAGAGTTAATGATTTTAATGATTTGTTGTGATCTCAAAACAACTGTTAGGAGATAAATCTACATCATTAAACCTATTATGATGTTTTGCTTCATTTAGCAAATGGTGTTTTTTGTTCTGAAGACGCCCACATTTTAAACAAGCAGAGGGGTCAGCTGCTGATGGTGAGGAAGAATTTATTCCCAGCTCCCTTGGAGACTGAAGTGAAAGGTGTCCTTGGGAAAAAAGAAAATAATTCCTCACAAATGTTCCTGACTGTTTTCTAAAGTGCAGCTTTGCTGGAGCTGTGATGTGTGCCAGTGTCAGTGTCTGGGACAGAGCAGACACGATCCCTGCAAACAGCGCTCCTGGCTCAGGGCCACTCCCTGTGAATTCCAGCTCCTTCTCCAGGAATCACCCCAGGGCACTGCCCAGCTCTGGGAGCTGAGCCCCAGGGCACCCAGCAACAGCCAGAGAGAGATGCCAGCACCAAGGAGCCCTGCAGGAGCTGCTCAGCTCCAGGTGGGGGATTTTCACTCCTGATTTTGGAAAAATCGGGTCCCTGTCCCACAGCAGGGCAGGCCATGAACCCTCCTCCTGCAGGACATGTCCATGGGGACAGCACAGAGCCACTGACACACCCCACACCTGCCACCCCAGCTCCTCCTCCTGCCCTGCACCTCCCACCTGATGGAGTCACGGAATGGTTTTGGGTGGGAAGGGACTTTAAACCCAATCCAGTGCCACCCCTGCCCTGGCAGGGACACCTCCCACTGTCCCAGGCTGCTCCAGCCTGGCCTTGGGCACTGCCAGGGATCCAGGGGCAGCCACAGCCTCGCCAGGGAGGAAGGGTTTGTGCAGGGCTGTGAGGTGTGCATTCAATGGTTTGTGCAGGGCTGACACACGAGTTGTGCATTCAGTGGTTTGTGCAGGGCTGACACACAAAATGTTCATTCAATGGTTTGTGCAGGGCTGACACACGAGGTGTGCACTCAGTGGTTTGTGCAGGGCTGACACACGAGCATGCACTCAGTGGTTTGTGCAGGGCTGACACACGAAATGTTCATTCAGTTCCCACAAACACAAACCCTTCCACCCACTGTGGTCCCCCTGTGCTCTCCCACCACAGCTCCCACCAAGCTGCTGTGTCCCAAAATTTTCTGTGCTGGCTGGGGAGAGGACAGAGGACAGAGGACAGGGCAGAGAGGGCTCTGTGCTTTCTGCCTTTCTGTGCCCGTTGTTTACACAGCACAGAGCAAACAGCCCCTTTCTCTGCGAGCTGCAGGAGTCTATTACACCCTGACTGCATTTGCCTAAGCTAAATATTTTATACACTTCAAATATGATGCAAAGGCAGGGGCGGAGGGAAAGCCAATCCTGTAAACAGCAATGTCTGGTTTGTTTGTTTGGTTGGGTTTTTTTGTTTTTTTTTTCTTGCTCAGCTGCTTTTTATTCCCTGGGCAGGGAGGGATATTTTGGCTCCTCGCTGTCACTCAGCAGCCACCACCAGGAGCTTCAGCCTGGCTGGAATGTCTGCCTGGCACAGGGACAGGGGAGATGAGGAGGGCCAGGAATGCATTTGTTTGTTGTGGAAGTGAAGCACCCACTGAGGCCTGAGCCCTGTCCTTGGAGCCTTCCTAATCCCCCACGCTGCCTGGAGAGCACGGATCGTCACTTTAATAACCCAAAGCAAATAAACCCCCAAAGGAAATTCCTTTGCCTTGTGTTTGTTTGGGGGGGAGGCTTCTTTCTTCATAGCTCTGGATGTGGGGAGCGTGTTTTATTACCCGCTGTGACATCTCCAAATGCAGCAGCTGAACTGTGCTGGGATGGAAAGTCACGTCCTGCCCTGGTGCGCTGCTGTCAGCCCCAGAAATTCCTGTTCCTCATCCAAGGGAGGAGGCTCTGGAGCCCTGCACATCCCCCGTGCCCCACATTGTCACTGTGGGACACAATGAATGAGACGTGGACTTGTGATTTTAGAAGGTTGATGCTTCAAAAAGGGGCTGGTTTATTCTCAGAAGCTATTTTTATACTTTTTTACAATGTGCCCACCTAAGAGGTGGGATCCTTGGACTCATTGTGGGTCAACAAGCAAAGTCCCTCCTTAGGAGAGGGAAAAGTGAAAAACAAGAGAGTTTACAGAGAGTGACCTTGTTTACCGTCTCAAATCTCTGGGAAAGAATTTAAGAAAAACCCAAACATGGCAAACAGTGACTACACCACACACACAGGAAAGGCTCTGAAGTCCTGGAGATTGTCCCCACCTGGGTGGCAGCTGCTGCCTGACACTGCCCTGCGGCTCCAGACAACTTTGCATTCCCCATTTTACGAGGAAAACCTCCAAGTCCATAAAACCCCTAAAAATCTGGACACTTGTATTCCACGTTGGAGAGCGAGTAAACAGAGAACCCTGCCAAAGAAACAGAGCTTTCCAGACTTGGGTGGGAGCAAACACTCAGCCAAAACCAGAGGAGCTAGGGGGATGCTTTCTGATCCGAAGTTTAGCTGAAGTTCAAGGGCATTTTGGTGCATCCAGGCCCTTTCCTTGGCACTGCTCTGGGTTGGAGCCTGGGCACAGAAAACATCTGGTGCCACGCTCAGAGTCAGTGCACAAAAGTCCCTTACAACATGGGAAAGCTGGATAGATACAGCCAGTGTGGTCAAAATAATAATAACAATAAACGGTTCTCCGTTTATCGTCTCGAAATGGCAGGTTATGTACAGCTCCAAAGAGTTTACAGCTCCAGGGGTTTTCTCATTGGTATTCAACGTGAAGAAAAATGCAAACAGCAGTTAATGATCTCAGTCTTGAGGTAGCTACCCTGTCCACACTATAACTGTGCTATCTAATACCGAAATGTTTGAATTTTTGCTGCGCCACAGGCTTAGCAACTTCCACCCAGGCCTGGAGCTGAGGCCTAGTCTGGGGTAGCTCAAATCTCACTCAAAAACACATCATTCTCTACATCCTCTGAGAGATTCTGCTGCAATGCACTCAGCTGACACAAACCCAGCTGGAGATGTGATGGTTTCATTGGGAGCCCCAGGGAGGATGGGCTGCTGTGTTTTGTGGGGATGCTCCCATGATTTCCCATTTTCCTGTCTGAAATCAGAACCTTCCCCCTGTTCATCGCTTTGGCCACCATCCCCCTGCCAACTGTTGCAGCCACGCCTGGCTGTGCTGTGATATTTGGGAAGTGCCCTCCAGGTAGAACAAATGTTGGTTTATTTGCTGGGTGGAAACTCGTTAAATAAATCATAGATCCATCGTGGCACAGGAAATGAGCAATAAGCTGTGCCTGGAAGGTTGGACATATTGTACTTCAAAATAAGCAGGAGGCCACTTTGCAATTCAAAGGAGATAGGTTGGGAAATGGGAAGGCACATCTGTTAATCATTTTTCCCCAGTACCCAAAAGGTCCCAGCAGAGCCCGGCTCCGGCACCGAGTGCCTCTCTCAAATTGACTTCAATGCCTCCTCTGCCAGGAGAAAGGCTTGGGAGCTTTTTCTGTGGGACCTCTGATGCCCTTGGCTGTGCTGGGAGTGGGGCTGTGCTGTCTACGCTGGGGGAGCCCCATACTATTATTTTTTTATTATTATTTTTATTTTTATTTTTATTTTTATTTTTATTTTATATATTTTTATTTTTATTTTTATTTTATATTATTATATTTTTATTATTTTCTCTCTTTTCATTTTTATTTTTATTTTTATTTTTTATATTTATTTTATATTATTTTATTTTTATTTTTATTTTTACTTTATATTATTATATTTTTATTTTTATTTTATATATTTTTATTTTTATTTTTATTTTATATTATTATATTTTTATTATTTTCTTTATTTTTATTTTTATTTTTATTTTATTATTGCTATTATTATTATTGCTATTATTATTATTATTATTATTATTATTGCATCCCCCTCTCTCAGCAGCACCGTGGGGCTTTGTCGGTCTGCCAGGGACTGATATTTCACAGGGGCTGCAGCCCGGGGCTCTCTTTATTTGACAATTTATGTGACAATTTATGTGACAATTTATGTGACAATTACTCCCCAGTTTCCCCAGGTAAGATCCCATGGAGAGGCTGCTCCTGGGAGCTCCCTCCAAGTGCATTTAATTGGTGAATTTAAATAACGGGTCTGAGCACTGCTAACGCCCCAAACATTCTTACATTTATTGCAACCTTTACAAAGCCTTGGCTCCTCTTCCTGATCGCTTCACCTGCCTGGAAATATTTCAAGCCAGCCTTGGAAAGGGATGCTGGAGGCATCCCTGTGCCTGTGTCTGGGGATGCTGTTGGTGTCAGATGTTCTTCCTCAAGGAGGGACACGAGACAGCTTTTGGGTCAGGCAGTGGATTTGTGGATTTGCATTTTCTCACCTCCAGTAACTGAAATCAGGAGAACTTCACCTCCCCACGTTTCCACAGGATCGTGGAATGGGCTGGGCTGGACTGGCCCTTAAAGATCTTTTCACCCCGAGCCTCTGCCCTGGGCAGGGACCCTTCCACCGGGCCGTTCCGTGGAGAGAGAGGTTTTTAAATGTAAAAATGTAAAATGTAAAAAATGTAAAAACCCAGAGCCCAGAGCTGGCCGTGGAATCCTCGCTGCCCACCCCCAGTGCCAGCTCACACAGGGCTTTGTCACCAGGCTCCTTCTCAGATGACAGCCAGCAGCTATCATTACTTTTTTCACCCTTAAACTACCCAGAGAAGAAGGAAAAAAAAAAAAACTCACGGTGAAAGAAAGGCCAGCTCAAGTTCAGCTGAAGCAGAAGTGATGCTGGTCGCTGCAGGGCAGTTTGAACTGAACTCCAGTGCAGTTTAGATAAACAAGGATTAATTATCTTTCTGTTAGTCTGGGAGGCAACTGATAGCAGACAAAATAATGAAATTATTTTGCAGTTGCCGTTTTCTGAATGCTTAACCAAGAAGCAGCATAAAGGTGGTGGGTTTCTCCTTTAATCTCTTGCAGGATGGTTTCACGTTAGGGATATTTTGTTTTACTGTATTAGCTTGTGTAAACTGTGGCACTGCAACGTTTCCTTTCGCTTTTATTTGCCCATTGGGTCGTTTACTGACTGGAATTGAAGTCAGAAGTGGTTTGCTCTCCCAAACAGCTCGGAATTTCTAATAAATATGTAAATAATATATCTGTGAGCTGTTGCCTTTGGCGCTTGCTCCTGCATTATCCTGGGCGGTGCTGGGGCTGCTGTGAGCACACACTTGTTTGGCTTGGAAGGAACATCCAGGATGGAAACCCAGCGGTGCTCCCCCGGCTCTGCAGGGCAGGAGCAGCCCCAGGAGGAGAGGAGGGGACAGAGGAACTGTCCCAGGAACTGTCCCAGGAGGGGACAGCGGAGAGCAAACCCCGGAGAGCTCCCCGAGGGTCAGCTCTGCCCCACTGCCAGCCCAGGGAAGAAATCCTGATGATTGCACCAAGCAGGGAATCTCAGGCTGAGATGCAGCGCTGCTGCCCCACGGGGAATTTCGGCAAGCCCTGGGTTCTCTCTGTGGCTGCAACACCCTGAGGCTCCCGGTGCAGCTCCAGCGGGGGCTGCCTCGGGGACTGGGAGCACTGGTGGCTGCAGGGAGCTCCCAGAGAGGGAGCAGAGCCAGGCTGGGAGGGGGACAGAGGCTGTGACAGCTCTGGGGACTGTCACTGCTGCCAGTGTCCCTCAGCAGCAGCGCCTGCAGGGAGCTGCACGGGGCTCAGGGCCGGGGCACAGCCCCCAGAGCCCCGGCTCTCTCTGCTGAGCTGCTCCTGGCCCCAAGGGTTCCCTTTGTTCACTCTCCTGCTGGCCCCAAGGGTTCCCCCCTTGTCCCCTCTCCTGCTGTCCCCAAGGGTTCCCCTTGTCCCCTGCCCTGCTGTCCCCGAGGGTTCCCTTTGTCCCCTGCCCTGCTGTCCCCAAGGGCTCCCTTTGTCCCCTCTCCTGCTGTCCCCAAGGGTTCCCCTTGTCCCCTTGCCCTGCTGTCCCCAAGGGCTCTCCCCTTGTCTCCTCTCCTGCTGTCCCCAAGGGTTCCCCTTGTCCCCTGCCCTGCTGTCCCCAAGGGTTCCCTTTGTCCCCTGTCCTGCTGTCCCCAAGGGTTCCCCCCTTGTCCCCTCTCCTGCTGTCCCCAAGGGTTCCCTTTGTCCCCTCTCCTGCTGTCCCCAAGAGTTCCCCCTTTGTCCCCTCTCCTGCTGTCCCCAAGGGTTCCCTTTGTCCCCTCTCCTGCTGTCCCCAAGAGTTCCCCCTTTGTCCCCTGTCCTGCTGTCCCCAAGGGTTCCCCTCTTGTCCCCTGCCCTGCTGTCCCCAAGGGTTCCCCTCTTGTCCCCTGTCCTGCTGTCCCCAAGGGGAGCCCAGCAGGGGCTCTGCCCTTCCCAAGCTCTGGGGATCTCCGTGTCCCCACACAGCCCCTGCCTGGCCTCTCTTTACCTCTGGGCAGAGCAGGGGGGGCCGTGAATTTGTCCCTTTGCACCTCCCCAGGGTGGAGAGATCCCCCTGGGCCAGGGGCAGTGAGCTCAGCACGGGGGGAGAGCCTGGGCTGCTTCCCTGCGCTGAGGCTGAGCTGGGCACCAGAGGAGAGTTTCTCCATTTTTTAATTCGTTTATTCATTTATCCGGGGGGAGAGCAGAAGGTCACAAAGCGTTCTTGCATCTAAGCAATGAGGGAATGAATCCCCCAGCTCCCCCGGACCGCCAGGGCAGGATGCAATCCCGCCCCGGTGAGAATTCCAGCCCTGCCAGCACTCCCACTTCTAATGGGAGAAGAATGTTTCGTGCTCGTGGTGCTTTATCAACAAAATGCCCTCCTGTAGCCACTTGGCCTTTGGAGATTATTTTCCCTGGGAAACTGTCACCACGCAGCTGATTAATTACTCTAATAATCATAATTTTTTTTCCTAATAAAACACTCTCTTCCCATTCATTAACTACATTGCAGGTAGGTGACAGTGGTAATTATTCTCTGGGAGTACTTCTGAATTATCTTTTCTAATCCAGCCTGTGCTGACATTTTTGAGAGAAAAAAAAACATTTTGTCTCTCTTTCACGAGCAGGGTAACATTTGAATATGCAAACAGTGTCAAAGCATGGCTTCAGGATGTTTTCCTGAACTATGATTTATGAGCTCTGGCCATTGTATTTGCTATCATAGACCCAGAAAGGTCATTAGACAAAGAGGTTTTCCCTCCAGGGGTCCCTTGCCATCTTTATCTTCTGATATTTTAATTTTTTTTTTTTCCCCCAAGCTTCAAGCAGGAGAAGCGCTGTGAGTTCCCCCATATGCCTCTGCTGTTTATTATTTATTGATTCACGGTGGGGAAAGTCCTGTGCAGTGCCTGAGGCGCAGGAATCCACATTTCCAAGCCTTTCAGAACAGATCTGGTCAAGCCCTGCCCGGGGAGGGGCTCCCAGGTGTGCAGCACACACTCAGCCCACGGGATCTTCTGTCCTTGGGAATGGGAATTTCCCCCCCAGGGGCAGAATTCCAACATTTCCCCCCAAGGGCCGGAATTCCAGCATTTCCCTGAGTGAGGGAGGAGCTCACCCAACTCCCCCTAAGCCACCCAGGGCTCCCTGGCTGCAGCTGGAGCAGTGCAGGTGGGTCTGGGATGGAGGGATGGAGAAGCCAGAGCTGTTCTAGAGACAGAGCTGGGAAGGAGAAGGATCCCTTGGGCTTTTCCTGCTGCCCTTGGACAGCAGCATCTCCATTCCCTGCTCCATTTCCAAACCCTGGTTAGATACCCGTGTTGGGGCTGAGGACACCTCTGCCCTGTTGGCTGAGCTCTGCTCCCTCCTGTGCTCACAGATCAGGGTGGAGCCCTGCTTCCTGCCTGAGAGCTTTTGGTTTTCTGGGAAATCCTTTTCCCAGGGAATTTTCTGTAAGCCAGAGCCATGTTTTTGGAGCTGTAACCTTTGTTTACATTCCTTTCCCTTGATGGGAAATCCATTCTTCTCGACTTGCTCTGACCAATGTGATTGAAGGGATTTGTCTTTGTCTCACCAATGGAATTGCTCTGTGTAGAACAGGATAAAAAGGGAGACACATCCCAGAAATGAAGGAGCCATTTTCAGCCAGGGAGACACATCCCAAAGATAAAGGAATCATTTTCAACCTTCTGAAGTTGGAAATCTGTGCTGTTGTGGTGCACAGCAGCGTCAGTCATGGCTTTGGGGTGTCGGGACCCTTCCACCCACTGCCCGTGGTTCTTGACCCAAAAACCCGGGGTTCCATCCACGAGGCCCAAGGATGACACGTGGAGATCAGCCTGAAGGAGCAGCTGGAGAGCAGAGTGGGTGTGAGGGGGCTGCAGGGCTCCTGCACTCAACCCTGCCAGTCCCTTTTCTTCCAACTCATCTTTCTTCCCCAGTGGATCAGTAACCTCCAACAAAAGATCTGTCCTTTCTCATCAGCTCTGCCCTCCTCGTGCCATCCCCTCTCCGCACCGATCTCCTTTGCTGAGCCCAGGCAGGAGCCCCGGGGCGCTGGAAAAGTCCTTTTTCAGCAGGATTCCATTCAAGCCCAGCCTCTGCTGCCCCTGCCCTCCCCACCGCCCAGCTCCGGCCCTCTGCAAATCCGAAGTGACAACAACAGAGCTCCGGCTGTGTTTGTGTCCGTGCAGCAGGAATAAGGACGGGGGGCGAAATGCAGCTCTCTGTGCTTGTTTGTCAAGCGGTGATGGAGAGAATCCCATTGTTTGCTCAATCCCTGCTCCACCTGATTGCTTTGTTCCTTTGGTCGGGGCGCTCAGAGCGGGTGGCTGACACGGAGAGCGACAAATATTTGCCGTGGCAGACGGATTTCCTGCCAAAGGCAGGAATCGGTTCCCCTGCAAAGCGCCCTGGCTGCCAAACTCTGCTTTTTTCATCGCTCGGTCTGAATGTCTGGGCAGGTAAAGCTTCACGCAGCAAAATCTACTGTAAAATTTCGGTTCCTCTCTTCCACCTTTTTTTTTATTTTTTTTTCTCTTGACTTCAGGATACTTTACCCACTTTGATTTCTCCTCTGCTACAAACCCCAGCTCCACTGAAGCCAATGAGAACTTTCCCTGTGGGGGCAAAAAAAAAGCCGGTTTTACACTAAATTTAGGCTGAAACCAAGTAACCCCCTTTTGATAAAAATAAAACACGCACTGGGTACACCACAGGTTTGAATTCCAAATCTGACAGACACTGGATGCCCTCTCTGTGATACAGATGAGCTAGAAATCACTATTTATGAGCTATATACATATATTCCATGTATACCTTACATCTAAGCCCACATAACTGTTGATTCATAAGAACTGATTCATAGGAACCCCGAAAACCGTGATTGGGATTTATTTATGCTCCCACCTGGAGCTGGAGCAGCTCAATAATGGAGTAATTAGGTGCAATTTTATATATGCCGGGTGATTTAATAAGCACATCACAGCCAGTTATGGAATAAGCAGTAAAACACTGCCGGGTGTATAAAACATCAGCTTGCAGGACTGAGAACTGCCTGGGAGGGCAATAAAAATCCAGATGTTGCTCTGCATTTCCACTGTTTCGTCCCCAAAAAAAAAAAAAAAAAGTCCTTGGTAAAACCTTGAAAGAACCCTCCAAGAGCGTGTTTGCCATTTTTTTTTTTAGGAAAGGAGCAGGAGGAACCTGGGGAAGCTGCTCCGGAGGAGGGCAAGGCTGGGTTTGGCAGCTTGAGGGCACTGATGCTGTCCTGGGAGCCTCGGGAAGCTGCTCCAGAGGAGGGCAGGGCTGGGTTTGGCAGCCTGAGCCTGCCCTGGGAGCCTTGGGAAGCTGCTCCAGAGGAGGACAATGCTGGGTTTGGCAGCCTGAGGGCACTGATGCTGCCCTGGGAGCCTGGGGAAGCTGCTCCGGAGGAGGGCAAGGCTGGGTTTGGCAGCCTGAGGAGGAGCGGGGACCATCCCGGGGCAGGTTCGGTGCCCTCCCGCGGGGCTCCCATCACATCCCATCACTGCCCAGCTCCTGCCTCAGCCCCCCCGAGGGATGGGGGGCTCCTGCCCTGCCTTGACACGCAGCTCTTTTTGCCCTCCTGGCAAAAAAAAAAAAAAAAAGGGTCGGGAGCTTGTCACTGTGGGATGGAGGAATGAATCCCCCAGCAAACCAGCCCGGGGGTTTTCTCTTCTGTTTTCAGGAGCAGGACAAGGGGGAGATGGACTTTGGAAGCCCCCGCTGCGCTCAGGGTGATGAGCTGGTGGCCACACAGAGCTCAGGACGGGAATTTGCCAAAATTGCACACCCGGGGGTTCCCCAGCACATCCCCACAGCGCTCCCACCCTGCCCGCAGAGCAGCAGGTGATTTGCTGGGATTTAGGGTGGGAGAGACTCACAACCTCCCCTCCCCGCTAAATGAGTTCCTCTCGCTAATAAAAGGTTATTGTAAGAAGTCGAATGGAAATGTATTTGTGTTTAACAATTAAATGTAATTGGCAAGTGCTAATGGCTCTGTGATCGCGAAACTGGGAGGGGGGGGGGAAGCGAAGAGGAAGGAACCAGTTTGAAGGGACTTTATCTAATTTCATTTTAATTAGATCCTTTTTCTAACTGAGTTTCTAATTTTTCAATTAGCAATTAGCAGCTGCAACTCATTCTGAGCGTCACGAGGTGCCAGAGACACTAATTACACCACAGGAGTAGGAGGCTGAAAATGAGAAATAAAATTATCCATGAATGTTATTAGAAGAAAGGAATGATTACGTTCTGTAATAATATACTGATGTGAGCCTAATTAGATTGAAGGATTGGGGGGAAAACAGGGGATTTGAAAATGGAGTCTATTTAGGAGCTTACAGGTCACCTTTTTGGGGGATTAATAACGATCAGGTGAGCGTGGCAGGGAGGCTGCAAAGGGCCCGGGGATGCAGAGGGGTCCTGCTGGCATCTCCAGGAGCACAGGATCACCTGAGGCTGTTCAAGACCACAAGGACACAGACTCTGACTCAGCAGGCTGACAATGACTCCCTTTATTTCTGGGAATTTCTTCCCTTTTTATCCTGTTCTACAGAGAACAACCCAATGGGTGGAACAAAGACAAACTCCTTCACTCACATTGGTCAGAGCAGAGGGACAGCAAGGAGAAGTCCCTCCCAGGGAAAGGAATGCAAACAAAGGTCACAGTCAGGAAAACGTGTCTCTTGTTGGCAGAAAACTCTCTGGGAAAAGAGTTTCATGTCACAATAGGACATGAAAGATGGACACAAACCTGTGATCAGAAGGCTGAAAATGACTCTAATCTTCTTTTTTATTGCTCGAGACTTCTTTTTATACTATTATACAAAGAACCCACCCAAGGGGTGGAAGAAAGACAAACTTCTTGGACCACATTGGTCAGAGCAGAGGGACAGCAAGGAGAAGTCCCTCCCAGGGAAAGGAATGCACACAAAGGTCACAGTCAGGAAAACGTGTCTGTTGTTGGCAGAAAACTCTCTGGGAAAAGAGTTTCAGAGAAACCAAAACACCTCAGGCACCAGCCAGGGCTACAATCACCTCCTGTCAGCCCCCTGCACCTTCCCTCTTCCCTCAGCAGGGATCTCCCACCTTGTTTGGGGATCCACAGCTGGAAGGAAACACAGGAATCCCTCCTGCTGATGGTTTAGGGGTCACAGCAGCCCCCAGTGACAGCAAAGCTCCCCCTGAGCCTCCCTCAGGACACAGGAGAGTCTGGGGGAGGAAATGATTTGTTCCCAGTGCAAAGGTGGGAAGAGCCACTTGCTAGGCCTTGCTCTGAGCCCAGTCCCCTCCCCGGTTAAAGCACACCAATTCTTCTTTATGAATCAATAATCTCTTACAGTTGATTTAATGAAGGGAGTGACCTCTCTGCAGCTCCAGTGTGCACAACCTGCAGTCTGGAATCGCTTCCAGGGGACCCCAGGAACAAATGATTATATCCAAATGTGGCTCTTAATAAAATTTATGAGCCCCCATCCATCCCAGTCCCCTATTTGTCTTTATGTGTCTCACAGCATTTGCCACTAATTGTGTTCCTCTTTATGATCTGGGCTGCCCAGTTAAGGGCTGTAATTAATTGCTTCTGAAAATCTCTAATTCCAAAATGGACCAGAAGGGTTTGGCCCATCGTTCCCCCCCCCCATTGCTCCTTTCCCTCTCAGCATCCTCAGCCCTCAAACTCTTCTGAGCTTGGGGAAGATCCAGGAGTGGGTCTGTGATAAGAGAGGGAACGGAGCAGTGAATTTAACCCAAATTCTTCCCCATCAGCAGACAGGAAAGGAAGAGGAGAGCGCCCAAGGAGCAGGAGAGCAGCCCCTGCCTTTCCCTGCAGCCCCCCACAGCATTCCCTGAGTGCCCAGGGACCCTCCTGAATGCCCAGGGACCCTCTTGAGTGCACAGAAACCCTCCCTGAGTGCCCAGGGACCCTCGTGACTGCCCAGGGACCTTCCCTGAGTGCCCAGGAACCTTTCCTGACTGCCCAGGGACCTTCCCTGAGCGCCCAGGGACCCTCCCCATGTGGCCAGGGACCCTCCTGAGTGTCCAGGGACCATCCCTGTTTGCCCAGGGACTTCCCTGAGTGCCCAGGGACCCCCTTGAGTGCACAGAAACCCTCCCTGACTGCCCAGGGACCCTCCTGAGTGCCCAGGGATCTTTCCTGAGTGCCCAGAGACCCTCCCTGAGTGCCCAGGAACCTTTCCTGAGTGCCCAGGGACCCTCCTGAGTACCCAGGGACCTTCCCTGAGTGCCCAGGAACCTTTCCTGAGTGCCCAGGGACCCTCCTGAGTGCCCAGGAACCTTTCCTGAGTACCCAGGGACCCTCCTGAGTACCCAGGGACCCTCCTGAGCACCCAGGGACTTCCCTGAGTGCCCAGGGACCCTCCTGAGTGCCCAGGGGCTCTGCAGGCACAGGCAGAGCTTGGATCCCGTCCCTTCCCCGGCTGCCTGGGCAGTGTCACGGATAAAACCAGCCCATAAATTAATCTTGCATTTAGAAGCTGGTTAATAGTTCTGGCCCATCATCTCCTGCCAGAAATCTGCTGCATCTGCAGAGCTTGAGGGAGTAAAAAGGAAATAAAAAAGAGGGATGAAGTACTCGGGAGCACTCTGCTCCGGTTTGGAGCTGCACAGGCAATATTTCCAAGAGCGCCACAATAAATTTTGAAAGCCTAACTTTCCAAAAAAGCCCGTCAATCACCTCGGGCACTTCCACTGCAGACTCGTCGAAGACTTCTTTTAAAAAATGCAAGAAGCCCACGCTTGTCAGCTGTGCAAAACAAGGCAGCTCCTTCCTCGGTGCAGATTTTACTCCTCCAGCAGGCCCAGACCCAGCTCTCAGGCTGCGTCCTGTGGCCATCAGAGCCCCCTGCCCGGCCACCTCGGCATTTCACTGCTCAAAAAAAGCCTCCTGGGGCCTTGGCACTGGTGCCAACAAACCCCGGGGGAGTTTATTTTGTGTTTATTTTGTGTTTGTTTTGTGTTTATTCCCAGCAGCAGCAGCGTGGGGCCCAGGCCCGCAGGGCCCGCAGGGCCAGGCCGCGAGGGCGTTTTAAGGGAAATCATTGCTTCAGATCCCGTTCAAAAGGGCCTCCAAACCTCCAGGAGGCTTCAGCTCCGTCACACAGATGAGAGATGTAAATGAACAGACGCCTGCCTGGTGGGCTGTTTGCAAAACAAACAAACGGGAGAGGTTTTTGCTGTGAATTCAGGTCGAGTGGAGCAGCAGAGTCCCCACGGAGGGACAGGCACATCCCTCCCTCCCTGCCCCGGGCCTGCACCTGTTTTTCTCCCTTCCAACCTTTTCAAGAACCACACGTTCACATTCCCAACAAATATTTCACGTTCCCAACAAATATTTCACGAATATTTCGCATTCCCAACAAATATTTCACATTCCCAGCAAATATTTCACGTTCCCAGCAAATATTTCATGAATATTTCACATTCCCAACAAATATTCCACAAATATTTTGCATTCCCAACAAATATTTCACATTCCCAACAAGTATTTCATGTTACCAACAAATATTTCACATTCCCAACATGTATTTCACATTCCCAACAAATATTTCACGAATATTTTGCATTCCCAACAAATATTTCACATTCCCAACAAGTATTTCACGTTCCCAACAAATATTTTTCACATTCCCAACAAGTATTTCACATTCCCAACAAGTATTTCATGATCCCAATAAATATTTCACGTTCCCAACAAATATTTTTCACATTCCCAACAAATATTTCACAAATATTTCACATTCCCAACAAATATTTCACATTCCAAACAAATATTTCGCATTCCCAACAAATATTTCACATTCCCAACAAATATATTTCACCTTCCCAACCAATATTTCCTCCCTCTCATCTGACTCCAGGCAAGCAGGGGGAGCCTGGCCCGTGCCCAGCAATCCCCGTGCAAAGCTCCAATTCCCCAGCCTTTGACAGCAATCGGGCCCAGACTGATGGCCCTGCTCTCTGCCTAAATCATTTTAGCAGCCAACATCTTCTGTCTCCTTCTCGTTAAGGAAAAAAAAAAAAAAAATCCAATAATTTTGTTATCCCCAACGTGAATAACAGGGAAAATACAGCAAGAGTGATGTTCCTTCAGCTCTGGGATGGCTCTGCTGAGCCCCTTTGTTCCACCCCAGACTTCCCTGGGCTCCCTCCACTCACCCAGCACTTTTATGTACTATTTTTAACTAACTTCAATAGGAAAGGAATGTGTCATGGAGTGTTAAACTTTATGGAAATTCTCCTGGAGAATAACATCATTTCACGGTGCATTACTCCACAATGACCTGGTACTTGAACAATTAATTTTTAAGGTACAGCCTTTCTCTTCCTATGCTGTGTTTAGTCGTTTTTTTTTATCCCTAAACCATCAACAAGGCCAGGATTCCTTTTCTCTCTCTTTATGATCTGAGGAGACAGTTAAAACCTCCCAGCATGTGCTGCACTTCCACAATTCATCATGCAGAATATTCTGTTTGAAAACAGAGTGGGGAAGGGGAACCAAACTGCTCCAGGATTTACCTTAATTATTTCTACCTCATGAATCTGCTGCCATTTCTCAGCCTACCTTATTTTCTGCTGAAATTCTTCCAGACTTTCCCAGGATGCACCGAAGCCAATCTGTTTATCAGAGAGTGGCAATCTGCTGCCAGCCCTCACTTTTAGCTCTGGCAAACAGCACCCAAAATATTCTCACTGCTCCGTGGGCATCTCCTGGGGTTTATATTCCATCTTTCAGCGGTGCTCTCGCACAGACTGCTCAGGTTTAAAGTCTATTCTCCCTCCCCTCCAGCCTTAGCAGCCAGCTGCCATCAAAGCACTGCATTTCCATGGGGCAGGACAAGTGGAACCCAACTTCCCACCTAAAAAAAACTGCCAAAATTTTTTCTCTGACTTTGTAATTTTTCCACGTCCGCAATTTCTGTGGAACCGTGCAAAACAAGGATCAGCAAGTCGTGAGAGCACGTCCCTTCCAACCCATTTGACTTCATGGGGAAATTAATCAGGCTGAGAAATAACTCCCTTAATGCTGGGCATTATTCTCTTCTGCTACACAAACCCCGTGCCTTAACTCTGCCATCTGCATATTAAATTGGGATGGTTTTGGTCTCCATTCCCTCCAGGGCCCCCTGGCCACCCTTCCTCTGCAGTGGATGAGCTCTGTGATGCCTTTCAAGAGTTTTGGTCATCACCCATCCCAGCCTGGAGGGCAGGAGGCTCCCAGGGACAGACCCTGCGGGGATAAATCCGATTTTACTGCCGTTCCCCCAGAGGAATTCCAAAAAGCAGCTCCAGGTTTGCCAGCTGGAGCAGGGACAGGAACCCCCCTGGGGCAGAGCTTATGCAGAGCCAGGGATGTCCCCTGCCCCTCAGGACTCTGCTCCCCTGGGGAAGGGGACAGTGCCAGGGCAGAGCCAGGGATGTCCCCTGACCCTCAGGGCTCTGCTCCCCTGGGGAAGGGGACACTGCCAGGGCAGAGCCAGGGATGTCCCCTGACCCTCAGGGCTCTGCCCCAGTGAGGAAGGAGATTTTTTTGCAGGGGCGTTTGGGAGGTGGCAGCTGCTTGCAGCAGCCCCGAGCTCTGCAATTCCAGGGGATGGAGTGGAGCTTTGGCTCTGAACTCACACACGAGGCTGGAGCTGGAGCTTCTCCCCTGGGTGCTCCTCCAAGCCGTTCCTGACCTGCCCAAGTTGTGTCCAGGGCTGGAGCAGAGAAACGAGAGCTGGGAAATATTCCCGTCATGGGAAAAGGGAGACGAGAGTCAGGAGGAAAAGTCTCTTAAAACAACTTGGCCTGTGAAATGAAGATGTTGTCTGTCACCCAGGGAACGTGTCAGGCTGGGTAATTATTCCCAGGCTATTCTCTGGCTCCACCAGCCAAAACATTCACATCAAACTGGAGCACGCAGAGCCTGTCAGTCACCAGCGATTTTTCAGTCTCAGTGACTTTTGATGAAAAATGCAATTTACAAAAAGGAATCAACATTTCCCTTGCAAGACATCAATAAATGACACTCTCGGAGATGCTCCAGCACCTCATAAGCACTGCAGCTCAGATCCCTTAAGCATCTTCCTTCTCTGCTGGGGTTTTTTGGCTGGAACACGCTTCCCTGCTCTCCCCGGAGATGGAGCCGTGCACCAGGGAATTGTCCCTGTCCGAGGGTCCTCCTGGCACGGGGAATTTTAGCTGCAATTAAACTGACTCTGCTCCAGCTCTGGAGCTGCTGAGCCCCCCTCCTGCCCTACTCTGAGAAGCGGGTGAGCTCGGAGCTCAAAGGCAGCAGAACAAACCCCTGGCTGTGGACCCCGCTGGGTGTGCGGCTCCAGGACATAACGAGAGAAAGAGAATATTTAACACATTATTAAGAGACATCTCAGCTTTAATTGATGATGGGCTAAGAGCTTATCCTGAAACACTCTCCTTTCCAGATGCCGGGGATGCCAAGGAAGGCGTTTTAAACCCTGATGGTTCGTGGTACCCGGGTGGCTGCGGGCAGCTGAGGCAGCCTGGCCGCCTGCTCTGCCTCCTCTGCTGCTCAGAAACTGCACAGTGGGGATGGGGACAGCAAAGTGGGGATGGGGACAGCAAAGTGGGAATGGGGACAGCAAAGTGGGGATGGGGACAGCAAAATGGGGATGGGGACAGTGAAGTGGGGATGGGGACAGCAAAGTGGGGATGGGGACAGCAAAGTGGGGATGGGGACAGCACAGTGGGGATGGGGACAGTGAAGTGGGGATGGGGACAGCAAAGTGGGGATGGGGATGGGGACAGCACAGTGGAGATGGGGACAGCAAAATGGGGATGGGGACAGCAAAGTGGAGATGGGGACAGCAAAGTGGAGATGGGGACAGCAAAGTGGGGATGGGGGCAGCAAAGTGGGGATGGGGACAGTGAAGTGGGGGTTAAACTGTGCTTTGGCAGCTCCTGGAGGCCCCAGACAGATCCCTGCGTTTGGGTTTAGTGGCTGAAAGTGAAGCCGGGGCTGTAATTCACACCCAGAGCCCGGCACTAAATCTCACCCGCGAGTTGCTTTTGTGTTTCTGCCTCCGGATTGCGCCGGGAATCGTTTACCCATCGACTTTTAACTGCTAATACAGTTCCACGGAATGCAAAGGATAAATCAAAATTACTGGATCATTCAAACTCTGTCTGAGCCGTTGTTTATGTGGCATTTTTTTCTTCTCCTGCTTCTGCACGGCAGCAGAGACACCATCAAATGATGATATAGTGCAGACACCCACCAACGTCTTGGCAAAGTGCTGCCAATAAAACCCAGCACGGTTAATTATTTTCTTAGTTATACAAAGCATAAACACTCATGAAGAGAAAAGACTCTAAGAAAGGGCAGGTACAGCCAATCATCGGATGAGTGATGAAGAAATGAAATCACTTCTAATTAAGATAAGAAAAAAAAACCTCTCAGAAACGTCTTGATGGGGTAGGGGACGTGGGAAGGGACAGCTCTGGGGGTGCTGTTTGTGCAAGGCAGAATTCTATCAAGGCAAAAAAAAAAAAAAATTAAAATTAAAAGAGAGGCAACCAAAATTATGGAAAAGAAAGCTGTCCATGCAAAGAGCAAAGGTTTTCCCACTGGAGTGCAGCCCTCAGCAGGCACGGCCCAGAGCTGGGCTGAACCCCCAGACTGTGCTGGAGGGACAGAGGCCTTTCCTGAGGGGAATAAGGAATATTCAGGAACTCATCCTGCCCAGCCAGGAGCTGGGATCTGCCAAAAGAGAAGAGAAGAGAAGAGAAGAGAAGAGAAGAGAAGAGAAGAGAAGAGAAGAGAAGAGAAGAGAAGAGAAGAGAAGAGAAGAGAAGAGAAGAGAAGAGAAGAGAAGAGAAGAGAAGAGAGAAGGGAAGGGAAGCTACAACGGGACGCACAAATCAAAGCCCTGTCTGTAAATCAAACCTCGCTGTTCATTAATCCCAACTTCGCACATCCCAATAAAGCAGCCGTTGATTGATGCCCCGCAGTCACAGCCGGGGCTGAGTGTGAACCCGGCGTTAATGGGGCTGAGCATCACCGAGCACCCGGGCTCCCTGCCCCAGGGGTGCTCCGGGGGTTCTGCTCTCCCAAAGAGCCGGGCAGGGATGGAGCTGGGAGGGCTCCGAGGGGATGGGGCTCTGGCAGGAAAACATCAGCAGGGAGGAAAAGCAGCTGGGAGCTCACAGGGAAAAGTTCCCCTGTGGAGTTACTGCAAAAACTGGGAACTGTTCCAGTCCTGGGGAAAGCAGAGAGGCAGCAAAGGACTGAGGCAGGGAATTCCTTGGAGGTGGAGCTGGGGAGCCCAGACCTGGGAGCTTTTGGCCTGGACTGGGCAGATTTCCAGGTGGGGACCCCAAAGCTGCCAAACCCTACACGGTGAGATTCTCTGGGAGAGCGATGGTGTTACCCAGGATGATGGAGAAGGCACTTGAATTTACACCTCTCAGCTGAGGACAATAACCATAAATGTGTTTAAACGTGAAAGCAGAGGCTCTCAGGAATTTACTAACATAAAGATCCTTAACTAATATTGATAATTTTTTACTGACTTTCACCGAAAACACGGGTTTGCCAATAATGGAGTTCAACCTCTCTAGGACACACCATTAAATTTTATTGAGTTATCCCTCTCTGGAACACACAGAGCATCATTTCCAGCCAGCACCTGGTGCTGAATCACCAGGACGTTGTACAATTTATATGTGGGATGTATAAAGAAAAGTATGAAGGAAATGGGGGCAACTGAGCAGCACTCAGTTAAAAAAAAAAAAAAAAATAATTAAAATCCACCAGCACAGGTCTGGGGGCAGCAGCAGAACTGGGAGAGCGAATGGCTGAGCAGAGCAGCCTGAGCCAAACCCCAAAAAGACAATTGTGAGCAATGTGTCATCATTAGTGTGGGATCTCTGCCTGTGACTCCTGCTATGGATTTCCAGTGCCAAGATCTCTGCGCTGGCATGTCGAACAAATGGAAGTGACAAAACTCAATATGGAAATTAAGATCATTAAGGTTTTAACCAAACTGTCGATATTCTAAAAATTAGCACTGCCAGAGAATCGTCCTGATAAGGGCTCGGGGCTTCTCTCAGTGAGCACTGCAGCCACCCCAGTGCCCCTGCCCACCTGGCTCAGGGGGCCAAGCCCAGCTCCATCTCTTCCTGGGCTGCTCCCTTTGGTTTTTAATTGCTTTGTCTCCCCCGGAAGCTCTGTCCTTCTGATACTGAGTTTGCCACTGCCACTGGGACACCAGTAGAATCTTGAATTCCTGCTCTGCAAATCCTGGCTTTTAATCCCAGCATCTCAGAGCAGTTTGGGTTGGAAGGGGCCTCCAAGCTCCTCCGGTTCCATGGGCAGGGAGTGCAGCCACGGAAGGATTTCTGCTCCATGGATTCTCTTCATTGCAACCCTCACACAGACTGCAGCCTGCTTTGTTTTTCTGGAAAGGGCTTCTCCACAACTTTTTTTTTTTTTTTTTTTTTCGGGGTGTCCAAGCCCATTATAATCAGCATTTCCAAGTTAATTCTTCTGTCTCTGACTGCTATAATTCGAAAATCTCTGACTCAGCCGCAGCCATCAAAACCGAAGCTGCGGTGGATGTGATTGTGTGCGGGGAGCTGACAGTGATCCTAACACGGGGTGATCATTAAGCAGCTCCAATAACAACCCAATAAAACATTTCCTTGGGAGACGTCTACCAGCAGATCTGCAGTCACTTGTACAGAGGCAAACACAGCCACGGTGGGCTCCCTGTTTGTTTGTTTGGTTGTTTGATTGTTTGTTTGATTGTTTGTTTGATTGTTTGTTTGATTGTTTGTTTGATTGTTTTTTTGTTTGTGGGGAGGTTTCACAAGTGGGGCAATAACTCATCCATTAGCACCGACACCCAGGGAGCATTTGCATGCCCAGCTCCCGACCTGGAGAGGTTTGTCTGTGACTTTTTTTATGGCTGTGATGCCTTAGGGAGGATGAGCTGAAACGGAGGTTGGACAGAGCTGGAGAATAAAGCAGAGGTTTATTAAAGTAGATATTTATTAAAGTAGATATTCATTAAAGTAGATATTTATTGAAGTAGATATTCATTAAAGCAGAGATTTATTAAAGTAGATGTTTGTTAAAGTAGAGATTTATTTAAAAGGCTTCCAGGACCCACCCTGGGCATTACAGCCTGACCAAGGCTGCACCCAGGGTGGGTCAGGAATGGCCACACAAAAACAGCTGCCCCATCACGAGATTTGACATTTTTATCAGTTCTGGTCCGTTTGCACATCGGGGTTTAATTGTCCAGTTACAGCTCCAGGTTGTGAGGTCCCATCCTTCTCGTTCCTCCCTCCAGCCACCCTTGTTTGTGCTTTTTTTGGGCTGAAAGTTTTCCTTGGTGCTCAGCAGGAAAAGATCTGTTTTGTCTGCTTGTTCTGTGAAGAGAGCTTATGGCATTTAATGTGAGGCTCAGAACTGCATCCTCAGGTGGCACAGGATCTGAAACTCTGAGAGCTGAAATCTGAGGCATCAGCTGAGCTCTCAAAGCTGGGGAAATGGGCTTTTCCTGGAGCCTGACAGGCCCTGCAGCGAGGGTGGCACCGCTCTGAGCACAGGTTCTTTATCTCTGACATTTCCTCCAGTGCCACAAGGTCAGGCAGGCGCTGAACGGCAGAGCAGAGCCGTGAAGAATGGATATTAATGAAGTGTGGCTCTGAGTAATAACGCCATAAGCAACCTCTGATAACAAACACATTCCCCTAATAACATCTTCAATTACCTTCATTAATGCCTGTCCCTGGCAGAAGGTGCAGAGCAGCCCTGCAGGACCGGAGCCCCAGCAGCTTTGGAGCACACTTGAGCTGCCTCCCCCAGCTCCTCGAGGAAAGTGCTGGCTGATGGATGGCTCTGGGGATGAAGCTGGGCATTCCTCATCCTCCTGCAGCACCATCTGCCCCCGGCCTGGGACTGGAGTGGGATTGCTGGGGAGAGGGATGGGCTGGGAGGCAGCAGGGTCTGCCTGGCACGGGGGGCACCCAGGGGAGCCCAAATCTGGGAATTTCCAGGGCAAACAGGAGATCCCAGGGGCACTCAGAGCACAGGGGATTCCCAAATCTGGGAGTCTCCAGGGCAAACAGGAGATCCCAGGGGCACTCAGGGGGTTCAAAATCTGAGAGTCTCCAGGGCAAACAGGAGATCCCAGGGGCACTCAGAGCACAGGGGATTCCCAAATCTGGGAGTCTCCAGGGCAAACAGGAGCTTCCTGGCTCTGGCAGCTTCACCGGGGCTCCTGGTCCAGCTGCAGCTCTGCCCTCCCTGCCCTGCCCGGCTCCAGCCGAGCCCCAGCAGGGACCGCAGCCCGGCCCAGCAGAGCTGTCCCTGCTCTGCCTCCCAGCAGCCAGGCAGCTTAGCAGCTCCGGGAAACCAAATCCTTTCTCGGGGCTTTGCCCCAGCCTGGCATTGACACATCCCTGGGATCGGCTCCCAGGAAGCGGAGCCCTGCTCCGGAGGAGGGAATTTCCAAGGAGAGGGGAGGTTATCAGTCAGCAGAGCCTGCCGAGGCTCTGACAAAGGAGGGATAATTAGTGCCTCCTGTGAAAGCATCTTTTGGGGATGGGGCCATTATCTCAGTTCCAGGATGAAATTGAGACTGGAATTTCTGATAACACTCGCAGCTATTCACGGTGAGTGAAAGGCCCTGAAGCAGCAACAATCCCCTCCCTCCTCCACAGCCCCGGGCCATTTACGGCTCCCTCAAGATGAGAGGAAGGCGGCACAGAACTCATTATTGGTGTGTTTGCCAACATTTCTGTCAGTTCTGGATTTTTGTTGACTCGAACCTCGGGGTTAGGACATTCTGAGTGAAAAAAAAAAAAAAAAAAAAAAGCTTCCTAAGAAATCCCTTCCTGGCTGGTTTCAAAGATATTTTTCATTGCTGCACATTTAAAAAAATAAATAAATTAAAGTTTAGGAATTGAAATAAAAATGGTGTAAAAACAAATTCAAGTACGAAGGGAGGGAAACTGTGCGGGCTCTTCTCTCCTCATGGATCTCACTGAAACCCTGGGGAAGGGGAAAGAAAAGCTGAAGGAGATTTTCCTGTCCGCACCGAAGCCTTGCCTCGGTGTTTTTATAGCGATTTAAATTTAATCAAGTCATCATCCGTAAATTTGCTCTCCTCTCCTCTCAATTGGAAAACATCGAGCCGGGAGCCCCGGAGCGATCCCAGTGAGGTGTGAATGAGGTGCGGGCTCCATCTCGTCCTCCCCGGAGCAAACGGGGCCGGGCTGCAGCTCGGGAACCTCGGCCGGGGACAGCGGGGACAGCGGGGACAGGGACAGGGACAGCGGGGACAGCGGGGACAGGGACAGGGACAGCGGGGACAGGGACAGGGCAGGGACAGGGACAGCGGGGAAGGGGACAGGGACAGAGCAGGGGCAGGAGGGACAGAGCAGGGACAGGGCAGGCACAGTGGGGAAGGGAAAATGAACATAGCAGGGACAGAGCAGGGACAGCAGGGACAGGGCAGGGACAGGGACAGCGGGGAAGGGGACAGGGACAAAGCAGGGGCAGGAGGGACAGAGCAGAGACAACAGGGACAGGGCAGGGACACCAGGGACAGGGACAGGGCACCCCCCACGCCTGGCTGTCCATGCACAGGGAGCTGGCAGAGCAGGCACAGCCAGGGATGCCCAAAACGCTCCCCGGCAGGAGCGGGGTGAACTCCCCGAGCTGCCCCCAGCCCCTCTGGGCCCGCAGGGAGGGCAGGGACCGCTCCCCGAGCCCCCGGGGAGAGGGGGACAGAGCACCCGGGGAAGGGGACAGAGCTCAGGGGGAAGGGGACAGAGCTCAGGGGGAAGGGGACAGAGCTCCCGGGGAAGGGGACAGAGCCCCCGGGGAAGGGGACAGAGCTCCCGGGGAAGGGGACAGAGCCCCCGGGGGAAGGGGACAGAGCCCCCGGGGAAGGGGACAGAGCCCCCGGGGAAGGGGACAGAGCTCCGGGGGAAGGGGACAGAGCTCCGGGGGAAGGGGACAGAGCTCCGGGGGAAGGGAAGGGGACAGAGCTCCCAGGGAAGGGGACAGAGCTCCGGGGGAAGGGGACAGAGCTCCCGGGGAAGGGGACAGAGCTCCCGGGGGCAATGCGCTGCGGCGGGGGCAGAGGAGGCTCTGCAGGGCCAGCAGCAGCCCTGTCCCGGAGCTGGGGACCCTCCTGCCGCTCCCGCAGGGAATTCCCGCAGCCCGGAGAGGTGCGCGGCTGCTCCCCGAGCCCGGCTGCACAAAGGCACTGCCACGGAATCGGGAACAAAAGGATTAGGGAAAGGTGTGAATAATGCACTTCTGCCCTGTCTATCCCCGCTCGCTGTAACAGATTGGTAAAATAACTTCATCCACCAGTTTATTAACAGCCTGCCCTCTCTGGTATCTCACCTCCATAATGAGATGGAGCAGATATGATGGATTACATTTTGCCTCCCGCTTCCATCCCGAATGAATTATCATTTCTCTCTGCTCACAGCCTCGTGCCGCGGCTGCCTCCAGCCCATTAAACACCGGCGGAGAGGAGAGGAGAGGAGAGGAGAGGAGAGGAGAGGAGAGGAGAGGAGAGGAGAGGAGAGGAGAGGAGAGGAGAGGAGAGGAGAGGAGAGGAGAGGAGAGGAGAGGAGAGGAGAGGAGAGGAGAGGAGAGGAGAGGAGAGGAGAGGAGAGGAGAGGAGAGGAGAATCAGGAGCAAAGGGCTGGTAGAAGGCTCCGTGCCCAGAGCCCAGCACCCCCAGCACATCCACTACCCCGCCCTGGGCTGCCAGGAGCCATCCCAGCTCCTCCCCAGTGCCCAACTCCCCTCTGCTCCAAGCCCAGTGGCTCCCAGTGCCACAATCCCAGTGATTCCCAGTGCCACAATCCCAGTGATTCCCCGTGTCCCACACCCAGTGATTCCCAGTGCCACAATCCCAGTGATTCCCAGTGCCACAATCCCAGTGGCTCCCAGTGCCACAATCCCAGTGATTCCCAGTGCCACAATCCCAGTGATTCCCAGTGTCCCACACCCAGTGATTTCCAGTGTCACAATCCCAGTGGCTCCCAGTGTCACAAACCCAGTGATTCCCAGTGTCACCAGCCCAGTGGCTCCCAGTGCCACCAGCCCAGCTCTGCAGGCCCTGCCTCACGAGGATTAAAGCTCAAACACTCAGCTCCTGTGTTCTGTGTCTCCTAATCCGGTAATAATACCCTGAGACTCGGAACAGAGAGAAAATAAAGGGGAAAGAGGAATAAAAAAAAATAAATAGATTTTTTTTTATTGTAAGTTCTTCAAAAACATGGGTGGGCTGGGGAAAAAAAAAAATATCTGCTCCAAACTCACCCCTGTGAGCAGAGCGTGGAAACCTGGGGTGAGACAAGAGTGGAGCAGCTCTGGAAAGACAAGGAACCTGCTCTGCCAGATGGATGTAAATGTGCCTTTCAGTGCAGGAGAACAGTTGATTCTAAGGCATGAAATCAGATCAGTGCATCTGCAGCTGCCTATGTGTCATCCAGCTTCATATTTTACACACTAAAGACGTTTTTTAACCTCATGTTGGCTACACTTCTTTCTTCTTTTTTTTTTCTTTTTCTTTTTTTTTTTTTTTTTTTTAGCATTACACTCCAGGATTTGCAAAGTGCCATTGGCAGGTATCAAAATGAGAGCTGCAGCAACGGTGCAATCTGTCTCCTCTCCCATTGTGAAGCGACAGAAATCTTTTTTTGGGATTTGCTCACCAGCAGGTAGGAGAAGATTTGGGGGGGGGGGAAATTAAATCCCAGCCTCAGCTTCATGGAGAAATGCAGAACTCCTCCGAAACTGCAAGCCAAGGGTGGGATTGGGGAGTTTCATGGGGTCACATATTGGAAATGCGCTGGTGGTGTCCGATGAGAGGGATGATCTGAAGAGCAGGACACTCTTTGGGACACGTGGTTTATTGGTGGTGGTTTATTGGTGGTGGGAAGGCAGCCTGACTGGGGAAGAGTCTGTAAGTCTAAGGGGACAGGGATCCAGGGGAGCAAGAGCCCGAGTTCCCTGTTCCATTCCATTTTAACCCTTTCTATCGTGAATATTCTAATGAGCATCAACCAATCACCTCAAGATACAAAACCTACAGAATCTACATACAGCCTATGGGAACTACAGCATTACAATACTACTCTACAGACCAAAATCCTGAAAAATTACCTTATCCCTGACAGGATTTTACATCAACAAATTTCTTGTTATTGCAACTGTCCTTTCATGTTTGCGTTCTTCTCATAAAGCAAACAACTGTTGATGGGTTGTTGGGTTGACCGGTGTGGTTGAAGAGGGAGATTTTCTTCCTCCAACCCACGGTCACTGGAAAAGGTGAAATACAAAAAAAAATTATAAAATAAAAAATAAATTATAAAATAAAAATAAATGATAAAACAAAAGAAATCATAAAATAAATTATAAACTAAAAATAAATGATAAAATAAAAGAAATTATAAAATAAATTATAAACTAAAAATAAATTAGGAACTAAAATAAAGGATAAAAGAAATTATAAAATTAACTATAAAATAAATGATAAAATAAAAATAAATTATGAAATAAATTATAAAATCAATTATAAATTATAAAATAAAAATTGTAAAAGAAATTATAAAATAAGAATTACAAAATCATTATAAAATCAATTATAAAATCAATTATAAAATAAAAATAGATAAAAATTATACAATAAAAATAAATTATAAAATAAAAAAAATTATAAAATAAATTATAAAATAAAATAAATGTTAAAGTCTGTAAATAAACCTGCCCTCTTTTTTTGCCTCAAGCATCTCAGTGTGTAAATGTTGTTTCTCTTTGTGTGGGACAGGGATCTGCTGCCTGCCCTCAGCTCTGGGCTGCCCACCCTGAGGAGCTCCCTCATTCCCACTCGCTGGGGCTGGGGAGCAGCACAGCCGTGGCTGCACACCCAGGAAAAGCCTTTCCCTCGCTAAAGCCCAATTAGAGTTATTAGCTGTCCATAGATAATGTAGCTCTGTTACACCACGGCCATATGGGCCTTCCGTGATAAATAATTTAAAAATGAATATTTTAAAATAAGAGTCTCGCTGGCCGTACTGAGAACTTCCCTGCTTTTAACTTGTGAGTTAAAATCCCCAAAAACGGGAGCAACGCAGATGATTCCGGGTTCCTGCTCTGATTTGCATCATAAACAAGCAAGGATTCCATTCCCACCTTCCACCAGCAGTGATTACAGCACGGAACAGCTGCCTCCAGCCCTCGGAATTGATCCAAATCAAAAGCTGCACTTGTCGAGCTTTTATAAGCAATTCCTGAGGGTTTGGTCAAACCTCGGTACCGGCTAAAAATGAAGCAGAGATTGATTCGTGTGGAAGGAGCTGTGCTGGCGAGGCTGCACCAGTGTGCACGGCTGGGAACGGCTCCTGCTGAACACAAATCAGATTAATTGGAACCGAAAGAGGAAGACAAGAGGTACAACTTGTTTCCTCTGCTTCCTTTCCAGCCTCGGAGAGCCAGAGCCAGAGAAATAAAGAAAACCCACAGGGCAGGGGGATTGCTGCTCGGGGAGATGGCAGGGGCAGGGCAGAGCTCCTGGCCCCAGCCCCGCTGCTCCTGCTGTCACCTCTGCCAGCTCAGAGCCAGAGCTCTGCTCCCGAATCCTGGCAGGGCCCGAGAGGGATGCTCCTGCCCCCGAGAGGATTTCTCCAAACCTCCTTCAAAAACCACAGCTCAGCCCTGCCTGGTGAGCCAGGGAAAGGCAGCAGGGAGATTTTGTTTCCTGCCAGGAAGGAGTGTTGGGTTGAGCATCTTTCTCTGGCCCAGCTCGGTGTTCAGCTTGGGCAGCTCTGATACCCTACAGCAATACCTGTTGGTGGGTGTTGCCATGCTCTCGTGCCTGCATGTTTTGGTTTTGGGAATTCCATTCCCAGGCACGGTCTTGATGCACAAGGTCATGTTCTGTAAACTACCGAAGCTCCCACATCTGTTCCCAGAGGAGGGGCTTCGGTGATGGTCTCTGGAAAACGACCAGTGGTTCCCAAGGGTCCCACCTCTGGGGTGGGCACAGTTGTTAATGTACAAAAAGAGTCAGGAAAATAAAGGAGGGGTCTCTTGCTTGCAAGAGCTCCACGCAGCCTCATTGATGCACTCCCTGCCTCGTTCCTGAGTGTCCCCTCCAGTGATAGAAACCCAAAAGAAACCTCCCTCAAAAGCCAGAGCGAGCTCAGCCCTGCCTGGTGAGCCAGGGAAAGGCAGCAGGGAGATTTTGTTTCCTGCCAGGGAGGAGTGTTGGGTTGAGTATCTTTCTCTGGCCCAGCTTGGTGTTCAGCTTGGGCAGCTCTGATACCCCACAGCAATACCTGTTGGTGGGGTCTTGGCTCTACAGGCAGCTCAACTCACACAGTCGTGGCTGTGGTAAAAAGAGGGGACTCTCCAAGGCTTCCAGGAAACAGAGGTTTTATTTGGGGGGTCAGGGGATCCCCCAGCCTCAGTCCAGTGCCTCAGAGAGACCCCGAGCCTGGGGCTGCAGGGAGTTTTTGTACAGGACAGTTTGGGAGGTGGGTACAAATTATTCAAACCAATAAAACAATCCAAACACTACATGCCAGCTAAGTTACCTAAACTCTAACGAATCCAAAACAGGTTTGGGAGTGGTCTCAAGGGAGTCCTGCCAACCAGTGGCCGGAACTCTTGGACCTTGAAAATAAGAATTACATGATGAACAAAGGGAAAAATTAGGCATAACACAGGGATGAAACAAGAAAAGAACCAATAAAAAGAGTCTCCAAGCAGAGACTCAAGTTGTCTTAGAAACCCTTATCAAACCATGATAAGAACACATTCTAAAACAAGAGGCCCTTTCAAGGTATCTAAACTACACTGAACGTACAATATAAAAAACCTATAACATATTCATAACTAAAGCTTATAAAACATTTCTTGCAAACCCACAGAAGAGGAACCTGGAACTGGGGGATTTTTCTGTCCCTTCCTCTGCTGGGGAGGTGGGATCAGCTTTTCCACGAGCAGCAGTGCAGAGGGGAGGCTCTGCAAGGGCCTGGGTGCTCTTTGGTGACCCCAGAGCCCCCACAGAGCCTCACCCAGCACAGGACATGAGGGCTCTGGGGGGAGGCTCTGCCCTCTCCCCACCTGCAAAGGTCTTGAAGAGCAGAAATAAAACCTCTTCGAGTGAAGCAGGCATGAGCTGCAGGGAGCTCACCGCGAGGTGTTGTCACTTCCCGAGAGCTGGATTGCCCGAAATCAGCGTTAAAAAGCTGAAAATGCATTAGGTGGGAGAGCAAGCTTGGCTGGCAGGATAACGTTTCAATTACAGCAGCAATCCAATTGGAAAAAATAATAAAAAATAAATAAAAAAATAAAAATCGGCTCATCCTCGCCCAGGATGGAAAGAAGCAGAGAAATTCGCTGCTGCGATTTTGGGGACTGGGGTCACTTTGCAGCATTTCCGTGTCACAGCCACTTTATTGCGAGGCAGCAATTAAAGTTTTGCCTGTGGGAGTGAGGCCGGGCTGCTCCCGGCGATGTGAGGGGCTCTGAGCACCTTCGGGTTTTAAGCCACACCGAGAACAACCTCTGGACACCCCCGGGCTGCCCCGGCCTGGGCAGGAGCAGGGACAGGCTGGGGCTCGGCGCTGCCTTCGGGCGGGGACAGAGCCCCGCTGGCGGTGCCGCTGTCGCAGAGCCCCCTCTAGCGCGGTGTCCCGGCCGGAGCCGCTCCCGCATCCCCAATCCCATCCTGAGCCCCTCCTGCATCCCCATCCTAAACTTCTCCTGCATCCCCATTTCCATCCTGAGCCCCTCCTGCATCCCCAACCCCATCCTGAGCCCCTCCAGCCCCATATCCCCATCCTGAGCCCCTCCTGCATCCCCATCCTAAACCTCTCCTGCATCCCCATCCTAAACCTCTCCTGCATCCCCATCCCCATCCTGAGCCCCTCTTGTAAAGTCTCATTTTTAGCTTTCCGTGCTTTGGAGTCAGATACAATTTTATACAAATAACCTTTCTTGTTATTGTAAAATCTGACCGTGTTTGCATTCTTCTCCTAAGGAGGAGGCTGCTGATGGGCTGTTGGGTTGCCCAGTGTGGTTGGGGAGAAAGATTTTCTTCCTCCAATCCACGGTCACTGCTGGAATTCGATAAATGTTGAAACTGTAAATAAACCTCCTTTTTTCCTGCCTTGGACATCACATCGTGTGAGCGTTGGGGGGCACCCCTGCCCCGATTTCCCTGCCTCAGAGACCCCCACCCCTCCTCACAGCACTGGGGGCTGCTCCCCGCGCCCCTCAGAGCCCCAGCAGGACCCCCAGACCCCAGGGCCGTTCCCCTTGGCTCAGCAGCCCCCAAACCCCCTCCGCAGCCTCCGGAGGAGATTCCTGCGGTTTCTGCTCTCGGCTGAGCAGCTGCAGCGGTGCGAGGTGCCTCAGGAGGGCTGTCTAACCAAAAAACTCCGCCGCGCCTTTCCAGGAGAGCCGATGAAAAATGTTCCCTCTGCCAGAAGAGCTCTTCTCCTTCCTCAGGACCTGCTCGGGAGGCTCTTCAGGCGAGGAGAGCCGGTCCCGGGAGCCTCTTCTGTCACTGTCCCCAGCATCAGCACACACACCCTGGGCTCACACAGATCCTGTCTGTGATTTCTGGGGCTCACAGAGGGATCTGAGCTCTCTGTCACTGTCCCCAGCAGGGGTACAAACACCCTGGGCTCACACAGATCCTGTCTGTGACCTGTGGGGTCTGAGCTGTCACTGTCCCCAGCAGCAGCACAAACACCCTGGGCTCATACAGATCCCTGTGACCTGTGGGATCTCAGCTCTCTGTCACTGTCCCCAGCAGCAGCACAGACCCTGAGCTCACACAGATCCTGTCTGTGATTTCTGGGGCTCACAGAGGGATCTCAGCTCCAGGAGGAGCAGGTTATCACTGCTGCTCTCACTGTGCTGCTGGAAAGAAACATTTCCTGCTCCCCTGAGCCTCACATCCCAGCCTTGTGCCTGTTTTTTATCATTATTTTATTCCCATTATGCCCGTGAATAACCATGAATTCCTCCCAGGCACCTGAGACCCGCCCGAGGCCACTGGGACCAGGGACATGTGCAGGCCCAGCTCTGTCACCTCCTCTTTATTTCTCCCCCTGTTTTCCCAGCCTTTGTGCAGCACCAGCTGAGTGCTGGGCTTGAACAGCCCCCAGGGCCCCGAGCTGAGCCCGGGGATGTCACTGAAATCACAGCCCCACGGGGGTGGATCAGGGAACCAGCAAGGTGGGAAGAGAACTCCAGCATCATCGAGCCCAACCTCTGACCCTGCAAGCCCACACCACGGGGTCTCACATCCCCACTCCTTCTCTGGACACTCCCAGGGATGGTCCCTGCCCCCTGGGGCTCCTTCCAAGGCTGGAACATTCCTCCAGGGAGGTGATTTGTACCCCTCGAGGCGGCAGCAAGGTGAGAGATGACATTTGTTTGACTCTTGGCCAGAGGGGGCTGAAGAGAAATCCCCCTTCCATCCCCCTTGGTCCCACTCCCATCTCACAGGGAAAGCTGCAGGCTCCAGAGCCTCTGCCCCACAGGTCAGAAGTCAAAAAAGAGACAGCAAAGGGTGAGGGAGCACTCAGGAGGACACGCTGCCAAGATGGTTAAATAAAGCCTTTTCCTTTCTTCTTCCCTTTTTTAACAGCTCTGTAAAGTGCAAATGCGAGGAAAACCACCCACAGCAAGATGAGTTAGGGAACATTTGTCAATAAGAAAGAGAGTAAAAGCAGGCACTAAAACAACAGAAATAATGACTCTGCTTTCCAGATTTTGATTCCAAAATGTCTGGTGCCTCAGGCAGTTATCTGAAAAACCCTTCTCCAGCACGGGAGGCACCTCCCTGTTTGGAGTTAACAAATAACTCGGTGTGTGAGGGAGAGAGCTCTGACAGACAGCCCAGGGCTCCTGGAGAGCTGGGACTGCCAGCAGGGAACAGAGACCAGAGCAGCAGAAATATTACAGCAATAGATCTTCAGCCTGCGAGGAAATATTTCCATTCCCTTTGCCTTTCCCCCGCCCTGTCCAGAGGAGCTGCACCTCAAGCAGGGCTGGTGTGGCTGTGGGACACAATGAATGGAGACAGGGAGGGGTTCAGAAGGCTGCTGGACCCCTGGTGAGGAGGAGCTCAGGTTGATTTTCCAGGCTTCTTTAATACTTTTTACAAATGTGCCCACCTTCAGAAGGCTGCTGTGGACCCCTCATCAGGAGGAGCCACCGGTTTATTTTCCAGACTTCTTTTATATTTTTTACAAATGTGCCCACCTTAGAGGTGGGACCCCTGGGAACCATTGGTCACTTCCAGGGACCACCACGGGAAGTCCCTCCTCTGGGAACAAATGTGGAAAACAAGATGGTTTACAATGTGTGACTTTGTTTATAGTTAAAAATGCCTGGGAACAGAATTTCTTAAAACCAAAACATGGCAGGGATCGTGGCAACAGGCTGGGGCTGGGGAACCCCTTGGGAATTCCTCTTCCATGGGAGTTGTCACACTCAGGAATCACCACCCGAGCTGCTCACCTTCCCCTGGGGGGGGCTCCCTGTGCCAGTGCCACCAGGGGACACCCCCCAGAGCGGTGGCCCCACATTCCTGGTGACAGGCACACCCTGCTGGGTCACCTCTGCCCTCCCTTGGTGCTTTTTGGGGGGGAGCCCTGAGCTCCAGCTGTGCCCTGAGCTCCAGCTGTGCCCTGAGCTCTGCTGGCTCCAGAAGCAGCTCAGCAATGTTCACCCAGCCCTGCTCCCAGCATCTCCCAGCAGCTCCCAGCAGCTCCCAGCCCTGCTCCCAGCAGCTCCCAGCAGCTCCCAGCAGCTCCCAGCAGCTCCCAGCCCTGCTCCCAGCAGCTCCAGCATCTCCCAGCAGCTCCCAGCCCTGCTCCCAGCAGCTCCCAGCAGCTCCCAGCAGCTCCAGCAGCTCCCAGCAGCTCCCAGCCCTGCTCCCAGCAGCTCCCAGCAGCTCCAGCATCTCCCAGCAGCTCCCAGCAGCTCCCAGCACTGCTCCCAGCAGCTCCCAGTAGCTCCCAGCAGCTCCCAGCAGCTCCAGCAGCTCCCAGCAGCTCCCAGCCCAGCTCCCAGCCCAGCTCCCAGCCCAGCTCCCAGCCCAGCTCCCAGCCCTGCTCCCAGCAGCTCCCAGCAGCTCCCAGCCCAGCTCCCAGCCCAGCTCCCAGCCCTGCTCCCAGCAGCTCCAGCAGCTCCCAGCTGCTCCCCTCGCTGCCTTTGCCCCCAACCCCAGCGATGATGATTTGGGACATCTGAACTGTCCCCCCTGCCCTGACTCTCCTCACTGCTGGGGAGGGGGAACAGCCAGAGGATTGCAGCTCTGGGCAGTCACTGACATCAGACCAGGGGTTCAGGGCTGCCAGGGGACCCCAGACAATGCCCCTCAGGCTGATCCCAGCCCTTTGGGATCCCAGGTGCACAAAGGCAGAGGCAGGGCCAGCCCGTGGCTTGGAGGTGTCACCTGGGAGTGACCAGAGCCACCAGCACACCAGAGCCACTCCCCTGTCCGGAGCTCAGGAGTGCCCATCTCAGCCTGCTTTTGTTCCCAGAATTATTGCTTTTATTCCACCCAACACTCTCTCATCCCTCACCAGGGCTCCAGGAGGACTCGGAGCTGCGTCACCTCCCCGTCCCTGCCAGGAAAGCCCTGATTTGATATGGAAACCGTGCATGCCATTATATTCTAATTTGATATTTAAAGCAAGCTTTGGCAGACTCCTTTTGATGCATTTATCTGATTTCTCTCTGCCTTTTTTTTTCCTCCTGAAATATTCACAGGGAATATGTGGCACCACATTTTTTGTTACGCACGCACTGAATCCGTGTAACTTCCAGTTCCTTTTGCTTTCTTTCTGCAATTTGGTAAATATATGAGCATATATTAAAAAAAATTAAAAAATAGAAATAGAAAGGCAAATGCCAAGACTGCAAATTGGGTAAAATTCCACCACATGCTACAGAGAGAGAACTCCTAGAGTTCTAATCTTGGCTACTTGATCTTCATCAGCTTCACCCTGGCTGTCCTTGCTGCTCCTCCTGCTCCAACCCCTTGTCTCCAATCCCCCTTCCCTCCCCTCTCCTGCCCTCCAGGCCTGGCCAAGCTCCCCTATCTCCTCTCCCACCTGGATTCCAGGTCCCTGCTGCAGCTGATGGGGAGAGCCCTGCCCTGGGGAAAGGCCTTGTGCAGGAATGTCGGAGCATTCCGGAAGGAAATGAGGGCAGAATTTTAATTGCAGCTAATGAGGAGGCTCATCACGACTCAGGGTGCTCCTGCTTCCCACTCTCGGCAGGATGGGAACTGCGAGGAGTTTCACTGGGAGCACAACAAATCCCCAGGAATCGGGGATCCTGCTGCTCCTTCTGCACCAGCGTTCCCGGGGATGGGAGATGGGCAGGGATGAGGGAGGGAGACCCCCAGGGCCAGCAGAGGGAAATTCCAGCCCTGCAGCAGGGCCAGCTCAGCTCCTGGAGCTGTTTGGCAGCAGGAAAAGAAAAAAAAAAAGAAAAAATAAAGAAAAAAAAAATTGAGGCCAAAAAGAGGAAGGCAAGAGAATGCAGAGAGAGAGAATGGGCAGGGAAATGGGAGCATCCCTGGAGAGGGGCTGGGCAGGGCAGCTCCTCCAGCCCAGAGAGGAGCAGAATTGTCCCCTCAGAAAGAAGATTTCTGCTTCCCCTGATTGCTCCCCCAAGGCCAGCCAGCGTAATTCAATTAAGTTTCCATTTCTGATGAACTCTGGTTATGAAAGCAGCAGCACCAAGGGATGATGGTGAGCAAACACGTTCCCCCGTTCTGAGCAAGGCAGCAAAACTTTGTCCCCAGTGAATCCAGAGCGAAAGTGACTCAGAAATAAGCAAGTTCATTGAGTTTTGGAGGATTTGTTTTCATGCAAAATGGAAATGAGCGAGCTGGTGGTGGCCACAGAGCTCTGCAGAGCTTGAACGTCCTGAGGAATGGGTTCGTTTTTATATCACTCACAGTTATTGCTGGGATTGCCATCACTCAAAACGAATTTCCTCCGAAGAACACTGAATTTTTTGTATATTTTATGAACCCAGCGCGCAGCAGACCCCACCGTGCGATCCCAAGGAAGATAAAAAGTGTCACTGAAGAGAATGAAGATTACAAATGGTTTCAATTAAAGCCAAGCCAACCCCTGGATCCCATTTCCCACATCTCAGCATTTGCCCACCCCGTGCACACAAAGAGCCCTGCCCTCAGTCATTTCCCCTTCCCTCAACCCTGGTGCACCGAGCCCCCTCTCCTGGGATATTAAGAGGGTCTCCTAAGGACAATCCACCTCCAGACTGATTCCATTTCCCAGATCTATGAAATTGGTTGCCTTAGGAAACGGGGAGAGGAGCACAGAGCGTGGTTTCATTTCAATCCCCCTCCCAGCAAGAGGGGAAAAGGCAGAGGCTGAGCTGGGCAGAGGGAGATGCAAAGTGACAGGGGAAGGGGAGATCATCGTGGGGATAACATCAGCAGCAGCACAGACACATCCCCAGCTGGCAGGGGATGGGCTCCAAACTCCAAACCACCCTGATGGAGAAGGAAATATCAGGGGGGAGGGAGGAGCTGCCTCAGATGGAGACTGGGAGAGACTGGGAATAATATTTGCTCCAAGGTACTGCTGGGCAGCAAATGTGCAAATCTAATTAAGTCCTTCTCAGCCTCTCTTTGGTCTTTCTTTTTCTGTTCTTTTTTTTTCTTTTTTTTTTTTTCATCTGGACCACCACAGTGATAGATCACAGTTAATTGGGGTCTCAGGTACTTCCTGCTAATTGCTGAGTTGTAATTAATGCTGCCTGAGCAGAGGGAGGTCAGCGTGGAGCTGGGCAGGAGGTGACAAGGCAAGGCCAGCCCTGTCCCACAGGAGAGCACAGCTGGGCAGGAGCAGGGAGCAGAACACAGCTGGGAGCAGCAGCAGGAGGAGGAATTGTGAGGAGAACCCCCAGCCCTGCCCTTTGTTCTGGCACCAGCACAAAACCCCAGGGGAGTTCAGAAAGGATGGAGATCCTCCAGTGGAGGACAGGAAAGGGAGAGGGAATTTAAACCTGGGATGGGACGAAGAGAATGGCATTAAACTGAAGGAAGGGAAATTTGGGTGGGATGCTGGGCAGGAATTGTTCCCTGGGAGGGTGGGCAGGGCTGGCACAGGGTGCCCAGAGCAGCTGGGGCTGCCCCTGGAGCCCTGGCAGTGCCCAAGGCCAGGCTGGAGCAGCCTGGTGTCCCTGTGGGAGGTGTCCCTGCCAGGGCAGGGCTGGGATGAGCTGATCTCTCAGGCCCCTCCAACCCAAACTGTAGTCACTGTTTCTCATGTTTGCATTTTTCTTAAACTCTTTCCCAGGGATTTGAGACCGTACACACTCTATGTAAACTCTCTTGTTTTTCACCTTTCCCTCTTCTGAGGAGGGACTTTGCTTGTTGACCCTTGGTGCGGCCAATGGGTCCAGAGATCCCATCTCTTAGGTGGGCACATTGTAAAAAGGTATAAAAATAGGTTCTGAAAATAAACCAGCCCCTTTTCAGAGCTTCAGCCTTCTGAACCACGTGTCCTTGTCTCATTGATCGTGTCCCACAGCGACACCAAACCATCCTGGAATTTCTGTGATTTCAGAAGAAGGATTTTTGGGGATAAACTGTTCAAGCCTTGCCCTGCCTCTTCCCTTTTTTTTGTGCCCATTTCTTTTCCAGCCCAGCTTGTCCTCATTGCTCAGCAGCAGAGCCACCCTCTCCTGTCCAGCACAAAACCTGGGCACCCCAGGAGCCCCAGCTCCAGCACAGGAACCCTCCTGGCCCCAGCTGGCACCAAAGCTCAGCCCCAGCCGCAACCTGTGGAACTTTTAATCCCAAATTCTTCAGGCTGACATTTCAAGAGGTGACACCGACAATTGCTTGTGCCAAATCGATTACTGATTATCAATACAGCACTTAGTGAGGTGTAATTAGTGATGTGTAAGGGATATATTTAGCTGTGGGTTGTGCCAACAATAAGGGCCACACCAGCAATGGCTGTATAATTACATTTTATGAATACAGGAAACCTGTGAGAACTGCTCCCAGCTTTAATTGACATTTAACAAGATAACTACGGCGAGTTAATTAGAAATTATATGCTAAAAAATATGAATTAACTTTTAAATAATATTTCGGCTTGCTGCACTCTTCACTGCAGCAGCTGGGTGTGTGCCACCAAAACACCTAAATGAAGCAGGCCTTTCAAAACCCCTCTCTAATTCATTTCCCACAAACCAAAGCCTGTATTATCACCTACTCATTCTGAATCCTTTTCACTGTACCCGAGCTGAGCAGCTTAGTGAAAGGCTTATCTTTATGGTCCTTTCATACTTTTTAAAAATGAGATTTCTCTTTCAGCGAGGCAGAGAAAAGATTCCAGCTCAGCTGTGCCTTCAGCTTTGAACCCAGAACAAAAATGCAAAGTAAGGCACTGACAAGCTTTTAGGCTCCCTGCAAGGTGATACATCAGGGATTCTGACAGTGCTAATGCAGCCAGAATTTTGGAGAATGAACCAGCGCTGAGCTGGTGCTGCTGTGGCTGGGTGCAAAGGAAATGTCAGAGCAGGCCCTCAGCACAGCTGCAGTATTTTTAGATCCAGGCAGGGCAGCGTGGAGAGGATGGAGGTGTGGCCCCAAATCCAGTTTGCTGCAGGTTCTTGGGGCAGTGTGGGGCCAAATCTGAGCCCCAGGACCCTCCTGTGTGGGGCCAAAGCTCAGCCTCAGTTCCCCTCTGTGTGGGGCCAAAGCTCAGCCCCAGTTCCCCCTGTGTGGGGCTGAGCTTTGTCAGGTCCCTCTGTGCCTCTTGCAGAGCTGGAGCATCCCTGGGTTCCGTGCCCTGGGGAGGCACTGGGAGCTCAGCAGCCCCTCCAGCCCCGTGCCAGCGGAGCTGAAGGCTCTGCAGCTCTGCTGGTTCCATCTCTGTGATCACATCCTCACATCCTCCCCGGGGTTTGTGACTCCTGCCCTGCCAAACTCTGCCTCTCAGCCAGACTGAGCTCAGCTCAGCTCAGCTCATCTCCCCGGGAGCTCTGCCTGCTCCATCTGCCCAGGGCCAGCCAGTTCAGCCCCTCAGAGGAGCAATTTACCCCATTTCCAAGGGAGAAGGGCGCCTTTCCTGCTGGCCCCTGCCCCAGGAAACCCCCAGGACTCTGCTGCGGGTCCCCCTCGTTGCCATTCCGGCCGCACACCCCGAGCAGGCACAGGCACAGCTCATGATTTACTGCTCCTGCTCCTGGAAACGTCGCCTCCTGCCCCGGCCGGCGGCAGGAAAAGGGGAAAACGAGCTGATAAAGCAGCCAGGGCTGGGCAGGGTGACCTGAGCTGCTCCCGGGATTGCAGCGGTTCATGGAAAGGGAAGGGCTTGGCTCTCAGCCACGCACCAGCACAACCTTTGGGACAAGAGATGCAACAGCTCTAAGCCTGGCCCAAGAAATGCAACAGCTCTAAGCCTGGGACAAGAAATGCAACAGCTCTAAGCCTGGCCCCAGGCCTGATCCACATCTGATCAGGACTTTGGGAAACTTTTAAAAACAAAAGGCAAAGCCTTTCATTTTCCCAGAGCTCCCCTCTCCATCCAGGCAGAGCGGAGTGCCCGCAGTTCCACTGCCAGGGGTTGTTTGTCCTGGTTACAAACCCTGCCCGAAGCAAAGCCACCGGGGCAGAGAAACGGGAGAAATAATTGAGGGAAAAAGGGGATTTCTGAGAGCCAGGAGTCTGGGCAGAGCTTCCTGCGCCCTGCTGCCCCACAGTGCTTCCTTTGCAGGCACTCTGCTCTCCCTGGATGGAGAGGGAAGCTCCGGGACGAGGAAAGGCTTTGCCTTTTGTTTTTAAAAGTTTTCCAAAGTTCTGATCAGATGTGGATCAGGTGGGTGCTCAGAGGGGTTCTGCTGGAGGAGTTTCTCCTGCCGGGAGTGCCAGCCATTCGGAACAGATCAATAACAAAGAAATGACGTGAGGGGAACAGATTTTCCTGCAGATTTTGCAGATTTTCCTGCAGATTTTGCAGATTTTCCTGCAGCTGATTCCAAACCTCAGCAGGCCAGGTGCCCCCAGTGAGCCCCCAGCTCCTGCAGTTGTGTCCCCGGGCAGGCTTTGGGAATCCCGGGGAGGGGCAGGGAAGGCAGAGCTGGGAGCTGCAGTTCCCTGGAGCTGGGAGGGATCTGCTCTGCTCCTCCCAAACTCCCTCCGGAGTCGTGATGGATTCTTGCAGGACAATGGGGTTTTCTCCTAAGAGCCAGCAGGAAGCTTTGGATGTTTTGCTGAGCTTCTCTGTAAAACATATCTTAAAGAAGATAAAGTAGGTGTTTATATGAGGTCCTCTTCTGTAAAAAAAAAAAAACTATTTAAAGAAGATAAAGTACATGATTATATGGGTTCCCCTTTTCACTTCCACTTGGTCAGTAGATTAGTCAAGATTGATTTTTCTGCATGAGAGGGAGAGGCCTAAGGTTAAAAGATAAAAGGGTAGATTCCTTTTAAAATGTAATTTAGATTTTTCTGGTATTAGCTGCGGTAGCATCACAAAATCACTTCAATTTTCCAGGAGCACCTGAGCCCCACTGTACAGCTGCAGGGCAGCAGGAAAGGTCTCCTCTGGCAAATGGAACAGCTGAGGACCTGCAGGACCTGCCCCGTGTGGGGTCCCTGCCTGGTCCCCCCCGAGCCTGGGCCCTGCAAGCATCAGTGGCAGAAGTTCTGCTGAATTTATTTCCTTCTGCTGCAGTGGGTGCAGCTTTAGAACTGAAGTTTCCAGTGTCTGAAAGGTCACCCCGTGGGTGAAGCCAGGGCTTTTAGGGTGGATATTGGGAAAAGGTTCTTCCCCCAGAGGGTACCCAGGGAATGGTCCCAGCCCTGAGGCTGCCAGAGCTCCAGGAGAGCCTGGACACCACTCCAGGGATACCCAGGGTGGGATTTTGGGATCTGTGCAGGGCCAGGAGCTGGACTCTGATCCCCGTGGGTCCTTCCCAGCTCAGGACATTCCACAATTCCACGGCCAGGACTCCCTCCCCAGTCCCTGCTTTTGCAAACTGCAAAGCTTGGAGAGGATTCCAGATTGGAGCTGCTGCTGTTGCCAAAAAATGAGGGGTGGGAGAGGCTGGGGATGCAAAACTCCCATCAGGGGCAGGGCTCAGCCTTTGGTCAGGGCTCAGCCTTTGGTCTGGGCTCAGCCTTTGCTCTGAGCTCAGTTTGAGGACTTCCTCACCCAAGCTCTCCTCGTGGGTGCTCTTGCTGGATCAGAGCAAACAGGGCTGGTGTACCTGGAGCCCTCCTTTTGTTGGGGAAGGCAGCTCTGACATGTCACACCGGCCTTGCCTGAGTGACTGGATTATTCGCCACGAATAATTGAGCTGATACCGTTTCAGCATTTTTTTTTTCCTTTGAATAAATTATTTGCAAATAAACATTTTCATTATTCGACCATCTCTGATGTTCCATTAGCATTCAGTGAATTATTTATTCAGCAGCTTTTCCCATCAATCACTGAATAAATTATTCGCAAATAAATTATTCTACCAGCTTTTGCTTTAAAGATGTCCCTTTGAGAACAATAGCTTCCCCGGAATAGCAAACAGGCAAAGGGAGCAATTTAAAAGGCCTGATCCTCATCTCGGTTGCCTTGGCGCAAATCTGCAGGATTATCATGGAAATTCCTGGCCTTCTTCCACATTTCCATGCCTGTGAGTCAGATTGTGGTGCCACAGTGCTCCGCTCTGGGAGCCCTCAGAACCAATCCCTGCCCGCATCCTCGGAGGCAGCTTCATTCCCGGCTCAGAAATGGAGCTGGATTTGAGTGATCTCCACTCAAAGCACGGGCTGGGGTCCCACGGGCATCCCGGCAGAGCTGGGGGGACCTGGCGCTGCCCCCGGAGCTCCTCTCGCAGCTCCCTCACCGCACCTTGGGCGCATTACAAATTCCAACCTCCCCCCTCCAGCGCCGAGCCCAGGAACTGTTTGTGCCTGGGCCAAGGAGGATGAAAGCCTCTTAGAGCTCAATGAAGGCTCCGTTTGTGCCGATTTTAAGGCATAATTGAGGTGCAGCGCAGGGGAATTCGCTGAACTCCTCTGTCCTCCTGAGGAGAAGGAGCCGCTTTTGTTCGGCGGCACAAAAAAGCCCCCCGTCATTAAACCCAGCACCTTTATCGGAGCCCAGGCAGGATTTATCACCTCCCCCAGATGGTGGGGCCTTCCAGAGAGGGGCAGAGAGGAGCTGGGGGTCCAGGGGGGAGAGAGAGAGGGGCTCCTCTGGGGAGGGTTCGGTGTCACAGCTCCTCATCCTCGCAGGAGCTCAGCCCTGCAGGGAGCTCTGGTGGCACCAGCCCTACCTGGTGCTATCACTGCAATAAATAATTGCTAATTTGCACCGAATGAACAAGTGAGACACAAAGTAATTGTATGAGGGGGGACAACCCAACAATAACATTAAGATCAGTAATTGACTTAATACCAGACGCTCTTCCCCCCGGTGAAGCTCTCCCCGTCCTCGGAGTAATTGTGTAATGACATTTATGGGGAATAGACTTGTGACATTATAAATGACACTCGTGTCAGGATTGTCAGGCTGTGACAGGCTCAGAGACAGCTCCAGTGAGAAATTAATCACTTCTGAGGCTTGAAAGTTGCTCATTTATCGCTGCCAAATAACATCTTGCAAAAAAACAAGCTCCTGCAACGCAACGCGAGCTTCCCCGCCACCTCACTCGGCGAGATGTGATCCCTCCCTATGGGAAACCTTCCTGGAGAGCCTGGAGAATCACTCTGCACGGTCAGCCTGCTCCAAGAGCACAGATAGTGCCATCTTCTCCGTTTTTCACAGAATCACAGAATTTTTAGGTTGGAAGAGACCTTCAAGATCATCAAGTCCAACCCATCTCTAACACCTCAACTAAACCATGGCACCAAGTGCCACATCCAGTTTTTTTCTTAAACACATCCAGGGATGGTGACTCCACCACCTCCCTGGGCAGGTCATTCCAATACTTTATCACTCTTTCTGTGAAAAACTTTTTCCTGATATCCAACCTATATTTCCCTTGGTTCAGCTTGAGGCTGTGTCCTCTCCTTCTGTCAGTGCTGCCTGGAGAAAGAGACCAACCCCCAACTGACCACAACCACCCTTCAGGGAGTTATACAGAGTGACAAGATCACCTCTGAGTCTCCTTTTCTCCAGGCTAAACAACCCCAGCTCCCTCAGTCTTTCCTCATAGGGTTTGTGTTCCAAGCCCCTCACCAGCCTCGTGTCCCTTCTCTGGACACGCTCAAGCGTCTCAATGTCCTTCCTAAATTGAGGGGCCCAAAACTTCCCCTCCTCTCAGCATCCCGGCACCTTTTAGCAGCTCTTTATGGAGCAGGCACCTCTCTGCAAACCTGCACATTTCCCCATCTGCGTTCCCCATTTCCAGGGCTGCGGGTGGTGAAGGGGTTAAATTATTTACTGGGGAGAAAAGGACGTTTTGAAATGCACTGTACATAATGAATATCACCAAAAAAAAAAAAAAAAAAACCAGAACAGAAAGCCTTCCCCAGATCGGTGTAGGGGCTATTATTAGACTATCAAACTGTCATTTTTCAAAGCATTTCAATTGTCACCATTTTTTTTTTCTAATGGCTTCTAAAGCATTATCTAATGCCTGGGCCAAAAAAAACTGCCGAGGATCAAAGCGTGTTGAAAAGCAGCAGTCAGGCTGCATGACAAATAAGTGTTTGCAAGCTAAACTCTTCCCATCCGTTTGCCTTCCAAAATATTTGTGAACTTCAAACCAAGATGACTTCATCTGTGTTCTGGGTTTGGTTTTTTTTTTTTTTCCTCAAAAGGTTCAGGTGTCCTTAGGATTTTTTGCTTTCTCTTTTTTTTTCGTGGTGTGGGAAGATTTAAGGGCAAGGATGAAGCAGCTGTGGTGCTGCTGCAGGTTCGGTGCAGCTGCCATGACCTTGCAGGTCCTGGGAGAGGTGGAAGTGGTGGGTGAGGATGGGAGCAGCTGGAGGGTGGAGGAACAGAGGAGCAGAATGCGTGGCTGAGGCTGCAGGGAGAACCTTCGTGTTCCTCGTGTCAGGATTGTCTGGGTGCCCCTGAAACCCCCGGGCTGCTGGAGGCTGTCCCCTGCCCTGCCCTCAGGCCACCACCTGCTGCTCCTCCCCAGGACACCGAGGGACACGGGAGGGACATTCCAGCACTGCTGGCATCTCCCTCCTCCCTCCCGCACCCTCCCCAGGGTACGGTGTTGTCTCCTGGTCCTGCATTTCCACAGGAATTCCACCAAGGAATTCCACCGCGGCTTCGGGGTCGGTGTCCCCCTGCTTGGCCTTTGCTCCCCGGTGCTGTCCCCAGTGTCCCACCCCCCTAGAGACCCCAGGGCTGTCCCCAGTGTCCCACCCCCCTAGAGACCCCAGGGCTGTCCCCAGTGTCCCAGAGCCCCCCAGAGCTGTCCCCAGTGTCCCACCACCCCCCTGGGGGTCCCAGGGCTGTCCCCAGTGTCCCACCCCAGGGGCCCCAGGGCTGTCCCCAGTGTCCCAGAGCCCCCCAGAGCTGTCCCCACTGTCCCACCCCCCCCACTAGAGATCCCAGGGCTGTCCCCAGTGTCCCACGACCCCCCCGGGGGCCCCAGGGCTGTCCCCAGTGTCCCACCACCCTCCTAGAGACCCCAGGGCTGTCCCCAGTGTTCCAGAGCCCCCCAGGGCTGTCCCCAGTGTCCCACCCCCCTGGGAGCCCCAGGGCTGTCCCCAGTGTCCCAGAGCCCCCCAGAGCTGTCCCTAGTGTCCCACCACCCCCCTGGGAGCCCCAGGGCTGTCCCCAGAGCCCCCCAGGTGAGCTGTCAATGGCACATTTGTTCCTCCCAGCCCCAATGACAATGGGATTTACCCACGGCCCCCCGGGTTTAACCGAGTGTGACAGCGGCAGCCTCCTTCCCCAGCCTAATTAAATGACACGATGATGATGATGATTTTCTAGGTGGAGGTTTATGAGCAGAGGTGAAGAACAACGGCTGGAGCAAGGCACGGAGTCACACGGGCTTGTCAGAGCCGGGACTTCTGTCCAGGTGGCAAACTGGGTGATTCCATTCCCTCCTCCCTGCAGTGTTTGCCTGCCTTTGATCTGGGGCTCGTTTGTGCACGGCAGGAGCTGCTCAAAGGGAGAAGGACAGCCCTGGCTGCAGAGAGGAGGGGAAATCTGGCTTTTCTCAAACCCACCACTTCCCATGGACAAAGCCACTGCTTCAAAGCCAACATCATTGCTGCTGGGTGGCTCAGGGAGTTATTGAGCAGCGGTAAAAATTGATGGGAAGAGGATTCCCAAGGCTGCTCCCTCTGCCTGTATCCACGAGCTGCCTCTGATGGGAATGGAGACCAAATTCCCAAAAGCCACTCTGCAAACTCAGCCGGTTTTTGCTGAAGTTTTCCTCAGTGAACAAGTGGTTGGAACCCAGCTTTGCACCAGGGGTGTTCAGAGGCAAAATAAATAAATAAATAAATAAAAATTATAGATAGATTGCAGGCTTGGAGATTTTTCTGAAATCGTAAACAGAAAGGGGAGAAATGCAAGAAGTGGATGTATAAGTTTATGGTCTGTGAAATTGAATTGCCTTTTACAGGTCCTTGCCTTCGGATGGGCAGGGAGAAGGTTTGGCATCCTGTGGGAGAGGGGGATGAAAGCTCCCAGCCCAGGGGGAAGGGCTTGTGCTGTGTGATCGGGGGTGCACATTCCCCAGGAGCTCAGCCAGCCGGGGTTTTTTCAGGGCCAGCCCTCGTTGATTTGCTCTGCAGGGAAGGGAATCCCAGCCTGGTTTGTGTCGGGACCCTCCCCTACCCCAGGTTGCTCAGAAGTTTCAGGGATTGTAATTCCAGCAGGGACGTGCCTTGCTTTGTAAATCACCAGCAGCACACCGACATAAATCCAGGATGGCAAGGAGCAAAAAATCCATGTCCTAAATCACCAGAGAGGCACGGAAAACAGGGCAGGGGAAGGAAAAACCTTGAAGTGATTGGAAAGCGTTGCATTCTCCCTCCAGCAGCGCTCAATCCCAGCTCCCTTTCCTTAATGGGAGTTGTTCTCTGCACTGGCCTGGCAGGTATTGACAGGGAATCTGCCTGGCGTGGAGGTATCTGGGTTTTGCAGGAGAAAACCGATGGCATTTGATGGAGCTGGAGCCAGGGATAAAGCAAGAGAGACCGAGTTTTATCACCTCGTGGGTTTTTCAAAAGTTGCAGTGAGTCCCTTACCCAAATGCTGCCCTGTCCCAGTCAGGGCTGAGGTTCATCACCCCAGCACAGCCCTGTGGTTGACAGCTGGAAATGGGGGGATGGTGAATCTGCTCTGCTCCCTCAGGAATTTACTCCGGAGCTCTCATTTGTTCCAAAGTGTCTCTCATTTCCAGGTTATTTTTTCCTAACCTCACCCCTCAGACATGAAGTTCCACGGCACCTTTTCTGACGGCAAGAAAAGCCATTTAAAAACCCATTTAAATACCTGCCTGCCTCTCACCTCGCCCTTTGGACCTGGCAGAGGAGCGAAGAGCTGCCCAAGAGCAGAGATTCTGCCATCAACGCTCAGGGGAAAGCAGAGCCAAGCTGTGCCTGACCGGGTTTCTAAACTCCCCCGGAGTTTAGAATTCACATTCACCCCGGAGAAGTCTGCAGGGGGAACCGGAGCAGAATCTTTGAGCAGGGGCAGATGGGGAAGGACAGAATTTTGTCCTTAAAACGCGATCTAAACCAGAACATAACAATGGCCACGGCAGCAGGCATATAAAAAGCGTTTTTAATGTCAAAAAAAAGGCATCTTTTAATGTCAAAAAGCATCTTTTTAATGTCAAAAAGCCCCCATTTCCCTTTGACTGCAAAGGGCCCATGACAAAGGCACAAATGTGAGGATGCAGATGGGCACTGGGGAGAAGGACAAAGGCAGCCGAGCAGGGCAGGCACCGATTCTCATGCAAAGCCCCCTGCACTCTGCAGCCCTTGAAAATTCAATACTTTTAAGATCCTGGCTGGAGTTCCTCAAGTGCCGAGAAAGGCAAAGGAGTAATCAGGGTAAGTGGGGTTGGCTTTTCAGCAGGTGAGAGGAGGGATGGGCTGCAGGGATGGAGATGCTGGGAGGGGGGGCTGATGCTCCCCCAGCAGCTCTGAGACCCCCAGAGCCCCCTCTGCCCCCTGCCAGGACCCCTCAGAGCCCCCTCTGCCCCCTGTCAGGACGCCTCAGAGCCCCCTCTCTGCCCCCTGCCAGGACCCCCCAGAGCCCCCTCTGCCCCCTGCCAGGACCCCCCAGAGCCCCCTCTGCCCCCTTCCAGAACCCCCAGAGCCCCCTCTGCCCCCTTCCAGGACCCCCCAGAGCCCCCTCTGTCCCCTGCCAGGACCCCCCCCAGAGCCCCCTCTGCCCCCTGCCAGGACCCCCCAGAGCCCCCTCTGCTCCCTGCCAGGACCCCCCCAGAGCCCCCTCTGCCCCCTGCCAGGACCCCCTCAGAGCCCCCTCTGCCCCCTGCCAGGACCCCCCCAAAGCCCCCTCTGCCCCCTGTCAAGACCCCCCCAGAGCCCCCTCTGCCCCCTGCCAGGACCCCCCCAGAGCCCCCTCTGCCCCCTGCCAGGACCCCCCAGAGCCCCCTCTGCCCGCTGTCAGGACCCTGCTGCCCCCGGGCAGGAGGAGAAGGGGAGGAGCCCCTTCCCCAGCCCAGCAAAGCCGGGGGGAGGAGGAGAGCAGGGAATTCCAAGGGCGGGGGTCCCAGAGGGAGGGGGCGGTGAGCAGGGGGTGCCCAGTTCGGAGCTGTGACACCTGAACTGGGCCCAGTTCCGTGGGTGTCCCCTCTCCCCAGAAAGGCTCATTCAGCCCAGAGCTGGGACAGGGCAGAACCCCCCAGATGTGACCCCAACAGGCCTTGAGGACGAGACTGTTGGGGAGGATGAAGTAGCTCGGCCCTGCAGAGATGATTTATTAGTAAAAGATTCTAAAAGTATGAAACCCACAAGAGGAATAGAATTAAAAGCAAAGTTTGAACTGTAAGTTGCTGGACAGGAAGAAGGCGATTAAACAGCTGAAAAGGACTTGGCTGAGTGAATCAGTGACACCCCTGGCAAGACAAAAGGATGAATAAAAGGTTGGACCTTCTCAGGTATCAGGGATAAGGTGGTTTTTCAGGATTTTGGTCTGTAGAGTAGTATTGTAATGTTGTAGTTCCCATAGGCTGGATGTAGATTCTGTAGGTTTTGTATCTTAAGGTGATTGGTTAATGCTCATTAGAATATTCACGATAGAAAGGGTTAAAATGGAATGGAACAAAGAGCTCGGTCTCTTTGCGCGCCTTCCCTTGGACCCTCTTGGACTTTGCACTGGATCCCTGGACCCTTCCCCAGTCAGGCTGCCTCCCCACGACCAATAAAGCACGTGTTCCAAAGGGTATCCTGATCTTCAGATCATCTCTCTCGCCGGACACAACCAGCGTGCTTTCTAATACGAGACCCCGGCTGAAATGAGCTCTGTGCCTCGGGGGGCTGCTCCCGGCTCAGGCTGTTCACCCCTGTTCAGTTTTGCAGCTGGAATCTTCAGATGGGTGAGAGCTGCCAGCACCCAGAGCCTAGCAGGAACTGAGTTAACTCATTTATGTGTTTTAAAACTTGTGGCAATAATAATCATTATCATTACAGAGCACTGTAAGTGCTAACAATAATCAGAATAATAACTATTACTGCCAGCAGTTACCGTGATTATTACTATTATTACTTCCTACAGTATTAGGGATCAATTCAGCTGGGAGACAAATGAGCACCAGGCTGGGGAGGGAAGGGGGAAGGCTAAAGACAAAAAGGGAAGGCTGGAATAAACAACCCTATTCCCTTCTTTTTTTGGCAACACATGACAGAAGATAGCCAGCTGTCCTAGCTCCAAGGAGGGGCATTAATGTGTCACCTACCACACTTGAAAAGCTTAGGCAAATCTGCTTATATTTTTTAATCATCCCCCGTTTTGGACCTTTAAAACACAAATATGGATTTCAAACATATCAGGGGAACAAATTAACTCAGAAAAATGGCCGTACTTTCCAAGGTTGCACCTGCCATGAAATTGCTCCAAGTTTGCATTTTCCCCGAGTCTCTGGTGTGTCATTAGAGCAGATTGATCGCCCTCCTCTCCCAGCAACTCCCCCATTAGAGGGTTATTGTATGGAAATTAATGGCAGGCCTGAAACATTTCTTTTGCAGCTGCAGTAGTAGAAGTCAGTTTTGATTAAGCACTCGAGGCCCGGCAGGCTGGGGTGATCTCTTTGCTTTAGTTCCCTCTTTTATTATCACTGGTGTCAAGTTTTGTTACTTTAGCCATTCCCCTGGTACTCCCACCGCCTCCTTGGGTAATAATAGGGGTAATTTTTTTTATGTGCCCATCTATTTATTTTAAATATGTACAGGCTGATCCTCGGTGGTGTAAAATCCCCTTTCCACCAGGCTTGCCACAGCCCCAGGAATCATTGCTGCTCATTCCAGAGGCTGAGAGGGGCAGGGCAGCGGGGCTGGAATGGAAATCAGGAGTGTGGCTGTGCTCAGTTAGCCCAGGAGGTGTTAAATCTGGTGGCAGGGGCAGGGCAGGGCAGTTTGGGCACTGGGATGGGGGCCACGGGGCAAACTGGGGCTGGGCTCCAACCTGGGGGAGGCTGTTCCCCTCCCTGCCAGGGACAGCGAGTGCCAGAGCGAGTTCCACCAGCTCTGGGGGGAAGAGCAGGAGAAAGAATCCACACCAGGAAGGGACTGGAGGTGTTTGGGTGCCAGCCAGGGGCAGATAAACCTGGGGGTGGGGGGCAAGGCCAGAGCAGGGCTGTGGGCACAGCCAGGGGGGCTGGGGTTGGGCTGTGACCAGGACATTCAGACACTCGGAGCCACAAAAGCTGCAGGGCAGCAGCCCGGGGCTGGAGGTGCCTCTGGTTTCCTGTAGCCCTGGTTGGTGCCTGAGAGGTTTGGGTTTCTCTGAAACTCTTTTCCCAGAGAGTTTTCTGCCAACAAGAGACACGTTTTCCTGACTGTGACCTTTGTTTGCATTCCTTTCCCTGGGAGGGACTTCTCCTTGATGTCCCTCTGCTCTGACCAATGTGGTCCAAGAAGTTTGTCTTTCTTCCACCCCTTGGGTGGGTTCTTTGTATAATAGTATAAAAAGAAGTCTCAAGCAATAAAAAAGAAGATTAGAGTCATTTTCAGCCTTCTGATCACAGGTTTGTGTCCCTCTTTCGTGTCCTATTGTGACATGAAACTCTTTTCCCAGAGAGTTTTCTGCCAACAACAGACACGTTTTCCTGACTGTGACCTTTGTTTGCATTCCTTTCCCTGGGAGGGACTTCTCCTTGCTGTCCCTCTGCTCTGACCAATGTGAGTGAAGGAGTTTGTCTTTGTTCCACCCATTGGGTTGTTCTCTGTAGAGCAGGATAAAGGGAAGAAATTCCCAGAAATAAACAGAGTCACTGCCAGCCTGCTGAGCCAGTCTGTGTCCTTGTGATCTTGAACAGCCTCAGTTTGGTGTTTCCTTTGCACGCTCAGCTCGTCCCCTCTCTGCACAGGCTCTGCAGTGTCCTGTGGAAATCTGGGGTTCCATCAACCCAGAGCAGCAGAGCGAGGCCCTTCCCAGCTCCTCCCCTCACCAGGACCCTCCCTGGGCTGATTTAGGGATCAGAGAGAGCTTTTTGCCCTTCTAAGCAGAAGCTGATGTCTGAGACACGATTCCAGCACTGCACCTCCCTGTTTGGGATGTGGCCATCGTGTGGCTCCTTCCAGCAAAGAGGCACCCCAGGCTGGGCTTTCCAGCCTCCCTGATAAAACTTCTACATTTAATGACAAAGTGCTGTGCTGCAACTCGCCATTTATCTTATTAAACGGTCCCAGAACAGCTCTGAAAAATGTATTTTACACAAAGATATCTATTAATTAATAAGCACATTAGTCAGCAATCAATACCGGGTTGATGATATTGTTTAAATTATGCATGGATAATAAGGATCTGCTCCTGGCCTCCCTCATCTGTTTTAAGGGATATATTGAAAATGAGTAGTGCAGAACGGCTTTGCATTTTAAAAAGTTTGATTAAGATTATTTTTAAAGAGACTAATCCCACGAACATATTATAATGCATAAAATTAGCCCTGAGCGCAGTGGGTTTATCACCTCGGTCTCTTCACAGCCCATTGATTAAGCAGGCACCGGGAGCAGCCTGCTCCTTTCACTGCATTTGTGTTTTATTGCGGGGCTATTGTCCTGCTTGAAAAGCCTGAGCAGGGCATTGCTGGCGCTTCTTCTCCCCTGGGCTGCACCGTTTTCATTCTGAGGCTGATCCCCCACTGCCGCTGGTGTTTTTTTGGGGGAACAGAAATCTGTGATCTCACAACAAACACCCCCAGGATGTCCTGACCCGGTCCTGCAGCAAACGCCTGGCTCCTGCTCTGCTTGCCCAAATTTGCCTCTCAGCAGGCTTTGTCAGAAATGGGAATAACTCAATAAAAGTGAAGAAATTCAACGGAATTATCCTGGCATTTGCTTTGCTGCCACTGCTGTGGTTTAATAGAGCTGAAAGTCTCAGCCTGGACATCCTCAAAGTGGATTAAAAAGTGTTTGTTTTACGTTCCAAGGCTGTCTGCGTAGGGATAAAGTTAATACATTACAATATTTAACATGCTAATATTTATATTAATATGTTTAAGTGATCCTAAATTCATTCCAGTCGTTTACACAAGCCGTTTTACCTGGATAGTTTTAAGTAAATTGGCTGAAGCTCATTTACCTGAGTGCACACAAGCCCCAGTGCCAACAGATTCCCTTTTAAATCATCCCTCTGCACGTCCCCTGTCCTCCCTTCCTGCACAGGCACCTGAAGGAGCTTCTCCACCTCCAGGTGCTTCTGCACTCCCCCAAATCCACCTCTGGCCGTGTTTCCTGCAGCTCCCTGCAGAGCAGCCCTGGCCTTGGGTTGGGACTGTGGGTTTGGCTCTGCCTGAGCCCAAAATTCAGAGCCAAACCCAGGCTGTGGCACGGGGACTCTCACAGAGCCGCAGGAATCAGGGGATGAATGGGTTTCCCCAGCCACACTGCCAGTCTGGGTTGAGAGGAATCCAGGGGATGAATTTTCTGCCGGTGATTTAACAACTGGTTTTTGTCACAATACCACAGAAATGAAGGACACTCACAGGCTGAGATGTCCAAGGCAGAAAAGGGGCAGATTTATTTACAGACCTCGACATTTATAGAACTCCAACAGTGAAATCTGTTGGAATGGAGGAAGAAAATCATGGATTGGAGGAAAAAAAAAAATCTTCCTCTCCAACCACACTGGTCAACCCAACAACCCATCAATTCTCTCCTCCTCCAGAAGGGAATGCAAAGCAATCATTATTTACACGGAAAGTACGTGAGAACTTTACCTTTTCAGAAGGCTGAAGGAACTTTAGAAAAACTTTAGAAAAAAACAGAGAAGAACAGAGGAAAACAGGGCAACAGGTTTTGAGTGGTTGGAAAGGAAGCCCAGCTGGGATTGCACCTCCCTGCCCAGGATCAGGGATCTGATCCCAACAACAGCCTGGACACCCCTGGGTGCCTGGACAGCAGCCCAGGAGCCCCAGCACACAGAGCACAGCCTGGACTCACCTCACCAGCTCTGAAACCTCACAGACAAAACCTTTCTGGAGGTGCCACAGCCACTGAGGACGCTCCAACACCTGTGCCACAAACAAAACCCTGTGCTCTGAGAGCTGGAGCTCCAAATGAGCTTCAGGGTCTCCACGCGTCGCTGCCTTAATGATGTGAAGCACAATCGCCCCGGCTGTAATAAAGATGAATTACTTTTTAATAAAGTAATAAAAACTCTGGTAAACACTCAAGGTTTATCACTTAATTTGTCCCCAGTGCTCAGACAGGAAAAAAAAAACCAACCCAAACCCTTCTGTGCTCCTTGGTTTTTAATGGAGTCAGTGATCAGGTTTCAATGAGGCCGTGCCAGCAGCGTGTGCCTCATTTCCCTGGGCAGGCAGGGCAGCTCAGAACCTCCTCCCCATCAGAGCCCTGATGCTGTAATTCAGATCTCCTGTCAGAATGAAAGATCTTCCCAGGGACGTGCAGCAGGCCCATGGCAACGCTTTGGCAGAGGGCTGGATAATGAAGTTTTCATTATTAAATGAAGATATTTTAGGGATGTCATAACCTATAAATCCATTCTTCTACAGCACATCAGCCCCACGTTTTGTTTACTCCTCACCCACTGATCCCACCCTGCCTGCAGCTCCCCGGGCCCTGGGCTTTGGCAGCACTTTGGAGTTGCCATAGAGATAAATTCCAGTGTCCCTCCCTGGGGTGGGATGGGGAGGGCAGGGCTCAGGCCCTTGGCTGGCTGAACCCTGCAATTGTTCCCCCCCCCCGAAGGAAATGCAGATGTGGCTCACCAGGAGCTCTGGAAAGGGGAATTGCCAGGAGGAAATGAAGTCCAGCTGATCAGTGCCACACTGGCTCTTGGGCAAAGGCACCAAGGGAGATCAGAAAAAGTTTCTCTGCACCTAAAGCTCACTGAGATAAATCAAGAGTTGCCAGCAGGGAACTTGGTGCCTCCTAAAAACACTTGGAAAGGAAATTATGACTTGAGCAAAGGCAGGCCTGCTCACCTGTCAGAAAATTCTGTTTATTCTCAGGCTTTGAAAGCGAACTGCAAACCCTATCAGCACTGGAATTGATTGAAAATCATTTTCCCCTTGTAGTGTTAAGCAAACAGGAAAAGTTCCGTGTGGCAGCACCAATGGTGTCTGTAATGGCTTGCTAAGATCCTGCTAATTAAAAAAAATAATCTCATTTGAAGATAGCTAATGGATTCAGCATTTCTACAAAGTATTAGGAAGGCAATATTATCTGAACTTGGGGCCTGGGTGATTACTGTGCAATTAGTTGTGATTCAATTCACTGAAGAAAAATGCACCATGGAATAACCACTGGCAACAAAATAAATGTCCTGGAATTGTGCTGCCAGCTGCTTTGATTTTGTCTTAGATTCAGAATTTTGATGCCATCACGATGCTTTAATTGCAGCCCTGATTTCACAGCCCTGGGCTGGATTTATCCAATTACTGCTTTTCTCCCTTTCCCTGAGACAATCTCAGTGAATCCTCACCAGATCCTGGAGTCCTCCCTGTTGGAAGCAGCTGCCAGCTCAGACAAGGCCCTGCAGCAGGGGGCTGAGAGGAGCTGGGATCCTGCACGGTGAGCACGGAGCACCCTCTGCCAAATTCAGTTCTTGCCTTTCAGCCCCATCAACAAAGGATTCTGGATTCGGGGCTTGGAGGGCAAACTCTGCTGTGCCAGGGACAGCCCAGGTGGCCCCGGGGTGGCAGAGGTGGCACAGTTTGGTTTGGCAGCTTGGAGGAAGGCAGGGATGCTCTGCTGGCTGCCCAAAATCCCACCCTCGCGCTGGGGCTTCAGAGCTGCTGATGTGAAAATTGGATTTTCCCACTTAAAAACCAGAGAACCCTTGGTGCCCGTTTCTGGGGACAGATGTGCTGGATGGGACAGAATCAGGGGCAGCCAAACTCAACAAGAAGCTTCCCCTGTTGCCTTTTGCTGGACAATTCCTGGTGAGCACTCCCTCTGGAATTATCTCTCAGTTCTGTTGGCTCCCAACTGATCCCATTTCTCTCCCTTTTAAGCCATTTTTAACCTCCTTTCCTCGGCACGGATGAAGTTGTGAGTTTGCACAGCCGGATTTCGGTGGCAATGCCGAGTTCCACCAGGTTTCCAGAAAGGGAATCTCTCTATTCCTATGCAAATATCCCCGGGATTTCAGCGCAGGGTTCCCACGATAAGGCTCCAGAACAGCTCGGGGCGAGTCAGGACCAAAGGAAAGCAGCAGGCAGATAAGGATCAGCGCTCAGATCCTGCTTTCTCTTCCTTCAAATAAACAAATGAATGGATGTAGATGGGAAGGAGCGAGGCTCGGGGAGCTCCTGGCACTCCACTAGGGGTCTGTCTCCGCTCAGCATCACCGGAGCCGGCCTGGGGAAGCCTCCTGTCCCCGCCTTTGGGAGATCAAAGCTCCCATCGCCGCTGGTCCCTCTCACCTGGCAGGCTCCGGCTGCATTTCCCTATCAGCAGCATCTCCGCGGAGAAAGTTCAAGCCCCGCTTGGCTCCCAGATGTGCCGGGTGGGTTCTCGGGGCACCTCGGGGTGGGTGGCCGGGCGAGGGCCCGGGGCTGCTCTTGGAAGTTCTTCTATTTATGGAAATCATCACCTTTCATTTCGCTTAATTAAAGAGCCCGGAGCCATCGGGCTCCCGATTCCAGGAGATGAAAGGGCTTTTGGGAGGCACACGGGGGCCAAAGCCGGAAGCCTAAATCTGAACCGGGTATTAAGTGGGAAGAGACGACGGGAGATTCAAATCCAGGCAGAGATTCAGCACCATCCCAGCTAAATCCTGAGCTCCGATTCCCACTGAGGAGTACAACCCACACAAAATAACACATCCCGGAATTTATTTCTGTTTCCACTACTGGCCAACACCGTAACGATTCATTTAAAAGACACACATATAAATGGCAATGCAAACTACGCTCCACTTTCCTGATTTCCCCAGTTCTAAACTAATTCAAATGTTCACCTGAGATGCACGTTTTTCATTTCATGGAAAAAATGTGAGATAAGATTCTCCTGGCATCACAGAAGTGCTCCTCAGAGCAGGAAAAAAGTACAAAGATTGAGCAGGTCTCTGCTAAATGGGCTTACAGGAGATCCACTTGTGGAAGGGATCTTTGGGGTTTAGTGGGTCCAGCAGAACCTTGGTACAGTCAGACTCCATTCCATGCCATTCTCTGTTCTGGCATTGGGAATATTCTGATCTCATCCTCAGCATGGCAAACCCAGGCCCTGGGTTTGTGCCAGTAGAGTGTGGTGAGCTCAGCTCCCAGCCCGGGGCCATTTTGCCTCCCCAGTGGCCACCCCAGGCAAAGCCACTGAAAAAACTGGCACAAAGCAGCTCTGGAGATGATTCCCAATTTGTGTTTTCCAGGTGGCACCAGAAATCCCCAGCTCTGATCTCTGGACAGTGCAGGTGAAGAGCTCACTGCTGTTTAAATCCCTTTATGGCCCCACAGGGTGCTCCCCAATGACCCCTTCACTTGCAGGAGCTGCTTTTTATCCCACCAACTTGTACAAACCCTCCCATTTGTCACTGTGACACTTCCAGTGTCCCTCTGCTCACACTGATGCCACTCCAGGTCTTTTACACCACCAGCAATGGATCAGATGTAAAATAAAATCCATATAAACCTGCAGGAGTTGACTCAGCCCTGTAAATTCCAGCTGCATTTCAAAAGGAGCCAACTGCTGTTGGCAGGAGCAGCAGAAGTCGCCCCCTGCGAGGGGCTCATCAGCACAGACAACAGCAGGAGATTTTTACACTCTCTGTTTCTTATCAGCCAGTGACTGACTTTCCCCAGGGTCCCCTGGAAAACACCAGACAAAAACATCCCGTGGTTCCAGCTGGCCAGCGAGGTACTGGAGCAGGGAGATGAATCTGCTGAGCTAATGAAGCTCGGGTCAGGACTGGGTAAACACTGCAGGAAAGGATCTGCAAACATTTGTTCAAGTGAGGGCTTGGGCTGGGTTCCAGTGGCCCCCACGAGTCCCAGCATCTCCCGAACCTCTCCTGGAGCCCTCGCACAAATGGACTGGTGTTGAAAAGAGTATCCCGACAAAGCACCACGGAAACACAGGCAAATACATGCTCAGATCTGAGCAGTTGCACAAATATTTCCTCTGATGAGTAATGGCACCCGTGGCTCTGGTGCTGTTTGTGCACTGGGAGTCACCTGCCTGCACGGCCAGAATGCACCAAAGAGCACGGAATGGGGAAAAGCACTGGCCTGTGGCAGAGGTGTTCTGGCAGGCTTCGTTAATATTTCCACTAAGATTCAACCCAGCATCTTTCACCTGGTGAGAAATTCACTGAAATATCTTTGGGAGCTCTTCCTGGTATCGTCCTGTTTATCCAAAAGCCTCTGAAGCCCTCTCTGCAGGATCCTGGGGGCCTTGCAAACACCTGTCAGCAACATCCTGATTATCCCAGCTCCAACAAGGCCAACGTTCCTCCAGCAACTGAGCCTGAGCAGGGGATGGACCAAACTGCTGTGACACCCAAGTGGGGCAGCTGCTCCTGTCAGAACAGCCCAGGGCTCTGGGGAGCAGGGCAGGTGAGAGCTGGAGGTGAGGATGTCACCAGGGCACTCCTGAGGAGAGCAGGAGGTGTGGGAGGGGAGCCTGGAGGCCCCACCGTGGCTGAGGTCAGAAGGAGATGCACTCCTCGCTGGGGAAGGGTTTCTGCGGGGCTCTGGCAATTGCCCACCCCAAGTCAAGCTCCTACTGGCTCAGCCAAGCTCAGGAGAGCTGACACCGTGCCAGGAGCCTCTGACAAGCTGGATCTTGAAGGCTCAGAAAACAACGCCCTGACAACTTTTGTATTTGCATAAACATTATTTAATCAGTTCTGTGCCATCTCATTTCTACGGGAGGCTGTGCCCAGACAATTTCCAAAAATGAGCTTAAATGCATGTAATTCTGGTGGGAATTGCTTTCCCTGCGACACTTCCTGGAGGCAAAGTGTGCTGGAAGAGAGGCCAGGCAGGGACAAGGAGCACAAATGTCCCAGTGCTGGCTCAGACAGACCCCTGCACTGGTCTGCCAGTTCAGCCCACACAGTCCAGGGGGTTTAGCAAAGGCTCTGGTGGTGCTGGATGCTCTTCCAGCAGCTTCCACTCCAGGATCTTGAGGCTAAGAACTCCTTTCTAAGACATTAAAATGATGTGTTGTGAGTCAGCCCGATCACAGCTCTGAGAAAGAAGATAACCCCTGTGCTTTCTCCTGACCTGCCTGCTGAATCTGTTTCCAGAACATTCCTGCACATTCGACCCGTGACACGTCTTTCCTTGAAAGAACAGACCTTCCTGGATTCCTTTGACTTGGTCTTTGGAATGGGAAAGCTTGCTCAGAGGAACTCCGAGCCTTTGAAGATAATTCATACATTGGTCAACAACTGTAATAATGCAGCTAAAATTACAGTGTGCTCCAAGCACTGAACATTAAAGACTCGGCATTTTATAAAACTAATAAATCAAGCAGGGTGAGCGCTCAGCTCCTGGCTGAATGCAGATAATGGGAGCAGCTCCACATCCCCGAGTGGCAGCAGGGTTATGCACTTAGAGTCACTCAGCCTCCCAAAGTCACGGGCTCAGCAGCGGGTTTTGCAATGCCTGCTCGGGCTGTTGGAGGCTCAGAGGCTCACAAGGAGCTGTTTATCACCAGAGGCCCATCCAGAGTGGCCTCCTCTCCCTCTCTGTCTCTTCCCCTCTTGTTTCTGTCTCTGATCTGTTTTGTTGCTGCTGACAGGAGCGATTTCCTCTGAAGCCGCGCACTGCTGGTGATAACGTTCTGAAAAACAAACCCTGTCTTGAAAAACAAAGCGTTTTGTGTTCTCAAACACAAAATCAGAGGGGTTTCTCTGACTTCAGTTGAGTTAGGGAATAGTTCTGCAAAGACTCTCGCCCACTGAAGGGTAACAGCCAGGCTCCTAAGGGCAGGAAGCCGACGTTCACCTTTCCATGGTGTGTCTGCTCTGTTCTCATGAGAATCCAGGAGCTGCCTCCTCCCACCAGCCTGAAAGGTCCTGGAAAAGCAGCACAAGCTAGGGCCAGTTTATAGCTTTTCCCTTTGCAACAGTCATAATATTGTACCTATAAGGTTTAGGGAGATGTGGGGTTTTTTTCTTGAACAGAGGACAAGCCCTTTTCCCCAGCTCAGTGCAGCTGCTGATTTAGGTCCTACAGAGCAAGAGAACTGCCCTGCTTTGTGTTTCTGGCAGGTCTCAGCAGCACGTTTGTGACTTCCCCGCGTTTCTAACATGGAGAAAGGAATAAAAAAGAAAATTACACAACTTTTTAGGTTGCTCTCTTGGACATTTTTTTCCACTTTCTTGAAGTGGAATCGCTCTCACTTTCAATTTGGGCATGAGGAGTTGGTCTGTGCAGTTGAGTTCAGCTGTTCCTCAGCTCAACATCCCAGAGAAGTGCCGGGGAAGGTGACAAACAGAGCACCAGGACTGTCCTTGCAGCTCTGACCTGGCTGCGTCCCCCATCCCGTGCATCCTCCTGGGCTTGCGGATGCACTGAGCCGTCAGCCCGAGCTGGAAACAAAGGGACTGGGGAATGGAAATTTACTTCCATTTAGCTGCGACCGGGTTTTATGTGGAAAATGCACCCCACCCTCCCTATCTGAGGATCAGCAGCAGCAAACTCCCAGCGCTGTTGCTCAAGGGGAGATCTCCACTGTCAGGTTGATTTGCGATGCGTTTGAGTTGACAGAGCGCCTGGGGCAAGGGAGGAGGTGGGTTTGCAAAGGAAGGAAGGAAGGAGATTAAACCCCCATCAAAATGTGTGGTTACCTGTGCTAGGGAAGGGGAGAGGCAATGGGGGAGGGCGGAAAGGCAGAAAACCTGGGAAAACTGCATTGCCAAATAGGGAAATGAGGAAAAGACAGAGATTTTACACAAGTCCCCGGGTTTCCAGTGCGCTCCTCGAACAAAGCCCCATTAAGGCACTTTCCCCCGAATCAGTCAAGCACCGTGAGGGAAGCTTTCCCAAGAACAGAGTCAGGAGGCAGCAGACATCCCGATTTGAAACAGCAGTGGGCACACCAGGCAGGAAAAGGAGTGTGTCCCAATCTTCAGATACTCTGAACACGGGCAGCTCCATGGGAAGTTCTGGAAACTTGGATTGCTCAGTACCCCGACAATAAGATTCCAGGTGACTCCAGTGCTGTCCTCACATTTTGGAAGTAGGTGACACTCGGTGCATGTTGGAGGCACACAGCTATTCCCTGCTCTCAGTTACCACTGAGGCAACTCTGTGTGGCTCTTTCTAGTTGAAGGAGCATCTAAAAATAAAACCTTGAATGACACTGAAAAGGCAAACCAAAAAAAAAAAAACAACCCCACAGTATTTTTTTTTTTTAATGCTGTGCCTGCAGAAAAGTGCAGGAGATGATCTCAGGGCAGAAAAATTACAGCTCCTCCCTCATGGCCACACACCTGAGCATCCCTGAATTTGGCTTATCAGACTCCATCTGTGAGTGAACCAAATCAAAAGCAGTGTTTCCATCAGGTGGTTGAAATGCAAACTCCAGTGCTCTGTTCTCCCTCTTTTCATTCAAGCTTTTTTTCACCCCCTTAGGCAGTGGCACAGGACCCCAAAAAATATTGTGATGCTGCTGGTTCCTTTCCCTGCTGCTGCGATGTCCCTCCCTCCCAGTGGGAGCAGATCACGGCTGGATGTTCAGCGAGGTTTGATTTTCAACATTTTCCATTGAAACCATCACTCCCCTGAGCACATTTCCGCTCCCACAAGGTTGGAAGGCAGCTCTCTGGTTCACCCCTCGCGAGTGGCACCTCCCCACATCCCCAGGAGCATATGCAGGGCACAGATTGTCGGGAATACGGGATGCAGGATTCCGAACCACGCAGCCAAACAACAAATACCTATCACATGGGTGGGAAAAATCTGTGAACCTTATGGATCCACCTCACACCTCCTCCCAACGCAGCTGCCAGGGAACGCACACTGAGGCAGCACCAAGGACAATAAATATCCAGAAAGGAACAGGCCCCCCTTAAGCAATGGAGGCAATAAATCTGAGTCCCAATTTCAAAATGTGAGCACTCCAAAAACTCCCTTCCTCCTCCCAGCTCCACAGACTGAGAGAGAGGATTAAGATCTACGGTTTCCCTTCTGGCTCCGTCCTGAGGATGTGTCCCAATGTGGAAATGGTTCCTCCTGGGAGCCTGGATTACAGGCACCACTTAGATGTTGTTACTCACTTTCTGGGAAAAGGGCAAGGACTGACACTGGTGGAAACACAGGGATGTTGTGCTTGGAACACCCTTCCTCAGTAACTCAGGACTGGTTAGCTGAACCTTCCACCTGGGAAAGCTCTGGCACCACATCCCCTCAGACCCCATCCCGTGGGGAGGACAAAGATTTCCTTGCCCTGTGCGCCATGACCAGCTCAGGTGCTGGTGACACCGGCTCTTTGGGGAGGAGATTTTGGGGCTGCCAGGCCAAGGCTGACACTGTTTGCTCCTACCAGGGGCAGCGGTGGCTCAGCAGAGACATCGTTATGGGCTGGTAACGATCCCGCGCTGAGGAATTGCCTCCTCCAACCACCGGGATCAATAGGAAAATCTTTCTGCTAAAAATCCCATTGATACCTCAGGACCCCAAGCTCACCACGGCATTGTTCTCTGTCTCAGCACCCGACATTCTTCTTTTTAATTGCCCACTGAATTAAAACTTTTGAAACTCCTTAATGACTGGATTTATACTTCATGAAAGGATCGTTTGTAATTACAGGCGGTTTGGGGAAGGGGGTTTCTCTTTTCATTCTAATTGCAAGTAATTGACTGCAGAATATTTCTGAGCATTGCGTTTTGAACAAAGATGTCTCCTTTGAAGTCAAAATTCAGTTTATGCCTTTCTGCAAAGGGGATGCATAAGAAAATATGTCTTGCTCCTGGTAATGGGAATTTATGGTTATGGCAGCCAGCGCAGCACTCGATCAGAGCTGGACTTTCTGTGCAAAATGCTCCACTAAAAAAAATGGATGGTCCCTGCTTGGAGAGATCAGGAGGCATTTCCAGGGTGATTCAGTTACAGGGAGCAAGCAAAGAAATAACCGAGGGGGAAATGGGAAGGGCTGCATCAATCCTGACCTGTTCCCAAAGCCATGTTTTCCATACTCTCATTTTCTACCCTCCTTTCCCCTTTTTCAAATGACTCCACCACGAGTTAATTGAAGCAGGGATAGGGATAGGGATGGGGAAGGGGACATCCAGCACTGTGGACTTTAATTCCTGAGGGATAACACACTGAGGCTGACCCACTGGGAGATTGAGGCTTTCCCTGTCATGGTGTTTCCTCCACCATTATATCACAGAGGGAGGAGAGCTCTCTGGGTAAGAATCTCCCTCTTGAGCACGAGCATTTCAAAGGACAGGAGAATCTGAAGAAGCCGTTGAGGGCTTGGGAAAGATCAGCACCCATGGAAACGCTGAATGAAGCACAGATGCTTTAAAAGTGCCTCTGATCTGGTAATCGCTGAGATTCCTGCTCAGAGGAAGGCAGGAGGAGCTCTGGAGGTTGCACACAGGGGTGAATTCTGTGTTTATTCAGGAAAAAGAAGACATCTAAGGAAGGGACATACTGAACATTGCCTGTGCTGTATCAGGAAAAAAATAAAGTGAGGGTTTGTTCAGGGCGAGAATTTATTTATCTTCATTTTCTACCACTAAAGCATGAAGCAATTTAAAGACATTGGATCATTCCGTTCAGTAAAATAATAGAATTATTCAACATGACTGGAGAGATGTGGGCCCAGGCTTGCAGATTTTCATTATTTTCTCCATGGCCTTGAGGGTGTGATTCATCTATGTAAACTGTCTGGATCTGAACTAGGCACCTTAGGCTCCTCTGAGAGATAAGAGAGAGAAATCAGCACTTGCAAGGTGTGATTCACCTCCTCCTGAGGCAGACACCCAAGCTGGTCCCACAAAGCCCTTTGGAGCAGCCCTGTCTCGGTGAGGAGGAGCAGAGCTGCCCCAGCCCTGCCTGGGGAAGGGTTGTAACCTCAGCTGCTCGAGGAGTCACACTTCTCTCTGGCTTTAGGAGAGGAAATGTCTATGTGCCTCTGATAAGTACAGAGACAACCTAAAAGCCACCCCCAGACCTGTCCATTTACTTAGGAAAAAAAGAAAATCAGTCTTCCTTCATCTCCCCTGCTTGTGCGGCTTGAAATCTCTGGGACATGAAATTTTATCCCAGCTATTGAATAAAATATCTTTCCTGTTCTTGGTTGCTTAAATTTCAGTAGCCTGTCATCATCCTTCTGCTTTATGAGCTCCCCGATAAAAAAGGAAGTTGAGGTTTTCTGGATCTGGTTCCCTGCTATATTCCAGATGAATGTATCCTAGATTAAGTTTGACAGAAGCAGTATGAGTTCGATTGTTCCTGGAATATCTCATCTGTAAAAGAAGAGGAGAAATCAATTCCACAGAATACCTGGGGGAAGAGAGCAGGAGGAAACAACTGCCTTGGAAAAAGAGGCTTTGCCACAATGAGGGAGCAAGGAAAATACAACTCCGGGGTTGTTTTGACAATGTGCTCCTGCCTGTAGGAGCGCCTGTCCCGGGAGCCTGGCAGAGACTGTAGCTGCAGGAAAGCAGCAGGGGGGGAAAAAATTTTAAAAACCAGCAGGGAGAAAAGAAGGCCGGCAAGAAATAACAATAACCAGCAAAATGTGACACTAAACTGTGAGCACCTGCAGGGGCTGAGCATGCCGCGGCCTGCGCGGATTCCTGCGGCCTGCGCGGGGCCCGGCGCTGCGGGCAGGCCCCGGCAGCCCGGAACATTCCAGGGCAGCAGCCCTGCCAGCCTGCTGCTCCTTGTGAGGGGAACACAGCCCTGCCATGGGCTGCTCCTTGTGAGGGGAACACAGCCCTGCCATGGGCTGCTCCTTGTGAGGGGAACACAGCCCTGCCATGGGCTGCTGCTCCTTGTGAGGGGAACACAGCCCTGCCATGGGTTCCTCCTCGTGAGGGGAACACAGCCCTGCCATGGGCTGCTCCTTGTGAGGGGAACACAGCCCTGCCATGGGCTGCTCCTTGTGAGGGGAACACAGCCCTGCCATGGGCTGCTCCTTGTGAGGGGAACACAGCCCTGCCATGGGCTGCTGCTCCTCATGAGGGGAACACAGCCCTGCCATGGGCTCCTGCTTGTGAGGGGAACACAGCCCTGCCATGGGCTGCTGCTCCTCATGAGGGGAACACAGCCCTGCCATGGGCTCCTGCTTGTGAGGGGAACACAGCCCTGCCATGGGCTGCTCCTTGTGAGGGGAACACAGCCCTGCCATGGGCTGCTGCTCCTCATGAGGGGAACACAGCCCTGCCATGGGTTCCTCCTCATGAGGGAAACACAGCCCTGCCATGGGCTGCTGCAGCTCCTCATGAGGGGAACACAGCCCTGCCATGGGCTGCTCCTTTTGAGGGGAACATAGCCCTGCCATGGGCTGCTCCTTTTGAGGGGAACACAGCCCTGCCATGGGCTGCTCCTTGTGAGGGGAACACAGCCCTGCCATGGGTTCCTCCTCGTGAGGGGAACACAGCCCTGCCATGGGCTCCTGCTCGTGAGGGGAACACAGCCCTGCCATGGGCTCCTCCTCGTGAGGGGAACACAGCCCTGCCATGGGCTGCTGCTCCTTGTGAGGGGAACACAGCCCTGCCATGGGCTGCTCCTCATGAGGGGAACACAGCCCTGCCATGGGCTGCTCCTCATGAGGGGAACACAGCCCTGCCATGGGCTGCTGCTCATGAGGGGAACACAGCCCTGCCATGGGCTGCTGCTCATGAGGGGAACACAGCCCTGCCATGGGCTGCTCCTTGTGAGGGGATCACAGCCCTGCCATGGGCTGCTCCTTGTGAGGGGAACACAGCCCTGCCATGGGCTGCTGCTCCTTGTGAGGGGAACACAGCCCTGCCATGGGCTGCTCCTTGTGAGGGGAACACAGCCCTGCCATGGGTTCCTCCTCGTGAGGGGAACACAGCCCTGCCATGGGCTGCTCCTTGTGAGGGGAACACAGCCCTGCCATGGCCTGCAGGTGCTGTAAAAGATCAGGGAACACAACCCCAAAAAGATGAAATGAGCCTTTATCTTCCCAGGGCTTCACAGCCCCTCTGCTGTGAGAAACTGCTCCCTTTGTGATCAGCTACTGACTCAGCTTTGGGTTTTCCCTCAAAAAATGGCTGTAAGCACTTCCTTTCCCTGCTGTGTGCTGCCCTGTGCCATTCCTGGGAATACCGGACTCTCCCTCCCTGGGACATTGCTACTGAAACCAAAGGTGTCTAAGCCCACATCAGCAAATCTGAGAAATCTCCAAGCAGCAGCTCTGCCTCCTCAGGCTGCTGCAGCCTGGAGACCTCTGGAACACAGCATCCCAGGCTGGGCTGGAGCAGAGTTAACTGGGTGAATTTGTCTCCATGTGTTCTGTAGGATCCCCAGTCTGCTCGGAAAAAAAACCAAAAAAACAAAAAAAAACACCAAGCTGAAAGGAGTGGATGGATGGAAACAGAAAGCACATAAAGGCTCAGTTCAGCAGATCTGTCTTTGTGCTGCCTCCTTCCAGTTCTCATCTGCTGCCTGCTGAGCTGACAAGAGGTGCACTCCAGCTCGATTTTTTTTTTCCTTTTGCCTCCTGTTGTCTTCACAGAATTTTAGAATATGCTGCCAGATGCTCATTCATGCCAGAGCAGGATGAGTAATAGTTTCTACATTCCGAAATGAGCCCCTCTGATTCATGGTATGTGCAAGTCATTTTCTGCAAACACCAAGGGAATCAAAGCTCCTCCTGGGCCCCTGTAGAAAGATGAACATGCCAGCAAAACCCTGGTTGGGAATGTGGGCAAATAATGCTGGTTTGTGTGTTTGCTCTTTGCCTGCAGTTCTTCCTCTCTGAGCAAAGCCCATCAGCATTTCCATGGATATTACATCCATTATCATAATGAGGAGGAGGTAAATCTTGCTCACCATCTCCTTGCTAATTCTGCCCTGACTGTGCTGCTGTGATCTCCTCCAGATTGCATCTTCTGCAGAGCTGCAAGAGCTGGAGCTATGAGATCATGGCCAAAGAAGCCCCAGGTTTGTGCCCATGGCTTTATATGGCTTATTCTGAGGAAAACACACACAGGAAACTCACCAAATGTCTGCTTTTTCTTGTGTTGCTTCAGAACTAAGAGGCTTGTAAATCACTGCTGAATGGGATGCTCTATGCTTTTCTGCCTCTATTATGTATTATGGGAAAATTAATAAGTAATGGGATTTGCAAGATGAAAAGCAAGGAAACCCACAGGGTAGGTGGTGGAGAGGCATAATTTAAAAAGTCAATGAAAGGTTCCGTTAAATCACGGCTAAATTATGCTGATATTCACCAAAATCCTGTGGTAAAAAATGCTTTTTTTTTCATAAAATATTGAGACTCCTTTCTGCGGTGACAAATGAAGGTTCCCACCGTCCTGGAGGAGCTGGAGATGAGCCGTTTCCCAAGGTGTGAGGTGCTGCACCTTCAGAGCACAGGGCTCACCTTGCCTGGAGCTCTTTTGGGAGCTCTGCCCCGCAGGACAGGCTCGGGGAACCTGCAGCACTGCAGGGCTCAAACTTCCCAGGAAATGTCCTCCCCTTCCCAGCTCCTCCCGCCGCTGGGAACTCACTGCATTCATTCAGATATCCACACAGCTTCCCTCAGGCTCTCCTACAACCCGGCCTGTTTTGTTCCCTCTGGTCCCGTTTCCAGGGGAAAAGGAAGCTCGAGGAGGGGGAGCAGGAGCTCGGAGAGCTCAGCCTTGCAGACACCTGAGGGTTGGGCAGACCTGCACCCACTTTCCTCTGCCCTTTACTGGCAGCAGGAGAGCTCCCCAGTGCCCAGCACAGCCCTGAGCTGCAGGAGCTTGTCAGCGCAGGGAAAATGTAAATAACCCTGCAGGCAAAGCCCCTCCAGCCCTTCCCATTCCCGCTCCTGCAGATGCTCAGCTCAGCTCAGCAGCTTTTCCAGGTGAAGGCAGCGCTGTCGGGAATGCAGACAGTGGGGTTTCACCTCCCACCTCCCTGCTGCCCCTCAGGGTGAGAGAGGAGCCCCTGGAGTCCCCGAGCTGTGCCACGAAATCAGCACAGGCGGGGACATCAGCTCTCCCTCCCTTCCCTGGCATTTCCTTAGGAAGCTTTGCCCTTTTATCCACAGTAAAGCAACGGGAAGGAGGGGAATGGCAGAGGGTCAGCCCCGCAGAGCTGAACATCAGCTTTCTGCTGGGTGAAGGTGGCTGCAATTCCTGGCCCCAGGGACAAACATCTGGGGGGAGAAAGGGATGCCAGGTGAGCACATGGATAAAACACCAAAGCCTCTTCCTGACACCTGTGAATTCAGAACCCCACCGGGCTTGAGCTGCCTCCATCTACAGGAAGAGGTTCTTTTAGTGCCATCACTTTGCCTGGGTTACGTTGAGTTCAGGGAAAAAAATGTCCATTTTCATCCTCCGTGGCCTTGCCCTGCTGGTGCCAAAGGTGGTTCGGCTTTGGCAGGAGCAAGGAAAGGCTCCAAGCCTCTCCCCAGGCAATCCTGTGATACCTGAACACTCTCTGGTAAATGGACTCTTGGAGGAAATAGTTTAGGGCTGAAACTCCACCTCAGATCACATCATTTTAATGCCCTTTTTTTTTTTTTTCCCTCCTGTTAAAGCTTGTAAAAAGCAATCTCTGTCTTGTGAAGAATTGTTTTGCATTTTGGGACCTTGGGGAATTAGATGGGGCTGAGTAATTATCAGGAAACTTCCCCGAGTTGAATACAAATGGACTGAATGGGCAGAAAGCTCCACAGCGCATTAAGATAAGGAAGCTAAAATAGGGAAAGTGACTAAAAAAGGTGCTTTAACCTTTCTGTTGGCTCTAGCCCACTTGGAATTGATTTGAATATATATTTTAAAGTCTGTTCGAAACTGCCTGCTCCAAAGTGCCAAAATACCTTTGTACACCAACCTTCGACCCAAAGGGGAAGGAATCTCTCCCATCCCAGGTCTCTTCAAATATTTACAGACATGTTTTCCATTTCGGCATTGATTTAAATTTCACATTAATTTCTAATAAAATCCCAACATCTCCATTGTTGGCCAAATCTGAAATATGGAATGGGAGAGAGGGAATGAGCGACAAAGACAACTTGGGATGGAATTTTGGCTTCCTGTGAAGGGATGAGCAGAGGCAGAGCACTTCAGGAATGAGTACTGCTTGCCTGTCTTTTTTAATGGAAAAAGAAAGGGGGGTTTCTCCTCATTTCAAGACAAACAGGAGCTGGGCCCTTCAGAAAGGAGCATCCATCTCTTTCTAAAATTAGCTGCCTTTCCAAAAAAAAAAAAATCCACTCCCCTAGAAAATCTCAGGTTCAGGTAAAGCTTCCATCTTGCAGAGTTATGTTCCCATTTGCATCCAAACTCGGTGCCTGACACTTTATTTTCACAGTGCAACAGATAGGAAATTTGCTTAGAAATAGCCTGACAAGAGAGGCCGGGATTGAGGAGCTTTACAGCCCATTTTTACCGGGTGATTCCACTTTCATCGCCCCGGCTTTTTCCTGAGCTGCCCGTTACAATCGCCCATTGTTCTCCCTTCGGTTTTCAGTGGGGCAAACCCCGGTGATCACAGCTTTCCATCCCTACCCTGCACAGCCCCGACAGGGACATTCCCAGTGCCAAAACACCTCGAAGAAAGACCCAAAGGCCTCATTCTTGTCTCCCTTGGGGCTCCGAACCCTTGAGCGTAAAGGCAGTGGAGGGAGGGGAAGAATAATTCCAGTGAGGAGAGCGCATGGAGAGCCGTGCTGCCGTTCTCCCCGTGCTCCAAACTCCCCGGGCCCAGCTGGACACCGGGAATCTCCCAGCACAGAGCAGCACCGACCGGGATCGCTGCTCCCACAGCTGCTCCATGGGCTGCAGCATTGCAGCCTGACTCTGCCCTCCTTCCTCCCGCAGGGAAATCTCTCCTTTTCCAGGCAGAGATGCTCGATCGTTTGCAATTTCCCTTTCTAACGAAGACAAGGATGACTGAAGGGGATGGGGCATTTTCCAGCAGCTTCTCCGGGTGCTGCTGTGTTTGGATTGGCGCTGGATTTAACCCCAGTGACAGGCAGAGACTTGATCCGGGGGGCTGGAGGTGCCTGTGTGCTCCAAGGGGGCTTTGGATCGGAACTGTAGGAGCACGGCAGCAGGGAGAGCTTTCCTTGGGGCCGGCTGTTCCTCCGAGCTGTGTGCACACCTGACGGGGTGGGGGGAGGAGGAGCTGCCTGTTGTTTTAAGTCTCCTTTTTCTTCTGTGCTGTGTCTGGGCAGGACCCACACGTCTGGAATGCACCTTAAAACAGCCTTATCTCCAGAACCCATCATTACATGGCAGGTGCTGGAGCCTACTTGGATTTTCTCATTTCTCTTCTGTTTCTTCTCCTTCCTTCTTCCCTCCCCCTCCACCCCAGGGTAGGAATTTCTGAACCCCAACCAGGGAACCTCACACACCTGGACTCCACTCAGGGCTCCAGCTCAGGAAAGCAGTGGGAGGAAGAGCATGAAAAGCCACAACAGAGAGGCCACGGGCTAACCCAGAAGATAAATGCCCATAATGTCTTAAACTTGCACAGAAATGTAGCGTTAACTTCTCTTCCTATTTACTCGCCCTGGTCCATGATAAAGACAATTTGTTTCCCCAGCAGGGACCCTGCAGAGGTGGTGGCCGGAAGAATGATCTGGCAAAATCCCTGTGTCCAAAAGTGCTAAAATGAGCATTTAGTGCCCCAGCTCTGCCATCACTTCAGGGAGAGCTGCTGAACTTGGCAGCACCTTCTGCTCCAGCCCAGCCAGCCCAGCCCATGAGGCTGAGAAGGACAACAGAGCTTTTAGCTGGACAAGAGGAGCCACCACGGGATGACCCTGCCCCTGCTCACAGTGCCCTGCAGAGCTGTCTCTCATCCTCTGAAAACACCAACATGTTTTTGTTCAGAGGTGCAGGGGTTGGTGTACAGTAATTTCCACACCCTGTAAATGGTGAGTTTAAGCCGTGTAGGAGCCTTTTCCATCTCTCTGTGCTGCGTTTTTGTCCCATCAGAGCCTGGTGCTCAGCTTCTGCAAGTATTAAAGCACCAACTGGTGTGCCTGCAGCAAAGGGGGAGTGAGCGCTGCAAAGCCTGCTCTGACCAGGAGGATCTTTTCAGGTCTGAGATTTGGGTGCAGGATGGGCATTCAGAGGCAAAATCCTCCCAAGTGCCATGGATAGCACCGACTGCACCAAATCTTCTGGAGTTAACTGCAAATATTGTTGCCAGGATCAGTCTCACAGAACTCCCAGGCTCGCCATAGGAGGCTGATCAGCAAAAGAAGATCTGTTGAAGTCACTGGTGGTTATTTTGGGTTATTTTCTGCTTTGAACTTGCCTTGCTGCACACCTGGAGTCTGAGATTTCTGTGAGGACATTCCACAGCAGCAGGAAGGCAGAAGCTGCAGAGCCCCAGAGTCCCCAGAGCCCCAGCCCAGCCCGGCAGCTCCGGGGTGGATTCGGGAGAGCAGAGCCTGGTGCTGTTCTGACTTGTACAGCAACCACCCGGCCCAGGAAAGCCTCAGGATCAGAAATATGCAAAAATCCTGCAACTGTATTGCCTTTTCTGTGCCAGCCCTGAAAACACAGCCCCCAGTTATGCTTTCCGTGCTGGAAAACCCCAAAACCGCAGCGCACGAGGAGCAGCGGAGCCGCCGGAATGAATTAAAGGAGGATTTATCCCTCGCAGACTTCTCGGGGCTGGGGGAGCAGGGGGGGAGCACAGAGCTGGATTTGGGAAGGCTCCAAGCACCTCACAATATTTGCTGAGCACCCCACAGCATCCCAGCCCAATCCAGAGCACGGGGCTCGGGGAATGTCCCCTCCAGGTGAGGGATGCTGACCACCTGGAAGTGTCATCCCCCAGAAAGCCAAATTACAGCCATTGTGGGGCAGGAGAGAAACCTGCTGCTTCCAAAGCCTCCTGAATTCCTCAGCTTTAATTATCTTTCTTATTCACTTCTGGGAGGAAAAAAAAAAAAAATCTGGCTCGTAAAGTTACTTCAGGTGTGTGTTTGAAACGATCCCAGGAATAAATGAATCAATGTAAGAAACTAAACATAGAGAGGCATTTTGGGTTTGTTTGATTCTTCTTGGAACAATTCAGGAAATCTGCATAAATGATTTGAATAAAATTACCACTCAGCAAATTCCTGGAGTTTCACCTTTGTTCTTTTTTACTCTGCCTCTCTTCTTTCCTATACTTGGACATTCAGGAATAAAATCTGTTCTTACACCAAGGTGTACAATGGCCTCACATCCACTGACCCTGGGTATCCATCTCAGCCCAGAGTTGGGAGGAGGCAGCAAAACTCTGCTTGTACTGCATGTGCAGAGGCTTTGGGGAGTTTGGGTTTAGCTTTATTTTCGCAGCTGAAATGCAGAAAGAGAAATTCAAATCAGGAAAATGCAATAACCTCCGAGCCTGCTGCTCATCAGCGCATCGCCCCTTAAAGAGCGGAGCCCTTTATTAAAAAGGACACGTCTGATTAAAAAGATATGAAACAAAAGTGATTTTTAATTTTATTGGGGAGACAGAGTCATTGCCAGAGACAGCCCATGGCAACGTGCGATGATGGAGACGAGGGAGGGCAGCGAAGCAGCAACACAAATATGGAGTTAATAACTTTTTTACTCTTAGGGAAAGTGCTGCTCAATTCCTGCTGCTCCAGGCGGGTGCAGCTTGAGTGGAAATTCAGAGAAATTACATCCACCTGCTTCCATCTCTTCCATCCAGGGCCAGATCTTCAGCCAGCGTAAATCAGTTTATCTGCATGCAGCCAGGCAGATTTATGCCAGCTGAAGACGTAGCCCCTGGTCTTGCACTCCACAGTAAGAAGCTTTAAAATACAAATGAGCTGAACCCCTTAAAATATTCCCCACTCCTGGAGCTCAGGAGGAAAATCAGACATCCCAAGCTGCCTGCAGTCATCCCCCAGCTTGTGCTGCTGGGACAATCAGTGACAGTGTCCAAAGGTTCAGCCACGAGGAGCCCCAGGCAGAGGCTGGGTATGAAAATCCCCGCAGAGCTCCAGGCTGATTTTCTACTTCCTCGCTCTGGAAGAGATCTGGGATAATTCCCTCAAAATGGACTCAGGCAGAGGAGCTCAGCCAGGCCAGGGAGGTGTCAGCTGGAGCTCTGCAGCCACTCTGGCACACACACACACACACACCAGCAGGGAGCTGTGCCCATCCTGTCACCAGAGCCTCTCCCAGGCAGAGAGCGGAGTCACAGAAGGGTTTGGGCTGCGAGGAGCCCAAAGCACAGCCTGGCTCCAACCCCTCCCAGCACAGGGGCTGTGTCTGAACCTTGGTTCCAAGAGGTGCCTTGAGGACAGACACCCTTAAAGGCAGGACAGGGCCAGGCTCCCTCAGCCCGGGGTGCTCTGGTTCGGCTTTCAGTGACAAAGGAGGAGTTCTGTGTTTTTCTCAGCTCGGAGAGGAGCCAGCCTTGGTTGGTTTTTTTCCTGGGAACATTGACAATGTCTGCAAAATCACTTTCTGCCCATCCAAGTCAAGATAAATCACTCATCTCTAGAGCAGTTAGTGCAGACTTTTCCACTGTTCATGAACTGAAGTCAATAACAACAACAAAAAAAAATGGCTTTCTAACTGTGAAACAGCTTTCAGTCTTGGCTGAATGAGACAGATTCCCTAAAGTAGCATCTATGTTTATATTTAACTCTGGTTTCTTACACATCCAAAAATGCCCTCTCAAAACATGAAAATACAAGATAACATCAGGGAAGGCAACCAAACTCCTCCTCACTCAATCATTAACAGAACAATGTCAGGCTGGGATTCTGCAGAAAGCCCCTCTCTATCAGGTCTGCAAAAAGCCAGAGTGTAAAACAAGGTCTCCTGCGGCAGGGATTTTGCTGAAGAGTTAGAAATCTTCAATTTTTAAAAAGGCAGAGGGATCCAAATCAAAATTGAGCTGCCTCTTCTCCTCCTCCATCTCATCGTAATTGTCACCATCAAAAATCCGAGCCGAGGTGGCACCTCAGCCAGGAGAGCCTGGGAATGCACGTTGCTGCAGTAAATAATGCAGGAGGAGATGGGAGCACAGCAGCTGCTTTCTGGCTCTGGCTTTGGCAGGCAGGAGCAGCCCGGCATTTGCACAGCAGCTCGCAGCTCTGTGTTTTCTGCTCCCCGAGGTGTGGTCAGAGCTCCCGAGGTCGGCGCTGCAGCGGGGCAGAGGGGAAAGGATGCAGAGGAGCCAGCAGCCCCCGGGTGTGACACAGCCCGACACAACCGCGGCTTCAGCCGCGTGCCTCCCACCTTGCCAGGAGATTTTATTGTCCCGGTTACCCCAGGCTGGCTCTGGTGTCACCCCGGGGCTGCTTCTATCCCGGTTTTGCCTCCTCGGGAGAAGGGCAGGCTCGGAACTGGGGATGTCACTGCCCTGGCAAACACCCCCCTGTGACCAAAGTAACTCCAGCAGTGCTGCCTGTGCCTCACCTCCAGGGCTTCCACCCGAGACATCGACTTTGAACGCTGCTCTGAACCCTTTCATGTCCTGCTTGACTAAAGCCTCACATCCCCGAGCCCCCTCTGTCCCCAGCCTAGACAGAGCCCAGTGAAGGACTGAAATGATCCATCTCTGATTTTAATGCTGCTGTTCCCACAGCAGGAAGGGGGAAAGGAGCTGGAGGGGCTCCCTGTGACACCCCAAGCCCCTCCTGAGCTGCACATCCCCTGAGCCCATAGAACAGCCCCGGGCTGGGCTTCACCTCCTCCGTGCCCTCCAGGTGGGATGTTCCAGGTGGGCTGCAGCACATGGGGCCTCCCTTTGACTGCAGCTTCAAAGGCCCCCCAGAGAAGGGGATTTGTTTTTGGGGGTGTCACTTACAGACACAGAAACAGAATTGATGGGTTGTTCCCTTCAAAGCTTCAGATTCCAGGCCGTGTCCCTGTGCTCATCCCTGAGCTCAGCCAGTGCTCACTCGGCCAGAGGAATGAAGCCTCGAATTCAAACTTATTTCTCTAAACCCCATTAAAAAAAAGGCTGTGGGTGTTACTTTAGCACACCCTACCATACCCCAGGCCCACGCACACAAATATTTGACACCCAGGGCAGAGTCTGGATGGCCCCAGCTTTGCAGGAGCCCGAGCCCGACCCCAGCGAGGCTCCACTCAAAGCTGAAATTGTTTTCTTTAGGTTTGAACGGGCACTGCCGGGCAGGAGAGCTCACGGAGGCTCTGTCAGCCTCCAGAGCATCCCCAACAAGTCGAGGCAGCACCGAGCTGCAGGAGGCTGAGGCAGGGAGCGTTCCCAAAGGCGTGGCCCGGCCCCGGCTGGAATTGCTGCTCAGATAAGCCAGCGTGTTCCTTCTTGTCGGGCAGGGAAGGGCTCGGGCTGCTCCCAGCCCGAGCTGAGCCGGCACAAAGGCCAGGAATGAGGTGACAGAGCCTCGCAGGAGCCCCGGGGCGTGCTGCAACAGCTCCGGAGCTGGCAGGAAGGGCTCTGACCCACCGGGACGGCACCCGAGCATCCCCGAAGGCTGGGCAGGGAGCAGAGCCCGGGGTGGGCACCGGGAAGGGGCAGGGAAGGGCTGGGCTGGACCAGAATCCTCGTTACAGAGTCAGGGTTGGGTTGGAAGGGACCTTAAACCTCATCTCATCCCAGCCCCCTGCCCCGGTCAGGGATACCTTTCACTCTCCCAGGTCTCTGGGCAGTAAAAACACAAAAAGAACCCCAAAACAGAAAACAAAGTGCTCGGTGTTTTCAGCTTCACTCATCACAAAATAAATCACATCAGGAAAGAACAAATCCCCTCTTCTCAGCATTATCAGGACGTGGATTCAAGCAAGGCCAGGACAGTTTGAAAAAGCCTCCAGAAGCCAAGGACACTTCTCCAAATTAAGCCCAAATTCTGCACTACTACCTTTTGAAACTCAGCTTTGTCAGCACTTGCAGTGTTATGAGGAGGGAGCCAGAAGCTCTGCTGGTGTTTTTGGGATCACACACACACTCCAGAGCAGCGATTGCACAACCCCAGGGCAGCCAAAATTGCCCCAAACGCTCCGGCCCGAGCGGGGAATGGCCCTGCTTTGTCTGACGCTGCTTTCCTGAAAGCTGCGGGAGGAACATTTTCCTCCAGCCCAGGAATCTGTCACCAAAGGCTGGCAAACGCCTCGGGAGGGAGGGCAGAGCAAAGCTTGCACTCCCCCACATCTCTGCTCCACCAAAAAAAGCAAATCCAAGTCTGGGGGTCCACAGGTTCCTTGGAAAACAAGTTATCCTCTGTGGCCCCACCTGCAAGAGTTTTTCTGAATGCCTCTGACTGCAGAACATAACTTTTTAGCGTTGCTTTAACTCCAGAGCAGAGGGAGGAATATTACCCCCACACTTTCCAGGAAAGAGGTTTCTGTGTAATTTCATTTCGCTGTACATTTTTGCCGTAGAAATAACACAGATCTCTGCAGACATCTGTCTGTGACTCAGTTATATCAGCTGCCTTATGCCTTCCCTCCTCAGCCCTGAACTTCTGCCATCAGTTTTTTTCCCTTTGCTTGGGAGCATGGGAAGCAAAATTCCAGCCCAGGCTGAGGCCAACAGGGCTCCTAAAACCCAGCTGTGCACAGAGGCAGAGACCTCCAGCGATCTGCAGGCTAAAGCAATGCTAAATGTCTCTTTCAGGGCATTAAAATTCACAGAAGAATCAGAAATTTCATCTCTCCTGCTTAAAAGTTCATTCCCTGCGAGGGCAGACGCTGAGACTTTTTTCTTGGTTTGTCATTTTGTTGTTTTTTTTTTTTACTTTTGCAAACATAAAACTGAAAAATACACTCCTTAGCAATGCTCTGGCGGCTTTCGACCACATACATCAGCTTAAAAGGTTTATTTTTAAATTACTGTTGCATTCGTTTTGTCAGCAGGGTGATTCATTCTGCCTCCTCGCCATCAAAGCCGGCTCCCGGAGCCGAGGGTGGGCACAGAGAGGGTTTAATCCCTGCACCCACTGGGGACTGCAGAGCTGATCTTGCCTGATGCCTGCAGCAGGTGGGTCTGGGAGATGCATCTCTGCACAAATATCTCTGTTAATCAGGTTTAGACAGACTTTACAGGTAAAACTCCCTGACAGCAACGAGCTGCCCCAGCCAAAGGCTCTGTTGGGATCGTTGGTCTGATCAATGGCCCTGTGGCTGGGGGAAATTGTCTTCTAAAGTTCTATTCCTCAGCAAGAAATCCAGGAATTACCATAAATCTCAGCTCTTGACCTCTTGCAGACACAGAAAGCACAGGTAACCCTCCAGTAATTAAAACACAGCCACTCTGTCTGATCTTCAAAGGCAGAGCAGGCCTGGCTCCCTCCAGAGCCTTGGGCTTCTGCTGTACAATTAAAGTATAAATCAATCTGGAATTATTTCCTTTGAAGGTCGCTGAAGCCCTTCCCCTGTGCCAGCCCCTTTGGGAAGCTTGAGCAGCGATGGGGCAGCAGTTTCTGAGTCTCCTCCTCTCCAAAGGAGCCCGGCAGAGCTCGACCCACGGGGCAGGGGCCGTGCCCAGCCCTGGGAGCTGGGACAGGAATTCACAGCCACCGCCATCCAGGGAGGGAGGAGGAGCTGGCACAGAGGCTCCTCATTGTCTTCTCAAGGAGCTTCATCTCCAGGTTTGCTCACTTGAGCAGCACAACTGCATCCTGCCACCTGCACCAGCCCCGGGCTTGGTGCTGCCTGAACGCTCCAATTTATTCGCTTTTCCAGTTGTTAAAAAGAAAAAAAAAATAAAAATTTATCTCCACCACAAACCTGCATCACTCCAGCACTGCTCGGGGGCTGTTGTTTTTGCAGTGACTGAAAGAGCAAAGAGCCCATTTTAGCTGCACTTAGAGGCTGTGCTGCCTTCTTTCCCCTGGTTTATCACCTCAGGATTTGGCTGGTGAATCACAGAGTGAATCACGGAATCGTTCAGGTTGAAAAAGACCTTTAAGAACAACGAGTCCAACATCAGCCCAGCACCACCACTAAACCCTGTCCTCGAGAGCCACATCCACAGCTTTTGAACAATTCCAGAGATGGGGACTCCACCACTTGGACAAAAAGATTCCTGAACCTCTAAGCTCAATGTTGCAGCACGTGTTTGTGGCTATTCCCAGGACCAGCCCCGCTCAGAGCAGAGAGGGGAGCAGCTGAGGGAGGGACAGGCTGGAGCTGTGCTCCCACAGCCCCCCTGCACAGCCTGCAGTCCCCCCAGCCCTGCTGGGAGCAGAGACAGGCAGGAAGGGCCTCCCCAGGATCAAACAGGGAGTGCTGGCTGCACTTCAGAAAGGTCCCGGGCTGGTTTGCCTTTCATGCCTGTGGGAGAGGGAGCAGTGCCCAGGGAGAGGGGCAGGAAGGGCTGGTTGTGCTGAGCAGGGCAGGGAAAGCAGGGAATTCAAACTGGGACCCAGCTTCCCTCCTGTGGGATGGGGACAGCAGGAATGTCTGAGGCTGCTCCATCCTCACTCCTGTGGAAGCAGCCGCTTTATAAATACATTTTGCACCATCAGACACTTTCGAGGCAAACGGTGCAAAAAAAAAAAAAACCCCCAAGTAATTCTCTCCCAGCTGCTTGTGGACTGAATTCACAGTGGGCAGCTGCAGGAGACATGGCCCTGAGCTTCCCTGGGCCGTGTTTGATGTCTCAGACCTCCAGACCCAGTAAACCGATCCCATTCACGGGACAAATTTAGAGGTCAGAGCCGACAAAGCTTCAAGACCACACAGGTTTGCTCTGGGGAGCCAAGGGGTGGAATGTGCCTGCAGAGCCTGCGGGGCAGAGCCTCCATCCCCTGACACGTCTCCATCAGCAGGGCTGGGCTTTGCAGCAGCACTTTCCTGATGTGCTGGCAGCTTTTCCCACCTAACGGGGACGTGTTGAAAGTTTAAAGGAAGGGGTAGTTGACATAATTGGGTATTATGGAACAACAGGACATTCCTGCAGCTCCCCGTGCCCCAGCCAGTCCCTCCCTGTCTGTCCTTGACAGTAGCAGCTGTAAACTTTAAAGGTATTTGTTATTTTTCCAGTAGGAGATAAAACAAATAAAAGGGCAGATTTGTATCTGAAAGAACAACAGCTCCGGCTTCAAACTGTGCAGAGAGAAAATTGTGGCGAGTTTGGCTGCTGGCTTCACAGAGCCCTGAGAAAATAAAAGCAGGCAATGAACAGTGATAACCTTCAGTTCTTATTTCTCACATGAAAAACTTCCTTTTCTCTACAGGTACTGCAGGAGCCACATTTATAGACTGATGTGTTCACCTCCGTGCTTGAAATGTGTGGGGAAAAAATCAGAGATTTTAATTCCTGGCTGTGGGCAGCTCTGCTGGAAACTGCTGCTCAGGGCAACTCAGTAGAGCCCAAATTAGAGCAGCAAACCTTGTGACCTGTGGCACTGCTAAAGCAGCCTGGCTTTGGAAACTCGAATTTACCCAATGGACAAAAGGGAAATCAGGAGCTGTGTGCAGGCCTTGCATGGAAAACAGCGTGGAAGAACAGGAGTAAGCTGTTACAGAAAAAAAATAAAAAGAGCAGTGAGATTTAAATTTTTTGTTATTTAGTTATTTACACCCCACTCTACCAGAAAGGCGAAGCAGCTGGAATATTTCCATTTGTGCAGCTGAGCAGACCTAGAGGATCCAGAGCTCTGCCTTGTAGGATATTTCTGCTAAATGCAGGAGCCTGGCCTGCCGAGCTCTGGCATGGGAATGGGCTGGGGGCTGGCAGGAAACCCTGCTGTGCCCACCCTATAGAGCTGTGCCCATCCTACAGAGCTGTGCCCACCCTATAGAGCTGTGCCATCCTATAGAACTGTGCCCATCCTACAGAGCTGTGCCACCCTGCAGAGCTGTGCCACCCTACAGAACTGTGCCACCCAACAGAGCTCTGCCACCCTGCAGAGATCTGCCCACCCTACAGAGATCTGCCCACCCTGTAGAGCTGTGCCATCTTACAGAGCTGTGCCCACCCTACAGAGCTGTGCCCACCCTATAGAGCTGTGCCCACCCTATAGAGCTGTGCCATCCTACAGAGCTGTGCCCACCCTACAGAGCTGTGCCCACCCTGCAGAGCTGTGCCCACCCTGTAGAGCTGTGCCACCCTGCAGAGATCTGCCCACCCTATAGAGCTGTGCCATCCTACAGAGCTGTGCCATCCTATAGAACTGTGACCACCCTACAGAGATCTGCCCACCCTACAGAGCTGTGCCACCCCACAGAGCTGTTCCAATCCTGCAGGAGCTGTGCCACCTTGTAGGGCAGCCCCGGTGCCAGGCAGGCCTGGGCACCCCCTGCCAAAGGAGGCAGAGATAAGGGGGCAGGGAGAGGAGGAGGCTGCAGGGACAGAGAGAGTGCACAGAGCATTGGAACTGGAATTGGAAGCAGTGCATGGAGGCCCTGGCACAGAGCCCCCTGCACCTCCCAGGGTTCTCCCCCCCAAATTCTTTACAAGTTTATGCCCCCTTGGCAGGTTCTTGCCACCTGAATTCCTGAGTTTACAGGGGTTACATCACAGGCCCTATCTCACCACTCACGGGACACTCAAGAGCCAGCACATTTCCCATTTCTTTAGCAGCTTTGGAAAAGTAAAATCCAATCTTTCTTGTATGGAAAGGCAAGTTCCAAAAAAAAAAAAAAATGCAACCGATGGGGCAAAAATTAAAGCGGACTCTGAAGATGTTTTCCTACACTTTGGATTAACGCTGGGTCTCTAAGCAGGCTGAGGGGCGGTGGGGCAGGCTGGAGTGTTTTGGGGCCGTTTTTGGGGTGGTTTTGTGAGCGCGGGGCGGGCCGGGCAGGGAGGAGCCCGGAGCTCCATTGGCTGCGGCCGCAGGTGAGCGCGGGGATAAAGCCGCACCTGCGGCCGCCAGGAGGGGCTGGGGCCGCGCTCTCCCGGGCCCCCGCCCCCGGGATTCTGCTCCAAACACTGAAAGAAAGAAAGAAAGAAAGAAAGAACCCCCCCAGTTTCCTTCCTCGCCCACTGTTGTGGTTGAGGCTCTCATGTCCTGAGCCCCTTTTGGTTGGAGCTCAGTGGAGCGGCTGCGGGATGGGATTGGGACGTGCCCTGCAGAGCCAGGTGAGTCAGTGACCCTTCCCACCTGTCCGGAGGGGCTGGGGGCAGCTGGGGCAGGGTCGTGCCCGGAGATCACCTCACCTGTGCAGGGGTGGGCATGGGGGAGTGGAGGAGGCACAGGTTGCCCTAATGAGGTGTCCTAATTAACCGCGCTCTTACGGCAGCAGCGCTGCTCATCCCCCAGGAACACCAAGGCAGCTGCCCTGGGCAGTGTGGAAACAGAGGCCAGGATATGGTTCCTAAAAGAGAAAATGACAACTCCCTAAACAGTTCCAGAGGGCAATTTGGCCTCTGGACCCACACGCTGGCTCCATTATTAAGACCCGTGGATCCAAAGCCTTTATCTCCACAAACAGTTTTAACTGTTTTAAGTCACAGCAAAAATATTGAAAGCAGCAGCTGACTGTACCTGGGGAGATGTTTCCCAAACCAGCAAGAATGCGGAGGTTGGTTTAAGAACAGTCAGATTCAATCAGAGCCGGGGCAGTGGGGCTCTGGACTTGCACTGGTGCAACAAATACCAGACCTGAGCTGCTGCCCAGGCCACCGTTTGAAAGGATTTTACTTTGTTTCTATCAGTTGGTTCTTCTCTTAATTTTTCTGTGAATTGCTTAAAATTGTTCCCTATCCAGTGATATCCTAAGGAGTGAAATACCTGGAAAACAGTCACACTTGGCAATTCGCCTTATGGAGATTATTTTAACTCGCTTTAGTTTGGGTTTTCGAAGGTCTTTGAGGTCCCAAAGTCATTGTGGGGTGGTGTTATGGGGTGCTGAAGCTCACTTAGGGTGAGCTCCCTCCTGATCTCTGGGGTCAGAGGGCCTGGGGCTCAGGCTGCATTTCCACCTTTCTGTGGCTGCCTTGTGTTGGCTGTTGTGCTCCAGCAGAAGTGTCCAAAGGCCTTCTCTCACTTTTCTAAAAGGGAATCAGGAGCTTTGGCTTCAGCTGCTGCTGAACAATCGGGTTCCTCTCCACGTGCAACGCACAGGGGTAAAGCCAATTTCAAGTGTCACTGATTCTTATGGGGTAAAGCTCCCTCAAAACCAAGAGAAATCTCCCTTTTGAAAGAAACAGCAGCCAGCTGCAGTCAAAACGTTTGGGGAAGTGGGAGGGCAATGCCTGAGACAGGCAGGAAGAAATGGAACCCCAGGAAGGAGCAGGAACAGCCCAAAGGTTCTTGTTGGACACAGCGCCTGGATCGGGCTGGGGCGGTGGAAGTGCTGCCTCGGGAATCCGGAGCGCCAGAGCTGAGCCCCTTTCACAGGGACAGAAAGGATTTTGTGCTTTCTCCCCGGGCTGGGGAGCTCCTGGTGCTTTTCAGAGCACGGAGGGCACCGAATTCCCCGAGTTTGCCATCCCTGGGGTCAGTGCAGAGCCCTGGCAGTGCAGCCGATGCTCAGCGCATCTGCCTTGGCCGCTTGGCTCCCGGCAGACAAAGGAATCCAGGAATGTTTGCTCATTTTGAAGCTCAGGAAAGTCCAGCACAATTTTACCTGACCTTTAACTAAAGGTTTGCCCCTTCTGAGGATGCAGCTGACCTTTGCTGCTGTTCAGGTGAAGCTGCAGCCTGACCCTCAACGCTTCTCCCCAGCAAAAAAAAAAAAAAAAGGCAAAAAATCAAGGGGTATCTCATTAAAATTTGAAAAACCCGACTCCCCACGCTTTAAATCGGTTGTTCAGGATTGAGGGGAGCCGTTGGAGGTGGAGCTCGTATTTCAGGTTTTTATTACCATCGATTTAATGCGAGATTTCGCTGATAAGCACCTGGGTGCAATGATCTGAGCTGTTCCCTGGGCTGGGCTGGCTGCGCTCCGGGCTGCGAGGGGTTAATGCCCCGGAGCTGAGCATGAGGCATTTGCAGGGTGAGCCCGTCCCAACTTGCCCGATAAAAGGCGTTTCAAATCGGGCAGGGTTGCAGGGAGGAATTTCAGTTGTTGGGTCCCTGCCTGGGCCACCCTTTCTCAGGGTTTACCCAAAAGCTGCGGACAAGTCCCGACACAGCCGAGGGAGGCTCCGGGCAGCGCCTGCACATCCAAAAGCGGGAAAGAGAGAAAGAGGGAGAGAAACACCCCGAAGTGTTTGTTCTGTAAAATCCTCCATCAGCACCTCCTCGCTGGGGGGGTTGTGGGTTGGGCTTTTGGTTGGTTTTCGAGTTGGTTTTTTTTTTAAATATTTTATTTAATTTGGCTGCAGGCAAACATTTCAGTTCACCTTCAAGGCAAGTTTTGCACCTCAGCCTCTCCTTTCCCAAGCTGCGCAGTGCAAGCAAATTAAAATTTGAGATCTGAAGTTATCCAAGTGCCAAAAGTTAGACCTGGCCCCTTCTGAAAGCCCCGGGTTTCCCAGGCCTTGAGGAGGAAGGAGCTGGGACTTTTTTTTTTTGGCAAAGCCACCCAAACTGGAAACACCGTTTGCAATTCCTTGCTGGGGTGTGCAGAATTTCCATTTCGTTGGTGGGATTTGTGTGGTTTTGATGTGGATATTGTTCTGATGTTTGCAGTTCTTTGGAGGAGAAGCCACACGCAGCGCTAAGGATCTGCATTATATTCTGATTTATTAATTTTAGGGATAAAACCAGGACATACCCATAAAGCGAAATATTTAAACCTCTAATCAGATTCCTTTGCAGGAATCTCAGAAATATCTTCGCTGCACAGATGTAGGGGTGGGTTGGACTCTGAGGGGGGAATATTCCTAACAGTCTGAATTTTTCCTTCTTTTTGTCTCTTTCACAGATGGGAAGCTCTCAGGAAGAGCCTGCACCCTTCTTAGAGGGTTCTTCACTATCGAAACCTTCACGGTGCCCCAGGGCAACCCTATAAAATCCATGATCCATCTCCAGAGGGGACGAGCAGGGGCAGTGCCAGGGACGGGGGATGAGTTCCGTGCCCTGCCCGGGCTTCACGAGGCACCCGAGGGGAGCAAACCCCAATTCCGCAAATCTGTGGGGCCGGGATTAATGGGATTGTCCCTCCCCTATCTCGGCTAAAGGGGCGCGGTACCTTAACGCAACACCCTGTATGGCCAGAGGTCTTTAAAAAGGTCCAGCACTCCCAGGAAAATCGCCTCCAGGCATTCCTGGGGTTTTGTAAATTCAGGGTTTAAGGCCAGAAGGGACCCTGGTCGTTATCTGGTCGCACCTCCCTTGTAAAAGACATAAAAGACAAAAAAAAAAACCCACCTTGAGCATTTAATTTGCAGAAGCTCCAGGTGGCTGAAAAGCCTTCAACACATCCTTGCCACATCCTCGGGTCAGTTCTTCCCACAATTAACGGGACAAAGTGTCCAAAGCGGCTGCTTTGTTCCGGGCTAAAAATACAGAGGTGAAAACCCCAGGGATGTGGTAGGGGAGGGAAAGGAAAAACGAGGATTTCAGGCACCTCCAAGCACCAAACCCACACCTCCACACACGGCCCCGGCCCCGCAGGTGACCCAGCCAGGCTTCCCTGAGCGCCCCCAGACCTCAACCGCGCGCTCCCGAGGGAAGCGAGGACCATCCATGGGTTCTGTTGTCCTTCATTCCACCGGAGTCTGTCTCGTAGCAAACCAGATTTCAGTGGAGTGAAGCTCAAGAGACATGGAGCTGAACCAGCACCGCCCCGCAGAGCTGGGAAACCTCGAGGAAATTGGGACACACCAGGCAGAGAGCCCCGCTGCTGGGAGATGGACAGGAGCAGCACCAGGAGCTCTTGAATAACCCGAATATTTCCTGAAAATCCCCAGTAAGAACCCTCTTGTGAGCATGTGCTTCCTTTCTGCATAACGTGTAAAGATTAAAAGTCTACAAAGACCACAAGCTGCTTTCTGGGAGGTTTAAATGCCTTATTAGCAGGAAATTAAACCCTCAAGTGGATAAATGAGCTGTGTAACCTCATCCCTTTCAGTCCATCTTCCCTCCAGGATGGGACAGCCAGGGAAGAAACCAGAAAAGAACCTCGTTTTCAGGGCACTGGTACCACTGCCTTCCCTCAAAAATCCCTCCCTGCAGGATCCCCATCGTGCCTGCTTCCCCCCAGCTCCCCTGCCACACCACCTCCAGGACCTGGGAAAACCCCATTAATATTTTAGACCCATTCGTTCTGTAATAAAATGAATGTAAATAAGCTGGGAGTTGAGGGAGAACTCCGATTTTTCAGGCTGAGCACAGGATAGATCTTTCACGGTGTCAGTGTAAATTCCTTGAAGGTTAATGCAGTTAAACATATTTGATGCATAAATGTGTCACATCCAACGCTAATCATTCGCCAGTTGTAATTGCCTTTTCAAAGTCCTCGCCTCCCTGAGACAAATGCAAAAAAAATAAGATCTGGCAAATTTAAAACAAAAAAAAAACCACAACCACCCAAATTATGACTTCCTCCCATCAGGATGTATTATTTGCCTTGATAGATTTAGTAGCAGATTTCAAGAATTTATTGTCCTGTATTATTCTCAGCTGCCTGCCCCTTCTCTCTGACTGATTGGAAAAGCATCCAGGAGCCACTTGCTGATGGTTTTTCCTACAAGCACAGGAGCCTTTGCTCCCTGCAAGGCCACAGCCAGCACGGGGCTGAGCTCTCCCACCCAGCAAGTGTCAAAGCTCCTGGGGTTTCTCCCCAGCCCCATTCCCCAGCCATCCCTGGGTGGAATATCTCACAAAACCAGATTTCCCTGCTCAGTGTTGGAGCTACACTCCAGTTCAAACCAAATCATTGCAGCTGCAGAGCACAAGAGATTTGCAAGTGGGGCTCTGGCCAGCCCTGCACTGGGGCAGTTCTCTGTGCTTTATCCATCCACTGCTTCATGTCTTGAGCACAATCACAACCAAAGGCAGTCTTGGGAGCTTTTCATAGAACAGTTTGGTTTGGAAGGGACCCTCAAGGTTGTCCCATTCCAGCACCTTCCACCATCCCAGGCTGCTCAGAGCCCTGCCCAGCCTGGCCCTTCCCACCCCCTTTTCCTGAAGGATTTGCCCTCAGAACATCCAAGAGCTCAGCAAGGCACCCTTTGGGGTTCTGGTGGTGGGTGACAAGAACACTGGGAGGAATTTGAATTTTTTTTTTCCTTTGCTACCCTTTTAGCAAAACCAGAAATCCAAGTGCACCGGAGTAAGCCGCACACATCAAGCACAAGCGGATGAAAAATGCACAACTTTGTGTTATTTGCCAACTAAGAGCAATAAAACGAGGGGTCCTGCCTTGCCCCGGGTCTGGAGGGCAGAGCTCTGTGCTGCTGCTGAATCGCAGCACAATTTGCCATCCCACCCCTCCTTCCTCCCTCTGCAGGGCAGGAGGGGCTGGGGCACGAAAACACAAACAAATCCCGGTGTCAGTGACGTGCTGGGGAATGTTCACAGCGCTGCAAGCCACACATTACCCATCCATTTGTTCTTTTTTTTCCTCCCCCTATACGAGGGACATTTCGGGTAACAGCTTTCCATACATTAAAGCCTCACATAATGAGGCAGCAGCGAAGTGGCAGAGCTGTGCAGAGCCGTGGACAAGGCTCTGTCAGCCGGGGCTGAGTTAGCAGAGCTCCCTTCAGAGCTGACAGCTGCCGTGTAAACGCAAGCTCGTTATCAAAGCAACCACGGCTTGCTGCTCACACTGATGTAGCACCAGAGACAAGAAAAAAAAAAACAAAAAAAAACCCTCCAGTCACTCTTTGGAGCAGGAGCTGCAGTCTAGAGACTGAGCACTCCCAGACCTTGGAGAGCAGCTGGTGATAGAGATCTGGCAGCTCAGACAAGGGAAGGTTCCTCTCAGGGGATGGGAATGAGATCAGGGCCCGGCAAGTGCCAGGCAGCAGTGTCTGCTGCAGCTCCTCGCAGCCAGGGCCCTCTCCTGCTGCTCCTTGTGGCCACCAAAGCCTGGATGCCTGTTGCCATGCTCGTGCCTGCATGTTTTGGTTTTGGGAATTCCATTCCCAGGCACGGTCTTGAGGCACAAGCTCATGTTCTGTAAACTACCGAAGCTCCCACATCTGTTCCCAGAGGAGGGGCTTCGGTGATGGTCTCTGGAAAACGACCAGTGGTTCCCAAGGGTCCCACCTCTGGGGTGGGCACATCTGTAAATGTACAAAAAGAGTCAGAAAAATAAAGGAGGGGTCTCTTGCTTGCAAGAGCTCCACGCAGCCTCTTTGATGCACTCCCTGCCTCGTTCCTGTGTCCCCCACAGCGATAGATGCCTCCTGTCACTGCAGCTTGGGGAGGGAGAACTGGAGAGCCCCAGAGAGAGGGGTGGATTTGGGGCACATTTCTTTGGAATTTTCCACATTTTCCCCATTTCTTTTGAAGGTGGTGTGCGTTGTCTGGGTTTTTGCTGTTCCCTTCTATCTCTTGAAGGAGTTTTTTTCTAAAGTTCTATTTCAGCCCTCTGTGTTTACCTTTTGCAATGGGGTCAGACACGATTTTACACAAACAACTTCCTTGTTATTGGAACCATCCAACCACGTTTACATTCCTCTCATCAGGAGGAGAGAATTGATGGGCTGTTGGGCTGACCAGTGTGGTTGGAGAGGAAGATTTTCATCCTCCAATCCACGGTCACTGCTGGAATTGTATAAATGTTGAAGTCTGTGAAGAAAGTGCCCCCTTTTGTTTTATTTTTTTTTTTGCCTTGGACATCCCAGTGTGTGAGTGTCGTTTCATTGTGTCCTTTGCTGTCCTGAGGTGCACCAAAGCCTCCAAGCACAGGCACCCCTGGTGCATTGGGGGGAAAGAATCACAAATAACTCCACCTCCACTGGGTGAGGCAGCAGAAAAGCAGCCGGTGCTCACCCAGTGCAACCTCCTGGCAAAAACTGCACTGGCAGGAGCTGGGAGGTGCCTGAAAAGGCACAAAACCAGGCTGGCTTATCCCAGCAGAATATCTGTCCCTTCTGAATATTCCCCAGAGGAAACAAGGCGAGGATTACACTGCCAAGCCCGGGGAGACGCACTGCTGGAGAAGCCACCAGCTTTCAGGGTTTTTTTAATGGTTACATTTCAGTGCTGTGGCTAAATGCCTCATTTAAAACCCAGTTTTATTCAGGAGGCAGCCAGGCCTCCAAAAGCATTTCAATATAAACCTTCCAGCCCCTTGAGCTGCTTCAAATAAGCTCTGCCTTGTCTGGTGTTAACTTCGCCGAGCTCAGAGGCAGAGGGGAGGTTCGGATGAGAGGCCCTTTAGAAAACCCTTTACAAATGTAGATTTGATTGACTGACTGATTGAACTTAATTGCAGACGTTCCCTTAATTGTACACTTAATTACTGACACTGTGTCAAAAGATTTCTGCTGCAGCACCTGGAGGACAACCTTGCGAGTGCCAGTGGGAGCCAGCTGCACCAGGCATCGGGGGAGGCGCCGCAGCTTGGAAGGAAGGGGGGGGAGAAAAAAAAAATCATAATATTTTAATAATATACAATTAGGGGTCCCGCCCACCCTCAAACAGGCGTGTGCACATGTACACAATCACAGATCTCCCGGCGGGGAGGAGAAAAGGAACAAAGGGGTGATAATTACGGGCCCGTGTGACGGTGCCACCCCTCCGGAGCATCCCCGGGCGGGGAGGGATGGAGGGAGCGGTGCCGCAAGGAACAAACCCGCGGAGTTCCTGCCGGGGTTTAGACCCTGGGGGCTCTCGGGGTGGCTGCAGAGGGAGGGAAGATGTTGGGGAGGATGAAGTAGCTAGGCCCTGCAGAGATGATTTATTAGTAAAGGATTCTAAAAGTATGAAACCCACAAGAGGAATAGAATTAAAAGCAAAGTTTGAACTGTAAGCATGGACAGGAAAAAGGTGATTAGACAGCTGAAAAGGACTTGGCTGGGTGGGTCAGTGACACCCCTGCCAAGACAAAAGGATGAATAAAAGGTTGGACCTTCTCAGGTATCAGGGATAAGGTGGGTTTCACAGGTTTTGGTCTGTAGAGTAGTATTGTAATGTTGTAGTTCCCATAGGCTGTATGTAGATTCTGTAGGTTTTGTATCTTAAGGTGATTGGTTGATGCTCATTAGAATATTCACGATAGAAAGGGTTAAAATGGAATGTAACGAGGAGCTCGGCCTCTTTGCGTGCCTTCCCTTGGACCCTCTTGGACTTTGCACTGGATCCCTGGACCCTTCCCCAGTCAGGCTGCCTCCCCACGACCAATAAAGCACGTGTTCCAAAGAGCATCCTGATCTTCAGATCATCTCTCTCGCCGGACAACCAGCGTGCTTTCTCATAGGAAGAGGCAGCAGCGATCTCTGCTCTCCGTCAGCAGCCTCTGCAGGAACCCCGAGCATCCCTCTGGTACTTTCCAGCAGCAAAAAAAAAGGGATTTAGTGAATGCAGAGCCCCCGAATCACAGCACGCCAGAAACCCCACAGACAAGCAGCAGAGAAGGCTGGGATTGTTTTACACACACAGAACCGCGATTTGCTCAAAACACCTGGAGCCTCGTTAATTTACCTGTGACATGTTGCCATACTTAATTGCCTTTGACAATTAGTAACATTTCAACACCTCCTTTAATGGCCCAATTATGAGAACACTTGTCTCCCCGTGCAGCAGATAGAGGAAAATAGATGGGTGAATCTCCAATGCAAAACTCCTCGGCAGGTATTTTAGCGAGGAACTGGGAAAACAAACCCCGGGGAGGCAGCTGGGGCGGGGTTTGGTGGCACAGGAGCTCTGTGTGTGCCCAGCCCTGGCCCTGCTGCTCCATCAGCAGCGCTGCAAAGTTCACTGCAGGGCTGTGTAGCCATGGTTGGTGCCTGTGATGTTTTGGTTTCTCTGAAACTCTTTCCCAGGCACTGTTTTGTGCCAACAACAGACACGTTTTTCTAACTGTATCCTGTGTTTTGCATTCCTCTCTCCCTAGGAGGGACTTCTCTTGATGTCCCTCTGACTTGACCAACGTGGTCCAAGGAGTTTGTCTTTCTTCCACCCCTTGTGTGGTTCTTTGTAAGATAGTATAAAAAAGAAGAAGTCTCAAGCAATAAAAAAGAAGATTAGAGTCATTTTCAGCCTTCTGATCACAGGTCTGTGTCCCTCTTTCGTGTCCTATTGTGACATGAAACTCTTTTCCCAGAGAGTTTTCTGTCAACAAGAGACACGTTTTCCTGACTGTGACCTTTGTTTGCATTCCTTTCCCTGGGAGGGACTTCTCCTTGCTGTCCCTCTGCTCTGACCAATGTGACTGAAGGAGTTTGTCTTCGTTCCACCCATTGGGTTGTTCTCTGTAGAACAGGATAAAAGGGAAGAAATTCCCAGAAATAAACGGAGTCATTGTCAGCCTGCTGAGTCGGAGTCTGTGTCCTTGTGATCTTGAACAGCACCAACCTGACCTTCTGCTGAGCCCCCTGCTCTCTCCCCGGAGCTGTGGAAAGCAGGAGCAGGCCTGGAGGATCTCCCCAGCCTCAAAAGTGGCTCCTGTGAAGCAGCAGGCAGAGCCTCACCGCCGGGTGGGGCTTATGAATAAAACAATGTTTTATTAAACCACTGCTGCAGTTGGATTGAACAGCCTTTGGACTACGGAGGAGCAGACATATTCCTGAAAGTAATTGGTTTTCCACATCTGCTTTCCTTTCTAATTGGACTAATTACTTCGGTGTAGGATCATGTTCACTACTCTCCAGAAAGCAAGAAACCTTGATTTACAGTGAGAAGAGCAGCAATTAGAGAGAATTAATTCATACGGCAACATCTAAATAAATCATATTATGAGCAGACAGCAATGTAATTATTGTGACTGGTGACTCCCTTGTGGAGAAGCATCATCCTTAAGCTGAAATCGAGCAGCTCAGCCCTCCGAGGAATCCACCACGCTCCTCCAGTTTCACAGAGCGTGTAGGGCTGATTTTAAGACCTAATTGAGGTGCCCTGTCAAAAGCAATAGGTTCTAACACTGCTCAGGCAGCCGAGGAGGAGCAGTCAAGTCCCCGACAGCTCCGTGTTTGTCCTCAGAACCCAACGCGTGTTCAGGAGCCGTGGAAAACAGATGCCAGCAGCAGCTTCCAGCAGAGGTGCAGGGATTTCCTGGCTCTGGGATGCTCCCTCCGGGATGAGCCAGGTTTTTCTCTCTCTCCCCCAAGCCTGACCCCATCCCGGGCTGGTTAAAGGGCTCGGTGAGGAGAACAACCCGAGCCACGGGGTTTCAGGATGGGATCCCGCTCCACACGTGGATAAATTGTCTCTCTATTCATCCCTGAGCACTCTTGGGGCTGCCCTCGACGTGGGGATGAGGCTTTGCTCCTTTGGGAAGCGCCTTAGAGAGCTCCCTTCCCCTGCGTGTCATTAACTCTGTCCTTAATGCCACTCTCAAGTTATTAGTGACGCTAATGACTCGTTAATGACACATTCTCTGTCCTCAATGACATTCTCAAGAGCGTCGGGTGCTCCTCTCCCTTGCTTGGGAAAACTCTGCATTGTCCTTCTGTTTTTCTAAAGTTCTGCTAAAGCCCTCTGATGTTTTACTTTCTGTGGTGGAATTTCTCACGCACTTTCCGCGTCAATAACGATTGCTTTGCATTCCTTTCTGGAGGAGGAGAGAATTGATGGGCTGCTGGGCTGACCAGTGTGGTTGGAGAGGATAATTTCCTTCCTCCAATCCATGGTCACTGCTGGAATTCTATAAATGTCGAGGTCTGTGAATAAACTGCCCCTTTTTTTGCCTTGGACATTCTCAGTGCCTGAGTGTCGTTTCTTTTGTGTTTTCCTGCATTTTTCTCGGGCTGTAGTTGCAGAAGAAATCCCACAACACCTTTTTTAGAGGGGGAGGAAAGGGAGAATTCCCCCCCTAAAGCAGCGCTGGGTGTCCCCACGGATTCCCTGGAGCAGCCCCGAGTTCTCTCTGTTATTATTCACTGCAATTCAAATCTCTCCTTTTCCTTCTGGGAGGTTTTCATGGCTGCCTTTAAATCTCGAAATGCTTCCCCCCACCCCCCCTCAAAAAAAAATCAAATAAAAATGAAGAATTCCCTCTGCATTGAGAGTTTATCCAGACTCTCAGGCATTTGCATACATCAGGTGAGAATCCCTGGGGATGGATTCCCTCTGTCCCATACCTGGGGCCATTTCTGTGCAGAAAACAAGAATAAGGGATGAAATGGTGCACAGAGGGGGTAAAATATTGCCCCCCAGTCCAGCTGCTCTCTGTGCTCGCTGCATGGCAGCCACAGCTGGCAGAAATTTGGATTTCAGAGCCACGAGGAACCTCTCAGCTCAGGATCCAGCCCACCTCCAGCAGAGCAATGCAAAACTCCCCAATTTCACTGCCTTGCTCCGTTTTTGTGTTCATATTTATTACCTTAACCAGGCAAGCCTGGAAACAGAAAAAACCAGGGAAATGGATCTAATTGTTCTGGAAGCATGGAAGAGATTTTGATTGATTTTAGCCCTGTATATCCCTCACAAAAATACAGATGCAGAATGTGAGCAAAAGGTCCAAAAGGAAGATGAAGGCCACAGGAAGCACAAGCTCCTTACAAAAGGGAGAAGAAGTACAATAATAAATACACCCAAGTATCACAACAGTGTAAGAACTATTTTGAAGGGAAGTGGAGCAGCTAATAATTCACAGCCATTATTCTTTTATCATTGTTCGGCTGAAGGTTGAGAAGATTTTAAAACTGCAATTATGAACAATAGATTTGCATTGAAATCAGCTCCTCTGCTGCCTTTATCCCTCCTCTCCCCCTCCTCCTCCTCCTAAATAAAGAGGAGGAAGCAACAAAGAAAGCAACATCTTGAATACAAGAGAGCAAAAGGGGTTTTGAGGAATATCCACACGATCAGACACTCCAAAAAAAAAAAAAAAAAAAAAAGGAAGAGAAGTAGAGCCTGGCTCCTTGGGCATCTCTTAAAAACCAGAGCAGCTCAGTTGGGTTCTTTGTGCCAGCTGGTTGGATAAGTAGTGTTGTATTGCACTAAGTGGTTTTGTTACATTTGTTATTGTGTTTGCGGTTATATATTTGTTATTGTGTATAGATAGAGCCACACAAAATATTGTACAGCACCACCTTTCCCAGGAACCCCTGACACCACCTGTGCCTCACCTGCCCTGGGGCAGCCCCCATTGACCCCTCACCTCCCCCTCCCCTTCCCAAAGGGCACAAAACCCCTCCCAGCCACGAGCTTGGCCTCTCACCCTCCTCAGGACCCCGAGGTGTGGGATCTGTATTGAACTGTGGGGCTGTTCCTGGGACTGAGAGCTCCTTTTGTCTTTTGTCTTGGTCCTGGCCTCAGTTTCCCCTCTGAGGATTCAGTGCCAGCCTGGCAGGGCACTCAGGGCTGCAGGACCCGAGGTGAAGAATCACAGAACCACAGAATCACAGAATCACAGAACCACAGAATCACAGAATCACAGAATCACAGAATCACTGAATCACAGAATCACAGAACCACAGAAACACAGAATCACAGAATCACAGAATCACAGAATCACAGAACCACAGAAACACAGAACCACAGAATCACAGAATCACAGAATCACAGAACCACAGAATCACAGAACCACAGAAACACAGAATCACAGAATCACAGAATCACAGAACCACAGAAACACAGAATCACAGAATCATAGAATCACAGAATCACAGAACCACAGAATCACAGAACCACAGAAACACAGAATCACAGAATCATAGAATCACAGAATCACAGAACCACAGAACCACAGAATCACAGAATCACAGAATCACAGTATCACAGAACCACAGACTCACAGAATCACAGAATCACAGAATTACAGAATTTCTAGGTTGGAAGAGACCTTCAAGATCATCAAGTCCAACCCATGCTCTAACACCTCGACTAAACCACGGCACCCAGTGCCACATCCAGGCTTTTCTTAAACACCTCCAGAGGTGGTGACTCCACCACTTCCCCGGGCAGGCCATTCCAACACTTTGTGAGCAGGGAAGTCTCACACTTCCAGATCCTCACATCCCTTGCAGCCGCCCTGGGGCCAGGCTGCAGCTCCTGCTCCTTGGGGCCCCTCTCAGCTGGGCAGGAACTGGAGAGGTCTGTCCCCGGGAGAGGGGCAAAGGAGAAGGCTCCGAGCCCAGGAGCTCCAGGCTGGCTGGGCACAGCAGCAGGCAGGGAGAGGCTTTGCTCTGGAAACCCTTTGGAGAGAGGCAGCAGCCTCCCTGCACCTCCCCAGCCCCCAGCAGCACCGGCTCTCCTGAGGATTTGCCCCCCTTCAGCAGCTTCAGAGATCCAAACCTGTTGCCACGCTTCGTGCCTGCCTTGTTTTGGTTTTGGGAAATTCTGTTCCCAGGCACTTCCTTGGTACACAAGGTCACACAATGTAAACTACCCTGTGTTTCCACATCTGTTCCCAGGGGAGGGACTTCACGTGGTGGTCTCTGGAACTGACCAATGGTTCCCAAAGGTCCCACCTCTAAGGTGGGCACATCTGAAAAGCATAAAGGTAGCTGGAGAAAATAAACCGGGGTCTCCTTCTGATTTAAATCTCAGCCCTCCTCCCTCTTCCTATGCCTCGACTGCCAGCTCAGATTCTGGAGGGCTTTGGGCTAGGATCATTACAGGGAAGGGGAAGAGACCCAAAAGAGGCTCCTTACCTAGGATTGTTCCAAGGCTTTATTCTTGAAGGGATTCCAGGGGCAAAGAGGCAAAGAGGATGAACAAGGAAGAACAGGGGTTTATCCAGACCCTCTGTCCGAGCATAGATAGCTGGCACTGAGCTAATTGGTCAGAGATAGCAGGGGAAAGTAGGGTCACACCACAGTTACAGCTTTGGGGCTCCTTTTGGGGTAAACCATCCCCAGAGGGATACAACATCCTTCCTGCAAGGGGACCACGCAGCCTTTCTGAATCACTCCCTGCCTCCATCATTGTGTCCCACAGCGACACAAACCCACTTTTCTGGTGGAGCACTGCCTGCTTTGGAGTTGTTTCTCGTTTCTGGTGCCTCCTTGTCCGGGTCTCCTAATGACCGCGGATTAATGAACAATTACAAGGCTTCATTCTCCCTGCCATGTAATTCCAAGAAAGGAAGAGCATCTTTCTGGAACATCGTGCTTGAAAAACAAAGGAGAGCTTTGACTGTCAAGTCACTGATGTTCCCTCTTCACTTAAAAGCTTTCCAATTTACTTACAAATTATAGTGTTTTTAATGCAAATTAAGCACTAGAGAACATTCTTTCCTTCCCCCAGATTAGCAAAACCCAAATTGACCAAGAAAGCCAAACATGGAATCTGGACTGGATGAATATTTAAAATAATGAGGCTGTTTAATTATTCTGATTGGTGAAGGATGCTGCTGAACGCCTCGGAGCTGATGGCAGGGCTGGAGCACACGGCTTGGCTTTGTGTTTTCTGATCCCCCCATGTTCTGGCACCTTCTGTCGGGTGAACTCTGGGGGTGAAATGCAGCTCCTCACACTCCTGACCTCCCTCTGGGGAATCTCCTGCTCCAGGGGAAAATGCCGGGATGGGAAAGCATCTTCCACTCCAACCCATCCCATCCCATCCCATGGATCCCATCCCATCCCATCCCATGGATCCCATCCCATGGATTCCATGGATCCCATCCCATCCCATGGATCCCATCCCATCTCATGGATCCCATCCCATCCCATCTCATCCCATCCCATCCCATGGATCCCATCCCATCCCATGGATCCCATCCCATGGATCCCATGGATCCCATCCCATCCCACGGATCCCATCCCATCCCATCCCATCCCATGCCATGGATCCCATCTCATCCCATCCCATCCCATCCCATCCCATCCCATCCCATCCCATCCCATCCCATCCCACCCCACCCCACCCCATCCCATCCCATCCCATCCCACCCCATCCCATGCCCATCCATCTATTAAATAAATGTAATTTCTATTAAATAAATTCAAACAGACTTTTTTTTTTTTTTAAAAAATTTCTCTTTCAAAATGCTCTAAGGAGCCCCCAGTGCCCGAGGGCAGGGTCCCAGCTCCCTGCAGAGCCCCGGGCATGGCGCTGCTGTGCTGCAAACACCCCCAACCTCCCCCAAATTGGGCAAAAACCTGCTGCTGCCAGTGCCCCAGAGCAGGTGGGCTGCAGCCCTGCACCAGCCAGGAACCTCCTCCTGCAGCTCCCACTGAGCTTCCCACTGCTGCCAGGGGCTGGCAAATTCCCCCTCAGGAAAAAAAAAAAAAAAATAATTCAAGCTTCTACCTACATGAGCTAGAGAAGGGAAAGACACAAAACCCACAAAAGCCAACTAAGCAAACAAAAAGGAGATAAAAGCAGTTTGCTTTAAGGCAGCAGCTTTTCTGAAAGCCCGCAGTAAATCTTTAAGATTATCAATAATGAACACATTCAATGTCTTTTTTTTTTTCTTTTTTTTTTTTTTTCTTCCCGTCTTCTTTTAAATCACTTCTTGCAGTGGAAAGAAATCAGTCCGGGGGGTAGTTCCTATGTGAGCTGCATTTATTATCAAGGGATTGAGAGTGCTGGAGATGGAAAGAGGGAAAATGAGCCTCGACAGGGCTTGGGGGAAAAAAAATAAAATAATAAAATAAAATAAATAAAAAAAAAAGGCACAGCGCCGGTTTCCAGTCCTTCCTCCACCTCTTTGTCACAGCAGCCCCGTAATGAGCGCTGGAATTCATCTCAGCTCTAATGACACTCACAGTGGTGGATGTTGCTCCCAAATTTAGTCAAGTGACAACACGGAGTCTTTAATATGCAAAGGAGGCCTTTGTGTAACTCCCCAGAACTTTGGTGTCTTGTCAAGCCTTACAGGGATTCCGGGGGAAACAAATTGCGCTAATCACAGGAGGGGCGGGCGGGAGGGGCTGCGGGCGATGTTCGCTGCTCCCGGGGGCTCCAGGCTCTGCTGGAGCAGCGGCACATCCAGGGCTCCCCCCTGGAACCGCCCCGGCCTCCGGGGACCCTCAGTGTCACCCACCCAGGGGGGCACTGCTCCAGAGCAGCCCCGGTGAGCTCTCCCTGCCCCAAACTCCAACCCTGCCCCAAACCAACCCTGCCCCAAACCCCATTCCTGCCCTAAACCCCATTCCTGCCCCAAACTCCATCCCTGCCCCAAACCCCATCCCTGCCCTAAACCCCATTCCTGCCCCAAACCCCATTCCTGACCTAAACCCCATCCCTGCCCCAAACCCCATTCCTGACCTAAACCCCATCCCTGCCCCAAACCCCATTCCTGACCCAAACCCCATCCCTGCCCCAAACCCCATTCCTGCCCCAAACCCCATCCCTGCCCCAAACCCCATCCCTGCCCTAAACCCCATTCCTGACCTAAACCCCAACCCTGCCCCAAACCCCATTCCTGCCCCAAACCCCATTCCTGCCCAGCTGTCCCCACTCCAGGCTGGCATTTCCCAGGCAGGGTGGAACCCACAGCTCCTGGGGGAGCTCCGAGCTGCTGGGCAGTGCCCAAACCCCAGCAGAGGTGATGCTGCCAATGCTCATGGTCCAGAGAGCTGGGCTGGGGCCTCAGAGTGATGGGATGGGCTTTGCAGCCACAGAATTAAAAAAACCACCATATATTTAGATATTTTCATGGGATTATCGTTGGGGTTTGGTAGAAGTTGCTTTGGTTTTGTTTTGTTTGTTTGTTTTCTCTTTTTTCCTTTTTTTTTTTTTTTTTTTTTTTTTTTTTTTTTTTTTTTTTTTTTTTTTATTGAATGGGGAGGAAATAAAGCAACACTCCCCTCCCAGCCCGAATCATTATGTTAGAAAATCCTCCTGGCCAACGGCACTAAATTAAAAAGAATGTGTCATTTTCTCCTGATAATTTTTAATTGATCACATCCACCACAGAGGTGGAGCTTGGCTCAGAAGGGTCTGCACCAAACAGCTCCTATTTGTCTGTGATTTCCCTGGGGCATCTTTTAAACCATTAAAATTTACAAACAACTTCATTTCTTATTAACACAGTTCCTTAATTGCTTCCATGGGAAAAGAGTCAAGTTATTTGCATCTTCTTTTCTTGGGGCTCCAGGGCTTTAGAGCAAACATTTAAGGATAAGCTTTGAAATGAAGCAGCAGTTCTGCTCCAGACCCAGGCCAGGCTGCTCTCCAGGCTGGCTCAGACACCTGCACAGCCCACCAGGCCCTTCCAAACCTCTGGCACAAATCAGGGGATGGTTTGGGGCACAATTTTGGACAACTCGCTGTTGGCAGCCTCACACCAAGCCACCTTCCCTGTCCCCCACATCAGCCAAAAGCTTCCAAGGAGAGCAGCACCCTCACGTCTAGGATTGAACACCCAGAACCAGCATCCCCTGCCCTGTGAGGGTGTGCAGCCCACAGTGCCAGCACAAATCCTGAACACCCAGAACCAGCATCTCCTGCCCTGTGTGCAGCCCTCAGTGCCAGCACAAATCCTGGATTGGACACCCAGAACCAACATCTCCTGCCCTGTGTGCAGCCCTCAGTGCCAGCACAAATCCTGGATTGGACACCCAGAACCAGCATCCCCTGCCCTGTGGGGATGTGCAGCCCTCAGTGCCAGCACAAATCCTGCATTGAGCACCCAGAACCAACATCCCCTGCCCTGTGTGCAGCTCTCAGTGCCAACACAACTCTCTGACCTGAAAATCTGAAAATCTGATGCTGAAAACGACTCTAATCTTCTTTTTTATTGCTCGAGACTTCTTCTTTTTACACTGTTTTACAAAGAACCCACCCAAGGGGTGGAAGAAAGACAAACTCCTTGGACCACACTGGTCAGAGCAGAGGGACATCAAGAGAAGTCCCTCCTAGGGGGAGAGGAATGCAAAACAAAGGATACAGTTAGAAGAACATGTCCCTTGTTCACAGGACTGTGCCTGGGGAAGAGTTTCAGAGAAACCAAAACATCACAGACACCAACCATGACTACAGTTTCAGAGAAACCAAAATCTCTCAGGCACCAACCAGGGCTACAAAAGCATTTCTCTGGGGGGAGCTCTGCGTCCCCAGCTCCCTCCCGCCTGTCTGTGCCAGCACGGCTCCAGCAGGATCCATCAGCCAGGAGTGGGAGCACATTCCCGGGGAGCACCCACCCACCCACCCATGTGTGCCCTGGAAATCCCCAGCCCCTCCCACGCTCCCTCCCAGCTCCCAGCAAACGGCACCAAGCTGATGCACGGCACAAATTGGCTTTGCATCCAAAAAGTGAAAAATGTAAATCCCAGAGCTGCATCGAACCTGGAGCTCACCCAGAGCCAGGAGTCTGTTGCTTGGCTTGAAACGTCGCTGGGGAATGGAAAAGGGATCCTGTTAGTTAATACTAATTATTATTCAGTCTATCATTAACAGCAACTGCACTTTGATAGACGGGTTGGGAAGCAGCTTTGGTTTGCGCTGATGAGCCTGTGACGAGTTGCCAAACTTTTCTTATTCCTGGTAATTAGCTCGTGTTCCTTCATCAGCTGCTCCTCCAGCACCAAGTGCTGAGGGCTGATCGTGCCTGGGGGAGGCTGGTTCTGAGACAGGAGGGGTCTGAGCAGCCTTCCCAAAAATCTGAGTGGGCAGGGACGGCTGCCTGCACCGGAACAGAGAGAAAAAAAAGAAATTTAAAAAAAAAAAAAAAAAAAAAAAAAAAACAAAAAACTTCCATGATCTGAACTAATTTTAATAAAATGACCTTTGCAAAACTGGCGCTGCTCATCCTCTCTCCAGCGTTTTTAACACCACAAATGCAGCGCCCTGACTGGCAGTGGCAACTTTTAGGTTTCCTGCTGGTAACCACGGAATGGCTTCAGGTGTGTTTTAGAACTTCTGACACATCCATCAGGGAATGACAAAGAGAGCTGGGGCGCAGGGAAGCCATTAGAGGAGCTTTGCTCAAAATTCCTGGCAGTTGAGTCACACTTTTGTAAAATAAAGCCTCTGTTGATGTCTCCTCGGGGCATGAGAAGTGTTTATAAAACACCCATTACACACAGGGATTATGAGCAATTTGGAGATTTATTTTCATAGGTGAAACTGATAAAAATCTCCCAAATTTTCAAACGTTGATTTCGCCAGGCGTCAGCTCGGCAGCTCCTTTGTTGCAGGGGACAACGGTAAAACAATGTTCCAGTGACCTCCAGTGGGGACGGCGGAGAATACAGAGACCCTGCAGCCCCCCGTGCTGGGGGTGCATTCCCTGCATCCCTCTGTGCTGGGGGTGCATTCCCTGCATCCCTCTGTGCTGGGGGTGCATTCCCTGCATCCTGGCTGCACAGCCTGGGGCATGACCTGGATCTTCCTGCAGCAGCTGCCCAATCCTGTCCCCAGAAGGAAAAACAGAACCAGAGCTCCCAGAAAACCTCCCTTGTGTTTTCTTACACAGCTTAAACTCACAACTGTCCCTCCAAAACAGACACACTGGGAAAAAGACTCCCTGTTGGGGCAGCAGGACCTTGGACAAAGCTGCCCGAGCCCAGGTGACCCCAAAATCCAGCAGATTCTTCACATTGTCCTCAGCCAACAAGCAACCATAACCCTAACCCAAATTCCTAACCCTAACCCTAACCCAAACCCTAACCCTAACCCTAACCCTATCCTAACCCTAACCCAAACCCTAACCCAAACCCTAAACCTAACCCTATCCTAACCCTAACCCAAACCCTAACCCTAACCCTAAACCTAACCCTATCCTAACCCTAACCCTAACCCTAACCTAAACCTAACCCTAGCCCTAACCCTAACCCAAATCCTAATCCAAACCCTAACCCTAACCTAAACCTAACCCTATCCTAACCCTAACCCAAACCCTAACCCTAACCCTAACCTAAACCCTAACCCAAACCCTAACCCTAACCCTAACCCTATCCTAACCCTAACCCTAACCCAGCTCACTCTCACTCCTGGTTATCTCCTGATGACTTCTGAGCCAGCCAAGAACCTTTTAGTCCAAGATTAATCCCCCCTCCCCTGTTGTTGGTGGGGGCCAGGGAAGGGAAGGAAGGTAATTTTTAAACCACGGGTCCCTCTTATCACCATCTGGTGCTGCTGAATACAGGCAGGGCGGTGGTGCTCCATCAATAAAAGCAGCAGAACAGCAGGGGCAGCACATCAGGCACACACAGCAAAGCTCTGCTGAACTCACTGGCATGACCTTGAGATGAAAGGGAACAGCGAGAGAGGGAAAAGCCAGCTCCTGGCATGCCTCTTCTGGATCTGAGCCAGGGCAGGCACCAGGACCAAACCAGGACTGAAAACCCTCTGATCTCAGCTCCCACAGCCACCCAGACCTGCAGTGGTGTCCATCTCCAAGCAGCCGGCCACAGGCACTGCTGCTTTTGAAGCACCTGGAGGAGCTCCTGGGAGCTGCTGGAACTTGGTGTTCCTGGAGAGACAACACAGCCACCCCAGGCTCTGCTCACTCCCTACAGACCCACAGCCACCCCAGGGAGCAGCTGAGCACGGCTCCTGAGGCACCCCAAACACAGCAGCACTCACGGGGAGCTGCACATCCCCAGAGGATCCCCCTTGAAATATCCCCCCTCTGCCCCCTGGGCTCCTTGGCTAGCTCAATTCCTTGAGGGGCTTTGGAGGAATATCTCAGGGAACAGGGTAAAAGATTCCAAAAGAGGCTCTCACCCCCTGGGATCAGTCCAAGGCTTTATTCTCCAAGGGTTCCAGGGGAGAAAAAGAAAGACCAAAGAAGAACAGAACTTTATCTGGTCTCTACTCAGGAGAGATAACTGGACCTGAGCCAGTAGGGTCAAGGAAGGAAGGGTCAAACTCCATGGGTACAGGCTTTAGGGGGTCCTGGGGGAAAAACCATTCCCCAGAGGAACACAAGGCCCCCTCACGTTGTTTCTGCCTGATGGCACAAGAAAAACAAATTTTTTTTTGCCTCTTTTCATAATTAAAGAAGCAACGTTTCCCTCAGAGCTGACGGAATGTCCCAGAGCACCATCCCTCACTGCAATGCAGCTGCACAGAAGGGCAATTCCTCATCCTGGAGGGAGCACCAGCACCAGTGCAGGGCCTCTATCTGCCACTGTCCGCACAATATTCATGTAGAAAATAATATATTGGCTGGAATCAATACTTCCCTGGCTCCTCCATCCATCAGCCCCCCTCAGTTTGATAAAAACCCTTCCGTGTCACGTTTCCCCAGACTGATGAGATCACAGCACCTCTTCCCAGCATGAGTGATGCTGTGGGGATGTGTAATTGCCCAATAAATCACCCCCTCCGGATCAAAGAGCCGGGATCCTCTGGGTGCCAAGGAGGCACAGCAAACCTCACTAAATACAATAAGTTAATTAATTGCTGCAAGATTTTCACCGCCTGGAGACGGGCTGAGTGTAACTTGTCACACAGAGATACCCTGAGGGACCTGGGTGGGATCCTGACCCTCCTGGCTGTCCCCACCCCTGTCCCAGGCACAGCCCAGCACCAGCAGCTCATAAAAAGGTGAAGCCACAACCTGTGAGCTCAGGAAGAAACCCCACAGCATCCAGAACCCTCTGCTTCACAGGCACCTGATTCCACAACCTTTAATCCCTTCAGGCAGCCCTGCAAGATCAGGTATTAACATCTCTGTGACCTCCTGTACTAATTAAAACAGCAGATCTTCAGAATTCACCTCCCCAGCAGCTTCAAAGCCCAGCTGACAGGGCACTGAAGTGTTTGTGCTGTTGGTGAGTGGCCCTTGTAAAACAGAAATGGTAACGAACACACCACGGGAAGCTTTAATAAAAGTGTGCAGCCATTAGGGATTTCATATTCAGTATTCAGTATCTAGTATTTACTATTCAGTATTTAGTGTTCAATATTCACTGTTCAGCATCCAGTACTCAGTATTTAGTGTTCTGTAGTGTTCAGTATTCAGTATCTAGTATTCAATATTCAGTATTTAGTGCTCAATATTCAGTATTTAGTGTTCAACATTCAGTATTTAGTGTTCAATATTCACTGTTCAGTATCCAGTACTCAGTATTTAGTATTCAATATTCAATATCCAGTAGCTAGTATTTCATATTCAGCATTCATATTTAGTATTTACTATTCAGTGTTTAGTGTTCAGTGTCCAGTATCTACCATTCAGCATTTATTATTCACTATTTAGTGTTTGGTATCTAATATTTACTATTCAGTGTTTAGTGTTCAGTATCTAGTATTCAATATCCAGTATCTACTATTCAGCATTTATTATTCACTATTTAGTGTTTGGTATCTAGTATTTAGTATTCAGTGTTTAGTGTTCAGTGTCTAGCATTTAGTATCTAGTATTCAATATTCAGTATTCAGTACCTAGTATTCAGTATCTGGTATTCAATATTCAGTATTTAGTATCTAGTATTTAGTATTCAGTATCTAGTATTCAATATTCAATATTCAGTATTTACTGTTCAATATTCAGTATTTACTGTTCAATATTCAGTATTTAGTGCTCAATATTCAGTATCTGGTGTTCAATATTCACTGTTCAGTATCCTTTACTCAGTATTCAATATTCAATATTCAATATTCAGTATTCAGTGCTCAACATTCGCTGTTCACTCCCCAGCACCCAGTGTTTGGTGCTCAGCAGTGCTCAGTATTTAGCAGCAGCACTCCTCAGCAGGGTGTCTGCAGCAGCCAGAGGTTTCTCCCTCCCCTGCCCTCATCTCACACCCAGCCCAGCCCCAGGGCAGGCAGGTGTGACCCGAGCCTGGGGCACAGCCCAGCAGCCAGGATCCCATCAGGCTGAAATCCCAAAAGCTGCTTAAGGCTTAGCCTTGCTATTTTTTGCTTCTCCGAGATGAGAGGCTGAGCACTTTCTCCCCTTGCAGCTGGAGGAGCGGGGTCACAGCAAGGGCTGGGGTTTGGTCCCAGTCAGGGCTGGGGTTTGGTCAGTCAGGGTTGGGGTTTGGTCCCAGTCAGGGCTGGGGTTTGGTCCCAGTGAGGGCTGGGGTTTGGTCACAGGGAGGGCTGGGGTTTGGTCAATGAGGGCTGGGGTTTGGTCCCAGTCAGGGCTGGGGTTTGGTTCCAGTCAGGGCTGGGGTTTGGTCCCAGCAGGGCTGGGGTTTGGTCAATGAGGGCTGGGGTTTGGTCCCAGTCAGGGCTGGGGTTTGGTCAATGAGGGCTGGGGTTTGGTCCCAGTCAGGGCTGGGGTTTGGTCAGTGAGGGCTGGGGTTTGGTCCCAGTCAGGGCTGGGGTTTGGTCAGTGAGGGCTGGGGTTTGGTCCCAGTCAGGGCTGGGGTTTGGTCAGTGAGGGCTGGGGTTTGGTCCCAGTCAGGGCTGGGGTTTGGTCCCAGTCAGGGCTGGGGTTTGGTCCCAATCAGGGCTGGGGTTTGGTCCCAGTCAGGGCTGGGGTTTGGTCAGTGAGGGCTGGGGTTTGGTCCCAGTCAGGGCTGGGGTTTGGTCCCAGTCAGGGCTGGGGTTTGGTCCCAGTCAGGGCTGGGGTTTGGTCAGTCAGGGCTGGGGTCCATGCTGGTCTCTCCCAGCTCAGCAACACCCTTGGTCAAGTTTAACCTTTGGAAAGGTTCTTTTATCGATCAGATGCTCCACAGACATTTACATTTCTTGGAGGGAGGGAGGGAGGGAGAGGCAGGGAAGAAAATTAAATTACTTTGCTCAGTGATCTTAATTATCTGAAATAATTATCTCCAGTCAATTCTCAAACAGGAACTCTCCGGAGAGCAGTGTGTTTCAGTTTGGGTAAAGCCAAAGGAATTGAGTCCAAAGGAACGCATTCTGTAACTTAGTTAGAAATACCTAATTAACCATCTGAGCGAGGGATCCAATCAGAGCTCCTCCATCGCGCTTAATTATTAAAAGCCATTTGTGGGGAGGGGGCTCAAGCAGCTCTCGGTACCTCAAAGGGCGATTTCCAGCAGAGAAAGAGCAGCCCTGGGCAGGGGCTGTGCACACAGGGCTGAGGGGGCTGCCCTCAGTACTCAGTATCCAGTGTCCAGCATCCAATATTCAATATTCAGTATTTAGTGCTCAATATTCAGTATCCGGTATTCAATATTCACTGTTCAGTATCCAGTATCTAGTATCCAATATTCAATATTCAGCATCTGGTGCTCAATATTCACTGTTCAGTATCCAGTACCCAGTATTTAGTATTCAATATTCAATATTCAGTGCTCAATATTCACTGTTCAGTACCCAGTACTCAGTATTTAGTATTCAATATTCAGTATTTAGTGCTCAATATTCAGTATTTAGTGCTCAGTAGTGTTCAGTATTCAGTATTTAGTATCCAATATTCAATATTCAGTATTTAGTGCTCAATATTCAGTATTCAGTGCTCAATATTCAGTATTTATTGTTCAATATTCACTATTGCAGAGAGTAAGAGGAGCCTTTGGAGCAGATGTGAGATTCAGCTCCTGTTTCCCCGCCTGTCATCACCCGGGAAGCGAAACAAAACACTTCTGCTCCTGAGGAACCAGCCCCGTGTCCTGCTGCTCCCTGCTCCTGCTCCTGCTCCCCAGGGACCCCGTCTCGCCCCAAACCTTTCAGAAGATTTGCTCCCAAATCCTTCAGAACCTGCTGAGAAGGTTCAGAGATGGTCACCACCAGAGATCACGGTGGTGCTGCTGCATCTCCCACAGGAGGGGTCTTTTCCTCCTGCTCCTAAGCCTGTAATCACAGATCAAATAGAAAAAAAAAAAGTGATTTAAAGCTGCTATGAGGCCCGGGAGGAAAAAAAAAAAACCCCAAACAAACCTGAACTGAAACACGCATAATCCCGTGTGAGACAAGCCCAGAGAAATCTAATTGGATTCTTCCCCAAACCGAATTCCACGGCGCGGTTATCTCCCCGATTATTTACTGCTCGCAGCAATAAGCTGACAAAAGAGGAATCGCTCCTGGAAAAGCATTTCCAGGCGGATTTCGGCGTCCTGGAAGGTTTCTTTTGGCCGGGAATGCCTTAATAGGTCTGGGGGTTTTTTTGGGCAATCACAGGGTGTGAAAGGGCGGGCTCTGGAAATTCTGAATTCCTTTTGCTCCCTGCTTGAGGGCAACAAAGAGAAGCAGGCGATGCTCCCAGACAGGAGGATGTTTTTATTGAATTGCACATTATTTCCAGCAGTTCCACTGCACTAACCAACCCCTGGCCGACTGTTGGAAACGCCGAGGGCATCACTGGCGTTTTTTACAGCTTTTCCTTCAATGAGGAGTTGTCCTGGCGGGTTTCCGAGGGCCGGGTGATGCTCCGGCTGTGCTGCTCTGGCTGTGCTGCTCCGCCTGTGCTGCTCTGGCTGTGCTGCTCCGGCTGTGCTGCTCCGGCTGTGCTGCCCTGGCTGTGATGCTCTGGCTGTGCTGCTCTGGCTGTGATGCTCTGGCTGTGCTGCTCTGGCTGTGATGCTCTGGCTGTGCTGCTCTGGCTGTGATGCTCTGGCTGTGCTGCTGTGGCTGTGCTGCTCTGGCTGTGCTGCCCTGGCTGTGCTGCTCCGGCTGTGCTGCTCTGGCTGTGCTGCTCTGGCTGTGCTGCCCTGGCTGTGCTGCTCCGGCTGTGCTGCTCTGGCTGTGCTGCTCTGGCTGTGCTGCAGTGCTCTCTGCTGGCTCCAGCCCTGAGCCCGGAGCCCGGCACGCACTCACACGGAGATTTAGCTCGGGAAGGACCTTCAGGAGCATCCCCAGCACGGCCACAGCACCAGGGACCCCCGGGAGTGCCAGACCCGAGGCTCAGAGCTCCTTCTCTGGGGTCAGGCTGCAGGCAAACCCCGGGCTGCCTGCATGTGCTGGGTGTGTGTTCACATTCGGGGTGTCCTGACCCAAAATCCTCTGCCTGGAATCCCCTCCAGGGCACACAGGTCCTGTCTGGAACCCCTCCAGGGCACACAGATCCTGTCTAGAACTCCTCTGGGCACACAGGTCCTGCCTGGGAACCCCTCTGAGCACACAGGTCCTGCTTGGGAACCCTTAGGGCACACAGGTCCTGCCTGGAACTTCTCTGGGCACACAGATCCTGCCTGGAACCCCCCTGAGCTCAAAGGTCGTGTCTGGGACCTGCTCTGAGCACACAGGTCCTGTCTGGAACCCCCCTGAGCTCAAAGGTCCTGTCTGGAACCCCTCTGGGCACACAGGTCCTGCTTGGAACTTCTCTGGGCACACAGGTCCTGTCTAGAACCCCTCTGGGCACACAGGTCCTGTCTGGAACCCCTCTGGGCACACAGGTCCTGCTTGGAACTTCTCTGGGCACACAGGTCCTGTCTAGAACCCCTCTGGGCACACAGGTCCTGCCTGGGAACCCTCTGGGCACACAGGTCCTGTCTGGAACCCCTCTGGGTACACAGGTCCTGCTTGGAACCACCCCCTGGACACACAGATCCTGTCTGGAACCCCCCAGGGCACACAGGTCCTTCCTGGAACCCCCCCCCTGAGCTCAAAGGTCCTTCCTGGAACCCCCCAGGGCACACAGGTCCTGCTCCCCTCTCACAGAGGCTCTGGGTGGAAGGGATGTCAGGGATCATCCATTTCCAGCTTCCACCACCCCAGGCTGCTCCCAGCCCTGTCCAGCCTGGCCTTGGACACTCCCAGGGACACCTCACAGGGAGGAATTCCCTCCCAACATCCACCCGAAATCTCCACTTTTAGCTTAAAGCCACTCCTCCTTGTTAAAGCCACTCCTCCTTGTCCTCTGGCCGGCTGCCTCTGGAAAAAGTCCCTCTCCATCTTTTTTTAAGACACTCAGGATATAGATATAGATATAGATATATAGATATATAGATATATAGATATAGATATAGATCTATAGATCTATAGATCTATAGATCTATAGATCTATAGATCTAGATATATAGAGATATAGAGATATAGAGATATAGAGATATAGATATAGATATAGAGATATAGAGATATAGAGATATAGATATAGAGATATATAGAGATATAGATATAGAGATAGAGATATAGATATATAGATATATAGATATATAGATATAGATATAGTTGTTTTTGTTTGGGGTTTTTTTGTTTTGGTTTTGTTGTTGTTGTTGTTGTTGGTTTTTTGGGTTTTTTGTGTGTGGTTTTTTTGTTTGTTTGTTTGTTGGTTGGTTGGTTGGGTTTTTTTTTGTTGTTGTTGTTTTGGTTTTGGATTTTTTTGTCTTTCCATGCTCTTTGTGAGACCTCCCGGGCGTGTTCCAGGCACTTCTCCCCCGGGCTGGGGTGAGGTCCCTGCCGCAGCCCCGGTGCTGAGGGGCTGCTGAGCTGTGACTCTGCTGCTCCCCGCGCTCCCCCCGGGGGGCTCCGGGCAGCAGAGCCGGCACTGCTGCCTCCCCTGCTGCCTTTGGCTCAGAGCTGCTGCTTCAGCTCCAGCCCACGGAGAGAGCTCCAGCCCCTGAACTGTCCCAGATTTCCACCAGGCGAGGTCAGGAGCCACCATCTCCATCGATTCCTGCCGGGCAGAGCCTCGGGGGGGCTCTTCCCCTGGCTCCTGCAGGTGCTTGGTGTTGTTCTCTGCCTCTTCCTGAGGGCCAGGCTCTGAACCCCAGCGGGCTGGAGAGCTCTGCTCTCCTTCCTTTTCCTCCAGGGATGTTCCTTCCTCCTCCAGGGATGTTCCTTCCTCCTCCAGCTGCTGCCCATCCCCAGCAGGGCTCTCTGGCTGTGGATTTATGGCACAGGGGGCTCTGCAGGGGCAGGGCAAGGTGGGGGCACCCAGCACTGCCTGGCACAGCCCCCTGCCCTCCAAACAGCCCCAGAGCTTCCCCCTGTGCTCCTCCAAACCATCCCAGGGTGGCTGTGAAGCCCCTAATAAACCCCCCAAAAATCCTTAATAAACCTCCTAATAAACCCCCCAAAAATCCCTAATAAACTTCCTAATAAACCCCCCAAAAATCCCTAATAAACCTCCTAATAAACCCCAATAAACTCCCCTAATAAATGCCCTAATACACCTCTCTAATAAACCCCCCAAAACTCCTTAATAAAGCCTAATAAACTCCACTAATAAACCCCATAATAAACCCCAATAAACTCCCCAATATATCCCCTGATACACCTCTCTAATAAACCCCTCAAAACCTCCAATAAACCCCAATAAACTCCCTTAATAAATCTCATAATAAACCCCAACAAACTCCTTCAATAAATCCCCTGATACACCTCTCTAATAAACCCCCCAAAACCCCTTAATAAACCCTGATAAACTCCACTAATAAACCCCATAATAAACCCCAATAAACTCCTCCAATAAATCCCCTGATACACCTCTCTAATAAACCCCCCCAAACCCCTTAATAAAGCCTGATAAACTTCCCTAATAAACCCAAATAAACTCCCCAATAAATCCCCTTATACCCCTCTTTAATAAACCCCCTCAAAACCCCCAATAAACCCTAATAAACTCCTCTAATAAACCCCCTAATAAACCCCAATAAATCCCCTTATACACCTCTCTAATAACCCCCGGAAAACCCCCTAATAAACCCTAATAAACCCCAATAAACTCCCCTAAGAAATCCCCTGATATACCTCTCTAATAAACCCCCCAAAAAAACCTAATAAACCCCTCTAAAAAATCCTAATAAACCCTCCAGTAAACTCCCCTAATAAACCAAATAACTCCCCCCATAAGCCCCCCTAATCAAGCCTCTCCCATCACTCTGCCCCTGGGGTCTCCCCCTCACCCCACAGGTGAGGCCTCACGGTGCCTTTTGGGGTGAAATCCAAGCAAATCCCACCAAAAACCTGCACTAAAGGAAACCTGCAGGGCCAAACCCACGGCCAGGAGGGAGCGCTGACCAAAATCCCCGGGGAGCTCCCAGAGATGGAGCCCGAGCAGCAGGGAAAGGAACAGCACCAAAGAGCCTCTGCCTTGCCCCTGGGGGAAAACAGGCTGAGGAAAAGGATGTGATCCCCAAGCCTCGCCTCAGAGCTGATTTATTCCCGACATAAAACTGAACCTCACAGCGAGATGGACTTTTTTTTTCCCCCGTGCGTTATTCTAGATGGCAGTGTAAATCAGCAGAGAATGCAGTCGGTAAAGTTGTTATTGCCAGCTCTAAAAATCCCACACCCTAGGAAAGATCCAAAGAATTATTAACATTCCCTCTACCCAAACTGTGCTGTGCTTGAGCGGGAGCTGCCGGGGAGGTTTTGAAAACCAAACCAGAGGCGTTGTTTGGGGTAAAACAGCCCCGAATCGGGGGCACGGAGATGAACCTTTGCTTGTTTGTGCCACCTGAGGATGGTGAGGAGCATCCCCTGCGCAGGGCTGGAGCTGCTGCCGGCACAGAGCAGAGCCCGCAGCTCCATCCCGGAGGGGAACGGGGCGGTTTCCACCCCCCCGGAGGTTGGAGGGAGGCAGATCCCAGGGATGGATGGATGGATGGATGGATGGATGGATCAGTGCCACGCTGAGCAGCGGCGAGGAGCAGCGCTGCACGCCCAGCTCCATCCCCGAGCCTGCCGGCAGCACCGGCCCCCCGTCACCCCCTGGCTGCCACCTCGGGGCTCCTCCTCTTCTTCCTCCTCCTCCTCCTCCTCCTCCTCCTCCTCCTCCTCGTGGAGCTCTAATCCCCGCAGACCCGGAGCCGAGCGCCGGCGGCCAACAGGAGTTGCTTTGTCCCCGCTGACTTGGGTAAGCGAAATATTCTTCTTTCCTTGCGAGCCGTTTGCTGCTCCTGCTGCCGCGGCCAGGCAGGTGTGGGGGGTCCCCGCTCCTTCACCTGCCTCGCCTCGGAATGGGTTTTACCTCGCGGCAGGGAAATGCCAGAGGGTTTTCTCCTCTTTGGTATCCTCCAGCGCCGGGGTTGTGTTCAGCAGTTTCATAGAAAGCTGCCTCTGGCATTTTGCGTCCAAAGGGTTTTTTAGGGAATGTTACAAAGCCGGGATGTTTGTAATGGAAATGGAGATGTGGCAAGTGTTCCCCAAGTTGCCTTGGAATGGACGGCGTGGTGGGGGGAATATGGGAGCTTTGGCGTGGGTTTGTTTTTAATGGCGAGCTCGTGGTTTCAATCTCTTGTTCTTTTGTCCCTGAACACGGAGGCTGCCCTGGCACTCCATCCATCCATCCATCCATCCATCCATCCATCCATCCATCCATCCATTCACATGCAGATTCGCTTGCTTTGCTGTGTTTCTTTTTAAAATCAAAGCCTTTTTGAATTAGTATTCTCCCTTTCCCCCCCCCCCCCGATAAACTTCTAATTCCGAAGGCAAACCCCCCGAAAGCTGCCTGTTTGTTCCCTCTGCACACGGAAGTTTTGTCACAAGAGCATTAATCACGACTTTAACGCAGAGCATCCATTCAGAGGCAGGCGCTGGCTGCAGATGCAGTTTGTTGCTGTGGGATGTGCGAGCAGCACCGATTTCCTGGGGAAAGCTTTGAGCAAGGTCACAGCGACAGCCCCGGCACCCCGAGCAGCGCGGGGCTGGGTCAGGCAGGGCAGGGCAGGCTCAGAAGGTCAGACATCGATACCCAAACTTGTTCGTTATTTCCTGCCTTTGATACAAACTCATGATTTCCTTTGATAACGAACTCCACCGAAGCCCTGCGCGCTGCCGTGTTTGTTCTGAGGGGGAAGGGGAAAGCTCCACCGCCTTGAGCGCTTCATTCTCGGCTCCGGAGCTTCTCACCTGCTTTACTTAATGAGCTTCTCAGCCTCATTATGCAAGCGTGGCACAGCGGTGTGCCAGGAGGTGAGCGGGGGCACCACAGGCTCCTGCTGAGGGTCAGGGCTTCAAAGGATGTGAATCCACCCCTGGATGCCCTCTGCCTGCATCCCACCGCCAGGGCCCGGCTCTGCACACCCCGAGGGGGTCAGGGTGGAGCTGGCAGGGGTTGGGGGGCACGGCAGGGGTGGGGGGCGCAGGTGGACTCACAGCAGGGCAGCAGGAGCTGCCAGCCCCGGCAGGAGGGAGTTTGCCCAGCTTCTGCCACCTTCTCACTGCCGTGGGAAGTGTCTGCGGCTGAGTGAGCCCATCCAAAAACCAGGTTTGGGCACCGACAGTGGGAAAGGTGAGGGCACAGGGTGCCCAGAGCAGCTGTGGCTGCCCCTGCACCCCTGGCAGCAGCCTGGGACACTGGAAGGTGTCCCTGCCCAGGTGGCTTTAAGATCCCTTCAACCCAAACCGTTCCAGGGTTTGGGGACTGTTGCACCAGAGCTTGAATAAATAACCAAAGGAGAACAAATGCATCAAACATTGCCCTGTGCCCAGCTGCTGAGGAGGGCAACAGGTGACTCAGCCCGAGTGAGAGACAAAGGTGAGCTCCCAGAGACTCGGGGGATTCTCCTGCTCCTGATCCCACAACCGTGGCTGGACCCAGAGGCCGCTGTGCCCTGCCCCAAGCCCCTGGCAAACTCTTCCCCTTGTACCAAAAGAGGAAAACCACGGGGAGGGATGTGCCCCAAGAGGAGCAGGGTGGGCAAGTGTCCACCAGCTGAGCACACCTGGAATCACGGGGTGGTGATCCCAGGATGGAAGGGATCGTTAAAGGTCCTTCCTTCCCTCAAAGATCCTTCCCTTCCACCCCCTGCCACGCGCAGCTCCACACCTCAGGGACTCAAAGTTTCCATTCTTCTGCTCTCAGAAGAGCGGCATCCACTCCCCTTCCTCGAGGGGGAGGCAGGAGATGACTGGCTGCTGATGGCACAGGGGAGCTGAGCAGGCAGGAAATCAGATGGGGAGGGCTGCTGGTGCTGCCTGTCCCCAGCAGTGCCCAGGGGCAGCAGGAGCAGCTCTGAGACCAGCAGGGCACCCACAGGAGAACGGAGGAAACGCCAGACTGCCTTCCCTCCCTCGGGAGCCAAATCCCCTCGAAAATAGGGGACTTGTTGAATTCACAAGGAATTAAACACCAAAATACTCTGGGAATGGAGCTGGAATGAGCCAGGATTGGGCAAATTTAACCCTTGGATGGGTCAGATTCTCAGAACTGAGTGACCCTCACCCCACTGTCCCCCCGTGGTGGGGATGGTCACCTCTGCCCAGTGCAGGAGAGTTTCTCTGCCCACTCCCCTCTGTCCCATGGAGCTGGTCCCAACCAGGACGTGCTTCAGCACAGGAGCCCAAAATGCCACTTTGTCCCCAGGGCCAGGCTGACCTACTTGGGTTTGGTTTTTTTTTTATTTTCACCTGCTATTCCCTGGTTGACAGCAGCCTGGGAGAGGAGTGGAGAGTTCCTCTCAGCTTTCCCTATCACTCAGCACCACCCTGCCAGCTCTGATATTTATTTCAAGTGGGTAAAACTCACCTGCCATCACCAGCTGAGCATCCCTGCCAGCAAATCCTCTTCCTGTGATAACTCCAGATCTGTAGATTTGGGATGGGCAGACGACTGCAAAGAAAAAAAAAATTAATTAGGGGCTCGAAATAATTGGCAGAAAGCTTTCTACTGATTGATCAGCATTTCTGTGAAGGAATTCCCTGATTTCAAAGAGCAAGATGAGGCTGGGTTCTAGGAGGAGCTGTATTTCTATGACTTACACAGGAACCAGGAGGTAAATAAAGGTCAAGTTCATGAAGCCTTTGGTGATTTTATGGACAGAAGCCTTCAACTGTTTACAACTGAGTCAATTTTGGTTTCAATAATGTTAAATTAACCTTTGAAAATTGTGTCAAGGAGCTGAAAACCCTGCGAACGTGCTAATTAAGGAGATAAAGTAGGTTCAGTAGGAATCCAATATCTAAGCTGTCTCTCATGGAAAAAAAAGACCTTTCAGCTTTTTCTCTGCTTTAACACTTCTGCCTTTTCCAAAGAAAAATCCCTGAAAGCTTCTGCTTTGCCTTCTGCAGGCTCAGCTCTGGGGAGGGGGATGCTGCAGGTATCCAGGGGATGCTCCCCGTGCCCCTGCTGCCCAGGGGAAAAGAAATAAAAAATATTTATTCTTCCCTTGTCTCCAGGTTCCCTTCTTGAAATACTCCCAGATATTCCAGATTTCTTGGTATTTAAAAGTCTTGGTGTTACATATTTAAATAAACTAACGCATGATTCAAATATTCATTTTGGTTTCAAGACCCCCCTTAAGTACACAGTTTATCTATGGGGCTCCGTAGAGTCTGGATGGAGGTGGTAAATCTGCCTTCTTCCACAAGGCTCAATTGTTCCTCATCTTCAGGAATTCCAGATGCCCCTCCTGTCTTCTATCTATTTGAGGAGTTACAACAATCCCATCTCTACTTTGTTACAATCTCAGGATATTAATCTATCACATTTTTCAAGTTCTATTAATAAAAGAACATGCAATATAACCTTCTCGTGTTATAGATAAAGCAATCTGCTCGTTACGTGCGAAAAGCCAACTCCAAAATATGCATTTATAGCATGGAGCATTTCACACCTCCCAGCCCCAGCTCTGACCCTGGCAGTAACTGGGGAGCCCTGGGCTGTCCCACCAGCACAAACCAGGGCAGTGACCTCTCCCCCTGCTCCTCACAGCCTTCCCTGCTTCCACTCTGGAGGAGATGGGGCGCAAGGAGGAGGAAGGCAGCGGCTCCTGGAAGAAGCAGACCAGCAACATCCGCAAAACCTTCATCTTCATGGAGGCCCTGGGATCGTGAGTACCAGGGCTGTCCCCAGGGCAGGAGCAGCCAGCCCCAGCCCCCCAGCCCCTCCTGGGTCACAGCACCACCCAAATGAGGGACACTCACTGAGATGTCCAAGGCAAAAAAAAAAAAAAAAGGGGGCATTTTATCTAAAGATCTCGGCATTGATAGAATTCCAGCAGTGACCATGGATTGGAGGATGGAAATTGTCCTCTCCAACCACGGGTTAGAGATAAGGGAAGGAAGGGTCAAACTAGTCACAGGCTTTAGGGGGTTCTGGGGAAAAACTGCAGCCCTGGTTGGTGCTGTGATGTTTGGTTTCTCTGAAACTCTTTCCCAGAGAGTTTTCTGCCAACAACAGACACGTTTTCCTGACTGTAACCTTTGTTTTACATTCCTTTCCCTGGGAGGGACTTCTCCTTGATGTCCCTCTGCTCTGACCAATGTGACTGAAGGAGTTTGTCTTTCTTCAGCCTACAGCCCATCAATTCTCTGCTCCTCCAGACAGGAATGCAAAACAATCGTTATTGACATGACAAGTGCGTGAGAAACTCCGCCACAAAAAGTAAAACATCAGAAGGTTGAAAAGGAACTTTAGAAAAACAGGGTGACACTCCTGGCCCTGGCCAATGTCCCTCCTCCCCCTGGGACAGGGGAAGGGGTGCTCAGGGTGCTGCTGCTGCTCCTGTTCCTGGCTCACCCTTCCCAAACAGCCCCAGGCACAGCTCCAGGTGCCCCCTGCCCCTCCCTGCAGCCCCTCAAACCCCCAGGGAGCCCTGGACCAGAAGAGTTTTGCCCCACTCCTGCCTCTCCCGCTGCTGCAAGGTCAGGGGCTGGCACAGGCAGAGCAATGACAATAACAAGTGGTATATTTAGCTCAGGAGCCCTGACTCAGTTGGGAGAATGAAACAAAAACAAGGATGTTGGAGTTGTACAATCCTTCCCTGCGCCTTAACAGCTTGATTTGCCTATTCATGGGATGAGACAACAAAACATTTCCAAGGTGGTGGGGGAGGAATTGAATTACCTCCACCAGCAAGTTCTGTCACGGACAAATTTCCTGTGACTTCTGAGCCCACGACAAAGCTCCCAAAGAAGCAGCCACTCCAAATCCGGTGCCTCGTCAGCCTCAGAGATTAATTGAATTATCCAGCAGCTTTCACTGAAGGAATGAGGTTAGAAAAAAAGCTTTGTTCCCTCCTAGCCCACCTGTTGATTCATCATTTTTAATGAGGGGCATAATTATTATAAACTGTTTGGGACAGAGATGTAGAACAGATGCCCCAGCAGCTGATTTGTAGGTTGTTCATTTCCTACTGTTGCTTTAACAGGAATATTCAGCATTAGAAATTGGGATTGGTTTTTTTTTTTTTTCCCCACATGCATCGCTTCAGCTCTCTGAAGAACCGAAATGAAGATCCAGGATTTAAAACCACCTCCAAGTTGTTATCACTTTCCCCCAGGGTCCGCAGCACTGCCCTTTGCTTGCCCTGCCCTCATCTCCCTGCAGGGCTTTGCCAGTCCCATTTAATGACCCCCAATTAACGAGCTGCCGATTTGATGAGGATTAGTGAGGACTGGCCTGGCCCGGTGTCATTGTCACTGCCCCCAGCCTCGTGCTCAGCTGCCCAGGACAAAGCTGTAACAGGATTGGGGTTTTAGGCAGGTTATAAATACCTGCGGCTGCTCAGGGTGAGCAGGCACTCACTGTCACTTTGTCCCCGAGGGGACACCGGGAGCAGCAGCCTCTGCACGCAGGAGAACAGTCAGAGGCTGAATTTAAAGATTAGCTGGGGTTCTGCTGCTGCTCCTGTTGGGTGACACCAACTCAAACTGCAGCTCCCTGCTGGACTGTGCAGAATTAACATTTTCTCTACAGAAAAAAAAAATTAGTAATAATAATAGTAATAATAATAGTAATGATAATAATAATAACAATAATAATAATAATAATAAAGTGGTGTTTAATTTACATTGCACAACCTGGCCTGGAACATCCTGTGGGGCTCCATTCACATTTTTGCACAACCTTGCCTCCAACATCCCCACTCTGGGGCTGCTCCAGGACAGCTCCAGCTTTAGAATCAGCCCCCACGTAAAGTTCCCACCACTGTTGTTTTCCCCCTGCTATTTCTCAGCCCCTCCCTGCCCCCAGGAGCGGCCCCCACTGAAATGCAGCTTCTCCCCCTCTCTGCAGAGGAGCCTTCTCAGAGGTTTTCCTGGTGAAGCAGAAGAGCACTGGCAAGCTCTTTGCTCTGAAATGCATCAAGAAGTCTCCCCTCAACAGGGACAGCAGCCTGGAGAACGAAATAGCCGTGCTGAAAAAGTGAGTGTGACAGCCCGAGGGACGTTCCTGATCTGCTGGGTGCTTCAGATAAAGGGTCTGGACCCCCCCTGGGGATGCCTGGTGGTCCCAAAGGAGTTGGATGGGCAGCAGTGATCCTCTGCCACGCAGGGGGAGGGACAGCAGCCCCAGAGCACCCAGTGGACTTTTCCCCTGGTGATTAAGCCAAGGTGACTGCGGGATTTTCCACCTCAGGAGCCCCTTTCTGTCCTTTGCCAGGATTTGTTTCTGACCCACATTTCCCTTTGCAGGATAAAGCACGAAAACATTGTGACTTTAGAGGATATTTATGAGAGCACAACCCACTTCTACCTGGTGATGCAGCTGTGAGTACCAGCAGAGCCATTTCTTTGGGGCCACAGGGGCAGGGCAGGGCAAGGACCAGGGTGATCTGTGGGATTTCAGACCCAGAGCCCCTCCAGGGTCCATCCAAACACCCTCAGTGCTGAGGCTGGAACCAACCTGGGCACTCCCTGTGGCCCCTTGGCCCAGCCCCGCTCTAACAGCAACCTTCTGAACCAGGATCTGGATCTATATTTATGCAAATTAATTCCTCACAGCTTCGCAGGGCAGAGGCAGAAGTATTTCTAATTAAAGCAGGGTTTCTAGAAACGGAATGGGCGCCGTGTCAGAGGCAGAGGAAGAGCTCCGAGCACCCAGCTGCTGCTTAACTGCAAATTTAGGAAAGAACAAAGCCCTGTAACCACTTGTGGAGCCTGAGGCAGGGCTGGGTACCTGCAGCTCAGCCCTACAGGGCTCGCCTCACCTCACAGCCCCAACCCAAACTGCCCAGGTTTGCCTGGGAAAAAGTTGATTTTTTTATTTTTTTAATTTTTTTTTCCAAACCCTTACTGGAGCTGCACCCAGGAGCATCCACCAGCCTCCCAAAAACGGTGGTGACAGGACCCCAAGCTCAGCTGGCCTCACACAAAAGCTTTGTTCCCATTTTTTTCCCCAGTCCCTCTCTCTCTAAGCCTCTCTCTGCGCAGGGTGTCCGGGGGAGAGCTGTTTGACAGGATCCTGGAGCGGGGTGTTTACACCGAGAAGGACGCCAGCCTGGTGATCCACCAGGTGCTGACAGCCGTGAAATACCTGCACGAGAACGGCATCGTGCACCGCGACCTGAAGGTGAGCGCCTCGGGGCTCCATCACCTTTCTGCACAACCTTCCCTCCAACATCCCCACTCTGGGGCTGCTCCAGGACAGCTCCAGCTTTAGAATCAGCCCCCACGTAAAGTTCCCACCACTGTTGTTTTCCCCCTGCTATTTCTCAGCCCCTCCCTGCCCCCAGGAGCGGCCCCCACTGAAATGCAGCTTCTCCCCCTCTCTGCAGAGGAGCCTTCTCAGAGGTTTTCCTGGTGAAGCAGAAGAGCTCTGGCAAGCTCTTTGCTCTGAAATGCATCAAGAAGTCTCCCCTCAGTTGTGTACTCTATTTCATCTGCTGAAAGCAGTTGGGGAGATGTTATTCTTTATCTCTTGTAGCTCTGGGGAAAGGGGGGTGGGTGCCTTCTGATCATGGGCCAGCTGTTCAAACCAGGTGGGGCAGTGTTTGTTATCTCTTTTCACCATGGGCCATTAAGAGTCCCCAAGCTGTTCTCCTCCCCAAAGCAGCACATCCCAAAGCAGCACATCCCCAAAGCAGTACATCCACATTCCCTCATCCCATTGGGAGATGCTCCACCCAGTGGGGGGAGCCAACCATTCCTACCTGGATAAAACTGAGACACAGGAACACCAGGGATCTGGCTTCACCCGATTCCTGGAGGAAGACTGGATCCCTTCTCACCCACTGAACCCTTTTTGACAAAATCATCTCTGCTCCACCAGAACCACCTCTGCCACTCCAAAAGAACTCACTTTGGGACTGCTCCCAACACCCTGACCAACAGAGTGTCAGGTTGTAACTCTGATTGTGTCAGGGTTCTCCAAAATTGTTGTTTGTTTGTTTGCTGGTTTGGTTGGGTGGTTTTGTTTCCTACTACATTTGTATTGTTAATATTCCCAGTAAAGAACTGTTATTCCCATTCCCAAATCTTTGCCTGAAAGCCCTTGATTACAAAATTATAACTTGGAGGGGGGTGAGGGGTTTACATTCCCCATTCCAAGGGAAACTCCAGCTTTGCCTGGCTGATACCTGTCTGTCCAAATCAAGACAGTGAGCCCTGTCCCTGGGGCTGTGGGGACACCCCTGCCCTGCCACCTCCCACTCCTCCCGGCCGTTTTCCTACTGACTCTTGAAACAGAGATTGACAGAATGACTCGGTGATCACAATCTGATTTTACTCAGATTTTTCCAAAGCTTTTACGCTTTTTCACAAAGCTTAAATAATTTCTTTATTACAATAATTCGGTTAAGGGTTATACCGACAACTTGTACATTTTACAGCATTTTTTTTTCCTTGCAGAGCTTGATTGAATTTCTTCTCTTCTTGTCAGCGAGTTTAACCTTATCTTCTGTAATTTTCAAAGTTTCGTTTGTTCCTGCCGTAGCATCTTAACTATCAAACCAGCTACGCTAATTAAATCTGTTTTACTGTCTGCCTTATATATTCCCACATTTTCCTGCCACAAATTCCCCTCTCTGACCACCCCCACTCTGTGTTCACAGCCTGAGAACCTCCTGTACCTCACCCCCGAGGAGAACTCCAAAATCATGATCACGGATTTTGGCTTGTCCAAAATGGAGCAGAACGGGATCATGTCCACGGCCTGTGGGACTCCAGGATATGTGGGTGAGCCAGGGGGCAAGGGGTGGATTTCCTTGGGAGGGGAAAAAAAAAAAGAAGAAAAAGAAAAAAAAAAAAAAAAAAAAAGAAAAAAAAAAGGGGGGGGGGGAAGAAAAAAAAAAAGATAAAATAGAAAAAAGAAAAAAAGGAAAAAAAGGAAAAAAGAAAAAAAACTAAAAGAAAAAATGGGGAAAAAAAAGAAAAAAGAGAAAAGAAAAAAAAAAGAAAAAAGAAAGGAAAAAGGAAAAAAAAGGAAAAAATGTAAAAAAAAAGAAAATAAAAAGAAAACAAAAAGAAAACAAAAGAGAAAAAGAAAAGAAAAAAAAAGGTTGTGCACATCCAGGACATTGATTGGAAGAAGGGAAAGAAATACCTCAGTACACTGATAACAACATGGGACCCACAGATGCACTGCACAGACCCTATAAACGAGTGTGGGGACTGAAAAACCTCAATATTTTAAAAACGCAAAGAAAATTGTGATTTTGAGGGCGATACATTCATTTAAAAAAACTATAAAATTTGTTTTTATGCAACGGGATTTTGTTTAATTCCCACCAGGCTGCGTTGGGTGGATGCAGCTCCCTGGTTAAACCTCAGCACGCAGGCAGAGCTCGTCTGTGGTTCTTGCTATACAATGGCATAAAAAAAAAAAAAAAGATACAAAACCCACAGACCAATTCAGCTGGGAAATGGGGCTGTTGCTGCCTGAAACCCTTGCTTCTCCCAGTGCTGGATAACTCATTTTTTCTCAGGATTCCCCTTTTTCTTTTGCTGTCCTGCAGCCCCCGAGGTGCTGGCGCAGAAGCCCTACAGCAAAGCCGTGGACTGCTGGTCCATCGGGGTCATCACCTACATCCTGTGAGTACCGGCAGAGCTCATCCCGCTGCTTTTCCCGGAGCTTCCCAACTCCCCCGGGGCTCTGCGGGGCGGGGGCAGTGCCAGACCCCCCCTTTCCCTCTGCAGCACCAATTCCTCCTAAACACAAAATTAAAGGGAATGAAGCGCAGGAGCGGAGATGAAAGGAATCGCATTTGCTCTGTTCTCTGCCTCATCCTATGCTTTGTTTTTTTGGGTTTTTTTTTTTCTTTTCTTTCCCTACAAATTCCATCTTCCCGGGTACTTTTTGTTTCTTTTCCTCCCACACCGCTCAGCTCGGTGCCAGCTGTGGCTTTGTCTCCTCGCTGCTGCAGTGAAGTTTTTTAACTCTTTTGTGCGGCTTTGCCCATCCCCTGAGCAGAGAGGGGGCGGGCAGAGCAGCTCCTCTGTCCCTCCCGTCCCTCCTCACTCCCGGAGCAGCCCGTGCCTGTCGCTGCTGGACACGAAGGAAAGACAGAAGTCATCAGAAGGCTGTGGCTCCTAACGAGGAGGAGCCCCGATTTATTTTCCAAACCTATTTTGTACCTTTCTACAAAGCACCCACCTTAGAGGTGTTGTCACTGTGGGACACAATAAATGAGAGGTGGACTCGTGATTCAGAAGGCTGATGCTCCAAAAAGGGGCTGATTTATTCTCAGAACCTATTTTTATACCTTTTTACAATGTGCCCACCTAAGAGGTGGGATCCTTTGAACCATTGGTCACACCAAGGGTCAACAAGCAAAGCCCCTCCTTAGGAGAGAAATGTGAAAAACAAGAGAATTTACAGAGTGTGACCTTGTCTACCAGTTTAGATCCCTGGGAAAGAACTTGAGAAAAACCCAAACGTGACAGGCACTGACTACAGGTGGGGTCACTTGAAGAGTCCTGTTGGCACGGTTTGTGCCTGTCATGTTTGGGTTTTTGGGAGTTCTGCTCCCAGGACAGAACTGCTAAGCAAGGTCACGCTGTTTGTAAACTGAAGATGTTTTTTTCCACACGCTTTCCCATGGGAGGGACTTCGTGTGATGGTCTCTACGAGTGACCAATGGTTCCAGGGGTCCCACCTCTCAGGTGGGTTTTTTGTAAAAGGGTATAAAATAGGTTTGGACAATAAACCTGAGGGTTCCCTCCTGGGAGTCCAACAGCCTTCTGAACGAGTCCACGTCTCCTTCTTTGTGTCCCTCAGCGACAGAGACCATCAAGCAAAGTCCCTCCTTTGGGAAACATGTAGAAAAAATATCTTGGTTTACAATAGCATGGCCTTGTTCACCAGTTTGGTTCTCTGGGAAAAGAATTCCCTGAAATCAAAGCATGGCAGGCACAAAACCCTGGCTACGTGTGGCACTGAAGGGCCCCCGGCTCACTGCTCTGTTCCAGCCTCTGTGGGTACCCCCCTTTCTACGAAGAAACGGAATCCAAGCTCTTTGAGAAGATCAAGGAAGGCTACTACGAGTTCGAGTCTCCCTTTTGGGACGACATCTCTGAGTCAGGTGAAGCTCTGGGGGGGCTGGGGAGGTCCCAAATCCCCAAATCCCCAAATCCCCTGAGCACCCTGTGCTGCCCCAGCAGGGCTGCAGCTGCCAGCTGAGTCACTGACAGGGCAGCAAACCCTCGGGGGTGGGAATGGTCAGAGGCTCCAGGGCTGGGGGGTGATGCCCCAGCAGAGCTGCCCTGGCAGAGAGGGGAGGGTTTGGAGCAGCAAACCAACTGCTCATTTCAAGAACAACCTCATCACCACCTGAGCTAGGGAACACGAGATTGAGTGGGTTTACCATATCCCCTACTATGCACCAGCAGCAGGCAAAGTGGAGAGGCACCATGCATTGTTAAAAACCCAGCTGAAAACGTTGGGTGAGAGATCTTTCAAAAACTGGGAGCATTTGGCAGAGGCCACCTGGTTGGTCAACACCCAAAGCTCCACCAACCAAGCAGGCCCTGCCCAGGCTGAAGCTCTGCATACAGCTGTTGGAATGCAGCATCCTCAGCTGAGGCCCTGGTTCATGTAAACCTGGTTCTCACAAATGATTGCTGAGCTCTGGGTGGGCTTAGATCTCCCTTGGAAGTGCCCAAGGCCAGGCTGGACAGGGCTTGGAGCCCCCTGGGACAGTGGGAGGTGTCCCTGCTGCCATGGCAGGGGTGGCACTGGATCAGCTTTAAGGCTCCTTCCAACCCAAACCACTCTGTGATTCTATAAGAAGGGGAACTCTGGGGGTTTTTTTCCCATTTTTTTTTCCTTTGTCCTGTCAGCCACCCCTTCCCCAGCCCGAGCTGCTAGTGGAGCTCCCCTGTGCACAGCTCACTGCAGGCAGCATCTCAGGGCTTGTTTCAACATCAGCCTGTTACACAAACAAACAGACCTAGCAGGGGGTGTGCTGGGTTTAATAACAAACAGCACAACCCTTCCTGCAAGAAAAAAACGAAGGGAAGAGAAAGGGGAGGGATGTAAGAGCTCCTCAGGGCAACCTTTGGATCTGCTCAGTTTGCATTTCGTGGTTTTTGGAGTTATTTTTTAGGTGAATAATTCAACTCGAACTCACACAATCTAAGAGTGGAGTTTGGTACATCCAGAGTTGATTTTTTTTTTTCATCTGGAGCCTGTCACTATAAGAATCTTCCTTTACTAGGAAGATTTTCCTTTCCTTTTTCTGTAATCACAGAATCGTTGAGGTTGGAAAAGATCTCCCAGATCAAATCCAGCCTTTGGCTGAATCCCACCACGCCCACCAAACCACACCACCCACCCCCTTCCTGAGCACTTCCAGGGATGGTGACTGCACCACTGACTGCCTTGGCCAGCCCCTTCCATTGCCTGCCCACTCTGCCAGTGAAGGATTTTTGTTCCCAGTACTCACCCTGAACCTGCCCTGGTGCAGTGACACAACCCCTTCTCCTCAGGGCTGACTCATCCAGCAGCATTTCCCGTGTTCTGCTAGGATCAGCTCTGGGAAGAAGGAGAAAATAACCTTCTCCCTCTGCTTTTTCCCCCTTCCCCAAACAGCCAAGGACTTCATCCGACACCTGCTGGAGAAGAACCCCAGCGCCAGGTTCACCTGCGAGGAGGCCCTGAGGCACCCATGGTGAGGCTGGGGGGCCACGGGGACCCTGCAGCCCCCAGGCCCCGCTCTGCGTGCTCCATGTGCTCCGTGGGAGCGGGGGACAGGAGTGTCCCAGGAGCAGGAGTGTCCCCAGGAGTGTCCCCAGAACAGGAGTGTCCACAGGACTGTCCCCAGGAGCAGGAGTGTCCCCAGGAGCAGGACTATCCCCAGAAGAGGAGTGTCCACAGGACTGTCCCCAGAAGAGGAGTGTCCCCAGAACAGGACTGTCCCCAGAACAGGAGTGTCCACAGGACTGTCCCCAGAAGAGGAGTGTCCCCAGGAGCAGGAGTGTCCCCAGGATTGTCCCCAGGAGCAGGAGTGTCCCCAGGAGCAGGAGTGTCCCCAGGATTGTCCCCAGGAGCAGGAGTGTCCCCAGGAGCAGGACTGTCCCCAGGAGTGTCCCCAGGAGCAGGAGTGTCCCCACCCCGTCACCAACGTCACCGCCTCCCCCGCGCTGGCTCCTTCTCGTGCGTGAAACAAGCAGAGGATGAATAATTAAAGATGCAATTTGTGCACATTTGCCTCCACAAACAGAGGCAGAGGGGAGAAGCCCCACCCCGAGCTTCCCCAGGCTTTGAAGTGTGTGTGTGTTTGTGTTACACTTTGCCGCTGTTTTTTTCCTTTGGGTTTAATTACTGCTGATTGAAGGTACAAAGCAGCTCAGCGCTTCCGGAGTGTGGGATGCCTTACAAATGCCATCTGCCCACCAACCCGCTCTCCTTCTCTTCCCATCTGCAGGATTAATGGAAACACAGCCCTGCACCGTGACATCTACCCATCTGTCAGCGCTCAGATCCAGAAAAACTTTGCAAAGAGCAAGTGGAGGGTAAGTGGCTGCTGCTGGGAGCCCAGAGCCACCCCACCAACACACACAGCAGTTGCTGGCAGGCAGCACTGGGGAGGGGGAAAGCACCCAAAGCCTGGATCCTGCAAAGCTGGAGCTGCCTGCACTGGGTGCTCACAGGCTGTTTGGAGCCATGCTCCCTGCTGCAGAGTGAGCTGGGTGGTTCCCCATGTTAGCATTGGAAATCACGGAATGACGACGTGCAGGTGCTTTTATTGAGGAGCTCTGGGGGCTGGGGTACAGGCAGACAACCCCAAATCTGACTGACAGTGAGCCACAACACACACGTTTTACCCCCCTCTGCCACACAGCTGCATATTGATTGGTTACCCTGGAGTGTTCCTAAGCAAAATTTCTTGTTTTTTAGCCGAACAGTGATCATATTCAATTCCCCTGAGCAAAGTCGTACTTGATTTAGTTAAAACAATGGCCTTAGCTACTGCAGCTATAGCAAAGCTGATGCTCTATCTGTTCTCAAGGCCCTGCTGACCAGCAAGTCCGGGCCTTTCCCTTCCCAGCCCCTGTAGTTACCCACTTGCAGTTCTACAGAGATCATTTGAACCCTCTGCTGTCACCCACAGGCACGGAGCAGCAGGGGCCTCCCCGGGGGCACAGAGGGCAGGGGGGTGGGTTCAGGCTGCTCCCCATTTTCCTGGCTGGGAGCAGCTGTGAACCCCAAACCATCAGCAGCTTGCACTCGGTGGAAAGGGCGGTGTTTAGGGCAGGGATGGCTGCCCCAAAGAGTCAGTGCTGCCAGCGCTGTGCTGGTGTCACCTGGTCAGGGGGGACAGAGTGTCCTGGCCTCACCTGGGTGGGGACAGAGTGTCCTGGCCTCACCCAGAGGGGGACAGCGTGTCCTGGTCTCACCTGGATGGGGGACAGCATGTCCTGGCCTCACCTGGGTGGGGGACAGAGTGTCCTGGCATCACCCAGTGGGGGGACAGAGTGTCCTGGCCTCACCCAGGGTGGGGGACAGAGTGTCCTGGCATCACCCAGAGGGGGGACAGTGTGTCCTGGCCTCACCTGGGTGGGGGACAGAGTGTCTTGGCCTCACCCAGGTGGAGGGACAGAGTGTCCTGGCCTCACCTGGGTGGGGGACAGAGTGTCTTGGCCTCACCCAGGCAGGGGACAGCGTGTCCTGGCCCCACCAGCTGCTCACTGAGGTTTTCTCTCCCTCCCCAGCAAGCCTTCAACGCCGCGGCCGTCGTGCACCACATGAGGAAGCTGCACATGAGCGGCCACGGGGCGGCCGAGGGCTCTGTCCCTGTCACAGAGGCCTCAGAGCCCCCCAGGCCCAGCAGCCCCACGGGGACCCCCCTGCCAGCAGCACCCAGCCATGGCAAGGACACGGCACAGGGGCAGCCAGACCCACCCAAACCCACCCAGCCCCAGCAGGACATGGGGATGGGGGAGGAAGAGTTGCCAAGCCCCCCAGAAAAGGGACCCCTGCCTGGGGAAATCAGCCTGGCCCTGTCAGACACCCCAGAGGAGGGACCCCTGCCCAGGGAAATCAGCCTGACCCTGTCAGACACCCCAGAGGAGGGACCCCTGCCCAGGGAAATCAGCCTGGCCCTGTCAGACACCCCAGAAAAGGGACCCCTGCCCAGGGAAATCAGCCTGACCCTGTCAGACACCCCAGAGGAGGGACCCCTGCCCAGGGACAGCAGCCTGGCCCTGCCAGACACCCACAGCCCCCCAGGCAGGAGCTCCTGTGGCTGCAGCCCCTCCTGTGTGGGCCATGAGAAGACCAAGGCGCCCTCCTGCTCTGAGACAACGCTGCTGAAAAAGTCTTCAAAATCCCAGTAGGTACCCAGGTCGCTCCCGTTGACTTCCAGCAAACTGGGTGGGAATGGCCATCCCTGGGGGGAGCTGCCTGGCTCAGGAGCTGTGGCCAGGTGGAGGGAGAAGGGGAGGGATGAGCCAGTGCTTTGTTTGGCTGGAAGCTGTGCCCAGCCCAGCCCTCCTGTCCCAGCACAGGGTGAGCAGGGTGCCCAGGCTGGCTGGCACAGCTCCCCATGGGCTGGAGCACTCTGGTTTTGCAGAAGAGTTATCAGTGCTTCCATCTGCTGGTGCTGAGAGACTGCAGCCAGCCCTGCTCTGCTCTCACAGCTGATGCTCTGTACATTGACACCACAATTCCCCTGCAGAACGATCCTAAAGAATTGCTATTTCTCTTCTTTCTGTTCCCTTTCACCCGTTCCCCACCAGTCACTTCAAGGCAGAGCTCCTTGTTCCAGTGAAAACCAGTAAACACTCATCTCACTGTGGCACTGGGCAAACTGGAGTTTGTTTGGTCATGTGATGGAGGAGGCCACGTGCTCAGAGGTGAGTGCCCTGCAACCCAATCATCAGCTGCTCTTAATTAATCCAGTTAGGGCAGGCAAAAGGGAAAGACACAAATAGGACGGGGATTGTACAGGAAATAAAGGAGCCCAGGTCTTCTGCGAGAGAAAAAGCCAAAAACCACCCCTCCAGCAGTGACTCAGCTCCCAGCTTCCATCAGGGCCAGGCCACCAAATCCAACTTTCACATCACAACGAGGTTGCCCAGGAATGTGAGAGAGGAAGCCAAGCGTGGGTTTGTCACACCAAACTCTGCAGTGATCCCAGGCTGCTCCCAGGGAAAAACGCTGCTGCAAACCTGGCTCAGCTGCCTTGGGCTGCCCAGCTGTGTCCCAGCTGTGGCCACGAGCAGAGCTGCAGGACCAGGGCTCAGCACAGGCACCAGGTCTCTTTGTCCCTTTCCCAGATTTGGCCCAGGCAGGCTTGAATGTCTTTGTGAGCTGAGCCCAGAGCTGCTCATTTTGTAAAGCAGAGTGAAACAATGCGAGGTTGGTGCTGTTTGAGCAGAGCTTGGCTCAGTCCTGTTATCATTTGCACCCCTTTGTGTGAGAGCAGTGAGAGAAGCTTTGCTGTCAACTCTAAGCAATGCCCCCAAGGTGAGCTCCTGCTGGTAGAGCTCTCCTCAAAAGCGACATCAAGCGAGCTCCCTCCTCTCAGTGCCTCTGCTGATGAGGGTGTTTGAACAGGACTGTGATGCACAAAGGATTAGCAGCAGAGACAAACGGGGGGTTGCAGCCACCACAGACCCCACAATCCAAAGATCAGTGCTGCCACAAGCCTCTGTGAGAGCCCACAAAGGGATCCCAGCTGCCCCTCATCACCAGCACGTTCTGCAGGCAGCAGGGCACTGAAACAAAGCCCAGACCTCACCTGCAGTTCTCTCTCTTGCAGGACCAGAAGGGCTCTTTTACTCTTTTCTGCACTGGAGAGGCTGACGCTGCCAGTGTGAGCAGGAAAGGAGGCTCTGCCCCAGCAGCAGCTCTGGAGAGCAGTGCCCAGCTGGGGACAGGGGCACAGCAGTGCCAGGATCCATCCCTGCAGGGAGCTCGGGGTGTTCCTGGAGCTTCCCAGCTGCCAGGAGGCGAGGGAAGGCCTGAGGCTCCTGCTCCCACAGCCAGTGTACATTGTCATAGGGCATCACCTGTGCTAGCAGCTTGTTTTCTGTCCCCTGTTGTTTAGCTGTCAATGCACAAACGCACTGCACAACAGCAAGCCCACAGGCCAAAGCCACGCAGGGCTTCACTCCCGTGGCAGCTCAGTTGGTTTTACAGCCCTCACCCTCTCCCTCTCCTCGGGTTTGGTTAGCCCCAGGCTTTGGCACTCTGGAGTTCAGCTGCCCAGGCTGCTCAGCCCTGGCTGCAGCTGCAAGAGGAGAGAGAACCTGCTAGAAACCTGCCTGTGTCTGACAGCAACGCAGCAAGGCCTGAGCTCCGCTTCCAAGGCTGTAACTGCACAATGAACACTTGCTTAATAAAGCTGAGGTTTGTTTTCTAGAGCGCCTCTTGGTTATTCATGGCAATCTGATGTGGGAATGGTCTGTTAAGCCCCTCCTAAAGCTCTCCCTGTGCATCCCTGACCTGCTCCCGCTGGTGTTTTTCTGGCAAAATGTTCTGTGGGAAATAGGAAGCAGATTGTGGCAGAAAATCTGACAGGACATCTGACTGCACCTTCCAACATGAGCCTGCCTTTCTCTAATTTGCATAAATACAGGTATGTTGTACAGAGGCAGATAAAATCCTCCATTCCTCTGATCTGCTTATGTGAAGGAAGATCTCAGAGGGAAGTACTGAAACCGTGGCATGTTTGAGGAATTAGCTGCAGCACAGATAAAAAGCTTTAGAAGACCCCACAGGAGGGCTTTAATTTGAACAGTGAAATTCAGCTTAAAGAGCTTGAACTGGCTAAAAGAAGAAGAAAAAAAAAAACAACCAATTTCCTGGTTTACAAAGCCCTCTGGAAACAACAACCTGGGGATGTGTTTGCTTGCCAGGGGAGCCTGATGTCTCTCCCCCTTTTTCCTCCAACCACTGGGCAGCTTCGGCCAGCCCAGCCCACTCCACGGGGTTGCTCCTTCGGTTCAGTGCAGCTATTTTCCAGGGGTATGGAAAATTGACTTGCTAAAAATAGGGATGTTGGGCACAGGAGAGCTGCTGTGGCCAGGGGCAGCGAGTGCAGCAGTCTGTGTGTGCAGAGGAGGCCGGGGCTGCTCACGAGCAGCTCTCGTAGTAGGAGACTTTGCTCTTGATGCTGTCCCGGATCCTCCCCACCTGCTCCTCCAGCCCCGACAGCCGGGACATCCTGGACACCAGAGCCTGGTTGCCTTCCTGAATTTCTGACTCTAAAGCTGAGGAGAGAGGGCAGGGAAGGGAAGGGTTACTTGGTGGGGTCGGGCTGAGCCTCCACCTCACTCCTGCACGGCTCTGGTGGGGCAGGAAAACCAAGACCCTGCACTCCCTCTGCTCCCCACCCTCTAAGCAAGCCCCAAAACATCACTCCTGTAAGTTTTGAAAGCCAACAAACAGAAGTGAGGGTGTGGAGGAGCACAGTGGCACTGCAGGCAGGGCTTCCCTTCCTGGTGGCACCTGGAAAACTCTGCATTTCCTGGCACAGCACCAGCAGCTACAGCCCAAACCCCACCCTCCCGCTGCCCAAAGGGCATCGTTCTCCCTCAGCACCCCCTCCCCTCACTCCACAGCAGTCCAAGCTCTTCCCCAGGGCAGGGTGACACTGAGTTTGTGAGAGCCTCACCTTCCATCCTGAGCATGATGCCCACAGTCTCCTGGAAGAGAGCCTGTGCCTCCTGGCCGATGCTCTGCACCCTCCTGCCCTGCTCCCCCAGCTCCAGGCCCTGCCCCATCCTGCTCTGCAGCTCTGAGAACAGCTCCTTCACCTGTGCAAAAGCCTGGGGAGCAGCAAACAAACAAACACTGCAGGTAAGGCCTGGGGGCTGTGGAGAGGGGGGATTCCCAGTGCTGGATCCTGTTGAGGTGTTAAATGGGTATTAAGTAGGTATTTATTAGGTATTTATTAGGTATTAAATGGATGCTGCACCAGAGCTTTGTCCCAAATGTCTGACAGTTTGTGCTGCACTCCAAGAGTGACAGACAGCTCCAGGAGCTGCTCTGCCTCGGGCAGGACAGAGCAGGAATGAGCTCCCAGGAAGGGTTAGGACCGGGAAGGACTCTGGAGTGTCTTGGGTTGTGGAGCCAGGGGTGTGTATCCTATTTCAGTTGTTAAAAGCAGTTGGAGAGATGTTTTTCTTTATCTCTTTCACCTGCCACTCCTCCTTCCAGGGGGATATTTTCTGCTAATGGACCATTAAGACACCCCAAAAAGCACACATCCCCAAAGTAGAACATCCACATTCCCTCATCCCAGTGTGAGATGTTCCACCCAGTGGGGGGAGCCAACCATTCCTACCTGGATAAAACTGAGACACAGGAACACCAGGGATCTGGCTTCACCCGATTCCTGGAGGAAGACTGGATCCCTTCTCACCACCACTGGACCCTGGTTCTACAGGATCATCTCTGCCCCACCAGAACCACCTCTGCCACTCCAGGAGGACTCACTTTGGGACTGCTCCCAACCCCCTGACCAACAGGGTGTCAGGGTGTAGCTCTGACTCTCTCAGGGTTCTCCAAAAATTGTTGTTTGTTTGTTTGCTGGTTTGGTTGGGTGGTTTTGTTTCCTACTACACTTGTATTGTCAATATTCCCAGTAAAGAACTGTTATTCCTATTCCCAAATCTTTGCCTGAAAGGCCTGAATTGCAAAATTATAATTTAGCAGGGGGGGGTGTTGGTTTTACATTCTCCATTCTAAGGGAAAAACTCCAGCTTTGGCAGATACCTGTCTTTCCAAACCGAGACATGGAGAAACCCAGCAGCGGGAAGCTGCCGTGATGATGTGACAGGAGGGTCCCCAAAGGCAGGGCACAGCCCCAGGCCGTACCTGCTGGGCACTGCTGGCCCGCTGTGCCGCTGTCCCCGCCGTGTCCCGCGTGTCCCCGACCCGCAGGCGGTTCTGCTCCGCGTCCCGCTGCAGCTCCGAGAGCCGCCCGGCCAGCCCGGCCAGCCCGGCCCCCACGGCAGCCACGCTGCTCTCAGCCGGCCCCAGGACACCCTCAATCTGTAGAGGAACACGCTCAGCAGGGCAGGGACACCAAAAAAAACCCCCACCCATGCGGGGAGCAGCCCTGCTGGCTGCAGGGCACACACAGGGACAGGGACGGGGGCCGCGCTCCGGGCATCCCTCACCTCGTCCAGGCGTTCCTGGATGAAGCGCAGCGAGGAGCCCGAGCCCCTGAGGGCCCCCTGGGCCTCCAGCAGCAGCGTGTTGGCTCGCTGCAGGGTGCCCACCACCTCCTCCACGCTGCCCTCCACGGCGTTTGCCCGGTTCCTGTGGAGAGGTGGGAAGCAGCCGGGAGTGAGCACGGGTAAAGGCACAGGATGGAAGTCCAGGTCACAGAGGTACAGTCATGGAGCTTGGGGAAGCGAGAGAGGGTTGCTGCTGGGAAGGCTGCAATCTCCCACCCCCCCAAAACCCACACATCTGGGCTCCAGCAGGTCTCCTTGTGAGAGAAACGTCAGTTCCACTTCACAGCCTCAAGCAGAGGGGACAAACTAGGAAGGGGGGAGAAACACCTTCCTTCAAACAGAAACGTTTGTCTCATGGTGCGTGACAAGGTGTCAAAGGCAGAGCAGTAACCACGGAAACAGTTCCATTGAACAGTCTTCTGCTCACAGTGGGACTGCCCAGGCTGGGTGACAGAGCTCTGGAGAAAGCCAGGCTCCCCTGTCTCATCACTTCCAGCAGGTTAAGCAGGTGTCAGACACTGCCAAGGAGTTTACAGATTTATCCTGCTGACCTTCTCGCTGGGGTATTGCTGCAAGTCAACTTGTGACAAAGCAGATGCTCCCAGCTGGCAAGGACACCCTGTAATTACTTTTTAAGGGGCTGTGGAATAATCCTCCCAACTTTCACCCAGAAAACAAATAGCCCCTTGCCTCTCCCCGTGCTCTCTTGTGCAATTAGGATGTAGGTCACCAATATCAACTAATACCAGGGCAACACTATCATCTCCCAGCACAGGCACTCGAGATAAGAGAAAAGCCTCCCCTGCTTTTGATAAAGCCCTTCTTGTCCTGGTATCTATAACAGGAACTATTCTTGGGAGATTTATGCTCCCTGGGGAGGTGTCTGGAGATTGCAGACTCATTCCTTTAGGCACTGGATGGACACAGAAGATCCTGGCCTAAAACTTCAGATTGTGCAAGTCGGGACAGCTCGGGCAGAGCAAGATTTGAACCCAGCTGGGAACCAGCAGTTCCACCCCAGCCGAGGGACCCTGGGCTGCCAAGGGCCTTGAACCCCCACCCACCTGGCCTGCTCTGCCTCCTGCTGCAGCCTCTTGGCCCTGGCCATGTCCTGGGCTGTCTGGGCCAGGATGTCCTCCGGGCACTGCAGCTCTGTGGCCAGCTTCTGGATCTCGGTCATTCTCCTCCGGACCGCGGCGGCGTCCGTGGGGAGGCGCAGGGAGAGAACTGACTCACTGATTTCCTGGATAGCGGCAGGATCCGTGTCCTTGTCTGCAGGGACAGACAGACAGACAGGCAGACAGACAGCGTCAGGGAAGGTGGGAGTGCAAACGCAAGGCAGAAGACGCCCATGCACACCTCACACGCATCTCCTCATCCCAGACAGCTGCCAGGATCCCTTCTGAATTAATCTCCTCGAGTTCCACGCACTGCTCATTCACACCAGCACAGCTTTCAGGAAACAGCTGAAGTGATACTTCGAGTTTGGCAACAACAACGCCATGGCTGAGCCCGGAGCAGTCAGGCAGCCCTCACTGAGCAGATCAGGGTGCGTTTCAAGAGAAGCCTCTTTTCATTTCACAAATAAAAGTTAATAAATCAGAAGCAGGCAGAGCCCAAGGGACATTAGCCCAGCGATTAGCTCAGAAATATCTTCACTCATCATTAACACCAGGCAGCACCAAATGACCTGATTTTCTTATTCAGCTAATGCTCAGGAGGCTCATTATGTTATTACAATCTGTCTGTGAGCAATAAGTCATCCCATCAGTTTGTAGGACAACAAAGAATTCACATCTGATTAAAAGCCTGCTCCAGAGAAGGGTCATCTGTCTGTCTGCCTGCCTGTCTCCATCAGTGAGCGTGGCCAGAAAACCTCTCTGCATCAGGTCACTGCTGGCAGCAAATCCCCACCCCTGGAATGTCCAGGGAACCCCTGGACGTGGCGCTCAGTGCTCTGGGCTGGTGACAAGGTGGGGATCGGGCACGGCTTGGACTGGGTGACCTTGGGGGTCCTTCCCAGGCTGGGTGATTCTCTGATCACTGCAAACAGCGGCTGTGTCCATGCACAGGGCAGGCTGCACCCCAGCCAGATGCCCAGAGGCAATGATGCCTTAGGTTTGAGCTTTCATGTATTTCAGGTTCTGTGCTGCCCAGGGGTGCAGCTCTGAGCTCACACTCAGGGTCACTCAGCTCTGCACAGAGCAGGGACACAAAACAAATCCTGCTCCTGCTGCACACCAAGGACAACTTTCAGCCCCAAAAAGCACAAACAAGGGTGGCTGGAGGGAGGAACAGGAAGGATGGGACCTCACAGCCTGGAGCTGGAAGTGGACAATTAAACCTCAATATGCAAATGGACCAAAAATTATCAAAGTGTGAGACCTCCTGTTCGTTTGTCCATTTTGTGTCCATTTTGTGACCATTTTGGATCCATTTCTGTGACCATTTTGGGTCCATTTTTGTGACTATTTTGTGACCATTTTGGATCCATTTTTGTGACCATTTTGTGTCCATTTTGGGTCCATTTTGTCCCCATTTTGTGTCCACCTTGGGTGTAGCCCTGGCCAGGCTCCTGCCCTGCCCAAGGTGGATCCTAGAGACCTTTCAGTAACTCCCTGCTCTATCCCCAGCCCTGTCCATCCCTGTCCCAGCCCAGGCCAGCCCTCCCCAGGCAGCAGTACCTGCCAGGAAGCCGCGCAGCCGCTGCAGGAGCTGCCGCAGGCGCCGCACGTCGCCCTGGAGCTGCGTCCTGCTCAGGCCCAGCTGCTCCGCCAGCCGCCGCGCGCTGCTCCGGATCTGCCCCGCCGACACCTCCGTGGCCTCCATCTGCACCACAACAGCAAGGGCCTGATGCTGCCTCTGCTCCAGCCACAGCCCTGACCCGGGCCAGGCACGGGGCTGCTCCCTGTCCTCACTCTGCCGCAGCTTTAAAGCACTTTTTAAAAGACCTTAAAGGACTGTCAGTGTGGAAGAGTGAGGGTTGGATCTGCAAAGGAAGCCCTCAAAGAAGGACAGCGCCCTTCAGCTTCTAAAAGCGCCTTTGAAATTGGCTTTGAGTTACTTTGAAAGGTCACTTTTCTCTTTGCAAGGCACAGAGGGAAGGCACTTTCTCTTTGCAAGGCAAGAGCCCTAACATACGAACTCTCTCTGATGGTATCAAATGCATCAAACCTGCAGAATCGGAGAGGTTTCCAATATTCCCAGCCCTTCTGCCACACTGATCCCAGCCCAGGAGGGAGAGAGGCTTCCCTGGGCTGTGTCCAGTGGCACTCAGGTGGGGAGGCAGGACCCACACGCACACAGGGAGCCTCCCACTCCCACATTCCCGGGTTTCTGAAGTTCCCAAGGGACCAAGCCTCCAGCAGAGAGTTTGAGGTGGGTATCCCTCGCTCTGTGCCGTGGCCAGCAGAGGTCTGAGCAGGGGGCAGGCAGTGCCCACACTCACCAGCTGTGCCGTGTCCTGGAGCCGGGCGCTCAGGCTGCTGAACTCCTCGGCCGCCCGGCCGGCCGCAGCCAGGGCCCCGCTGGCCAGCGGGAAGAGGCCGTGGCAGGGCCGGCCAGCCCCGCAGACAGAGCTGTTGTCCCGAGGGCACAGCAGCCCCTGGCAGCGGGCAGGGGTGCAGGGCTCCGCTCGGGCCCCTCCGCACACCTGCGCAGGGAGAGAGGAGCTGGAGTTGGGCAGCGCCCGGCTGGACGCACCTGGGTGCCCAGGGGGGAGGCAAACACAGCCCCACAGGATGGCAGGGCCTGCCAAAGGAGCTGGGAACTGCAGGAGCTCTGTGGGCAAGGGAGGGAGCCCAGCAGGGACACAGGAGGGAGCCCAGCAGGCTGGCAGTGACACAGGTGGGAGCTGGCGGTGACACAGGTGGCACGGCCCAAAGCACTGGAGCTCAGAACTGCTGAGTCTGTGCTGCAGGAACTCTGTGGGCATGGGAGGGAGCTGACAGTGACACAGGAGGGAGCTGGCAGTGACACAGGTGGGAGCCCAGCAGTGACACAGGAGGGAGCTGGCAGTGACACAGGTGGGAGCCCAGCAATGACACAGGATGGAGCTCAGCAGGCTGGCAGTGACACAGGTGGGAGCCCAACAGTGACACAGGAGGGAGCTGGCAGTGACACAGGTGGGAGCCCAGCAGTGACACAGGTGGGAGCTGGCAGTGACACAGGTGACACAGCCCAAAGCACTGGAGGTGTGCCACAGTCAGAGAAGGGCAGCCAGAGCTGGATGCCCTCACCTGAGCCAGTGGCACCAGGTCAGCACAGCCTCAGCAGCCCGAGCTGGAGCAGAGACAGGAGCAAAGCAGGAGCCAAGCCCCGTGGTGAGTAACAGCACATCTGCGTGGAGCAAACCCCTCTGCAGAACAACCCCTCTGCCCTGTCTGCTTTGGGGGAGAGGAGGAGGAGAAGCCCCTGGAGAGAGCAGCAGCAGCTTGAACTCTGGAATCTGGCAGAGCTGGCCCCAAAGCCTCACTGCAGCAGGGACACGGACACAGCCAGGCCGGGCTGGTGGCTCAGAACGTGCTGGTGCCCCCGGCAGCAGAGAGGGGAGGGAGGCTGGTGGTCTCCACAGCAACCGACACCGAAATGGATCTCCATGGCAATGACAAAGCAGCCAAGGAGAAACACGAGAAATCCAGAAATCAAGTGGGTTTTGGAGATAGGAGAAGTGACGGGAGACAGTCCCCGGAGGGAAAAGCACAGGGCTGGGAGGGGGTGGAGGGCAGAGCTTTGGGCTCTGTGATCCCCTCAGCTGCTTCTCCAGCCCGGTGTGCCTGAGGAGAGATGGGGGCTGCGGGGTGAGCTCCTGCCTCCTCAGCTCCACCGAAAAACCAGACACAGAGAAAAAAAACCCTCTTTGCATCTTCACCTGGTTGATGACAGGGGTGAGGTCGGGGGCTGATGCCAGCTCGCCCCTCAGGGCCAGCAGCTGGGCCGTGTCCCCGGCCAGCTCCCCCTGCAGGCCCGCGGCGGCCCGGCGGCTCTCCCTGGCCTGGGCCAGCAGCCCCGGGGCACCCGCGGCCAGGCTGCCGGCGCTGCTGGAGCTCTGGTAGGCAGAGCGGATGGTCTGGAAGGCTCCTGTGAGGAGGAAGGAAGGCGACAAATGGCAGGAACGACTCAGAAATGCAGCGCGGCCCCTCAGGGAGGCGCTGCCTCTGCCCCGCGGTGTGCGCAGCTGAGGGTGCAGCCGGGGATTAGACACCAAGGCATCGCCAAAAACTCCTGTTCACTCCAAAACACCTTTCAGCCAGGTGTTGTGGCTGCAGAGCCTGTACCTGACAGGTCCGTGCTGCTGCTGCTGCTCTCAAACTGGGCCCTCTTGCTCTGGTACTGGGAGCTGGTGGCAAACAAGCTGCTGTTGAGGGCGTCGAGCTCCCTCGAGAGGGAGGCAGTGTCATCCAGGAGACGAAGGTTGGGATTTACGCCTCTGATCTGCTCCCTGGGAGAGAAAAAGAACAAAAAAGTGGATTAGGTAGAGAGCAAAGCACCTGCAGACAGAGAGCAGGGCCGGGAGGGCCACCTGTGCTGGGGCACTGCCAGCACCTGGCAAAGGGACACTTCTGAGCCCAGAGATGGCCAAGGACACCAGGGCCTGGCGGGTTTGCAGAGAGAGGGGCTGGGCTGCAGCCCCTCCACAGCAGGGCCGTGCCCATGCAGGGAGCAGGAATGTGCCCTGAGAGTGCCACCATGAAACCCTGAGAGTGCCACCATGCAGCCCTGGGTACCACCACGCAGCCCTGAGTGCCACCACACAGCCCTGAGTGCCACCACACAGCTCTGAGTGCCACCACGCAGCCCTGAGAGTGCCACCACACAGCTCTGAGTGTCACCACACAGCCCTGAATGCCACCACGCAGCCCTGAGAGTGCCACCATGCAGGCCTGGGTGCCATCACACACCCCTGAGTGCCACCACACAGCCCTGAGAGTGCCACCACGCAGCCCTGAGAGTGCCACCATGCAGCCCTGGGTGCCACCACGCAGCCCTGAGTGCCACCACACAGCCCTGAGAGTGCCACCACGCAGCCCTGAGAGTGCCACCACACAGCCCTGAGAGTGCCACCACGCAGCCCTGAGAGTGCCACCACGCAGCCCTGAGTGCCACCACGCAGCCCTGAGTGTCACCACGCAGCCCTGGGTGCCACCACGCAGCCCTGAGAGTGCCACCACGCAGCCCTGGGTGCCACCACGCAGCTCTGAGTGCCACCACGCAGCCCTGAGTGCCACCACGCAGCCCTGAGAGTGCCACCACGCAGCCCTGAGTGTCACCATGCAGCCCTGAGAGTGCCACCACACAGCACCACGCAGGCTGCCCACGCTCCCCCTGCCTCGGGGACGTTGTGCAGGGGACAGGCACACACAGAAGTGCTGCTCTGCTGCTTCCCTGCTCCCCTCATGAGCAAAGCCAGGCGTGGCAGGGACAGAAGCAAAGCAGCAGCCCTGCGAGCACCTCACGGAGACACCCCAGCAGCTCCCCGTGGATCAGGGGCACGCCCCAGGGGCAGCTGTAGTCCCGTTTTGATTTTAGGGAAATTCTTTTCCCGGGTAATCTCGTGGTAAACAAGGTCACGTTATTGCAAACTAATATATTTTTCTACATGCCTTCCCAGAGGAGGGAACTTGCTTGATGACCCATTTGATGCGACCAATGGGTCCAAGGATCCCACCTCTAAGGTGGGTGCAATGTAGAAAGGTTTTGAGAATAAACCAGCACTCCTCTCTGGAATCATCAGCCTTCTGTGAGTCAGCATCTTTCTTTCATGTCCAACAGCGACAGCAGCGCCCCTCCCTCACCTGATGGCAGCCAGCGCCCTGCCCGCCTGTGCCAGGCCCTGCTGTGTCCCAGGAGGGTGGCCGAGGATGCCCCGCGCCTGCTGCAGCTTCCCCTGAGCCTGCGAGAGGCGGGGGCCCAGCCGGGAGCCCCCCGTGCCGGGGACCAGCAGCGCCGTGGCGTTGGCCAGGCCGGCCTGGCGCTGGAGCAGGCGCTGGATGTCCCCGTGGTGGCTGTGGAAGCAGGGGTGGCACAGCTGGCAGCCGGGGAAGGGGCCGCAGTGGCCCTGCTGGCAGCGCTGGCAGCGGGGCCCGGCCACGCCGGCGCGGCACAGGCACCGGCCCGTGGCCTGGTCACAGCCCGGCTCCTCCGTGCCCTGGAAGTCGCAGTCACACTCTGGGGCAGCAAAAGGTGGAGAGAGAGGGAGAAAAGAGGTGGTGAATTTTATACCAGCATGAAATCAGCCCCTTAATTAGCGTTAATGAGGTGCCAACCCAACTGGGCGTCCATCCCCTCCCGCCAGCTCCTGCAGCAGCTGGGACAAAGGTGGCACAGGCACAGGAGCTGGCACAGCCCCTGACCCTACAGGGCCAGCCCAGTGTGGCCCAGGACTCGCCCAAGGCTGCTGGGAGGATACTGGAAATGAACTGGGAGGCTGCTCCAGAGATGAAATCTCTCTTGCCAAACAGCACGGGGACAGGGATGTCAGGGGATGGATGGGCCAGCTGCTCCTTCTCCCAGCTGCTCCCCAGTCTCACACGAGCCAAAGCAGTACCTGTGCACCCTCCCCGTGCGTCTCTGTAGTGCCTGGGCGGGCACTGCTGCTGCCCCAGGGCCGAGCAGGTCTGTCCTGTGAAGCCATCCCTGCACGGGCACTGCCCTGTGAACTGAGAGGGGAGCACGTCAGGGACTGGGCACTCCCTGGCACAGCTGCTCCTGACCACCCAAAACCAGCACAAGGGACCTCTCCTCCTCTCAGCCTGTGCCCAGGGCGTGCCCCAGGTGCCCGTGCCAGGCTGCAGCTCGGGCACAGGATGCAAAGAGGCTCCAAAGGGCCCCAGCAGCAGCAGGAGGGTGCTCAGCCTGGTTTCAAACACAAAGCCATCGCCCACGAGCAGCTGCTTTGCTGTCTCAGGTCTCCTCCCCACGCTGAGCTCGTTTAGAACCTATCTTAGGCTCTTAGAATTTGTCATGGTTTGGGGTTTTTTACATTTAATTTTCCCACTTGCCTCTTAAGCCTGAAGTGGCACGCAGGCTTTTCATTGACAAATGAGCATAATTAACTTCCCTCGCCTGTATGAAGATGTCTTATTAGGACTTCCTTGATAAATACCAGGCTTGTTAAAGTGACTTAATCTTGCCTCAATAATTAGCACCTCCTTTCATTTTTCCTGAACAGTCTGTCGTGGTGTTTTCTAAGAATTAGGAGAGGGAAAACAGGAGTGGGATGCACTGGGGAGCACAGGGCTCTTTCTGTGAAGGTTCCCGTGGATGGGACGGGACAGAGGAGGTGGGGTTGGTGCTCTGGCAGGTCCCCAGAGAGGGGACACAGAGCCAGGGCCGTGGCACCCCGGTGTGTGCAGCTCAACCTCTGAGCAACGTGGGGTCAGGAAAGGAAAAAGCAGAGCAAGTGTGGGAATACACAGGACAGAGAGTAAGACAGACTCAGTCAGCACAGCTGGTTTGATAACCAAGGTGCCACGGCAGGAACAAAGAGAACTCTGGAGATTACAGAGGATGGGATTAAACCTGCTTAGGGGAAGAGAGGAGATTCAGTCAAGCTCTGCAAGCAAAAGATGTTGTAAAACGTATAAGGTGCCTGTGTGACCTTTAACCGGATTATTGTAATGGAAAATAATTATTAATATATTATAATGATGTGTTGATAATATATAATAAGAATTTTAGTTATATATTATAATATATATTATATATAATAATTACTATAATAATATAATACATTATATTATATATTTAATATATTTAATATATTATATTCTGCGTATTATATTTCATATATTATATTTTATATTACATATATTTTTATATTTTATATATATTTTATATATTTTATATATTTTCTACATTTATGTATATTTTATATAAAATTATATTATATAATAATTATATCATAGTATAATAATTATATAATAAGATATATTCTATATTATATTATATTATTATATTATATTATATTATATTATATTATATTATATTATATTATATTATATTATATTATATATCTTTCTGAAATGGTATATAAGCTTTTGGAAAATCTGAGCAAAACCAAATTCTGATCGCCGAATCAACCTTCCCTTCTCTCTCAATCACCAATGAGCAAGCCCAGGGAAAAGGAAGGGAGAGGCAGCTGCGGGAAGAGCAGTGGCCCGAGCGGGTACCTGGTTGCAGTGGGGGCTGCGGGAGCCGCGGGGGTGGCAGGCACAGGGCCGGCAGCCCTGCCCGCTGCCCAGCCCCCAGTGCCCGGCCGCGCACTGCCCGCAGTCGCTGCCCACCACGTTGGGCAGGCAGGAGCAGCTCCCGGTGTCACCGTCGCAGGGCACCGAGTCCTGCCGCGTCCCCAGGGCGTTGCAGGCGCATCCTGCGACAGGGAGGGGCCGGCTGTGGTGGGAACAGCCTCCCGAAGGAGCCGCAGCCACCCCAAGAGAGGCTCTCCCTCTCTCCCTTCCCACCTGAGCTCGGGAGATCTGCAGCTGGCTCTGCCAGCACCCCCCAAAAGCTGCAGCAGGAATTGGAGCCAAGGAGCCTCAGCATCCCCCAGCCCAGGGGATGCAGCAGGGCCTGGACCCAGAGCTGCCCTGCTCCCTTCATGGCATCACCTCCTGAGCCCTGCCCTAACCCACAGCTCCCTGCTCCCTGCACGGCATCACCTCCTGAGCCCTGCCCTGACCCACAGCTCCCTGCTCCCTGCATGGCATCACCTCCTGAGCCCTGCCCTGACCCACAGCTCCCTGCTCCCTGCATGGCATCACCTCCTGAGCCCTAGGGGCACTCAGGATGCAGCTGCAGCCCCCCAAACCCCTCCTGCCCTGTGCTTTTAGCTAAACCTACACCTGAAACCACCCCGAGACTGGACAAAGAGTTTTTATAAACCTTTACAAAACGGGCCCTTGGCTTGAAAACCCCAAACCAAACCCGGGCAGGACCCAGGGTCCCTTTTGGAGGGGGCACCCCGGGGGCAGGGGGAGGTGTCCCAGGGGTACTCACTGCGGCACCCAGCGGGGTTGGCAGCGGCCAGCTGGGCAAAGCCCGGCTTGCAGAGGTGGCAGCGGTCGCCCTGCACGTTCTCCTTGCAGACACAGCGCCCCGTCCCCGGGTCACAGGCAGAGCCGGGCACGGTGCCATGCGGGTCACACTCACAGGCTGCCAAACGGGCCAGAAACGTCCCAGCTGAGGGGGGGCAGGTCCCCCAGGGGGGAGGGGGCTGCGGGGGGCTGCGGGGTGTCACTCACGCAGACAGGCCTCGGGGTGGCTCAGCTCCCGCCGCGGGTTGCGGTAGTAGTTGCTTTTGCAGCGCTCGCAGTTGTTGCCCTGGGTGTTGTGCTGGCAGTCGTCGCACACCCCCCCGCTGGCCCCGCCGCTGGCCCGGTACAGCTCGGGGTCAAAGTGGCACGAGGACGAGTGACCATTGCAGTCACATCCTGAACAAAACCCAGGGAAGGGCTCAGGTGGAGCCGGCAGCGTGCAAACCCCCCCAGGCAGCAGCAGCAGCAGCAGCGTTGGCAGTAGAGGGTGCCCAAGGCTCCTGTGTGACACGGGGACACCCGTGACAGCCCCACAGCCCACCAGGGGCTGGGAGAGGCAAAGGTGCACAGACACCATGTCACCACCCAGCCCCACAGCCCACCAGGGGCTGGGAGAGGCAAAGGGGTGCCCAGACACTGTCACCACCCAGCCCCACAGCCCACCAGGGGTTGGGAGAGGCAAAGGTGCCCAGACACGGTGTCACCACCCAGCCCCACAGCCCACCAGGGGTTGGGAGAGGCAAAGGTGCCCAGACGGTGTCACCACCCAGCCCCACAGCCCACCATGGGTTGGGAGAGGCAAAGGTGCCCAGACACGGTGTCACCACCCAGCCTCACAGCCCACCAGGGGTTGGGAGAGGCAAAGGTGCACAGACACCGTGTCACCACCCAGCCTCACAGCCCACCAGGGGCTGGGGGCTGCTGCAGCCCACCAGAGGCAAAGGGGTGCCCAGACACGGTGTCACCACCCCAGGGAAGGGGCTCAGGCAGGGTTTGGGGCGGGGGGCGCTGGCCGTACGCTGGCACTCGTGGGGGTGGCTGTCCTCGGCCGGTGCCCAGGGCCGGGCGTTGAAGAGGGGGGCGCAGCGCTCGCAGTGCGGCCCCGCCGTGTTGTGCTGGCACACGCAGCCACCGGGGACCTGCTGCGCAGACAAAAGGACAAAAGGTGTCACCCGCCCCGGGGGCAGCGGCTCAGGGCGGAGCCTCACCCTCCCCGTGCCTCTCCAGGTCATGCTCATCCAAGAAACTCCCACACAGAGCCCGTTTCTGGTCACTGTGGCCAAGGTGGCCCCAGGAGCACCCCAGGCAAGCAGTGGAGCCATCTCAGTGGTGCCCAGACCCCTGACACCCCAAGCAGAGCCACCCCAGTAATGCTCAGATCCCTGGCAGAGCCATCCCAGTGGTGCCCAGGCCTCTGACACCCCAAGGAGAGCCACCTCAGTAGTGTCCAGACCCCAAGCAGAGCCACCTCAGTGGTGCCCAGGCCCCTGACACCCCAAGGAGAGCCACCCCAGTGGTGTCCAGACCCCAAGCAGAGCCATCCCAGTGGTACCCAGCCCCTGGCACCCCGAGCTCACCACGCTGTGCTGGTCCCCCACAGGGGCGCAGCGCTCGGCGTGGCCGTGGCAGAAGCAGCTCCCCAGCACCTGCAGCTCCGTCACGGCGTAGAAGGTGCTGGGAGAGTGGTACCCCTGGCGAGGGATGTGGGGCAGCTCGGTGAAGTTGATGCGCAGGTTGGTGAAGGGCCCCAGCTCTGGTGGGGACAGGGGACGGGTGTGAGGGGGCAGCAGGTGCCCAGCAGAAGCTCCTTGCAATGGGTGGGGAGGGCTTGGAGCAAGGGAAGGAGGAACTGGCACAAAGAGCAGCAGCTGGGCAGTCAGCAAGGAACAAACGCTGCTCCTTGAGAGCCCGGATGTGCAGCTCAGGGTCCCCCAGGGGTTACTCCAGCTCAGCACTGCCCAGAGAACCACGAGGAGCCTCATTCCCCTCTCCCTCCTCAGCTCTGGAGGAGGCCCATCACTCACGCTCAATGGCCTGGCTGTAAGAGGAGCTGATCGTAGAGCCCAGGTCTTGGACACTGAATCTCACCTTAGAGAGGAAGAAGGCAAGGTTAAACAGCAGGGAACTCCAGCTGCTCTCTGCTCTGGGCTCTCTGTGCCCTGGACTCACCTCTGCACAATGGCCCTAAACACAGGGACAGCCTTTGGAGCTGCAGAGGGCTTTGCAGGAAGCCCAACACAACACCTCACCCATCACAGAGCAGCAAAGGCTTTCCTGCCAGAGCTGCAGGAACCTTCCCAAGGGCAGCGCTGCCTGCCGCGGGCTCCACCCCTCACCGGGGGTACGAGGCTCGCAGGTCCCCACCCCTCACCGGGGGTACGAGGCTCGAAGGTCCCCACCCCTCACCCGGGGTACGAGGCTCCCGGGTCCCCACCCCTCACCCGGGGTACGAGGCTCCCAGGTCCCCACCCCGTGTTCCCGCCGCACCTCCCTCCCCAGCCCCAGGGCCACACCGAGGGTCCGTGCCACAAACCCCCAGTCCCTACCGTGCCCCCGTGCAGGGGGTGCCCCCGCAGCTCCTGGCAGCGGGGGTCGTGCCAGCCCTCGGGGGAGCCGCGGGGCAGGCGGGGGAAGGAGGCGGCGCAGTCGGAGGCCAGGTACTGCAGCACCTGCCAGGTCCTGCCGGCGTCCCGGGAGCGCTCGATCAGCATCGCTGCGGGCGGAGACTGCGGGCAGGGACAGACAGACACAGGGGCTGGTACCATGGGGCAGGGACAGACAGACACAGGGGCTGGTACTGCGGGGCAGGGACAGACAGACACACGGGGTGACACCGCGGGGCAGGGACAGACAGACACAGGGGGTGACACCACGGGGCAGGGACAGACAGACATACGGGGTGACACCACGGGGCAGGGACAGACAGACACACAGGCTGGCATCACAGGGTGACACCACAATGTGACACCATGGGGTGACACCTCAGGTCAGGGACAAACAGACACAGGGGCTGGCACCACGGGACAGGGACAGATACACGGGGTGACACCACAATGTGACACCACAGGGTGACACCACGGGGAAGGGACAGATACATGGGCTGGCACCATAAGGTGACACCACAATGTGACACCCTGGGGCAGGGACAGACACACTGGGTGACACCACGGGGTGACATCTCGGGTCAGGGACAGACAGACACATGGGCTGGCACCACACCAGGGGTGACAATGACACCACAGGGTGACACCCCGCCAGCAGAGGAGCTCCCACAGACACCAACCCTGAAGTGCAGCACCACGCTGTCCAGCTGGAACGTCTGCCCCAGGTCCAGCTGCAGCGACACGCGCTCCACGCCTGCGGGCACAGAGAGACACACTGGGGACACGGGGACAACAACCAGCCAGGCCTCCTTTCCTCCCCATCCAGGAACTCAGCACCATTCCCTCTTCCCCTGGAGGGGGCTGTGGCAGCAGCTGGTGTCCCTCACCGTTCTGGGACTGCCACCAGCGCGCGCGGCCGGCCGAGGACAGGACGTTCTCCACGCGGTGCCCGCCGTAGCTGTGGGGCAGCCTCGAGTCACACCTGCAGCATTTCATGCTCCACTGCAAGAGAAAAGGACAGCAGGAGTGAGCAGCCTGGAGCATCCTGGAGGGAAAGGCCGCAGGGACGAGGAGGAAAGGCTGGCTGGCTTCAGTTAGGACCAAAGGGCATCAGCACAGCTCATTCAGGGAGAGCTGAAGGACCACGATCAGCAAGACTGGCAACACGCAGGCCTCAAGTGTTCCCCTCCACACCTCGTTAAAAAACCACAACTCGAGGTTTTACGGACTAAAAAAAACTAAACCCAAAATGGGGATTTTTGGCGAACCATCAGAATGGGGTTTTTTTTAAGCAATGCCCCCCTGGTTTCCACACCAGCAGCACTTGGCAGAAAGCCCTTTGCAGCTTTTCAGGACTGGTTTGCCCTTTCCACACTGTCTGGTGATCAGAAGGGCCTTTCTCTCCCCCAGGGGCAGAGCAGGAGCAAACAGTGGGTGAGAAGCCAGGGGGTGGGAAGTCGAGTGGCTCAAAGTTCAGCCCTTCACTTGAGCAAGTGACCCAAGGAGTAAACAGAGATTTAGCGCGGGGAATGCGGGGACGGGAGAAAAACCGTCCCCTGGGAGCAAACAAATACCCAAAATGTCACTAACCCAGGCAACGCTCCCTGCAGGCACCACCAGCCACCACGGCGGGGCTCCTGAGCCGGCTCGGAAAGCAGCAGGAGAGGGATTGAGCAAGAGCCGGGAGCGGGGAAGGGCTGGAGAGCAGCCAGGGGGAGAGGCAGGCACCGGGTGGGCGAGTAGGTTGGGCGAGGACCACCACGAAACCGGGATGGAGACAGGCAGGTGAGGCCGAGGTGGGGAAGGGCAGGGCCCCGGGGGAACGGGGGGTTAATTAGGAGATGGAGGATTAGGAGATGGTGCCAGAGCCCACAGCAGCATCCCCAGGGGACACCGGGCAGGACTGAAGCACTTGGAGTGGAGCAAACAGCAGGGACTGCACAGAGCCCTGGGAGGGGAAAGATGCTGCTCAGGGCATGAAATGATGGGCTCAGCACGCCCAGCCTGGTGGAAAAAAGGTTATCCAGAGAAACTGTGGCTGCCCCATCCCTGGGAGTGTCCAAGGCCAGGCTGGATGGGGCTGGGAGCACCCTGGGACAGTGGAAGGTGCACCCAGGGCACTGGAACTGCATCATCTCCTGCAACCCAAACCCTCTGGGATTCTGAGCTGTCAGAGGGCTGAGCAGCAGGGGAGCCTCCCAAAGGGAGCAGTGGGACATGTCTGTCACACAGGCACATCCCAGAGCCTGAGGGATCAGGGACAGGCACATCCCAGAGCCTGAGGGATCAGGGATCAGGGACAGACACATCCCAGAGCCTGAGGGATCAGGGATCAGGGACAGACACATCCCAGAGCCTGAGGGACCAGGGACAGACACATCCCAGAGCCTCAGGGATCAGGGATCAGGGACAGACACATCCCAGAGCCTCAGGGATCAGGGATCAGAGGCAGACACATCCCAGAGCCTCAGGGATCAGGGATCAGGGACAGACACATCCCAGAGCCTGAGGGATCAGGGATCAGGGACAGACACATCCCAGAGCCTGAGGGATCAGGGATCAGGGACAGACACATCCCAGAGCCTGAGGGATCAGGGAGGATCATGCAGAGATGGCAGGAGCCAGCCCTGATGGCTCAGAAAGGTCACCCTGGGTGCAGAGCGTGTCTGGGTCTGGCAGGGGCACAGCTGGCACAGGGGGGGCAATGAGATACCCTCTGCAGGGCTGGCAGGGGCTGCAGTGGCTTCAGGTGACACCAGAGGCACGGGCGTGTGGGGAGCCCAGTGGGGAATCAGCTTTCAGTGACTGAGCAGGGACAGGGGAGGTGACAAGGGACAAGCAGCACCTCACAGCCACCCCCGGGCTAAAACCTTCCAGGGGATGCTTAGAGCAGAGCAGCCAAACCCAACCCAAAATAGGGCCCTTCATGGGGAAGGGACAGCTCTGTGCTCAGGGGGGCAGCAGGAGCTGGCAGCCACTGGGCCACGGTGACACCACAATTGAAGATTTAATCTGTAATTTCCAAAAATTAATCTGCGCTTTCCAAAATTTAATTGTGCTTTCCAAAAAATTAATCTGTGCTTTCATTCCTAACCCAGCCCAGGCCTGAGTCTGCTCTGTCCCAGGCCTGGGAACCCTTCCCCAGCTGGGTGCAGAGTGAGATCCTCACTTGTAACCCATCTGTTTCCACATTTTTCCACAATCTTTATGTTCTCTGTCTATAAATACCCCAGCACAGGAGCTGGCAAACGACAATATTTATGACAATATCACCGAGTAAGCAAACATAGCACTGAAAATATATAATCATGCAATTTCCCTGGCTCTACCAGCGAGAATCACAAATAATTTAATCAGGACTAGGCAGAACTCATTTCAGATAATGGCCACGAGCAGCAAAGTGTCAGGGAGCTGCAGGAATTACCCACAGAAATAATCTACTGAACAATTGCCAGCCGTGATTAAACCTCCCACCACTTCTGACTGTGCTTAGCAAAGGAGAAGGGAAGGTTCCCTGCGAGGGGAAAGGTTAATCTCGGCTAAATTATTCATTAGGAGTGACTGGTGCATGCTTATGAGATCATTCACACAGCCACAGTGCAGCTGCAGCCCCATCCAAACGTGGGGCTGAGGCAAAATGAAGCTTCAGCTGTGAAAGACAAACCCTTCCCAGGCAGCCCAGGGCTGCTCTGGGTGCAAAAAAAAAAAATCCCTTTTTTTTTTTTTTTTTTTTCTCTCCTCAATTTTTTAATTAAGACTAAAATTAACACTGGAAGCCAACATTCATTTCACATCCTGGGAGTAAATTGTGAAAGCCCTGTATTGCACAACAGCAGGATTTGCCCCTTACCAGCTGTGACTATGTGTCTCAAAGTTCCTTGGGACAGAGGGAATTACCAAAAATGACAGCTTAAAACGAGGAGAGATTTAACCAGCACGTACCTTTTCCCAGCACTTACCCATTTATTATTATTATTATTATTTTAAGCAGGCTGAGTGGATCCCTGGGAGCTGGGCCAGGAGCACACGAGGGCTCTACGTGACAAATGTCAGGGAAGATTTTGGGATCTGCTCTGGGTCAGCCACCCCAGGACAGCGCTGGCTCTCAGCTCCCTCCCTGCCCAGGCAGAGCCCAGGAAGGGCTGGGGGCTGCCAGGGCCGTTTTAGGAAGGTAAAAAGAGGTTTTGGGCTTGGCAAGGAAATCACTTTCTCGCCCTCTGTGCCTCCAAGCTACTCCAGAGTCACCCAAATACAGGTTGTGGATGTCCTGGGATTAGGGGAAATGCATCCCAGGCTTTTGAAAGGTAATTCACAGCAGGGCTGTGTGAGAGGGAAAGCTGCTGTGCTCAGAATAAATAGAATCACTCCTCAGGAATAAATGGAAGTGGGGGGAAAAGTCCACGAAGAACAAGTGGAAAACGCCTGAGCGTGGCAGCTGGGCAGGTTTGTGCTGCTCTCCTCCTGCCCTGACCTTGTGGCCCAGCTCCTGAGCAGCCTCTCTGCTCATGCAGGGCCAGCAAAGCTGGCACAGCTTTCACCTGATGGCCCCAAAGTCATTCCAGGAGCTCCTGCTGCCATTCCAACCTCAGCAGAGAGCCCTTGAAATAAAAATAAAAAAAACCCTCCTGGCAACCAGGAGCACGACCCCAAAATAAAACTGCACTTCTCCCTCAGCAGGAAGGGCAGCTGGGCTGTGCAGGGACCTCTCACAGCTGTGGGGGTGCCAGCTCTGGTGGCAGGGACAGAGCACTGTGTCACTCAGGCTCCTGGCACCCAGCCTGCCCCCCAGGCAGCTCTCCAGTGCTCCACAGGGACAGCAACCACCACTCCACTTTTATCTGGGAACGATCTGGGAGTTTGCAGAGAGACAGAGCAGGGACAGGGGGTGACAAGGGACAAGCAGCACTTCACAGCAAAACCTTCCAGGGGATGCTTAGAATAGAGCAGCCAAATCCAACCCAAACCCAAAACAGGGCCCTTCATAGGGAAGAGATTTCGGGTTATTAACAACGGGGTGGGCAGCAGCTGAGTTACCTGGGGGACAAAGGCACCTGCCAAGCCAGGTGAGGTAATTCCCAGTTCCAAGGCATTTTCTCAGGACAGCTCTCCATCCCAGCACCAATATCTGCAGGGTATGGCTGTGCCAGGCTCGTGGAGCAGGGCTGGCCATGCCTGGGGAGAAACCCACACATCTACCGTGGGGAAAGGCAGCAGGAGCTCCCAGGGCTCTGTCCTCACTGTGAAACCTCCCAGTGAGCAGCTGGTGTTCACCAAACTGGCCTGGGGTTCAGCTCTGGGGCACTGATCTACCACAGGGTTGAAAAGGAGCCATTGGCACCACTGAGTCCAGTTCCCAACCCTGCACAGGACACCCCAAAATGCCAGCCTGGGCCTGAGGTCCTCCCTGCTGTGACATCAGTGTCACCTCCTTGCCTGGCTGAGAAGGAGCTCCAAGGTTATGCTCAAAACACAGGGAGAGGGGAAAGCCACGAGCTGGACAAACCTCCCAGGGATGAGGTTTGAGGAAATGAAGTTCCTTTCCCTTCCCTTGCTTACAAGCAAGCACGTGGGTGCTGCTTTCCTCGCCCCATCTGTTCTCACATCAGCAAAACCTCATCTGAAACCCGCCAGGATGACTTGACAGGCTGCAAAACCCCCAAACTGAGCTAGCTTACCCCACACCCCACACACATCCTGCTGCCAGGCAGGGACCAGGTGTCTCCCAGCATGTGTCCATCTGCAGCCCCGAGGCCAAAAAACCAAAATGAGATAGAGCAAAGGGCGGAGGGAAAAGTAATGGGGAAGAGGCTTTTTCTTGGGCAGGTAGGGGCACATCCCTGCAGCACAGAGCAGGGCGTGCTCCATGCCTGAGTGAGATCAGCCCTGAGCAGCAGCCCGTGGTTGCTGCATTACCTCCAACCCCTCAGGAGCTCAAATTATTCAGTGCAAAGCCCTGACTTGACGAGGAAAAAAAACCCCAAACTAGGAGCCATGCTTTGGTCCCACCCAACCACAGCTGCTCCAGGGTTTTGTGGATGCCCGAGCAGCTTTGCTGTGGGGCTGGAAGGAGGCACAGCTCTGCCTGCTCCAGCCTGCTGGGGTGGGCTCCCAGCCCCCTGAGTGACTCAGGCAGGTGACCCAGCAGATGTGAGCACCAGCACAGCTCCAGATCTGTCTGGCACTTCCCTCCTGGCAGACATTGGATGGTATTTTTGGAAGCAGCCGAAGAGGAGTCGGTGCTGAGGCTGCAGAGATGCTGCAGAGCAGCCCTGCCAGGCAGCTGCCACCATCCCTCAGCAGGAGGGACCCCTGGGCTGTGCCAGGAGCTCACACGGGCTCACACCTCCCTCCCCTGGCTGCCACAGGGCCCAGGTTCCTCTGGAACCTCTCCTCTCAACCCCCAGGGTGGTGGCACCAGAGCTGACACATCCACCAAGTGTCCACAAGGACCAAGAGAGAAAAGGCAGAAAACCCCATGCAAGCAACATTTTAAATATCAAAATATCGATTTTTAAATATCAAAATATCAACAGCCTGCCAGGGCCGGAGGGTGGGGACTCTCAGCTCTGCCCCTGCCCTGCCTGCTCCCCTGTTCTCTGGCACGAGATCTCACAGGGACGCTCGAGGTGTCTGTGAAAGCCCCTCTGTGCCTGGGGGCACCAGTGGGAGCTGCTGCGTGCTCCTCAGTGCTCTGCATACATTTATATTTACAGAGATAACATATAAAATTATATATTTTATATATTTTATATATATATAAACATATATGTTTACATAGATAACATATATTTTCTATATCTATAATGTATTATATATAATACATAATATATAAAATATATATTTTATATATTTTTCTATATAACATGTACATTTACATATATAACATATATATTTACATATATGTTATATATATAAAATATATAACACATACACTTACATATATAACACATATATTTTCTATATATTTTATATTTCCTATATATACATATATAACATATATATTTTCTATAGATTTATATCTTTTTATATATACATATATAACATATATGTTTACATATATAACATATATATTTATATATGTTATATTATATATTATATATAATATATAGCATACGTTTACACATATATTTATATATTATATATTATATATATATTATATATATTATATATTATATATTATATATTATATTTTATATTTTATATTTTATATTTTATATATATTTACATATATAACATACATATTTACATATATTCTACGGATAAAGGAAGAGCAGCATTAACTGAGGCTTCAATCCCCCCCTCAGTCCATCCCAGCCTTTCCCCCCCGAGCCTTTCCCCAGCACCTCCCAGACTCCAAACCCAGCCTCGCTTATTTTCCTCTTTTCTTTCCAGCCTCCCTGCCCAGCTGCCTCCGGCACTGAGTGATTTCCAGGCCGGACCATTGGCCTGCCCGCTTCCACCTCCCCCCGCCTGCCCTGCGCTATAAACGGCAGTGCTGAGTGTCCCTTTTTTTGGATTTCACCGGGCTGAGCGCCTCCCCGGGCAGGGATGGAGCAATCAGGAGTGCAAAGTATAAAGGTTAGAGGGATCTGGAGCTGGGGCAGACAAGGGAGCAGAGGCTGAGGTTGATGAGTGACCACCAGAGTTGCAAAAGAGGCCCCCGGGGCCAGCAGGCAGCCCCGGGCACTGCAGCAGTGGCAGCAACCCCTCGTCCCATGCCCTCTGCTGAGGTTGCAAAACCACCTCCAGATTTGTACCTATTTGGCAGCTGCAGGAGAGCGAGCCTTGTAACCAAAAAAAGGACTCCGAGGAGTCCATAAATGAAACGGGCTTGCTTTTTATAGGGTGGGAACGGGGAAATCCGAGTTCAGTTCTGCTTAAATTAGGGAAGTAGAGAATGGGAGGGAAAAAGTTGGGAAATGCTGAAGCCGTGGGGATTTCTCCCAAGTTAGGAGTTGGTATCATCAAACCTCCATCAGCAGTTACAGCTGCAGAGCAGAGATCAGGGGATTTGCTGTCAGTGACTCTGAATGTGTCACTTCAGTAAAGAAAAGGAACAAAATGTAAGGAAGTGAAGGAATTTCCCAGAGCTAGAACTGGAGAATCCAACTCAACATAATGATAATTGTTCCATATCCCTTTTAACCCTGGTACTTGTAAGGCAAGGGACCAGGGGTGTGAAAACCAAGCAGTTTGGGGATTTGTAGCCTGGAAGAGACCACGGCAGCCTTGCTCCCTTGCCTTCCCCCTCACTCCCTAACCCTGCACCCAGCTCATTCCTGCTCCAGGTGTAGCACAGCCAGCAAGAGGAGCCCAGGCTCTGCTTCAAAGATCACAAATGATGCAGAGGATCAGAGTGATGCCCTCTGAAAGAGCTCCCAGGGGGTAACCAGCCCGTTCCAGCTGCTGGTAGGATGAGCAGCTTTAATCAAAGTTTTGTCCACACCCACTTCCCCAGCACAAGGCCCCCACGCCCTCTTTTCAAATAGAAGTCACTGCCAACAGCCACTGTTAAATGAAGAGGCACGTTAATGAGCAGTTTTCCTCGTCTCTAAGCAGAAATTTGGAAGGGAAAACTAATTAAGCCACGGGAAGCAGTAGGGGTTTATCTGCGTGGTGAGCACAAATCCTGATCCCTGGGAGCAGCAGAAAAAAAAAAAGCTCCAGAAAAAGGGAGTGGAGGAAATGCCTGACTGGGACTGTCAGCTTAGGAAAGGCCCTGAGGGAGGAGAGATGCTGCAGCCAGCCCAGCGTCCAGGAGCACTGGATGCTCACACCCCTCTGAGCCGGGAGCTGCCCCCTCGCTGGGCTCAGGGATGAGCGGAAATCTCTCCAGCCCAGCCAGAACATCGCTGGCTCCACAACAAATCCGCTCCCAGCCGCAGCTTGGCCTTCAGTTTGCCGGGGGATTAAAACCGGGAGAAGGCTGACTCACTGAGAGCTTCAGTGCGGAAAGCACTGCCCCGCTGGAGAGCTGCCACCTCCTTTCCTCTGGAGCATCCCTCCCAAGAAAGACCCTTTCTGCCCGTCCCGCACTGAGCCCTCGGGGCTCTTCCCAAGGCACTTGGGGGTTGACAGCAGCCACAGCAAGGCTGTAGGAAGTGCTCCCACCCCTGCAGCTCTCAGCTCTGCGCTCGGGGCAGATTTGCCCCTAAACGCTCCCTCTGATCCGGCGGCAGCTCCGGGAATTTGCGGCTGGATGGAGCATTATCCCCCCAGCAGGATGTTCCCGCCCCCGCACAAAAGCTGCTGTTCGCTTTGGCGGCTTTTCCCAGTCTTTGTCACGGAGCTGAAATGTTCCCTTTTACCGCCAGTACAACCCGAGTTTAGTTTGTAACTGAAACGTCCCGGGACCGGCAGGGTTTGGGATGTTTTGCTCCGTGCCAGAACTTGGCTGCCCCACGCCCTGTCACCGCCTCCGTGCCCAGCTCCTCACCCGCGAGGGTGGCAGGGGAGGGCTCCGGGGGGACCCTGCAACCACCCGGCACGGCTTGGGAGCAGGACAAACCCCAGCAGCACCGAACGGTTCGGCTTGGAAAGCACCTTAAACCTCCCTTCCCACCCCCGTGCCACAGGCGGGGAGAGCTCGCAGTGTCCCAGCTCAGAGCCCGCTCCAGCCCGCGCACAGAGGGAGGGGAGGGGAGGGTGGGGTGGGTGAGGGCATTGCCTGTCTCGGGGAGCCCCGGGGTGCAGGGTGAGCAGGGGTGGGCAGGGGTAGAGGGATGAGCAGGGTGAACAGGGTGACCAGGGGTGAACAGAGGTGCAGGGATGAGCAGGGTGAGCAGGGTGAGCAGGGATGCAGGGATGAGCAGGGTGACCAGGGGTGAGCAGGGGTGCAGGGGTGGGCAGGGGTGCAGGATGAGCAGGGGTGACCAGGGGTGAGCAGGGGTGCAGGGATGAGCAGGGTGAACAGTTCTGAGCACAGTGAGCAGGGGTGCAGGGTGAGCAGGGGTGACCAGGGGTGAGCAGGGGTGACCAGGGGTGAGCAGGGGTGCAGGGATGACCAGGAGTGACCAGGGGTGCAGGGTGAGCAGGGGTGAGCAGGGTGAGCAGGGGTGACCAAGGGTAGAGGGATGAGCAGGGTGAGCAGGGGTGCAGGGATGAGCAGGGTGAACAGTTCTGAGCACAGTGAGCAGGGGTGCAGGGATGAGCAGGGGTGAGCAGGGGTGAGCAGGGGTGCAGGGATGAGCAGGGATGAGCAGGGGTGCAGGGATGAGCAGGAGTGACCAGGGGTGAGCAGGGTGACCAGGGGTGCAGGGGTGAGCAGGGGTGAGCAGGGGTGCAGGGGTGAGCAGGGGTGAGCAGGGGTGACCAGGGGTGAGCAGGGTGAGCAGGGGTGAGCAGGAGTGACCAGGGGTGAGCAGGGGTGAGCAGGGGTGCAGGGGTGAGCAGGGGTGAGCAGGGGTGACCAGGGGTGACCAGGGGTGAGCAGGGGTGACCAGGGGTGCAGGGGTGAGCAGGGGTGAGCAGGAGTGACCAGGGGTGAGCAGGGATGAGCAGGGGTGAGCAGGGTGAGCAGGGTGAGCAGGGGTGCAGGGGTGCAGGGATGAGCAGGAGTGACCAGGGGTGAGCAGGGTGAGCAGGGGTGCAGGGGTGAGCAGGGGTGCAGGGGTGAGCAGGAGTGACCAGGGGTGAGCAGGGTGAACAGTGCTGAGCACAGTGAGCAGAGGTGCAGGGTGAGCAGGGGTGAGCAGGGATGAGCAGGGGTGCAGGGTGAGCAGGGATGAGCAGGGGTGCAGGCTGTACCTGGCCGTGGGGTGTGCAGTACGTCTCGGGCTTGCTGAGGCCGCAGGTGGAGGAGGCTCTCAGGTGAGGGGCTCTGCCCAGCAGCAGGTCCCCGGGGGGAGGGTAGCAGGCTCCCTGGGAACAGGCTCTCTGCGCTCCCAGGAGCCGCGGGGCAGCTGCAACAGCAGGAAAAAGGCTCAGGGCTGTGGCAGGGAGGCAGAGACACCAACCAGCTTCACAAAACAGCAGCTAAACAGCCCCCAAGCTCCCTGGTGCAGGTGCCAGCAAAGAGAAGCTGGTTTCACCCCTGAGGTACCTTCATTTTTTAACAGTAGTGCTTTGGACTAAGAGTTACTTTCCAAAACTCTCCCTTGACCTGGCACCAGGTTTTGCAGGGATGCTCTGTGCCTTGCCCATCGAGCTGACCAGCCCTGGTGGTGTCCCCTGCCCCCAGAGCCAGCCCTGGTTGGTGTTCCCTGTTCCCAGAGCTGGCCCTGGTGCTGTCCCCTGTCCCCAGAGCCAGCCCAGGTTGGTGTTCCCTGTCCCCAGAGCCAGCCCAGGTTGGTGTCCCCTGCCCCCAGAGCCAGCCCTGGTTGGTGTTCCTTGTCCCCAGAGCCAGCCCTGGTGGTGTCCCCTGTCCCCAGAGCCAGCCCTGGTTGGTGTTCCTTGTCCCCAGAGCCAGCCCTGGTTGGTGTTCCTTGTCCCCAGAGCCAGCCCAGGTTGGTGTCCCCTCTCCCCAGAGCCAGCCCAGGTTGGTGTCCCCTGTCCCCAGAGCCAGCCCTGGTGGTGTCCCCTGTCCCCAGAGCCAGCCCAGGTTGGTGTCCCCTCTCCCCAGAGCCAGCCCTGGTGGTGTTCCCTGTCCCCTGCAGCTCAGGACAGACAGCAGCAGCCTCCTGCCACCCCCCAGCACTATAATCAAACCCAGGGCTCTCTGCTGCTGCTGACACAAAGCTCCCATCAGCAGCGGTGCTCCTCAGCCAGCTGGAGCCCTGTTCCTGCTCTTTTGGGGGCCCTGCGTGTGAGCCTTACCCAGCAGCACAAGCACTGCCCATGGCCACAGCCGGCAGCGAGGCTCCATTCCGCCACCGGGCACACCTGGGGAGGAGTTTGCAGCGAGGCTGAAAAGAGCAGAAAAAGCGTCAGTTCAAAAGCTCTGTCCAGGTTCTCGCTCTACAGGGAGACACCTTTAATTAACCTACACGGAATAACATGGAGGAAAGATGAAGAATGATAAAGAGGAAAATCAGATGCTCAGAGTGGATTTGTCTCTAATGCAGTGAGCCCCTGCCCCAGTGCGCTGGTGCCTGGAATGCGGGGCCGGAGGGAAGGGATGCAGCGCACACACATCCCCGCGCAGCCCCCAGGCGCTCTCTGTGCTCTGAGTCTGCCCCAGACCCCAAACTCGTGGCGCGGTGGCCCGAAATCTCATTCCAGGAGAAGGAGAAATCCATAAAAAACCTCCCGTGAGTGCCTCCCGCAGGGAAAGGAGCCCCGTGGGCCAGCCCGGGGGAGGAAACGCCGGCAGCGCACACCCGCAGCAGCCAGGAACCTCACCTGCCCCGTGTCCCCTGCCGTGTCCCTGTGTCCCCTGCCGTGTCCCCGTGTCCCCAGGGAGCCGCGGCAGCGCTGGCAGCGCCGGCCGAGCCTCGCAGGCTTTTAACGCGCGGCTGCCTCACCTGCGGAGAAGGAGCCTGTGGGCGCAGCGATGATAAAGGAGTGATTCAGGGATCCCCAGACATCCACCACACCCCGTGAGCGCATAACTCACCGCAGCTCCCGGGCGGGCGGGCGCGGCGCGCACACCCCGGTGCCCCAGGCACGGCGGGACAGCGGCTCCGCGGGCACCCCGAGGGGGAAAAGCCCGGCTGGGGGGGGCTCGTTTCACCCCCCTGGAGCCTGGAAGCGGCTGCTCGGAGCGGCTGCCGGGCTCAGCGCTCTCCCCAGAGCTCGCCCACCCTCCCGGGCAGGGTTGGCAGGGTGGGTTTGGCACTCGTTGACAGGGCAGTGCCACCCTCAGCATCTCAGCCCGGTCGTTTAAAGTATCGATGGGAACAGCAGCACAACTTTATTCATGTTGTTTCACTGTGGCAGCAAAGTAAAGCTTTTAGAAACCTGTTTGAAGTGAGGGCTGTGGAGGGAAGGCAGCCACCACCACGCCAGCCCCGCTCAGGCACCGGATTTCGGCTAAAACGGCTTTTCATCCTCGGAAAAGCTTTATGGAGCATTTTCCATTCACTTCAGTGGAAGAAGGCCGAAGTCACCTCCTCTCCCATCGCGGTGAGGGGCTCAGCAGGGCCCTCCAGGTGCCTCCAGGTCTCTCTTCCCACTGCGTTGGTGTCACCCACCTCCCATCCCCGCCCTGGGTGGCACAGGGTGGTCAGGCTGAGCAGCAGCAGCTCCCAGCAGGGCTGCTACACACAGAGCTGGGGGAAAAAAAAAAGAGAAATATTGTCCCTCAGGCTACAGTGAGAGAAAGCCGGGCTGAGGTGCGGCACACCTGGGCGTGCCTGCCCTGCCTGCCGGGGCTCAGCAATGCGGTCACGCCGCATTCCTCCTCCCCAGCCCGGCAAAAAGGGAGCGAGAACCAAGCCGGGAATGTCTCACAGAGAAAGGCAGGGATGAGACGGCGTGCCCCGAGCTGCCTCTGCGCTGAGAGAACCCCTCGGTGTGACCTCCTCGTGTGTGTGAAGCGCTCCCACCGCCCCGCTGCCTTGCTGAATAAACATCAGCTGCCATTCCAGGCTGATTCCAGTTCAAACAAGAACAGCACCGAGGAGGAAAAGGCTCCTTTGCGGAACATCGGCTGCAAAGCAATGAAAACGGGGAAGGGGAAAACCAGCTGTGAGCGGCTGGGTGCTCAGCCTGGGGGTCACTGGAAGCCCAAAGGCTGGAACAGCTCCAGGCTGCCCTGCCCAGGGTTGTCCTGGGTAGCAGGGAGGGAATTTGTTCCGGATGGAGCCTGTAACTGATGGCAAAAATGCACCACAGCGAGTGAAAGGTGAGCGCGGCAGCAATCTGGGATCCGGGGGACACACAGGGGGATGCTCAGCGACCGGGCTGGAGTTCCTCTCCAGCTCAGCCTGAGCTCACCTGTGCCAGGCTGTGCCCACAGCCCTCAGAGGGCTGGGCCAGACATTCCCTGGAAAACAAACACCATTAACTCCTGCAGGAAATGATGCTCTGAGTCATGGGGCATCCCTGCCCCGGGGAGGCAGTCGGGGACATTACTGAGCAGAAAAATCCCCTTCTCCAGGGGCAGATCAGCACCAGCTGCTGCCTCCCCGTGCCCGGGGACACCCACACCAGCAGGGCAGGCTGAGCCCGGTGCTGCAGGATCTCTGTCCCAGCCCAGCAGTGCTGGTAGGGGCAGCAAGGCTGAAAAAGCACATTTGCTGCACCAGCAGCTGCTTTACAGTGAAAAAAAAAAAAAAAAAAAAAAAAAAAAAACAAAACAAAAAACAACCAGGCAGAGGGATCATTCGCATCTGCTGGGCAGGGTCTGGGCAGAGGGGAGGGCAGAGCCCGGAGTGCCAGCCCCTCCAGCCCCTGAGTTCACAGAGCTGGGATGAAACCCAGGCACAGCCCGAGTCCTGCAGCCTTTGTGGGAAAAACCTGGAAGGGACATGGAACTGGAAGCACTGGAGCTGCTTGGGAAGAGGAAAACTCGGGAGGGTTTTGTCAGGGGTAAGAAATTGTGCCTCATGTTGTAACTTTCTGACAACTCTCTCAGTTGCAAGGTTGATGATATCAGTAATAAAAGAGGTTTTCCTCCACCTCATATTTTCATTTCCCGTTTTAAATCAAACCTGACCAGCAAACCACCCCCTTATTCCAGCAGAGATGATTTAAATCACTGGCTTTGCTAATTAGCATGATCTCCTTTAAAAGCATTTCAGGAATTCCTGACGAAATTCCGATTCCTGTTCTGAAAACCTGCTCCGACAGCAAATACAACTTTGAACCCAGACACCACTGACCTACTTTAGGTTTAAATTCCAACCACCCTGGGAGCTGGCTCCAAAGTGCAGCAACCCTGTGACCCCAGGCTCCCTCTGCAGCCCCTGCCCAGTGCCAGCTGTGGGCACAGCTGGGACAGACCCCAGCTGCCGTGGAGGGGACAGCTGTGCCCAGCACTGAGCTCAGGCCCTGCTCCCCTCCCAGCCCAGCCCTGGAGCACAGGATTCTCCCAAATAAATCCCTTCAGCACCTCTTGTGCAGCAAAGCAAAGGCTCAGCATTTGCCCTTAAACTGGGGTTGCCTTTTTCCCCCCAGCTCCTTTCCCCAACCCAGGGAGTTCCCTGTGCCCTGGCTGGCACAGAATCCCCCCCTGCCTGTCCCCCCCGGAGCAGGAGGGGCTGCAGAGCCCCCCCAGGCCCGCGGGGACACGGTGCAGGGCTGGCAGGGCACAGCCTGGCACTCTGCCCTCCTCCCGCCGGGACCTGGATAAAATTATCCTTGCAGGGGAACGGCGTTATTTCTGTCACGTCCCCGTTTCCTAAAGGGGAAAGTGTTCCACTGGGAAAGTGTTCCATTGGAAATGTAATCCACTGGGAATCTATTCCCTTGGGAAAGTGTTCCATTGGAAAGTGTTCCATTGGGAAAAATATTCCATTGGAAATGTAATCCATTGGGAAAGTATTCCCTTGGGAAAGTAATCCATTGGAAAGTATTCCATTGGGAGAGGATTCCATTGGGAGAGTATTCCATTGGGAAGTATTCCCTTGGGAAATTATTCCATTGGGAAATTATTCCATTGGAAAGTATAGCATTGGGAGAGTATTCCATTGGAAAGTATTTCATTGAGAAAAATATTCCATTGGAAATGTAATCCATTGGGAAAGTATCCATTGGGAATCTATTCCATTGGGAAAGTGTTCCACTGGGGAAGTATTCCCTTGGGAAATTATTCCATTGGAAAATATTCCATTGGGAAAGTATTCCATTGGAAAATATTCCATTGGAAAGTATTCCATTGGGAGAGTATTCCATTGGGAATCTATTCCATTGGGAAAGTATTCCCTTGGAAAGTGTTCCATTGGGAAAGTATTTCATTGGAAAAGTATTCCATTGGAAAATATTCCATTGGGAGAGTATTCCATTGGAAAATATTCCATTGGGAAAGTATTCCATTGGAAAATATTCCATTGGAAAGTATTCCAATAGGAAAGCATCCCGCTCCCCTCTGGAGGGTTTTGGCTTTTCCAGGCGGTGCAATGGAGAGGTCTCTGCGCCCCTGGTGCCAGCCAGCAAAACCCTCCCACAGCTTTCCCCTGCAACATCCAGGGCAGAAGTGTCAATTATTGGGGCATTTAGGATCCCAGTTTAAGGCACAGATTGTCCCTATGTATGACACCAAGGACAGCAAGGACACCAAGGACAGGAAGGACACAAAGGACACAAAGGACATAAAGGACATGAAGGACACCAAGGACACAAAGGACATAAAGGATATGAAGGACACCAGGGACACCAAGGACACCAAGGACACCAAGGACACCAAGGACACCAAGGACACCAAGGACACCAAGGAGAAGCTGTTTGCTGCTGCTGGCAGCCAGCTCAGGCCTCCCCCCAAATGCTGGAGCAGGAACGAGGCCCTGGCTGTGCCCAGGTTTGAGCTGCCCAGGTAAAACAGAGTCTGGTGCCACCCGTGCTGCCCTCCCAGGCTGGGCTGGGGGCTGGGCACACCTGGGGCTCACAGGGGTCACAGACAGAGCCCAGCAGTGCCCGGCCCTTGTCCACTCAGGGACAGCTGGGAGATGAGGCAGCAGCTCTGGTGGCTCCCCTGCCAGGCCTGGCCAGGGCAGGGCTGTGCCCGTTCCAGCAGAGGCACCCAGGGGCTGGCAGTGCTCTGCCTTCCCCAGAGCAGCCCAGGGCTGGGCACCCAGCAGCTGAGTGCCCATGGGTGGCTGTGCCTCTGTCACCTGCCCAGGGCAGCCATGGCTCCTCGGACACCTCACCACAGTGACCAGGTCACCGCAGTGACCAGGTCACCACGGCCCGGCCACATGGCCAGAGCCCTCTGTGTCCATCACAGCCTGGGGGAGGCTCCTCTGGGCCCAGCCCAGCAGGCAGAGCCGGGCTAAATGACCCAAAGCTGCTTTATTTTAATTATTCTCAATCAGACAGACCTGGGAATTAGGGTTTCCTTCCCTTTTTCTATCCTTATTCCCTCGGGCGTTTCAGGGTGACACCGCCTACGGCAGCTCGTGGATCAGATATCCTGGAAATATCCACTGGAGCTTCCTATGGAGGTGTTCTGGCAGGAGGGGCAGCTCCCTTTCCCTTTCAGGGCACTTCTCCTCCTGCCCGAGCTGCCGGGCACGCACCCGCGGCGTGGCCAGCGCCTGCCCTGCCCCTGGCCAGGCCAGCACGGAGTGTGCCAGCCCCCGGGACAGTGAAACCGGAGCTGAGCCACCTGAGCCCTCCCCAGAGCCGGCAGCTCCCGGCTCCAGCCAGGGGGGTTATCCCCGTGCGGAGACTCGGCTCGGGGAGAGGCAGCTCAGCATCACCTGCACCCTCCCCAGAGCCTCTCCGAGCAGATTTCCGAGGGCTGAGGAGCATCATCCCCCGAGCTGCCGCACCTCCCGGCAGGATTTAGGTTAAGCCGCGGCTGCTGACGCTGCTCTGGAAGTTCAGGCAGAGCTCTTCCCCCTGCGGTGACGTTAAACTCGTGCGGTTCCCCCCAGGCACAAAGCCCGGTTCGGTCAAAGTCGCGATTAAACCTGACAAGCATCCTCGTGCAGACTCTCCTAAGGAAGATTTAGGCGGCTAAAATTAGTCTAATTTAGTGTTAATCATTAATCATTTTAGCCGCGCTGAATGAATTCCATCGAAATGTCCACACAGCGAGCTTGAGTGGGCTTTGCTGCTGAAATCTAAACCAAAATGGAATTAAATGTTGGTAAATTAGATCAACACAATCTGGGCGCTGCTATGAGAAGCCAGAGATGATTATCAGTTGATTGGTTAATGCTCAAAATTACCCCGAGCCCTGCGTTATCCCAAAAGCTCCGGCTCTCAGTATTTAGGGAATGCAGGACATCTCCATCAGTATTTAAGGAACAAAAAAACACCTTTCCCAGCCCGCAGGAAAAGACTCACTAACATGAGGTGTCGCAACTGACACAAGAACTCACACCTTGCGATGTCTGAGGTGGAAAGAAGAAGGACTTTATTTACAGAATTAGTATTTATTGAATTTTAGTAGTGATTATGGATTGGAGGAAGAAAATTTTCTTCTCCATCCACACTGGACCATGCAGCAGTTTGTCAACAGTTTCTTCTTTTATGAAAAGAATGTAAACATCTCTAGATTTCACTATAACAAATAGTTCGTTTATATGAAAGTGTATCTGACTCTAAAGACACAGAAAGTTCAAAAAACAAAACTTTTACAAACTCTTTAAAAGAGACAGAGGAGAACGGCAAAACCTCAAGACAACAATGAGGTTCAGCAGGCAACAAAAACCTGCCTGAAAGAAAAAAAAAAAAAAAAAAGGAAAAAAAATCAACCAAAAATCTCCTTTTTTAGGTGAAATGTCACGATTCCAACACTTCACAGCGACCTTTGTGTCGGGGGGCCGGGTGCAGCTCAGCCGCTGCTGGGGTTGATTGAGCAGGGCCAGGGCAGCCCCCGCTGTCCCCGGGAGCTGGGGAGGGTCAGCACCGTGACCCCCGAAGAGCCGCCGGGAGGAGCCCTGACCTTCACCTCCCCCTGTCTGGTCGCCGTCTCCTCCGGCTGGATTTTTTTCCTCCAATGGTCGTTTTGTTAAGTTTTGCAGAGGAGAAAAAGCACAGCCCCAAACGCAGGGATCAGCCGCTCTGCCAAGTTGGCAGGGAAGATAAGGACCCTTTATTTAAAGTCAAAAAAAAAAAAAAAAACCAAAAAACCCCAGACGCTGAGGAGGGATAGACGAGTCTTTAGCAACTTTTACAGCCGCTCTTGCAATACAATTTCCTAAGCAGACTCAAGACTTGCAAAAAAAGAAAAAAAAAAAAAAAAAAAAGAAGAAAAGAAAAAGCCACCAAGCCAAGTTTTCAGCAGAAGCGTTTCCTCGCAGCGCTGCCCTGCCGCGGGGACTGCCCCGGGACGTGCGGGATGTGAGGGATGTGAGGGATGTGAGCAGCCGGGGCTGACTCAGTGCCCCGCACACCCCCAGGGCACGGGGGGAAAACCCGATTCGAGGGCCACGTCCCTTTTTTTGGGGGGCGGGCCAGCAGTGCCCCTGATCTGGTGGGCAGGGAGCCGAGCGGTGTGTGAGGCATCAGAGCCTGGGGAGGGGAAGGGGAGGGAGGGAGGGGAAGGGGAGGGAGGGGAAGGGGAGGGAGGGAGAGCTCTGCTCACCTGGAGGCTGCAGGGGCAGGAAGGGGCAGACCCAGCCAGCGGCCTTTCCCATCACATCATTGACATCACAGAGAGGTTTCCCCTGCCTGGACCCCGCTCAGGGGTGTCACAGCCCCATCCCTGAGCCACAGGGCCTGTGTTCCCTGTGCTGGGTGGGCCAGGGCTAAGGGAACCCCCCCTTGTCCCCTCCCTGGCTTGGGGACAAGTCCTCTCCATCTCCAGGTGCTCTGGGGGCTGCTGCCACCCCTTGGGCTGCGCCCCTCGGGGATCCAACCTCCCTGACAGCCTCCTCTGAGCTTTCCCTCCTTCCACATGCCCCAACCTCTGCCCAAAACTGCTGCTGCACCATCAGCTTTGTATTTTAATTCCCGTGCACCGGCAGGGCAATTCCCCTTCATCTCAGCCACAAAATCTGTCCCAGAGCCCATCCTCTGCTGTAAATCCCGACAGCTCCTTGTGGCTTTAGCAGCTCTCTGGGCTCAGAGGTGTGAGATCCACAGGATCCCCGCAGCCAGAGCAGTGTCCGTGCTCTGATGGAGCAGATGATGGTGATGATGGTGATGATGGTGATGATGGTGATGATGGTGATGATGCAATCGTTGTTCTTGCATCATCAGCGGTGCCGGGGGTTACTGGTGCAACACCCGCGGGCTGCGGTCCAGGCAGCTCTGCCTCTGCCCGGCCTGGGAACAGCCCCGTTCCCTGCAGGTGGCACCAGGTGTGACACCGAGGGGGTGACAGAGACTCTGCATCAAGCGCAGGAAAATGTGAAAAGCGCGTCCTGCGCTGATGTCACTTCCTCCAGCTTCGGAGTTTCCCAAAGTTCTCCCGCTGCCCGCAAAGCCGGGGCTGAATCACCTGCGGACGGTTCCCTTGGCCGGGAGGCACCTGCAGGAACCTGCCACAAACACCCCGGCCTGGGGGGCACCCAGGGGCTTCCCCGGGGCGTTCTCTCCCCATTTCCCCTGACAATGGGCAGCCCTGAGAGCCCCGAGCCCTGGATCCAAACGCTGCCCCAGTCGGGGAGCTGTGGGTACAGACCCCGTCCCTCCCTCCCTCCCAGGCAGCCAGTAAAGCTTCCATGAACACATTAAATATCGATTGCAGGAGCAGGTACAGAGCTGCACAGCCAGTCAGGAGTCAGATCTCTAATTCGGGAGTCAGAATTTGAGACAATCTGGGGGGAAGATTTTTTTTTTTTTTTTGGAGGGAGTAAAACCCGAAATTTTTTAAGATAAAGAGGAGAAATGGAAGGAGAGGTGCGAAAACACAAGGGAAAACGGAAGGAGAAAGAAATGGAATGAAGAATGGAAGGAGGAGATAAAAAGAATTTTTTTTTACAGAGATGGGGAGGAAAGGGTTTAAAAAAAAAAAAAAAAAAAAGGCAAGCGGGTTTTTTTTTTCGTCTGGCCGGATTAGAGGCAGGAGCTGCCAAGCGGCGCGGGGCGGAGGGCGGGGGGGCCAGGCTGGCCCGAGCTCCTGCCCCGCTCCTGGCCCGGCCCCCGCCCGCCCCGCCAGCGATAAAAAGGCGGCGACGGCTGCCCCGGGCAGCAGCTGCAGCGGAGCGGCCGCCACGGCGACAACAGCACCGGCAGAGCCCCGCAGCAACACCGCAGCGCTCACTGCACAGGACAGCACAGCACAGCAGAGCCCCGCGGCAGCAAACACCGCTGGTAAGCGCTGCGAGGGGATGGGAAGCCCTGGGGATGCTGGGGGGATGCCCGGGGGATGCCCGGAGGATGCCCGGAGGATGCCCGGGGGATGCCCGGGGGATGCCCGGGGGATGGGGACGCTGCGCAAAACGCGTGGAACCAACAGCGTGCACCCCTCGGGTGAGGCTGGCTCTGTCCTGGGGAGGGTCTGCCCTGTGCTGGGACAGCGTTTTCCTCAAGCAAATCTTCCGCAAAAATCCCCGATCCCCGTGTAAAGCACAGCCGGGGAGCTCCGAGCGCTCTGCTGGATTTTAACTCGCGTCCCCTCTCTTTTCTCCCCCAGAATTGACCCCCGAAGCTGCTGCCGCTGCCAAAGGGAGATGGAAACCGTGCAGGAGCTGATCCCCTTCGCCAAGGAAATGCTCAGCCAGAAGCCCAACAGGAAGATGGTCAAGCTGTACATGCTGGGCAGCGTGCTGGCTTTCTTTGGGGTGGTCATCGGGCTGGTGGAGACCGTCTGCAGCCCCTTCAGCTCCGAGGGCCGGCTAGAGGAGGAGGAGGAGGAGGAAGGGAAGAAGAAGAAGAAGAAGCAGCCGGCGGAGCCCCGGGAGCAGCGGCTGCCGCAGAAACGGGAGGATTTGGTGCCGGACAAGGGCAAGGAGCCTCCGGCGCTGCAGAGGGCTCTGGTGACCCGGCACCACGCGTCCTAAGGCGGCTGAGAGCCGCGCACAGACTCCGCCCGCCGCCGGTGGTTCCAGCACGGAGGGAGAAGGCTCGGCTGAAGGAGGCTGCACGCTTGAGACTCGCCAGAAGTGAAGGGTTTTTATTTGCTGCTGTGCAGCAGTAGGGGGGAAAAATACCTTTTGTTGGTATAAACCTGTGCGACCAGGCACAGCACGGTTTCTTATTTTTCTTACGGACGCATTTTACAGCATTTTGCAAGATCAATAAATGTTTTATATGGTACCGGCGCTCTCTCACTCTCGCTGCATTTTTTTTTTTTTTTTTCAAAGCCTTCTGGTGGTGATTTGCAAAGAGGTTTTGCTCCTTCTGAGGGTCCGGGAGGGTGGTTCAGGGCTGCCCCCCTCCCCAAAAGCCCAGTGGGGCTGCTCTGGGGGTCTGTCCTGTCTGTGCCTCTGGGCAGCTGGGGAGGAGGTGGCCCTGGTGTCACACGGGTGCCACATGCCCCGAGCTGGGGGTGTGGCTGTGCCTCGGGGGTTATCTGCGTTCAGTGGCACAGATTTATTTGTCTCTCTGCCACGGCCACGTGTGCACAGAACTGGTTCCAAATCAATCAAAACCCCAAATCCTCGCCCTGGCAACCCCCCCCAAAGGGGGCTCCAGCTTTGCTGCACGGCTAAAAATCTGAAAAAAAACAAAACCAAAAGCTTTCTGTCTCTCCTGGGGTCTTTCACAAAGCCACGCAGACCCCTGACTGTGCAGAGCAAGATTGGCTTCCAATGTCCCGGGGTGTCACAGATGGAAAAACCCGGGCATGGCACAGTCAGTCTGGAGGGTGTGGAAACTGTTCCAGGCTCCAGAGCACTGCCAGGATCATTAGAGGACTTTCACCTATTTAAAAATGTTCTGGGGCTTAGCAGGAATCTGTTGCATTTGGGACTGTGTCATGTCAGTCAAAATAAAGAGTCCAGCCAAGCCAGAGCTGAGTGATCCTGACCACGCTCCAGAGGGGAGGGCAGGCAAACAGGCACTGCCAGCCCTGAGCAGGGCAGAAAAATCCTCTTTGACCTGCTCAAAGGCACCTGCAGGGCAGAAAATCCTCTTTGACCTGCTGAAAGGCACCTGCAGGGCAGGGGGAGCAGCAGGGTCCATGCCTGGCACACAGTGTGCCACCCTCCAGCTAAAAGCAAAACGATCCAGCCAAACACTGGATGGTGGAAAAGGAAAAACTCCAGCCAGAGCTCAGTGCCCCACTCACAGCTCCTCCCAGAGCTGCTCAAAGTAAGACCAGGACCTGAAAATATCAGTGTGGCTGAAGTTCACCATTCCGTTTTCACAATACATAACCCACAACTCATTTCGTGGACAATGATTTCTGTTACCGACACAAACAGAGTGGAGAAATAATCCCAGCCAGCATCTGCACAAAAACTCTGCTCAAGCTTTAAAGTACCTTTTCCTCAATTAAAAATACACTTTAATTTAAATAGCCTTCGAGAATTGCTTCACTTAGTCTGTAACAAACCCTTTTGCCTCCGGCAAGGCTGTTCAATCCCACTCCTCACTGATACCGATGGAATTTCCACGGGGAAACAGGAGAATGGAGGCCTGAAGGGAGCTCTCAGCTGAGGAGCATCACTGTCCTGCCCATCCCAGCTTTTAAGGACGGTTTTACATTTCCAGCCCATTCCAGCTTTTAAAGACGGTTTTACATTTACAGCCCATTCCAACTTTTAAAGAGGTTTTACATTTACAACCCATTCCAGCTTTTAAAGACGGTTTTACATTTCCAGCAGGGCCTGGGGGACAGGCTGGGCTGGGCTGGGATTGCCTGTGGCACACCCGGCCCCATGGGCAAAGCCGTGCCAGGGATGGAAACGCTCCCAGCTCCGCTCTGTCCCGCATCAGCGCCGGCCAGAGCCCAGCAGTGTGCCTCTCCCCAGGAGTTTGTCCCTCAGGATCTGGGTTTAACTCAGCCTTAAACACTCCTGTCAGTGTGCCTCACCCCATCTGCTTTCTCTCTGCTCTGTCCCGGGGTTTAAAATTCAGCTTTGCCTTTGCAATTTGCTGCCCGGGGGCTGTGGGGATGCAGTTTGTTGGCTGCAGCAGAGCCCAGCGAGGTGATGTCACTGTGGGACACAATGAATGGAGACACGGAGTGGATAGAAGGCTGCTGGACCCTTCGTGAGGAGGAGCTCAGGTTGATTTTCCAAGCTTCTTTTATATTTTTTACAAATGTGCTCACCTTAGAGGTGGGACCCCTGGGAACCATTGGTCACTCTCAGAGACCACCACGCCAAGTCCCTCCTCTGGGAACAAATGTAAAAAAACAAGAGAGTTTACAATGTGTGACTTTGTTCACCAGATTCGGCCCCTGGGAACAGAATTTTCCTAAAACCAAAACACGGCAGGCGCGAATTGTGGCAACAAGGTGTGAGAGTCACAGCCCGGCCCAGGGCAGCTGAGAGCTGCTGATCACCCCTCCCTGCCCAGACCAGCGCTCCTCTGCAAGTTCCAGCTGCTCCGAGGGAAAAGGGGATTTGGAAAGGGAGGAGAGGGAGCTCCCGAGGTGGCCGGGGGGGCTCCAGGTGAGCCCTTCCTTGGAAAAGGAGAAGAGGGAGCTCCGGGGCTCCAGGTGAGCCCCCCCAGCCCTGCTGCCCACACCTCCTCGCCTTCCAGCCCCCTGAGGTTAGGAGCTTAGAGCAAAGAGGGATGTGAGCAGTCAAAATAGCCGCTGCTAAGACAGTAACGGGATTAGACAGCTAAAGCACGGCCCCTGCTCCGGCAGCCGGCCCGGGGAGCGTGCCCTGCAGAGCACGGGCTGGCCCCGCAGCCTGCGCTGCTCACCAGACACGGCTCAGCCCGGCCAGGCCAGGCTGGAGCTGCCCCAGGGCATCGCAGGGAACCGGGGCAGCGCTGGCTCCCTGCACAGGGGGCAATCAGACCGGTGATCATCACTGGTTTTACCATAAGGACCGCCTAAAGTCTAAATCTTCAGTCTCTGTCTCTAAAGCAGAGGATAAATGCAGCGTGCAGGAGGCTCAGTGACCTCTTGGGCACCGCTGTCGCTGTCGGACACGAAAAAACGACACGGACTCATGATTTCAGAAGGCTGATGCTCCCAAGAAGGGCTGGTTTATTCTCAGAACCCATTTTTATACTTTTTACAATGTGCCCACCTAAGAGGTGGGATCCTTTGAACCATTGGTCACACCAAGGGTCAACGAGCAAAGCCCCTCCTTAGGAGAGAAATGTGAAAAACAAGAGAGTTTACAGAGTGTGACCTTGTTTAGCAGCTTTAGTCCCTAAGAAAGAACTTCAGAAAAGCCAACCATGACAGGCAGTGACTGCACTTCTCCTTCTTCTTCGTCTCATTTTTGTGCAGTGATGATGACACTGAGTAACTTTAGAGGGATGGGGTCAGAGTAGAAGGCACCTGTTCAGTGCAGAGCACAGATATTGGTTCACAATTGTAAATAATGTGCAGGGAATTTTCTGTATATCAGATGTCGCTGTTGGACACCAAAGAAGAGACGTGAGTCTTGTTCAGAAGGCTGATGCTCCAAAAAGGGGCTGGTTTATTCTCAGAAGTTATTTTTATACCTTTTTACAATGTGCCCACCTAAGAGGTGGGATCTTTTGAACCATTGGTCACACCAAGGGTCAACGAGCGAAGCCCCTCCTGAGGAGAGAAATGTGAAAAACAAGAGAGTTTAGAAAGTGTGACCTTGTTTAGCAGTTTAGGTCCCTGGGAAAGAGCTTGAGAAAACCCAAACACGACAAACAGTGACTACACACCGCTCCAGCAGCGACCAGGGACACACCGGCCCCGGGCAGGGAGGGAGAGGCTGCAGCAAAACCTGCTCGGCTCTAAACCCCAGCAGAAGCTGCAGCACAGCCTTGGTTTGCAGCCCAGCACAGCCTGCAGCCAACAAAGTGCATCCCCACAGCCCCCGGGCAGCAAATTGCAAAGGCAAAGCTGAATTTTAAAGCCCGGGACAGAGCAGGGAGAAAGCAGATGGGGTGAGGCACACCGGCAGGAGTGTTTAAGGCTGAGTTAAACCCAGATCCTGAGGGACAAACTCCTGGGGACAGGCACACGTTTCCCCAGGGCTGAGTTACACGGCTGGCTTCTCGCACGAGGTGGATTTCTGCTGTTCTCAGACTTGTCTGAATCCGATTTATTCCAACCTGTGAGCGTGACACTTCCCTGGTACATTAAATCCTCTGGGGAAAAAAAAAAAAAATAAAAATGCAGCTGGCATAAAATCTGGTGAGTCTTTGTCAGCGCCCATCTTTGCAAAGATCTGATTTCAGCGTGGAGCTGTCACCCAGCTCCTCATCCCACGGAGCTGGAGGCCACTCAGAGCTGCTCCCCTCGCAGCTCAGCCACTTCAAAGGCAGGAGCTGGATGTTTTCAGAGAGCCCTCACTGGCTATTTGCAGTTCCAGGGGCTGCCAGGCTAAATTTAGGGGTGCAGATAAGAATATCATCCTCGGGCACCCAGCTCCAAGGGCACTGGGAACATGGAGAGCAGCCAAGGCTCCAACAATGAAATTCCAAGGCAGCAATTCCCAATTTGGTCAAGCATGGAAAAAAAAAAAAAAATCCAAAAATTTAGGGCTTGGAAATGATTTAAACATTTCCTATTTTCTCTAAAGAAGGAAAGGAAAGGAAAGGAAAGGAAAGGAAAGGAAAGGAAAGGAAAGGAAAGGAAAGGAAAGGAAAGGAAAGGAAAGGAAAGGAAAGGAAAGGAAAGGAAAGGAAAGGAAAGGAAAGGAAAGGAAAGGAAAGGAAAGGAAAGGAAAGGAAAGGAAAGGAAAGGAAAGGAAAGGAAAGGAAAGGAAAGGAAAGGAAAGGAAAGGAAAGGAAAGGAAAGGAAAGGAAAGGAAAGGGGAAAGGGGAAAGGAAAGAGGAAGGGAAGGGAAGGGAAGGGAAGGGAAGGGAAGGGAAGGGAAGGGAAGGGAAGGGAAGGGAAAGGAAAGGGGAAGGGAAAAGGAAAAGGAAAAGGAAAAGGAAAAGGAAAAGGAAAAGGAAAAGGGAAAAAAGAAAAATCCTCTGCATTTGACCAAGATTTGAAAAGTATTTGAAAAAAGGAAATATCACTCAAAAAAAAAAAATGGAGGGGGGGAAAGAAGCGGTATCCAAATTCCTGCCAATGTTTTTTTGAGTCTTGGAGCCGCCTGCACAGACCTGCCCGAGCCTCAGCCGTGCCCTGGAAGGCGCTCCCGGCAGGGGCTCTCCGAGCTCCCCTCTCCCGGTTTATTGTCACAACAAGTCTCCTTCCCAGATCCGCCTCCTCCTGGCAGCGCCGAGCGGAGAGCTCGGGATGCGGCCGGGGGAATCCACCCAGGGCCACCCCAGCCAGGCGTTCCGGGAGCAGCCGGGCTCAGAAAACCCATCCCGGGCAGCCTTTCCTTTCCTGCCCCCCTCTCCCTGCCCGCGCTCCCCGCCCCCAGGAAAAAAAAAAAAAAGAAAAAAAAAAAAAAAAAAAAAAAAAAAAAAAAAAAGTTCTTAAGTTGCAGGCAGGAAAACAAGGACGGGAAAAGCCGCGAGTGGGAGCGAGGAGCAGCAGCAGCTCCCTGGCGGGGGTGGGAAGCCGGGAGCACAAACCCTGCGGGGTCAGACCCCAGCCCAGCCCCTGCCCCGCTCCCTCCCACACCCCAAGCGGCACTGGAACCCCTGACAGAGGAGAACCACGCTCAGCTTGCACCAAAACATTTCATATTTCAGTCCTTGCTTGTCAGCTCTGTTATAAATGCGTGTTTTGGAGTTGGCTTTTCGCACGTAACAAGCTGATTGCTTTATGTGTAAGATGGGAAGGTTGTATGGCACGTTCTTTTATTAATAGAATTTGAAAAACGTGATAGATTAATATCCTGAGATTGTAACAAAGTAGAGATGGGATTGTTGTAGCTCCTCAAATAGATAGAAGACAGGAGGGGCATCTGGAATTCCTGAAGATAAGGAACAATTGAGCCTTGTGGAAGAAGGCAGATTTACCACCTCCATCCAGACTCTATGGAGCCCCATAAATAAACTGTGTACTTAAGGGGGGTCTTGAAACCAAAATGAATATTTGAATCATGCATTAGCTTATTTTAAATATGTAACACCAAGACTTTTAAACACCAAGGAATTTGGAACGGGTGGTGTGTGTTGCTTTGCACCCTCAGCTGAGGAGCTGTCTTCTTTTGTCTCCTTATTGTCTATTTTTAGTCTATTTTATTTTTATTAAACTTATCAATCAATATAAAAAGGCGAAAGGTCGTTTTTCTACAATAACTAAAATATCCCGAAAAGAGCAAAGAGCCTCTCTCTCTGCTGGCTGCAGACAAGATCCCAGCTGAGATACTGGTTAATTACTTAATTTTCTCTCCTTCTCTGTAGCCAAGGAATGAAATGGTTGCCCTGTGATCACAGCAAAGGGAGGCAGGAACAGCAGAGTGACTGCACTTGGTGTGATCTGACCGAGGAGGAACCAAAAACCCAAAGGAGGAACCCACAACAGCAGGGCCGCTGATTTCTCTGCAGAAAAGACACCCAAGGCTTCCCTGCAAAGCTCCCTGTGGCTCCCTGGGGCTGAGGTGGACAGACGGCTCCAGCTCAGCCCCTGCTCCCTCCTCTGCTCACAGACAAAAATATCCACGAGATTAAACACCCAGCCCTGCCTCAGCAGAGCACTCCTGGGGCTGTTTGGGGTGCAGTGTGTCCCTGCTGCCAGCACCCCGGTGGCAGGAGCTGCTTTGGGGCACGGGGGAGAGCACAGGACCAGCTGTGGGTGCCCCCTGTGCCACAGCTCCGGCCACATCCCACCCACCCAGGGCCCTCAGGAATAAAGGACAACCACTTTATTATTTATATTATTAAACCACTTTATGGTTTAAACCACCTGCCTGGGGGCTCCCTCTGATGTCCTCCAAGTGAAACTTGACGCTGCTCGGCAAAGACACACCTCTTTCCCAGGGTGTTGTGCAGAATCCTGCATTTTTAACGTAGCACAGGAAATATGAAAAGAGGTGGGCAGAACCCAAACAGCCCCGCTGGCCAGGCCCAGCAGCAGGGAGCAAACCAAAGGCTTTGCTTGGCTCATCCATCCACCCACCCGTGATTTCCCGGGGCTTTGGAAGCTGCAGCTCCTCCGCTGGCAGATTTTTAAAGGGTCACATCGCTGCTTCCCTCAGGAGCAGCTCTGCAAGAGGGTTTTTTTTTGTTCCTCCCTCCTCTCTCTCCCGCCGCTGTTTCCTGACTCCACAGGGCGATGGGTCGGTTGCAAAAGATTCTCATTCCCTTTCTGGGATTGGTTTTGGCCTTCTGGTTCTATTCTGCGAGGGACACTTTCACACCGGGTAAGTATCCAAAGAGCATCTGTCTTTAAGGGAAAAAAAACGACCAAAAAAAGCCACATTTGGGTTTTTTTTTTTTTTGCATAGAAACCGGGCAGAGCTCGGACCAAGCCACGTCCGAGCCTTGATGTGGTGGTGGATACTGGGAAGTTGCTTTAACAAAAGTTTGAAAGCAAACTGAGCAAGGGCCAGGCAGGAAAAGCTGGCGAGGGAGCAGGTGAAGCAAGGGGCAAGAGGGCACCGAGTGCTCCGTTCTCCTCTGTGCAGGGAAAGAGCTCAGAAACGGGGCTTGTCAGTGCTGGAGCTTAACTTCGGAGCAGGCACTCCGTGGCTTGTTTTGATGACAGAACGGTTGGGGCGTTGATAAATTGTGCCCTGGCTGGTGGAAAAAGCTGCTGGAAGCGTCCCTGTGTCGCTGCACTCTGCAGCAGCTCCACAGCTTTTTCCATGAGATGGGAGAGCCCTGCTGAAGGAGACTCCCAGGCTCCTTCACCTCCCAGTTCACTGCTGGTTCCCAAGGGCGCTCAGCAACCCATTTTTTTTTGGTTTTGTTCCTAGTTTGAAGGTTTTTTTTCTAATAGCGTTGGGATAACTGAAATGGCTGTGCCTCCGTGGCAGAGATGCTGCGGGGGAAGCGCGTGATCGTGACAGGAGCCAGCACGGGCATCGGGGAGCAGATGGCTTATCACCTGGCACGGATGGGATCCCACCTCCTGCTGACGGCGCGCACCCGGGCCAAGCTGCAGAACGTAAACGGCAGGCGGGGCACCCCGGGGTGCTGGGGGGCACGGCGGGGAGGGCACCTCCCGTCATCACAGCCACGGGAGTTCTGCAGCACAGGTCCCAGCTGGGCACGGTGACAGTCACAGGTCCCAGCTGGGCAGGGTGACAGGCACAGCTCCCAGCTGGGCACAGAGACAGTCACAGCTCCCAGCTGGGCATGGTGACAGGCACAGGTCCCAGACAGGCACAGTGATAGTCACAGCTCCCAGCAGGGCACAGAGACAGTCACAGCTCCCAGCTGGGCAGGGTGACAGGCACAGCTCCCAGACAGGCACAGGTCCCAGATGGGCATGGTGATAATCACAGGTCCCAGTCAGGCACAGGTCCCAGCTGGGTACGGTGACAGGCACAGCTCCCAGCCAGTCACAGGTCCCAGTCAGCCAGAGGTCCCAAACAGGCACAGTTGACAGGCACAGGTCCCAGACAGGCACAGGTCTCAGCTGGGCATGGTGGCAATCACAGGTCCCAGCAGGGCACAGTGACAATCACAGGTCCCAGCCAGCCACAGCTCCCAGACAGGCACAGTGACAGCCACAGCTCCCAGCCCGCTCTGTGCCCTCCCGCAGGCACAGCACCCTGCTCTCCGCCTCCCCGCGTGTGAGCTGCTGCACACCCATCCCCACACACCCTCATTCCAGGGCAGTGCTCGGCAGGCTCCCGCTGCCCTGCACACGCTGCAGCTGAGCAATCCCAGCTCAGTCTGCGGGCAGAAGCAGCCAGACTGCCTCGGGTAAGGCGCTCGCACAAGGAATTCATCTCCCGGGCTCCCTTTGAAGCTCACAAAGCTCCAAACGCGCTCCCACACCTCCAAACCGCCGGGTTTAAGGTGGGGACACACCACAGGCAGCTCAGGCTGGTTTAAGGTGGGGACACATCCCAGGCAGCTCAGGCTGGTTTAAGGTGGGGACACATCCCAGGCAGCTCAGGCAGGCACTCCCACAGCCCGGGGAGGGGGCTCCGGGGTGTTATAAGTGTGTCTCAATAATTGACTGGACACAAGCCCAATTAAAATAATATTGGAATTTATTAAGCAAGCAACAGTAAGCAAAACAATGCTGGGCGGCCGTGGGGTCTCCTGTCCCACCACAGCTGTCCCATACCACCAAAAGTCTCTGCTCTTTATACTTTGCAGCTTCCTGTGCCACGTTTCTGTTTATTTTGTGTTTGTGAAGTGTTGCGGGGCGGGGGGGTCTTCCCAGTGGTCGTGAGAATGAGGTCCCATCCCTGCAAAAACTGGTTGCTCAGCTTTTTAGTTCTGCTTATCTTTTCTTTACTTTGCCGGACGTCTGAAGGAATAGTCTTGATGAGATGACAAGGTTTTCTCTGTAGCATGGTTTAGTGAACAATGACTGATGGTAATTTATTACACGGGGGGCAGGGAGGGTGATGATGATGATGATGATGATGATGATGATGATGATGATGATGATGATGATGCTGACCCCGCTGCCGTGCAGGTGGTGCGGCGGTGCCTGGAGCTGGGAGCGGCCTCGGCGCGGTTCGTCAGCGGCACCATGGAGGACACAGCCTTCGCCCAGCACGTGGTGAGGGAGGCACAGACCTCGCTGGGTACGTCTGCCACCCACCCTGCACTCTGCCAGCAGCTCGGCTTGGCCCTGCTTTTTTTGCAAAAAAAAAAAAAAGCCTTGGGAGATGTTGCCATGCTTCGTGCCGGCCTGTTTGAGTTTCAGAGAATTCTTTTCCCAGAGAACGAAACTGGCACACAAAGTCATGTAATGTAAAATACTGAGTGTTCCCACATCTGTTCTGAAGAGGAGGGACTTCAGTGGTGGTCTCTGGAACTGACCAATGGTTCCCCAAAGTCCCACCTCTAAGGTGGGCACATCTGAAAAAGTACAAAAGGAGTCAGAAAAATAAACCGTGGTCCCTTGCTTGCAAGGGGCCACGCAGCCTCTGAATCACTCCCTGCCTCGTTCATTGTGTCCCACAGTGACAGGGAGAGATGGGGAGAGATGGGGAGAGGTGGGGTATAAGAACCGAGCTGCAGTGGGGTTCAATGAGAGATTTCCGGAGATGCTCTTAGGACACGTGGGTTATTGGTCGTGGTTTATTGGTCCTGGGGACAGGCAACCTGACCGGCACCAGCTGAAGCATTCCAGAGGTCAGGAGGAAGCAATGGGAAGGAAAGGGAGCAGCAGAAGGGAAAGTCCGAGGGGCCAAATTTCCTGTTACATTTACATTTTATCCCTTTCTATGCTGAATATTCTGGTCAGCACCAACCAACCAGTACAGGGTACAAAACCTACAGAATTTACATACAGCCTAGGACAACTATTACATTACCATACTACTCTACGTGCTAAAAACCTGGAAAACCACCTTTTTCCTGCTACCTGGCAGGGCCCAACCCCCTTTTACATCCCTTTGTCTGGGGAGGAGGATTGCTCAATCACCAGGGTCTTGGTCCTCAGCTAACTCAATCACCATCTTCCTGCTTAGCGTTCTATAGCTCCAATCTTGCTTTTAACTCTTATCTCTCCTGCAGGTTTTACACTCTTAGAATCTTTCACCAATAAACCATCTCTGCAGGGCCTTCCTGCTTCATCCTCCCCAACAACGGGGAAAACGCTCTCCCGGTCCTGCCCTGTGCAGCTCGGCTCCCCTGCCCGCCTGGCTGCCTCTCAAACTGAACTGCGCTCTGGATTTCAGCTCTGTGGCCTCCTGGCATCTCCCGTTGCAGTGTCCCAGCCCTGGATTTCATCAGCCCACTGCCGGGGTCTGATGGATCCGGCAGCCCCGGCCACTGTGGCCATGGGTCAGGGCTCAGAAATGCCCCAGGCCAGCTCCCTGTGGAGCGCTCCCTCTCCCTCCCCGGCCCACAGACAATCCAGGGGTGATCTCCCTTGGGCCGTGGTATTTGCGTTTTGAACTAAAAAAAAAAAAAAATTAAATATATATATCACAACAAAATATTTACTGGCAGCCTCCATCCAGGCTGTATCCCTGCTCCGGAGATAACAGGCCACAGCTCTGACCCAAAAACCTGATTTCCTTGGATCACACTCACTCTGCTCCCAGAAAATGCTGTTTTGCTGGTTGCTCCCCTGCAGCACTAATGCCCGTTTCTCTGCCTGCAGGAGGCCTTGACATGCTGATCCTGAACCACGTCGGTGCCTCCTACTTTGGCTTTTTTGATGGGGACGTCGAGCACGTGCGAAAGCTCCTGGAAATCAACTTCCTCAGCTACGTGGCCATGGCCACGTCAGCCCTGCCCATGCTGAAGGAGAGCGAGGGCAGCATCGTGGTGGTTTCATCCATGGCAGGTGAGTGGGCAGCGTCCAAAGGCACCTGGGCTGATTGTCAGAAGCAGCACACAGAGACACCAGCATCCTACAGGAGCCATAACAGCTTGAAACTAAAACCCCTAAAACACCAAAACCAGCCCCAACTCCCAAACCCAGCCCCAATACCCAGATGGGTTTGGGGTTCTCTTGATGGAATTTGTTTTCTGCTCAATCCAATTGCCCCGTTTTGATTTTTTTTCCAGCACTGCAATTAAAACCCCACAGCTGCTGTGCTGCTCAGTGTTCTGGTGACCAGCTCAGTGGCCAGGGACAAGAGTTTCAGCTTTGCTCCATCTCTCCCCTCTGAGGGCTTTGTGCTTGCTGTGGGTTGCCCATGCCCCGAGCAGAGATGTGAGCCATGGCTTTGGCCTTAAGAGCTGGAAGCCAACCAGAACATTTGTAAGGCTGCTGTTCAGGATGACACCTCGCTGACTGTAAACTCCCTTTGGGTAAAACACCACCTCTGATGAAGGGCAAGAGAGGGGCTGAGGCAGAGCAGCCTCCCGTGCTAACACAGAACTTCACTCTGTGTCCAGGTAAAGTCGGGTTTCCCTTTACCGTCCCCTACTCCGCGACTAAGTTTGCCCTGGATGGATTTTTCAGCTCCCTGAGGCAGGAATTCGCCATTCAGAGCATTAACGTGTCCATCACGCTCTGCATCCTCGGCTTCATCGACACCGGTAAGAGCCCTGCCCTCCTGTCCCTGCCCGGGGCTGAGCATCCCCACCCCTCGGCAGGCTCCTCCTGCTGCCCCCGCCCCTCTGCCACCGCCTCAGCGCCTCGGGGGGGGCTGCCACCTCCGGGGGTGTCACCTCCGGGGATGTCACCTTTGGGGATGCCACCTTTGGGGGATGTCACTTTTGGGGGATGTCACCTCCGGGGGATGTCACCTTTGGGGGATTCACCTTTGGGTGCTGCCACCTCTGAAGGATGCCACCTCCGGGGGATGTCATCTTTGGGGGATGTCACCTTTGGGGGATGCTAACTCTGGGGGATGTCACCTCTGGGGCATGTCACCTTTGGGTGCTGCCACCTCTGAGGGATGTCACCTTTGGGGGCTGCCACCTTTGGGGGATGCCAGCTCTGGGGGATGCCACCTTTGGGGGATGTCACCTCTCCCCCAACCAAAACCCAGCCTCAGAAATCATTCACTTCCCCACACCCCCCAAACCCGGGCCCCGCCGCCTACAGGCCGGCCCAGCCCAACACCCCCTCGGGATCCCCACTCTCCCCTCATCCCCCTGGGGATCCCCGCTGGCCCCGCAGCCCCCCGGGGGTTGCCCGGCGCTGACCCCGACCCGCAGAGCGCGCAGTGCGCGCCGCCGCCGAGGTGCTGCGGGAGCGGCCGGCGCCGCGGGACGAGTGCGCGCTGGAGATCCTCAAGGGCGCAGCGCTGCGCCGGAGGGAGCTCTACTACCGCTACAGCTCCACCAGGCTGCCGCTGCTGCTGCGGGACTGCGCCGCAGAGCTCCTCGATTACCTGGTGCGGAGCCGCTACCGCCTGCCCGCGCCCCCCGAAGCCCCCCGCCCGCCGCAATGAGCCGCGGCCACCGGGAGGGTCCCCGGCCACCCCCCGCGGCCACCGGGAGGGCCCCCGGCCAACCCCCGCGGCCACCGGGAGGGTCCCCGGCCACCCCCCGAGGCCACCGGGAGGGTCCCCGGCCACTCCCCGAGGCCACCGGGAGGGTCCCCGGCCACCCCCGCGGCCACCGGGAGGGTCCCCGGCCACCCCCCGAGGCCACCCGGAGGGTCCCCGGCCACCCCCCGGTTGCTGCCCGGCATCGCCCGCTGGGTGATGCGCTGGCGGCACCCGCGGGGCTGGCAGCGGCCGCGCGACGCTAATTATGAAGCTAATTGTTGAATAAAGTGCGCTAAGCCGACAGATCTGAGTGTGCTGGAGGGGTTTTTATCGCCTTTCTCGGCTGGTGGTGGGCGCAGCTCCGCCGGGGATCCAGGGGCAGCCACAGCAGCTGTGCCTCCCCACCCTCCCAGGGAACAATTCCTTCCTGATTTCACTTCTCCGTGCTCCGGGATCACCTACACAAAGCAGCACACACAGAGTGGGTTCTGCCCTTTAAGCTTTCAGAAAATCACTCCCAAACCCGCCCAGCAGCCACCGAGCAGCATCACAACGCTGGGAAAGCTGAAGATCTTTCCTACTCCTCCACTTGGCTCTTCTACTGCCTTCTGCCACCCATGGATTCCTCAACAGTGACATTTCTCAGGGCTAAGAGCCACCCAACAAAGTGCCAGTATTACACCCACGGTGATATCCCAGAGGATCAAGCAGAATCATCAGTAATGGCTGGGAAATGGAATTCTTGCCAGCCCTGGCCTCTCCAGATGTTGCTGTGAAGCTGTGCAGGGAGTGCTGAGCAGTAAATGCTGGTGGCAGCCAGCGAGGAGGGGCAGGGTTCCTCCTGCTTGAGATGTGGAGTGGGGAGAGAGGGATGTCCACTCCTCCCACAGATGTCTGCTCTGAGGGGACACTGCTGTCCCAGCCCAGGACAGCCAGCAAACCACGCACCCACTGCTCTGTGCAGCTGGACCTGGTCAGTGCCTTCCCTTCAGCCCTCTCAAAAAGCACACCTGGCAGCCCTGGCAGGCCAAAGGGTGCAAAGGGACAGCCTAAAGTCCAAAGCCACACTCTTCATTAGGTTAATGTTTGCTAAATCACCGGCAGGGCAAAGAGAAGGTCCAACAGAAACCAGCAAAACTTGTGTCAGATAAGAAACCAGCTCAAAACTTCCCAGCCCCGTTTGCAGCCTCCAGCCACCTCCACCTCTGCAAAGGGATGGGATTGCTCTTGAAGGTTTTCATCCCTTTGCTGGGAGCAGCACTGGCCTTTTATTTTTATTCAGCACCTGAGAACTTCGATGAAGGTAAGTGCTGGGAGCAGCAGGCTTTGCAAGCACAGCAAGGCTGCTGCCAGAAGGGCACAGGGACCTGGAACCGCCTGGCAGAGTCAGAGCAGGAGGGCTGGGAGGGCAGACAGCCCCTGGGCCAGGGGTCAGAGCACAGGGAAAACTCATGGAACTACACTGGCTCTGCTGGGACCACACAGTGCCTGACCTCTGCAAATGACTTATCCAGGAAATAAGTCGTTTCCCTGCTTTAAACATTCAACCCTGCTAAACATTCAAACCATTTTGGTCAGCTCTGCCCACTCCCTCTGCAAACTACTTATTTAGGAAATAAGTCGTTTTGCTGCTTTAAACATTCAATCCTTTTGAACATTCAGACCTTTGTGGTCAGCTCTGCCTGCTCCCTGGCCAGGCTGGGTGCTGAGCTCCAGCCCTACACGTGCTCCCCACCAAAGTGGGGTCAGGGACCAGACTCCAGCAGGGTCTGCTGAGGCTGGCAGGGCCAGAGAGGAACTGCAGGGACAGAGAGGAACTGCAGGGATGGGGAAGAACTGCAGTGCCCACCTGCAGAGGGACAGCCAGGGCCGTGCCAGCCCTGAGCTTTGCACCCTCCTCTGCAGAGATGCTGCGGGGGAAGCGTGTGATCGTGACAGGGGCCAGCAGTGGCATCGGGGAGCAGATGGCTTATCACCTGGCACGGATGGAGACACACCTGCTGCTCACGGCACGGACAGAGGCCAAGCTGCAGAAGGTAAATGGCAGGTGGGGCATTGCTGGGCTGGGCTGGGTGTGGATGTTCACACCTGGCACCCTCCAGACCCACCCCAGGGCTTCCCCGGCCCAGGACAGGAACAGCCTGGGGTGGGTATAATCAATTATAGCAATTAATCACTGCTATTTTGTGGGGTCTGTGCTGGGAGAGCAGCTTTGTGGTTTGTCCCAAAAGGACAACCTCTCCTTGCACTCCAACACAGGCACAGACCCCTCAGCCAAGTCCAGGCTTGTTTCAGGCAGTGTAGGACCCAGGGTAAATATAGCAAGGTGAATCCTGCGTGGCTCCCTCAGAGAGGTTGGACGAATCAGTGGAGATAGGAAATGGATCTGCTTCAGGAGTCTTGTCCAGAGATTTTATAGCAGTTAGCAGCAGGGTTCCTTGCAGGGGAGCCCCTCCAACCTCCTTCTGTCCCCACAGGTGGTGGAGAAGTGCAAGGTGGGGGTTCCTTGCAGGGGAGCCCCTCCAACCCCCTTCTGTCCCCACAGGTGGTGGAGCGGTGCCTGGAGCTGGGCGCTGCCTCCGCCCGCTACATCAGCGGCTCCATGGACAGCCCCAGCCTGCCCCAGGAGCTGCTCAGGGAGGCTGAGAACACCTGGGGTAGGTGCCTGTGCAGCTCCTCCTCACCCACACGGCACAGCCCAGCCGCCTGCTTGGAGGTGATGATGATGATGGCAAAAACCTGCTCTGCCCCTCAGGTGGCCTGGACATGCTGATCCTCAACCACATCGGCCAGAGCGGCTTCACCTTCTTCAGCGGGGACGTGGGCCACGTCCGGCAGCTCATGGAGATCAACTTTGTCAGCTACGTGGCCATGGCCACGGCTGCCCTGCCCATGCTGAGGGAGAGCCAGGGCAGCATCGTGGTGGTTTCATCCATAGCAGGTGAGTCTCGGGGTCTCTGGTGCCCGAGAATGAGGGGTGGGCGCTGCCCTTGGTCCTTCAGGAAGCCCCAGGCCGCCCATAGAAAAGACGAGGAGTCTTCAGATGTTCTTTTTCTGGGTTTTCCTCCTTGTTTATTTTATCTTCTCTCTGTACTTTTCTCTGAGCTCTGCCAAGGTCTGGACAGCACCTGGGGGCAACAGGCGAGGACTGCCCCCCTGCCCACAGCTCATCATCTTATACACAGATAATTATGTGTACATTATTTACAATTGTGACCCAATGCGTGCACTTGACACTAAACAGGTGTTTTCTACTTTGACCCAATCCCTCTAAATCTACTTCATGTCATCACCACTGTGAAAAATGGAGACAAAGAAGAAGGAGAAGACTCTGGGGTAACGCCCAGAATCCTCCATCTTGTCTCTGGTCCTTCTTATCTTAAAACCTTATTAGTATTAAATTATTATATATATTATTATTATTATTATTATTATTATTAAAACCTTATTATCTGTGAAAATATTATTACTTTCTACTACCTTTGAGGGCTTGCAATTCCTCCCATAATGTTGGTAATTTTTCCCATGGGCTATAATGGAGACCCCTGCCTGTCTGGGGTCCATTCCAGGGTCTGTAACCCCCCTGCACATATCTCAGACCCCCCTGTACAGGTTTTAAACCCCCCTGTACAGGTTTCTGCTTGTCCAGGGTTTCCAAAGGAAAACCCTGGACTCCTACAGGTGAGCTCACAGGGGCCCTGCCCACAGCCTGCCCAGGGGTCCCTGCCCTTCTCTTCTCCAAAGGGAGGAGTAAGGACCACAAGCAGAGAGCTGGGGCTCACGGTCAGCAGGTGATTTAGACCTTTGGTGCACAATTCAAACCCTCTGGTGTAGTCACTGCTTGTCATGTTTGGGTTTTCTGGTCCGTGTCTTTCTTTCGTGTCCAACAGCAACACTCTGGGACATTTATGGGACATTTATACTTTGTCCTGTCAGCCTCTTGGCACCCTCTGGTCACCTCCACAGGCTGCAGTGCAGGTGATTTCACACATTGAGCTCACATTTGCAACATGGGCATCTCTGCAGGGATCCAGGAGCAGGGTCAGCTGCACTGGAAGGCGCTTTGTGCCACGTGTTTTAAAAACATGAAATAGTTCCTGCTGGTGCTTTGGTGAGCGTATCAATTATTTTTAATTTCTTCAAACTGCTACTGTAGCATGCAAATAGAGCAGAAATGAGAGGGCTTTTTTTTTATTATTATTTTTTTTTCCCTCACATTCCTGCCTGTGTTTATGTCTCCCAAGCATTCAGGACAGCTTATTCTGGGCAGGAGGAAGAGAGAGCTGTGCAGCCTGGTGCCTGCCCAGCCCCTGAACCCCAGCACTGTGTCTCTGCTCCAGGTAGAATTGCTGGCCCTTTCACTGCTCCCTATTCCGCAACCAAGTTCGCCTTGGAGGGATTTTTCAGCTCCTTGAGGCAGGAACTCATCATAGACAAGGTGAACGTCTCCATCACGCTCTGCATCCTGGGCTACATCAACACAGGTAAGCCCAGCCCCACCGGGACCCCATGGCTCAGCCCATTCCGGGCACAGCCAAGCTGAGCCCACCACCCACTCCCTGGTCCTTCCCAGCCTGCTGGAGCCCCCTCCCCTCCTGCAGCCTGTGCAGCTGTGGGAGCAGGACCCTGACTCTCAGAGAGGTGTGGCCCCAGGCCTTTGGCTCTGCCACCCTCACAGCCAACTCAGGCAAGGTCCTGTGGCCACTTGTCGCAACAGGACACAAAATAAGGACAGGGACTCGTGTTTCAGAAGGCTGAAGATGACTCCAATCTGCCTTTCTTGCCTGAGACTTCTTCCCTTTATACTGTCTTACAAAGAACCCACCCAAAGGGGTGGAAGAAAGACAAACTCCTTGGACCACATTGGTCAAGTCAGAGGGACCTCAAGCAAAGTCCCTCCTTTGGGAAAGGAATGCAAAAAAACAGGATACTGTTAGAAAAACATGTCCCTTGTTGACAGAACAGTGCCTGGGGAAGTGTTTTAGAGAGATCAAAACATCACAGGCACCAACCACGACTACAGCCACTCAAGAGGTGGAAAGGGATTAAGAGGTGGAAGAGATTAAGGAGGACTTCCTCCAAATCTCAGCTGTGCAAATTAGAGGCCCCGGTATCCAACGCAGGCGCCCCTTTGATGGGGAGAGAAAGTACACCCCACGATCTGAGTTGTGGTTCTTCCTGCGTGAATCTGGAGAAAACATGAGGAGATGGGATGGAAAACCCACTGCTGCTCTGGCACAAGGGGTGCACAATTTGAAGGAAGGCAGGATTCAAAGAGGAGGTCCCACCAAACAGAGAGCAGCAGCTCCAGTTGTTTGCAGCCAGGACATCAAGTACGATGACATGTCCAATCCCCTTGAGGGAACCCCTAAGACCTACACCCAAGGAAAGAAGGATCATCAGGCTTAGAGGGGCCCTGGTTACAATGGTTATTTTCACAGTTCCGAGCCTTGTTGAACAGGTCTGATCCCTGGAGTTTGAGGATGCCCCAGACCCCCAGACCGAGCCGATGGTGGCGGTGGCCGTGCCCTCTCCTGACATCTCCGTGTCCCCCCTTGCAGAGAGCGCCGTGCGCGCCGTCTCGCACGTTATCCCGGAGACGCCGGCCCCCAAGGAGGAGTGTGCCCTGGAGATCATCCGGGCAGGAGCCCTGCGGCGGCGGGAGCTGTGGTACCCGCCCCGCACCATCGGCGGCATGCTGCTCCTCCGCAGCTTCGCCCCCGAGCTGCTCGACTCCATCGTCCGCGGCAGCTACCGCCTGGAAAACGTCAGGAGGACGTAGAGCTTCTTCCCTTTTCCCTTCCCTTGTGCTGGGACACGAGCAGGACGGGTCTGGGGGCTAACCCAGCTGCTCGGCTGCCGCTTTCCACCCCGCTGGGGCGTCTCTGTGCTGACGCCCTGGCAGCCTGGGGCAGGACACGCCGGGAGTCTGTAACGCAGCACAAAAATGTCCTTTTTGGTAAGGGGCTCTTGTAAAGGGCTTTTTTTTCCGACCAGGAGGCGCTTCAGAGAAGTCCTGCAGCAGCATCTGCTTGCCAGTGTCCTGCCCACCAGCAGGATTCCTGCTCAACCTGCAGGAACTGTTCCCTCTGGAAAGGCACCGAGGCAGCTGAGCTGAGCCCTGGCCCGGAACCGAGGTTTGGGCCAAGCAACACAAACCACCCAAAGCCACGAGAGAGTCTCTGAATCTGGAGATTTTCTGTCGCACCTCCCTTCCATGCCGGTCTTTGTAAAAAATAAATCCCCTGTTCCTTTGAGATCTCTGCTCTTCCGGGTGTTCCTGCTCCACGTGCACAAGCAGGGAACCCTTATCAGGGCACGGCGCCCTTATCAGTGCCCAGCTGGCTAAACCGACCTCCTCCTGATTTGCATTAACGAAGCTTTCACTTCTCTAAAGACCTTAAATGAATTTCTGCCATTCCTGGCCTCTCCTCAGCTGCCAAAACACACTTCCCCCCCACCCCTCTTTTCCAATCTGCAAGAAGCCTTACAATAATAGCCTTGCTGTACTTCCCTAAGTCTGGATTTCTCCCAAAGCCGGGTGGGGGAAACTCCGTCCCCGAGCGCCACAAGCAGCTCCACGAGCTCAGCCTCTGTGCCACAGAGCAGCGAGGAGGGATGCCCCAAAAGATAACTGCAGGCTGTATTTAGGGGCAGGCCGGGCACTCCCGAGATAAGCCCGGTCCCGCTGTGTCGGAGCGCGCACAGGAACCGGGGCTCGGCCGCAGCTGCGACGTTTCCTGTCTGACAGAGAGCAAAGGAGGGCGAGGGCACACACACCATGAGGTGGGTGGCATGAAGAGGGCAGCTGGGGCGTGTTCCTGCCCGGTAACACCCGGCTGGGCACGGCACTGGAGGGGCAGGACAGGACCCTGGCACCAGGTAAGTGCTGGAGCACCCGCAGCACCAGGCTGGAGGGGCTGGAGGGGAGCAGAGGCTCAAAGCAGCACCAGGCACCTCTTTCCTCTTTTTTTTTTTGCACCCCACTTTCAGCCTGCACCTCTTGCAGTGGGAAACTGTAACGTGAGCCAGCGAGAGGCACAAGTTTTCTTCTGGTTTCCCTTGAAGCAAAGAGTGCAACAGCTTGGAAGGCAAAGATAGAGGACGTGCTTAATTAGAGAGGGTAATTTGGGGTAACAGAAGGAGGAAATAGAGAATTAGCTTGTCAAGAAAGCCTCAACGGTTTGCTCAGCCCGGGGTGAGTAATGCACTACGTTTCTTTAAGCTTTATCCTGCTTTTCAGCGCATTTTTGGTGAGCTGAGGCTTTTACAGCCCTGGGACAGGCTGGGCAAGCCAGAGGTGGCTCAGGTTGGGGAGAGCTGAGCTTTTCCTGACGGGGAGAGATGGGTGAGTGGAGACTGAGCAGGACACACCACTGGGCCTTTCCTAAAATGGAGCAAAACGAGTTGGGAAACGCTCAGCATTTGGAGCAGCATCCTGGCTGGGGCTTGTGGGGAGCTCCCCACCCAAGGCAAGAGCTGCCCACCCCAAAAACGCTGCTCGCCCACAAAGGAGGCCCCTCCAGTAAAAGACAGCACCAGGAACGAGCTTTGAGCACCCCATAGCCACCACAAGGGCAGCAAAAAGAATTACAGAGCAGATTTTGGTACAGACTGAAAAGCCTGGAAGCGTTCTTCGTGCTCCAGCAGCACCGCCTGATACCCCACAACCATTAAACCCTAAAAAGAGCCGATTTTCGCTCAGCCCCTGTGTTTCGCAGGGCAGAGGCTCCGAGGGGACAAGGCCACCATGCCCAGCAGGGCTCGGCCCGGGCGGCGCCCCGGTGAGAGCCCGGAGGAGAGGAGCGAGCGGCGGCAGGAGGCTCGGGAGCGGCTGCGCTGCAGGAACAATGTCACCACCTGCCGCCGCCCGGCACGGCCAGCCCCGCGGCCAGCACACGGTCCCCGGCAAAGGGAGTTCCTCAGGAGGAGGAACCTGGCGGGCGAGGCCGGGGGGAGCCTGCCGGGACAGGAGCCCGAGGCACGAACCCCTCCGGAGCCCTCCTCGCCCAGAGCAAGCGCCCTGCTCCAGGTAACAGCTGCGCTGAGCAGAGCTCAGCCTGCTCCAGCCACCACCCTAGAGCATCAGCAGCCGAGTCAAAACACAGCCAAAGTGCAGCTTGTGCAGACAAAAATGTGCATTTCCCTCCAAACTGCGGAGTCGGGCATCACCTCCCTGCTCCTCTCCTGTTTGCCAAGCCCTGAGCCACGTGCAGATTCCTCTGCCGTTTCTCCCGGTACAACTCCACTTTTTTTTTGCTGCCAGGCTGCAGTTTTACACTTACACAAGTTATTTTTACCCCCTGAGAAGTGAGCTCCATCCACCTGGCTTCTCTCCATCACCCGTGCTGTGAGCGGGGAGGGTGGAGGAGGCAGGAGACTGCCTGGCACTCATTACCCCCACCCTGTGCCACAAAGCAACCCAGAGGGCTCCCTGCCTTCAGGAACACCTTTGGAAGGGTGCAAAACACCCCAGGCAGAGCCAAACAGATCTCCTTGTGAATGCATTTCTGTGTAAAATCCCCTGGTACACCCTGACAGAGCTGTGTGAGCACGAGGTGCTTTACACAGACACACCTCGAGCTCCCTGTACATCACCCACCCCCTCGGTTCAGCAGCTCCTGCCCCAGGAATCTGGAACAAGCAGGGACCTGCCTTGCCCTGCTGAGCTGTGCAAAGCTAAGGAGGCCCCAGCTCAGGGCAGCAGAACTGGCATCTCTGCTCCCAGGCAGCAGGGCTCAGCTCCCAGCCTCCCTGCCCTCTTCTGGGGGTTTCATTCCCCCCCCATCCCAGCAGCCAGGCTTTTCCCCCCCCACTTTGCCACAAAGCAGCAGATCCCTGTGGCTTTGCCCAGGCTCCCTGGCATCCCCTTGCTGCCCCTCACCTACAGCCCCTGCCCTCAGCCTGTTCTGGGGGGACACTGACTCCAGCTGTCGCTGTGGGACACGATCAATGAGACACAGAGTCGTGGTTCAGAAGGCTGATGCTCCAAAAAGGGGCTGGTTTATTCTCAGAACCCATTTTTATACCTTTTTACAATGTGCCCACCTAAGAGGTGGGATCCCTGGACCCATTGGTCACACCAAGGGTCAACAAGCAAAGTCCCTCCTCAGAAGAGGGAAAAGTGAAAAACGAGAGAGTTTACAGAGAGTGACCTTGTTTACTGCTTCGATCCCTGGGAAAGAGTTTAAGAAAAATGCAAACATGAGAAACAGTGACTACATCCAGCTGCCCTCTCGTTCCAGTGCCCGAGGAGCTGCCCCACATCCCCCCCTGCTCTGCCCCTGCTGAGCCTCAGCACCCCCCGGGCCCGAGGGGACTCTCTCACCACCCAAGGTACGTGAGGGATGCTCAGATTTTCCCCACCACAACATCCCCCTTCCCACCTTCCCGTCTCCACGGAGCTGTTTGGGATGGGCTGGCAGCTCCCCGGCCAGCAGCCCCACCCCAGTCTGAGCTTTCCCTGCGGAGTGCAGGAATTAGGGACGTTTTTCCTGGGGGAGGATAAACCAGCCCACAGCTCGACCGAGCAGCTGCTCTGCGCTGCTGCTGTCCCAAAATCAGCCAGGGAAAGCAGGATAACTTCCATGCTGCTCCCCTGCCCACCCCAGCAGGGCGTGTCTGTGCCCACTGAGCTGTCACTGGGACTCTGTTTAAACTGGGAGCAGTGGGAACAGAGATGGAAAAACCCTCACGGGGAAAAACATCCACAGCCCCTCGGAGGGGTCGTTCACACCCTCTCACTTTGCTTCCACAGGAACCCAGACCCTCCCGCAGCCCAGCTCGGGAGTGAGAGACTCCAGCCAGCAGACGGAGTGAGCAGCTCCTGCCCCATCCCTGGGAATCCCCACAGGGCAGCAGCTCCCCCAGCCCCACCCCAGGGTGCTCCCCCAGCCCCACCCCAGGGTGCTCCCCCAGCCCCAGTGTGCTCCCCCAGCCCCAGGGTGCTCCCCTCAGCCCAGAGTGCTCCCCAAGCCCCAGGGTGCTCCCCCCAGCCCCATCCCAGTGTGCTCCCCCAGCCCCACCCCAGGGTGCTCCCCAAGCCCCAGGGTGCTCCCCCCAGCCCCATCCCAGTGTGCTCCCCCAGCCCCACCCCAGGGTGCTCCCCCAGCCCCATCCCTGGGTGCTCCCCTAGCCCCAGTGTGCTCCCCCAGCCCCACCCCAGGGTGCTCCCCCAGCCCCATCCCAGGGTGCTCCCCAACCCCAGGGTGCTCCCCCAGCCCCATCCCAGGGTGCTCCCCCAGCCCCACCCCAGGGTGCTCCCCCAGCCCCACCCCAGGGTGCTCCCCCAGCCCCATCCCAGGGTGCTCCCCCAGCCCCAGGGTGCCCTCCCATCCCCACCCCAGGGTGCTCCCCCAAGCCCCAGGGTGCTCCCCCATCCCAGGGTGCTCCCCCATCCCAGGGTGCTCCCCCCAGCCCCACCCCAGGGTGCTCCCCCCAACCCCAGGGTGCTCCCCCAACCCCACCCCAGGGTGCTCCCCCATCCCAGGGTGCTCCCCCAGCCCCGGGGTGCTCCCCCAGCCCAGGGTGCTCCCCCAACCCCATCCCAGGGTGCTCCCCCACCCCAGGGTGCTCCCCCAACCCCATCCCAGGGTGCTCCCCCAGCCCCACCCCAGGGTGCTCCCCCACCCCAGGGTGCTCCCCCAGCCCCATCCCAGGGTGCTCCCCCCAGCCCCATCCCAGGGTGCTCCCCCCAGCCCCAGGGTGCTCCCCCAGCCCCACCCCAGGGTGCTCCCCCAACCCCAGGGTGCTCCCCCAGCCCCAGGGTGCTCCCCCATCCCCACCCCAGGGTGCTCCCCCAGCCCCATCCCAGGGTGCTCCCCCACCCCAGGGTGCTCCCCCAGCCCCATCCCAGGGTGCTCCCCCCAGCCCCATCCCAGGGTGCTCCCCCAGCCCCACCCCAGGGTGCTCCCCCCAGCCCCATCCCAGGGTGCTCCCCCAGCCCCAGGGTGCTCCCCCATCCCAGGGTGCTCCCCCAGCCCCACCCCAGGGTGCTCCCCCCCCCTCCAAAAGGCACACTGTGTTTGCTGCACAGACACCCACAGCTCAGCTTGGGATGGGGTGTCCAGGCTGAAAAGCCTCCCCAAAAAACCCTCAGTAACACTCTTTGTTTTCCATTTCAGCTGGGGAATAGCAGTTTTAAATAAGGTAAGGAAAGCACAGGTAATGACCAGCCTGGAGCTCCTGGAAAATTAAACTGCTGTGGGAATGTTTCCACTTTGCTGGAAAAAAACTGACCCAATGGACCCCAGCAAGCTCTCCTTCTCCACCCAAATATTGATAGGTTGTTCATTCACCTTCATTTAAAAATATTTAAAAACTAACCCAATGGACCCCAGCAAGCTCTCCTTCTCCACCCAAATATTGATAGGTTGTTCATTCACCTTCATTTAAAAATATTTAAAAACTAACCAAATGGACCCCAACAGGCTCTCCTTCTCCACCCAAATATAGGTTGTTCATTCACTTTTATTTAAAAATATTTAAAAACTGACCCAATGGACCCCAGCAAGCTCTCCTTCTCCACCCAAATATTGGCTGTTCATTCACTTTCATTGAAAAATATTTAGATTTTTTGTAGCAAGTTGATGACACGTTTATAAACTGAAACAATCCCGTTTTAACAACATTTGCCCTTTCCCTTCCAGGAAATGGTACAGCTCTCTAACTACCTGAAGGTGGGTACCAGACAGTGCCCAGCACCCCTTGAGACAGCTGATTTTTCAACAACACTTTTTCAATTAGCATTAATAAATTTGCTAAAATGAAGGGGTGTTAAAATCCCAATTTTAACAGGGGCTTTTAACAGAGCCCAAAGTCCTGGAGCCCCCAGAGGCCTGGGGGGCTCTGGGCTGTCCCCCACTGACCGTGTCCCCCCTGCCCACAGGAGGCCCTGCACCGTGAGCTGCTGCTCAAGCAGAAGATGGTGATTTTACAGGAGCTCCTGTCCACTCTGCTGCAGGCATCAGAGAAATCCTGGCAGGTACCAGAGCCCCTCAGCACCTCCCCTGCCTCTCTGCAACCTCTCTACTCAGGGAGGGAGGGTGGGACAAACTCAGGAGAAAAGGGGGGGAACTCAGCCTCAGTTTTTCTCTTCTGTGCCCCAAGAGATGCTTGCAAAATGCACTTTGCTTTCAGATCAACAGCAAGGCTAAAATTCTGTATTCTTCCGTGAGGTTTGGGGTTTTTTTGGGTTTTTTTTATAGCTTGCCTTTCCCACCGTTCCTTAAATCAAAGCAAACAGCAGTGAGTGGGGGAGAAATAGCAGGGTTATCCCTCCTGTTCCTGTCAGGGATGTAATCTGGGCCCCAAACACAGGCCAGAGCCCCAACACCAAGGGAATTGGTGCTGAATCGTGGCCTGGCATCAAACAGTCTCCCCACAGCTCAAAAAAAAAAAAAAATCCTCTGGGCCCCACTGAAACGGGGCCCTTTTCTTCTTCAGTGAGGATGCCAAATTAAGATGATACATTTTATCTGATATACAAGGCTTCCTTATGGGACCATTAAATCAAATAGTTCATGCCATTGTGGCATTAAAAAAAAAGGAAAAAAAAAGAAAAAAAGAAAAAAAGAAAAAAAAAGAAAAAAAGAAAAAAAAAGAAAAGAAAGAAAAAAAAGGTGGTTTTTAAGTTCTGTTGGGGCAGAGAAGGGAGAGATTGGGCACAAAAACCTCGTGTCAGACATCCTGTGCTCAGAAACTTCCGCCTTCGCTCGCTCCTTCGACATCACATGGGCAGGAAAAAACAGCCAGCCACACTGGCAGGAAGTGGCCACCAACCCTGAGAGATTGCAGACCAGGTGGGTGCTCCTTGCTGCTCCCTGCCCCTGCTGCAGGAGAGGCTTTGCTGCTGCCTCTTGTCCAGCCTGGACCTCTGCTCAGGTCAGCCTGAAGCTGCTCCGCAGTGCCAGAGCCAAGAGGCAGCTGCTGCTGCTGGGAGGGGGCTGCACCAGGCAGGTGGGGCTGGGGGGCTTCTCCAGGGGGTGCTGGCAAAGGGAGGGGTGGGCAGAGCCTTCCCCATAACGCTGGGCCTTGGAGAGTGAGGGCTGGCTGCCCCTTTCCAGCCTGGGGTGAGATGCCAAGGGTTCCTTGCAGCAGCTTTTTGAGCCTGGCTGTCAGTTTGGGGTTCAAAGATGAGCTGCTGGATGCTCATGGATGATGTGGCAGCGGCTCTTGGAATGGCCACAGAGCCCTTCCTGAGGTGGGGTTGTGGCTTGATGGGGCAATGAAGGCTCTGCAGGGGGCTGGGGGTGTCAGACTTTGGTGCCTTCCCCCTGCCACAGCTTCACTTCCAGGGCAGAGAGACCTTCCCTCCCCAGGTTTGGGCCTTAAACCCCCCACCAGCTGCAAACTTTGCTCAGCTGATTCAGAAATGCTGCCAGATGAAGGATGATGCTCAGTGAGTCTCTATCACTGGAGGGGACGCTCAGGAACGAGGCAGGGAGTGCATCAAAGAGGCTGCGTGGAGCTCTTGCAAGCAAGAGACCCCTCCTTTATTTTTCTGACTCTTTTTGTACATTAACAACTGTGCCCACCCCAGAGGTGGGACCCTTGGGAACCACTGGTCGTTTTCCAGAGACCATCACCGAAGCCCCTCCTCTGGGAACAGATGTGGGAGCTTCGGTAGTTCACAGAACATGACCTTGTGCTTCAAGACTGTGCCTGGGAATGGAATTCCCCAAAACCCAAACATGCAGGCACGAGAGCATGACAACAAGTCTCTGTTGTGATTAAGGCCCCTTCCAACCCAAACCCTTCCATGATCTCTGCTCCAAAGCACAGGAAAGGCCTGACTGCCTCGGGCGTGGCACAGCCACATCTGTGCCCAGCAGACAACACAGGAGGAGAACTGAGGAAAACCAGGCAGGATATTGCATATCTAAAACTGCTTTTCAAAATTCCTCCTACTTATTAAGAGCCTTTAGTTCTTTGCACCAACAACCGAACTGGGGAGATTTAGTCTTTGGGACTGTGAACTGTGCAAATTTAAACAGTGCTGAGACACCAGGGAGGCTGGTTTTGCTTGGGTCTGTCAGCTATTCCTGGAACATCAAGGAGTTTCTTTTCAGAGTCGTGACTTCAAGCGGCAGTGGGCAGAGAGGATATTGGTGTTCTCAGTATTGGTGGTGGGAAACCAGCCTACGTGAACCCTGCTAGAAATGTTATCTGAATTTGCATGATGCAGTCTGCTTCCACAAAGCCTGAGCAGCCTGACTAACAGCGAGAGAGGGTGATAATGAGGAAAATGAATCATCACCGGTGCCCTCCATCCCCCTGCCCAACTGCAGATGTTGCAACACAGACCCAGCCTATTTTCTGAGGAAAACAGCCAGGCAAGACCTTTCCAGCAGCTGGAGGCAGGGAGGGAGCACAGGCGTGGGACAGGGGTATCTGTGGGGACAGGCAGCGGCTGCATTCCTGCCAAAGCCAGCCAGAACAACCCCAAATCCCCTCGCTCCTAACTCCTCATGTCACTGCCAGCACCTGCACTCAGTAACCAGAGAAACTGCCTCAGGACAGGTTTTCAATCCATAAAAGTTTTACTTCCCCCGTATCCCATTTGTTCTGAGGTTCTGGGAAGGTTTATTTGAGCTCTCAGCACTGAAGAGACTTTGATCTGGTTACAGATGGAGGGAGAAAATGACTCAAAACACAACCTGACAAAAACCGTGGGGGGCACGTTGTGCAGCTCGTCATTCCACATCTCACTCCAGTGGCTTTTTCCCCAGGGTCAGCTGAACGAAGACAAGCTGAGGTGCAAACTACGGGTGCTGGAAAATCAGCTGCAGGCCTGCACCCAGGTAATGTCTGAATCACTGACAAACCCAGGTGAGGAAAGGCAGAAGAACAAAACCCCAGCCTTGCCAGTGGCTCTGCTCTGTTTCTACATCAATCTGATTAAATACCTATCCAAAAAGGACTTTAACTCTTTGCTGAAGCAATGCTTCACAGCTCTTTAGCAGCAGCACTTACACACTCTGGGTTTGCTAATGCTCGGGTTTAGCAAGGTCAGGAATCTGACAGATAAGCACTTCAAGCTTTCTTTCTTTCTTTAAAGAATTACTCAAAGGAGTGTGTGAACAAGATCCTGATAGAGATGGAGGACCAGAAGCAGACCTACGAGCAGAAGGCAAAAGAGGCTCTTCAGAAGATGCTGGAGGACAAACTCCAAACAGAGCAGCAGCTGCAAAACTCTCAGGTGAGCAACGTGCCTTACACTTGGCTTGGCTTTAATTTAGTCCAACTGTGACAAGGAAACCCCACGTGTCAGGGAAAGGTGACGACAGGCTCACCATTAGCAGCAAAGATTTTAAAAAATATGACATCTTAGCTACTCAGCAAAGCCCAAAGCAGCTCTAATGCAACCTGTGCTCACTGCACATCAAGTCACAGACAGCTCAGAGCTGGGGAAATGTACTCGGGTTTGTGAACTGCAGTCCCTTCCCCTCCTCATCCCTCTGGGCCCTCCCCTGCTCTGCACACACAGCCACGAGGCCTCCAAGAGCTGGTTTTTTTTTTTTTTTTTTCCTCCGGAGCTGCTAATTTATACGAAAACAGCTTTTCCCCAAGAGGCAGCAAATCGCTTTCACCCCCAGGATAACTTGATATTTGCAGTAAAACCACCGAGCTTTATCCCGAGCACAGGAATGCGTCCCGGAGGGAGCGCTGCCCGTGTTGGCTCTGTCCATCAGATGGCATCAACCCCACACTCGGTTCTCTGTGCTGCTGCTGCTGCTGCTGCTGCTGCTGGGGGAGCCGGAGCAGCCCAGCCCTGGCTCCCACCCAGCCCCGGCTCCTTGCTGTCCCCTGCAGAGAAGCCTGGCAGAGACACGGGAGGAACTCGCCTACTGGAAGGAGCACGACGCCACGCTCAAAGCCGAGCTGACCAGGGTGACCGCAGCTCACACCGAGCTGAAAAACACTTTCCAGGCTTTACAGAGCGAGCTCCAGGTAGGGCAGCTCCCTGCAGGAGCAGCTTTCTCCGCGATGCCGTGTTACAGGTGTGTCCCGATAATTGACTGGACACAAGCCCAATTAAAATAATATTGGAATTTATTAAGCAAGCAACAGTATGCTGGGCTTCTCCTGTCCCACCAGGCTCACTATAAAAAGTCTCTGCTTTTTATACTTTGCAGCTTCCTGTGCCACGTGTATCTTTTCTGTTTCTTTTGTGTTTGTGCGAAGCGTTGCTGGAGGGGTCTTTATCGCTTCCCGGTAGTGGTGGTCGTGGGAATGGAGTTTTGTAGCTGATCCCTGCAAAACTCAGCTTTTAGTTCTGCTTATCTTTTGTTTACTCTGCCGGATGTTCGAAGAAATAGTCTTGATGAGATCACAAGGTGCTTCCGTAGCATGGTTTAGTGAACAAATTACTGATGGTAATTTATTGGTAATTCATTGGTAATTTATTACAATGCGGGGTTTCGCCGGTGCCGCGCTGCCCCCGAGAGCATCCCTGGAAAACTCCCGAGCTTGTTCGGGGCTCAGAGCACCCGGGGCAGTGGATGGTGGTGCGGGGGCAGGACGGGAGGAGCTGTAGTGTCCCTCCCAGGCTGTGACCCGGTGTCCCTCGGCCAGCGGGCGGAGGCGCAGAGCGAGCGGCTGAGCCGGGAGCTGCGGGAGCTGCGGGAGCTGCGGGAGGAGCGCACGGAGCTGCTGCGCACCGCGGGCGCCCTGCGCAGCGACAACGACCGCCAGGCCGGCCACATCCGCCACATCCAAGGTACCCGGGGCTGGGAAAGGGGCGGGTTGTGCCCTCCAAAAAACGCGGAAGGGACAAGGAAAACGCTGCTGAAGCCGCGGTGCTTAGAGGAGCAGGCAGGCCGGGCTCAGTTCCGAGGCGCTGCACACACACCTCAGCTCGCCACGGAAGGTTCTGATGGCCAAAGTCATCCAAAAGCTGCTCCTTTAAAGCAGATTAAAGAGTTCAGGTGTTGCCATGCTCGTGCCTGCATGTTTTGGTTTTGGGAATTCCATTCTCAGGCATGGTCTTGATACACAAGGACATGCAATGTAAAGTATTGTGTGTTTTCCACATCTGTTCCCAGAGGAGGGATTTTTGTGGTGGTCTCTGGAACGGACCAATGGTTCCCAAGGGTCTCACCTCTGAGGTGGGAGAAACCTCAGAGTTTCTCTGAGAAAGTATAATAGGAATTAGAAAAATAAACCAGGGTCTCTCTCTTGCTTGGAGAGATCACGCAGCCTCTCTGAATGCACTCCCTGCCTCGCTCCTGTGTGTCCCACAGCGACATTCAGGGAAGCGACTTTGCTAGAGGAAAGGATGTAATGGGAGAACTGAAAAGGAATAAAAATCTGAGATGCGTCCTGAGCTGCCTTGCCAAAGCATCCAGCCCGGGTGCTGAGCGATGATGGGGTCACAGAGCAGCTGATGATGCCCTAAAGCACCAGGTCAGAGGCAAGGAAACTGCAAACCCACACCCGGCTATCTCAAAACACGGTTAGGGAGGAGAAAGCGAGCTGGAGTTCTAATCTCAGGCCTTGCATGAATTATGGTTTAAAAGAAACCGTAAATGACTTGAACACGAGGCGCGAGAGGAAAAAAAAAAAAAGAAGAAAGGGCAATAAACACCTAAAAATCACATCCCTTCAAAGAAAGCCCAGAGCAGGCAACGCTGTCTGCTCCACCCTACAGATGTGGAGAACAAAAAAGCACCACCCTTGCATGAAGGTACACAGCGATTCACACCAGCCTTGGCTTCTTCTGTCCTTTTTTCAGACAAATTGCAAAAGGAGCAAGAGCAAAAGGCAACGCTGGAGGCAACAATCAGCCATTTGCAGAGTGAGTAACAGAGGAATGCACAAAGTTAGAGACCTCCTTTGGTGCTGTGGGCAGTAACGTTGCTTTTTGTGTTCCCAGACTTGATCCACAACCAGAACGACCAAGGGAGGAGCCAGGAGGTGACGGTGCAAAGGAAAGGTCAGCAAACTTTGTAACCCCCACGTAGCACTCCCTGGACACAGGAACATAGCCCTGACTCTAGGAAAAGCCTGCAGTGGTTTAGAAAAAAGGGATTTTTTTTTTTGAGCTACACAGAGGGAGTTGTTTTGCTAGCTAACATTAAAACATAAATGTATTTATGATGGCAAACACTTTAAAAAATAAATGGATTTCAGTGCAAATTCTGCTTCAGTGGCTGCACCATATTTTTTTCCAAACAAAACATGTGCCAGTTTATAATTGCAATTATAGCCGTACTTGACAAAAAGAAAGTCATAAAAAAGGCATTTTAACTCTCCCTCCCCTCCATTTCTGCAACAGCTTGGAAATATTGCTCTTAAGACGATGAATTGTAGCTACAGCAGAGACAGGCCTGTGATAACAAACTCAGCTCCTGTCTCTTCTGCTTTGTACAGAGCACACAAATATTATCCTTGAACTGTGCTGAGTAAACAAGAGCTAGAGCCAGCGCAGAGCCTGGAGCTGTTTCTCATCAGAAGCCTGACTGTTTTCTAGACCAGGTTCTCACCACACAGACCCCACCTCTCACTCCTGCCAAGGAGAAACAAAACGCTCTGTTAGAGCACCCCGAGGAGGAGGAGGAGGGAACAGAAAGTCTGCAGGATGAGGTGCAGAAAAGGACATCCCAGCCCACAGCAAAGGAGAACGAGGTGAGGAAGCCGCTCAGTCGTTGCTGGTGCCAGAGCTCCAGCAGAAATCCCACGCAGCAAAGCTCCTGCAAGGATTATCTGCCCTAAATTTTTATCCTGAATCCCCAGTGAAGCACCCACATGCAAGGACAGGGCTGCAGCAGGAGCAGAGCTCTCCCTGCACAAACCCACTCCTCTCTCTGCCTCAGCAGCCTCACAGGGAAAAGCTAAAGTCACACTTTAAGAACCAAGCCCCTCAGCATCGAGGGAGGAGGAAAAGAAAATGCTTGCCATAACAACAGCAAGAAAAATAATAGGAAAGTTCTGCTAACAGAAGCAATGCCTGCACGACTGGGCTGCAAAAAAACCCCAACCAACCAAAGCTTTGCAGCCTTTTGCACACACTTTGCCATCAAACCAGCCTTCTGCCAACCAACAGCCCCTCAGCTCTTAGAGCAGTGTTCAGCCAGCAAGGATTTACTAAAAAGGACTTGTAAAAAAATAATTTATAACTTACTGGAGTAGAGCTGAGAGCCACACAGGGGAAGAGCTTGGCTGAGGGCAGGGCTGAGGACACCAGCACCATCAGGGATCACCCAGGAGCTCCCAGGAGGGGTTTATAAAGCACAGTCACACAAAAGGGGGGGAACAAGGCACCCAGGTGCCCCCACTTTTTCCCGAAGCCCCTGGGCACAGGCAGCTCCTTCCATAGTTGCTTTGCTCATCTGTGTCAGGGAGAACTCACTCTGTCTGGGTGGGCAGGAAAAGGGGGCCACCCTTCGAGTTTTGGGGTTGTGCAGCACAAGGCACCTGTGTCCCATGTGTCCCATCTCTCAGAGGGTTAAAAGAACTGCCAGGAATCGCTGTCAGGACCAGTGAAATGCAGATGGGATTTCAGACTGAGGGGCAAACCCTGACAGGAGCCTGCATTCCACACCTTCCCAACCTCCCCGCTCCTGCAAGTCACAAGAATCCCCGCCTCTCCTTTCTGTGGCAGCGGGGCCAGGCGGGCGGGGAGGGTGGCAGGCTGGCACTGCCCCGACAGCAGGCTGCACTAACACCGAGCTCTGCCTGCTCTGTCCCCGCAGGTACACCGTGCCCCGGGGCAGGTGAAGCGCTGCAGCCGCTGCAGCAGCCCGGGTGTGCCCGGAGCCGAGGGGAGCCGTGCTGCTGAGAGCCCCGCGCTGTGCCCGCAGTGCTCGGAGCTGCGAGGGGAGCTGGAGATGCTGAGCCAGGAGTACCAGTCCTGCCTGACCAGGCTGCGCCAGTGCCGGGACGAGCTGAACCGCAGCCACGGCAGCCAGGCACAGGTGGGAGCTGCTGTCCCCAGCACTGCCATGGTGTCGTTGGGCAGGGAGTGATTCAGAAAAGGCTGCGTGGACCCTTGCAGGGAAGGGACCCCAGGGTTTATTTCTCTACTACTTTTATGCTTTTTCAAATGTGCCCACCTTAGAGGTAGGACCTTTGGGAACCATTGGTCAGTTCCAGAGACCACCACACGAAGTCCCTCCTCTGAGAACAGAATGTGGAAACACAGGGTAGTTTACATTGTGTGACCTTGTGTCCCAAAAAAGAGTGCCTGGGAATGGAATTTCCCAAAACCAAAACACGGTAGGCACGAAGCGTGGCAACACCATGGGCCTGGGACAGATCCCCTCCCTTCCTTTGGGCAGTGCAGAGGGGTGAATGATGTGTCTGCTAGCGCTGAGATGAGAAGTGGCATCCCCCAAGCGGGCTGCCAGTAACACAAGCTTCTCCCGGCAGAGGCAGCGCGGTGCCTGGATCCCTCTCCTGGTGGCAGTGGCAGCAGTGGCCATCGCCACCTTCCTCCTGAGCTCCGGCCTGTGAAGGAGCTCCTCGATGACTGACCTCACTGCGGGGGCTGAGCGCTGCCCCACCGAAAGCAAGCTGACCTCACCGCACCCCCTGCTGCTCCAGAGGGTTCGGATCCCGAGCTGGTTTCGCTCCAGAGGGATCTCACCCCTTCCCTCGGCTGCTCTCGCCGCTCTGTTCCTGCTGGAGGCTGCACTGCCCCAGTCCCCAGGCGCTGAGGGACAAAGCCCCTCTGGCCGTGCTGAGAGGGACAGGGCATCCCGTGCCCTTGGCTGGGGTTTGTGCCCCCCTCCAAGTTCTCCTCCTGTATTTATTGCCTCCTTAAATGCGAGGTACTCAGCCTGGGCCATCTCTACTCTCAGCTGACAAAGAAACCCAGCTCAGGGGGGCTCCTCAGCACAGCTCCTACCTGTGCCCTGAGCGATTCTCCCACCTCACACCCACCAGGCTCTGTCCCTCCAGCCTCCCCTGTGCCCGAGCATCCCCACAGCCACACCCTCCTCCCTTTCACTGCCAGCACCACGGGAATTCATCCGAGACAGGGGTTTCAAGTCCCTTTTGCAGCTGCACCGTGCAGGTTTTACAGCAGCACTCACCCCTCATTCATGTGCAGGCTCAGACACAACGCAGGCCATGACACCACCTCACACGGGAAGTAAATACACCTGAAACACACACGTAATGTAACATACACATAGTAAATACACACGGAGCCTCCAATAAACTTGACTAATTCAAAGCACCGTGGTGGTCAAATCATTTATTCAGCTGCCCACCACAAATAAATCCAGCCTGACTCTGCAGGGTGTGATGTGCAGGCAGCTCCGAGGCAGCAGAGCAGCTGGGAGCACATGTGTCCACATACTCGTTGGGTTTTTTTTAAAGAACATGTATTTGGTTTTGCCACCGGCCTGCAGTGACTGTCACAATTCAGCCTTCAATGCTCAAGAACCATGAGAGATGCAGGGGACAACCCACACAGGGAACTGGATCTTCTGCCTTGGTCCCTGACGCAGTGAGAAGGTTAAAATGTCTGAGCAACCCACACAGGGAACTGGATCTTCTGCCTCGGTCCCTGACGCAGTGAGAAGGTTAAAATGTCTGAGCACTCTCGTGTTCTACAAGGCAACCGCTGGAAGAGACACGACCTCGCTGGAAATGCAGAGATCCACAAAATCACTCTGGGCGCCGAAAGCCTCCCTGAGCTCCTCGCACCAGGCATCCAGCACGTCCCTGAGCTCCGCACAGAGGCTCTCCGGCACGCTGAAGGAGTAGATCTGCACCCTGAGTCCCTCCTTTATCCGCGGGCAGGCGGCCTGGGCCGTGAACACCCTCAGCGGGGTCAGCGCCAGGCAGTTCTCGGCGCCCTCAGCGAAGGTGTACACAGCGGGGTAGCCCAGCAGCACCCCGGCCACGCTGCACGGGTTCCAATCGCCGGCAACAACCTCGCTGGCCGTCACCGCCTCGGCACCGGCGGCCTCGGCTTCCCTCAGGTGGCTCAGGAGGGCGGCGAGGTGGCGGTGCAGGGCCCGGGCCCGCTCCGGGCCGCAGAGCTGCGGGCCGCGCCGCCCGGCCGACACATCCACCAGCGGCACGGGCCGGGCACGGAGCACCGCACCGAGCCGCAGCACCAGCGCCGAACCGCCCATGCCCAGCACGTGGAACCGGCCCGGGACCAGCCCGGCTTCCCGCAGCCTGCCCAGGTACCGCCGCAGCTCGGCCGGGCCCGCGGGCCCGCAGTCCCACAGCAGCGCCGGCTTCAGCCCGGCCGCCACCGCCAGCACCTCCCCGGCCGCCTGCAGCGCTCGGGCCGCGGGCAGCCGCCGCCTCCGCCCGGCCCCGGCACCGGTCCCCAGCGCCTCCCGGGCCGCCGCCACCAGCAGCGGCACCGCTACCGGCACCGGGGCCATCAGCGGAACCCTCGGCGGGCCCGAGGTTCCGGGGCGGGCCCGAGCTCGGCCCGGCCCCGGCGGAGCCGCCTCCCGCTGGGCGGGGCCGGGAGAAGGGAAGGGCCGGGGGTCGGGAACCGGGCCGGGAAAAGGGCCGGGAAAAGTTCCGGGAATCGGGCCGGGAGAAGGGCCGGGAATCGGGCCCGGTGAAGGACCGCGGCCGGGAGAAGGGCCGGGAAAAGTTCCGGGAAGCGGGCCGGGGCAGAGGCACGGCCGGGAAAAGTTCCGGGAACCGGGCCGGGAGAAGGGCCGGGAATCGGGCCCGGTGAAGGACCGCGGCCAGGAGAAGAGCCGGGAAAAGGTCCGGGAACCGGGCCGGGAAAAGGTCTGGGAACCGGGCCGGGAAAAAGGCTGGGGGAAGTATCGTGGCTAGGAGAAAACCCGAGAACCGGGCCCGAACAACGACCCTGGCCAGGAGAAGGGCCGGGAAAAGGTCCAGGAGCCAGGCCGGGGCAGTGCCCGCAGCCTGGGCACAAAGCAGGGGACAGGGACAGCGCCGAGCCGTGCTGGGAGCTGCTGGCAGCTCTGTAGCAGCACTGAGTGCTGAGGGTTGTACAGATCTGAACGATCAGCCTCCAGCAGACTGCAGGAGCTCCAGAGGTCCCTTCCAACCCCATTTTGTTATATATGCATTTACAAGGCCTATGTAGATGCATTCCCATAAAAAAAAAAAAATCCCCACACTGTAAGGAGTATCAGCCTTAGAGGTTGCTGCTACAGCCCCATTAAAGAGAAACAAATTAGACAAGGTGATATTGTGTAGGCAGGTTTAATAAAGCACAGATTTTTCTTTCTTCCCCTTTAATGATCACGCGCTTATATACATTGTATTATAGCAGATTAAAAAATATTACAGAACCGCAAATCTGATTTATACAGAGGGGTTTGCTGAAGCAAACAGCTGAAAAGGGTGAAGGAGTTAGAAGCATTCCTGTAACCCCCTCTGTTTTGAGCCACTTCCAACAAAACGAAAGCACCAGAGACTGCTGAGATTGTGGGATCAGACGATGAGATTTACAGATATTTATTCAGATTGAGGCAAGGCACTGGTGAGGAAGCACTGCTGTGTCTGTACAAGGTGAGGAGCCCCGGGGTGGGTCACTGTGCTGGCAGGGGCTGTGCCATGTGCATGGCAGCGGGGCCCTGCATGGGCCAGCCCTCCTGGTGGTTCTGCAGCAGCCGGTAGAGCTGCTTCAGGTGAGCCACGATGTTGTCCTTGATGTCGGGCGTGGAGATCTGCAGCCGCACGCTGCCGCTGTCGAAGGAGCGCGTGAAGTCCCCGGAGAACATCTCGTAGATCATCCTGGCCACCACGGGGATCACCTGTGAAAGGAATAAATCCCTTTCTTTAGCCTAAAGGCACGTGGAATATCCCTGTTCCACTGCAGGAACCCCTGGCCTGGGTGCAGAGGTGGTTCTCACAAGACTCTAAAACACACTCACAAACCAGTTCTCTTCAGCACACGTCACATTTGTATTTGCTCTCCCAAACCACCAGTCTTACTGGAGTTTTCCTGGTGCCAGAAGCCACAGCAGAAAAGAACAGGTCTCGGCATCTGTGGGAATTGATCCCACACCCCACAAGGCTGGCACGTGTCGCCCCAGAGCCCTACCTGCACCACAATCAGCTTCCTCTCCCTGGGTTTTCCATCGGGCCACTCTTCTCCAAAACAGAAGTAGATCTCGTATGGTGGCTGTTTCTCAATCTGTCCCTTCTGATGGGCAATCAGCTCTAGGAAGAAAAGCAGAGTGCTGCAGGGTTGTCCTCTTTAGGCTGGAAACACCCACGACCATCCCACCTCATTGCACCATCCCCAGCCTTACCTACACACTGTCCTCTGCCACCTCCCACACAGTTACAGCTCGCTCCTCGCACGTGAAGTGCTTTCTTTAAAAGCAAGGCCCTCTGATGTTCTCTCAGAGCATTGAATGAGTGCACAATGCCTTTCTCCTGCCACACACCTGCTCCAAGCTCCCCTGAAATCAGGGGAGCAGTGGTCCCGAGCCACTCTGCACACCTGGAGCATCCAGGCAGGGCCCCAGTGCAGACCACCCCTTCCAACAGCACCATGACCAGTGTCTAAAGCTCTTTCCCAGAAGCAGAAGTTACCTACCACTTAAGAACGTTTCCAGACAGAAGAGCTTGACCTTCTTCTGCCTCTCAATCAGATTTGGTGTGGTAGAAGAGGGGGCACAGGGCCCAGACCAGTACACCTTGCACTGGCACAGCCGCACGGCGTAGATGGCGTGGCCGCTGACCTCCAGGATCAGTCCCCTGTCCATAACATCCAGCAGCCGACTGGTGAAGATCTTCTGCCTTTCATTGGTGATCTGCTCTGTCCCTGGAAACTTGACTTGCTCCAAACTGATGGGCCCAAAGAGCTCCTCCTGGTCTGGCATGGGACCCAGCTCCCCGTAGAAAAGTCTGCAGCCCTGCGGGTTGCTCACGGTTGTCGTGGATCCGGTCTCCTTCCCTCGATACTCAAACTTGATTTCCAGGTCTGTCACTGAGAGAGAAACCATCAGCGTGGCTTTTCCTGGAGCACCAGCAGCAGGGGCACCACGCAAGCCCTGCCGCCCTCGTGGGGACATTTAAACCACGCACAGCTCTCCCGTGAGCAGAGCTACACAAGTTCTCCTCGCTTCACCCACTATTAGAAAGCACGCTGGTTGTCCCGCGAGAGAGATGATCTGAAGATCAGGACACTCTTTGGAACACGTGCTTTATTGGTCATGGGGAGGCAGCCTGACTGGGGAAGGGTCCAGGGATCCAGTGCAAAGTCCAAGAGGGTCCAAGGGAAGGCACGCAAAGAGGCCGAGCTCTTTGTTACATTCCATTTTAACCCTTTCTATCGTGAATATTCTAATGAGCATTAACCAATCACCTTAAGATACAAAACCTACAGAATCTACATACAGCCTATGGGAACTACAACATTACAATACTACTCTACAGACCAAAACCTGTGAAACCCACCTTATCCCTGATACCTGAGAAGGTCCAACCTTTTATTCATCCTTTTGTCTTGGCACGGGTGTCACTGACTCCCCCAGCCAAGTTTTTTCAGCTATCTAATCACCTTCTTCCTGTCCATGCTTACAGTTCAAACTTCGCTTTTAATTCTATTCCTCTTGTGGGTTTCATACTTTTAGAATCTTTTACTATTAAATTATCTCTGCAGGGCCGAGCTACTTCATCCTCCCCAACAACCCACCAACAGCCACAGGGGAAAAAAAGGGCAAAACACTATTTTCTGTGGGGTTTTAAAGTACAGAAGCACTGTTACAAGCCCACGCACGTACTTGGCAGGGAGCTGATCCAGAGCTCGGGGCTGCTGAAGAAGTCGTGCTGCAGCGCCGTTGGGGGCATTTCCATATCCAGAGGTTCATTCTTTGGCCACACAGTTTCAGGGCTGCAGTTTTCTGCAGTGGCTGGAGCCATTGGAGAATCTACAAAAAGGGCAACAGCTCGTCAACAAATCAATATTTTATTTCAAGCGTGCAGCAATTTACAAACAAATCCCTTCACTGATACGTTAGTCTGCGCCACCGACCGTTGATATTAAGAAATGGAAATGTCTCTTGAATTGGGACATGCTGAGATTGATTCAGTTCTTCCTCCTCTTCATCATCAAGATCATTATCCTTTTCATCCCACGGAGCTGAGCCAGTAGAACCTGCAGACAAGCACATTCTTGTGGGTGGATGATCAGCACGAAACACTGAAAAAATATCGTCTTCATATTGGCCATTAATTCCTGTATTTTTCAAATTTCAGTAAAAAAGGATAAATCTGATCCACACAACATGCTAATCTCAGTTTAATATAGTATTCTAGAAAGCCAAGGTTAAAGTATTGATGAAGTAAAACACGATATTGCCAATATTGGACTGTTTAGCAGGAAAACACACCGCTGTGTGCAGCTTTATTCATTTTAGTGCTACAGCAGGGTTTAAAAAAAGCCCTTTTACTTCAAGCACAGGCTTCCCCTGGCAGCTGGAGGGTTAAATGCAGAGAGGGAGGGAGCTCCCTGCCCAGGAGCCAGCCCTTGTCAGCAAGGCCCTCACCTGGATTAATGATTGATCCCTGCGACTGCGGGATGTCACACACTTCATAAATTTTGATGGGGTTCATGGGCACCTCCTTGGTGCCATCGTACATCAAATTGAACTCCCGGCTCTTGTTCAGCGCGCACCGGAGCTGGGCTTTCCACTTGGCAGGGTCTGGCTCGTCCACTCCTTCCTGGTACTTTCCTGTTTCCACAGCCCATGCCTGGGGACAAAGTACAGCCCAGCTCAGTCCAGCCCTCCCCACAGAGCAGCTTTTAGCTGAGAAACCAAACTTCCAAACACATCCACGGTAAAATCCTTCCCCTTCTGGAAGCCTCAATTAGAGCTCTTGTGATAACAAAACAAAAAAACAAAAAAAAAAAAAAAAAAAGGAAGTTCTCGCTTTAATAGTTTTTCCCCCTGAAAAGGAAGTGGAGAAAAAGATGCAAATCCAAATTCCAGAAGAATTTTCACTATTCTGGGTTAGAGATTTTGTGGGTCTCAGATTCAATACCAGAAGTCATTTTTTGACAGGGAGCCTGTGCAGGAGGAACGGACTCGGTTAAAACGGAGCGGAAGGACAGCCACAGACATCCAGCTGGCCTCTCCCTCTCTCACCCAAAATCTGATTATTGGTCCGAGATCCCTGCAAGACAGAGGTCAGGAATTCCTCAAAGGAGTGCAGGGAGTTACAGTGAATCCCTTGGGATAAGAATATTAGAGACAGCAGCGATGAGTGCCCGTGATGAGCTTGTGGTGGACCTCTTAAGACTTACATAACAGCATTTCATGGTTTGCTGCCAAGAACAAGCCAGTGACCACATCCCAGCCCCAGCAGATGAAGCCAACAGCAGTCACCTTCCACGGGTCACACACAGCACCTGGCCTTTGGTGGTGGGAAAGGGTTAAAGAACTCAACACCATCTCGGGCAGTGCCAAGCTTGGCATCCAGGTGCACAGAGTGGCTTTCCTGAGGTCAGATAAATAGAACTGTGCCTGCAAACAGCTCCCGAGATGCCTGCCCGGCTCCCGGGCCAACAATCCAGCCCTTTGTGCCTGTTCCAGAGCCGTGGGATGCCCGCACTCTCTCTCCCCTCTGCCTCACCTTGAAGATGGTGTTCTCCTCCTCGTGCTGGGGGCTGTGCCGAGTCGCGTGTTTCCAGGGGATCTGGAAGCGCTTGGCCTCGCGGTTCAGCCAGATCAGCCCGGGGTACATCCCACTGTCCACCTGGGCCACCAGCCACGGCTTCAGGCGCACCCTCCTCGGGTGCAGGGCCATGCTCTGCAAGGGGTGACAGCAGAGCCACTGCTAGAGGTTACTTCAGCCTCACCTGCTTCAAAGAAACCGAATTAATTTAGCGAGAAAGGGCCCCGAGCTGTGTAGCTGCTGTTACTTTTATGGTGCTGCACCCTGAAACCACCAGTTCAGACTCAGCTGGGTGACTCCCTGTTGCCACGCTTCGTGCCTACCGTGTTTTGGTTTTGGGAAATTCTGTTCCCAGGCACGTTTTTGGTACGCAAAGTCACACAATGTAAACTACCCTGTGTTTCCACATCTGTTCCCAGAGGAGGGATTTTCGCGTGGTGGTCTCTGGAACTGACCAATGGTTCCCAAAGGTCCCACCTCTAAGGTGGGCACATCTGAAAAAGCATAAAAGTAGTAGAGAAATAAACCCTGGGGTCCCTTCCCTGCAAGGGTCCACGCAGCCTCTTCTGAATCACTCCCTGCCTCGTTCATGGTGTCCCACAGCGACAACTCCCCTGCTGGGAAGAGCCACACACACTCCCTAAGCAGGGCCCAGGACTGTGACAAGGACAGCAGCTCACATCCAGGGCTCCAGGGCGTTATTTGTGCTCACCGAGGAGGGCGAGCCCTGAGCGGACCTGGGCTGTAAACCCTGAGCAGGAGATAAAGCCACCAACAAGCCACAGCAAGAACAAGAACAGGCAGCAGCGTTTCCAAAGCCTCCACGTACAGCCTGGAGAAGGGGCTGATCTGATCTCTGCTCCTTCAGCCCTGCCAGACTCGCACTGAGGAGGAGAAAGGCTCAGCCCAACCTGGAAGCTCCAGCCCAGCCGAGGTGCAGGGGCCAGGCTGAGCACAGGGGCTGCTTTACCCCGAGACACAGACTCTGAAAGTCCTTTTATGACTTTTCCATGAATGCCCTGAATGCAGCATAATCGTTGGCAAACAGCACTGACCTGTAATAACCAGGATGTTTATCCAGAAGGACATGAACTGCAGGTCTGCCTGCGCTGCTGCTGCTGCTGCTAAAAATCGAGTGCTGTTTACTTAATGTTTTTGTTAAGCAGCTATGTGTTGCTCACACAATTGCAGCCAACAATATTTTCCTTGTGTAGAACAAAGCCAAACAAACAAAATTAATGCCTGGCCCTCTCTAAGAAGAGGCAACATTCAGTATCTGTAGATTTTGGGAGGGGATTTCTGCACTGTACGTGTGCTCAGGAGGTACATCTGTGTTCATTTGTAAATCCAGAAACAGAGGTGAGAAATTACAAATATTCCCATTAATAAAGCAGTCACAGGACAAGTAAAGCCTTTGCCATAAGCCCTGAATATTGCTGGAGGAGTTGCAAAATGCGTCTGGTAGCAGAGATGGAGAAGATTAAAAAAAAAAATCCTATCCAAGAACTAGTCTAGGAACAGGTTTTATTTGTTCAAATACCTGCAGATCCCATTCAGATGCAAGCGCTCACACAAAATTAATCCAAACACAACGCAGTTTATCTGTTTATCTTTTCTGCAAAGAAAATGTTCAGCTTCGACTGCAAACCACCTTTAAATAATAGTTTGAAAATGTGTGGGCACGTTACCAGACTGTTTCCCAGGAGCTGCAAAAGATCAGGAAGCAATCATCAAAATTATTTTAGTGCTCCTGAAACTCTCCTCTGTTGGTTCTCCATGTCGAAAATGCTGTCAGAATTAAACCTCCAGAAGCGTGCTTGCAAAGACACAAACTCCAGGTCAATCCTGGATTTAGAACTGAGACCAAAATCAGGTCCTGATTCCTCTTGAAAAGGGGAAAAAAATGACATTTTGAAGAACCCTTACTGTGGCTGCTTTCCATAATCCCTTTTACACTTCACCTTGCAAGGTGCAAGCAGCACCTGTGCACACACACGTTTGTGAGACGGGGAGTAAATCCAAACCCCCAGAAGAGGAGAGGTTTGTGCCCCTCTCCCTGCAGAGCAGTCCCAAGGTGGGTGCTGGCTGGGATTGTCCCCGGCCTCTGTCAGTGCTCCACACTACAATGCTCTATAACCTTTTATCACCAATGACTTGTTGACACAACAACTGAGAGCAAATCAACTTGAATCCCATTGCTGGGCTCAGACGGTGAGTCAGCCTCTTACAGCCTTCAACTTCGATCCGGTGGGTGCCACCTAATGCCAGACCCCTGGGGAATGTCTGTGCACACTCAGGGCAGGGCTGGTGGGACAGACAGACACCTGGGGAATGTCTGTGCACACTCAGGGCTGGTGGGACACCTGGGGAGTGTCTGTGCACACTCAGGGCAGGGCTGGTGGGACAGACAGACACCTGGGGAGTGTCTGTGCACACTCAGGGCTGGGCTGGTGGGTGCCACAAATGCCAGGCTCCTGGGAAATGTCTGTGCACACTCAGGACCCGTGGTCCCATGAATGCCAGACCCCCAGGGAATGCCTGTGCACACTCAGAGCTGGTGGGACAGACAGACAGACACCCAGGCAATGTCTGTGCACACCCAGGGCCAGTGGGACACCTGTGGAATGTCTGTGCACACTCAGGGCCCGTGGGTGCCACTAATGCCAGACCCGTGGGGAATGTCTGTGCACACTCAGGGCTGGTGGGACAGACAGACAGACACCCAGGGAATGCCTGTGCACACTCAGGGCTGGTGGGACAGACAGACAGACACCCAGGCAATATCTGTGCACACTCAGGGCTGGTGGGACAGACAGACAGACACCCAGGGAACGCCTGTGCACACTCAGGGCTGGTGGGAGAGACAGACACCCAGGGAATGCCTGTGCACACTCAGGGGTGGGACAGACAGACAGACACCCAGGGAATGCCTGTGCACACTCAGGGCTGCTGGGACAGACAGACAGACACCCAGGGAATGCCTGTGCACACTCAGGGGTGGGACAGACAGACAGACACCCAGGCAATGCCTGTGCACACTCAGGGCTGGTGGGACAGACAGACAGACACCCAGGGAACGCCTGTGCACACTCAAGGCTCTGCCAGGGCAGGCTCAGCCCTCTCTCGAGGCTCCCCAGTGGCACAAACCCAGGGACCATCCAGTCCCCTTGATTCCCACTCAGTTTGGGTGGTATGTAGGGATAATTAGCACATCCCTGCGCTGCTAATGCATCTCTGGTCAGTGACTTAATTACTCCCCGTGCCCTAATTATTAGCATTTCTCCTCGGAGACATTCAGCCCAAGAAGAACAACTCAAACTCCGGCAGGAGCAGACAGCCTGCAGCCACTCCCTGCAGAGGAGTGACCAAGGTCAGGGACAGCCCCAGTCAGCTGTGGTGACACTCGGGGCCCTGCTGAGGTGCCAGACAGTCCAACAGCACATGGAGCACCAGGAAAACCATCCTGAAGGCCAACTCAGCTTTGCTGCACAGAGGCTGTCGCTCCCCGCCTCCACACCCAAATATATTCAGTGTTCCTGCTCCACCTCATCCATTAAAGCCTTTGAAGAGGGAAGGGTCTTCTGGGGGTTCCCTGCTGCAAACCCAGCATGTTATCCTGGATTATTAGAGTATATTATCCTGGATTTCACAGACCTGTATTCATTTTTTTTGGACCTGTATCCATTTTTTTTTTTTTCCCAAAGGCAAACCTTCCCACAGAGGAACAGGCTGAATTTCCATCCCGACACTGAATCACCTCCCTACCCCAGGAACCTGGGGCTCCCACGTTTCAGGTCTGTACCTCTTCTGCCTGCCACCAGCGCTGCTGCCCCTGACACACCTGAACACGATTCACTCCGTGAATTCCCACTTTGTGCACACCAACGTGGTCACCTCAGCCCCCCAAAATTGGAAGGGGCACCAGTTGTTACACAAAGTGTGGGGTTTGGGGGTGCAACAGCTGCGACCCGAAGACTGCAGCGGGTGAAGGGGGTGGGGTGGGGGAGAAACATCAGCCTTGGACTAACTTTAGGCCTCGCTTTACACCGACCTGAAAGGCGTAGCCCGGGGCTAACCCAGCGCAGCGAGGGGAAGGAGCGGTAAATCGGCATTTCCAGCGCCCGGAGCCCCCGCACCGCCGCACCGCCGCACCGCCGACCCTTCCAGCGGGGCCGGGCGCTGCAGCCTCCAGAGCCCCGCAGGGAGCCCCGCGAGTGCCCCGAGCCCCCGCTCCGCACCCGCACCGGCCCCGCTCCGCACCCGCACCGGCCCCGCTCCGCCCGGGAGCTCCGCCCGGGAGCCACCGCGGGACGGGGCCGCACCCGGCGGCTCCCGGGCCGGGCGGTTCTGGGGCCGGTCCCGCCCGATCCGCGGCTTCACACAGCTCACCCCGTCTGTTTTTCTGTCTGTCCGTCCGTCCGTCCGTCCTGCGGGGCTGGGGCGGGTCCGTCCCGCGGGGGCTCGGGGCCGCCCCGCGGGGCCCGCGCGTGGGGCAGCGGCGCTCGGGCAGCGGCGGCCGCGCTGAGCCAGCGCCCGCCCCGCCTCACCTGCCCTGGTCCGCCCCTCTCACCTGCCCCGCCTCACCTGCCCTGTTCCGCCCCCCCTCACCTGCCCAGGTGAGCTCGGCGCAGCCGCGCCGCCCGCCCCGCCCCGCCTCGCTCCCGCAGATCCCCCCCCGAACCCCGCAGATCCCCCAAACCCCGCAGATCCTCCCCCGAACCCCGCAGATCCCCCGAAAACCCCGCAGATCCCCCCCTGAACCCCGCTGGTGCCCCCCAAACCCCGCAGATCCCTCCCCGAACCCCGCACAGCCACCCCCGAACCCCGCAGATCCCCCCCCGAACCCCGCAGATCCCCCGAAAACCCCGCAGATCCCCCCCGAACCCCGCACAGCCACCCCCAAATCCCGCAGATCCCACTCCGAACCCCGCGGATCCCCCGAAAACCCCGCACAGCCACCCCCGAACCCCGCAGATCCCCCCCCCGAACCCCGCAGTTCCCCCCCCGAACCCCGCAGATCCCCCCCCGAACCCCGCAGGGGGACCCGGGCCGAGCGGAGCGCCCCGCACCGCCGCCCTTCTGCCGCGGCCCTTTCCCTGTCAAATGGAATCTTTAGGAAAACTTCCAAAGGGGATATCTCGCCATCCCCCCGGTAAATGGAGTCTTTAGGAAAAGGAAGTTTGCTTTTGAGCGGGGTATCTTTGCCTTTTCCATGGGATATTTTGGGAGGGAGACTGTGAAGTTCCTGGGCTTTTTTTTTTTTTTTTTTTTTTTTGCAGTTCAAAGCCTATTCGGCTGAGTCATGGAATGGCAGCATAATTAAGGCTGGAAAAGATCTCCAAGATCATCGAGTCCAAACATTAACCCAGCACTGCCAGGTCCACCACTAAACCGTGTCCCTTGGCACCACATCCACAGGGTTTTGAACACTTCCAGGCAACGGTGGCTGAGCCACTTCCCCAGCAGCCTGTTCCAATGCTTGTCCATCCTTTCAGTGAAGAAATTCTCCCAAATATCCAAACTGCACCTCCCCTGGCACAACCTGAGTACATTTGCTCTCATCCTACATCCATCCCTCCATAGAAATCCATATCCAGTCAATGACAGCACAGGATGAAGCCAAACCCTAAAGTCAGGCTCTGATCAAAGCCACAAACACACATTTTTTTCTCTGAAAAGCATAAAATCATCCCTCTTCCCTGCCTCCATCCCTGCCCTGGGGTCACACCTACCCCGGGGAAGGGGCTCAGCAGCTTCTCCTTGGTCCCTCCGCAGCCTCCTGCCCTCCACCCTCGCCTCTTATTTATTTTCCTCGTAGGTGGAGAGCCGTGACTCAGTGGTGAATCTTGGTTTCAAGGCTCATACACTGCTTCACCATTCAGTTTCAACGAACCAGAAAAAAAGATGGGAATTTCCCTTCTCCCTCTTACCACCAACACTGTGGAAAATGCTGAACCCTGATTTTGGGAAGGCTGACTTAACACCCACAGCTCAGTCCCGGGCCGAGGGTTTGGAGCTAGACAACGTCCTGGAGATCTTCACCCAGAGACAAAACAATTCACCCTTTTTCAGGGGAAGTTTGCCTTGCTGGATGCCAAGTGCAAGGTAAATAATACTTCAGGTGGAATTTCACCCAGAGGAAAGGTGCAGGGGTTTGTCAGCACGTAAGAAAATCTTTCTGGCAGTGAGCAGAAGACAAAGATGTGACTCTCTGAGGTCAGCGCTCTCTGTGTTGGGTGAGGTGGGTTTCATTAGCGGTGCCTGACCATTCCTGATGTGTAAATCAGGGGACAGCTGCTCCTGGAATGAAACACCCTGGTTATTCCTGCCGTATAAAAGCATGCAGTGGCAGGACAGTTTTGGGAAGCAACGGGGAGGGAGATATTGGGCTGAACTCCAGACCAAGCTCTGAAGGATCTTTGATCTCTCCTCAGATGGGTCAGCACAAAAGCCACCGTTCATCCTCCCTGCATTCCTGCTCTCCACGCCACAGGGAAACGTGAGGATGCTTTGGGTTGGTTTTGTTTGTGCTGGGATGCTGGGGAGCTGTGGAAGGAGGCACCAGCGGTGCTGCTGCTCACGTTGTGCTGTCTGTGCAGTGCTGGGAGCTGCCTGGGCAGGGTTTTGCCCCTTCCTGACCCACTGGAAGGACACTCCAGATGCCCAGCCTGCAGGAGGGGGGGTCAGGGCTGGGGGATTGGATTTGAAAAGTGGAGCAATGTGGCAAAGCAGCTGGGTGAGGACTTCTCCAGCCTGGGAGCTCCAGCCTGGGAGAAGGGTCCAGTCCTGCCTGCAGCCTCCCTGCTCCCCTCTGTGCCTTGCCAGCACCCTGCTGCCTCTGCCACAGCCTCTGCTGCCTTCCCAGCACCGACACAGATGCCAAACAAATGAGTCTCCCCAGCCCTCTGCAAGGTTTGGTGGTTTGGTTGTTTTTTTTTTTTTCTCTTCTTGAGTTTCTACCAGCCTGTGCTGGAGCGTGTGGCAGCACGTCGGGGTAGGCAGCTGACAGGAAATAAGCTGGTTTTTCTTCCATGCTCCTGGCATGGAAACTTTCCCACTTTCCTGGGAAACTCAGCAGCTTTGGAGCTGTAGGGATGATCACCCGGGGATAACTCATTGGGCAGGATGTGCAATCACCTGTCTGTGAGTGATCATCCAAAGTGTTCCTTCTGCCACAGCACACGGAGCATCCATCCTGCTCCTCCAGGCAGACAAACAGCACCAGCCTCTGCACTCGAGTGTTTTCTAGAAATGATTCTTTTTATTTCTACTTCTCTCTGCCTATATTTACCTCTACCTGCGTGATTTTTTTTTTTTTAAATCAAATGAAGAGATCTTCTGGCTGATAAACTGTCCCTTATGAAGTGGCATCCTGCTGGCTGAGGGACAGCAGCTCTTTCAGTGCAGTCTGCAGAGCACACAGAGGGTGTGCAGAGGAATTTTCATACCAGGAGCTATGGGATTTACTTTATTTCAGTGCCAAATTAATATCCCTGTTTTATCAACACGATTGTATGTCATGATACCTGCAACAGCAGCAGCTGGGCTTTGTACTCCAGGTCTCTTGCAGCCCTTTGTTCCCAGCTGGAGGAGAAGATTGCAGTCATCAAAACAAAAAAAAAAAGGAACCATTTTCTCTCCTGGGAACAGCTCACCGAGTTGCCATAAGGCAAAACAAAATTATGCAATGAGTCAAGACAACGTCCTGGGCATGTGGAGTCTTGCTGTGTGCTCGCAGCCCTCACATTCCAGCAGGCAGCTCTCCTTTTGTGCAGGAGAGCAGCACAAAATGGTGCAGAGGCTTCACCCCAGCACATCCCAAACTCCCTGAAGCTCCTGATCCTGTCCCAGCTGTGGGGATGTTCGTTCCTTGTGTCAGTACAGGAAAAGGGGGCTCAGGTCGTTCATCTCTGATCGACTCATCTCCCTTAAGCTCCCTTTGAAAACGGGGTCAAAATCACATTGAAGTGGCAGCAAAAGTCGGTGTTTGAGGGAAAGGATTTCAAAGGGGCTGCAGGGAAAAGGAACGAACGGATCCTTCCCACCCTGTCCTGGCAGCACCTCTGGGCTCTTCTGGGGCTCTTTGTGACCCTGGGAGAGCTCCTGGCCTCACCAGCCAAGATAATTCCAAAAAATCATATAAAACAATTTATAAACTTGACTGTGGCTGCCAAGGTCCTGTTTCCAGCAGCTGTAATGAAGAAGAAAAGAGGGAGGGATGGATTTTCTCTGCTGGGCAGCCCTGGAGCTGCTCTGCTGAGCGAGTCAGGAGCTGAAGCTCTCCCAAAAGGAAGGGTTGAGTTCATTTTTGTGTTCCATTCTTCTGGGCATGAGGATAGGCAAGAATATCATCAGATAAAAATGCTTTAATTGGAATAGAACAATAGAATTAAATTTTCTGGCACTTTCTCTGGCCCTTCCCATCCATCTCCAGGCTCCTGCTGTGTTGTCTCTGTCCTCTCTTTGCTCTTCTTTTGAGTGAAACCAAACCTTGCCTGGGCATCCTTACAGGTGAAAGTGTAAGGTTGTATTATACTCCTGCTAATCTCTGTGTATATGTAAAATGTAAAATGTAAAATGTAAAATATAAAGTATAAAATATAAAATGTAAAATATAAAATATAAAATGTAAAGTATAAAATATAAAATGTAAAATGTAAAATATAAAATATAAAATATAAAATGTAAAATATAAAATATAAAATATAAAATGTAAAATATAAAATGTAAAATATAAAATATAAAGTATAAAGTGTAAAATATAAAATGTAAAATGTAAAATGTAAAGTATAAAATATAAAATGTAAAATGTAAAATGTAAAATGTAAAATATAAAATATAAAATGTAAAATATAAAATATAAAATATAAAATGTAAAATATAAAATATAAAGTATAAAATATAAAATATTAAATATAAAATATAAAATATAAAATGTAAAATATAAAATATAAAGTGTAAAATATAAAATATAAAATATAAAATATAAAATATAAAATGTAAAATGTAAAATGTAAAATGAAAAATATAAAATATAAAGTATAAAATATAAAATGTAAAATGTAAAATATAAAATATAAAAATATAAAAATATAAATACACTTATATATAAATATATAAATGTATAAATATACTTGTATATAAATATATACATATATCTATGTACACAGTACCACTGCTGGGTTACTTGCAGGTGTGAGGGGATTCAGACCAACTCTCACTCTTCCAGTGCAGCATGAATTGCTCTCCTGTTCTGCAATATCAAATTCAAATTTCAGCCTGGTTCTCAGCCAGCTATTCTTCCATGAGGGAGGCTCTTCTTACCTAACCAACACCAAAAAAAAAGCTCCAAAAAAGCCAGCAGCTTAAACCCATCTGGGCCTTGCATTAGGATAAGAGAATCTCTGGTTTCCTATTAATGCTGCTCCAATCCTCTTAATGAAGATACTGGGCTGCCTTGGGCCCATTTATAGCTCAGGTCATTCTTTCCACTGACACAGATAATGGTTGGGCTCACAACAACGGGGCTGGGGGGCAGGAAAGCTGCTTATTATAAAATATAAAATGTAAAATGTAAAATGTAAAATGTAAAATATGAAATATGAAATATGAAATATGAAATATAAAATGTAAAATATTAAATATAAAGTATAAAATGTAAAATGTAAAATATAAAATACAAAATATAAAATATAAAATATAGAATATAAAATATAAAATATAAAATATAAAATATAAAATATAAAATATAAAAATAAAATGTAAAATGTAAAATGTAAAATGTAAAATATAAAATATAAAATATAAAATATAAAATATAAAATATAAAATATAAAATATAAAATATAAAATGTAAAATGTAAAATATAAAATATAAAATGTAATATAAAATATAAAATATAAAGTAAAATATATAAATATATAAATATATTTTATACAAATATATAAATGTATAAATATACTTCCATATAAATATATAAATATACCTATGTACACAGTACCTTCCCAGGGGAAGGGAAGAGCAGGGGCTGGGAGTGGTGCTGAACAGGAAGAAAGAGCCCAGGGAAGAGCTGCACTTTGTGTCTGCAATCAAAGCAATAAATGAGGTTCAGGGGGAAGCAGGAGAATTTTCCATGGGCACAAAGAGGGGAAGGGGATAAGGAGAATGTGCTCTAAAAATACAGAAATAAACAATTCCTGCTCTTTTTAGCTTCGAGCTTTAAGATGGAGATGTGACAATAAGAGGAATATGTGTGTGTCTAGGTGCCCTCACTAATTGTCCCATAGCCTACAGTAGGCATTCAATTAATTTAATCCATCAGCAGGTTGGTTTGTGGTTTTTTTTCATGGAAATGTTCGTTTTCTCAGGATTCCCTCTCTGTACCTGTTGCTTTTCCCATGCCCCATCCCACTGAAGCACTGAGCAACAGGAAATACACGCCAGCATTGCAAAAATTAATGTTCCTTCCCCTATAATCCCATTTTTCCCCCCTAGAAAACTCTACTGGACAGAGAATGGGGCTGTGTGTTGTGTGTAAAGGGAACCTCTGCTCCCAAACTCTTTGACAGGCAGGTATTAATGTGCAGGAAGAGCCCCTGAGCCCCTGGAGTTTGTTCCTAAATAGGGCACAGCTCAGAACATCTGAAGGTCTCTGGGGCTCATGGGTGGGAAGCTCCTAATGATCTTTAGTTATTTTTATCCCTGCCCAGTGCTCAGTGCTCCGGGGCAGAGGAGCCACTCTCAGATCTCCCAGGGAGTTCAAGGAGCTGCCAGGAGCTGGGGCAGGGGAGGAGGAACAAGAAAATAAAGCACCAAAAAAAGGGAAGGTGACACGACATTAACAGCAGAGAAAGGCACGAGGCAGCGAGAGGAAAAAGAGCAAAGGACTTTGGCAGGGTTTTTTTTCTTCTTTCCCTTCTGTTTTTCATCCTGCTTTCTGGAGGAGAATGGGACAGCAGTTCACCAACGCTGAAGGAGAGCAAGGAGAGATTGATGTTGCAGAGCTGCAGGAGTGGTATAAGAAATTCGTGGTGGAATGTCCCAGTGGGACTCTCTTCATGCACGAGTTCAAGAGGTTCTTCGGGGTCCAGGACAACCAGGAAGCAGCAGAGTACGTGGAGAACATGTTCAGGGCTTTTGACAAGAATGGGGTAAGTGCTGAGGAGGCTTTACTGTTATTTGTGTCATAATTTCCAAATCTATCTTCTGAGGTGGGGCGAGGGCAGGAGAAGGAGCACAGGCTGGCCTGGATTTATCTCCTCAAGTCTCTACCTAAACTGAGGTCAGTCCCCTGAAGGGACTAAGGGTGGATTAAAAACTTGGAACTTAGGCAGTCACACTTTGAGACCCTCAAACATCCCAAAACGTGGCAAAAAATATTTCCCTGTTGAGATAGAGGGGAAATTACAATGCAGGAAAATCCTACTCAGGCTTGTTCTGTGCTGGAGGAAGTGTCTGTATCAAGTAGGAGCAGGTGTAATAAAATATTGATTTTGGCTTGGCTTTGCTTTCCAAAAGCAGAGGAATGCTGAACAATTCAGACATTCTGGTTTTGATTCCCTTTTGCCATATTTGTCGTGAGACATCTGGGAAAGTGGGTTTTCTGGTTTAGTCACAGTTTTCTGGTTTAGTCACAGTTTTCTGGTTTCGTTCCTGCACACCCTGCACTGGGATGCTTTGGCTCCTCAGCTGCCTTGGCTGAGCAGCACTTGCCAAATGCTTCAATTATTCTTTTCCTGAAGCTCTTGATCCTGTTCCAGCTGTGGGGATGTTTGTTCCTTGTATCAGTACAGGAAAAGGGGGCTCAGGTTGTTCATCTCTGATCAACTCATCTCCCTTAAGCTCCCTTTGAAAACGGGGTCAAAATCACATTGAAGTGGCAGAAAAAGTCAGTTTGTGGGAAAGGATTTAAAAGGCCGTGGAAGATGTTGGCAGGTCAGGCTCGTCTCAGAATTCCAAGCTGTAAAAACCCAAATTCCTGCAAAAAAAATGAAAGCTTCAGGTCCCAAATTCCGTGATGAAAGCTGTGAAGAGAAGGTAGCAGAGCAAACTGTGCATGAAAGATGAAGTCCCATTCCTAATCCATACGAGTTTTCCTACCAGGACAGAGAATCTGTTTTTAAGGGATGCTGGTGCTGAGCAGGGCAGGGGGAGGAGGAGCCCAGGCTGGGTGCACAGGGGTGTGGCTGTGCCTGCCGCTGGTCCTGAACTGCTACAAACCTTCCTCAGAGTGCCAAACAAATAACCTGCCCCATCCATTATCCTCCTGGCAGCTTTAACCCAGATTTTCTGGAACCTGTAAAACACTTTTTCAGCTTTCTACCCAGCTGAGTATCATCCAGCTGCTGCCTCTCTGTTGCCACAGGACAACACCATTGATTTTCTGGAGTATGTAGCTGCCTTGAATCTTGTTTTACGAGGAAAACTGGAACACAAGCTGAGGTGGACGTTCAAAGTGTATGACAAGGATGGGAATGGCTGCATAGATAAACCTGAGCTGCTGGAAATCGTTGAGGTAAGTGGCCATTGCCCAATCCCCTTTTTAAGCAATCCCTGCTCTTTGGCAATGTGATGAGGTGGATGGGGTTTGGGATAATCAGGTTTCAAAGCTGCTGTGGATGGGTGATGAAGGGAAAATGCCTGGCCTTGGTGAAAGGAGTGGGAGCCTGCTGGGTGTCTGAGGGCTCTGCTGTGCCCACTGAGGGCAGCCTGGCCTTGCTGCTGCCCAGGGCTGCAGCCTCTGGGTGCTGGGGGATCCTGGAGCTCTGCTCTGCCTTCCCTTTCAACCCCACCTCACCAAGGTTCCCTGTGCTGGCCTGGGGAGGAAGGTTTCACCCCACTCTCTCTTAGGGGAGGCTGAGAACCACTTGCTTATCCCCCAGCTGAGCATCCCAGGGAGGTGCAGTGGCAGGAATCACCCCTGTGGGCAGCAGCCAGGCCTGGCTGGGGAGGTGAGCAGCTGGTGACCTGCAGCAGCAGGTGTGACACCAGGGCAGCCTGTCTGGGCCACGTCCCATTAGAGTTTTGAGGTCAGCCAAGAATTGCCCAGAACTGGGAGGCCACTGCTAATCCTCTCTCTGGAAAGACTTTACACAAAACCCTTTTAACCTAAGCAGTAAAGGTAACAATGGCCAGGTGATGCCACGGGAGGGAGGAGTAGGTAAAGTCTGACCCTTTCCTGTGGCAAAGGGGAGCAGAAGCTGTGGGTCAAAGTATGAGCTAAGACAGGCTTGATGTGCAGCCTGGACACGGCTTCCCCAGGGACAGGGCTGGGTTAGTCCAGATTTGCCTGGCTTTGGATGTTAGCAACAAAGAAAAACCACACTCAAGGCTGATTTTTCCCATCTGTGAAACAATTGCTTTGTTCTTTGCAAACTGAGCCCTGAGGTCTGCCCGATCTGTGTGAGGAGAGCAGCAGAGCAGCAGCTCCACAGAGCCAGTGGGGTCATTCATGTGCAGTGAGCGCAGGCATGAGCTCAGAGCTTCCAGCCCAGATCTGAGGCTGTTGAGGGGCACATTGAAGTCACTGTTTGCCATGTTTGGATTTTTCTGAAATTCTTTCCCAGGGATTTGAGATGGTAAACAAGGTCACTCTCTGTAAACTCTCTTGTTTTTCACTTTTCCCTCTCCTAAGGAGGGGACTTTGCTTGTTGACCCTTAATGTAGCCAATGAGTCCAAAGATCCCACCTCTTAGGTGGGCACATTGTAAAAAGTATAAAAATAAGTTCTAGGAATAAACCAGCCCCTTTTCAGAGCATCAGCCTTCTGAATCACGAGTCGTGTCTCGTTCATTGTGTCCCACAGCGACATCAGATCTTTCCAGAAAGGTTTAACTCCCAACCTTTGAAAAAGACCTTGGCAGTGAGGGCATGATAACAGAGTTCAGGGCTTTTCATTTTGCAGTCCTTGTCCTAATTTGTGACCTCCCTTCAGTCCATCTACAGGCTGAAGAAGGTGTGCTGGTCGGACGTGGAGGACAGGACCCCGCTGCTGACACCAGAGGAGGTGGTGGACAGGATATTTCAGCTGGTGGATGAGAACGGGGATGGTGAGTGATGCATGGCACAGGCTGCGTTCCTGCCTGAGCTGGGCTGGCTGCCTTTGATGTGGCTGTCCAGAGATCACTCGGCTCTATTGTCTTCCTCACAATGGACAGGCTGGGTTTGGTTCTCTCTTCCACAGAGTCAAAAGTGTCTTCATGGTGGAGCAGGGTGAAATCTTTTTCGTTGTTATTTTAATGTAAAACACCGAGGGGTCACTGCTCGGGCTGGATTTTGGTGTCACTCAGAGCTCATCCTCTGACAGCCCCAGGGCAGGTCGCAGTCCCAGCACAAAGTAAAGGCAGCGGTGCCAGTCAGACTGGGACGGTGCCAGTCAGACTGGGACGTGCAGGACCTGGTTGGCACCGGTGCTGGAAAAGCCTGGATGAGCCCCTGCAGCCCCTGGAGTCTCCTGTTGGGATGGGGCAGCTGGGACTGCGCTGGGTCACAGCCCCGGGCCGGCAGAGCTGGGGAGGTTCCCTAAGATGGTGTCTGATCAGCATCTTATCTGACACACGGATGGGATTGCTTCCTGCCTCCTCCTCCTCTCTCTTATCTCTCGAATTCTGAGTGCCCATCTCGTGTCCCCCCCTGCTCTCACCCACAGGGCAGTTGTCTCTTGACGAGTTCATTGACGGAGCCAGGAAGGACAAGTGGGTGATGAAGATGCTGCAAATGGATGTGAACCCCGGGGGATGGATCACTGAGCAGAGGAGAAAGAGTGCTTTGTTCTGAGAAAAGTCGGGTTTGGCACAGCTGAAATCGTGATGCTGACTCCCAAAGCCTGACCCTTCCCCTAGCCTGGTAGTGACTTTCCCTTTTAATTCGATCTCAGCATCCAGATGAAAACTGGAGTGGTTTAAGGAGCCAGTCTCTCGATGTAAAACCCGCGTGCTGAGCACTGCTGGTACCCAGGGGCTATTTCTGGCCCATGAATAAGTCCTGCTGTGTACACAATACTGTGTTTGCCAGCTCTGCTTTTTGGTTACGCCCCGAGGAACAAACTTTTTGTGGCTTCCTTGCAGCAGATCCTGAGCAGGGTTTGGGGCTGGTGGCAGAGGGGGCCGGGGAGTGAGGAATGCAGCCAGTGCTGCTGCCTCCAGCCCAGGCTGGTGCTGCCACAGCTCATTCCTGCACAGGTACAGCACCTCAGCTGCTCTGGCACCTCTTGGATCTTCAGCGGGTCTCTGTCTGGGGTTTGTAGCCTTTACTGCTGCTCGTGTCGGGTTCCTACAGACCAACAAAAATGAGAATTGGATCAGAGCAGTGGCCAGGACAACACGGAGCTGAGGGAAACAAGGCGAGGGCTGGGCAGGAGGTGCAGCAGCTCCTCCCTCTCCTTCCTGGGGAGCAGAGGCTGCTCCTTCTGCCTGCTCAGAGCCCTGAGGGGCTGAGAGATGCCGACTCCAAAGGCTGACATTTCACAGCCCCACTCAGAGGACAGAATGGCACGGGTGTGACTCAGCTCCCTCTGAGCCCCTGGTTCTTATGGAATCATCACTCTGGAACAGCTTTTCCTGCGCTGGGAAGAGTGGGTGAGCTCAGGGAGCTCCAGGATTTTCCCTGCGCTGGGAAAAGTTTAGTGTGGGAGCAGAGATGAGGGAAGAGCAGAGTTTTGCTTGGCAGTGTCTCTGCAATGAGAGGATTTGTGCTGCTCCGTTGGCAGGACCACAGAATCATAAATCATGGATGGTTTGGGTTTGGGAGAAACCTTAAAACACCTCGATTCCCAACCCCTCTGCCCTGGGCAGGGATGCCACATCAGGTTGCTCCAAGCCCTGTCCAAACTGGCCTTGAAAAGTGGAAAAAGTGACAAAAATTCCAGTACAGTGGTTTTACACTGGACTTAATTTAGCCCCAGAGTACAGATATAAAATTTACACAAACTGCAGGCTGAGCTCTGCTGTCCTAACCCATGTTCCTACATCGATGTATGTGGGAAAAGAATTTGGGTTGGATCAATATTTTGGTTCACCTTTATTGGATTTACTGGTTCATTTACAAGGAAAAAACACAAAAACTCCCCAGGAAAACAGCATGAGTTTGTCTGTTCCATTTTAATTTTCCCATGGAATCAGTGGGTCAGGTCATACCGATGAAAAGATTTACAACCCCTTTTTCTGTGGCCTTTAATTAGGACTGTAGTAACTGTCATTAGCTGATTAATTTGCTGGTTTGTGGTCTTGTCAGTTTACCCAGCGTTTAAAATTCCATGGGGAAGTGTTCAGGATTAGACACAATCAGTGCTAGAGTTCAGATCGTGCACATTTCCACTTTGAAATAGCCTTTCTATGAGTTCTCTGTAAATACCGAGCAGTTTGTCGTGTGCTGACTTATCAGAGCTGATTAGGCTTTGTGCTTTCTGCTGCTCTGAGGCAGCTGCTCAAAGCTCTCTCTAGTCAATAGTCTACCAGCCCAAGATCTGAAAGAAAAATCTGATTTCTGACTTGAGAGCCTGCATGAAAACATTCGCTTATATCGATTTTCCAGCTTGTGAAAAAAAAATGTTTTCATCAGAGGACACAAATCTCTTAAGAATTCCTTACATTTCAGCATCTCCAGCAAGGTAACACACCCTGCTACTTGCACGGATTTAGAGAGGCTGTTTAGTTCATAGAATTGCATTTTGCTGGTTCACTGAAACGCTTCAAATTCTCCAGTTCTGCTCACCTGGCCAGCCCAGGCTCTGCAGAACTGTTTGTTCTGTTCTGTTTGGGGACCCCCCCCAGGCCAGCAGCCCTCCCCTGGTGAGCACGTGTACAGATGTCGGTAGAAGTTTTGTAAAACACGAATTGAATAAAGAAATATTTATTTAAAAAGCTTTGTTTCGTAGTATGTGTTTGTTAATGAGGTGAAGAGCTGTGTAAACGCCCGAGCATCTGACTGAAACTGTAGCCTGTGAGTCTGATATATTGAATTTAGGGGAGGAGCTGGTGGAGCAGCTGGGTAAGACAGAGATAAGGCAGAGATGACGATGCTGTGGCAGAGGCAGAGCAGGGAAGGAGCCTCTTCCGTTTAACTTTCGTGTGATGACAGCAAAACCCACGAGGGTATAATTTAAAAAAAAAACGATGTTTCTCGGTGGAACTCGAAACGGGCGCCTCAAATCCAGTGAGCTGAACTGCTGCAGTCAGATGGCCCCGCTGTAACCCTGCCAGGACTGGGGCAGGACCCCCGAGGGCTCAGGGGCTGGAGGGTTCCATGCCCTGTGGATGGAGGTGCTGGGGATGTGTTGGTGTCAGAGCTGGCAGAACCCGACGGAAAATAGTTCCTCTTATCAACTGTGTAATCTTTGGTCAAGAAATCGCAAGGTGCTTTGGCCAGAGTGCTGTTTTAAAGCCCTGGCTATAAACACCCTGATCTCCTCCCAAACTCCATTCAACATTCACAGCAGGCTCTTGATGTCAGGCATTTTGCATAATCCGTTTTCCAGACTTAGGGCCCAGCTCGAATTGGATTTGACTGATCGGATTTCTTGCTGCTCTAAACTGGGCAACAGGCTGGCTCGGGAAAGGCAAGTGACTTTTCTGGGCTACCATCTGCTCCGTGCTGGATGCCCCTGCACAAGTTGGGCAGGACCGAAGGTGGAATCATCAGGCTGGAAAGCTGGAGATGATGAGGCTGTTGTTGAAGGGAAGAGAAGCCAAGGAGGCATCACATCCTAAATTACTCCGGGAGATGCATCCCTGGAGAAAGCTCCAAGCAGCAGGAACGGCAGGAGAGGAGGAGAGAGGATCCCTGCAGCCAGCTCTGTGCTCAGCCCAGCTCTGTGCTCAGCCCTGCCCTGTGCTCAGCCCAGCTCTGTGCTCAGCCAGCTCTGTGCTCAGCCCAGCTCTGTGCTCAGCCAGCTCTGTGCTCAGCCCAGCTCTGTGCCCTGCTCTGTGCTCAGCTCAGCTCTGTGCTCAGCCAGCTCTGTGCTCAGCCCAGCTCTGTGCCCTGCTCTGTGCTCAGCCCAGCTCTGTGCTCAGCCAGCTCTGTGCTCAGCCCAGCTCTGTGCCCTGCTCTGTGCTCAGCCCAGCTCTGTGCTCAGCCCTGCTCTGTGCTCAGCCCAGCTCTGTGCTCAGCCCTGCTCTGTGCTCAGCACTGCCCTGTGCTCAGCCCTGCTCTGTGCTCAGCCCAGCTCTGTGCTCAGCCCAGCTCTGTGCTCAGCCCTGCCCTATGCTCAGCCCAGCTCTGTGCTCAGCCCAGCTCTGTGCTCAGCCCTGCTCTGTGCTCAGCACTGCCCTGTGCTCAGCCCTGCTCTGTGTGCAGCTGAGGTTTGGGCAGGGGCTGCTCCCCCAGGGCTGCCCGGGGGTAGGGTTTGTGTCCAGGTCATTCCCCAAGCTCCTGTGGGCAGGTTCCCTTCGAAAATGTCCTGTGGAAAGCCAGAGTGACCTCCTCAGCCCCGTGCTGGTCACTGCAGGGTCTGCCTGCGGTCTCAGTGGTTTTCTTACAGCGCCTGTGCTCAGCTGTGCCACGGCAAAATTCCTTTCCTTTCCTTTCCTTTCCTTTCCTTTCCTTTCCTTTCCTTTCCTTTCCTTTCCTTTCCTTTCCTTTCCTTTCCTTTCCTTTCCTTTCCTTTCCTTTCCTTTCCTTTCCTTTCCTTTCCTTTCCTTTCCTTTCCTTTCCTTTCCTTTCCTTTCCTTTCCTTTCCTTTCCTTTCCTTTCCTTTCCTTTCCTTTCCTTTCCTTTCCTTTCCTTTCCTTTCCTTTCCTTTCCTTTCCTTTCCTTTCCTTTCCTTTCCTTTCCTTTCCTTTCCTTTCCTTTCCTTTCCTTTCCTTTCCTTTCCTTTCCTTTCCTTTCCTTTCCTTTCCTTTCCTTTCCTTTCCTTTCCTTTCCTTTCCTTTCCTTTCCTTTCCTTTCCTTTCCTTTCCTTTCCTTTCCTTTCCTTTCCTTTCCTTTCCTTTCCTTTCCTTTCCTTTCCTTTCCTTTCCTTTTTCTTTCCTTCTCCTCCCCTTTCTTCTTTCTTTCCTTCGAAGTTAAGTGCACCTCAAGAGTTTCGCTCGGGTTTAGAATCCCGGGAGTGTTTTGGGGGGTTCGCTCGGGTTTGGGATCCCGGGGGTGTTTGGGGGATTCTCTCGGGTTTGGGATCCCGGGGGTGTTTGGGGTATTCTCTCGGGTTTGGGATCCCGGGGGTGTTTGGGGGATTCTCTCGGGTTTGGGATCCCGGGGGTGTTTGGGGGATTCTCTCGGGTTTGGGATCCCGGGTGTGTTTTGGGGGATTTGCTCGGGTTTGGGATCCCGGGGGTGTTTGGGGGATTCTCTCGGGTTTGGGATCCCGGGTGTGTTTTGGGGGATTCGCTCGGGTTTGGGATCCCGGGGCCGGTCCCGGCGCGTTCCCGCTGCGCCCGGCGGGGCCAGCAGAGGGCGCTGCGGGACGCGCGGACACGGCGGGAGAGCGGGGACGGGTCCCAAAAACCGGGATGGGACTGGGATGGGACTGGGATGGGGATAGAGGGGTCCCAAAAACCGGGCAAACTGCAATCCCGAAAGCATGATTTTTTTTCTAAGAATGTTAAATTTCATATCTGTAGCCTGTGAATTCTGGTTCCTTTATTTACTGTTTCCAGCCATGTGTGAATGGAGTGTGTACCTGTCGTTCCTTGGGAGCCACAGTCTCAGTGGAAAGGAGGCAGTTCTTAGTTTCCATGAATTACATGCATGACTTTTCTTTATTCCTGGCTCTGCACCTCTCACCTGTGCATGTTCAGCGCACAGGGTGGGCTCAGCTCTCCTTCCACTTCCCAGGGGTCGGGAAAAAATGGGATTTGAGTTTTGCTTTCCGTTTGATGGCACCACACTCCCCTTGTGGAGAAGAGAGCAGCCGGGTTTGCAGCTGCAGTGACTCCACAGTGCTCACACAGACAGGTGTATTTCAAACTGTACTTCAGCAGGGAAGGGGGGGTTATGCCAGAGACATTAATGTAGAGAAGCATTCCCAGTAAACACAGGTCTGGACAAAGAGGGGAGGACACAGAAATGCAGTAATATTAGTAGTATTAGTCTAAATTAATATTACATAGATGGAAAAATACTGCTGCTAATTTGAAGGCTGTAAGTATCTGTCAAAATCCATTTAAGATGTTCAGTACCAAGAGTGTGTGTGGTCTCTTTTTTAACTCTGAAATATATCAAGGGAAATACGTGAACTCTGAAATAAATCAACATCAAATTCTGAAATGTGTCAATGTATCGAATCTCTGAGCATCTCTTCACAGAATATCTGGGATTTGTCAGCAAAGGCTGATACATCCACACAGTCCTGCCTCCTTCTCCAAAGCAAATTCATGTGGGTTCTCGATACAAACATTGCAGCCCTCGTGATTCTTTTCTGCCTGTCTCAGAACACCCAATCAATTGAAGCAACTCACGCTAACACCTTCAGAAGGAACCTTTGTGCACAGCAGTTTGCAAACCGAGTGTGAAACACACTTTTATTTCAGCTCAGGCATCAGCAGAGCGCTACATTTCCCCCCCTCATCCCATTGAAAGCTTTACAGGCTACAGAGTTTCTGTGGCTTAGTGCAGTAGTTTGTCCTGACCCTGTCACGGACACAGTCACTGTAGTCGGTGTTGCACTTGCCACACTTGCAGCTGACAGCCACGGGGTAGGAGTAGTAGGGGATGGTGTGGTGAGGGCAGCCCGGGATCAGCGCTGTCCGGTACAGCATCTCTTTGTAGGTGCACACGTTCTGGGACAGAGCGCTCTTCAGGAGCAGCTTCTTGCCATTGCTGTCCTGCAAAGAGAAGAAAAATGTGTTGTTCCACTTTGTGTCAGTGTCCTGGGTTGACGGAGCCTTATATCCCATATCTGACTGGGTTGTTATGTCTAACAGCCAATGCTTTGCTGGCTGTGGCTTCTACTGCGCTTGCTGCTTTTGGCTTTGCTGCTGGCTGGCTGCTTGCTTGCTTGCTTGCTCCTGCTTGCTAACTTAGCAGCTTTTGCTTTCTGCTGCTTGTTTTTGTGCTGTTTCTGGTTTTTTTTCTTTTCTCCCTTTTCCCTTTCTCCCCACCCCCCCCCACCCCCCCGAAGATTTGGACCAGCTCTGGACCTGAGGACCTGACCTGAGGATCTTCAAGGATCTCCGAGCCCGCGGAAGAAGCTCTGTGCCCTCCCCCCACAGTAACTTGAGCCTTTTCCTTTTTCTCTTGTGGGGGGAAGAGTTCTTGTTAATAAATCGGTTTTTTCCACTTGTCTCCTCCAAAGAATTTCCTTCCCAAACCCAGGGCTGGGGGCGGGGAGGGGTGGTGGAGGTTTGTCTTAGGGGACTTCCTCTCGGAGGGTCTTCTAATTTGCCCAAACCAATACAGTCAGAAACGTCCTGTGAGGTGCAGAGAGCAAAACTCATACCTGAGCCCAGCTGTGGTGTTACTGAGTTCAGAGCTCTAGTTGTGGCTGGAGCTCCCTCCCCACACAGACACACTCCCCTTGTTTTTGTGTTTTTATGGTTTAACTAATCCACACGGCTCAGAATGCTCCCTGTGCACTGTGATCTCTCCTGGCTCCCTGCTGCCCAAGCTGGAGCTCACAATGCTCCGTTGAACAGTGAATTTGTTGTGTGGAGTGCTGTGGCTGCTGCACAGCTGTCCCCACAGCCAGCTGGGAGAGCAGCAGTGAGAGCAGAAGTTACCAAAGCTATTTACATCAATGAATATAATATAATCTCCCCCTCACCTGTTCCATGCTGCCCTCACAAAAACTGCCCACAGAGGCTCTCTGCCAGGTCTCTGCCATGCCACTGGTGTTACCAACTCCACAGTTCCAGAGGCTTGGCATTTTTTTATCCACACCCTTGCAAAAAGCTAACTTGAAAGCACGGCGACAGTGCAGTTTTTCTGCCCGTGATAAACTCTGTTAAAATTAAATTTTCACGCTGTTTTCTGGGGGAGCAGAGCCTTGGCTTGCAGTGGTGGCTGTCCCAGAGACACCTGTAAGTCGTACCCGGGTCATGCAGAATCCAGCGCAGATGGTGGTGTTGATGGCCAGGCAATAGGCACACTCCCGTTTCTCCACATGGATTGTGTACTCAGAAGGAGCACAGAGTGAAGCTGTTTGTCCGAAAATCAGGCCAAAGAGGAGAGACATCACAAAGAAGGGACTCATGCTGGATGGGGAAGAACAAAGAAGCAGAGCAAACCACAGGTAAAAGGGGATGTGCCTTCCAGCCCTGTCCTGGGCATTCCACAGGAACAGCCAGGACAGTCACAGACCTGGAGTAATCTTAACATCTCTAGCTACAGCCTGACCATTTCTTTCCAAGTCCTTACTGAAATAAAACCATTAAACAGAGAACAAGGGCAAAGAGGCCATGAACAACATAGAACAATTCACTTTCCCCCCCACTTCAGCGTATTACTAGCGAGTGATAAAAGCTCGACACAGAACAAAAAAAGAGGAGCTGAAAGGTTTGAAAGTGTGACATGTAAGAGAACATGAGCTCCAGAATTAAGCAGAGATATTAAAATAATCTCGCTGCTTTAAAACAATTTTCTAAAGAAAGCATCTCATAAAATGTTAACGAGACAAAAAGACAAGGCTGTGCATATCAGGCATAAAACTGGATTTTTCAGTTTCCAGTGGCTTAGAGGCACGATGAGATGGGAACGCGGCCAAGAATTAAATAACAGATTCAAGCAAATGACAATAAAGAACATCGACAAAGAGTTCAGCTCAATGAATCCTGCTTTATCTGCCTGTTGTGCTGACCTCATTTCTCAGACCTGTGGGGCCATCCTGAGAACAAAGCCTTGATTAGCTCCAAGACAATTTCAGGAACTACTCTAGAGCCTCGAAATGATAAACTTTAACTGACAGTGTCTACCAGCATCTGGACATCACCCTCTAGACTCTCCCAGCTGCCAGTTTCCCATAGCAAAGCCATCTATTACAGAGGCTGCTTTACCCTGTAGCTGCAACAACACCAGTCTGGAAAGACCAACCTCTTGTCAGCAGAATTCTTCCCTATTACAGGAACCTGATTCTGCCTTGAGCTGGGAGAGGCAGTGACCCAGCACAAGCTCTGTGTCTGCTTTATACTCTCCAGGCTAATTCCAGGCTGATCTTACTGTTTATATAATTGCATCTGAATTGCTGCTTTCTTATCACAAAGTCATCTATTGAAAATTCATACTGAACCACAAAGCAAATGTGATAGGAACAAACGTGTCCATAATATCCTAACCTGGAAACTGGAGCTGGAAATCTAATTATATTAACATCATTCTCTCCTCAGGCTTTTAAACTAAGCAGTGCTTTTAAAAAAGTTACCATTGATTAATTTAATTGCTCCATAAGACAGCAAGACCACGGCAGGAAGGCTGGCATGGATATGGAGTGCTCTAGAATCAGAGATGACGAGTTTTACACCTGTGTTTTGCTAAGGTTTAAGGAGGCCTGGTTCACTCTGCTTGCTGCTCACCTGGCACAGCTGGGAGATGCTGGCACAGGGTGCCCAAGGGACTTGTGCCTGTCCCAGCCCTGGAAGTGTTGCAGGTTGGAGCAGCCTGGGACAGTGAAGGTGGGGTGGGATGGGATGAGCTTTATCCCCTTTCCAACCCCATTCTGGGGGTTTCTAAGTCTGTGCAGTGCCCATGAAGCAAGAAATGTGAAATCAAACCCCCTGCTCTGCAGCCTGCTCAGGCACAGCTTACCTGCTCAAGCAAAACACACTCAGCTACATAGCAACTACTGAAGCAACAAGCAATTCACTCAGTACTGATTGACAGGGAAAAAAAAAATTACAAAACCACTCCTCACAGCACAGTAAGAAACAAGATATTGCATCAATACCAATGAAAAAATGGGGGAAAATACATTTGGGGGAGCAAGAGGGAGAAGAGGCTGATAAAGCCACTCTTCTCAGTCAGCCCCTCTCCGAGCTCCCTGCCTGCAGCTCTGGGAACATGTGCCCTTCCAGGCAATCACCCAGCTCCCATTTGGAATCTGATCTGATGCATGTCTTATGCAAGTCAATCACATTCCTGATTCACCTAGCCGTAAGAAACACGGAAAACGTGAGTTGCAGGTGGTAAATGTGATCACTTTGAGCTGATCCAGTTGGTCCCAACTGGTGTTCAGCTAATTCCTGAGTAACAGTGTCTCCTTCTCCTCTGGTTTCAGACTGCTGCACACAGGTCTGTGTCCTGGGCTGATTTTTCAAGCATTTTTTGGATAACAATAATAGAGGCTTTGTTCTATTAACACTAGTCAAATGCTTTCTGTTTTCATGGAGTATTTAATTCTGGGTTAATTTCTACCATACAATTTCTCAGGAATTAAATATAGTTTGATGATATTTAAACCTCTTTCTGGCTTAGGGGACATGAGCAGAGTATTAATTGTACTCTTTGTAGCATCTGTCCATCTCACTTAGCAACAGGAGTGTAACACTCACTTTGCTACTACTCCAGTTATTTTTCTGATATATTTGGAATACAAACACTCAAGTTCTCTCAGTATACACTACACAACCCACACATAGATAATGCAAATGTGTATATATACATATAAAAGCAAGAACCTTGTGCTTTGGAAAACATAGTGGCTGAACAACCACAAACAGATTTGCAATCAAAATTATTAAATAAATCATATAAGGAATAAATATTTTTAACTCAACATGATTGAGTTAGCTCAACGTGAGCTAATGCTCATTTCAACAAGTCTGGAATACTGAGGAAATTTCAAAACATTAAAGGAAAGTGCTAACACTATGGCAACATTTGAAGAGAGAATGTTGACCCAGGTAATTCCACCAGCCAGGTAAAATAACAGAAAGTTGATACAGGATTTGAGCAATAAAGAATTACCAGATGAAAATGTAATTACTGATGTTATATAAAATAGGTCATGCCACACAAACCCAATTTCATTCTTTGCAGTGATTACAAATTTGGTTGATAAGGCAGTTGCACAGATGCAATATCTTGGGTTCCATCTGTGCAGAGCCCTCCTGTCAGGAAGGTTTCGAGCTGTCAGGCAGAGCCCAGCGTGGGGATACTGAATACTGGCAATTATCAGCCTCTGGAGCACTCAGTTTAATCTCAGTGATGCCTTTTGTCACTGCAATGTTTTTACCCAGCCTCTGAACACATGCAGTGAGCTGGAGAAGTACCTGACCAGGTATTACAGATGAAAATTCATTTATCTGGAAGGGCAATAAATTACTGTGAGTGGAGCTTGGGACCAGTGTGACCAATGCTGCTTATCAGCTCAGCCCCATGCTGATAAGGTCACAGAACCTCTTGGCTGCTGCCTTTCCCTTGCTGGCACCTTTATCCTGCCCATCCAAAGGGTGGTATTCGTGTATCCTCAGTAATTTACACAAACTATCAAGCTGGTAAAAAAAACCTGCTGGATTGTCCTTCTGGCTATGGCCATGGAGCTCATTCACTACTGACCCCTCTGATGGGAGTGAGATCTCACAAGCTACAGGGAACAGCAAGACAAAAGACTCTGGCAGGACAACAAAGTCCAGTGTCACAATTTGTGAGTGCCTGAGGCTTCTTCCACACAGTTCCCTAAAATCCATCATCCACAGCCTGATGCTTATGGATCCGTTTCTTTGGTTGCCCTCCTGCTGACCTGCACAGACTCAGTGATAGAAATTTTTAATGTGCTTTTATAGCCTAGCTTTGCAGCCCTGCTCTGGAACAGCCAGTTACACTGTTAATTATTTATCTTTAACCTTTCTGTTAACCAAACCAATCCATTCCCTGATATCAGTGGTTTTACTCTTTCATTAAGTGGACTATGGTGTGCTGATGTTCTACAGGAAGTGCTTCAAGTGGTATCTGTAAATAGAATTTAGTAATTATAAAAACCCTGGGTTCATTCCCCAGGAGTCTCTGTAATGGGCCACAGAAATTCAGTGCATACCAGAAGCTCATATGTAGCTGATTTAATAGAATCCTCTGTCACTGACCAATGCTTAAAAGGAGGAACAATGAGAAGTTATCAGACATTATTCCCACTCACTCTGCACCTGGTAATGGTACAACACAAAGAAAACTTTGTGATCTTATGAGCAGGTTACTTACAGAGCAGGGTCACTCTTATGTCCATGAAATATGCAGCTGTAGATAGTAAAGTAAAAACATGTCCACACTTGCAAACAACCAATAATAGGAAGCTCTGCTGATGAAAAACGGGCAAAATCGATCAGATTCTGAAAGATGAGTATTCTGGTAGAGGAATTATTTCCAACTGCATCCAGTTGCAGTCCCCCACTGATAAAAGGAAATAAGATCCTGATATGCTGCCATAGAAACAAGTCTTTTTGCCATGTTTTGCATTTAAACAGCCTGTGGCTGCTGAATTTTCAAAGCTAATCTGCCTATTGCCAGTCTCTGTAACAGCTCAAAACACAGCTCTCATCTCTGAAATTTCTAGATTCACAGTCTGCTCCTCTCTTTCTTTCCTAGGATTAGCTGCAGCATTTCCTATCAACCACAGATTAAAACAGCAAATCTCTTTGTTGCATATCATATGCCAGCAATCTCCATTTATGGTCTGAAAATACTTCATACTCCTATTTGCTGTTTGGCTCAGACCATAGAGCCCTTTGGCTTTGGTTTCATTTCTCTGGAAAGTGCTGGATATTTCTGTTAGTCTGAGATACACAATCACTGTGCTGAGGGCAAAGCTAAATTAAAAAAAGCAGCAAACCACCACCAAAGACAATCCAGGCAGTATTGCCAAGGATGAACGGTACCAGCCCAGCATCATAATGGTGCTAAAGGGAAAAACTCTGTCCCAGGTGTGACCTAGCACCTGCCAGGTGAATGCCTCCCAAAAGGGAAGCTGCTCTCAGATTCTAACTAAAAGTTAAAATGGCTGTAAGGAAGGAGAAGGGAAGGCTGGCTTTCCTCAGGAACTCTTCCTCTCCAAGATGCTCCCGGTAGAAGCAAGGCACACTGCATTCAACTTGTCACTCCTGGGTGAGTCCTAACGGTGAGATTTCTGCAGATTTGTCCTTATTGTCCACATTCTATTTTGTACCCTCTGCTCTTGCATCTTCCTACGACACAAATTTGTGAACAGAGCTGGGATAGCTGTGTGGAGTGGCAATTACACGTCCCTGGGAGTGCCTGTACGTGCAGGCTCTCCGTGCAGGAGTTTTAAATTCTGGCAGTGCTTACATTCTTCTCCTTCAACTAAGGAGGGCATTGGTTAACCCCCCTGCACAAACTGGAGAGTTAGTTTCCTATGGGTCGGTTTGTAAAGAAGGATTATAACATCCAGAAGAAAAAGAAAATTACAGCTAACCTAAAAATATGATTTTTAATTAATAAATCAACTGCCTACAATTTTCAAAATTACCCAAATTGGTAATGGCTTTGGAACTCGCTTGCTTCATAATTCACAGTGGCTTTTCAAACCACTGGTGTTTTGTAGTTTGCTTTATAGGCTGTGGCCAGACTGGAAGGGTTTTTTTTGAGGAGAACTCATCAGCTGCTGCCTGTCTGTGCACAGGTGTATGATAAAGGATTCAGGAAGCAAAATGATTTCTTTAAAGTCCAGTAGTTGATATTTATTTTTTTTTCTTTATTCCCATGGATAGTTCTAAACACCACATCTGACTATGTTGTAGTATGAAAATGCCATTTTACAAGGTTTTCAAGTCACAAAAAATAGGATAAATAGTGTAACTCATCTCCTGTCAGAATATCACATTTGAATCTAAACATACTCTGTAAGGATCCTCAACATGAAACAAGAATTTGCTTAATTCACATAGCTCAGTGTGGTGACAGAACCTTTTCACTGCACATTTGTTCTGGTGTAAGCAGGACTTCAAAGCCAGTGCAAGCATCCAAGTGGGGCACTGCTCACTGCTGAATCACCCACATCAAACGTGGATTTATCCACCGGTGAGGTGCAGTTACAACACAGAGCAGACGATCAAGAAGATGACTTCTTTCAGTCTTGATAAAGAATAACAGCAGAAGCCTTTGAAATGAAAGTCAAAGGTGCTCCCTCCAGCAGCAACGTTGGCGGTCTGCAGAGAAACGAGCTCAGCGAATTCCACACACACACAGAACCACGGAATGGGTTGGGTTGGAAGGGACCTTGAAGCTCATCCAGTGCCACCCCCTGCCACGGGCAGGGACACCTTCCACTGTCCCAGCTTGCTCCAAGTCCGCTCCAACCTGGCCTTGGACACCTCCTGGGATGGGGCAGGATGTGTGTGCTCAGGTCAGGACTCTGCCCAGGGGCTCCCAGCAGTGTCCCCATGTCCCTGTCGGTGTCCCTGTTGGTGTCCCTGTCGGTGTCCCTGTCGGTGTCCCTGGCAGGGGACCGGACACAGCCCCACAGCCCGAGCACTGACCGGGCTTTGGCCGCGGGCCCTGCCCGGCGCTCAGGCACAGCCACACCAGCGGTTTGAACAGGTTTTTTTCTCAGTGGGCCCAGAGAAAAGCGGTGACACTGACACTCAGCACCAACACCGGCACCGACATGGCCGCCAGCGTGGATACCAGCATCAAAACCGACACCGGCACCAACACTGGTACCGGCACCGACAGTGACACCAGCGGCGACAGCCAGCACCGACACCGGCACTGACATCGACAACAGCACTGATGTCGGCACTGAGCGTGGCACCAAACCGATACCGGCACCAGCAACAACACCGGTACCGACACCAAGACTTCTATCGACACCGGCGCCTCGCGACGATCGCTGAGGGAAGGCGAAAAGGGCAGGAAACGACGGCGCGCGCCCGAGGCGGGAAGGAGCGCGCGGACCGGCGGCGTTGGCGCCGCCTAGTGGAGGTCCCAGAGGTCGCGCAGCGGCGCCGCCAGGCGCGGGTCCCGCGCGCGCAGCGCCCCCGCGTGGGCGTGGCGCAGCGAGCGCAGCTCCGTGAGGCGGCCCAGCAGCCGCGCGAAGCGCTGCGGGTCCCGCGGGTGCTGCAGCTTCGAGTGCTTGTAGAGGATCCCCAGCAGCGGCTCCTGCAGCTCCTCCACCTGGCGCTTGTCCCTCAGCAGCGGGCGGTCTGCGGGAGAGCGGCGGCGAGGAGAGCGCGGTGAGCGGGGATGCTCCGGGCGCCGCCGCCGCCCCTCAGGGTCCGGCCGGCGCCGCCGCCCCTGAGGGGACAAAATGGGAGCTTCCCCGGGGCGAGTGACAGCTCGTTGTCACCTTCCCAATTTACCTGAAAAGAACACTGTTGTTGCTACCAGCAGGGCGTATTCGGTCTCGGTCACTTTGAGTTCTCCCATGGTTCTGTAGAAGTAGAACAGGGCGGTGATGAACTCCTCAGTTATGCCTTGAAAATGGAATAAACCAACATTTTTGGTTTAAAAAAAAAACCAAAAAAAAAACCAAAAAAAACCAAACCAAAACAAAACAAACCACCAAAAAAAAAAAAAATGGAGAATAATGAGGATGTTATTTTAGTGCAGAAATTGTTGTAAATCATTTTTGCATGAAGCATGTGAGGTGACCCTCCCTGGATCCACCTGGAGAGGAAGAAGAGAAGGAAAGGGAGAGGAGAGGAAGAAGAGAGGGAAGGAGCCGGAGCAGTGGCCACAGGGACAGTGAAGCTCAGTGTGATAAAAATAGGGCCAGTAAAGCAAAAGATTCACTGTATTTAGATTCTGACACCTCCATTACCTGTGGTAGTAGTAGAAGTTGGCCTCTCTTTGTTATGACACATTTCCATGGAATAAATACTGTTTTTATCAAGGTTTTGAACATGACAACATGTCCCGCGATCAGAAAGTCTTACATGACCTGGAACAAGGCAGATGACAGTTCCCAGTCAAGCTTAAAGTGATCTTAAATCTTTGTCTGAATATCATTGCTGAAAATGTGTGAATTTTTCCCAGACCCATGAAGGTATAAAATCCTTTTTGGCATCTGGCTCCAAGTTCTTTGGTTGCATTTTTATTGGTCAAGGTCTCTTGCGTTAAATTTGACACAACCTATAACATGTAATTAATACAGCTGATATGATCCACCCGCCCCACAGTGATGCAAATCAGGTATTTCAGACCTACTTTCGCTGGTTGATGGCTGGCACTCACTCATTCTTTGGTTGTAAATTTGGGCTGATCTCAAGAACATCGCCTCCACTGTGGACCCTTTCAGCAGAGCAATCTGGTCCTCACTGGCTAAACTCTCAAACCCTGCAGAGAAAAGTGCATGTTCAGAATCAGGGAAGGCATGGGCTGCCTTTAATCCCCCAGGATGATGTGGAAAAAAAATTATTTTTTTTTTTTTAATAAATGCTTTTACTGGAAAGGAGGAGCCGTAGTTAAACGATGCATGTGCCAAAGACTTGGGATCTTTCCTGCTAGTTTGCAGGTTAGACAATCAAAAAGAGAAAAAAAAAAAAAAAAAAAAAAGAAAGAGGGGGCAGTTTTCAGTGTTAAACGATTCACAGGAAGATACAAGTAAAATTTTTGTGACTAAGCAAGATGTTATCAAAACCTTCTTCCTAATATCTGATAAATATCACGTGGCCTAAAACCGAATAAATTTCTGCATTGTTTAGTGACTGTGGATACTCCATGATTATTTTCTTTTTAGAAACTGTGTTCATCTTTTGACAAGCTCATTGTCTGCGCTTGTAATTCAAGAGCAAAGGGACTTCAGTGATTTTTTTCTTAACCCTGATCAAAGCAGGATATGTAACACAGGAAAACAGACGGCTCACCCCTTCCTTCAGCTCTGCCCCACAGAGATGCTAAATTGCATCAAATACCTGCTTTAGATATGGTGATTGACCTTTGTCGGTGAGTTTTACAAAGAAAAGTTATCACCCTCCCTGTCAAATGTTTCTTTGTCGACTTTACATTGAAATGCAGTGAATTTAAGCGCTTGTTCCCTTCTTTATGAAAGGAAAATAGGTCCTTCTGTGCTGCCTTTTCCTTCGAAGGAATATCTGATTTTTCCTTTGCAGACTCAACTGGATTTCAGAGAATGTGGTGAGATAGTAATTCCCTCAAGGTGGTATTTTGAGGTCCACGTGCTTCCAGGAAATGTCTCTGCTCCACGTCAGAAATGAAGAAGAAATCTAATCACAGCAAAGTTTTGAACTGAAAGCTTCTAGGTTGTCCTCAAGACATGCAAATGGCAAGTTAGAAGTACAAATAATTAGTTCAAAGCCTTTTCTTAAAGCCCGTATTTTCCTCCAGTTCATGCCATCACTTAGATTTGGTTCCTCTAATGGTCCCCAAAGGAAGAAACTCACCTGGGAGTCTTTTTGTGAAATCCACCAGCACCTGGACATGGACAACCGCTGTCTCAGACAGGCGGAGAAAACTTTCCTCAGGGCTTGCAGTTTCCTGCAGCTGCACAAAAGAGACATCGGATGTAGCCAATGACAGCAATCATTTAGCAATGCAGGCTGGGCTGTGCTGGATACCTACAAACTTCTTGGCTTCCTCAAGGGGAATTGTGTATTTTTGGTGTGCTGCTACAATGTGGTCGAGAAGCTGATGTTCTCCCGGAGTAAGTTCCATCTTCTCTGGGATCTGCTAAAAAAAAAAAACAAAACAAACCAATCAAGTCACAACGACTTGGAGTAAGAATAAGTGATAAAAAGAGATATTTTAAATAGAAAAATATCCCACTTTTCCAGATCTTGTTGTAGATGATACTTGCTTAATATTCAGTCCCTCATCTTCCAGCTTTATGTTGCAAAGGAAACTGCTCTTCTGCTTGAAATTCTTCCTCAGTCGCTTTGATTTGCACTGGACTTCAGTCAGCAAACCTGGGAGGTGTGAAGTGGCCATCAATGCTTGTGTTTTCAATTAATTACAGTCTGAAGGCATCACTTTGATTAGGGATAACTCCAGTCTTGCATCACAGAAGTTATCACCGATAACGCATTGTTTCCTAGACAATGTGGCCCTGTGCTGCTTATCAGGTGAGCTGATGTTCAGCAGCCACCAAAGGCCTGAGGGTCTGCAGTCATCTTTGTCCTTGTGGCTCTGTGACACACAGGCATCAGAATTTTTCAGCAAAGCCTATCAGGCCATTTTTATTTATTTTTTTTTTTTTTTCCATCAAACCCTAAAGCTCATCTGATCTGCTCACTGCCGTCCTGACAAGGCTTGGGATATTTAGCTTCCTTTTTTGTTTCTTGTACTGTCTTTGAGCAACAGTTCCTGTAAGCTGAGGGAATACTTCCCAAGCATTGCTGGCTTCTGCAATATTCCCTTGTTCTTTATGAAAGGAAAATATTAATAAGAACATCTGGTTAGTTCCTTCTGTGCTGCCTTTTTCCACCAAGATGCTACAGCTGCCACCCTCCCCAAACTTCATTTTCCTACAGCCGAATGAAGCTTAGACCAGTACCAATCGGGAAGGGATTGACTTTGGAAAAGGTTTTATCTGCGGTGATTAGCCAAGAATCCAGCAAGGGAGGAGCACTTACACTCTGCCAGCATTCCCACGGCTCTGCATTTCTTGAGGCGGCACTCCTGGCACTTCCTCCTCATGTACATGTCCATCTCGCAGTGCCCCCCGCTCTTGCAGCGGTACACGGCGTTCTTGGTGATGCTGCGCCGGAAGAAACCTGAGAACGAGCACCGGGTGATGGCTGGAGCAGCCTAAGGGGCTTTATCTCACAAGGGTTTAAAAGTGTCCTCCGGGTTTTGGATGGTTGGGGTTTGTTTTTTTTTTAAATGGAAACATTGCCTTGGTTTTGAATCTGCTGTTTAAAAACATAGTTATGCCTGGTTCTTTCTGGCTGATATTAATTGATGTTTTCTACATGTAGAATCATAGAATGTGCTGATTTGGAAGGGACCCACAAGGATCACCAAGTCCATCCTCTGGCCCTGCACAGACACCCAAACAATCCCACCCTGTGCATCCCTGAGAGCAGTGTCCAAACTCTCCTGGAGCTCTGGCAGCCTCAGGGCTGTGCCCATTCCCTGGTAAGCCTGGGCAGTGCCCAGCACCTTCTGGGGGAAGAAACTTCCTTGATCTCCAAACTAAACTCCCCTGACACTGCTCCAGCCCTTCCCTCAACTCCTGTGCCTATCACAGGGAGCAGAGATCAGAGCTGCCCCTCATGAGACAGCTCCCATACCAACAAGTTAAAATACAAACAGCAAGCAATTACTACTTGCTTTTATTCAATTTTAATACTAAGTGAAATTAATAACACTGAAATAAATCTCTAAGAAATGCTCACGAGAAAACAAGCACCTGCTTACACTGACACTGTTCTAGCGAGCCAGCAATGCCAAAACGAGACGCGAAGACGTGGAAATATTTGTACAAAGAACGTTATAAATAAAAACAAAAATGTGAACTTGGGGTAATTAAAAATTAAATTAAAAGCCACTGTAGTGTCGCTGTGGGACACACAGGAACGAGGCAGGGAGTGCATTAAGAAGGCTGCGTGGCCCCCTCGCAGGGAAGGGACCCCGCTTTATTTTTCTGATTTTTATTATACTTTTTTAAATGTGCCCACTTCAGAGGTAGCACCCTTGGGAACCATTGACCAGTTCAGAGACTACCACAAAAGCCTCTCCTCTGGGAACAGATGTGGAAAACACACAATAGTTTACATTGTGTGGCCTTCTGTACGAAAACCGTGCCTGGAAATGAAATTTCCCAAAACTAAAACACGGCAGGCACAAAGCGTGGCAGCACTGCAGTAACCCCAGGCAGATCCCTTTGCCTCAATGGCAGCTGTGCAAAGGCTGCACTGCCAGCCCCGTGTGCTCACTCACCTTTGCAGCCCTCGCAGGTCAGCGCGTTGTAGTGATACCCCGAGGCTTTGTCCCCACACACCACGCACAGCTCCTCCTGCCCCTTCAGCCTCACCGAGTGGTTCAACCTGGGCCTCTTGAGCGCCTGGAACCCTCCGTCCTCCGCGTGGGGAGCCAGGAAGGGGCCCTTGCTGAGCTCGCAGCTGCTGCCGACGCAGGGCCCGTCGCCGTACGGGGGCTCCAGGCTGTAGGAGCCGTAGGGGCTCGGGGCAGGCTGGGGCTGCAGGGCTGGCACTGCTGGGTACTGGCAGTAGGGGCCAGCCTGGAAATCCGCCTCCTGCAGCTGGTAGTTGATGTGTTCTGGTAAAACATCTGCGCCAGGGGGAAAATGGAAAAGCGGAGTAAAAGCCTGGAGAATGGCTCGGCATCAGCTGCTTCCGAAGTTTAGAAGTGTTTTAATAAATTTAGGAACGTAGATATCAGAGGAAGGCATTTTCAGAGGGATGATCTGACACATTCTATTTAAATTTAAACTTGTAATATTCTTAAGTGAAATATGGAATGTAGCAAAAACGGCTCAGTAAGGGTTTGGGCAGGATCATGTAGGTGCCATTGGATTAGTGTTAGTAGATAATTGAGTATCACTCACCAACTGATGGCACTGCTGCCTTCAGATCTTACACTTAAAGGTTGTTTTTATTAGTTGTCCACACTACAATCAAGTATTTCCCATAAGTGAATTTTTTAATGAATGAAGTGTTTGTTACTGAGGCATATCTCAGGCATCATTTTGAAAATGTCGCACAAGGGTCTAAGAAAAATTGTGTAGATATTATAGAGCACTCAAAATTACTGTGACAGGAGTCTCAAAGTTGAACTTCAGAGGAGTAAAAAGCAGACACTTGTTTAATTTAGTATTTTCCCACACATGTCTCTCTACAGTTATGAGATTTTAGCTTATATTTAGTAAAATGTAGATACAGAATTAAAAAGAGGGTTTCTTCCTGCCTTTCTCTCTGTTGAGCTTTAATTTTATCCAGCCTCCCTTAAATACACACAACTATACCAAAGAAAGCCTGTGCAGCATGCATCATGTTTCATCCTTCCTCTGGGATTATTAAAATCTCTATAAAAACAAATTGGAAAGATTTTTTTTAAAACAGTTTGGAAGGTTTTTTTTTCCCTTTTAGTGGGTTTTGCGTTCTGCCTTTAGCCTTCCAGAACCAATTTAGTTATTGCAATTACAGTTACATAAGATATAGAACAGGCATTATCTATTTATAATGTATCTGGAATACTGTAATAAAACCTGTGTCTTCTCTATGCAGGTCAAAGGGAGACAGCACTGGGGATGTTTATAGGGAATGCTCAGTCAGAATAATCACATTGTGCTCAAATGTCTGTATGAGCACACAGTAATAGACTTCAATGCACTTTCAGTGTGAGCAATAAGAGCTTTCAAGTGCTTTAAAGATAAATTAAAGGGGGGGGAAGAAAAAGAGAAAAGAAATTCCCTCAGGAGTTTAATTTTGCTGTCTTTCCAGAGCACAAAACTTGCTTTACTCACCGTAGTACTGGATGGGCTCGGGGAGGCCGTACCCGTCAGGGACGGTGACAAAAGTGTTGGCCATGCCCTGCTCCCAGCTGCACTGCTTCATCCACTCTGCTGGGGGATCAGCCTTTCAACAGCAACCTGGGCAGTGGGGAAACGAAGAGAAACATCCCATGGGAAAGAATTGCAGGGGAAGGTTAGACACAGAACCAAAAAATTCCAGAATATGGCAGAGTTTTCAGATCATACGAAAATCAGATGTCTGTGTGAAGTCACATAACGCCCTCAACGAGGCTAGAAAATGTTTGAGTGTCCTGATGTTACAGATTCAGGGTAAAACTTTTTCCTAAATTTCCATGTTATAGTTAGAAATGTTTTGCTCTGAGTTTTACATAAAACCGTGTAGGGAAATTGGATTAATCACTGGTAAATCCTCTAGTTCAGAGAAGGTTAAAAGGAGCTTCATTAGATGAGAATAATAAACTAATACTAATAAACTTTCTTTGAGTATGAATTGGAGCATTTGTTCTAGCGTAGATGTGGGGCTGACCTGTTTGTGCACAAAGATGGGCATTTAATGGGTTTATTTCCTTCACTTTTTATGCAGAGATGAAGTAAGGAAAATAGCATGGAAAGGCCAGCATGGAATATCCGTTCTTCATCAGGTAAGTACTCATTTCTGCAGTAAAACTCAACTTTGCCTTGCTTTAGCACTGCCTGAATTACAATTCCTGTGCTCCTTTAAAGGTGTAAAGTTTTCAGTGAAGACCAAAATATTGATTTCCTACAGGATGTGCTGCCTCTAAAGTGCTTTCCCCTGCCCCTTGGTCATTGAAGGAGCCTGGGCTCCTGGCTGGATTCACTGACATTCTCAATTACAAAGTGCACTGAGAGCTCACAGTGACATGGTGAGAAGAGCTGCTTGTGCTTGGAGCTCAAAACTTACCTCGTTTTTCAGTAATTTGACTTATAAATTCAAATTTAGAGAGAGATTCTGAAAAAGTGTGCTCTAAAAACTCTTTAAAGAATTTTAGAGGGGAAAAAAGTCTGTATGGACAGTGGCACAAGCTGGGTTTGAGTTTACATACCTACAGCAAATCTCTGGTACTGCTCAGAACTGAGAGCTAGCAGAGAAACCATCAGAGGAGTAAATAGGAATATTTTCCTTGCCTCCTTCTCCCCCTGCATGAGTAGGATGTGGCCACAGGTTAAACCTTTGCTGAGCCTGATGCCCACTGAGCAAAGGCTGTAAGAGACAACTTGCCCATGAAGCACTCACAGGCTTTCCCTGAGCAGACAGGAAGGATAGAAAAGATGAAAAAGGCATGGAAGGATTTGGAAAATGCAGCAAATCCAGCTCCTGCAATAGGATTCCCTGCAGAATTTACAGCAAGTTTGGTTTAAAGACCTTTCCCTAAAGGAAGGGGTTTGTGCCATACCTGCACCTTGCTGCAGCTGGGACAATGAATGGATCACCCCAGGGAATCTGAAGTCCTGACTGGAAAAACACACATCCCTCCCCTCACACTGGACAGAGCTTTGGGGCTGACCACTTTCTCTTTGTGTTGTCAGCAGAAGGTGAAAGGATGCAGTGAGGCTGGAATGCTGGGGGTTTGTTATCTCTGCTAGTAAATATTTGTTTGAGAGCAAAATAAGTCACTGAATCATGAGGTCTTATCACTTAGATCAATTTGGCCTGGGCAAAGTCTACATTTTTTTCCCAAAAATGTGTGTTTGCTGAAGAAATGTGTCTCTGAATTCCAGCGGTTTCTTCAAATAAAAGTCATAATTGAATAGTAGACTTAAAAATTACACTGATCCAGTCTTATAAAAACAGTATATTTGGAGTCTGAAGTACCAATTGTAAGGTGGCCAATTGCTTAAATGTTCCAAATTTTGGAAGCAGATTTTCCCTAGGCAAAATTTCCTCAGCTTAGGTATAGTGTGAGAAAGGATTCAGCCCTTCTTAATGATTTTTTAACTAATAAATAAATAATAACAGTAACCAGTTGCATCTACAAAATTTCCAGCTTAGAGTGCAACTTTGTAAACCGAAATCTTAAATTAGGAGTAATGTTAGAACAGTGGGAATAGCAAAGGCAGTGGTTATCTGAGGAATGCTCTGCTGTCTTAGAGTGAGACTCATGTGTAAACATTAAGAGTTTCACTTTCTGACATTTGAGAATTTCGAGTTGACAAGCTTGTTCTTCTGATCAAACAAAGCATTAGGCTTTTTACAGCAAAAAAAAAAAAGAGAAAAAAATAAATTTAAAAAAAAAAATAAAAAAAAAGGAGAGAATAAGGTAGGTATGAAAGGAAGGAACTTCATTTCCTAGGCCAAGCAGGTTTTGATTATTTATGAGTGAGAGTTGTGTTTTCCAACCTTTGCTTCCCCCCAGCGAGTGAGGCAGCAGCAGGGAGGCCTCCTCCAACCTGCAGCAATCCCTGGGATTAATGTAATTAATGCAATTACTATGTAATTAATGATCCATGTGCTGCTCTCTCCAAGACTCTGTGGCCATCCCAAACCCCTCACACCTCATGGCCTGTGGGACACTTCCCCAGCCCCTCATTAACCCTTTGCCAGGCACAGGAATTCTGCACGTGCCCAGCACAGTGAAGCTCCTGACAGAAGGTACCAGAGGTGCTCAGGTGAAATGTCCAAAACAGGAACTGGAACAAAGTTGAAATAAGGATGGAGCAACAGGTTTGGATGTTTGGGGCAGTTGCAGCCATGCCATTCCCAAAACAAAATGTTTGGGGCTCCTTTTTCTCTTTTCTGTGTATTCCCAACACAACCACATGTTTGTGCATGAGTGCTTTAAAAGAAAAGCAAAAATCTAAATAAACTCCCAGAGAGGATGCAGAAAGGTCTTTAGCCTAAAAAGTGGAAATAACTGGGAACAAAAGATGGATTTTTAATGACTTCTTTTGTAGCCTCCCAAGCAGTAACACAGATAGGGTGGGAGCCTTCAGTCCTCAGTCACACAGACTGACAGAAAATGTCATCTGCCTAAAGCACACGCTGTTCCTGCTTTCCCTTCTTCTGCTGGGCATTTTCATGTGTGAAGTCCTGACCAGGAGAGGGGAATGGTGTTTTTTGGAAGAGGTGACCTACACTCAAGGTGGCTTAAGCACGTTTGTGCTTTTACAGGCTTAGTTTTGCCAGCGCTCATCTTCTGAACGACAAATGTTCAGTATAAACCAGAACGTGTTGATTCAAGGGCTTGGTTATCCATCTCACGCAGAAATTTAGTTCTTAGACCCAACTGAAAGACTTGACAATTTATCAAAAATGGAATCCACTAAAGGAAAAAATAAAACAAAAAGCCACTGATTGATAAAAGCAATGTAGAACCATAAATAGAACGTATACATTCAGACTAGAACCTGAACTGTACATCTATTTATTTCTATTTATGGCGAAAGATGTGGGGTTTATCATTTTTATTGCTATAAAACCCCCATATCATAAAGCAACATATCACCAACTTATCAGATTTATTGGGATACAAACCATCCTTCATGGAGCAGGGCCACAGGGAGCCCTCTCAGAGGTCAGTACTGACAGTGCTTTAGCTGCTATCGTAAATATTTTGACAGTTGAGTCATGGGGAAATTTCTTGTTTACAGGGAATTTTAGGAACTCGAGCTGAATGTCTTCATCATCTATTTAGCACACCTTGGGGCACGTCAGTGGTCACGTAGGGGAGCTCAGAGCACGTTTTGGGCTCGGGTTTAATCACTGGGCTTTGCTTGCAAGATGGAAGGCAAAGCTTGGAGGTTTTTTTAATTTGTGAAAATTTAACCAAAAGCTGGAAAAAAAAAAAAGTAACCGAGCATAATCAGTGCCAAGTAGGTGTGATGCCAGCTGATCTATTTAATTTCACTCAAGCAATTCAGCAATCACTGCTTAATTAAAGAATGATTTTGCTGGGGAAATTGTAGGATCACTTCATTGATCCTGTATGCAGCTTACATGCATTATTAAAGGTTTTTCTGTTCCTCCTGGTTTTAATGTGCCAAGCAGCTCCCCAAAGCTGCTCTGTGAAGAAATTCCACTTTTCTTCTTATTAAATGTGTTCCTTCCTGATCGTATAATAACCATAATAGGAACTGACTTATTTCACCGATGGACGGCATTGCAATTATCTTGAAATCTTCCTTTGGGAATTGTTATTCCATGAATAATTATTTCAAAGGTGTAAGTTTTACACATTGTAAAATAAGAGGTTAGAGGTTGTTCGAAACTCAGTACTTTTGGGAAGGGCAACGAATAATTGAATTTAAAAGTTGTTTTTCTTCACTCTGTCTGTCAAACGAAGTACTGTTGGAACAAACTCTGAATCCCAGATTTAAAAGTGCGTGCCTGCTGTTCTCATTTAGTCGTGCGTTTAAAAAGAAAGAAAAAAAGGAATTAAAGAGGAAAAAAAAGCCCAGCACCTGGAATATTCTCACACAGCACATTGATGTCTGCCTTGAGCAGCAATTTATAACCACAGAGCATGCAGAGAAGGGAATGAAATACTCACAGCTCTTGCAGGGGAGCTCCTCTCCAGCGCAGGGTGCGCGGGGCTGCAGCGCCGGTCGCAGCTCTGCTCCAGCTGGAGCCAAGCAGGCCCTTTCCCTATTTATCACTTGGTGTGCACAGCCCAGGGCTCCAGACACTCGGCAGAGCCACGCTGCGGCTCCGAGACACCAACTTCCCACACAGCTCCTCTGGGGTCGGAGCGAGGGCAGCTGCGAGCCCACATAAATCACAGCAGAACTGGGTCATCAGGGACAGAGGCCATGGGGACCCTCACGTCACCACTTCCCAGAGCCCTCCCTGCCATGCAGAAAGGTTCTGCCTTCTTGCTAGAATTCCAAATTCGCCCGGTTTTTTTTTGATTGCTGCGCGTCGAAGATGGAAAACGTTCAGTTCCCAAGCAGGGAAAATATTGGGGTAGTGTGATTTGGAGATTTTGACGTGACATAATGATTGAATTTGGAAAGAGTGGATCAGGGCAGGACCTCCAAACATCAGACACTTACCTTGTCCTCCGTGTTCTGATCTGTGGTGATGCAGCACACACCAGGCTCACCCTCAGTTCAGTGGCAACCTCAGTGAACTTAAGCTCACGTTGCCATTAACTCAGCAAAATTTCATTCTTAAAACCCTGAGTATTTCCATTACTAGTACCCTCTAATAAATTAATATTGCAATTCGATGTTTTCATTGTTTCCTAGGTAGATGTGAGCTCTTGGATAGGGAATTTTCTTGTTAACTGTCATGCTGTTCCAGTGCTCCCAGCAGGCTGCAAATCTCCTTACTCCAGGAGGAGCTCACCTGCCTTCTGTGTAAGACTGGTTCCCCACTCACCTCAGGAAAAACTGCTTCTGTTGGATTGGAATTAGATGGACAGCATGGAATTAAATGGAAAACTGCAAGGAATTAGATGGAAAAAGGAAAATGTAATTTTCTGTTGGGTAACATGCAGCAAAATGACTTTAAATACTCTTTGGGGACAGTAGGTTTTCATGGATAGACTGCCATCACCCTTCAGAGGAGAGACATATTTATATTCCATGGGCTGCTTATTTCCATGTGCCATTTAGGAATCTGTCTGTGGAGTGGAATGGTTGAGTCTTTCAAAAACAAGCAGCATTGACTGATAAATGTCATCTGAGCATATTATGGGGTTTTCTAAGTTTTCAGATGTCCTGCATTGATCATGTGTGGTGATGAGGGGGCTGGAACACAGCGATTATGCAGCAGAGATGAAGATAATGATGTTCTAAGCTTAATTATCAGCAGCACTTGTCTTTCTGGTAAAAGCAGCCTCATACAGAAACTTGCCAAATTGTCAGAAAAACTTCAGTAGTAAAACTGAAGGTTTTAGAATTGATAAAACAAATTTTTTTTTTTTTTTCCCAGAAGTATCTCTTTCACAATATCCCATTGACTTTTTCATCCAGCTTTTCTCGTGAAAGTTGGAAAAACAAGCAGAGGTCTGTGAAATATTGTGGTTAGTTTTTAAATGCTACTGACTTTTATTTTTAGCATTTTTTTCTCTTAGAGGGAACCTTACTGATAAGCTGTTCAAATTAGCTGTAGGATGTGGATATTTAGAGCCTGTTGACTCCAGGGCACCTAAGCCTGAAGCCCAGGTTTTTAAAAGGCATAAGATCCCCATTCTCCTCAGTTTATAAAGCCTGCTGGATTCAGGGTGAATTCAGTTTCTAAAACCAGTATATAAACAAGTTTATAAACTAACCATATAAAATTTAGTTGTAGTAGAAATGAACTGCAGTAATTAAGTATTAGCCCAAGGTTAATTAGCTCCTATGCTGTAGTAATGAAAAAATTTTGCATAATCATTAAGTGATTCAGACCAGGTGACTGGCTAAATACATGTATTTATGTAAATACAGATATTTACATTATTTTAACAAATCACTGTTCCTATTCAAAGTTTAGCATGACAAAAATGGGAGACTTGAGGGCACACTTGAGTCACCTAAAATACTGCTACAAAGAAGAGGAAAATAAACTTTTTCCCATGCTTGTAAATAATCAAAACCCCGAAAGGTTATTTAGGAGTAAGGGAGATTTAAATTACAAACTAGAGAAAGCAATTACTGTGGTAAAAATAGCACTGGAGTGAGTTCCTTGTACAATCTTCTCCACTGGCTGTTTTGAAGATCAGTTTGGGCCACCAGGTTCAACTCAAGAATTGTTTTCTCTGAGTTGTTTTGATTTGTAAAGAGGACTTTATGTAAAGAACTTTTAAGCTCTCTTCCAGCTCTGTTTTCTGTTATTTTGCTATACATACCTCAACTCTGTAAAACATTGCTGAAGTCTCTGGTCAGTAACGTGCTCGGAGTGGCAAAAGAAATAATACCAGAACTGCAAGCTTGCTTTCCTAGCAGTAAGTAAACAAAGTGTCACTCATAGCTAGGGCCTGAAAATAGGAGCTGAACGAGTTCATGCCATGAGCCAACATCCACAAGTGGCACTGAAGTGGGGAATAAGGGACACACATGATTTCCACGGAAAACAAGCAGATCTGGTGACAGCAGCCTGACCTGGACGCTGCTGCAGCTTCACTGCCAACCACTGCAAACTGGGAGCTCTGGGCAGCCAAATCCCCCTGGAGGACCCTCCAAGGGTCTGATGGGTGAGGGAGCTGAAGGAAGAGCTTCCCTGGATCCATACCTGCTGAGAGAATCCGTTTTCAAGGGCGGCACAGTTCTTTGTTCAATTGGACTGGAGATTCCAGATGCCTCATTTGGTATCCGAATGGTTAAAGGAAATCGCATCCAGTCCAGCTGGATCTTCTCTACATAAATGACCCGTTTGGCTTGATCTGGTTATTGGATTGTTTACGTAACTTCAGTAATTAACCACTATCAGCCTCATTAATGAAACATAAACCACCTCTTCTGCTCATTTATAAAGCATTTGTCAAACAAAACTCAAACAAAGGGCAGAATCTCAGCAAAGTAACAGTCCTCCAAGAGCTACCGAGCCCTGACTGCAAGGCACAGCAGCCACTTGGTTGTTGTTTTTCAGTAGGACTGAAGCAGAAGTGATGGCATTGTCTATTGCTCTTGGCTAACTTCCCCCCAAGCCATCTGAGATCTGTCACATGAGGGCAAGGATGCCTGGACAACTATTTTGGCCATTTCAGTACAAAATACTGATGTTCCAGCTCATTACTGTAAATCATTAAATGATGAAAGCAAGAGTCAAATACTAAACGACTAAAAGCCCTCAGAAAACTAATTGCTAATTACAGTAATTGTTGTTCTATGTGAGTTAAAGGTTATATTAAAATAATGATTATTTCGTTACAGGATTAAGTCTCTCCTGTTGGTAAACTGTTCTAAACAATATTAAAGAAAGCTGAGTATTAACAATACAGATCATGTATCAAAATTATCTAACCTAGTCTTTACCTATTTTCGTGTCAGAGAAATAAAATGGTTCAGAGGCATAAAAAACACTGGCAGACACATCCATACCAAAAGTTTTGTGATCCAAGACCTTGGATTTCCTTTCCAATTTGTTCAGGGACTCTTGAAAAAACCACCAGTTTTCTGTTCCCCCTCTCTTCTACTATTTATGGATCTTCCAAATGTTTGGGAATGCTGACACTGTTGGGATTGTTCTTCATGGGTGTGGAGGAACCTCTCAGTCCTGGGTGAGAAGCAGCACAAAGCCTTGTGAGCATCGATTTTGCCTGTTGGTGTTCCCTTGCACAGTGAGCAGCTCCCATTTAGCACTGCAGAGAAGGGTTCATTAGTGTGAGATAATAGAAATACTCTTTGTTTCGCACCAAATGTATCAGAGAAATCCTCACGATCAAACTGGACAAGAAATAACTCAGAAGATGGAAGTTCTTGTTAAGTTCTTAAACGCTTTTGTGGGATTAAATGATGAAATATCAGACCAAAGAGTAAAACAGTTTTGGTCTTTTTAAGACTGATTTTTTCTTAATCATAAAGCTGTTGGATAGTTTGATCTTGTGTTTTCTTGAAGAACTAAACGTTATGTCAAATTTCAGTCCAAGAGCCAGACTGCCTTAAACTCACCTGAAAATCTCAGGGTGCCCCACAAAATGTTACTGTTTCTCCTGTTTATTCTCTTAAACTTAATCTGCAGTGCCTGAAGGCAGAGTAGGCACAATAAACTCATCCATTCAACCTTCATGAAGTTCCTGGGTACCTTGACACCTCCTCCTTTCAATACCCTCTTCCAAAGCTGTTTCCCCTTGGCTGGAAGACCAAGATTTGTTAATAAAATGCTCCAGCAAGGCACAATGTCGAAGAAAGCAAAGCTATCAATTAAGTTTGATTAGAATCTCAAGAGTTAGTAGTTCATAGAGAATACTCATAACTACAGGCACTGCAGTGACTGTACTTTGTAGGTACAGCAAAGGGAAGCCAAGACCTGATTTCCATGAAGCAGATCTTGACACTCTGTATTCAGCATTACAAAATAATTATTGTGGAATCCCTTGCTCAGCGTTTTATCAGCAGTGGTCTCGCTGCTGAGGGACTGAACTAGCTGGATGTGTTCATTTATCAATGATAATGTTTTTCCTTTTCTCCAGCCTGGATTCCATCTTGAGGACATTTGTTTTAACAGTAGAAACAATATTAGACTCATAAATGTGAGTGCTGCGGTGCAGTGGGTGACTCCTCGAGATTTATCAAAGCAAGATAATTAGGATGAACAATAAGACTGAGTTTCTTGGTAATATCTTTTGTCACAGGACAACTCTGTGACAAATACCTTGAAGTATGGGTTGGGAAGTGCAAGAGGATTCCTTTGGGCTCCTGGCCCGTGAGTCTCTGAGCCACACTTTCGTTGAAGGCCATACCAGTGAAATTGTGACAGTAGCTGAGAGCTGTCTGAACACTGCCACTTAATTTTAAAAGCCAGCAGTCAGGAAGTGTTGGGGTGTGTGGTGAGACGGGGCTGGTTTGCTTTTTAAACAGCTGTAGCTGCTGAAATAGTTGGGTTTTGAAGGAAGGACTTGTAATGGAAATGAGAACTGTCACATTCCATTTTAAAAAACCTTGTGCCCTGCTGCATCACCATGGGAGACCTGTGCTTTCAGACACTTAGCCACAATGTTTCTACCTGTGCTAACCATACGAAGTATCCCAGAAATTTGCCCTTTATTCTTTTCTCTACTTCCAATATCTAGATGTCACTCCATCTGGCACAGAGATTGTTATTTGATACCACTCTGTTCATAGAATCCCAGAATGGTTTGGGTGTGAAGGGACCTTAAATCCCATCTTGTTCCACCCCCTGCCATGGGCAGGGACACTTTTCACTATCCCAGGCTGCTCCAAGCCCCATTGAAACCTGGCCTTGGCCACTGCCAGGGATCCAGGGACAGCCACAGCTGCTCTGGGCACCCTGTGCCAGGGCCTCGCCACCCTGCCAGGGAAGGATTCCTTCCCAATACAAATCTTGAATTTCTGCTCTTTCAGCTTGAACCCATTTCCCTTTGTCATGTGCCTCCAGTTCCTGATGAGAGGTCCCTCTCCAGCTTCCCTGTAGCCCCTTCAGACCCTGGAAAGGGCTGTGAGGTCTCCACACAACTTTGTCTTCTCTCAGCCTGGATCCACACGGGAGATGCTCCTTTCCCTTTTTCACTTTTGGTCCATCTAGATTTCTTTTCTTTGTGATTTTCCTACTGTTAGCAAGAGCCTCCTCGGCTGTACTCAGGACTGCTATGTATTTCTCCCATCACAGAAATACTATTTCTGATTTTCCAAAGATGGCCTGGAAGCAGTTTGGGCTCTGCAGCAGCGTTGTTGTTCTGAGTGTCCCAGTACTCTGCTATCCAGCCTTCACTCCTCCTGCTACAACCACCCCGTGTTCTGTTTGACAAAATACAGCCATGTGGTTAAGAGTTATTAAAAGCATTAAAACATTAACCTCCTGTAACCCCATTTTTCACTTTGTACACACACATAAGTGTTTAATCAAATCGAAGTTAAACACTAAAAACTTGGAGAGGCCAAATTTATACATTCTATTTAGTTTACACAGAATTGATGTGATAAGCCAAAGGAATTACAAGGCACCCCTACTCAGAAATGCTCATCTGTTGATTTGTTTAGGCTCTGTTGCTACACACTCGAAGTTTTGGTGAAAAGCATTCCCAGCATTTAAACCAAGGAGCTTTGTCCAACTGGGATCGCTCTGTGTCCTGGCGCCACAGGAGCTCGCTCTGCTGTCCCTCAGAGCTGGACAAATGGTTCTGTGTCCAGATCTGCTGAGAGGGGCTGAGCCCCAGCCCCCACTGGGAGCATGGGCTCAGAGTGGTGGTGGTGTCGTGGACTCTCATCTCCCTCATCCTGGAATTTTATTCCTAGAATGCTACAGGGGAAATAAACTGATCCTGAAAGGAGAGTCTGGTACAGCAGTGGCCCTCACCTACCCCTGCTTGTCCCTATTGGCAGGGAAGGCCAGGATGGCACCTCTGACACCAGGGAGAAGTGAGTGTGAAATCAGAATTACAAACACAAGAGCAGAACAGGCCAGCAGCTCCAACACATCCTGGTGCAGCTCCTGCAGAGGTGGAAGGATCCTTCACCCTGCCCAGACCTTGGGTTCCTTCAGCTGATTTCCTACGGATGTGAACTGGAATTCCCAGTGCCACATCTCTAAACGGCTCATGGAGTGCCTGAATTAATTGGAACCTCCGGGACTGCAAGTTTGGTTTCACAGAAGTGCCTGTGCTGGATAAAGTGAGAAAGGGGAAGATGGCTCTGGCACACAGAGCTCGTTCCAAGGAGCTGTGTCAGGCCTGCTGCCCAGAGGCTCTGTGGACATGGGAGAGGCTTTGGAGGCAGGCAGGGAGCTGGGCATTGGAGCAGAGGGGGCTGAGCTGCACACCAGGGCTCGTGTGAGGGTGTGAGAGTGGGACAGGGGAAACCAGCACCGGCTATGCCTTAGGGATGATGTATCCATTTTGGGACAGGACAATCTTTATCCATAACCAGGATTGTCCACACAGCACTATTTGTCAGTTTTCCAAGTGTTCGTGACTTGCTTATTAGGAAAAAGGAATTCTTATAGACTGTCTTAACTTTCTACTATTTTCTAATAAGATGAAAAATAGGGAAGGACCAGAAGGTGAAATATGCTATAATCATGGTCTGGACTTTTATTTCCAAACTAGTGGAAGGATTACATTTCTGAAATTTGCAGAATAGCTCTCATACTTTACTAATTAATGTGACTCTGATGAAATATTCCAACTGCGGCTGCTTATCCAGTTCTCTTTTGCATTGTGTGCATGTTTTGAGATTGTTGCTTTTATAAAATTATCTCGTTCAGCACTTCTGCACCAGGCTTGGTTATCTCTGGGATCATAAAGAACCTTCATCTGATAAGGCATCCTGGAATTTTCTCATGTGTCTGTGTGAACAGGGATTTAAACTCGAAAGATGATTTCAATCAAAGGCACTCCTGCTAAAATATTATTGTTGAAAACATTGTTAATGAAGTCGTTGCTACTGAACAAAGCTTTGTGGCATAGAGCTTCAAGGACAGCCCGGATCGCCAACAGGAGCTTCAGTTAGCAAATAAGAATCAAAGCAGCGAGTCAGCATTGCACAGCTTGTTATTTTGAGTGGCGGATGTTTACTGTTGGAAGGGACAAACAGCAGCATCAGATAAGATGGGAGCCCCGCAGATCCCAGCCGGGATTGATCGCGCTGGGAGGGAGCAGCCGCACAGATAAGCGGGACCCGGGGTCAGGGCCGCCGGCCCTCCGCAAACATCCTGTGCCGAGCAGCGCCCGCCCGGAGCCGGCCTTGTCCCGGCCTCCCCCGACCGTGCTGGGCCGCGGGGCTCTCGGGGCACGGGGGGCTCGGACACGCCGGACCGCGGCGTGGGCAGCTCGTGGGAGGGGCCCACATCCAGCTGGGGCAGGTACCGGGGGAGCCCGGTGCCCCAAAACAGCCCCAAATCAGCGAAAGCTCCGGGACCCCGAGCTCCCAGGGCTCCGAGCTTACCCCGGGAACAGCGGGAGCACCGCCGGCCCCGCCCCCCGGTTAGCCCCGCCCCATTTCCCGTTGGACCCGCCCCATTCCCCATTGGCCCCGCCCCTTTGCCCATTGACCCCGCCCCATTGCCCATTGGCCCCGCCCCATTGCCCATTGCCCCCGCCCCATTGCCCATTGACCCCGCCCTAATTCCAGTTGGCCCCGCCCCCCGGCCCGGCCGTGGCGCTCTGGCGCCGCCGGGCGAGCCCTTGGCGGACCGGCGGGGTTCGCTCCGTTCCGCGCCTGCGCATTGGCAGCGCCGTGGCCGCGGGCGGAAGCGGCGCCCCGGCCCCGCGGGTTCGCGTCCGCCCGCGCCCGGCGGCGGGGCCGGAGCGGGGCCGAGAGGGAGAGCGGCGGCGGCGGCGGGGCCGCGAGGGACATGGGCCCGCCGCGGCGGCGGTGAGCAGCGCCGCCCGCCATGAGCTGCACCATCGATAAGATCCTGACGGACGCGCGCACGCTGCTGGAGCGGCTGAAGGAGCACGACACGGCGGCCGAGTCGCTGATCGACCAGTCGGCCGTGCTGCACCGGCGCGTGGCCGCCATGCGGGAGGCGGGCGCGGGCTGCGCCGACCAGGTGAGCGCCGGCGGGGCCACCCCCGTGTCTCTGTAGGGCCGAGGCGGCCGGACCGACCCTCCCGTGTCTCCTCGGCAGGGCCCGGGCCCCGCGGCGGAGCCACCCGACCCGTCCCGGCTGCGGCCGCACGTGGTGCTGGCGCAGGAGAACACGCAGATCCGCGACCTGCAGCAGGAGAACAGGGGTGAGAGGGGCCGGATCCTGGCGGGTGATGTGCGGAGGGGCCCGGGGGATGTTGGGCGGTGTGCCCAAGCCGGGGGATGTGGGGGATGTCCCAACCCGGTGCCCCCGGCGGGAGGGTTTTGTCAGAGGTGCGGCTGTGTCGCTTGTGGCAGAATCACTGGATGCCCCGGTGGGTGCCGGGTCAGGGAGGCTCCTCGGCCAGGGGATGTGAGCAGCCCCACGGCAGTGCCAGGGGCGGGGAGCGATGGGGCACCGGTACCCGGCGAGCGGCTCGGGGCTCCCGCTGCGGCTGCCGGCCGTGGCCGTGACGTGCTGTGCTCTGCAGAGCTGTGGGTCTCGCTGGAGGAGCACCAGGACGCGCTAGAACTCATCATGAGCAAGTACAGGAAGCAGATGTTACAGCTGCTGGAAGGGAGAAAACGTGAAGAGGCAGAACCAGTCTTGAAACTCCATCAGGCGAATTCTGGGGTAAGGTGGGATGGGGACAGCAGAGTGCTCAAGACCCCTGTCCCCTGCTCACTGTCATGCAATCTTTGTTTCCGTTCCTGCAATGTCTGTGCTCCAAAATGCATTTGTCAGTCCAAGTCCTGACTCTCATTGCTGGTATTTTCCCCTCTGTTCCTTTCAGAGCACACAGGTTGTAAGAGCTGTCCCAGAGGACGCTGAAAGGCACAACCCCTCCACAGCCCAGGTGGAGGCTTCTCTGAGTTAAGCTTAGGAAATGTGTTAGGCATTTTTTAAAATGCATTTTTATCTGGTAAGGAAACAGCAGGTTGGTTCAACCCAGTGACATCTCATATCTTGTGGGTTTTTCATTGAAACTGAAAAACCAGCCTAACTCTTCTCATGTGTTTCCTTGCACTGGTATGTGGCAACTCATTGGTTCTCTATTCTGGGTTGCTTAACTCCTCTAAAGGTAGTTTGGTTTCCAATGCCTCCCTGAGAGCACAAATTGCTGCTTATCAAGGTTTTACAGTTGAACAAAACTTGCCAATGCAAAGCTGAAAAGGCTCTGAAGGAACCCTTTGAGGGATATCCCTTGACTGTCTCAATGTCTAGGCAAAGTCTTCTGTAGTTCAGATTAAGTCCTTGAGTTTTTTCCTCCCCATCATTTGGAGAACAGTAACAAACTTCTAATGTCTTTAAAAGAACTATATTCTTCATATAACCATCTTCCTGTTTAGAAAAATAATAGTTTAGAAAAATAATAGTCTTTCTTCCCAGAAGTTTTTTGTGGTCTCCAGCTCTCTTCTGGATGCTCTGATTTGTTTACATACTTTCTGAATAATGGAGCTCCAAACTGAGTTCTCTGCTCTGTGATACATTTATCTTCCAGAGGCAGTATGAGCGCTTCAAGAGACTCCACCCATTCATTATGTGCTGTTATTATTGCTCTTCAAGCAGGAGCTGTTGCTCCAGATTGGAATTTGTCAGTGATTGTTCCATGTGTGTTTCTGAACTTCAGCAAAATGCATCTTCCAGAGCATTATTGCTCTATCTAGACAGATTCTCTAAAATCTGCCTCAGGAGGCTCTGGTTTTATTGGCTTTAGTTTTATTGCTTGATGTCCTTCTGAGATAAGGCTGTTTACTCCATACCTGAAATCTTCTTTGCTTTTATTTTTGGTGTCTTTATAAGTCCAGTCAGACTTTTCTTACAAAGCAATATAAAACTTGCTGCCTGCTAATCATGCTCACAGGAACCTGGATCTGCTGTCTCAGACCTTGGCACAGTTGAAATTATTTCCCTTGAAGTCAGGGTGCCTTATCTTGCTGGCTGCTGTGTCTCTATTCACTGTTTTTGCTGATAAAGGACTGCTGATAAAGGACAATAAAGTACAAGTTCTTATCCTTGAGTATACAAGGTAGAAAGGCTTGCAAGTGCTTGGGAGGAAAGGATTAAAATTCAAAACAGAAAGAGTAAGTGATTTAGCAGGAATAAATTATGACTGGTGCTTTTGCCTGAAGTTACTGATTGTATTAATTGTATGTCTTTCAGGAAATTGAAAGTCAAATAGACAGAATATGTGAGATGGGAGCGGTGATGAGAAAAGCTGTTCAAGTGGATGATGAGCAGTTCTTTAAACTTCAGGAGAAACTGGCTCAGTTGGAGGTAAGAACAGCCAGTTACTGAAGATCAATCGAGCTTTGGGGGTCTCTGGACTTCTCTGGATTTTCTGTGTTTGTGTCAAGGACTTACAACACTAAAAACTGGGGGATGGGGTCAGGAAATTCAGAACACGATCATTTATTTTCAAGCCCTTAATGTTCATATTATTTTTATATATCTATATATATAAAGAAATAAAGCCAAAAGAAGATGAGCTTTAAATTACGTGGTTCCAGTGTGCCAGCACTGTATTAATGCTTGCATTACAAACTGTAATCTACACTTGTAGATTATGTATCTGTGAAGGAGTGGGACTGTTTAAAGATCAGCATCTTTTAACTACGAATTAGCACCTTTCTGTGATAGTCCTTTAGTTGTGAATTAGCTCATTTCTATTTCAGCAAAAATGTTGATTTTGCAGCTTGAAAACAAAGAGCTGCGTGAGCTGCTGTCCATCAGCAAAGAGTCCTTCGAGGTGGGGAGAGAAGATCTGCCAGACTGTGAAGCCTAGGCCACAAAAACCTCATCTCCAAGCCTTCAGAGACTGTTATGAAACTACCTGACAAGGATTTGTTGTTTCAGGTGTTTCCTTGTATATTTGTTTTATCTTTTGAGTGTGTGGGCTGTGCTCTCTGCATTTTTTTCTGAAGTGTTGATGGCAAAAAACTTGCACCCCTTCCCTGTCTTAGTACCTGCAGCACTCTGATGCTTAACACTGAAGTATTTGATGTGTCCTCCCTTGTGGTGGTTCATTTCCTCTCCCTTTTTATGAGCTTTAGTTAATAAATCCAGCTGTGCAGATGGCTCTTAAACCCACCTTGTCTGTAGCTAGAGAACATAATGCAGGTTGTGATTATTGTGAGAAGGAATAGGAGATGATTGGGAAACCACAGTGTGAGAGGCAGGGATGTGGCTTGCTCTGGCTGCACAGGGCAGCTGGGCTCTGCAGAGTGAGTGACCCCTCAGTGTCTGCCTGGCCTGACTTTGTCACCCGGCCTGACTTTGTCACCTGGCCACTGCTGAGAGAGCAGCTGAGAGAACAGCAGAGCGCTTGAAGGCGTCACTCCTATCCAGAGCAAACTTTACCTTGTTTTAGGGGTAAAGATTGGAGTTGACGACCCTTCCTGACAGAGATTTTTGAAGGATTTAATCTTTTTTTTGATAGACAGACCCGTCCCAGCCTTGCCAGTGCTCTCAGTTCTCCGCCAGCCCTGCTCTGTTGGTGTGCTCAGAGCTCAGCACCTGCAGAGCAGAGCTCTTTGGCCTCCCACAAGTTTGGGTTTGGGCAGAGGGGAGTTCAGATCTGCCTCAAAACCAAACCAAATCACCCCCACAGGCAGAATTTTAATGTCACATCACAGGTGAGTCTGGTGACACGTGTTCCACAGTTACTGCAGGTCCTGTATTGAGTGGAATTAGAGGTGCAGTGTTGTAGGAAATTCTCAGTAGGGTGGTATTTTTAATGACACTTTTATATAAAAGATTTCTGTCCTACCTGTAATGGAAGAATGATCTTACAAGAATGCTAAACATCTCATTTCCACTATTAGCTTAAATTTTTAATGCCCCTTTTTCCCCAAGTGAGACTTTTGATAGATGCAGAAGGTGACTCGTTCCCGTGCTTACTGAGAGACAGCCAACGCTGGAGACATTGTGAACGTTTGGAATACCCAGCAAGACTGCTAGATATAAGGGATTTCTGTACAGGAATGCTCTTGTATACAATCCTTTTCTATTAGAAATTGTTCAGGAGGGAATAAAAAAAAAAAAAACCCAATGGGAAATACTATCTCAAGTGTGTTTTCTGTTTTGTGAGTCCTGGCCGGGGCCGAGCTCTCCTTCCCTCCCTCACTCGGGGTTCTCTCTCAACCCTTCAGCCGGGGCTCTGGCCCCTCACAGCCGGGGTTTTCTCTCTCCCCTCAGCCGGGGGGCTCTGTGCCATCAGCCGGGGCTCTCTTCTTTCCCCTCTCTGCGTTTCTCTCCCCTCTCTGCGTTTCTCTCCCCTTTGTTGAGTTTCTCCCTCTCCCGGCGTTTTGCGTTTCCCCTCAGCCGTTTCTCCCTCCCTCAGCCGCAAGGGGGCGCTGCCCCCCGGGCGCGCGCGCGCTGCCACCCTCACCGTGCCCCCCCCCCCCGCCCCCCCCCTCATGCCCTCCGGCGCGTGCCCGCGAGCGCCACCCGCCGTGCTCCGGGCGCGCACGCGCGGCCCCGCCCCTTCCCCCCCTCCGCCCCCCGGTCCGCGGGCGGCTCTCGCGAGAGCGCCGTGATTTCTCTCCTACGTGCCGTGCCGTGCTGCTCATGGCGGCGCTGGAGCGGGGGCGCTGAGCTGTTGGGGTGAGTGCGGGCCGGGCGCCGCCGCCACCCCCGTCCGCCCCGGCGGGCTCCGGGCGCCGCGGGACCCTCACCCGCGCATCTCCGCCCGCACCGGGGCACAGCGCCGGGAGCCTCGCCGGGGTTGCGCGCGGTGTGGGGGGGGGGTAGTTGGGGGGTGCGGCCTACTAGGCCGGCGGTGCCGGGGATGGAGCGGCGGCCGCGGGGCGCGGGGTGCGCGCCGAGCTCCGCGGGGCTCCTACGGCGGCGGCGCCGAGGCCGCGTTGGGACCGGCCTTCCGAGGAACCACCGGGAGCTTGCGGGCCGCGCCGGAGGGGGCGGCGCCGCGGGGGCTCCGGGCCCCGGCGGGCGGCGGGGCCGTGCGGGCGGAGGGGCGGCGGCGGCTCCCGGCGTGCCGCGCGCGGCCCCGCCCGGCGCAGCGCGGCCGCGGCCCTTTGTGTGCGGGAGCGGCCGCCATCGCCCCCCTTTGTGTGCGGGCCGGCCGCTCCCCCCGGCCCGGCCCGGCCCGTCCTGCCCGCACGGCCCTGGCGCTGTCACCGGCCGGAGCCGCCCGCCCCCGCGCACGGCGGCCCCGCTGGCGGCGGCCCCGGCGCCGCCCCTCGGCGCGGCCGCCCCTCGCTCCGCCGACTCCATCTTGGTGCAGCGCAGCGAGCGGGGCCGCGGGAGGGACCGGGCCTGGGCGGCTCCGTCGGTCCGGGGCCGCTTCTCTGCTGTCCGCACCGATAGCCAGCGCGGGGCTCGGTCTCCGCACCGCATAACCCTTAAAAAATCCGGATATTTCTTTTAACGACTTTTTTGGGGGCTTTTTCTCCACGCATTCTTTACAGATGTCCTTGGCGGTTCTTTAATTCTTTTTTCCCCCCCATATATGTATTTTTTCCTGACGTGAAAAGGACCTCACTGCTGTGGTGGTGGCTCTTTCACAGCTGTCACGAACTGGCTGGGGTGCCCAAGAGCCGGTGCTCAGCGCTGCTTTCCAATATCCATCTGAAAAATGATGGAGGAGCCTGATCTGCACGGATCTGTGTTGTGTGTGCACACCGAAAAGACGAAGTTTTATCTTTATTGAATTGTACCTTGGTCGCCTCATAGAGGGCTGCTTCTGGAAGCACGTGCTCCCATCCACACAGTGCACGTCCTTGCAGTTGCCTTTTTTTGTGGAGAAAATGGGAAGCAGAACAATGCTGTCATCAGGCAGGTTCCGTGTGGGACTCTGGAGGTGCTCTCTGGCTGTGAACAGCTTCGTGTGACCTGCTGTCATTTAGCAGGATCTGCACACCAAGGAGCTCCAGAGCAGGGCCCAGCTCTTCCCTGCCTTTACATTAAACCTTTCAGCTGGAAATACACAAATGCAGGCGAGACAGTGAGACTTGGGGGCAGGGCAGCTGCTCGGGGTGTTTACCCTTTGGAGGAGTATTTATAGTAGCTGAATTAAAAAGTAAAGAATTTGAGGCAGATGAGCACAGTGAGATTTCTTTTTGCTTGAGTTATGTTTGCCTGATGAGCTTTTTTTTTTATTAATTGTAGTAAACCCATCTTGTTATCAAATCAGACTGGGTTTTAATGGAAAGGTTTATGCCTTTACTCCATGACTGATAAAATTAGCTTTAGTCTTGTTTGATCAGATGAGGTGTTTTGATTATTAAATGAAAAAGAGATATATTTTACAGCCAGAAAAACGATAAATGTAATATGATACGAGTTAGATCTCTAGGAGAGCTCTAATAATACCAGTCTAATTAAATGAGAGAGAAGTACGTGAGAAGATTCCAAGTGTGCCTGTGCAGTTCCTGGGATGCAGTGTGCTCATTTGAGAGCTGAAATACTGCCCCAAAATAACACTGTCCCCAAAGAGATGGTGGTAACAGTTGCCCCAGTGTAATGCTGAGGGGAGGGAAAAGCAGGGATACTGTTATCTTTGCATTAGCTTTGTGTCACCTGATTTATGGTGTTTTATAGTCCAATCTCTCCGTGCAAACATTTCACACCAGGTTTGAACACCCAGTTTATTCAGTTTCTTTCACCTGTGTTTAATGGTCTGACAGGAAAACTCATTTCAGCTGGAAATTCTCAGTGGTGCCTGAAGGAGATGATTCAGCTGGGGGAAATCACTGAAACACAAACTTCTGTAAAACTGGAGATGAGTTTGCATGTTTGGGGTTCTTGCAATAGCTGCCTTCACTCAGCATTTGCACTGGGGTGAGGGTGAGAGTTTGAAGTGTTTTTTTTATTCAGGTTTCAGGCACTTAAACTGACTTTCAAATCACCAGAGGGAATTCAAAGCTCGGTATAAGTTGTGAATTTCCTGCTACACTGGAGAGATAGGCTTTGTCCATATTTTTTCTCTTTTGCTGTGGGACTTGAGGAGTGATTTGGAGAAGAGTTGTGCTTTGATGTTTCATACCTTTAGATTACTGCAGAACTGCCAGTGTATCTGGGAGGTCAGAGCTGTGTTGCTTCTCACACGCTTTTGTCCACAAAAATATCCTCCCTTTTTTTTTTCCCCTATCTACTGAGTAAGCAACAAACTCAAAACTTGATTTCTTCTCAAGGAAGGCTTCTATTTCTATAAGGTTATGTTTTGTGTGGTAGGTGGAAGTTTGCTGAAACTGCTTTTCTCATGAAAAGGCAAAGTGGCACTGGAAAACTTTAGGAGGGAATTAACTGCTAACTTGTTACTGGTGCAGAAAGGTTTCTTTCTGGTGTTAGCTACACAAATACCATCACATGTAATCAACATTTTACAAAAACACTTTCAGAAGTCCAGAGAATGGCTCTGTGTTATTTTACATGCTGTGTCAGTACACATAATTGAGGATTTGTTCATTTTTATACAATTCTAAACGTCCTTCAGGTATCACTAGTCCTTAACTTAATCTTTGGAACAGAAGTAATCAGGAAATTTTAATTCTCTGTATATATACATCCTATTGCTCCTCTGAGGATCTTTGTGAGCACTTGTATAAATTATGGCATAATTTAATAAGCACCCATATAAAGTTATTGATGGGAGGACTAATGCTTGCTAATGGGTCAAATCCTAATGAAGTTGGGTTTTAATGGTGCACACTGGGACCTTCCCTGAGATGCCTGAGTGTGTCTGGGGAGTTCAGAATTGGAGAGACCATCTCACTGGCTTGGACTAAGCCAGTCTTTTGGAAACACTTAAAGTGGGAATGCCAAATATGTCTGTAAAACAGCTTTTCCTAACATGGATTAAACCTACTGTATTAAGGTAAATGCAGCTGTTATTAGTAAGACCTAGAATGGATGTGTGTGAGGGGGTTTGGAAGTAGATGGCCTTTCAGGTCCCTTGCAAACCAATCCATTCTGTGATTTGATGAGAATTTCCTTCAAAGTGATACTTAGTCTGTGTTGTCTTTCTCCTTTCTCCAGTATGAAGTGGAACAGAACAGAATTTACCACCTGAAACTGCTGCTTCAAGTTCAGATCAGGAAAAGAATATAAGTATTACCACATTGTAACAACTCAAGACCAAAGAAGAGGCAACTTACACTGAAGAAGATACAAGGCTTGATCTGAAACAAGAAGTTTGTGCCTACTCAACAGCTTCAAAAGAGCACGTCCCAACGCTGCTATAGTAGTCTTTGTTTTCTCCAGTGCTGTAGTGAAACTGCCCAGGGCAGCAGCACTTGTATTCTCTAGAGCTTGATAGATCACCTTCTTTTGCTATCTTTTTCTTTTCTCTTTTTTGTCTCTCTTCCTTTTGTTCCCTTTTTTAAAAAGAATAGCAGTCTTCATCCTTAGAAACTTGTGCTGAAACAGAAGAATCGGCAAATACTACTGAAAGTGCAATATTTGAAATATCACTGCGAGGTTGGTGCACGTGCTGGACAGTTCTGGGTGGATTTTTTGAACTTGGTTCTTGTTAAGTTTTTAACAGAAGGGGGTGGGGTTGGTTAGGTCTTTTTAAATAGTTCTTAGTAATAAATTCATTTAATAGTGGGGCCCTGGCACAGGATGCCCAGAGCAGCTGTGGCTGACCCATCCCTGGAAGTGTCCAAGGCCAGGCTGGAAAAGGCTTGGAGCAGCCTAGGGCAGGGGAAGGTGTCTCTGCCCAGGGCAGGAGGTGGAACAGGCTGATCTTTAAGGCTCCTTCCCACCCAAACCATGACTCTTTGCTGTTACTGGTATGGTGAATTCATATTACCTGCAATGTGGTTCTATTTAACATTACCTATAACCCTTGAGAGCTGATTATTGGTGTTTCTCTCTTCTAGTAACAGTAGGTTTGTGGTTCCAATCCCTTTTCTCAAATAACTTTAGTCTTTTAATCTTACAGCACAGGTTTTTGGGTTTTTTTTCTTCCTCTAAATATTTCTTTTGGTGGGGTTAATACTTTATATTCCAGTTATAAGATGTAGGAATTTGACAGTTATCTGGAAAAGCTGCTGATACTTTATGGTATCTTTGTACAGCAAATTTTAGTGCCACCTGAGGAATCTTTCTTTGAGCTGCAGTTGTCAGGCTGTAGAGGACTGATGGGGAGTTCTTTGTGCTGTGCTGCTAATGCTCCTTTAATCTCAGACTGTTCAAACCATGTCATGCAGTGGTCTCTGAGCAGGTGGTGAAGCACTGTGGCATTCTAACCCTAAGAGAGGCTATTCTGAACTAAATTTTAAGCTAGATTTTGTCATTTTCTCTCTGGTGTACCTGTAGTTCACGTTTGAGGATGCCTGTTTGTTGCTTCCTGTGTATTGGAGGTGAGGTGGCCATTTGGTGACTCACAGAAGCCTTTGGCAGGCTCATTCCAGCTTCCAGAATGGGTTAATGCTCTGGCCTGTAATTCTCCTGGGAGAAGGTATAATAACATATCATTTTCTCTTCCCCCAGCCACCCTACTTGCAGGACCAGTTTATTTTTGAAAAGTATTTCAAACTCTAGGATAGCTTTAAACACTTCAGCTGTTGTGTTTCCCACAAGGACATTTTCTTGTGTGGAGTGTCCTGGGGTTGCCTTCCTCAAAAGATGGGGATTGTTATCTTGGGATCACACTGACAGGAACTAGTCAGTAAATCTTAGCAGCTTCATCCAGTGCTTCTTTGTTAAATAATCAGAGAAAATGTGTCCTTTAAACATAATCCAGGGCTTAAAAAAGATGTGACTGTTGTGGCTTTTGCCCTTTGAGCAGCTTAGGCTGGACAGGAGGGGAAAGAGCCCTTTGCTGAGGCAACAGGTACCCCAGAAAGGTGGTGGAACCTCTGTCCTTGGAGGTGTCCAGGCTGCCCTTGTTGGCAAGAGGCCTTTGAGGAGGGATGGGCTGGAGCTCTCTGTGTGTCTCTGACAGGGCCTTGTTGCTGATTCCTTGTTTTCTGGCATGGCAGTATTTCATGACTTGAACACGTTAAGGGTATTGATTTGTGCCACTGATTGCAGGTTGGTTGGGTAAGAGTAAGAGGGCAGCATTGATTGAACTTAAGAGATTATTACTAATTTTTGAGGGAAAGAAAAGTGAGATGTAGAGCAAGGAAACAAGCAATGTATGTTACAGAAATGATATCACAGCAGATTTAGCAGCTCAGTGAATTCTTAGAGAGCCTTGGATGGTAACACTGTGGAAGTGCTGTGGGATGGAGACCATTACACAGTGTCCTGGGATCCTTTTGCCCCCTCAAATCACTCCCCCACCTTCTGTTATTTGTGTTTTTCTTCATCTCCATCTACCCCATGTGGGTCTGAACCAGAAGGGGGGAGAAGACCTCCTCCTTTTGGAGGTAAAATACTGTCAGTCTTTACTTTGTGTGCTTGTTTCAAATTTATTTTTTTTTAATGTCAGTATCCAAGACCAAAGATTTCTGCCCAAGAACTTCACAGCAGGTGTTTTTTGGTGCTCTTTGATCACTTCTGAACTGATTTCCAAACAGCAGAATAAGAATGCTGTGCCTTCTGATACATTGAGTAACTCACTGGCTGTGTTAGAGTGAGAAACATGACCCTTTTACAAGTTGCTCAGGTGGCTTTTTATCTCCACTAAACACATTGCTGACTAATTTTTAAATCTCTCTGCTTGTTGCAGCAAGAAAGCAGAGAACCGATAGGATCTCACTCTGTTTCCAAATTAAAACCTCTGGAAACGAACAAATAATCCTGTGTATTTTAAGATACATATTGACTGTTTGGAGGGAAGGAGGTCGCTTCAGTTGTCTCTCTTGAATTGCAGTGTTTAGTGAGGTGGAATACATTTCATCTGATTTAATTGCTAACCTGCAAGTCCAAGTGCCCTGCTTTAAAAAGGAGACTTGTACATCAGAAAGGCCAATGAGTGGATAAAGGGGTTGGGAATGTTTCAAGGGTGAATCTTCGACTTGAAAAGAAAAAGCACCCCATAAAATAAAATGTTTTAATAGATGTCAGTTAATTGAGCAGTTCATTACGCCTTTAGTGCTATTTTCAAATTTTCTGTGTCTTTCTAGCACTTGAGCTGTGCCACAGGAATGTTAAATTCTGATTATTAATTCCATAACTGTGCAAAAAAACTGTTTAATTACTTAATACCACTTTTTAGTATGAAAGACTGAACACATGAACTAGGGAGAAACTATGCAGGGATTTGAACATAATTGTGTTGATTCAGAGCTGTTGCATTTTCCTAATCACCTGTTTAATTTGGAAGAACAGATACTTCAGATATTTTCAGGCTCTGGTGTGAAACAGTGAATGTGGGAGTACTTTGAGGTGTAATACTTGAAAAATGCCAGGAGTCTGTGTTGTTCTAAGCAAGCTTTGTTTTGGTGTTACAATTCTGGCTTGTTTTATAAGTATGTTGACTGTATAAATTTGAAGGATTGCCATGTTAAAGAAGCTCTAACTCTTTCGGTGGTTTTAAGAACAGAGTAAAAGTTAAAAACAAATTTTAGGACTGTGCCAGTAACTTACACAAGCTCTTTGTCTTGATGCCTTGGGAAGGCTGACCTGAAACAGAGAGTTTCAGAATAGAGACAGGACAGAGCTAGAGAATAAAGCAGGGATTTATTGAAAGGTCTCTAGGATCCACCTTGGGCAGGACAGGAGCCTGACCAGGGCTACACCCAAGGTGACAAAGAATGGTCACAAAATGGCCTGGTCGTGAGATCTTACACTTTTATAAGTTTTGGTCCATTTTGCATATTGGGATTTAATTGTCCAATTACAGCTGCAGGCTGTGAGGTCCCATCCTCCTCATTCCTCCCTTCAGCCACCCTTGTTTATGCTTTTAGGCCTGAAAGTTGTCCTTGGTCTCCAGCAGGAGAAGGATTTGTTTTGTCTGTGAGGAGAGCTGAGTGCCACTGAACCTCAAGTTCCGTGAAGCTGCGAGGCTCCGAGCTGCACCCCTGGGAAAGCCCAAACTTGAAGCATCACCATATTGTGGGGATGTGAAAGGGGGGGGAAAACTGATGCTCAGCATTGTCCTTTGCCTGTGCTTTTGTGTGACCCAGATGAGCTTTGATCCAAACCTGCTCCACAACAATGGACACAACGGGTACCCCAACGGTACTTCGGCGGCGCTGCGCGAGACCGGCGTCATCGAGAAGCTGCTGACCTCGTACGGCTTCATCCAGTGCTCGGAGCGGCAGGCCCGGCTCTTCTTCCACTGCTCCCAGTACAACGGCAACCTGCAGGAGCTCAAAGTAGGAGGTACTACCTGAGCTCTGCCACCTGTGCTCACTGCTTGTCGTGTTTGGGTTTTTTCTTAAATATTAGAAAGCGCGCTGGGTGGTGTCCGATGAGAGAGATGATCCGAAGAGCAGGATGCTCTTTGGGACACGTGGTTTATTGGTGGTGGTTTATTGGTGGTGGTTTATTGGTGGTGGGAAGGCAGCCTAACTGGGGAAGATTCCATAAGTCTAAGGGGACAGGGATCCAGGGGAGCAAGAGACCAAATTACCTGTTACATTCCATTTTAACCCTTTCTATCGTGAATATTCTAATGAGCACCAACCAATCACCTCAAGATACAAAACCTACAGAATCTACATACAGCCTGTGGGAACTACAGCATTACAATACTACTCTACAGACCAAAATCCTGAAAAACCACCTTATTCCTGATACCTGAGAAGGTCTAACCCCTTATTCATCCTTTTGTCTTGGCAGGGGTGTCACTGACTCACCCAGCCCGGTCTTTTCAGCTGGTTTAATCACCCTTTTCCTGCCCAGCATCTTACAGTTCAAATTTTGCTTTCAATTCCATGTCTTTTGTAGGTTCCGTACTCTTAGAATCTCTCACTAATAAACTATCTCTGCAGGGTTCCCCTGCTTCCTCCTCTCCAACACTCAAGCTAGGGACCTAAACTGGTAAACAAGGTCACACTTTCTAAACTCTCTTGTTTTTCACATTTCTCTCCTAAGGAGGGACTTTGCATGTTGACCCTTGGTGTGACCAATGGTTCAAAAGATCCCACCTCTTATGTGGGCACGTTGTAAAAAGGTATAAAAATAGCTTCTAAGAATAAACCAGCCCCTTTTTTTGGAGCATCAGCCTTCTAAAATCACGAGTCCACATCTCATTCATTGTGTCCCACAGCGACAGCCACCAGCAGCAGTCTCTGTCACTTGTCAGGAAATAACCCTCTGCTGCTGCTTCAGGGGCTAAACCACCAGTGAATAATTGGCTGCTGCTGGTGGGAGCCTTTCCCAGCACTCTGTGCAGCCTGTGGTGCAGATTGTTGTGGAAAAGGAAAAGGTTGTGCAGTGTTAGGTCAAACTGAGATGGAGGCAAGTACTCAGACTGTGGGAGAATTTACATCTTGTGCTCCCTATTTCGTTGTTTTGAATTAGTTTGTGGCTGGCCAAGTGTTTTTCAGCAACTTCATGCTGATAAATCACCGTGAGAGTGAAGTTTCTAAACTGTTTCATGGCCTTTGTTGTGTTGTCTGAACTTCAGTGTGGAGTCTGCTGTACAGCGAGCAGGGCAGGGGGAGGGAATTGCTGTGGAATTACACCAGAACAGTTCATTGGCAACAGGAGATAATAAGCAGAATAACAAGAAAATTGTTGAAAATCATGTGTCCTTCCTTGCTAACAAAAGGACCCGAGTTCTCCTTGATTGTGTTTGGCTACAGTGAATTTAACTCAGCCATTTAGTGATTTTTTGTAAAAATCCCCAATCCCAGACAGAGCTCTGACAGCATTGCAATGTTTGATTGTCTTGCAGATGATGTTGAGTTTGAAGTGTCTTCTGATCGCCGAACTGGAAAACCCATTGCTATTAAACTGGTGAAGATAAAGCCAGAAATATTACCTGAAGAACGAATAAATGGACAAGTTAGTGCCTATTTTCTATACCTGCATCATTTCCATCCTTTCCTCCAGTACAGAGAACTGGGTTAATTTAGCATGGATATTAACTACCTTCAATATAGTTACACTGAAATATATTTCAGTGTGCTCTGGTAAAAATTCAGAGGTTCAGTTTGAGCTCTTACTTGGCTCCAAACACTTCTTAGAGCCAAGAGGGGTTCTGTGAGATTAAAAAGTTGCAGTGTGGCATTCCCTGCTGAGTATGTAGTAGAGGATACTGAGATTCATTTTATGTACAACAATGCCACTCCTGAAATGAACTAGCAATGGATTTTTTTTTTTTTTTTTTTTGACTGGTAGGTTGTGTGTGCTGTTCCTCACAATTTAGAGAGTAAATCTCCAGCTGCCCCGGGTCAAAGTCCAACAGGGAGTGTTTGCTACGAACGTAATGGGGTAAAGCTTGCGTATTTTACTTGAACTCTTCACTGATCCATCACTCTGGTCTATGACAAAAAAAAAAAAAAAAAAAAGAAAACCAACAAAAAAAAAAGCAGTTGAATGTAGACAAATTGACACTGCAGTGAACTGTGCAGTTTTTTTGGCCAAAAAAAAAAAAAAAAAAGAGCATGCTTTGATAATTACTACAAAAAAGAATGTCATTTAGACAGTTTGCTTGCTTATGTATGTGGAGAACTTCCTAGAGCCAAAGAGATGTTCTCTTTTAAACTTGATGAAGTTCATGTGTCCTTACCTTGAATTTTAACCTTTAGAAATTGGCCTTTAAAGGTGGTCATGTACAAAACCTTTCAAGTTAAGCTGCTTGTTCCATACTCACCAAAACAGCACGATGGAAAAGGAATGTTTTGCATGCCATGTTTACTGTTGTTGATTTTCTCACTAAATTAAGGAGATGTGTTATTAAAATTGTGTTAATCTTTCTTTGAAACAGCTGTTCTGCAAATAGAGTAACTTTAGTTAATTGTGATTTACAGGAAGTATTTTACCTGACTTACACCCCAGAGGATGTTGAAGGAAATGTACAGCTGGAAACAGGAGATAAAATAAACTTTATAATTGATACAAATAAACAGTAAGTTGGTATTGCTTTTCTGGCTTCATATTTTGTTCTAGTAGTCAGGCAGAATTTATACCTGTTCCAAGAATTATTACATGAAATACAATCTTAATTTTTGTTTCAGTTTTCAGTTTACAGTTTGTTTTTATTTTTCCCTAGTACTGGTGCTGTAAGTGCTCGTAACATTATGCTATTAAAAAAGAAACAAGCCCGCTGTCAAGGAGTAGTCTGTGCCATGAAAGTAAGTGGTTTTTAAGTTTCATTTGGAAATGAAATGCTATTTTGAAGAGTACTGTTCAAAGTAATATTTAAGTTGTTAACAGCTTGAGCTGTGGGTGTAAATTGTGTGAACTGGTTTAAGCAGCTCATCTTTGGTACTGTTGCTCTTCTTAACAAAGAAAGTTCCATTTATTTCTGTTCCTATATTTCTTGTGGCAATCAGCTGTGTACACCTCTAAGTGCTGTGTGGGGGTTCAGATTCTGATTTGTGTTTAACAGAACCTGACAAAGGATTTATTGTTTTGTTCCAATAACAGACAATTAAACACTTTTTTTTTTTTTTTTTCTGTTCACAGGAAGCCTTTGGATTTATTGAGAGAGGTGATGTCGTGAAGGAGATATTCTTTCATTATAGTGAATTCAAAGGTGACCTAGAAACCTTACAGCCTGGTGATGATGTGGAGTTTACAATCAAAGACAGAAATGTAAGACGAAATCCAGTAAAACGGTAGCCAAGGTCCTAGGGAATAACTGCACAGCTCTCTGCTTTCCCCAGCTTTAAAAAAAGGGGGCAGGAGGTTCACTGAGGTTCATTGGGGAATGTCTGTTACTTTCTCTCTTTCCTTTGGGTGTTTGACTGATTTTGTGCTCTTAGGGTAAAGAAGTTGCAACAGATGTTAGACTGCTGCCTCAAGGAACTGTCATTTTTGAAGATATCAGCATTGAACATTTTGAAGGAACTGTAACCAAAGTAATTCCAAAAGTACCCAGCAAAAACCAGGTGAGTTTCAGTAGTTAAATAAATTTGTGTAATGCTAGTTTGATTGTATTGATTTCCAATCAAACAGTTGTTCCCATTTCCCAGTATCTGTTTGCTGCATAAGCATCATGTCAGACTAAAGATTTACTCTTTTTTCTTAATTTCAAATCCAAAGAGGAAGAGTTAAGGTAGTGGTGCATGATGGAGTGTGTGTTTTCTTGAATGTTTCAAATACTTGCTATAAATTTTTGAGGGGTTAGGACACATCCTTAAAACAAAAAGCGTGGGAAAAAGGGAAAAATATTTGCTGGGATAAGCCAGATCTGTGGATTCTTGTGAGCATTAATAATTAATGAGGCTTTTGGGCTATAATGTTTTGACTTGGAGGAGTGTTCATGAGCACTTCCACTAAGATTTTAGGTGAACCTCTGTTAGTGTGGTAAGGTTTGGGGTGTTTTGAAAATAAGAAAGAACCTGCCTTTTAGAAGTGGTGTGAGTATGGTTATAAACTCCATTAAGTCCTTCAGCAGGACATGGCTGTGGCTTAAAAAAAACCTTCAAGCCAACCAACAGCTCCAAAAAACCACCTTGCACTGGGCAAGTCCCAAATGAGGAGTGTTGGAAATGCAGCAGAGCCTGAGCCCAGCAGGATTTGGCAGGAGCCTTGTGCTGTTGGGTGAACTCAGCTTTGCCTCCCCTTGGCTTTTCTGTCCCCAGAGTGATCCCTTGCCTGGCCGCATCAAAGTGGACTTTGTGATCCCTAAGGAGCTTCCTTTTGGAGACAAGGACACGAAATCCAAGGTGACCCTGCTGGAGAGCGACCACGTGCGGTTCAACATCTCCACGGACAGGCGCGACAAGCTGGAGCGCGCCACCAACATTGAGGTTCTCCCCAACACCTTCCAGTTTACTAATGAAACCAGAGAAATGGCAAGTATCCAGCTCCAAGCCTTGCCAATTTTTGAGGGGAAGGGAAAGTAAAAGATGAGTTGGGGGCTGTCTGCAATAGATACAAAAAATCAACTCGTGTCTTCCCGTTGCCTGCTCTGAAATCCAGCTCGCACCTGCAGTGCAAGCAAAATAGAAAATTCAGAATTAATGCTCTGTGTCTTTGCCTTGAAAGAATAAAATCTTAACTGTTCTTTAACATTTAAATGAAGTTATGTTAGGAAGTTACACCTTAACTGGCTCTCTTGGATGGGATTGCTGGCTGGTTGTAGCAGACAGAGGTAATGTAGTCTTGAGCTGGCAGTTTAAAATACTTGAGTCTAAAGAGGTAACTACTCACCTTCCTTAGGAAAACTAGAAGACCCTGGGACTACCCTGGTTCAGGTAGTGAGAAGTGTCAATAATTGGAGGAGGGACTGTGAGCAGCTTTTATATTTGAAGTTTTTTGGCCAATCTCTATCTGAGGGTCAAGCAGAAGGATGGTAAAGAGCAGAGTTCTCTCAGTACAAGAAACCCTTTGTGGATTACAGGGACTAAGATGGATGTGTTAATGAGTATTACAGAATATCTTTCATTCCTGTAACTTGGAATGTTGACTCTGTTCCAGCTAGGCTGTAGCTTTGCTTTGCAATTTGGAGTTCAGTTACAGTGTTGTCACATCAGTGTGCTGTGAATTATTGTCCCTTGGCTGTGAAAAACCCCAAGTTTTGATTTCCTCCTTTGGGTTGCTATCCTATGGACTTCTTGTATTTCTGCTCTGGTTACATACACCTGCCTGCCTGAGTTGAGCTGTCATGGGGGTGATAAGTGCTGGCAGCTTCTAGGGAAGTTGATTGATTGGATTGCTGAGGTTTGTGAAAGCTGTTTAAGGGAAGAGTGTTCCTAAAGCTGGAAGGTACCTTTGCACTGCCATTCAGATCCTCTAAGCTTGTCCTGAGACTTGCTAAACTCTGTATTAACTGGCTTGAAGGCACTATGTTAATGAATTCTACCTTAATTCTGGCAGGATCTGGTACCAGGGTTTAGGTTTTTGTCAGTATATTCTGTTTATCACTCAGCATTCCATTTCTGGTGGTTATCAGGAAGGCCACTAAGCTCCTGTGTCACATGGGAGTGTGTTCCCATAACACACCCACGGGTAGGGGAGTCTTGTTTAGCTGCTTCTCTATAACTCCTTCATTTGTGACTGGAAATCTGATTGTTTTCTCTTAAACTTTCCTCTGAACACGGGTTTTATTTCCTGTTTTTATAGATGGTTGTACATTTAGTGTGTGTATGTTTTATGTGCTCCTATAGATGATACAGTGTTTGTAGAGTTGCCCCACTGTGTATCTGTGACAGGTTCTTTAACTCCAGTCCTTGGTAGTGGCTTAAATTAATATTCTCCACTCTTCATCACGAGTTCACTTCAGGAGTGAGGTTGGAAGAACTTGTCTGCATTTCCTGTTGACCAGGGCCGTGAGCACCAGGGTTTGCAAGGAAGGACATTGCTTCTTAAACCAAGTGTTTTCCCAGGATTCAGGCTTTCCTGCCAACCCCTGCCACGTGGAGCAGCTGCAGTGGGATCTCACATACCAGGGATTAAACTGTAATTGTTGGGTTGTGTTCCAGGGTGTGATTGCAGCAATGAGGGATGGCTTTGGCTTCATTAAGTGCGTGGACAGGGATGCTCGGATGTTCTTCCACTTCAGTGAGATCATGGATGGAAATCAGCTCCATATTTCTGATGAAGTGGAGTTCACCGTCGTTCCCGTGAGTGGAACTAAAACTCCTCTAAAATCTCAGCCATTTAAAGAGATGATGCAGAAAGTCTGTAACCTGATGGATTTCTTTGCCAGGATATGCTGTCTGCCCAAAGGAACCATGCCATCAGGATCAAAAAGCTTCCCAAGGGCACGGTTTCCTTCCACACCCAGTCAGAGCATCGCTTTGTGGGCACTATAGACAAAGAAGCCACTCCAGCCAAAGCCACTAGCCCAAATAAAGGCAAAGAGAAGGTAATGCTGCTCTTCTGCTTGTGAATATCTCTTCTGCATTCCTGCCAGTGCAGACTGAGGCTGCTTCCTTAAAATTCAGCTGGGTTTGGAGAACTGTTCATTCTGATGAGAGCAGTCAGTGAAAGCCAACTGCTCTGGACAAGATAACAGAAGTATTGTTAATAGTCATTAATGATCATTTTGTTGAGGATCATTTCCAGGAACTTGATGGGGAGTTTTTCTACCTCCCACTGCATAAGATTCTAGATAGAATTATTTAAGATTAAGTTTCATGGAGGGAATCTCTTACTCTTTTGTTCTGCTGTTTTAAACAATGCCAGAATACTTAAAAGTTCCAATAAATACTTCCTGGTACTGGTGGCAATACTTTAATTGCCTTTTAAAACACTGCCTGGTATCATTTAAAGCTCCTTACCCAGAGTTTGGTTGTGTTTTTGAGCAGTTATTGTAAAACCACTGAGACTCCAATGAGCTGTGCTTGAACTGTGTGTAGGAAACTCTTCATGGAGAGACACTGATTGCTGAATTCTGACCTCTTGTTTTCAGGAAGCTGAGGATGGAATAATTGTGTATGATGACTGTGGAGTAAAACTGACCATTCCTTACCAGGCCAAGGATGTGGAAGGATCTACTAATCCCCAGATAGGAGATAAGGTAAGAGAATTCAGTGTGCTATTGGGAAATGCTGTTCTGGACATTGTGGGATGTGATTTCCTCTTTGCCTTGGAACAAATGGAGAACAAGGCATCTGTGTGGTATCACCTGGAATGTTCTTTTTAAATGAGTCAAACTTCTGTAAGTAAAATATACCCTCCAAAATAGATGGAAGTAGTGTCTTATTGTGTAAATGATGCTTTTTAAACAAAGAATTTTTATCACTAAGTGGACACTGCTTGTCAAGAGGAAATGAATTAGCATAGAAACCAAGATGGATATTGAAGAGGGAGAATATTCCCTCATGAGCATCTTAGCCTGAGAGACAATGGGAAGAGGGAAAGCTTGGAGATTGGGAAGAGCAACAAAATCCTCAGGAGCCATTCTAGTTACTGGTTATCGTCTCTAAAAACTGAAATGAGGGAAGTGAGGCACATCCCACTGTGGGCCACTGGTGAGCAGTGTAGGGAAAGGAGCTGATCCCCATGGCCAGAAAGGCTCTGCTGTTTCAGGGGTGAAAAGCTGAGTGCTGGCTTGCCTTGCAGGTATCCCAGGTGTGCTGCTGCTCCCTGGAATGTAGGAAATGTCAATGGTGGGAAAGCAGTGCCTAGGAAATGGCTTTCCTAGAGAGCCCAGGTGCTGCTGCTGCAGCTTCAAAATTACTTTGGGGGTTTCTTGTTGGTGGCTGTGGTTTTGTGAGCATTTTTCTGTCTGGTGTTGATGGCCATCTCTCCCCCAGGTCGAGTTCTGTGTGTGTGAGGTGAAGAGAACCGGGCTGCAGACGGCCGTGTCTGTCAGGATGCTGGGACGCAACTACAGCTCCAAGAGGCTCTTGGGCTACGTGGCAGCCCTGAAAGATAACTTTGGGTTTATTGAAACAGCCAACCATGATAAGGAGATCTTCTTCCACTACAGGTGAATGGCAGTTTTCTTATTTGATTGTGTGTCTGTTTGGGGGGGGAGTGGGAGGGTGTGGGGTTTTGTTGGGTTGAGCTTTAAATCCATTTGCACTTTACACATAGAATATATATATTTGTTTATATATATTCTTAGATATCTACAGTTTCATTAATCATCTCTGCTGGACTGGTTCAGGCTTTTCTGTTAGTCAGCTGTGCTGGTGTTCTGTGCCTCTAATTCCCAGGCCAAGAAATCCAGTTGTGTTATGTATTTGAAATGCTCACTTTTCCTCAATGGAAATTCCTTGTGAGGTGATGAGGGATTTTAAATAATTTCCAATAACTGATGTGGATGTTGGGTGAGCATCACTATTGTCATGTAAATAATAAAAGAGAACTGTTTATCATTCTGTTCCTGTAGTGAATATTGTGGTGATATCGATAGCCTGGAACTTGGAGACACTGTGGAATACAGCTTGTCAAAAGGCAAAGGAAACAAAGTTAGTGCAGAGAAAGTAAACAAAACACATGCAGGTAAGGCTGCACCTGGTGTTCTCTGCCTGCAGGGCTCTTGGCATGTGCTGAGGGGTAAAGTTTGTTACTGATCCATCTGCAATTGGAGCTGAGAGCAAGAAGATGCTCAGTGTGGGGTGGTCATTGGTTCCCTGGGAGCTGCTGCCTCTGTTTGCAGAGAACAGACAAGCACAGGCCAGCAGTTCTGTGCACAGCAGCAGTTCTGTGGACCTTGAGTGTCCTCAGCCCTCCTCACTTGGGGGTTATAAGGAGAGGCTGAGTGGCAGAACTGGCCAGGTCAGTACCTGCACTCCCTGTGCTGTGCCTCACAGGGGAAAGGTGGCAGGAGCAGGGCACTGAGGACTTGGGGGTGAGGGCAATGCATACTTCAGGATGATTAATGTGAGCAGGGAATGCAATGAAAGAGAAAGGAAGGAAACACTTTGATTTGCTTTTCAAGCTTCATGACCTTAATTTTCTTGAGAAAAATTTTTCTACTTCTGTTTGTGAAATGTCAGTGTGATTTTGATTCGGTGTCATGCAGTGCAAAATGTTGAGTCCTGGTCAATCTGAATCACTTATTTAAATCAGTTTTAACATGAACTGTGACTAAAACATCCCATTTTTCTGTTCTCTGTCTCTTTTCAGTGAATGGTATCACTGAAGAAGCTGATCCAACTGTTTACTCTGGTAAAGTAATTCGTCCCTTGAGGAGTGTAGATCCCACACAGACAGAGTACCAGGGCATGATTGAAGTCATGGAGGATGGTAAGATTGGTTCCTTTTAATTAGGTGTTCTTTTTCACAAGTGCACAAGCTGAATGCTCTGTAAATAGAGCTGTTGAAGGTTTTATTCACACTACAGACTGTCTCCACACTGCTGAGCTGACTGTGAAAGCAGCTTTTGTACCATTGGCAATCTGAACTCAGGTGGCAAAGGCCTCTCAGTTCTGTCTCGTGCTTTCCCCCTTTAGGTGAGATGAAAGGAGAGGTCTATCCCTTTGGAATTGTTGGCATGGCAAACAAAGGTGACTGCCTGCAGAAGGGGGAGACAGTAAAGTTCCAGCTGTGTGTGCTGGGTCAGAACGGGCAGACCATGGCTGTGAACATCACCCCGTTCCGCAGGGCCACCGTGGAGTGCGTCAAGGACCAGGTGAGGGGCCCTGGGCACCGTGGGGATGGGAGGTGGCTGCTCCAGCTGGCACAGAGCAGCTGAGAACCCCTCCAGCACTGGAATGCAGGGAGTTGTGCCCAACAGCATTGCTCTGGACACCAGCTCTAAGGGAGCAGGTGTGGTAACCCAGGTTATGCCAGACTCTGGTGTGACTTGAGTAAAGGTGAGCTCAGAGCCTGGTTTGGTGCTGAACCATCAGGACTGCTGGGCAGCAGATAATTCTGAAGATTTGGGTTTGAGATGTCCTAGAAGTTGCCCTAACTGGTTTCTGCTGCAAGAGTATTTAATAAGTGTTCAGAAAAACAAACAAAACACGCACGTACTTTGCTTCTGGAAGAAGCTTCTTCACAGCATTAAGGTGATTTCAGGTGATTACAGCTCAGCTGAAATGCAAAGGCTGATTTTTACCCTCGTTGCATCTTGGAATGATGAAAAAGTTAAATGTTGCAAATGCTTCCTGTTTTCACATTATTGTGCAGCACTAATTTATGTGTCATTTATGTCATTTATAATCATTTATGGAGAGGCTAGATGAGTATTCCTGGCTTATACATGAGTAGAATGGAAAACAGAAGTAAATGGCTTCTTATCCCAGTGACAGGCTGAAAAATGGAGAGGTTGCTGATGGGTAACTTCAGGGTGGAGTTTCAGAGCTTGGGGCACTGCTCTTCTCTGTTTAATAGAGCTGCCAGGACTTGGGGGCAGTTTTCCTATAGACTTTAGGATTTAAATGTGACTTTACAGTGCCAGGAAGAGTGCCTGGATTTCCAGAAGTGTTGTTTCCAGACAGAATGTTCTGATCACTGCAGAAATTGCATTTCCACTGTGCAGGCACCACAGTTTTGAAGTTTTAAATAAAAAGTCGTTAAAGTACAGCAGTGAGTAAGTTACTGCATTTCCCTGGATGCAGAGCAAATCAATAACTTTGTGACGTGTTGCTTTTCAGTTTGGTTTCATTAACTATGAAGTTGGTGACAGCAAAAAGCTCTTCTTCCATGTCAAAGAAGTGCAGGATGGAGTGGAGCTCCAGGCTGGGGATGAAGTGGAGTTCTCCGTAATCCTGAACCAGCGCACAGGAAAATGCAGTGCCTGTAACGTGTGGCGTGTCTGGTGAGGCTCTGGGACTGAAGGGACTGACCCTGGCAGGGTGGCTGCATCCCAGCAGAGCCCTGCAGGCTGGGCCTGTCTGAGCTGGATGTTCCTGGAGCTCTGGGTTCTCTCTGGCTGCAGGGAGAGAGCTCCCAGCCCTTCCCGGGGATCCAGTGCAGGCAGCAGCAGCAGCACTCCCAGCTCTTCCTAATTCCAGATGGCTTGTTCTCTTTTTAACCTATTCTTAAATTCCCCCTGCAGCAGGAATTTGGATACAGCCCTGCAAGTGGAAGTTAATGATAAGGAAACTGATGGCTTTCCTGTGTGGGTGCTGGTCTCTAGCCAGCACACTCCACAGTGCTGCCACCTCTTTCTTGAGGAGCAGCTTTAATTTTTAAATAGAAAACTCATGTTTTATAGACTTTTCTTTTTGGCATGGCATTTCTTACCAGAGATGGGTTTGGGTTTTTTTGCCTTTATACTCACCTGAAGAAAACGGCATAATTTGTATTTTGTTTAAGCTTGAGATAGCACTTTAGCAGTAATAGAAAGCTAATGTTTTTGTGTCAAAATTCTGTGTTCCCATTGTCTTCAGAGATGTTAATGCTCTGCCATGATAGGCTGGCAACTTGCAAGCCTTTATTATTGCAGTTAAATTACAGAGGCACAGAATGGGTTGGGTTGGAAGGGAACTTCAAGAATGATCTCGTTCCAGCCCTGCTGTGGGCAGGGACACCTGCCACTGTCCCAGGCTGCTCCAAGCCCCATCCAGCCTGGCCTGGGACACTTCCAGGGATCCAGGGGCAGTAGAAACACTGGTTAGGTGTGCATGAGAGTAAATACAAAACCTCTGCTCCCTAAAGAACACCCTGTGGAGAGCACTGAGCTCCTGCTAGCGCAGAGTCCGGTGTGGACAGCGAGGTTTGGGGCAGGGCCAGCTCTGCAGTCACACAGCATCAGTCCTGCTGTGAGTGCCTGTGCTCCAGGCCTGGGGAAGGCTGGGGGGTGACCCTGCCCTGTGTGTGCTCCGTTTGCAGCGAAGGCGCCAAGGCCGTGGCTGCCCCGCGTCCCGACAGGCTGGTGAACCGCTTGAAGAGCATCAACCTGGACGATGCCAACGCCCCGCGGCTCACGGTGCTCCGCCAGCCCCGCGGCCCCGACAACTCAAAGGTACTGACTGCAGGGCTGCTGCACTGCTGCAGGGCTGCTGCTGCGCCACTGCGGGGCTGCAGGGCTACTGCAGGGCTGGTGCACCACTGCTGTGCCACTGCTGCACCACTGCAGGGCCACTGCGGGGCTGCTGCACCATTACTGCGGGGCTGCTGCACCACTGCTGCACCATGGCAGGGCTGCTGCACAACTGCTGAGCAGCTGCACAACTGCAGCACCACTGCTGGGCTGCTGCACCACTGCAGGGCCACTGCTGGGCTGCCCTGCACTGCACTGCTGCCTCTGTTGGGTGCCTGAGCTGTGCTGCAGTGTCTGCCCTGCTGTGTGCGGGTGGGTTGTGCTGGTGCACAGGGCTGGGTGCTGTGCCCTGCTGGGTGCTGTGCCGTGCTGGGTGCTGTGCCCTGCTGGGTGCTGTGCCCTGCTGGGTGCTGTGCCCTGCTGGGTGCTGTGCTGGGTGCTGTGCCATGCTGTGTGCTGGTGCACAGGGCTGTGTGCTGTGCCCTGCTGGGTGCTGTGCTTTCAGAGGAGCACACAGCACAGGAGCAGCCCGCTGCTGCCCGTGTTGGAGCCTTTCTGTCATGGTTTGCCTTGGCTGTTGTCTTAGTTTGCTCTCCGTTTATAAACCTCAGAGGTAGCAAGTGAAGTCCATTTTACCTGGACATGGCTTTCACACAACGTTCTGCCACTTCTTGATAAGCAGGAGAGAAGTGTGTGCAATCTCTGTGGTGTTTGGACTACAGAGAACAGCTCACAGAACCTGTTTTGTGGCTGTCTCTGTCTCTGAAGACAAACATGACTAATTAGAAAGGTGCTGATGGGTGGAACAGACCAGGCTCTCAAAGCCCGGTGGCAATGCCATGTTCACTGTTGGACTTGACGATTTTAAATCCCTTTCCCAGTCTGAATGATCTGATGACTGTGCTGTGCTGGAGCTAACAAGTCTGTTGTGTTTTCCTTGCAGGGATTTGGTGCAGAGAGAAAGATCCGCCAGGCTGGTGTTATAGACTGATCCCAACCCCACAGCGACGTCGGGCGGCGCGGTGGGGCTGGCGAAGGGTACTGAATATCTCCCTGTTCACCCCTTCCTCCAAATTCTCAGAAGCTATTCCACCAGTTTTAACACCTTCTCATGTTATGTTTCAAATTAAATTTACGAAACCATTTTAAATTTCTGCACAGTTGCATTCTGGAGAACTTTCAAAGGTGGCGCCTTATAGTATCACATTTTAGAAGCTTGTTTTGAATGGTGCATTTAACGCAACTGGTAACTGCAATCTCCATTGCCTCTGTGAGTAAACATAGACAGCTCTGCTCGGGCAGACCTTGTGGAATTCTGCACTACAGTTATTATGCTTTCTCCTTGTTTTTGGCCAAGGTGTACTATGCCTTAGTGCTCAGTTGCATTCTCTTCCTTCCTGAGTGGAAGGGAAGTCTCACTTAAGCTCACTCTGCTCAAATTCTGAGGACCATGTGAGGGTGGAATAAGTTCAGTTTCTATCAGATCTCCACAAACATTCAGATAACCTGGAGTTGGTGGCCAAATGTTACAGTGTTTTCCTAGTTCATTTAACTTGACTCCTTTAGCCAGTCCTTAGAGCTCAGTGCAAGTCTCTCCCAGGGTCGGTGGATTTTGTAGTGTTCTGGAACAGACAGTGCAGAATTTCATAAGGCTGAGGTGTGCCATCAGTGTGGTAATTTAAATATATTTAAAACAATGCACAAATCTGCTGCTGCTTAGAACACTGCAGCTTCTAAACCCAGTTTCTTTTACTGATTTAAATTTAAAAAGAAAGAAGTTGTGCCTGAAGTGGATACATTTTTTTTTGTTCTTTTTGCAGCCGGCACCCAGTGTACTGTAAGAGAATAAATACTTAGGCTTTCCATAGCTGTATTGAGACTTTCATCAAGGTGAATAGTTGATGTCTGTGTGCTTTTTTTTTTTTTTTTGGTTTATTTTTTTTTGTTTGGTTTTTGTTTTGTTTTGGTTTTTATTTTGTTTTGGTTTTTTTTTCCTTGATTTTTTTTTCCCCCTCCTCTGCCCCCCTCCCTCCATTTCCCCAGTCACACTTTATCAAGCAAGAAAACTGAGTGATTGGTCTAAGTATTACTTTAACCAAAAAGATCAGGAGTTACTTTTTGGAATAGAGGGCAGTACTGTGGTTTGGTTTGGGTTTGTTTTTTTTGTTTTGTTTTGTTTTGATTTTTTTTTTTTTTGCCTTTTTTTTTTCTTTTGGTTAATTTTTTTCCCCCCCCTTTTTTTTTTTTTCATGTTACCTCTATTCTCAATTTAGGGTTTTCTTCTCTGGGAGATGCATTATCTTTGTAAAACAAAACATTGCTTTCTCCAATTTTTTTTTTCTGTTAATGGCAAAGAATGGAAATAGAATAAAGTTTTACTGATTTTGAAAAAAGCCTCACTGTGCTCAGCCTCTTCTTTCCTCAGCGGGGGCCGTGTTGGATGCGTTGTCCCCATCAGGGGCTGGGTTCTGGTGCCTCCAATTCTCACCCCACCCCGAGGCATTTCTGTTTTATTCCAGTTTCCACAAAGGCCCCAGCAACACTACTCTGTATTTATACTTTATAACAAACAGCACCAGCCCTTGGTTACAAATTCCATCGCTGCTGATCAGCGTCCAAACCCCATTCAGAGCTCTGGGTCTCCCTTCCCGTCCTCAGCCGTTCCTTCCTTTGAGGCGGGGTCGGTGTTTGTGATCCCCAATGCTGGAATTCTCCTTCCCCAGCTCCTGCTCCCTCCTGGGGCCTCTGAGCCAGGCAGCCCCTTCCTCTGGGCCCTGTGGTCTCTTATCCAAGATGAGCCAAGTGCACGATGCTCACTCGCCCTGCAGTCACTGCCCAGCTCCAGCTACTCCTTATCAGCTTTTTAAAAAGCACAAAGTCTGACTTAAACCCCTTATCAAAGCCCGAGAGGCTCAGTGTCACCCCTGATTTAAAAACCACAGGGTGTGCGTTCGGTGTCCCTTTCCCCCTCTAAAACCCCGCGGTTGTTGGGGTTTGGTGTTTAAATCTTGAAAGCTCCGGGATGCGGGGCCGGCGCCGCTCCCCGGTTAAAGCCGCGTGGTTCGGCCTCGGTGCCGCTGCCGGTTCGGAGCCGCGGTGCCGGTGCCGCCGTGTCCCTCTCATGTCCCGCTGTGTCCGTCCCGTGTCCCGCTGTGTCCCGCTGTGTCCCGCTGTGTCCCGCTGTGTCCCGCTGTGTCTCGCTGTGTCCCGTGTCCCGCTGTGTCCCGTGTCGCGCCCGTGTCGCGTGTGCGGAAGCGGCGCGGGCGGTGACGCGCGGGCGGGAGGCGGAAGCGGCGCGGGGCGATCGCGGGGCGGCGGCGGCGGCGGCGGCGGCGGCGGGGCCGGGCCGGGCCCGGCGAGGCCGCGGGGCCATGACCGAGTACAAGCTGGTGGTGGTGGGCGCCGGCGGCGTGGGCAAGAGCGCGCTGACCATCCAGCTCATCCAGAACCACTTCGTGGACGAGTACGACCCCACCATCGAGGTGCGCGGGGCACCCGGGGCGGCTCCGAGCCGCGGGATGGGGAACGCGGGGGAAACTCCCCCGGGCCGGGCCGGGAGCGGACCCGCAGCGAGGTCCCGGGGCTCTGCCAGCGGCTCCTGCCCCGTTCTGCCTCGGGCTTCCTAAAGCAGCCACGGGCGAGCAAAAAGGCCACCGCGGCTCCGTGCAGGGCGTGGGTTCTGCTCGCAGGGAGGGTGTTTTTGTGAGACTCGTTTTTGTTGTTCTCCTGTTGAGGAATTTCTTTAAAGCAACAGGAGTTCTGCCTTTGGTAACAAAGGATGAGAGTCTCATTTAAAATGGGATATTTGGGGGTCTGGTTTAAAACGCGATAGTTTGGGTAATATTTAAAAGACTGTAGTTTTAGGTATTGGAGGTTTTTCATCAGAGACGGATGAGAATCACAAAATCCAGCCTGGTTTGGCTTGCGAGGGACCTTAAAGCTCATCTCGTTCCACCCCTTGCCATGGGCAGGGACACCTCCCACTGTCCCCGCCTGCAGCCCGGCCTTGGACACTTGCAGGCATCCAGGGGCAGCCGCATCTTCCGTAGAACAGCTGGGGAAAAAAAAGCTCCTCCTGCGTTTTTTTATCGTTATTATTATTTTTTCTTATTTTTCTTTTTGCTCGGTGGCGGCGGGGGCGGGCGGGGCTGAGCCCGGGTTGCCCGTGTCTTGCAGGACTCGTACCGCAAGCAGGTGGTGATCGATGGCGAGACGTGCCTGCTGGACATCCTGGACACGGCGGGCCAGGAGGAGTACAGCGCCATGAGGGACCAGTACATGAGGACGGGGGAGGGATTCCTCTGCGTCTTCGCCATCAACAACAGCAAATCCTTCGCCGACATCAACCTCTACAGGTACAGCCGGGGCTGCCCCGCCCTCCCTGGGGGTTGGGACTGGCAGAGTGAAGGCTCAGTGGCAGATAAATGTGAAATCTCCTGTTTCTTTTAGAAAGTTTGGTCACTGTGTTTCTGCTTTGTTTGTAGGAGAAGCGTTTTGGTTTTTTTCAGTTTACAGTTTGTAGCTTTTATTTCCCCGCTCGCTCTTAGCTCAAAAGAGTTCTGGGCTGGGCCGGTACAGGAATCACTTCAGACTGGTCCTGACTTCCTTTCAAGTGGGTCATGTTGATAAATAACAGAGAATGCAGAGAATCCCAGACAGGGCTGGGTTGGAAGGGACTTTAAAGCTCATCCAGTGCCACCCCTGCCCAGGCAGGGACACCTCCCACTGCCCCAGGCTGCTCCAGCCTGGCCTTGGGCACTGCCAGGGATCCAGGGGCAGCCCCAGCTGTGCCAGGGCCTGCCCACCACCTTCAGTCAGTTAAGACTGGGATGGTTTTTAAGGGTTTTTTTGTGTTGATCATATCAATCCATATAATTATCTCCAAGAGAACGGTGTCAGACTCTTTTCCATGGTGCCCAGGGACAGGACCAGGAGCAGTGGCCATAAACTAAACCACAAGAAGTTCCACCTCAACCTGAGGAAAGATTTCTTCCTGTGAGGGTGGGAGAGCCCTGGAGCAGCTGCCCAGGGAGCTGTGGACACATCTGGAACCCACCAGGATGGGGTCACCTGCTCCAGGTGACCCTGCCTTGGCAGAGGGGTCGGACTGGGGGATCTGCAGAGGGCCCCTCCAGCCCCAGCTGCTCTGGAGTTCTTTGCCCAGATGCCATCAACAGCTACAGAATGTGGGTGACAAATCCACAGTGGAGTTACCCACGGACAGAGGGTGAAGTGTTCAAAGTGCTTGGCCATCCTGCTGACCCCTGAGGCCCTGCTCACCTTCAATGGGCTTCTGTGGCACGAGGGTGTTTGAATACTGAACTAAAGCAGTTTTTATGTTTAGAAAATAGTTCCTAATTTATTATTATTATTATTTTTTAATTTGTCTTCCCAAAGAGAACAGATCAAGAGAGTGAAGGACTCTGATGACGTGCCCATGGTGCTGGTGGGGAACAAGTGTGACCTGCCCACGAGAACAGTGGACACAAAACAGGCCCAGGAATTGGCAAAAAGCTACGGAATCCCCTTCATAGAGACCTCTGCAAAAACGAGACAGGTGAGGGGCTCCCCCAGGGAAATGCAGGAATGATATTTCTGCCTTATTTACAGGGGAAGCATTTTTTTTCAATCCCTTTACAGTTTGTAGCTTTTATTTCCCCACTTAGCCTGAAAGAGTTCTGGGCTGGGCCAGTACAGGAATCACTTCAAACTGCTCCTGGCTTCCTTTCAAGTGGGTCATGTTGATAAATAACAGAGAATAAAAAAAAAATAAATTTCAGCTCCCCTGAAGTTACTAAATAAAAACTAACTAGGGAAAAAATATACTCAAAATAATAAACAGAAAACCAGTAAATGTAGAGATAAAGAGATCTACAGTGGTTTTGTGGAAAATAACCTAACAAGGAAAAATAACACATGCCCCCCCCCAAAAAAGTTTAATAATAAATTAATAATTACAATAAATGCAACCACAATAAATACAACCACCAAAAACCCCTCTTCATAAACCTCCAAAACCATAAAAAACCTCCCAATAAGAAACAAATGCCTGCAAAACAATTCCTGAAAAATAATTCCTATGTCTTAAATAAAAACCACATTTTAATTATAATAAATAAATACCTTATAATAAAAGTCTCACGAAACACAGAGAAAAAAAAAAAAAGAAATTCCAGCTACTTTCTACAGCTTCAGATTATGTTAAAAATTTGATTGCAGCAATTCCAGCACCGTTCAGGGTTGGCAGGAAGAGCAGCAGAGTTTCAGCTGCTCTCCCTGGGGAGTGTCAGAGGCTGAGCTCGCTCACCCCAGACCTGCTTGCTTCTCTTGGCTCCTTAATGAAAGCCAATTAGCAGATTATGATTGCAGACAGAATTCCCCAGACTGGACTAATGGGCTTCTCCAAAGCCTCCTTGGCCACGTGGGCCTGGCCAGGCAGCCCTGCTCTGCCTGCAGCAGGGGAAGGGAGCAGGGAAGGTGCAATTAATTACTGAGCAGCAGCCAGAAAATCCTAAAGAGTTGAATTCTGAGAATTCTAAAATGAGGCAGGGAGTAGCTTGTTCCCTGCATGGAGCCTCCCTGAGGTTACCATGGTTGTTTTAGTGGTTGTTACCCCAGGAGGAGTCAGGAGTGTAAGGGGAGGGTCTGGGACATCCTTGTGGGTTTTTTTCCTCTTGGGATAAGCCACGGGATAAGTTGGGTGCTGCTCTTCCTGTAGAATTTTGCCTTTCAAATCCATCAAGGGGGTCCTGGGATGGGCAAGCCAGTGATTTCCAAAGCTTCAGGGGAGAAAACACCTGACCTTGTGTTTGCACTCAGGGTGTGGAAGATGCTTTTTACACCCTGGTGAGAGAGATCCGGCAGTACCGGATGAAGAAGCTCAACAGCAGCGAGGATGGGAACCAGGGCTGCATGGGGTTGTCCTGCCTTGTCATGTGAAAAGGTGAGCTTGGGGCTCCACTCCTCCACTGCCTCCTTGCCCCTTTGCCTTCCAGCAGTTGCTGAGTGGGGTTTAGAACTGCTGCTGGCTGGAGGTGGGGTTTTCTCCTTTTGCAGAACCCGTTGGTTCCCAGAGGTTTGGATCCCACGGTGTTTTACTGCTCAGGAAAGAAAAAATCCCCTCTGAGGTGGTGACAGAGCTTAGGAAAAGGAATTTTCAGTCACGTCACCCTTTTGGCTGATGGGTGGATGGAACAAGATGATCTCTGAGGCTGCTTCCAACCCAAAACATTCTATGATTTTCACCAGTTTCAATGACTTTCTGTGTCATTCCTTTCCATCTCCTTCCTTTGGGAAACCATTTGGAAAACGTGTCATTTCTGAGGAAACACCTTGAAAGAGGGGTGTGCACAGCTGTGCTCCTGAGTGATTGACTCCTGCACCTCTTCCCTCGAGCTGTGTTCCTCTGGAATGTGCTGATTCCAGGATTAACCCAATAAAATGGTGCAAATCAGGAAATCTGAGTGCCCAACTGGGGGCAATTCCTTTCAGCAGTTCCCTGCAAGATGTTGCTGGTGACCATGAAAACAGACAGACCAGCTCAGGGCTTGCAGTGCTGCACTGCACACCCACCCCACAGCGGGACAGAGCTAATTAGTGCTAATTGCAGGTGCCTTTCTGTTCCAGATGCCAAGAAAACGTGGTTCAGGTGCAGCTGCTGGATGAGCCTCGATCTCCTGTGCTGCCTCTCCTGCTGATCCCTGCAGTGTTTTGGTGCCAGCGACAGACTCTGGGCACCAGAGTTAATTAGCACAAGGTTCTTCTCCGTGCTCCATCTGAAGAGAACATCCATGGCATCTACCTCCCTGCTCAGCCCTCGGAGCAGCAGCACCTCTGGATGTGCTGGGATTCTTTCCTCACTGTGTTACCTGGGTTTGTTCAAGAAGAGAACCGGTCACAAAAGTGAACTATAGAGACTCAATGCTGTGAAAAAAAAAAAAAAGATGACACTTTACCTCTAGAGTAAAAGCTAGAAGTGCTGTGTGTCCCCTGTCTGTTGGATTCCGTGCAGTGCTTGTCAGAGGAGTGGCACAGAGTGATGTCACACGGGCTGGTGCCACCAGGAGTGCCCCTGGCCCCTCTCAGCTGGGTGTCTGCTCTCTGTGCACCTGTGCAGCAAAGGTGCAACATCTCCAGTGCCAGGAGTGCCACCTACCTGATCCTCCATTTCTGTAATAAAAAGGAAAACCTTTCCTAACTAAGTGCCTGTTTGCTAAGAAGATTTGAAGTTGTCCCTTGGGTTTGAGGAAAACCCCCAAGGCCTGGAATTTCTTTGGGAGCTCGTTGTCTCAAGCAGGCAAGTGTGGTGTGGGTGATCTGTGCCTGACAGGATCCTCCAGCAGGAATTTGGAGGCTGGAAGGTCCAGCAGGCACTGGTGAGAACTCTTGGACAAGGGAGGGGACACACTGCATCTGTGTTTTACTTTCTTTGTGGGTGGAACAGTTTGTATTCTGTATTGTTTTCCTGCAGCATTCAGATCTCTTCCAAGTTGGACCAAACCTGTCAGCTGTTCATTTTTAACATGAACTGCCAGCATTTCTGGGCAGCTTCTCACTAATTAATCTGGTAACTGGAGGTTGCTTTGGACAGCTGCTATTCGGCTCTCTCTGTAACTTGCAAATTGTTTTATTCTGAGTTATTTTCTTACCACGGACTGTAAAGAGTCTCTAGACTGTAAAATGTAGTTGGAGTTTCCTTGTCAGGGAAGGAGTGTGGGAGGTTGGGGTTGGCTCTGTCAGGGCTGCAGAGAGTGGCTGCTCCATCCCTGGCAGTGCCCAAGGCCAGCCTGGGGCAGTGGGAGGTGTCCCTGCCCATGGCAGGGGTGGGATGAGATGAGTTTTAAGCTCCTTTCCAACCCAAACCATTCTGGGATTCTGTGATGAAGGGGACAGCTGCCACAGACACCTGAGGCAGCTTCTGATTGCAGCATCCTTGCCAAGTGAGGAGGGGAGTGAGCTCAGTGGTGGCTGCAGAGCTGCTGGGAGCTCTGGGCTTGCTCTGCCAGCTCCAGCTGAGGGAATTGGGAGCTGGGTGAGTTCTTCCCAGAGCAAAACACCCTCTCCTCATTCCCTGGGTGCACAGGAGGGGTCACTGCTGCAAAACCTCCTCGGGGTGCTGGGGTTGGGTTCTGCTCCCGTGCTGGGGCAGGAGAGCTGAATTGCCAGCTCCTCTGGGGGAGGAGGAAGGAGCCCTCAGCCAACAGAGGGAGCATTTGATCAGTGCCAGGCCAGCAGAGCAGGGAGCTGCAGGAGGCTCAGGTTCAGGTTGTTGGTGTCAGTCACACATCTTAATTTGGAGGGCTCAATTTCAAATGGGCATTAGAAAGCACTAAACAGAGAGAGAGAAGAATTTTTTTTTCCTTTTAATATTGCTTCCTTCACTACTTACAGTCTTAATTCTCTTCTGGGAATGAAGAGGATCGGTCTGCATCACATTTTCTTTATCTGTGATAATCCTTATCAATACTTTTTCCAATTTATTTTAACTTTGACTGCCGTGACTGACAAGAATTAAACCCACAAAAACCCCCAAAAAAATTAACATAAAATATTCTTTTCCAGCAACATACACACGATGGTGGGCAGAGCTGTGGGGGACCATTGGCTGTGGCTGAGTTAATTTTGTTTGATGTTGGCCAGAGCAGCTGTGGCTGTTCAAGGCCAGGATGGAGCAGCCTGGGACAGTGGAAGGTGTCCCTGCCCCTTCCAGCCCAAACCATGCCATGACTGACCTCATGCTGCAGGTTAAACGTGACAGAGCTGCCACCACTGCATGTTCAGGGCTGAGAAAGCTTTGTCAGGAGGAGTTTTGTGTGAAAGCCTGCCCTGTGGCAGGAGATGAGGGGCTGCTCCTGCAGAGGTGTGTGCCACGTGGATGGCCAGTTGATCAAAACACCCCTGGAGAAGTGAGGAGAAGCTTTTGGGATGCAGGTGTGGTCACACAGAGCCAGCAGGAAGGGGCAGTGTGGAGTTTGTGAGGACACTGAAGGGTGACATTCTGTCACCCAGGTCCATGGAGGGGGTTTGGTTTCTTGGGAAATGCAGGAATTGGTTTCCTGGCCAGCAGGGTTGCTCAGAGCACAGCTGCCTGTGGCCATGGGAAGCCTCTGGCATTTGGTGTTTAAAGGCTGTGTGGACAACCTGAGAATGATTTGGATGGAGGTTCATCACAGCAACGCTCCTCACTGCTCAGCATGTTCTGGCTGGCATTAAAATGTACCAGCTGCAGCTCCAAAAGCTGGGAATTCTCAGAAATGTGTGGGAACTGACTGGAAAATTCATCTGCTTCTCTTTGGTGTTCCCTTTCTCTTGGGCTCTATAAAACCTGAAAAGGGAAAAAGCCCTGGTGAGGATAGGTCTGTGTTAGTGTCACCTTTGGAACCTTTAGAAGGATTTTTAGGATTTTTTTTTTCAGTTTTTAGGATTCTGTAGAGCTAACCTGCACAGGTGATACTCCCAACTCCATCAGTGTAGTTCCAAATCCAGCAAAAAAAAACCCCAAACCAGGGTGTTGTACTGGTCAGGAGTGTGAACTGAAAGGTTGTAATTTGTGTCCAGCTGTCTTACAGAGAACTCTGGGGTTGGTGCAGCCAAGAACTGGAAGGACAAAACCCTGTGAACTTTTGGGAAAATGATTTAGAAGATAAGCACAGAAGGTTTTGCACAAGACAGGTCTCTGGAAAAAGTGGTTTATAGAAGTTTTGGTCCAAATATTGTTATTTAGAACAGCACAACTCTGCATTAGTGCCAAGCTGATTTCACTGCCCTGGCTGGGCAGGACAGACATGAACAACTTCTGAGGTAAAATATTAAAAAAAGGTAAAGCTCTTGTTCAGAACTCCCAAGTGCCAATGACTGTGAGGGATGTTTCTGTTGCTGAGCACAGCTCTGCCAGGAGCCACTGGAACTCTGTGGCTCTTCCTCTCTGTGCCCCACTCCTTGGTCTTGTTCAAACAACTGCCCAGATTCTGTCCTTGTCCTGGCCAGGACTTTGGGGTTTAACCAGGATGTTTAAGCTGCCATCACTTTTAGTACAGCTCAGACTTAGAACTGGATTTCAAGCAGCCTCAGGCCTGTGGGGGAAGGAGAGCAGAGTGAATCACATTCTGACCTGTCTGTGCTCCTCAAAAACCCCCAAACCTTGAGTGTGTAACCCTCAGGATGGTCGGGAAATGTTGGGGTCTGGACTTTTAACCCAAGGGCTAATTTGTTGTTACTTTGTTTAATTATTTGCTTTCAATAATGCATCTCTTTTGGTTTGAATTGAAGTAAATTATTTTGCTTCTTAAGTAACTCTTTTTTTTTTAAAGAATAAACTTGGAATTCTTTGGTCGTTTTCTTTGGGTTCTGGGATCCAGAGTGGGTTACAGAGGTTTATCACAGTGCCTGTGGGGTATCTGTGGGGTGGGATTTGCTCCATTCTGTCCTGGGGCAGGGTCAGCTCTATCCCAGATGTGCCCCAGAGCATCCTGAGCTGTGACAGTGGCCTTGAGACCTCCCTCAGGACTGGTCCAGAGTCCAGTTTTAATGACTTCACCAATCTGCATCTTGCTGCTGCTGACTCTGTTTGCAGGGGAGTCCCTCATGCTGACTTACATAAAAAAAATGGAGAGGGAAGCTTTTTTACTTGCTATTCCAATGGCAAAACCAGCTATTAAATTACTGCTGTGCCCAAATCATGCTCTGTTAGGCTTTTAAATGGCTTGATTCAGGCTTTTAAAATATTTCCCCATTGCCTTTCCTCCTGCAAGAAGGCAAATTGTGTCAGACCACAGAGTCACTAAATGTGCTTCAAGGGTCTTTCTCCTCAGACCTCGTATCAGGCACCTGAAACCTGGAGTCCAGCCTGGGGATTGTGCCAGGAATTTAAAAGCAGACCCCCAGGAAGGGGGGCAGACAGCTCCTGCCACTGCAGCTGCAGCAGTCACTGCTGTCCCCAGAGGATTCACACCCTGAGGCTGGGTGGGGTTCAAACCCAAGGGTTTCTTGGCTTGCTGGGGAGGTTTCCCTGCTCTGGGGTTTGTTCCTGGTCCTACAGAGCATCTCCCTGCTGAGGAACTGCTTCTGGTGGTGCCCTGGGACAGAGGCTGATTGCAGCAGCCCTGGGGGATGACTGAGAGCAGGGTGGGGAGAGGAGAATTTGCTGAGGGTTCCCCAGTGCTGGCTGAGTTAATCCAAGGCCCAGCACAGCCAGGAGTGCCCTGGTGAGATCCCTCTCTGTTCATACTCCTCCTCATCAGGAATTTATCCCATTTCCTAGCAAAGCTTGCCCCATGGCCCCTGTCTGGGCCATGCAAGGCCAGGCAAGCTGGAGGAAGATCCTGCTCAGTGACCCAAGCTGCCAAACTTCTGCCACGTCCAACCATTTTCCCTTGGCTGGACCTGGGTGGAACAAGGGCAGCTCAGGGGTAAAAGTGTGAGGGTTTAGAGCTACTGCAAAGCCTCTGGGTGTGAATCACTCACTTTCCAGCTGAAAAAGAGTGGGAAGGCAGGCTGTTTGTGTCAGCCCTTGAGTTTGCACAGGCCCTGGATCTAACTTTAGCACAGTGTGCCCAGGCTTTACTCAGATTTCCACCAAGAGCCCACCCAAGCTGACCCTGTGATTAAAAAAGCTGAGGGATCAAGAGACGATCAAGATTCTTCTCTTGAGGAGGATGAACTCTGTATCCTAAAGGTTATTTTTGGTTTCAGATGTGAAGCCCAAGAGCCCAAGGAGGGTAAAGGGCAGAGAGAGTCCTTGTGGGAGAGCAAACAAGCAGGAGACAGATTTTATGGGCCTTGAATGAAACAGCTAATCATGTGATGTGGGGACTCTCAAACTTGGGGATGGGTGAGGGCAAAAAGAATTCAGAACCTGAAGATTTTATCAGCATGAGAGGGAGACCAAAGCTGTACCAGGATCCCAGCTTTGCCCTGGTGCTGCACCTCTGCAGGTTGGAGGGAGGGAAATTTATATTCTTGAGGAATAACAGGGAAGTGAGGATTAAATTCCCTAAAATCTGGAGAACTTCTCAATTGTCACCCAGCTAGTTTCAAAGCTGTGCCCGTCAAATAATGGGGACATCTCTTCCAGAGAGGTTCTGGATGCTGTGGAAATTATCCCAGCTGGAGAAGCTGCCTGGAGAATTTCCCTGGCCCACCTTGGGCTTGACTGAGAGCTGCTCTCTGTCAGATACACCTTGGTTGTGGCTCACCATGAGCAGAACTGATTATCAGATCAACACTATGGCACAAAGCTTGAAAAAGGCAGTTCCTGAAAAGCTCAGGAACAAATGGTGACTCTTTGCACTTTGCTTTTATTTGTTGGATTCAGCTGGGAAGAAGTGAGGAAATCTGGGCAGCCCTGTTGGTAAAAGCCAGGCTTTCAAACTGATCCCTCCCTCAGGAGAAATCTCTGAACAGCTCAGGTGAGAGCACAAGGTTTGTATCAATCCATAGCCCCTGTTCTGATTGGGAATTTCCTTTAAACCTTTGGTTCAGCACAGAAGGCATCAGGTCTAGTCTCTTTTAAAAGACTGAATCCCACAGACCACATTAGAAAGGTGCAGCTGCCCTGGAAAGCCGAAATTTCACCAGACACCAGGTGACACTCCACAAAATGTAAAATACAAACCTGAGTTAAAGAGAAAGATTAATTAAATTTGAGCCTTCCTTCACCTGTCTCAGTGTAAGTGCTTGTGGCTGCACTTTAAATAGTCCCACAGTTGATCTCCACTCTCCTTTTAGAGTGGGAGAGTCTGATTACAGGGAAGGGAAAGCAGTAAAATTAGTGTTGGGCTGACGGGCAGTCACTTGGCCCCTCGTGCCTGGGGACTCTGGGGTGTTACTGAGGCTCTGCAAACGCTGCTACAATGTCCCGGGTGAGAATTCCAGGTAGGTCTGAAAGCCAAGTGTGAGCCAAGGAGCCACAGGGCAGGTTCCAGGCCCACAGCCTCGGAGATTTGGATGTGTGGTGTCCAGGGGAACTCACCGGGGGCCTTTGGGCATTTTTCTTCTTGCTTGGAGACGTTTTTTGGATAGAGCAGTAAAGAAATTGTGCTATTGTTTGAATCTTGCTCTGCTTGTACTGAAGGAAGATATTGTCTCTCCTGCAGTGTAAGGGGTCCTGTAAAGGCATCATTAAATCCCTGTGGAAGGGCTCAGAGTGAGTTCAGGAATCTCTGGTCAGCCTGGTGAAGCTCAGCTGTGGGGAGCTGCAGCCCCGAGGGGATGGGAGCAGGAGCTGGGCAGCAGGAGCAGGGCCAGCCAGGCTCTGCAGGACAGTGCACAGGGACATGTGACAGGTGACTGCAGAGTCCTGAGTGATAACAAACAACCCTGATAAGAGCGTGTTTGGAATGGCAGGGCTGTGGTGTGAGAGACGCTGCCCTAGCACATGAAGCTGTGGTGTTAAAGGCTGGCCCTGCACCATCAGCGGGAGGTTGTGAACTTCCCCGAGTGTCATTTCCATCCACTAAAGAGACGAAAGGTCAAACGAAACATTTCTGGGAGGCTTTGCTGGCAGATGAATACGTGGAGTCAGGATTCTGGAGCGTGTGTTCCGCAGGCTGGGCTATGGGGAGTCAGCAGCTGTGATGCCAGAGCTGCAGCCTGAACTGCTGGCTCAGATGGAAAAGGGCAGGGGCTGCACCCTCAGAATGCTGCTGCCAGCCTGTCTGAGCAGCAGGGAGGATCTGTGGGGGTGCAGTGTCTCAGCTGTCTGATCCTGGTGGGGAATAAGGGGAGCTGTGACCACAGGGGGATGGAACTCGGCCTCTCTGAAATGACCACCCATCCCTGAGGGCCACAAAGGAGGGAGAGTCAAGGGCAAAAAATAGCAAAGCCTGGTGCTCCGAGTCTCTGGAATATCTGCTTGCCTGGTCAGCAGGAGAAGGCTGTGCTGCCCTCCCTGTGTCCCTGCTGCATCGATGGGACAGCCTGGGCACAGGGCTGGTACCTGTCAGGCTCTGGTGACAGGCACTGAGAGGATCTGGGTTCTAGAGAATGCTCCAGCTTGGGCACTGCAGGGAAAGCAGGGGCTGTGCCAGGCAGAGGCTGTGCCAGAGCCACACTGGGCTGGATGGGTGGGATGGACCTGCAGTGGGTTTGGTTCCACGCTGAGGCATCACCGGGGCTCTGTCGTGGGACAGGCAATGCAGAACTTCCCTCTTTGTGTTCCTCAAAGTAACAACAACTTCTCTGCCTTTTCCTTCCAGAACTTAAAGGGGCTACAAGAAGGCTGGAGGGACTTCTCACAAGGGCAGGGGATGACAGGGCAAGGGGGAATGGTTTTAAGCCAAAGGAGGCTGGATTTAGATGGGATATTGGGAAAGAATTCCTCCCTGCAAGGATGGGGAGGCCCTGGCACAGGCTGCCCAGAGAAGCTGTGGCTGCCCCATCCCTGGAAGTGTCCAAAGCCAGAAGGGATGGACAACCTGGGGTAGTGGAAGCTGTCCCTGTCCATCAGATGAGCTTTAAGGTTCCTTCACACCCAAGCCATTCTAGGATTCTCTGATTCTTTTATAAGTGGAAGACTTCGGCTAAACTTGTACTTTGCTAATCTCTTTTTAAAGACTGATGAGGTGTTGAGGCAAAAAGGCTCAGATTTTGAGGGGCTGATCACAACAGCTTTTATTTTGTCTCTGTTTTATCTCAAACAGCAGAACACAAACGTGAGTATTGCTGGGTTTCTCTCTGCTCTGCTGTGTTACTTCCTAGACATGATCACTGGAACCAAGCAGCAGTTACATGATCATGTAGATCATGTAGACCATGTAGATCATGTAGATCATGTAGATCATGATCATGGTGATCCTTCAGCAGCTGGGGAAATGCTATTTCCTGGCAGTGCCAGCTCTGCCCGTTGGTGTTGGAATGGTCCCACCTTTTGGTCCTTTGATACAGCACCAAAATATGCAATTTGTTACATTTCATTCTGGCACTCTGAATGCTGTTGAGAGTCTGTTCTGCTTTGGTCCTCACCTGTGACTATGTCCTATGTGACACTCCGTGGTGAGGTCCATCCTTGGGCACCGATCCTCACCTTGCTTCGTGTCGAGTTGCCAAAACCTGCTGTCAGCACCCCTGTGCTGCCATGCAAACATCTGCTTCTGGGAAACCCTTGGGCTCTTGTTTTACAGTGTTTTGATGGTAATGGAAAGGCTTTTTAACCTTCCTTGTCCTCCTCCATGAAGCTCCAGCCAGGGCAGTGTCAGTGGTGGCTCCGGCACCTTTGCAGCACCATGCATGTGGTGGGCTGGGAGTGCCCAGCTGGGGTTGCCCTGGGATGGTGGCAGCTGAGTGCTCGGGCTGCCAGCTCTGCCCCCATCCATACCTCTGTCTTCCCCCTGACTGCTGCAGCAAGTGGATTTCGGGCTCCCTGGAGCTGTCAGGGCTCTGCCAACTTTCCCCTCTTCTGCCCAGTGCATGCTCCCATAACTGCCCTTCCCAAGGACCTGCTTCTCTCTGGGCCTTTTGGCAGCACTCTTGGACTGTGTTACTTTTCCTGCTCTACTGGGGGTACCAAGGTGTGTCTCCAGCCCAGCAGGTGTGGCCCAGCCTTGTTGCAAATTCGGGAGGTGGCTCAGAGTCTTCTCTGGGGTGTGGGGGCCAGAAGGAAATGGCAGCTGAGCACGGAGCTGTCTGCAAGGGGCACCTGCCTGTTCCAGTGGCTGGGAATCACCTCCCTGTGGGACTCTTTGCAGAGATGGATGAGTCCCTGCGCTCCTTCGCCGAGAAGGTCTTCGCCTCCGAGGTGAGGGATGAGGAGGTCAGGGGGGAAATCTCTCATTTTGATGTGGAAGAGATCTGCCCCATCTCCCGCCAGGAAATGAAGATGCACATGATGCTCCAGGAGTCCAGTGCCACCGTGGAAAAGCGGTGAGTGCCCAGGAGCCTGGGCAAGGAGAGGAGCACAGCCTGGACCTCCTGGCCAGAGCAGATGGGGGGGATGTAAATCAAGGCCCTTGGGCACAGCTCACACACCTGTGGAATAAATCCTTGATAATCCCAGGGCATCTGTCAGGTACTCCAGGATTTCCTCTCCAACTGTTTCCACTGTTGGACAGAAAGACACCCTTGGCCTGTTCCCTGGGTGTCAGCACAGCAATGGCCACAGAGCTGTTGGGAAGGGGGACTTGGGGACTCTGGAAAGATGCAACTTCCAAAGCAGCCTGTGGTTGCTTTGTGTGCTGTGGCCTGTGCTTCTGGCAGTGCCTGTTTAAGGTGCTCGGAGACCACCAAGTGAGCTGGTTGGTGCTGTGCTCAGAAATCACAGTGAGCTGGTTGGTGCTGTGCTCAAAGACCACCAAGTGGGCTGGTTGGTGCTGTGCTCAGAAACCACCAAGTGAGCTGGTTGGTGCTGTGCTCAGAGATCACCAGTGAGCTGGTTGGTGCTGTGCTCAAAGACCACCAAGTGAGCTGGTTGGTGCTGTGCTCAGAAATCACAGTGAGCTGGTTGGTGCTGTGCTCAGAAATCACAGTGAGCTGGTGGGTGCTGTGCTCAGAGATCACCAGTGAGCTGGATCACGTTGTGCCCAGCTGGAGCATGGCTGTGGGAAGTGCCCTGGCCCTGCAGCTGTGTCTGACCAGGGAATGGGGCTGTTTGCCTTTGAGCCTTTCTGCAGCAGGAAGAAGCTGATCCGCATGCAGACGACTGTGCTGGCACCGCCCACGGCTCCGGGCTCTGAAGCCAGGCTGGCGGTCACTGAGGAGGCCAACTCCACCTGCCCCCAGTACCGGGCTGTGCCCGACTTCCAGCGGGTGCAGATCACTGGGGATTATGCCTCTGGGGTAGGTACTTCTACCCTGCCGCTCCCGTTCCATACTGGCCACCCCTCTGGTCCCTGCCTGTTCCTCAGCAGTGCTCAGTGACACAGGAGCCTGTAGCAGTGGGGAAGGTGTCTCCCAGCTCAGCCTGTGCCTCACCAAAGCTGAATTCCTCAGCAGGAGCTGTGGGGTGCTGCATATCCCCATGGGATATGCAAGCTGTGGCAGGGTGGTCTGTGCTCACTCTGTCACATCCTCTCTGCTTGCACACAGCTCTGTCTGTCTGAGGTCTGTGCACATCCAAGCATCCCAGAACAGCTGAGGGAAGTCACCAAGCCCCTGCTATAGGCAGGGTCACCTAGAGCCAGTTGACCAGGACTGTTATCACATCCCGTGCTAATCCTGCCTCCCTCTCCTCCTCAGCCTCCTGTTACATTTGTGCTCTTCTAAGAACCTGCTGGAGGCTTGCTCAGCCTGGAGCTGCATAGTAGAGGGGATCTGGAAATCCCTCCCTGCTCAGGCACTGAGCACATTCCCCCTGCCAGGACTGTCCTAGCCAGGAGTGCTGGTTTCCCAGCCTACTCCACTCCAGCCTCCTCTGACTGCCCAAAACACTTGTCTGTGCTGTAAATCAAAAATCATTGACACACAGGGTTAGTGCATGTTGTTGTTCCTGCTTCAGTTTCAGCCTGGGCTCCAAAAATAGCTTTAATGTTTTGCCCAGGCCTGGCTTCCATTTCAGGGCCAATTACTGATTGCAGTGAGGAATGCAAGAGGGGGTGACATCGGAATTCCCTGGTTCTGGAACCAAGAGCTTCCCTTTGTCATACCTGGGTTTCTGCCTACCATCCCTTCCTCACCCTGCTCAGGCAGGGCAGTGGGACATTGATATGATATGATATGATATGATATGATATGATATGATATGATACGATGAGACATATATGATGAGATATATATGATGAGATATATGAAATATCATATTATATGATTATATGATATGACAAGAAAGTTGGAGAGGGACTTTTTACAATACCATGTAGACACAGGACAAGGGGGAATGGCTTCCCACTGCCAGAGGCAGGGTTAGATGGGATATTGGGAAGGAATTCTCCCATCTGAGGCTACCCCATCCCTGGAAGTGTCCAAGGCCAGGCTGCATGGTGCTGGGAGCACCCTGGGACAATGGAATGTGTCGCTGCCCACAGAAGGGGCTGGAACAAGACAAGATTTACGATCTCTTCCAGTCCAAACCATTTTTTGACATTTATCTTGCCACGACCAAAATCTCCCTCCACTCGGGTGCACCAGGGTGTCTCTTGGACACACCCGTGTGTGCTCCAGCTGTGTGGTTGCCCTCAGCATCTCCACCACCCTTGCAGGTGACAGTGGAAGACTTTGAAGTGGTGTGCAAGGGGCTGTACCGGGCGCTGTGCATCCGAGAGAAGAACATGCAGCAGTCGCTGCAGAGGTTCCCCAAGACGCCCTCGCAGTACCTGCGTGCCATCGAGGGCGAGCCCTGGAAACCCAGCGACGCTGGCCCAGGTACATCCAGGCACCCCCAAGGCTTCCTCTGGCTTCAGCATGGGGTAGGGCTCAGGAAAGGGCTTGTGCAAGGCACTTGCCCAGGCCCCCTCCTTGGTGTCACAGTGGTGGGGTGTCCCTGCCCACTGTGTGGGCTGGGGGAGCAAGGTGGGCCTGGGAGGTTTGGGCTGGCAGCCTTACGGAATTCTCCTTTTGTTGCAGTGTTCACCCCGCCAGTGAAGGAGGGACAGGATCCCTTTGACACTGGGAACCTCCCTGAGGACCTGGGGTACCACGTGCAGATGAAGGATGGGGTAGTTTATGTCTACGCAGACAAGGCAGCGGCTGAGAGAAATGAGCCCAAGGACCTGCCCTACCCCAACCTCGAGGACTTCATCGATGACATGAACTCCCTCTTGGTCCTGATTGCACAGGGGCCTGTGTAAGTGCACAACCCACCAGCTCCTGCCTCAGTGGGCAGAGGGAGGTCAGGGCAGCCCCTTCACCTTCCTGGGAAGAGGGAGGACCCCACCGGTGACACATCTGGCTGCCCAAGTGTCCTCAGCCCTTGTCAGCCCTCTTGACTTGGTTCTTAAGCAAAGCAGTGCTCAGAGCCTGCAAGGCTGGCCAGCCTTCCTTTAGAGCTCTGTAATAAAGCCAGGGGAGGCACCTCAGGGAAGCAAGGCTGGCCAGCACGAGCTTCTCCACCCCAGGTGGAATCTGTGTCCCTTTGCCAAGGGGTGAGGAGCCCAGTGACTGTTCTGCCCTTTGCTCTCACCAGGAAGACCTACGCTCACCGACGCCTCAAGTTCCTCTCATCCAAGTTCCAAGTGCACGAAATGCTCAATGAGATGGACGAGATGAGGGAGCTGAAGAACAACCCCCACCGTGACTTCTACAACTGCAGGAAGGTAACAGCCCCAGGGACCCTGGAGAGGAGCTGTCATGGTGCCTGTCCCTCCCTGGGAACTGGATGTTAGTCCATGTCTGTAGCAGCAGCATTGTTCCTGTGAGTGGGAATGTGCTGCCTTCCATGCTCTTGGCAAAGCTGTGGCCCCTGCTGTGTTCCCCCGCTGGGCTGAGCCCTGCTCCCCACACAACAACACACCTGAGGGGTTTGTTCAGCTCCCTGGGATGGTACCCGAGCATCCCAGCTTGGAGCTGTCCCTCTGTTTTCCCAGGTAGACACGCACATCCACGCTGCAGCCTGCATGAACCAGAAGCACCTTCTGCGTTTCATCAAGAAATCCTACCGTGTGGATGCCGACCGCGTGGTCTACGACGCCAAGGGCAAACAGCTCACCCTGAAACAGCTTTTCCAGCAGCTCAAACTGCACCCCTATGACCTGACAGTGGATTCCCTGGATGTCCATGCTGTAAGTGGTAGGACACTTACTGTAAGATCATTCTTAGGCCACTCTTGCCCCCACGGCTTTTCCCTTCCCTGTGCACCCACACTTGCTGTGTGCATTAATATTTGTGCCAGGGTGCAGCAGCTCCTGGTTTTGCCTGGTTTTGGGTGGTTTGGCTCAGTCCCTGCTCCCTGCCAAGCTGTGAGGGCAGTGTTGAGCCTGACCTCCCTGCTCCAGGGCCGGCAGACGTTCCAGCGCTTTGACAAGTTCAATGACAAGTACAACCCCGTGGGGGCCAGCGAGCTGCGGGACCTCTACCTGAAGACGGAGAACGCCATCAACGGCGAGTATTTTGCTACCATCATCAAGGTACGGAGAGAGGGGAGGAGAACAGGGTGAAGCTGTGCTGCTGCTGTGGCTGCCCTTACCATGGTGTGCTCTGGTTTGCAGGAGGTTGGCTCTGACCTGGAGGATGCCAAGTACCAGCACACGGAGCCGCGGCTCTCCATCTACGGGCGGTCGCCTGAGGAGTGGGCCAAGCTGGCCAAGTGGTTCAACACCCACCGGGTCTACTCCCCCAACATGAAGTGGATGATCCAAGTCCCCAGGATTTAGTACGTGCTGTGGGGCTGAGGGAGCACTGTGCCTTATAGATCCCTCACCCCTGAAAGGGTTGTGGGGACAGTGGGCCGTGTTGTCCCTCTGGTAGCAACTAATCCCTGTCTCTGTCCACAGTGATGTGTTCAGGTCTAAGAATTTCCTCCCCCACTTTGGGAAAATGCTGGAATATATCTTTGTTCCTGTGTTTGAGGCAACTGTCAATCCCCAAGCCCACAAAGAGCTGAGTGTCTTCCTACGCCACGTGAGTGTCACCTGGTGATGTTGGCAGGTGTGGGGAGAACTCACATTCTGTTTGTGCACAAGAAATGGGGTATTGGCCCTGACATGGAAAACAGCATCAGTGGCCCAGAGGGCTCTGCCTCATTCTGGGGAAGGGGGACATTCCAGCCAGAAGTATGGGGAGGGGTCAGACTCCTTGGGCTGGCTGCTGTGGGGCTGTGAATCACTGTTCACTCATCTCCTGGGCAGGTGTGAGCTTTATTCCTAGTCCTGGACAGTGCTTGAGGGGTTGTGAGGAGCGAGGTTTGCAGCCTTGCCCCACCCTGCCCTTGGGGGTCACAGGGGTAGAGCCAGGCTCTGGTGAGCCATGGTGGGGTAGAGTGAGCCCACCTGGGCATGACGAGGTGGGGAGTGTGAGATACACCTTTTCTGTTCCCTTGCCAAGCAGATCACAGGCTTTGACAGCGTGGATGATGAATCCAAGCACAGTGGACACATGTTCAGCACTAAAAGCCCAAAGCCAGAGGAGTGGACTTCCCAGAAGAACCCATCCTACACCTACTACATCTACTACATGTATGCCAACATCCTGGTGCTGAACAACCTGCGCAGGTGAGGCCTGGGATCTGCCAAAGGTCTCCCTTGTGACTTACCTCAGTTCTTTGATTGTTGGTGTGGAAGAAGCGGGGCTCTCCTCACTCTGTGTTTGGAGCACCACGTCCCAGAGCAATCCAGACGCCCCTTGGTAGGAGATGTGATGGACTGGGGAGAAAGTTTAGGGATTGCAGAGATGCATCTATTGCACTCACAGGAGAGAAAAGAGCAGGAGCAACGTGCTCCTAGGTCAAGCTGGATTGCTGGGGACTCATGGCAGGGGCAGAGCTGGGCCTGAAGTCGGGTCCAGGCACCCAACCCTGCTGTTTGCCTGCTCTGAGCGCTCCTTCCCTGTGCCAGGCAGCGTGGGATGAACACGTTCCTGTTCCGCCCGCACTGCGGCGAGGCCGGGGCCCTCACACACCTGCTGGCAGCCTTCATGACAGCTGATAACATCTCCCACGGGCTCAACCTCAAGAAGGTACGTGGAGCAGGAGCAGCCCAGGCAGGGCAGAGCAGAGCAGAGCAGAAGAAGTGCTCACAGCTGCCTCATGTAGCTGGCAGTTACCTGTGCCTCTGCTGTACACTGGCTTCAGGCAGATGTTAAATGGTTCTCTGGGCTTCTCCAGGCATGTTTGGGGATGTGGATGAGCAATGTGTCAGATTTTGGGGGTTTAGCCTCACAGACCCATCAAAGAATATGTTTGTTATCACTGGAGCCAGCTGAGTTTGACGTCAGACAGCACTTAGGCCTCTTGTGCTCCTTAGCCTGAAGCACTGGTTGCTGGCTGGCCCATCTCTCTCCTTGCACACAATTCCCTGGCTGGGACCTGGCCTGATCTGAGGAGTGACCCTGGAGAGGTGGAAGGTGCAGCAACTTCATCCCTAACGTGGTACCTCTGCTCATCTTTGCAGAGCCCGGTGCTGCAGTATCTGTACTTCCTGGCCCGAATTCCCATTGCCATGTCCCCACTCAGCAACAACAGCCTCTTCCTGGAGTACGCCAAGAATCCCTTGCTTGACTTCCATCAGAAAGGGCTCATGGTGTCCCTTTCTACAGATGACCCCATGCAGTTTCACTACACCAAGGTACAGTGTGAGCTGAGCACTGGGGTTGGGACTGTGTGGGCCTCTGGTTTTTTGGAAGTGTGGCACTTGCAGAGGGTCCAGCATATGCTGGGCCATCTTCTCATCCACCAGCAGATGTTCAGGTAGGATATTAGGAAAAACTTCTTCACTGAAACAGGGGTCAAGTACCTGAACAAGCTGCCCAGGGCAGTGGTGCCTGAAAGTTTTCAAAAAACGAGAACACGAGGCACTTTGTGATATGGTTTAGTGGGCATAGGGGTGTTGGTTGAAGGTTGGACTTCATCATGGAGAACTTTTCCAGCCCCAATGATTCAGGTTCAGTGAGCTCTGGGAGCACAGGTGCTGGCAGAGGCTGCTGACCCCTAACCCTGTGCTGCAGGAGCCCCTCATGGAGGAGTATGCCATCGCTGCCCAGGTGTTCAAGCTCAGCACCTGTGACATGTGTGAGATCGCCAGGAACAGCATCCTGCAGTGCGGCCTGTCCCACGAGGTGGGTGTCCTGCAGTGTGTCCTGTCCCATGAGGGGTGTCCTGTCCCACGAGGTGGGTGTCCTGCAGTGTGTCCTGTCCCATGAGGGGTGTCCTGTCCCATGAGAGGTGTCCTGTTCCATGAGGGGTGTCCTGTTCCATGAGGGGTGTCCTGCAGTGTGTCCTGTCCCATGAGGGGTGTCCTGTCCCATGAGGGGTGCCCTGCAGTATGTCCTGCAGTGTGTCCTGTCCCATGATGGGTGTCCTGTCCCATAAGGGGTGTCAGGCAGTGTGTCCTGTCCCATGAGGGGTGTCCTGTCCCATGAGGGGTGTCCTGCAGTGTGTCCTGTCCCATGAGGGGCGTCCTGTCCCATGAGGGGTGTCCTGCAGTATGTCCTGTCCCATGAGGGGTGTCCTGTTCCATAAGGGGTGTCAGGGAGTGTGTCCTGTCCCATGAGGAGTGTCCTGTTCCATGAGGGGTGTCCTGCAGTGTGTCCTATTCCATGAGGGGTGTCCTGTCCCATGAGGGGTGTCCTGTTCCATGAGGGGTGTCCTGTCCCATGAGGGGTGTCCTGCAGTGTGTCCTGCAGTGTGTCCTGTCCCATGAGGGGTGTCCTGCAGTGTGTCCTGTCCCACGAGGTGTGTGTCCTTCTGGGGTGGTCCTGCCCACGGCCTGAGGTTCCAGCTCCGACCAGCTCCGCCCCTGGGCTCAGGGCTTCCCTCAGGCGCTGCCAGCGGGAGTTCTGAAGTCGGTACCGCTGTCTTTGCCTCTGACAGGAGAAAATGAAGTTCCTGGGTGAAAACTACCAGGAAGACGGCCCCGATGGCAATGACATACGGAAGACGAACGTGGCCCAGATCCGCGTGGCCTATCGCTACGAGACCTGGTGCTACGAGCTCAACCTCATCGCCGAGGGGCTGAAGAACGAATAGGCGGGGGCCGGACTGCGGGGCCGGGGCCGTGCCGGACTGTGAGGGGGGCCGGGGCCGTGCCGGGGCCGTGCCGGGGCCGTGCCGGAGCCGTGCCGGGGCCGTGCCGGACTGTGAGGGGGGCCGGGGCCGTGCCGGGGCCGTGCCGGGGCCGTGCCGGGGCCATGCCGGACTGTGAGGGCACCGGGGCAGCGCAGTAAAAATCCATCTGTGAAGCGGATCCGAGCGCCTTCAAGAAAAGGCGGTGGGACCGCCTGAGTGACAGCCACGCCAGCCAATGGGCGATGGCTCTGTGCGCCTCGGGGCGGGACGAGGGTGGGATCTCGCAGCCAATGGACGGCGGCTCCGTGAGCGCCGGGAGCGTCCTGCGGCAGCGGGCCGAGGCCGCGGAGAGACGGGACGGGGCGCGGCGGGGGCGGGGTGTTCTTATGAGTGACGGCCGCGTCAACCAACGAAAAACGGCTGCGGGCGCTCCGGGGCGGGGAGGGGGCGGGATTATTGCTTGAGTGATGGCTACAATAGCCAATAGGAGGTGGTTCCGTGCGCGCCGGGAGCGTCCTGAGGGAGCGGGGCCAGGAGCGGGCCGAGGCCGCGGTGAGACGGGGCGGGGGGCGGTGGGACCGGGCGGGGGCTACGGCGGGAGGGCGAGCGGGTGTCTCGGGGGTTTTGGGGCTTCCCGCAGTCGCGGCCGGGCTCGAGCCTGCGGGATCTGAGGGGTGCCGGTGTCCCGGCTGCGCGCAGGCGGGCAGGCAGCGGCCGGTGCAGCATCTTCCCCGTGTCTGACGGGCCGGAGGAAAGCAGGTGCCTGCTCCAGCTGCCCGGGAGGAGACCCAGCTCGCAAGGGAGCCGGGCTTGGGGTGGGTTCCTCTCCCCTGCTCGTCTAGATGCCTGCAGGGAGGGTGCCGGGCGGACCCAGCCGGGGGTGTCCGGTGACGGCCACAGCCGCACACACCGCAGGGCCCCGCTGGCCGGCGGGGAACGCTTCTCCCGGTGAGGGCGATGGAGCTGCCCAGGGCTGCTGCAGTGTCTCCCCGCGGGGATATCCAAAAGCCGAGCTGCTGGAGGTGCCCCTGAGCAGTGCGGGTCGCGGCTCCAGAGGGTCTCTCCCACCCGCACCGCTCTGCGATTTTGTGCAGTTTTACACGCTGCTGGGCTGTGGAGGTTTGGGTCTCGCTGGATGTTTGTGCTTTGTTGCGCTGAGGTGCGTGCGGCTCGGTGGTTACAGAGCTCCTTGGACCAGCCTCCCCTTGCCTTCCCCAACTAAATGCACACACACCCCTCTGTTCCAGTGACCTGGCCTGGCTGAGAGGGTACCTGGCTGTGACAGAGCCCAGGCACTGGTGGAGCAATTCCTCCTGGCAGCTGGGACTGGCATCAGCGGGTGATGGAAGGGAAGTAGAAAACAAGTTGCAGGCAAACCAGCCCCTGGAAATGTGTATTTAAGCACTGGTGGCTGGAGGATCTGACCTGGATGTGACCTTGAGTCCTAGTGCTGCCCGTTGCTGCTTGGCAAAAATTTTATCTCAGTCTTCCAGTTGTAATAATATAATATGGATATGACTCAGTGGGCAGCTCTGGAACACATTATCTGAGTGGTGTCTGAGAGGTTTTCTGGTGCTGCCTTGGTCTGCACCCTTTGAACCTCCTGGGGCAGCTGAGACATTCCCAAAGGAACGAGTGGTTGGTTGTGGCCCCACACAGCCTGCTTGGGATGGCCCATGGAAAGCCACACAGGCTTTGTGACTTTCCTTTGGAATCTCACCTCCGATGGTGGCACCAAGGAACCGCTCCAGGATAAGTCGTGTTTGATTTTTAACTCCGTGCCCAGCTTGGTGTCTCGGTGTGCAGCTGCAACATTCCTGGGGCTGGCAGGCAGCCCGGGGTGTAGGGGCTGAGTCAACTGCTGTTTGTCAGTATTGCTACCCTGGGCATTCAGATACTGTGAGTCAGGTTAAAAGCCCACAGCTTTAAAAATAGTTCATTGTGGGTTCCGTCCATGTGCCCTCTGGTGAAGCAGCCTTCAGGGTTTATATGTTGGAAGTGCTCTGGTTTGGGGTTTTTTTTTACATCTTGAGGAAAAAACACGCTTTCAGGAAGTTGAATTTCGTCACTTTAGAAAAAGACAGTCAGTAGAAAAGTCTTAGGACTCATGGCAGAGGCCAGATTTAACCTGCTTTTGCTGTGTAATTGGGATTAGCAGCACATTTTCTGTGTCCAGGATCTGTGGCCATGGATCTAATGAGGCAGAACTGCTCCTCAGCAGGAGATGCAGTGGCACGGAAGGAGTTAATACCTCGTGGTTAGAGTAGCTTTGTATCGAGATGGAAATGACTAAGCACGCTGCATTCCTGGAGAGTTACTTATTTTGATATAAAATCTGCCTGTTTGGTACTGCCCATGTCTTTGAGGCATCAGCTTGGCAGAGTTGTTCAGAGGAGCTTCAGGGTTGTTCTGGAGAGGAACAGAATGGGAGTAGCTGAGAGCTCTGGAAAGGGTCCTTTCCCTTAAGGAATGATCTGCCAGCTTCCCTAAGCCACAGAAGACCAGAAATTGCTTTTTATTTGGCTACTGACACAGGAAGCTTGGCGACAAGGACTCTGGGGTGGTTTAGGACTGCACAACTCTCACAAAAGGACTGAGATTGCCTCAGAGCTGCACGGGCTGGTCCAGGCAGTGTTTGTGCTCCCAGGAGCAGGACAAGGTAAGGTGCTGTGTCAGTGCCTCTGTTGTCTCTGTGCCTCTGCTGCAGGGTGCTCAGGGTGCTGGGAGGGGGGCCTGAGCTCAGCACTAGGCAGGGATTTATTCTGGAGCAGCACTGGCAGCTTTCTCTCCTTGGGAATGTGGTTTCAGGAAATGGAGTTGTCTCGAGGCTTTGCATGGAAAATGTGTAGTGTTCTCTCTGGCTTTCAGGTCTGGAAAAAAAGAGTCAGGGCTACCTGTCATGTGCTGTGAACGTGCCTTATTCTTCTGCTTTGGGAGCTTCCAAACAGTGTGGATCAGAGAGGCAGTCTTTTGGCAGAAATAGGTGATTTTTTGTCTAGAAATAATTAGTAATTTTCCCCCAAACTGCTGCTTCCATCAGTGAAATAATTCAGTATTCTTAGCTGCACCAGTCTCCTCTAAGTCCTGATACAGTAAGGATGATAAATTTGGCTTCTCTGGAAATAGTGGGAAGCACACTGGGGCCACTGAGGGAGTTTGGAAAGGGAGGTCAGGATGGAAGCAGTCACAAGTCTGGTTATTCTGTGACAGGAATGATTTGTATAGGACTTGATACAAGTGCTGGCTGCCTAACCCAGGTGGTCTCTGCCAGCTCTGTGTCCCTGAACTGTGTTTTAGCCTGTCCTGGACTTCATTTAAGGGTTACTTAACTTGGATCACACCACCCCAGTGTGCTCTTTCTTCACCAAAGATCAGTCTCTACCCTTGCCTGGGCTCACGTGATGAGCTGAGATTAAATGCCTGGTTCTTGATAGCAAGCCTGGGCAGGTGAGAAGCTGCATTCCTCTCCTCCTTGGATGGATATTTTGGAAGAGACAGTCCAGAGAGCAGCACTGAGCAGGGAGAGCTTTTGTCTTGTGCTTGACTGGCTGTGGATCCCATTCCTGTGTGTCCAAGGCCAGGTTGGATGGGGCTTGGAGCAGCCTGGGACAGTGGAAGGTGTCCCTGCCCATGGCAGGGGGTGGAAGATGAGCTTTAAGGTCCCTTCCAGTCCAACCCAACCCATTCTGGGATTCTGGAATTCCATGTGCTGGCCAAGGCTAAGCTTCTCCTCCACATTTCTCAGCTCCTGGCTATGCCTTACCATGGGAGCAGGGACCTGGGCAGTGGGAGAGGGCAGAAGCATTAGGCTTTGACTTTGGCCATGGCTTGAGATGAGGAAGCAGAAATGGATGTCTGGCTGGCTGAGGAAGCTGCAGCACAGGCAGTTTTTGCTGCAGCCTTCCCAATGTGAGCCGTGGCAGGAAGGATGTGGGGTGGGCTGGCAGCCAGCAGAGCTTGGGCACAGCGAGGATGGACCCACCTGGAAAGCTGTGCAGGGCTACTCAGCCTCCCCTGTGCAGTCATTCATCCTCACTGATGGTGTTGGATGTCAGGAAAAGGTTCTTCCCCCAGAGGGTGATGAGGTACTGAACAGCTCCCCAGGGAATGTGCACAGCCCCAAGGCTGCCAGAGCTCCAGGAGTGTCCTGTGCAGGGCCAGGAGTTGGACAGGATGATCCTTGTGGTTCCCTTCCAAGCATATTCCATGATTCTCTGGGGATATTTGTCCAGGCTGCTGCCAGAGGAGCTCACAGCCGGAGTATTTGGAGGAGAAAGCAAGCAGTGCTGTTGGCAGTCAAAGCAGTTGTGGGTATGGGCTGCATGTGCTGCATCAGTGCACGTGCTGCACTTGTTCAGTGCTGTGGATAAACCACCCTTGCTCCACTGCAGGGTCCCTTGGCTTCCTCTCCCTGTGCCAGCCCTGTCTCCAGCAGTGCTGTGTTCGAAGAGCTGGCAGGCACTGGGGGATGCTGGTGTGAGGCTGGGCTGCTGAGGAGGCTGTTTGAGCCCTGTCCTCCCCTGGCTGTCCCCAGCAGAGCCTGTCCCCTGTCCCCAGCCGGGTCCTGGGGAGCCTCCTGGTGCTGCAGCACCTCAGTGGCACGGCAGAGGGAAAGCTGCTTTCCTGTCTGTAATCAGGGCTCTGCAGACATGCATCGAGGAAGGATGGCTCTGCTCTGGCTCAGGATGTTTTGGCAACAATGCCTATTTATAGGAGAGGGCAGGGGCCCCTCGCTGGTGCGGGAAGAGGGTCTCCAGTGGCTACGGAAGCACTGAGCATGGGCTGGAATGCTGATGAGGGACAGAAGGCTGATGATGGAGCAAATATCCCCAAGCTCGGGGCTTACCCAGATTGTCCAAGTTTATCCCGTGCGCTGCTGAGTGGGAGAGTTCCCAGCAGCTGTCTGGGACAATGGGCTGAGCAATTCCAGCCTGCAGGAACCCACGCTGTGCAGCTGCTTCCCACAGCAACCGTGCTGCTTTGGCAGAGGGGGGGAGTGCAGCAAAGCCAAGGCTTGGTGCCATGTGTGCCCAAACCATCCCTGAACTGCCTGGGAGCCCTGAGCTGTCCTTGACCAGCGAGCTTTCTCACTAGTGCTGTCATGTAGATCTGCCAAGGCCAGTGTTTTGCTTTTAATGCCTCTGCCAAGCAGATCAGCAGCTCCAGGGATAGCCCCGAGCCCTGGAATTCGAGGTGTGGCACCAGCTGTGGGCAGGGTGCGGGTCTGCTGTGGTGGGGGCTCTCCACACCCAGCCTGGAGAGTGGGACATGACTCCTTGCCAGGCAGCTTTAAGCTCCTCTGTCTCCCAGCTTGGTTTGCTGCCCATCCCTGGCTCTGCCCACTCTGCCAGGCTGTGGTGACTCAGTGCTGGCCGGGTGTGGTGGCAGTGGCTGGGGAGGACACGCACCCAAGGGTGGCAGTGGCAGCTGCCTGGCTCTGTCAGCTGGAGCCTGAGCACAGGCTTGGTGTCACTCTGGCCCCTGGTCCCACCTGGAGCTGGTCTGGCTGCTTTCTGCAGGGATCTTCTGCTTCTGTGCATGTGTGGGTTTCTGCTGTTTCCCTGCCTTTGCAGAGTGACTTCTTGGTGCCAGGGGAATGTCACCAGAGCCCCTGGCCACAGCTGAGCACTTGTCTCCTGCTGCAAACAGAGGTTGTTAAATACAGCTGGAGGGTTGGAATTTCTGAAATGGGATAATTGCCCAGAAAAAGGGAGGAACGGGGCTTGTTGGAGCCTATGGGCTGCTGTCTTCTGTCCAGGATGAGTTTTTTACCTGTGCTGGCATATCTAGGAATATTGGGGATGCCTTTTGAGCTACAGGTAGAGCTGAAGGGTTCCAAGGCTGAGGATGTACCATGCTGGACCTGCTGGTGCTGGGTCTGTACAGCCACCCCAGTTCTCCCTGGTGATTTCACCTGCATTCCTTGCTGGATTATCTGGAGGATGTGTGCTATAACCCCTGGATTACATGTGTGGGAAGTCTCAAAGAGCTCCTGTTTGTGCAAGCTCTGCTTGGGTAGGAGAAGCCAGAGTATTTCTTTAGCATTCCTTCTCTGCTGATCTAAACATGGGGTGATTTTTCACTTGAAGATGAGAACTCACCTCTTTCTTGTGCCTTTTGAAACTCCCCTGGCTGCAAGCCACAGGCTGGGCACCACTGCTCTCCAGTCTCTTGGATGGCAAATTTAGGTCAGGTGTTGACAAACAGAACACCAGGCAGGTTTTCACTTGTGTTGTGGAGCAAGAGAGCACTTCTGGGAGGAGGATGCACTGCCAGAGTCAGGCTCTTCCCCAGCCACCACAACTCTTCTCATCCTGTGGGAAGCAGCAGCTCCTCTCTGGAGAAGCAGATGTGGTTCCTTATTCCTACAGCTGCCCTGCTGCCTCGAGCCCTGCTATGTCTCTGCTGAGTGGGGAGCTCAGGTGCCACAGGGATTTATCCCTACTGCCTGAGCATCGGGAGGAGCTGCATTCCTGCAGAAGGGCTGGCTGAGATCCTCACTGCCGTTAAATAATTTCCTTGAGTTTGGATGCTTGGGATCCCTCGGGGTGTTCTGTGCCTGCCGCGTTTGTTTTTGAAGCCTCAGCTCCCTTTCTCTCGCCCTCCCAGATGTCTGCACAAACAGCCCCTGTGGGCAGCGAGCTCTGGAAGCCCGTCCAGAGCACGTGATGGATGTGATTTGGGGAGGAATGTTCTGCAGCAATTGCCAGGGAGCAGCTGGGAGTTTGGGGTGGGGAGCGTGGCTGGGGTGCAGCTGATGGCTCTTGGTTTTTTGCCCGCAGGTCGGAGCCAGCCAGCCCGGACTCTGTGACATCTCTGGGCACTCTGGAGCTGTGGTGCCAGCTTTGATGTGTGCAGGACACGGGAGGAGGTGGGCAGGGCTGGACATGGGCTGTGTGTGAGCGCTCTGGGCCCTGCCATGCACCCCACAGGGGCTGGGGACAGCAGCTTCTCCCGAGCGGCCGTGCAGACCCTGTCCCGCAGCCACTGCCGCAACATCAAGCAGAAGATCTCCCAGTGGGAGGGCAGGACACGGAGCTGCCCCAGCAAGGACAGGCAGCAGCCAAAGGACTTTGGAGTCAAGTATGATCCCAGCTGCAATGCACTACCCAAAGTGAAGGCAGAATGCACAGAGAACGGCAGAAAGGCTGGGCCCAAAGATCCAAAGAGCCTGGGGTTGGATTTCAGGGAAGATGCACGGAGCTGCTGGCAGGCTGGGGGCTGTGGTGGCCCAGCTTCCCGAGCCAAGCAGAAAGGAGAGGGGCAAACAGGCCTCCTGGCCCCGGGGGTGACACTGCCCCCAGGGAACTTCTATACCTCACAAGCTCCGTGGAGGAGAGCAGATCCTCTTGGGCCTGGCAGAGCCCCTCCTGCCGCCTTGGACCTCCAGAAGAACCGAGGCAGCTCTGGCTCCACGGAAAGAGAACTGCAAACCAAAGGAGTGGACACTCTCTGCAGGGCAGAGAGGAGCTTGAGAAACATTTACTCTGAGGTTGAGGGGCAGGAGGAGGAGCCAGCTCCTGATCCACCACCCAAACCCCGCAGGACTTTCCGCTACCTGGCAGAGAAGGGCGCTGGTGGCCGTCGAGATGCCAGTGCCACCAGGGAAGCTCCCCTGCAAAAGCAGTGTGGAAGGGACTCAGTGTCATCCTCCAGCAACCCTGAGAAGAAAATAGCCAGCAGGAGGATCAGAGGGAGAGCCCAGAGGTACATAATTCATCTCTCATGTCTGAAACATTTCCTTAAATCACTTTTTAGATGGGTTTAAGCAGCTTGCTTGGCATGATGTCCTTGTGGAGGTGCTGCTAGTGATGATGCCTCTTTTTGTGGGGAAAAGATGTTCCTGGGTGAAAGCATCCTGCTTTTGCTGCTGACAATCTTGCAAAGAAGGCTCCAGGTTCCAAACAGGAGTCAGTCCACACCTCAGAACAGAGTGGAGTGACAATATGCTGGCCCCAGGGAGAGACCTGCCTGCTGCTTGCCCTTGGCTGCAATTTGTGGATGGCAGAGTAGCTTTCTCTTGGGGCACTGTGGCTGCTGAGTGTTTGGCTTTCCTGGGAGAGAAGGATTCTCTTGTTGCTTAAGGCTGGAGGCTGTGGGTACTGCTCTTGCAGTAGGTTTGGCTGGTTCTCCCTCTTTCCCATACCCTCCTGAGGTGGCTTGATGCAAATCCTGCTCACAGGTGAGCTGCCTGTGCTAGACTGGTGTGCACAGTACCAGCAGAGATGTGCCTTGAGATTCTGAAACCTTCCACTGTGGCAAAGTGTGCAGTAACAACCCAAATTTGATGACGATGGGCTAAATCCCTGGCAGCTCCTCTGTGACCTCAGTGCCCTAATTTCAAAACAGTGTCTGAGTGGATGGAAATGCCAACCCACAAATGCATGAACACCCTGAGCAGAGGAGGAGAGGCCAGTAGGAAGCAGTGCCCTGGTTCTGAGCTGCTGCAAGTCTGCAAAACATGGTTTGGGTTCTTGTCTCTGACAGGATGGGTCTGGCCATGCCTGCTTGCAGTGTGCTTGCCCATGAAGCCTCCAGCTCCCTTAGTTACTTAACAAATCTCCCAGAGTAAGTGAGCAGGACTCACTTGGTGTGCTGGCTTAGACTGGGATCATTTTCTTCTTGGCATCTTGTGTGGGGCTTTGTTTTGGGGTTGTGATGAAAATATTGGTGTCCTAGGGTGTGCTCACACACAGCTGGGAGGGGACAGGGCAGGGACAGCTGACTCCAGGGATGTTCCAGACCCTGTGGTGTTCTGCTCAACAGTAAAGATTGGGGAAGAAGCAGGAAGGGGGGAACATCTGGAGTTTGTGTTCCCAAGTCACCGTTACACATGACAGTCCCAGGCATGGCTGAACACCTGCCTGCCGAGGGAAATAGGGAATGAATCCCTTGCTTTGCTTCCCTTGCTTGTGCAGCTTTTGCTTTACCTTCCAAGCTGCCTTTATCTCCACCCATGCACGTGTTTTCTCTCTTTTACCCTCTGATTCCCTCCCCCATCCCACGGGGCAGGCGTGAGGGGCTGAGCTGCTGCCTGGGGTTAGAGCTCAGTCCTCTGGAAATGCCACTCCAGAGTGGAGCATCCGTGTGCTGGATGGTGCCAGGAAGGGCCACACTCGTGTGTGCACTGCAGACAGCACCTCAAGCAGGTGCCTTTAGAAGAAGTTACACTGGTTTTCCTCCAGGAAATCTTTTGAGTTTGAGGACATCCAGGGCTTCCGCAAGCGGCCGGCAGCCAGCGGCTCCCACAGACCTCGGGAAGAGACAAATGGCACTGCAGGACCCAGGCTGGTCTACACTCAGTCTGAAGACAACATCTACGAGGACATTATCTGTATGTGCCTGTTCTGGGGGTGCCCTGGCTGTGTTTGAGGGTGGCAGTTGTGCTGGGGAGGGAGGAAGTGAAGGTGAGGATGCATTGAGGCCCTTTCCAGCTCTGGGACTTTTAAGGTCTTCCCTGTCTGGGGTTCTTTGTTGGTGTTGGTGACATCTGCACATGAACGGCCTGATTTCAGATGTCATGGGAGGTCACTGGAGTTGGCCCGTGCTGAACTGATTTCTTTATTAGCTCTTGGAATGCTTTGCTTGAGTGTTGCAGAGAGATCAGCGTGAGCACTGCCAAAAAGAGCTGCTTTGCAATAGAGCTGCTTGCTCTGCAGGGGAAGAAGTGTTTTATTCTGCTGAGTCCATGTACAGTTTTGCCAAGTTGATGGCAGTGGGTTAGAAGGATGTGGTGGGAACCTCATCCAACTTTAAACAGGTCTCTCAGACCCTGTTAAAGCTTGGCAGACAACTGCACACTCTCCTCACTTAATATCCCTGGCAAAAATTACAGGGCTTTATCTCCTTTCATAAATCCCTTGTCCGATGATTTTTCCAGGTCCCACAAAAGAAAATCCTTATGAAGATATCAGAGCCCTGCCCTTGCCCCTGTGGAAGGTCCCATCTGTCTGGAAGCTGCCCCCTCCCCGGAGCATCAGCAGAGCTCCCAAGGTAGGCTGGGGGGGATTACAGGGTCAGGAGTTTGCAGAATCGTTCTCACAAGGGCCCTTGAGTTTGTGCTCACCCCCAGCCTCACATTCCACACCGCAAGTCTTTGGTTTTCCTTGTTGTTCTATTGCTTGTCAGTAATGCAAATAATATATCCTGTAAATAATGAACAGCCATGGTGGCTGATTAAGAAGCAAAAGAGTAGGACCAGGAGAGATTTGGTGAGATGCTTGAGTGGGGAGGTGGGCTGGAGAGCTTGGTAGAGCAGATTTACCAGCTGTAATCTGACTCCTCTGCCTGTGACCTCGGACCAAAGCTCGATCTCACCCTTCACTTTCTCTTCTGCTTCTGCTTTCCAGCCTCCCCCAAAACCTCCCTTCCTCAGCCGCAAGACGCTGGAGCTGAAGCCCTCCCAGACAAGTTTCCAAGGGAAGGTGGGGAAGGAGACCTCCTTGCCTGTCACTCTGTCTGAGTGGAAGCTGTTCCGAGCAGTGGAGGCTGCCAGCAGGAGAAAGAACCTGCCCTGGGTGAGATTCAAGTGTGAAACTTCACTTTTTGCCTGGCATTTCAAGCTCTTGCTGCTTTGCAAGTGCTTTGTGAGAGCTGTGGGCCAGGCAGGTGATTGCTGCTTGGCACTGCTGCTCCAGCCATTCCCTCTCCAAGTGGCAGGGCTGGTGTTTGGGGATCTGAGTGCCAGTTCTAGCTGGGACAGTGGTGTTTTTGTTGGCCAAGAATGGGCAGACAGAGTGCTCAGTGTTGGCCTGGAGGTCAGGGCTGTGTGTCAAACCCTTCCTCGTGCTTTGTCCCCTCAGCCTCATTCCCAGGGTTTCCATGGATTGTCATGGTGCTGGGTTTGTGGTTTTGGAGAGCTACAGGGGCAGCTCTGTGATGCTGTGTGACATGTCCCCTGCTCCCAGTGACTGCCCAGACTGATCCTGGTGTTCCTCTGCAGACCCTGAGCTATGGGATGCTCGTGGGGCCCTTGGTTATTACTTGGAATGTTGGCCTGCAGTTGTGGAGTGGCATCAGGAGCAGCTGTTCCATAGTTTAAAGGTGCAGAGGAGCTCTCAGGGAGAAGAGCACTTCCCACAAAGCCTCCCTACAAAGCTGTCCCTTTCCTGCCTCCCCCTCCTGCCTGGCTGCAAAGACAATTATGCTGCTGAGGCCAGAGGGGTGAGGAAGGCTTTTTATCCACCTCCACACAGGGAACTGTTCTGACTCTCCTTTGGTGCCTTGGGAAGGTTCTTAGATCCTCGTGTTGGTTACCAGCTCACATCCCTCAGTGGTAAAAGGCACCACGTGCTGTGGAAAGGCAGCTGCAGCTGCTCCTGTGGTGGCACTCGATGCATGGGACTCAAATTCCACTTGTGGTAGTGGCAAGGACTTACTTTTCTGGGGTAAAATCATTTCACTTCAGCAGATCTTTATTCCTTCTGAAAATCACGTGTGTTTGCTCAGATTGCACAAGACTCTGAGGTAGAGTTGGACAGCTGCAAAGGGCTTTTCAAACCTTTCGGGTGCTTTGGAGTATCAAGTAACTTCTGTCTGTGTTTTTAAACAAACTCTAGGTCTGGAAAATCAGGAAGGGAGATGGCAAGATTATAAAAATGCTGTGATGGAGAGTATCTCTCATTTGGAGAGGGAAAATAAAATGTTCTCCAAAAGCAGACCTATTCCAAAAATCTGGTAACAATTTACATGCAGGAAGAGCATTTTACTCTCTTTGCTCACGAGGAATTGAGCCAAGGTTGCTTGAGAGGTTGAGAAAAGGGCTGGGGTCTAAAAAGACAAAACCTTTTGCCTGAGAGACACACGGCTGCCTTAAAACACACCCAGGGTGGTGACTCAGCTGCACAAAAATCAGGACAGAAATGAAGATCTTCTAGGTAAGGCTGGATAAAAAGGGAAAGAAGGCAGATTTGTCAGGAGGAGCGCTGCTCTCTGCAGTGGGCTGTGTGTTCCCTGCAGCCTCCTCGTGCTGAGGCAGAAAATGTGGAGAACTGGATTGGAAAAGGAGAGCCTAAGCCTGGTTTGCTGATCTGGGGATTAAACGCTTGAGCTGAGCAAACAGGTTCTCTTTAATATATTTCTTTTTATGCTGTATTTGTGATGACAAATGGCTGGGCCCCACCCTCCTGTGTTCGGTTTAATGAATTCTTGAGGCAGGAATGAACTTGACCTGCTCCCTGCATTTAGGGTAAATCCCTCTTCACATGAAGCAAAAGCCGCCTTTGATGTGGGGAGTCAGGAGCCCCTGGGGCACTGGCAGGTGAGGGGAAGGCACAGAGCAGGCTGTGACAGGGACACAGAAAGTGTCAGGACTTTGGCTTTAAGGCTGTTGTGACCAGTGAAAGGAAGATTATCAACACTGTGTCAAAATGCTGACCCTTTCTTTCATGTCTGTGCTTAGTCTGCACTGGGCTGTGCTTTTTCCCAGCTTTTTTCTTCCAGTGGACCAGGTGTGTGGTCCTGCAGCACAGACCCACTGTTCTGTCTTCATTTGTGCAAAATCACAGAATGGTGTGGGTGGGAAGGCCCTTAAATTCCACCTCATTCCACCCCCTGCCACGGGCAGGGACACTTTCCACTAGAGCAGGTTACTCCAAGTGCATCATCATCCTTTCATTCCAGCAAACACCTGGGACAGGGCCTGTGCTTGGAGCAGCCTTGCTCTGTGCCTCATTTGTGCTTTAGGAGACTTGAGCTGGCATCCAACTACAGCAGCAAACTCAAAAACCAACCCAAAAACTGACCCAAAAACTACAGTGAGAGAGCTCTGCTTTTTCTGGGCTTGGAAGGAGTTGGGATGCTGGGGAGCATGTTCTGAGTCCTCTGTGCTGGAGGGTTTGTAAGATGTTCTTGCAAGTGCCTTTGCATAGCAAATGGAGATCTGATGCCAGACAGTTTGTCACTTCTATTTGGGAAGGCAAGTGTGACAGTTTCCAGAATGCTTGTACAGTCTGGTGTCAGCTTGGAGCTGTGCTGACAGGGATCCCTCTCTTGCAGCAGAAATCTCTGCTTGTTCTTTATCCACTGAGCTGGGCTAGAAGGACTCCAGCCTCTGAGCTGGGGTTCCTGCAGGAATTGGGCAGCTTCCCCCAAGTCCTGGATGTTGGGCTGCCCTCCTGTTGGCACCTGGACTCTTCTCTGAAGCCCCACATTAACCCCTGCTTCTGCTTTGGATTTCAGCTGGTACTGAAAATACAGGAGATCTTTGATTCCAAGCGTGGAAAGAAGAAGGTGAAGCTGCTCAGTCCTGCTGGGAGAGAAGCAGCTCCAGTGAAAGGTATTGGGCTCTTCAGCACCACTCTCTGTGCTCTGGACACCTTGAGTGGCTCAATTCCTCTGCCCCCTGGCCTGGCACCACCACCTCATGCTGACACAACAGTGCAAACCCCAGGCTCGTGGCTGGAATTCAGCTTTCAGCTCAAGGAACACTTGCCTAACCCAAATTTAACCCTGTCACAAGGGGAGGATCCTGAGCCTGGAGAGCTGGGCTGCTGGTTAGAGGTGCTTTTTCAAAAAAAAACAGATTAAGGCAAAAATTCCTCAGAAAACCATTTGGCATGAGAACTACCACTGACTACTGCGCTCAATGTCTGTGTGCCTTGTTCTGATTGAAATACACAATTTATGGTGTATTTATAGCCATTCTCTTCAGCAACTCTGTTAAGTTTCACAGCAGCCTCCACCAACCAGCTGGTTTGTGTTCTTTGCCCGTGTTCAGCTGACCTGCAGGTCATTCACTGACAGCACTGGCTCCATATCAGCTCTGCTTGCTGAAATTTGCTGTTGTAACACATTCTCCAGCTGCCCTTGGCTGATGCTTTGGGCAGGATTGATGGGCAGCCCAGAAGGATGTTGATCTGATGAGTCTCAGGTTCAGTCTCTTTCCCAACTTTGGGTGTTGCCCATCTCCCTTCTGCGTGGCTAACGAGTGAAAACGATGTGTGTTTCAGGTGAAACCAGTGGGAATGAAAGCGATACGGAAAATCAGCCCAAAAGTGAGTGAATCACAGGGGCTGGTCCTGTCCTGTCCTGTCCCCACTCCCTGGTGGGATGAGCCTGCTGACGTGTGGGGATCTGCTGAGACAGGGACAGGGAGCCTCTCAGAGGCCACATGGCCAAGTCTGGGAGCTGTTGCTGTGACAAGCCAACCTCTGTTTCTGCCCCACGGAGAGCGTTTGGATGTTGGGCAAATCCACCCATCCCTTTCCCCCCCTCTGATGGCAATGCTGAGTTCCCTTCTGTGTGTGCCCTGTAGGTGTGTGGCAGTGCCAGCCACAGGGATTTATTGGGATTTATTGGGATTTATTCCTCTCCCCAGGTCACCACAGGTGCCTGAGGCGCTCGGCCTCCAAGAGGAACCCTCACTACCAAACCTTGGAGAGGGATCTCATCGAGCTCCAGGAGCAGAGGCTGTTTGAGCTCTTTGTCGTGGTGTCCCTGCACAAGAAGGCATCTGAGGTCACCTACACACCACACATCATCCAGCAGTTCCCCAGCAAGGTAGGAAACCTGCCCAGGGAGCTGCTCAGCCCTGTCTCCCCTCCTGAAATACACTGGTCAGGATCTGGGCTTGGAACGTGAAGCACCTTGCTCTGTTACACCTCATGTACTCATGTACACCTCTGTTACTACCTCATGTGTAGTGCCAGGAGGTTGTTGAATATGTGTCCTGATAATGAGTTTATTGTCTTTTTTGAACTAGGAAGGCTCCTACTTAATTCAAATTTCATGAAGCCATGAGTATTTGATACCAGCTGCAGGAGAGGAAGGAGTGCAGAGCTCTGTCCTGCCTCATCCTGGCAGTCTGTCCTTTATCAACAAGGAGTGAAGCACTGATGGTGCACAGAACTTGAATCCCAGGGCTTTTATGCTTATTTATACTGTTTTGAGAAAGAGTAATAATAAAATGGCAAAGCTGTTTGTACAAGCTCCCCAAAACCAGGAGAGCTGTGGAAGTTGAAGTGCTGTAGCTGAACCAAGCCCTTTGAAATAAGCTGTTGAGCCCAAATGGGTGACAAAACCAGTGTGTGACTGAATTATAGCTCAGTGTCCTAAGCTGGGAAGCTGAGATGGAGCCTTGGTGTTTCTGTGGTACCAGATTGAGATGAATATTCAGTTGTCACTGTCTGGGCTCGTACCTGCTGCCTTCAACAGAACAGAGCTGGGAGTTCTGGCTGTGCCATCAGGAGAAAGCCAGGGTTTGTTGAGGAATCTGCGTGTCATCCACATGGAGGAGATGTCAGATCCACTCAGGGAGGTTATAAAATTACTTTCTCAGTATTTGTTTACCCTCTGCTCAAATGGAGTTGTTTTGGTGAGTGACTCTAGATGGGACAGTGTGTCAGATTGGGTGTCTCCCTTCTAATATTAGCTTTGCTTCCAAGTAATCTGCTGTCACCCTCTGCTTTGGGCTGTGAGCCCAAGGACATCTAAGCTTTTGTACAACTGTTACTCTGTGAAAATGCTGTTCTGTTTTCCTAACACTTTGTGCTGTCACAGCTTGGGACACTGGAATAGCCTGGATGTGCTGAGTGCCTAAAATCAACTTGATGCAATAAACTCTCCACTTCCTGGGGGCATTTCCTACTGAAATGTGTAAAATTTCCTTACATTTCTTACTGAGCCTCTTACCTGAACACCTTTCTTTCACCCTTTCTGGGCAGTTTTGAGCATGGAAAATATCCTGGAGTCCTTGAGGGATTTGATTTGAACCCACACGAGATGTGGGTGGAACATGTGCTTCAGGGACAGTTTTTGCACTTCAGTTATGAGTGATCTGCACATCAAAAGCTGAACACATTCCTATTCCTATTACTGTTTTCAAACCTCCCAGGGGTAGAACCAAGGCAAGCTGACCCAGCCATCATTTGGGGGCTCATTTCTGCATTCATTTTCTAGTAAACTTAGCCATGCTTGTAGATCCTTACCAGGCTGGATCATTTTACAATGGTCCAGTCAGCAGGAAAAATGCATGAGGGAACTGGGAATCTGCTCATAGTCAGAACATGATCTCCTGTGCCTGTGCATTAGCTGTGTGATGGATCAGGAAGTGTCAGGAGGATGCTTTCTGTATTTGAAATGCTGCAGCTGTGCACCAACTTCAGTGACTTCAAATGCATCTGTTACCCCTCCAGCCTGAACATCCCTTCAGACCATCAAAGGATACTGAAGAGAGGCTAAAGGTCATTCCCAAATTCTGCTTTCCAGATCCCAAAGACTGGTTCCCTTCATCAGACCTTAAAAGGTAAAGACCTGGTTTTGAGTACTTGTGACTGAGACAGGCAGTGCTGAAAGCTTTGGGGTGTGCCTGAGGAGCTGCTGCCACAGAAGGGGAAAAGGGGAAAGGATCCAGGAAATCCTTGTGGTGGGAGGGAAGATGAGGTTTGGAGCTAGGCTAGAAGGCTGCTGCTGCCTTTCCTGTAGGAGGAATTTGTCCAAGGCCAACTCCTGGGGCTGGAAGTGCATCTGCTGCTCCTTGGCTGAACGGGGAAGCAGCTGGGAAGGAGGAGAGAGAGAAAAGCTCAGTGAGAGCAGCTGGGAAGGGGGAGAGATGGAAAAGCTCCTGGGGTGCAAGTGTTTACCCTGAACAGATCCCAAACTCCTTGCAATCATGCCTTGGCCCTTGTCAACATGACCAGAAGGGGTTTGTGTGCTTTGTCAGTCTCTCCCCTGAGCTGTGTGGTGAATTTAACTCTGCTTTGGTTCCCCAGTGAAACTTTTTCCTTCGTGCTGACGGGGGAGGACGGCAGCCGCTGGTTCGGGTACTGCAGGAAGCTCCTGGTGAGCATCTCAGAGGGCTGGGGGTACAGAGAGCACTGTCTGGGCACTGCCAGGGCTGCTTTCCCACCTGGGTCACCCATCCTGTGCTGCTGTGGTGGTAACCAACAACCATCCAGCCCTTGGGATGCAGGGGAAGGGTCACCATGGTGCCCAGAAACCGTGAAATGGGCTCTGGGCATGAACCAGCTCCTGGAACTGGATGTTCCTTGAGAACCTTTGTAGTCATAAGTGCAGGGGAGGCTGCAGCAGAAGGAATTCTGCAGATCAGCTGCAGTGTGGGTGCTGGGTTGTTCCTTGCCCCCCTGTTCTCAGCAGAGCTGTTGCTGTTGCCTTTCAGCCAGAAGGGAAAGGGAAGCGCCTGCCCGAGGTGTACTGCATCGTGAGCCGCCTGGGCTGCTTCAACCTCTTCTCCAAGGTGAGCTGGCACAGCCTGTTCCTTGAGCCCTGGCAGCCTGCAGGCTCCACAGAGTGACTCTGGATGCTTCTGTCAGGCAGCTCATCCCAGGAGAGTGGTGCTTCCTCTCTGTGTTTGCTTTGAGCAGGAAATTAAATCCTGGTGCTGAGCCTTGTCAGCCAATACACAAATCCTTCAGCTATTGCTGCCAGGAATGGCCTTCTAATACCTGGTGTTACTGAGGGTGCCCCTTCATCCTCTTCTTTTGTGACTTGGAAAAGCAGTTTGGGGCAGGGTTGGATCTCCCCTGGTTTTTTGTAGCTCCATGAGGAGGGGAGATAAGGAGGTGAAGACTGGGGCAGCTATTGCAGAAGAGTACAGGGACAAGCTTTGATGAAAGATGGTTCTGATTGTTGGAGCACAGAGTTGCAGGGAGGTTTCTTGGCGAGGGGGATGGGCTGTTGCTCCTCCTAACTCCTCTGAATAATGAGAATTTGATTACTACATACAAGACATTTCCTTCCAGTAGCAGGAGACTGGAGAGTTGTGCTGTTCTTGTTTGATTGTTTGAGACGAATTTCACAGAGGTCCCAAGCGAGGTGGGAGAGGGCTGTGGATCTGTGCCAGAGCCTTCTCCACGGCAATGCTGTGATGGATTCTCCCCTCTGGCCAGCAGCAGCAGTGAGCCAAGGCCCCGTGTGTTTCCCTGCAGATCCTGGATGAGGTGGAGAAGAGGCGGGAGATGTCCCCAGCCCTGGTGCACCCCTTCATGCGCAGCGTGATGGAGGCGCCGTTCCCCGCCCCGGGACGCACCATCACCGTCAGGAGCTTCCTGCCAGGAGCAGGAGATGAGGTACTGGGGGCTCAGGGGGACCTGCCTGCTCTCTCTGGGCTCTCTGGGGCACAGAGGCTCTTTGCAAACTGCACTGGAAATCATTAGTCTGAAGAAAACGAGCTGAGGTTGGAAGGGAGGCTGTCCCTGTTTGCTGTGGAATCATCTGCCCTGGAAGTGATTCCCTGCTTCTTAATGAAGGGTTCCTGGGGCACTTTTCTGTGCTGCCCCATGACCCTGTGTGGGTCGTGGGCTTCTATGTAGAATCATGGATTCAGAGAATATCCACAGCTGGAAGGGACCCACAAGGATCATTGACTCCAGCTCCTGGCACTGCCCAGGGCACCCCAAAATCCCACCCTGTGCATCCCTGAGAGCGTTGTCCAAACTCTCCTGGAGCTCTGGCAGCCTTGGGGCCATGCCCATTCCCTGGGGAGCCTGGGCAGTGCCCAGCACCCTCTGGGGGAAGAATCTTTCCTGATACCCAACCTGAACTCCTCTGGCACAGCTCCAGCCCTTCCCTGGGTCCTGTCCCCTGCTCCTGCCTCTCAGGAGGAGCTGCAGCCTGCAGTGGGCTCTGACCTCAGGCCCCTCTGAGGGTCCCTGCTCTGAGCTGCTCCCCAGCTGTCCCTGTGGCTGTGTCCCCTCAGGTGATGGAGCTGTGCCGCCCCTCGGACTCCCGGCTGGAGCACGTTGACTTCGAGTGCCTCCTGCAGTGCCTGAGTGTCTCCCACACCATCCGGGTCTTTGCCTCTCTCCTGCTGGAAAGGAGGGTCATCTTCGTGGCTGACAACTTAAGGTAAGAGATGAGTCTGAGAGGTTCTTCCTGAGGGGAGCTGTCACTGGGTGTTGTTGTTCCTTCTGTGTTTGGACCTGTCCCGTGTCCAAGCTTGTCTAGTTCCATTTGGAAACCTTCTGCACTCTCCACACAGCATGTGCATGCCTAGAATTTGGAGTATGCTGTTTGCACAAGAGGAGATGAGGGCGTGTTTCCTTTTTGCCTCTTTAGCTTGGCTTGATGGTGGATTTAGCTCCCCATAGCTGAGTCCAGAAGTGGCTGCATGGGGTCTCTGCTGATGCACAGGCTGTACACGAGTGGCACCTGCCCTGAGCCTTGCCAGCCTGTCCTGAAGGAGACACTGACCACCCTCCCTGTGCTTCTCCCACCTCTCCAGCACTCTCTCTAAATGTGGGCACGCTGCAGTGGCAACACTTTACCCCTTCACCTGGCAGCACACCTACATCCCTGTCCTGCCAGCTTCCATGATCGACATCGTGTGCTCTCCGACCCCATTCCTCATTGGCATCCTCTCCTGCTCCCTGCCACAGCTCCAGGACCTGCCCATAGAAGAGGTGAGGACGTGTGAGACACAGACAGTGCCAGTGGGATCAGCTTGACCTCTCTGGAGTAACCTCTGGGTTCTGTCTGGGTATAAACTCTCAGACTTCTCCGAGCCACCTGGCGAATTTGCCAGATAAATGTCAGGATGTTCCAGTGTTTTCAAAAAGAAACAATATTCACTGTTCTCAGAGACAGGCTGCACTTATGCAAAACTTGTGTTTTGTGTGTGACAGCCCTGTTTTAAAAACATCCCACATTTAAAAAACAAATTAAAAACCTGTTTGGTTTTTTTTTTCTGTACAGCAACATACCTGGTTATGAGTCAGTGTGTTTTCTATGTCTCCCCAGGTTCTGATTGTTGATCTTTGTGCTGACAAGTTCTTGCAAGAGGTGAGTGAAATAACAGTACCAGAAACTCATGGGCTTGTGCCAGGAAGAGGCATCGATGAAAGAAAATAATGAAAAGAAATCAGGAGAAGCTGGTGCTCATATGGAGACCTCAGTGGCTGAAGAAATACCTTGTAATCCTTTTGAACTGGCAGAGAAGGGAACAGGCTTACAAACCCTCGTTGCAATGTTGAGGTTGCAGGAGGTGGAGAGCTCTTCAGCGCCAAAGATGCTGCTTGTCTGAGCTGAGTTTGGAAACTTTTCCTTGGATTCTTACGTGAAGGAGATCCCTAAGATTCTCTGCTGCTCTCTGTCTGTCTCTCCCTGTTCTCTACAGCATTTTCCCCTCTCTCATCTGCCTGGGGGGTGTTTCTTGGTTTGGGTTGTTGTTTTTCCCAGGAGTGACAGTCTAGGGAACAAATGATCACAGTTCATTTGGGGTTCTCTGCTGAACTTCCCCAAAAGTGCTTCTGCATCCCCAGACAAGTAGCTATAAAAATGCTGGGGATTTTATTACTAGCTCAGGATATTTGCTTCTCCTTTTCCTTGCCTCACTGTTCTATTTTGCATTGCAGCCTGCAACTGGAGAAAGGTATTAAAGGATTGGGGGATTTTTTTAAAAACCGTATTATTGAGACCTGTTGTATTTTCTCAACAGACTTTCCTTGTTTTTTGTGTGTTTTGCTGGTGAAATAAGTCTGGGTCTGCGTGGTGGCCAGCTGTGTGTGTGACTCTAATAAAATGTACTTGGGGCATGCTGAGCAAATGTGTGTAATTTCTGTGGCTGCAAGATAAATATATTGTCTCCCTTAAGATATATCACAGAATAACTCCCCTCTAACTGCTTCAGGCATGTCATGAATATTTCTAATCTACCCCCTGGTTCTCCTGCTGATGGGAATAATACAAAAGTTCCTTCCTTGGCCATTTCTGTCTGTAGGTGTCAGATGAGGACGAGATCCTGCCCCATAAACTCCAGGCTGCACTTGTACAAATCCTGGAAGAACGGAGGGAAATCCTGTCACACGGGCAGAGTGACACACAAGGTACTTTCTGTGGGAAAGTCTCTGTGGAAAAAGTGTTTTCCCATTAGCAAATCTCTGCCATGGAGTTGGAGCAAATTGAAATAAAGGCTGAGAAGTGACATTTTAGCTGTTTCCCTGTGATCTTGTGAATGTGTGAGAAGTTTGGTGTGCTGACAGTTCCTCTTTTCACGATCAGTGTGTGCAGAGCTGTTGTTTCCTTTGGGCCAACAGCATCAGCTCCTGTGCTTAGAATTTTATTGTGTTTTTCAAAGTGGCAGATACAATATTTTTCTCAGAGAATGTAGCAAATTTCTGTATTTTAGAGGGTAATCTGGGTGATCATTTTCAAAGTTGGCCTTCTTTGTACATGATTCATCAGATAAAGAAGGGTGAGAAACTTAAAAAGCTCCGAGTGGCTTGAGAGAATGGCACCAGCAAATGATGTAATTCCATAAAAACAAAGTTTGTTTTTCAGGGAGTTTGTCTTCTGTAGTTTGCCCAGTTCTTGGAGAGAATTAAACTTAGCCTGTTATGAGCTGACATCTCATTTACACAGGGACATGAAATTATGGATGTTTTAAAGTCTGGAAAAGCTTTAGAACTGAACCTGTCCCAGCTGCAGCAGGAAGCTGACACTGGGAAATTGAACATTTGAGCTGAGACTTCTTTGATATCAATCACTGAATCTCCAAGTCTGAGATACAAAAAGTGACTGAGCTCTCTAAAAAACCCACTCCTGTAGCCCTGGTTGGTGCTGTGATGTTTGGGTTTCTCTGAAACTTTTTCCCAGACACTGTTCTGTCAACAACAGACACGTTTTCCTGACTGTGACCTTTGTTTTACATTCCTTTCCCTGGGAGAGATTTCTTCTTGATGTCCCTCTGCTCTGACCAATGCAGTTGAAGGAGTTTGTCTTTCTTCCACCCCTTGGGTGGTTCTTTGTAAAACAGCACAAAGGGAAGGAATTCCTGGGGAATAAAGATTGGAGTCATTGTCAGCCTTCTGACCTCAGAGTCTGTGTCGTTGTGATCCTGAACAGCATCACACTCCTCCTTTAGGAGAGTGAAACCAGGGGACTCCTAATTAAAGTGGGAACTCCTAAATTAAGGGGACTCCTAAAAAAGTGGGAAGCCGGTCAGAGCAAGGCACATACGACCAACATGGTTAGATCATGTGTTCTCTGTTTATACTCCTGAGGAGGGGGATTAAATACAGTTTCAGATAGTTTACAGTTACAGGTGTTTTCTAATTGGCATTCAGTATAAAAAAAAATGCTTCAGTATAAAAAAACAACTTCACCCTTAAGGAAGTCACTGTAACTACACTATAACTATGCTATCTAATACTTAAACACACCTTAAAGTGAATTTCTAACTGCAACACAGGTCTGTCTACTCCTAGACAGGCCTGAAACTGAGGCCCAGTTTGGGGCAGTACAAATCTCATCCCCAAAATACCTCATGCCCTAAGGCATGTTCCACGTTCCACGTTCCCTAAGGAATTCTGCTACAGGAGAGGAATGACCAAAGTGACAAAAACGTCCTCTCCTGTCGCTGTGGGACACAATGAACGAGGCAGGAGTGATTCAGAGAGGCTGCGTGGCCCTTGCAAGCAAGGGACCACGGTTTATTTTTCTGACTCCTTTTGTACTTTTTCAGATGTGCCCACCTTAGAGGTGGGACCTTTGGGAACCATTGGTCAGTTCTAGAGACCACCACATGAAGTCCCTCCTCTTCAGAACAGATGTGGGAACACAGGGTAGTTTACATTGTGTGACTTTGTGTGCCAGTTTCGTTCTCTGGGAAAAGAATTCTCTGAAACTCAAACAGGCCGGCACGAAGCATGGCAACAAGACAGGGACTCGTGATTCAGAAGGCTGATGCTTCGAAAAAAGGGGCTGGTTTATTCTCAGAACTTATTTTTATACCTTTTTACAACGTGCCCACCTAAGAGGTGGAATTTTTGGACTCATTGGCCACAGCAAGGGTCAACAAGCAAAGTCCCCTCCTTAGCAGAGGGGGAAAAGTGAAAAACCAAGAGAGTTTACAGAGAGTGACTTTGTTTACCATCTTAAATCTCTGGGAAAAAACTTAAGAAAAACCCAAACGTGGCAAACAGTGACTACAGTGCTGCTGCCCCAACAGGTGAGGTGAGCCTGAACTCCCTGGTGTCGGAGGCTTTCGTGCAGTTCTTCGTGGAGATCGTGGGCCACTACTCTCTGCACATGAGCGTGACGGAGCAGGGCCAGCGCGTCTTCCAGCGGGAGCCCTTCCGCAAATCCCACGGCTCCCGCACCGTGCGCCACTTCCTGCACTGCTTCATGGAGACCCAGATGTTCGCAGGCTTCATCCAGGACCGTGAGCTCAGCAAGAACCTGGTCAAAGGTACCTGCTGCTGCTGCTGTAAGAAAGCTGCTGCTGCAATCTCGGGGTCTCTGCTTGCCCGAGAATGAGGGATGGGCACTGCCCCTTGTCCTTCAGGAAGCCCCGAGATGCCCACAGAAAAGACGAGGAGTCTTCAGATGTTCTTTTTCTGGGTTTTCTTCTTTGTTTATTATATCTTATCTCTACAATTCTCTCTGTGCTCTGCCAAGGTCTGGACAGCACGGGCGACAGGCGATGACTGCCCTGCCTGCCCACAGCTCGTTATCTTATCTACAGATAATTGTGTGTACATTATTTACAATTGTGACCCAATGCATACACTTAATACTAGACAGGTATTTTCTACTTTAACCCAATCCCTCTAAACCTACTTCATGTCATCACCACTGTGCAAAATGGAGACAAAGAAGAAGGAGAAGACTCTGGGGTAACGCCCAGAATCCTCCATCTTGTCTCTGGTCCTTCTTATCTTGAAACCCCTAATGTGAAAATATTATTACTTTCTACTACTTTCAAGGCCTTGCAATTCTTCCTTAGATAGGAGAGTAGGCCACAGGAATGCCAGACTTAGCTCAGAGGGTTCCTGAGCTCAGGAGAAGGATCTGTAAGGCAGGTAAAGGATCTGCTGGCTGGGACGAGGTGTTTGGGTTGCAGGGGCTTGTTGAATCCTTAACCTTGAGAAGTGAAATGTCAGGTGAAAATGGGGCTGATTTAGCACTGGTGTGTTTTTAATGCTTTGCTTGCGTTCTGTCGTCAGAGGGCATCGCCCTCTTCTTTCTTGTTCCTTCTTGGCTCAAGGCTGCTTGGTGGGCTCCCTTTCCAAGCGTGGTGCCACCTGCCTCTGCTGTTGGAATTCCATCCCGTGGAAGAGCCCCCCCTGCCCTTCTAATTACTCAAAAGAATTGCAGAGAATCCCTGCATCTCTCTCCTTCCTCCTTGATCCTGCAGCTTACACACACTACATGCAGGATTTCCTTTCCTGGCCTTGTTAATCATGATGCCACATGCTAAAAGAGGGAGTAACTAATTTAGTGAGTGATGTCTAATTTTTTTTTTTTTTTCTCTTTAGGCCTCTTTGAGGTCCGTGCCTTGGAGTATTTGGAGAGTATTCCAGAGACAGAACGAACTGGGATGAACAAAATCCTTCGCAGTCTTGGTAAAGGAACACCCCTTGCTTTTGTTAATTGCTAATTTTAAAAAAAAAAATTAATTGCAGCTATTGAAAAATTAATTTGTAACAAAGGAGAGGAAGGCTCCTAATGTAAACACTAAAGCTCCTAATGCTGTTTTTTCCTCTGCAGGCAGTAAAATGAAATTCCTCCAGAAGAAATGACCGAGCGCTGCTGCGGGACAGCGGCGGGAGGGGGGAACCGCCCGGGCCGGACTGAGCTGTGCCCCGGGAGGGCCGGGCCGGGCCGGGCCGGGGATCGATAACAGCCCGTGGATCAATTACAGCCGATGGATCAATTACAGCTCATCGATCCAACCCGTCACGTGTCTCTGTTCCTTAAGGGGGCGTGGCCGCGCCGGGAGGGGCGGGGTCAGGGCTGGAGTCTCTCCGGGAGCAGCGGGATCGACCAGGAAGGGGCAGGGGCAGGGGCAGGGCCAGGGTCGGAATCGCACCGGGAGGGGCGCGGCCAAGCCTGGAAGCGCTCCGGGAGCGGCGGGACCGGGGCTGGAATCAAACCGGGAGGGGCGGGGCCTGGACTGAGGGGCGGGGTCTGTGAGGGAAGGGCGGGGTTTGTGCCCGGAGGGGCGGGGTCTGTGGGGGAAAGGCGGGGTCTGTGAGGGAAGGGCGGGGTTTGTGCCCGGAGGGGCGGGGTTTGTGCCCGGAGGGGCGGGGTCTGTGAGGGAAGGGCGGGGTTTGTGCCCGGAGCCGTCTGCGGTCCCGCCGGGCATGACGGGAGTGCGCACGCGCAGTGCGCGCGGCCAAGATGTCGGGCCCGGGGCTGGTGGCCGGGGACGTGGTGGTGGATGCGCTGCCCTACTTCGACCAGGGCTATGAGGCGCCGGGCGTGCGGGAGGCGGTACGTGCGGGGCCGGGGCGGCGGCGGGGAGGGGCCGGGGCGGCGGGCGGGCTGTGCCCATCGCCTCCTTGACGCCCCGTGTGCGTTAGGCCGCGGCGCTGGTGGAGGAGGAGACGCGGCGGTACCGGCCGACCAAGAACTACCTCAGCTACCTGCCCGCGCACGATTACAGCGCCTTCGAGGTGAGCTGAGGCGGCCTGGCAGCTCCCAGACCCCAATACCGCGCTTGTCCCCACTCTCGTCACCTGGCTGTGACAGACCCTGCCTGTCCTTGTCCTTCCCCTCACACCCCACTTGTGTCCCAGCCTGTCCCTCACCGCTGCCTTCTCCTCAGACCGAGATCATGCGGAACGAGTTCGAGCGCCTGGCGGCCCGGCAGCCCCTGGAGCTGCTCAGTATGAAGAGGTGAGTGCCCGGTGCCCCAGGTGAGCCGGTGCCCCAGGTGAGCTGGTGCCCGGTGCCCCAGGTGAGCCGGTGCCCCAGGTGAGCCGGTGCCCCAGGTGCCCGGTGCCCCAGGTGAGCCGGTGCCCCAGGTGAGCCGGTGCCCCAGGTGCCCGGTGCCCCAGGTGAGCCTGTGCCCCAGGTGAGCCGGTGCCTGGTGCCCCAGGTGAGCTGGTGCCCCAGGTGAGCCGGTGCCCGGTGCCCCAGGTGAGCTGGTGCCCCAGGTGAGCCGGTGCCCCAGGTGAGCCGGTGCCCCAGGTGAGCCGTGCCCTTTGCAGGTACGAGCTGCCGGCCCCCTCCTCGGGGCAGAAGAACGACATCACGGCGTGGCAGGAGTGCGTGAACAATTCCATGGCCCAGCTGGAGCACCAGGCCGTGCGCATCGAGAACCTGGAGCTGATGTCCCAGCACGGCTGCAATGCCTGGAAGGTGTACAACGAGTAAGGCCTGGGCTGCTCTGCTGAGCACCCAGTTCTCTGTGGAATTCCTGTGTGTTTCTTGGGTGTAAATCCAGTGGGGATCTTTAGAACAGAGCTCCTGTGAGTGAAAGAAGAAGAGGCTGATCTCAAAGCTGTCTCTGTGGCCAAGAAACAGCATTTAATACATCCCAGGCTTGAATGTTGTGGGTTATTGTTGATAATAGTGGGTGTTAATTAAGGCTGGTGGTAGCCTGTGGAAGAATAACTCAGCAGTGGAAATGAAGATGGGTTACTACAGATCCTGGAGGCTTAATAAAGCTTAATAAAGCTGCTGCTGCTGCAAAAGCCAAGAAAAGGTTGTAGAGTGTGGCTGCAGGAAGGACTGGGGCTGATTCAGACAGAGAATGTTAATGTCCACTTTTGAGGAGGGTTGGCTGAGCCTTAGGTAAGAGAGGCCACAGGAATGCCAGACTTAGCTCAGAGGGTTCCTGAGCTCAGGAGAAGGATCTGTAAGGCAGGTAAAGGATCTGCTGGCTGGGATGAGGTGTTTGGGTTGCAGGGGCTTGTTGAATCCTTAACCCTGAGAAGTGAAATGTCAGGTGAAAATGGGGCTGATTTAGCACTGGTGTGTTTTTAATGCTTTGCTTGCATTCTGTCATCAGGCACCTGGTTCATATGATAGAGCAAGCCCAGAAAGAGCTTCAGAAGTTGAGGTGGGTCATTCTTATTCATAGTTTTGTACTGAAATTGGAAGTGAACCTTTCTCTTCCCCCCAAGCTATACAAAGGAGGATGTATATGCTGGCTGCTGCCATGGTCACAGGGAAAAAGACTCAGTAAAAACAGTAATTAAAAAATGTGACCCTGCTCTCCCCAAGTTACATTCATCTTGTCTGTTGTACTCAAAATTCTGTGTTTGGGTTGTTTGAACCCTGGATTTGTGGAATCCTCCCTGAAATGCAGTGATGCTTTCTTTTCACTACTGATAATTTAATGTGTGATTGTCTCTGTCAGGACATCATCCCTGATGTTGGGTTTGGCCTTTTACTTTTCTTTAACTCAGGGTTCTCTGTGAGCCCTGTACTGGGATTTGTCCATCTGGATCTTGTCACTCCACTCCTGGCTACACAAACCTTTCCTGGCAGTACTTCTAGGGCTTGAGTGCTAATTAGAAATTAGCAACAGGTACTGCAGATGCTAAGGAAATGAGGAAATAAAACTCCATCTTTTCCTCCCCAGGAAAAACATTCAAGACCTGAACTGGCAGAGGAAGAACATGCAGCTCACAGCTGGGGCTAAGCTGCGAGAGATGGAATCCACGTGAGTGTTGGCATTTCTCTGTTAACCCTCCCACAGGTTCCTCCCTTGCTTGAAGTTTACTTGAAGTTCTTTTTCCACTTGAAATTCAGTGATCCTTTGGTGCTGCTGTAGGATACCATTGCTTTGCAGAAAGTGTAATTTGGTTCCATATTAGATTTACTGAGGTTGGGTGAATCAACGGGTGGGGACAGGGTATATTTATTAGCTGCTTCAAATTTCCTAAATTGTATTAAACTCTTCTTTATCTCAATATTGGCAGCTAGTGGATGAGTCTAGTCATTATTTTTTTTTTTTTTTTATTTTCAGGTTTAACAGGGTTAAAAATTCCTCATTGTCACTTTGGTTGTTCAAATGATCATTGATGTCAACTGAGGATTATCATGTGTTAAGAAAAATAGTGCTCTCTGTGGTGTTTCTTACCTTGGAGCAATGGTTGTCTTTGATTATAAACCAGAGGACTGTTACATAACACTTAAAGGCTCTTTTTATTTCTTTTCCCTTCCAGGTGGGTCTCTCTTGTCAGTAAAAATTACGAGATTGAACGAACTATTGTGCAGCTGGAAAATGAAATTTCACAAATCAAGCAGCAACACGGGGAGGCAAACAAGGAGAACATCCAGCAAGACTTTCAGTGACTTAACCCTGACTTGTCTTAGTGCAGCATGTGTTAAAAACTACAAACCAGACACTTTGGAGATGCTGTGTCTGCGGACACCTCTAGTTGCAGTTGTGTGAGGTGGTAAAAGGGTCTTTCCATCCTTTCTTTTCCTTGATTTAAATTCCAGGAGGAGGCAGAGTGGACTCAGAACGTCCTGTTTAAATGTGTTACAGAGGCACCATTAAATGTACCGTGAATGGTTTCACTTTTTGTATCCTTAAAGCAGGAGCTCCTGTTGTCGTGTTTTCCCCTGTGCCTTTAATAAATCCTGGTTTGCTATTTGGTGTCTGCCTCACGTCCAAAGTCTGGGTATTCCCCATCCCGATGGATATTCCCCTTCCCTTCATGCCTTATTCCCCATCCTGCTGGGTTATTCCCCTTCTCAGTACGTTATTCCCCCTCCCACTGGGTATTCCCCATCCCGAAGGATATTCCCCCTCTTCACGGGTTATTCCCCGTGGGTTATTCCCCTTCCTGATGCGTTATTCCCCTCGCCCACGGGTTATTTCCCAGCCTCTGTGTGTCATTTCCCATCCGGAAGGGTTATTCCCCACCCCGGTGCGTTATTCCCCCTCCCGATGGGGTTTTCCCCAGCCCAGTGCGTTATTCCCCAGCCCAGTGCGTTATTCCCGGTGCGTTATTTCCCTCTCCCGATGGGGTTTTCCCCAGCCCAGTGCGTTATTCCCGGTGCGTTATTCCCCCTCCCGATGGGGTTTTCCCCAGCCCGGTGCGTTATTCCCGGTGCGTTATTCCCCAGCCCGGTGCTCCGTTCCCGTTCCCGTTCCCGGTTCCCGGAGCGCGCTCCCGGGGGCGTTCCCGGGGGGGCGTGGCCATGCTCCTGCCGCTGTCGTCCATTGGCTGGGCTGCCGCCACCACTGCCCAATAGATTCTCACCCTTGAGCCCAAGCACCGCCCAGAGCCCCGCCTCCGTGACGTCACGACCCGCCCTCCCGGCCGCGCCGTTGCCGCGGGAGCGCGCGCGCGCGTGCGCGGCGCCGGTCCCGCCCGGTGACGCGGTGACGCGGAGCGTGCGCGGAGCGGGGTCGGGTTCAAAGGAGGAAACATGGCGGAAAACAAAGGAGGCGGCGGCGGCGGGGACGCGGCCGCCGAGGCCGCGCCGGGCGGCGGCGGCGGCCTGGAGCCTCCCGCCGGCTCGCCGTCCGCCGCCGCGCCTCCCGAGGAGCGCGAAAGCCCCGGGGCGGTGGCAGCGGAGCGCGGCGGCGGCGAGGCCGAGGCCGAGGCGGCGGCGGGGCCCGGTGCGGCGGCGGGGCCCGGCCCCAGCCCGGTACCGCCGCTGACGCCCGCGGCGCCGGCGCCGTTCTCGCTGCTGGACACGTGCGCGGTGTGCGCGCAGAGCCTGCAGAGCCGCCGGGAGGCCGAGCCCAAGCTGCTGCCCTGCCTGCACTCCTTCTGCCGCCGCTGCCTGCCCGAGCCCGAGCGCCAGCTCACCGTGCCCGTGCCCGGCGGCGCCAACGGCGACGTGCAGCAAGGTGAGCGCGGGGATGGTCCGGGACATCCCGCCGGGAACCTTCCGGGACAGCCCGCGGGGCTCTCCCCGCCTCGCTCGGGCCCGGCCCGGCCCGGCCCGCGGGGCTGCGGCGGCTCCGGGGCCGCGGGAGGGCCGGGCAGGGCCGGCCGGGGCTGGCGGGGTTGTTGGGATCGGGAGTGCGGGTCTCGTCCGGTGGTTTTCCGTCCCGGGAGAGAGGGACGCGGAGCTGTTGGGTCAGAGGGATGGAGCGGCTCTGCTGTGAGGGAGTTGGGATTGTTCAGCCTGGAAAAAAGAAGCTCCAGGGAGACCCTAAAGCCCCCTCCGGCGCCCCAGAGGGAGTTCGGAATAAACACGGGGACAGAGTTTTTAGCAGCACCTGTTGCGGTAGGGCTGGGGATAATAATTTTGAACCGGGGCAGGATCGGTTTAGATGAAGTGTGAGAAAGAAATGTTTACCATGAGAATGTTAAAACGCTGGGAAAAGTTGCTCAGGGAGGTGGTGGAAACATTCAGTGTCAGGCTGGGCCAGGCTCTGAGCATCCTGCTCGTGGCAGGGTGGGTTGGACTAATGACCTTTAAAGGCCCTTTCTAACCCCAAATACTCTTGTCATTCTCTCCTTCCGTCTGTTTTGTTTTGGCTTTCGGGGGTGACACAGCGGAGGCGAGTCAGGAAGGGGGTGGAGGAGCTGCTCGGTTCTATAGCACTGGGGTAAAATGTGTCTGATGAAATTCAGAGTCACTGTTGTTGCAGTATTACCTGCACCAGGTGGGAACACCGTGTGCACTGCACCTGCTTTCCTGAGCACTGAGAGGAATCCTTGCAGTGCTGTTTGTCAGCTGTACCCCGGGGCTCTGCCTGGACAGAACTTGTGCCAGGGAAACAGGGGTACCCTGCTCCTTCCACGTGTTCTTAGCAGAATCACAGCTTGGGGTTGATTTTTCTTTTCTAATATGTATTCAGGGACGGAATTGAAAAGCTTCTGGAGCTTTAGATGGGGTGACTCACATGCTGTGGTGTGCAGACTTAAAGTAGGGCCCTGGTAAGTGGTTTTACTGGTCCTGAATGGGCTCCGTGGTCAGGGAGACCTTGTTTGGTGACACCTTTGCACTTAAACCTTCCCTGTGTTCCCCAGTGAAGGAATTAACCTGGCATGGTAGAGATTTCTTCATCCAGGCTGATGGAAAGTTCATCTAGGATGTGCTCTTAGAAAGTTCATCGGTTTGAAGAAGGTTGTGTCTTAGATGTAGTTTGACAGTACGCTCAGTAAAGCACTCAGGTGGTCTTGTGATCCATTTTTAAATTCCAGGTTCTACATTTTGTGTAATATCGTAGAGTGACAGAGTGATTTGGTTTGGAGGGCACTTTAAAGCTCATCCAGTCTCACCCCTGCCATGGCAGGGACACACCTTTCACTGTCCCAGGCTGCTCCAAGCCCTGTCCAACCTGGCTTTGGGCACTGCCAGGGGTGCAGGGGCAGCCACAGCTGCTCTGGGCACCCAGTGCCAGCCCTGCCCACCCTCCCAGGGTACACCAGTGGCATAGACAGAATTTGGGAAGCAGAGTTTATTTTATTAGCAATTAGCAGGATTATCTGAGTCCTGCTGTATCTGTAGGATACAGGTGTGAGAGCCACTGTGTACAAACTGGTGTATCACTTCCTGTTGTACACATTTTAGGAATGCTTGTTGGTGTGCTTTGGTGTAGAAAGAGTTCATGTTTGGACTGTTGCAATAAAAAGTTTGATGATGAGAGCAAGGTACAGGGGATTGAAGCATCTTTCTTGTGAGGAGAGACTGCAGGGGGAGAAGGAAGAAGCCTGGAGAAGGGAAAACTGAGAGGGAATCCCATCAATCCATATAAATAATTTCCAGGCTGGCTCAGAGGATGGTGTCAGCCTCTTCTCAGTGGTGCCCAGGGCAGGACAAGGAGCAATGGCCATAAATTATAACACAAGAAGTTCCACCTGAATGAGAATTTTTTTTTTTTTTCTGTGGAGAGTGGCAGAGCACTGGAGCAGCTGCTCAGGGAGGGGAAACCCACCTGGACACATTCCTGTGTCACCTGCTCTGGGTGACCCTGCCTTGGCAGGGAGTTGGGCTGGCAGATCTGCAGAGGTGCCTTCCAACCCCAGCTGTTGTGGGAGTGTCCTGCAGGGCTGTGGGATCCAGCTGTGGATCCAGCTGTGCTGGCACCTGCAGGAGCCCAGGATCTGGCAGCAGCTGGGCTGAGGATGGGCTGTGGAGCAGCAGAGGCATTTTTGTGGGCAGCTCTCTGCACCTTGAGAGTGCAATCAGTTGGGTGGCACAGGAGATGGTTGCCAGTAAACGAGAGAGAAAATGGACCTTCTGAGCCTCCTTGGGAAGCACCACAGTGCTTAGTCACACAGGTTCCTTCCCTGTTTTGGTAGTCACAGAGTGTGAAGTGTTACTTCCACTTCTGCTGACTCTCAAAGTCTCTTTCATGACGAGCAGGTGCTTTTTCATGAAGGAAGAATTAAAGAGAAGTGGTACCTGTAGCTGGACCTGAGGCAGGTTACACTTTGCTGCAGGCTCTCACTGCTGGGTTGTGTGCCTGCTATCCTTCAGCATCCCTTCACATAGACCAGAGAAGTACAAGTGATATTTTATTTATTTTCCTAGTTGCTTTCTTAATTAGTCTCAGAGTTTGCTCACTGAGAGCTGTCAGGACTTAAAATAGTAGATATGTTTATTTATTGGGTAAAAACTGTGGCAGTTGAATGTGAGGTTGGTGCCCACAGAGCAGTTCTTCACCTTTCCTGGTGAAGCTCCCTCTGCCCTCCTGGAGAAAATGGTGTTGGGTCTGATCAGCATCTCTGCTCCTGCCAGGCTCCCACTCCCTTCAGAGCCACTGCTGGAGAAGGCAGAAGAATCATCTCAATTCCTAAAAGAGAACCTCTAAAGCTTAAAATAATTATCTGAAGTTGTGGTTTGCTGTATTAAGGATAAGTACCTGGTGGGTTCATACTTGTTTTGCTGATGAAAGAAGTTTTATTTTGCTGTTGATTACATTTATGTAGGGAAAAGATAGAAGATTCTTGTTTTATACATTGAAAACATGCATTTGTTTAACATGAAAAGTAGCATCCCATATTCAGTTTAATGTCTTAATTATGGGAATGTGCATTTGATTTGGTGGATAGATGATTTCGTGGTGATGTTTCAGCTGTCCAGCTGGACTCCTCCTTGCAGGCTGAATAGGTTACAAGAAAATTGGACAAAATGCATTTGTATCACAGTATTCTGTGGGGAAAAAAAAAAAAAGAAAAAAGCTGATTTCTAAGTTAGAGATTTCAGACTGTAACAGATACTGTAGAACAACTTTTCCTGCACCCACTGCTGCTCCTGCTCGAGGAGGGGAGGTTGTTTTGTGGTTTCACTGCTAGGATGAGATATTTCCAATCTCTCCTAAGAGGATTATCTCAGCAGAGAGGGCGTGGGGCTCTCCCAGCTCCTTGGGAATGCCACAGTTACCATCAGGCTGAAAATCCAAACAAGCTGAAAAACCTCCGAGTTGGCTGTGTGTGTGTAAACTGAGGAACAACACATTGACTGTCCAGAGCTGTGATGGGTGGTACCATAAACTGGTTTGATAAGCTCAGTTCAGCTCCTGTACCCAGTCCTGCTGTGTTGTATTAATCACACCTGAAGTTTTTTTTGGTTTTTAATTGGCTTTGTGAAAGGAGGACAGAAAAGGTCTGATGTGTATGAGGATGTGACATGTCCCTTACACTGAGTTTGGTGGCAGTTACTGTGTTTTCAGCCTAGAAGAATGAAAATTCCTGCATCAAATAAGGCTGTTTAAGCTGTGTAAATGCAGCATCTTAAGTTTTATTAAACTGGGTGTGAGTTTAATAAACTCTCTTGATTCTTTACCTTTCTCCTGTGTTAATAAGTGGGGTTCATGAATATATGCTGGAGCCCAGCATGAGTCCTGGAAAATGTTCAGTTCATATTCTGAACTTATTAAAAATCTTGCTGTGAAACTTAAATTTTAGCCTAAACAAATAGTGTATTGTAAAATATTTCCATCTGAGAACATTAAGGCACGTGTTATTTTCATAAGAATTAATATCTGTGGCAGCTGTTAATTTTTTTTTCCTATTAAAGATAATGTATTGTCAATTCAGTGTGTGATAATTGCGATATAATCAAGGACTGCTCAAAAAAACAAAAAGCTGAGTTAGGAGTGGACCTTGAAAGCAGTTAATTTTTTTTTAAATGTGTTTTTATTCTGACAGATTTCAATCTGATAGCGTCGCTCCCTTGACCTGTGAGGGTTTGTTCCAAGGGCTAATCACCGAAATTAGAGCAGGCTTTTGATCTATGGCTGTGCAGAAAGATGCTTGGAGCCTTCCTGAGAGGAATAAATATTGTGCACGTGGAGTGAGTGCTGTTGGAGTTCTCACCCAATAAATGGGACCTGGCAGGGATTCATTCCTGAGAGGGCTGATTCCCTGCCAGGCCTGAGCCCAGAACGGAAACTGGAGTCACTGGATTGCACAAATATTTCCTGAACTGGGCAGTTTCATTTTTTTCATTGTCTTTGTAACCCTGTAAAACGTCTGACAGGACTTGAATTATCTTATAAGATAATCTTGAATTATCTTACAGCCACTCAGTGCTGCAGTGGGGGGGAATCAGTCGGGTTTTGCCACCTAAGCCAAGCCTGTGCGTGGAACCAGATGCTTCAAGTGATGTTGCTTGCTCGACAAAAATTGGGTTTGGGGAGGGTGCTGCTTGTCAGGGGAATGATGTGATCGAGTTTTAGGCTCGTGCTCATTGATGTCTCACAGGTATCAGCAGAATTTGAGGCCATTCTTTGGCACAAATGTGGTTGGAGTGGAGCATCACCTGGCCAGGTGTGCCCGGCCCCACCCCAGGCCCAGAGCCGGTCTGGTGACAGGAGGTGACAGGAGGTGACAGGAGCTTCCTGAGAGCCTGCTCCAGCTGTGTGGTGACTGCTGAGATGATCAGTGTTGGACCATCCTCCTGGGAGTGTGGGGAATAGAAATTCTCTTTATTCCTGCTGTCCCTTTGCTGTGCACCCCTGGCTCTGCCCCTCTCCTCCCACCCTCTGTGCTCCAGCCCGGAGCATTGGGGTCACCACTGCTGGGTTTGCCCCAGTTTGGGAAGTGTTAAACTTAAATATTTGAAAGGTATTTGCAGAATTCTGACTTACAATTAAGAAAAATACTGGTGTTGCAGCTTTAGGTGTGAGTTGGGAGTGGCAGATTAAAAACGTCTTCCACTTGAAACCTGAAGGTTTTTACAGTGTTCCATAGCGACTTGCTGCTGGATTACCATGCAGGTTTTTTTAGCAGCCTTTCTGTTTTTAGGAAAACAAAATCAGCTCTCCTCCTCAGTTTACTTCAGTCGTGCTTCCTGATGTCTGTGGTCTGGTTCAGTGTGCTTTATCTACACCATAAGCAGTTAAAAGGATTACAGAGATGCTGCTCTCATTAGTGTTCTTAAAGTCTTGGACAAATCAGGAGGTCTCATGTGCAATGGAAGGAGATGTGCCTGCAGTTGTGTAAGTGGCAGTGAAATCTGTGTGCTGGCATCTCCCTGCTCGGACACAACAACCTCCTGGGCTCTTTTGGTGAGGGCAGTCCTGGCTCAGCAGGAGCTGCCAGCAGAGGAAGGAAGGTTCTTGTTGAGTCCTTGGTTTCACCAAGCAGTGCACTGGGGTAGGAGCAGCCCTTCCCAGCACACAGGGATGTGCCAGAGTTCCCATTGACCTCAGTGTGGGCTCTGTCCCAGCTCCCATCCGTGTGCTGGGCAGAGCTGCTCCCAGGGACAGGCTGCTGTGGTTCCATGGGATCCATCCCTGACCACATCCCTGTGTTTCTGTCAGTGCTTTGTGTTGCTCCTCTGCTCCTGGAGGGTTCTGTCTGTCTCAGGAGACTCCATGGGAGTGTGGCACAGGGAATCTGGGGAGCATCTTTCCTCCCTGAATCACAGGCTGGGAAGCTCTGGCAGGGAGGAATGAATGGCTCAGGTGAAGAGATGAAACCCATGTCCCTTTGAGCAGGGTTGGCAGTGCCAGGCAGGATTTTCCTGCCTGCCTGCTGCATTGGAGACTCAAAATCCACATTTCCAAACAGGAAACTGTTCCTGCTTCTCCCTTCAGTCAGCCTCAGGCAGAGTGAAAGGAAAAACAAAACCCCATTTGGGCTGAGCGCTGTGTGTAGCAGCAGATGGGGGACAGGGAGGGTGTGTGATTGGAAATATTTTTGCCATTCTGCAGAAGTGTGGGACCAAAAGCAGAATCTGCATCATTAATTGGGAAGGGGAATGTGGTGCAGAGAGCTGTGTCTCTAGAGGCCATGGAGGAGGGATAATGAGGATTTGTGCTCATGGTTACAGGTCTTACACACTCAAGTTGTGTGATGGAAACAAACAGAAAAAATTGCAAGTGTGGTCCTCTAAAGTACAACTAAAGAAGCTTGAAAGCCCACTCCTGTGTACCTGCAGCTCTTGTAAAATAGTTTGTAATTCCCTGTGGCCTTTTAGGCCCAAAGGATGATTCTCCCTGAATTTCTTCTCTGATATCCACAGAAGCATCTGTGGGTGCCTGGTGAAGTTTGTAGGGTGCTGAATTGTTCTTTTTTCCAGGACCTGAAGCGCAGCTGTGCTCCTGCAGTTCATGCTGAGGGCAGGATTTTTGTTGACAGCGTTCTGTAAGGCACAAAGGAACTGCTGCACAAAGTGTTTCAGCCCCTCAGTGCAGGGTTTTTCACGTGGTGTGGTCAGAACTTCCTGCAAGAAACTTCTCCTTTTTCAGCTCTTTGCTTCAGTGCTGCTCTTGACCTCTGGAGCAACATTTACAGCTCCAAAATAATATGAAGCCACCTCTGAGCACATAGGAAATCTTGATGGTAATAATTAGGCTTGAGGGAAATCATAAACCACTCTCTGACCTTCATAATTCGTATGAATGTGTCTTTTTCTAATTCAGCTTTGATTTGAAAAATAAGATTGATGTTTAAACAGGAGTTTTTATTATGTGCTAATGCTTTTGGAAAGCAGAGTTACAGTGGGAATGTTTGTACCAGGACTAATGTGTTTGATTTGCTGGATGCAGAAAAACAGTGTAGTAAGTTCCTCTGGAGTATAAATAGGATGATACTTTTATATTTACTTCTATTTTTTATATAAGGTGGGGTTTTTTTCATTGAAACTGACAGTGAAAACTTGTTTTTCTCAGAGGTTATATAAACGTTTGAACCTTAGTTTATCCTAAAATACATTCTCACTAAATGTTTGCAATAAACTTTGTTAGCTCACAAATTATCCCAAGTTTTGACAGCTGAGAATTTCATTTTTCTATGTAAATGCTATTTCAGTGTGATTTTCTCTCCTTTTCCCTCCCGCCTGACAAAATCAGCCACATCTGTATCTTTTCAGTACATTTGATTTTTAGTACAAACGGCGCTGCAGTAATTTGGTTTTTATTAGATTTAAAGACCAGGATATGAGATGTTTAGTGGCTCATACATTATTGGAAAGCTGCTGTTGGAAATAAAGGGTGTTGAGATGTGAAAGGGGAGTGAAATGTGCTAAATGAGAATTGTCTTCGGGTTTTGATCTCTTGAGGTGTGTGCAGTTTTTATTTGAATGTGGAGCACTTTGTGTGCAGCTTTTATTTGAATGTGGAGCTGCAAAAATTGGGTGTGGGGCTGTGAGAGCAGGACCTGGGGCTGCCCTCCCCCTGTCTCCTCTCTGACAGGGGCAGTGGACAAGGTGCAATTACCCCAGGCCAGAATCCACCCTGTGGGCTCTCACTTGGATCAAAAGGCTTGATTTTTATTGAAGCTTTCATTGGTGAAACCAATTCAATGAATTGGTTTTAAAGCAGTCGAAATTTGGCCTTAAAATTTTTTGCCAAAACCCCAAGTTTGCCTTAGAGGAAGGGGTTTTCATCTGTGGAATTTGGCCTTTGCTGTTGCCTAGAGATGACAGATCTTGAGTGTCTTCTGGTTTGTTGTTTTCCTGAAATATTTCATGTGTTTGACCCAAGGCAGCACTAGAAATTGAGGTTTGGTTTGGTTTGGTTTGGTTTGGTTTGGTTTGGTTTGGTTTGGTTTGGTTTGGACGGAGTAGTTTTAATGATAAACATCTAAAAATTTTTGTTCTGTAAATATATACACATCAGCTGCTGGCTGGCTTGCAGCTGGTATTCCCTAAAGAATTTTGTCCTTCAGTTATAAGAAAACCTCCAAGTTCTGCATGTGGGGAAGGTTTCACTGTGTGTGAAAGCTCCTGTGTGTGTAGCTGCTGCAGTGCTGGTTCTTTTTCATATCCTGCTCTTGAGATGGGTTGGGTTTGGTTAGACAGGGAATTTTTAGTTGGATTGTTGTTGCTCTGCAGTGAATCTGTTCTGAAGCCATCATTAATTTTAGCACTTGAAAAAAAAAAAATTACACTACTCTGCTGCTAATGTAATTAATCTCTCTGAAATAAGTCCTACTGTCCTAATTGAATATCCACAAAGGAGCTGAGCATCGTTTAATTACACTTCTCAAAGTTGTTTTAGTGTATAAAAATACCCAATGGCTTGGCAAGCTTCTTGAAGATTACATTCTCAATAAATTGTATAGGAATTTGATTTAAGATCAAATGACACTTGTGTGAAGTGAGAGCCTAAGTTATAAATAGGTTTCCAAACCTTCATATGGGGGGTGTTTATAGACATCTTTAAATATCAGTTTGGTTCCTGTAGTAACTTCTTTGCAGCTCTGTTGAGGATTTAAAACTAATTTAGTGATTACAAAGGGTAACACAGCAGGATGCTTTTATTTTATTGCTCCATCTGCCTCCCTGACCTCATGGAAATAGATTGTATTAGAAATCTTCCTGGGCTACCTGGGAGAACACTGAGACACACATTTTCAGGAACTTCACTGAAGTCACCCCAGCTATCCGGGCACAGCCCTCTTAGTGATTGTCTTGAGACAGGCTGGACCACAAACTTCTAAAAAGTAATTTAAAAAAAAAAAAAAAAGTGTCTTCAGCTTTATTATCTAAAATGAACAGGGGAAAAAATTAAATAATTGCTTGGGGACAACAAATGACTTCACTAAAAATACAGGATTTTTTGGGGGAAGAAATAAGTAGGAAAAACTGAGTATGATGTAGAAAGTATCCCAACTAGGTCAGGGATCGTTTTCTGTAGAGATTCGTGGGATTTTTTTTAGGGGATTAATTGAGGGAGTGTAATTTGGGGTGAAACACCTTCTACCCCTGTAATGGCTGATTTTTAATGACAATATCACCATGGAATCCTTTACCCAGGGTGAAACGAGGGGTGTGCTTTGTGTTTAATGCTCCTGGGCACGTTGGCCAGGGAGTTTTGCTGCCCTAAAAGCCTTTGGGGTGCTGTGTTTGTTTGCAGTGGGGGTGATCCGCTGCCCCATCTGCCGCCAGGAGTGCCGGCAGATCGACCTGGTGGACAACTACTTCGTGAAGGACACCTCCGAGAGCCCCAGCAGCTCTGATGAGAAGTCCGAGCAGGTAGGGACCACCCTGCCTGCCCCAAACTCTGATTTATGGGGCTGTCACTGCTCCCCAGGACGATCCTGGTGCCTTTTCCCCACCCCTGCTCTGCTCTCTGGACCTGTTAATGCTCCCCAGAGCAACTCTGGTGCCTTTTCCCCATCCCTGCTCTGATTTCTGGGACATCAGTGCTCCCCAGAGCAGTTCTGGTGCCTTTTCCCCACCCCTTTCTGCTCTCTGGGGCTCTCAGTGCTCCCCGGGGTGATTCTGGTCTCTTTTCCCCAACTTCTCTGATTTCTGGGACATCAGTGCTCCCCAGAGCAATTCTAGTGCTGTTTCCCCATCCCTCCTCTGCTCTCTGGACCTGTTAATGCTCCTCAGAACAATTCTGTTGCCTTTTCCCCACCCCTGCTCTGATTTCTGGGATATCAGTGCTCCTCAGAACAATTCTGGTGCCTTTTCCCCATCCCTCCTCTGCTCTCTGGGGCTGTCACTGCTCCCCAGGATGATTCTGGTGCTGTTTCCCCATCCCTCCTCTGCTCTCTGGACCTGTTAATGCTCCTCAGAGCAATTCTGTTGCCTTTTGCCCACCCCTTCTCTGATTTCTGGGACATCAGTGCTCCCCAGAGCAGCTCTGTTGCCTTTTCCCCACCCCTGCTCTGCTCTCTGGGGTTCTCAGTGCTCCCCAGGACGATTCTGGTGCCTTTTCCCCTGCAGGTGTGCACCAGCTGTGAGGACAACGCCAGTGCCGTGGGTTTCTGCGTGGAGTGTGGGGAGTGGCTGTGTAAGACCTGCATAGAAGCTCACCAGAGAGTCAAGTTCACTAAAGATCACATGATCAGGAAAAAAGAGGATGTGTCATCAGGTGAGTGCTGGGTTATCACTTTGTCCTGCCTGTTCCAAGAGCTTTTTTCTCTTCATCTGTTAGAGGAGAAGGGGAGGATGATGGAGGTGACAACCAGTTCTGTGTGGTTTAACCCCAGGATTTTGGGAAAAGTGCAGTAAAAAAGTTACCAGTGCAAAATTAGTAGCTGTAAAAATAGAGGAAAAACTAAATTTATAACAGGGATATTTTGTGCAGTTTGGTGTCCAATGCCTTTGGAAAGGATTTAGATCCATTCTTAATCATCTTTCTGTTTAGTAGAACAAGTAACTAAATGGAGGGGTTGGAGTCTGGAGAGCAGTGGCATATTGATAATGTCATCCATTGTCCATGGAAATGAAATGACACATTTTGGTGTGTTTTGTTATAAGAAGCAATTCTAGTTCTCCCTGTAGAAATGTATAGATGTTTATAGTTACCTTCAATATATTCAATATTTCACTTTGTATTGATATTGCTGAGTAGATGTAGCATTTGGATCTATTTTAGGTTTAATCTCTGGGTGAGCAGATTAGAAAATTCTTTTTGTAAATGGGTTAAAAGTTTTGATTTCATTTTGGAGAGGCTTCTCTTTAAATTTGCATGATATTACCAGCTTCAGAAACATTGGAGACTGAGGGAAATGTTTTAAACCCTACTTGCTGTAACCTTCCAGAGGCTGCTTTCCTCTTTGCTAAGCTCAAAATATCTCCAGAACACTGTCCAGCACGTTTTTAGTAAACCCAGAACTATTTTTTTCCCATTATTTGCTATTTGGGGGTTTAAATAACTCTTAACACAGGCAGCATTTGCTTTGCAGTTCCCACTTCAGTTGTGTTTGACTAAATGAGGTGTGTAAAGAGTTTGAAGGGAAACCTGGAAAACCCATGGGGTAAAAAATAAAAAGGTTTGAGAGGTTTCACCCATCCTTCAGTGTGTCAGAGGTGAAATTGTGTGGAATTAAATGATAAATACACCTTGCTGGTGTCTGTGTGCAGGCTTCCAGGGCCTTTTGGGTGCTCATGAGCAAAAAAAGGATATTCCTCCTTCTCCTTGAATGAATAAAGTGAAAACAGCTATTAAGCTCTGGCACTGTAAATCACAGAGTGGGGAAGGTTGGGAAAGACCTCTGAGATCATCAAGTCCAACCCCAGACCTGATGTACTCACAGTAACTTCAGCATCAGAACAGATCTGGAGGTGCCTTTGCCAGCTCTTGCTTGTTACTGGAAATTAGTTGCTTTGCTCTTCAGATTGTCTGAAATTTTATTTTAAAAATGCGCAAATGGTTTATTTTTTGAAAACAGAGGCCGTGGGAGCATCTGGTCAACGTCCTGTTTTCTGCCCTGTCCACAAACAAGAGCAGTTAAAACTTTTCTGTGAAACCTGTGACAGGCTGACATGCAGAGACTGTCAGTTACTGGAACACAAAGAACACAGGTACAAAATATTCCCATGTCTTAACTGCTGTGCTGTGCTGTCTCAGAGGATGAAGTGGCATTTGATGTGAACCGGTTGTGTTGGAAATTCTGCTGCATTTACTCCTTGTTGGACTGAAAGCATCCCTTGCAAAGGAGAACCTGTGTGGAGTGATGGAAACTTGGGTCAGTTGGTTGAGCTTCTTCAAGTCTCTCTTTAAGATCAGATTCAAACCAAGATGGGCTGAGGAGGTTTGGTGTGATTCAGGTGTTCCCAGTGCTGTCTTTGAATGGAAATTCCTGCAGCCCTGAACACCTGGTGCTGTACAAGAAACAAAAGTGATAGAGAGTGAGTCACGGGTGAGGTAATTTTCTGAAAGGGCATATTTGATTGTGCAACAGTCTTCAGGGGAGTTTTGCAAAGGAAAGTGTAAGTTTTGCCTCTTACATCAGTATATTCTAGTGCAAGAGGGGAAAAAATGGTTTGGGTTTAGTTGCTTAAAAGTTGTCTCATTCCAAGGAAAAGAAATCCTGGGTTTGCTCTGCTAGAAAAAGAGTTGGGACCCCTTTAAGACACATTCCAACTTCCTGCTCTATCAGCTGTGTCATGTAGTTGTTTGAATGTCTGAACAAATATTTTTCAGTGTTGTGATAGAGAACCTGGGGCTAACACATATTTATCAACCACTGCACCACTGCTTTTCCTTAACTCTTCTCTGTAAAGGTGTAATACTGAATTTAATGTTGTTTTTCTCAGAATAGTGATTATTCTCAGACTGCTACAGCAGCCTGTGGAGAACTTTCGCTTCAGAAATTATTAAAATATTAACACCCTCAAATATTCCTGCTTTGTTCTTTCATGGGCTTGATATTAAATATCCTGGATGACTCCCTTGTCACCAAGGGTGCTCTCCTGGGACATATCCACTAACTTGGTCTGCTTGGTTTCTTTGCATCTGTTTTGTGCATGTTGCTAATGGATTAACAGATGGATCCTGGCTTACTTACCTGTGCTCTTCCAGAAGGAGAATTCATTGTTATTAATGTGCTTTTTTTTTTGCAGAATATTTTTTTTTTCCATACCCTTCTGTGTGCAGGTGTGAGTTGCAGATGATTAAGGCACTGAAGTGCAGCTGAGATTTTTGTGGAAGTGGAAAAAGAATTTTTAATCCCCTGTTTTCTTCTTACCTGAAACCCTAACAGTTTTTACACCAAAGGAGGGTGAATCACCATTTCAGTAGCTCCAGTGTTCAGAGTTTCAGTCATAGAATTCCAGAATGGTTTGGGGTTGGAAGGGATTTAAAAGATCTTCCAGTTCCACCCCTGTCATGGGCAGGGATTGTTGGGGGTTCTGTAGAAAGCTGGCAGTTCTTTCAGCAGCCTGATGCTGTGTGATTCCTCTAATTTGGTTGGTTTCCAGTCCACACACTTGGGAAGCTGGAAGTACAATACTGAAAAAAGAAAAGTATTCTGGCTGTAGCAAGAGCTACAGCAAAAATCTTAGCAGTTCAAGCTGAGTGTGATTTTTCATTTCTCCTTCAAGTGGAAATACAAGTTTGAGCTTAATGAAAATAATTTCAGAAAATCAGCAGCTCCCAAACATTTCAAGTTTAGCTGTATTTTGGCTTTAGGAATGCTACTTTTTTTTGTATTACAGTATCTAAAATCTCGTGCTGATGCAAGAGCTTTAGACTGCTCTTAGAAAAAGCAAAATTCCAACACTGAGACTGAAGAGACTGTCTGTTGCTAGTACAAACTGAATTAACAGGAGTAGAGTTGTTTTTGTTGTGAATGATGTTCTTTGTCTGAGTCCCTGTTACAATGATTGTGAATCATTTAAATAAATTAAAAAAAAAACTGTCTTGCTGTGAGTTTGATGACAATCCAGACAGTCTTTTCCTATTGGATTGTAACGTTCTAGATTGTGGCAGAAGACAACACTACTTTGTTTTTCATTTTCTTTGGGAGGTAATGTAAGTTGTTTCTGGTGCAGCTTATAGGATGCTTCATTAATTGCAGGAATTTTCTGCCAATTTGAATATTGGGAAAACATTGCCAAAGTCTTCTGGGACCTTAAGTTTTCCCTGTTGTTAACAAATTATATTTCAGAAGGATGATGTTTGTTTATTTATTGCAAAGACAAGACTTAGCAAGTAATTATCAGGAATCCTGGATTTTGGGCAGTTGATCAGAAAAGATGGAAATGTGCAGCTGCTTAATTCCAGAGGCATTTTGTTTCTGTTGCATTGATAATTCCAGTATGTCAGGAAAAGGCACCTAATCCTGTTCTTTTCCCTCCAGTAATTTGGTATTTACCCTCTTTTCAGATGAAGTAATGGAAAGTACCTTTGACAGCAGCTGTTTGGTTGAAGAGCTTGGAAGGGAATATTCTTCCCTTGGAAGTAGCAGAGGTGGAAACAACTTGGAAGTTTTTTAATAGGGAGTTTTTCTTCAGATTAAACTAATGCAGTCAAACATGAGCAGTGTCACCTCAGCTGAGAACCTGGGGAATTTGGAATAATTGAGGAGGTTGTTTTTTGCCATCCTTTAATGTGTGTTTAAGCTATTGATGCATTTTCCTCATCAAATTATGAGGTTCCTGGCCAGTAGCAAAAGGCTTTATCAGCACTTCAACATTTTGCACACTGGTCAGAGTACACAGAATTTGATTTTTCTCGGTGTTTTGTCATTTTTTTCAAAATTTCATGGCTTTGCACCTGAACTGGGAAGCCTGAGTTCCAGCCCAGTGCCCCTTGGTAAATCAGTGTCTTCTCTTGCCTGTTGAAAAGGTACCAGTTCCTGGAAGAAGCTTTCCAGAACCAGAAGGGTGCAATCGAGAACCTGTTGGCCAAACTTCTTGAGAAGAAGAATTATGTCAATTTTGCAGCTGCCCAAGTTCAAAATAGGTGAGTTTCCCCCAAGATGCTCAGCTATTTCACTGCCTTTTAATTCTATATCTTAATTAATTAATTCAAAATGTTTATTTCCCCCCCCCACCCTTGCAAGACTCTGCATCTCTTGGAAGTTGTTACAAGAAACAAAGGTTATGTCTTTTGTGACAGCTTTGAGTAGAACCAAAGATGTGACACATTTCTTACACTTTGAGGATGGGGGAGAAAGAAAAAAGAATTAAAAAAAGGCAAGAAAACTCAGCTTTGGTTTCTTCTAAGTTAGCTCTAGGTGACAGAAAGGTTGAAACGTTAAAATATTTTTATGTTCCTTAGGAAGGCCTCTGACAACTGTGTAACAAAAACTTGGTGAGAATTTGAATAGGAAATCGTGGTTGTTTTGATTGTAGTTTTTTTTTTTTAATAGGTAGCTTCACTTAAGATTTCCAGGGTTTATCTGAAATTCAACGTCCCATTAAATACTGAACATAGAGGCAGAGGGAGCACGTGGCCTCTGCTGGCTTTGCACCCACTTGGGTGACGTGGTTGTGCTGCAGCTCAGGGAATTCCACCCTGATTCTCAGTGGTTTTCTGAGCCTGCTGCAGCTTTGAGGTCATTTGCAAAATGACACATCTGGGGGTGGAAAGTACCAGGGCAGGAGGAGGATGTGCGCAGCAGATAGAAAGAGAAGTTCTGATGCAAATTTTTAACTCCTTGTGGTGTCATCTACATTTAAAAAAAAAAAAGAAGCAGTGTGAGGGAGGAGGAAGACATGACAGAGGAAAATGTGAAGAGGGAAGCAATGAAAATTGCTATTTTTATGTGCTGATTGTCCGTGGAAGTCTTTGAAAGGTCCCAAAACACAACTCCATTGTGAGGCATTGAGTTTTTACACACTTGAGGAGACAAAAGCACAGTCACATAGGCAATAATTAAACTGGGAGCTCAAGAAATGTCACAGAACATTCCCTGAAAGGAATCCCAGGCTAGGAATGGGTGATGCACATATGAGTAACACATTTTAATGTTGGGAGTTTTTTTGGCCCAAGAGTTTCTGGCTTCAGTGGATTCAGTGAATTTCTGCAGCGTGGGATTGAGTTGTGTCAGGATCTCAGTTTTCTGCTGAGCCAAAAGGCTGGTGCAGGTGAGACAGTTCATTCCACTGCTTTGCTGGTGTGTAGGACACAAAAATCCATCATCCTAAAGACTTCAGGGAATGGGAAAAATAGAGGTGTGTTACAATCTTGTTGTCAGTGTTGGCAGGTGGTGGGAAATGGCCATCATCTGTGATGGTGGAGCAGGAAAGTGTTGAAGGAACAGCTCTGCTGGAATAATTGGTGGCTGCCAAAGCCAAGGGTGGATGCCATGGGCTTAATGAAGGGTTGGTTGGGTGTTTTTTTGGAGGAGGAGACACAGGTTGTGCTGTCATCAAAAACCCAGGTGCCTTAAAGGGCTCTGAGCCCTGCAGTGTTCATCAGCAGGCAGTGAGGGTTTGGTCCTGTGGCTGGCTGACATCAGAGCCTTGATCTGGCAGCAAAAAAGCTCTTCAAAAAAGGACAGCTGAAGTCTTCACATTGGCTCACAGCAAAGAATTCTGCTGCAGTGTGGTCTGTGCAGTGTAGGATCAAATAAATCCAGAATTTCCATGGGTTCAAGAAATGCTGTATTTCAGATTCTCTGGGCAGAGCTCAAGGTGATTTGCTTGAGTCTGAAGAGGCTGCACATGCACTAAAACTGAGGAAAAATGGCAGTGATGAAGAGGGTATAAAAATCTGACAGCCAGTAGTAGTAAAGCACAAGAGAATAATCTAGACTAATACCAGGCACATCATTAGTGAAATGTTTCTGTCTTTATTGTGTATTAATTACAGGTCTGAAAAACTTTCTTTTGTTACAAGGGAGGAATTAATTTGAAATTCAGGGTTGATCTCTTTTCTGGTTAATATAAATTATCTTAAATATTTAAAGCATCAGATACAAGTTTTTCATAGAGTGACATGAATATATAAATGTACATACAGGCACATGTGGTTGTGGCTGGTTATTTCTCTATATTTCTCCATAGAAAATGTGTAAACTACAAGGACTTTCATCTATTTGAAGTAAAGCAAGTTGTGAATTTGTATTTGGCAGTGAAGTGTAAAGTGGCTGACAATCCCTTGCTTTTGTTTGTTCGTTTGTTTTTTTAGGATAAAAGAAGTAAATGAAACCAACAAACGAGTAGAACAGGAAATCAAAGTGGCTATATTCACCCTCATCAATGAAATCAATAAAAAGGGAAAATCTCTCCTACAGCACCTTGAGGTACACTTGAAATAAAAAGCAACGGTGGTGTTGAGTTTTCCCTGTTGAGGATTCCCATTTGCAGATGGTTGGTTTGGTGTGGCTGGTACTGAAACTGCCTCTGAGTGCTGTGCTGAAGTTCAATCTCTTGTTTCTCCTCTCCTTAGAGCCTGGGGCTCCTTCAGTTTTGTGTCTGTGCCTCGTCTTCAGAACTGGGCTCATTGTAAAGGAGTGCCTGAAAATCTCCTTTTCATGTTCTGTTTGCCATATTTCTGTATTGTAACACAGTTCCAAGCTGTGTATAATTTAATTTTCCTCAAATAGCTTTTTTAAGGTTCATGTAAGAGCAGACAGGGCAGTCTCATGTGTTTGTACATGAAGGTGTAATGCTGGTGTTTAAAGTTGTACAATACAGCATAACAAAGGGGGCCAGGAGTTCAAGCATCCTTTCCAGATGGCACATTCTGAATTATTGCATTCTGACTTTTACTAAAATCCATGAAAATTTAACTTACTACTACCTGTTTTATCTGAAGAGAGGAAGTCCCTTGTAGGAAGTTGGTTCAGTGAAATTTAAGATCAGATGAATCACAATAGATTTTTCCTGATTAAGGAACAATTATTTGGCAAGGAAATAAAATCTTCCTGGAAGAATAGGAGCTTGATCATTAGTAAAAGAAATAATGTAAACCTACATGAATTTTGACTTTTCTTGTTTACCTGGCATTTGTTAAAATTTTCTCAGGACGTTTTCCTTTTGCTCCAAAACCTGACAGCAGCTTGCATTTTCCTCCAAAGTCTGAAAGTAAGAATAAACTCGTACTAAAGCATCCTGTTTCTTTGCAGAATGTAACAAAGGAGAGGCAGATGAAGTTGATCCAGCAGCAGAATGACATCACTGGGCTGTCACGACAAGTGAAGCACGTGATGAACTTCACTAATTGGGCGATCGCCAGCGGCAGCAGCACTGCCCTGCTCTACAGCAAGCGGCTGGTGAGGGAGCCCTGGCCCTGGGAGCCAGGGAATGGCCTCAGCTGGGAGGGGCTCAGCCTCAGGGATCCTCCAGTCCAGCCCCTGCCCAGCACAGACACCCCAAAATCCCACCCTGGGCATCCCTGGTAGCGTTGTCCAGACTCTCCTGGAGCTCTGGCAGTCTCGGGGATGGGACCATTCTCTGGGGAGCCTGGGCAGTGCCCAGCACCTTCTGGGGGAAAAAATCTTTCCCAAAATCTGACCTAAACTCCCCTGGCACAGCTCCAGCCCTTCACTGAGTCCTGTCCCTGTCACAGAGAGCAGAGATCAGCATCTGCTTCTCCTCTTCCCCCCACGAGGAGCTGCAGTGAGGTCTCCCCTTGGTCTCCTCCAGGCTGAGCACCACACAGCTCCAGCCCCTCCCTTTGGTCCTGTCCCTGCTCACAGAGATCAGAGCTGTCCCTCTGCTGCTCCTGAGGAAGGATCTGCAGCCCCCACTGAGGTCTGACCTCAGGGCCCTGTTCTCCAGCAGAACAAAGTGCCCTCAGCCCCTCCTGGTGTGGCTGCACAGACCTGGCTGTGCAGTTCAGTCCCAATCTCTCTGTCCAGGGAGGGGGAAAGTTCCAATATACCTGGATAAGACACAAAATGCTGGTAACCAAAGGGTATTTCACTTTTATTGACATGAATACACCCAGTTCTGCACGTGCAGGGTGTTCACCTGCAGGCCAGGGCTGTGCTCACCACTGGTACTGTAGACCATCGTTCAGACACCAACTTTCCCAGTCTGGGAATGTGTCCTGAGCCACAAACACAGAGGGGCAGGAGAATCAAATGTATCCAGAGTGAGATTAAGACACAAATGAGGTCAAATGTTGGTAATCCAAAGGATACACCCAGTTCTGCCATGTGGACCCATCATGGCACTGTATCTTCAGATCTTATAACAGAGCCAAGCAATTGTGCAACAATTCCCTCTTTACCATAAGGGGTTAGGGAGTGTTGGTGTAGAAGGAATGGGGTCAGCTCAGTGAAGGCACCTCAATGTTTCACTGGAATCACTGCAGTGATGTTGTGCTGTGCCAGTCCTGCTCTGCAATCCTCTGAGTAAATAACCTGTACACTGTGGGACGTTCCTGATGAACTGAGAATTTTCCAGCCTACGAACCAAACTTGCTGCTGCTACACCTTGTTGGTGTTCCGTGGCCTAAACTCCGTGGGCAGACACACATTTGTAGTTCCTCATCCATCATTCCTTGGCCACAGCAGTGTTGTTGTTTTCCCTCAGATCACGTTCCAGCTGCGGCACATCCTGAAGGCGCGCTGCGACCCCGTCCCCGCCGCCAACGGCGCCATCCGCTTCCATTGCGACCCCACCTTCTGGGCCAAGAACGTGGTCAATTTGGGTGAGAAAACTCTGGTTGTTTGTTTGTTCTGTGGCACTGGGAAAGCTCTGTTGGGTTGGGGGTGTTCATCCAACAGGAGTGAGTGCAGTGCAGTTAAGTGTCTCTTAATGCAGGAGACGAAATCTCTCTTGACATCACTCATCCAGTCCTGATCATCTCCCCTGTTCTTTCTATTAGCAAAGCTTTCTCTGAATGGATTTTGTTTTCCTGATGATCTGCTCTGTTCTTTCTATTAGCAAAGCTTTCTCTGAATGGATTTTGTTTTCCTGATGATCTGCTCTGGTCTTTCTATTAGCAAAGCTTTCTCTAAATGGATTTTGTTTTCCAGTGGGAATGGTTCTAGGAACAGCCTTAATCACAGAGTGGTTTGGGTTGAAAGGGACCTTAAAAGGCATCTCATTCCACCCCTACCATGGGCAGGGACACCTTCCACTGGCAGCAGTTTGCTCCAAGCCCTGTCCAACCTGCCTGGGGCACTTGCAGGGCTGGGGGGCATCCACAGCTTCTCTGGATTGAACACTGCACCTGTGCCACTTCCAGTAAATTCAGTATAATCACTTGGGGTTTGCAAAGTACAGGTTTTGAATGAGGGAAGAGGGCAGAGCACGGTGATGCAGAGATACCTGTTAGCATCTGCTTGTGAACTTCTCTGCTGGACAAAAATCTCACAGAAAATCTGATCAAAATACCAGCTTTTGTGTGGACTCACACCTCGCTCTGATTCCACCATCCAGTTTGGGGTGTTCCTGTCTTCAGTCAAGGATGTTTATTCTCTGGGGCAGACAGGAAACAGAAAGGAAACTGTAATGATTGCACTGAGTACACATTCACAATCAAAAATCCACATTTTGCCTTTTCCATTTAAAAATAGGAGATATCTAGAGAGGCAGCATGGTGTGTGACATTGGAGCAAGACAGGACTTGCTGGTAGCAGTGTTTTGTAGAGCCTGTTCCAAGTCACTCAGTAGTGGGACACTCAAATACCTCTTCCCAGGCTTTGCTTCTTCAGACACAGAAACTTTATGCTCAACGTGTTTATTTTCTGTTTTGTCCATTTCTTGTGAAGGCAGAGAAGTGATTTTTGTTTGTTGTGGCTTTTGGGCTGTGCAGTTCCAGTTCTTTCACTCTTCCCTCACAGATCGTGTTTTTAATTTTTCTTGTAGTTCTTGTAGTCCGAGTTCTCTTTTTGCTTTTCTCATGCGTGGTTATTAAAGACATAAAGAGGAAACTTCAAGCTTAAATTGCTCTGAGAAAACTGCATTAGAAACATCTGAATATTCCACATATGCTAAGCTTTGGAGAACGATGAGATCTAACTGTTGATTGTTTCTTTTGGGTTTGAATATTCCACATATGCTAACCTTTGGAGAATTATGAGATCTAACTGTTGATTGTTTCTTTTGGGTTTGTTTTTTGGTTTTTTTTGGTTTTTTTTTAGGTAACCTGGTCATTGAAAATAAACCAGCCCCTAGTTACACTCCCAACGTAGTGGTTGGGCAAACTCCTCCAGGAACAAACCACATCAGCAAAACTCCAGGACAAATCAACCTGGCTCAGCTTCGACTGCAGCACATGCAGCAGCAAGTGTATGCCCAAAAACACCAGCAGCTGCAGCAGATGAGGATGGCCCAGCCATCTTCTGCATCCGTGCCCAGGCAGAGCAGCCCCCAAGTCCTGCAGCAGCAGGTGAGTCCTTTGTGTGTCCTTATTTCACCTCCTTTTCACCATAACACTTGAGATTTAAAATTGCCCTGTCGAATCTAAGCTTACGAAGCAATTTATAAACTTTAAAAAAAAAAATCTTCTGAGATTTGAGATGCTTTAATGTGACAGCTCTTGGCTTTGCTTGATGTTCTGTTACTACTGCTGTGGAAAGAGATGGGCTTCTTTTCTCCTTGTTAAAAGCACAAATTTTAAAAAAAACCCAAACCCTTGCAGCCTCCCAGGTTGATCAGCATGCAGACCATGCAGAGGGGTAACATGAACTGTGGGGCTTTCCAAGCACATCAGATGAGAATGGCTCAGAATGCTGCTCGTATTCCAGGAATCCCTCGCCACAATGGACCTCAATACTCCATGATGCAACCTCACCTTCAAAGACAAGTATATCCTGTGTACACGCTTCATTTGTGCCATTGTGCCCAGACTTTTCATTCCAGTAGATGGTACCTCCAAGCTGTAAATGTGTATCCTCTGTCCCCCTGTAGCTCACAGCTACACACATTTATGTGCTTCTGTTCCATGTTGCATTACTGCGCTCGTGACGGTTTTGCTGGACTTTTTGTAAGGAAATTCCAAACCTCAGGGGTGGAGATGAGATCCAGTGTTGGTGTCGCAGTTTAGTTCTGGGAAGCAAAACCTTTTCCTTTTGCACTTCTCAGTGGCGTTCAGCTGAAAGGAATGTTCAGAGGTTTATCAGAGAGTAGTGAGTAGTGAAGTTCAGAGTGATGTGTTGAAGGGTTTTGATTAAAATCAGCTGCTGAAGTGGTTTTAAATTCACACCTGAAGCATTGACGCAGAGCTCTGCATGCCATTAAGAGTAAAAATCCTTGACAATGAATAAAAATCCTTGACAATGAACGTTAACGTGACTGAAATACCAAAAGCGACTTGATATTACCTGAAACAGTCACTTCTATCTTTAAAAAAAACCAAAAAAATTTGATGTGTAAACTCAAAAGCCATCTTTGGAGGAAATAATTGCTTGGAGGAAGTAATTACTTCAAGAAAACACAACCCTCCACGAAATAATTTGGCGGAAGAAGTGCCGCCTGTTTAAAATCAAGCATTATGTATTTTATTATTTTTTTTTTTCACTCCCACTTTTCCAAGTGAAGAAGAACAAACAGTTGCTCTGCCCTCAGTGCTGCCAGGTGCTAGCTTTGGCAGGGGTGAGCTGAGCTTTGGCTCAGGGGGCTGGGGGAGCCGCAGCGGTGGCCCCGTCGCCCCAGCGCCGTCTCTCTCTCTCTCTCTCTGTGTGTGTCTCCCCCCCAGCACTCCAACCCCGGGCACGCCGGGCCCTTCCCGGTGGTCTCCGTGCACAACACCACCATCAACCCCACCAGCCCCACCACGGCCAGCATGGCCAGCGCCAACCGTGGCCCCACCAGCCCGTCCGTCTCGGCCATCGAGCTCATCCCTTCCGTCACCAACCCGGAGAACCTGCCCTCCCTGCCTGACATCCCTCCCATCCAGGTCAGTGCTGCTCTGTGGCTGTGGGACACAATCAATGAGACACAGATTGGTGATTTCAGAAGGTTGATGCTTTGAAAAGAGGCTGGTTTATTCTCAGAATCTTTTTACAACGTGCCCACCTAAGAGGTGGGATCTTTTGAACCATTGGTCACATCGAGGGTCAACAAGCAAAGTCCCCTTCTTAGGAGAGAGAAAAGTGAAAAACAAGAGAGTTTACAGAGAGTGACTTTGTTTACGGTCTCAAATCTCTAGGAAAGAATTTAAAAAAAAATCCAAACATGGCAAACAGTGACTACACTGCTCCTCTCCTCTCGGGTTCCTCTGGGGAGTGGTTGTTCCCCTGTATCTGTGGAGTTTGGCTCTTCCTTCCTATCTTGACCCAACTGGCTGAGGTCCAGCTGTCTCTCCTGAGCAGGAGACAGAATAAAGTCCTGTTCTTTGTTTTCTCTTTTTCTCCCCTGGAACCCTTTGAGAATAAAGCCTTGGAGTGATCCCAGGGGGTGAGAGCTTCTTTTGGAATCTTTTACCCTGTTCCCTGAGATATTCCTCCAAAGCCTCTCCAGGCACTGAGCTACCACAGCAGCCTGGGGGGCAGGAGGGGGATATTTCACTCTCCCTCTCTGCTTTTGCAGTCAGTGCCAGGACGTGGCCATGGAGTGGTGTCATTGTCATCTGAAGTTGTGTTCTGGGTGGTTTCTTACACTGCACCCTTCTGGTGCTTTTTATCTTCTTTTCTGCCAGAGTGAGGATTAAACGCTCGAGACGACGTTTTGTGATCGGACTCAGATGTTTATTAATTTTTATCTAAATTACAGTCTCACAAGCTGTCAGTTCTGCTACACTTGTAGTTAACAAAGTAAAAAAATGCCTGCTGTCTCTTTCTCTACAAGGCCTTTTAAGGATAAACTGTCCAATTAAGAAATGACACGTAAATTATTTTTGCTTTTAACCCAATAACCAAACACCCGTGGCCCACAATGGGGACTTTTTTACCCAATTACAAAACCAGACCCGTGAAGAAGAAAGTGAAGAAAAAGAAGGTGAAAAAGAAGGATTCAGCCTCTGCCCTAAAACCTCCATCTTGCTTTATATATATTACTATATTCTAAAACCTTAAACTCTTAAGTTTTTCACCCTTTGATATCACACACTTCCATTCAAACCCCACACCCATAATCCCAGTGCTGTCACTCAGTTTTGGAAGCCTTTAACAGGCACTAAAATCTGTTTGAAAAGTGAGTGGGAGATTTCTCATCATGTTAGGGAAAGAGAATATTATGTCTTCCCTTAATATCTTAATTATGGAATAACTTTTTCAGCCTCAGTAATCTGGTAATTCATGACTAACACAACACCATGTGTGTGACCAACACACTGAGCAGCTGGGAACCAGAAGGTTTGCAGTGACCTTGTGTAAGTGCAGCCCAGGATGATACTGGAAAAACTCAGATTTAGGAGCTTTTGAAAAATGTTACTTGGAAGTTTCTGATTTGAAAGCCTGTTCTCTGCATGAAACTGATAAAAATATTTGCTGATGTCCCGAATCCTTGAAGGGAGAAGGAGTTCCACTGAAGACACTGACCACATTTTAAAGGTGTGGAACTGGTATGAAAGTTGAATTAGACCTCTCTGATTCAGATTTTTGTTTTTCCTCCTTAGCTGGAAGATGCTGGTTCCAGTAGTTTAGATAATCTGCTAAGTAGATACATCACAGGCAGCCACCTCCCCCCACAGCCCACAAGCACCATGAATCCCTCCCCAGGACCTTCAGCTCTGTCTCCAGGGTCATCAGGTAAAATCTGATGGGTTTTTCTAGAGATTCCAGAAAGTGATGGCTATTTCTGCTATTTAGGTTGAAAATAATTGCCTTCCCTTCCTGCCAGAAGGGAAGCGATGTTTTATTTAAAATTTGCTTTGCTCAGAAATAGATTCTGCTGGAAATTTAAATTTAAATGTCTTTATAATAATAGCCAACTGGTTAATAACAAACTAGCACATGGATGCAGTATTCCAGATCCGTATAGAAACACTGTCAGGGTCATTCTGAGTATAACTAATTAATGGCAGAGCCTTTCTTATGCACTTGAGCACATTAAGTCACCAGTACCTAATTCTGAGTTATTTAAACATTGAAAAATGTCTATTTTTATGAGTAAGGAGGTGATTTCAGTCAGTAAGAAGGAATCCTTTCCTGTGAGGATGGGCAGGGCTGGCACAGGGTGCCTGGAGCAGCCTGGGACAGTGGGAGGTGTCCCTGCCCAGGGCAGGGGTGACACTGGAAGGGCTTTAAGATCCCTTCCAACTCCCAAACCATTCTGGGACTTGATGCTTCTCTTGGTTTTCTCTACAAGACTTGTAAGATCCTTTAAATTAATGGGTGCAACAATGGGGCTTCCTGTGTCTCTCAAAACCTGCATGCAGGCCGTGCAGAGGCTGCTTTTTGGATTTTATTGGTGGCTCTCAGTGCATAAAACTCGAGGATGCAATGGGCTGAAGGCTTTAGCACTGTAGTAATTAGGTAAAATAATTACTGGGACTCCAAGTGTTGTCACTTTTTTTATTTAATGTGATGTGCAAGAGAGAGAGAACAGCTCTCTTTGTTGGAGAGAAGAGCTGACTTAGTAAATCAGGCTATTGCTGCAGCATTTCTGGGGTTACTCAGCACTAGTCAGTGAATGTAAACTGGTTTATAAATCAATTTCTGTGCTGCTGCTTTGCAGGTTTATCCAACTCCCACACGCCTGTGAGGCCCCCCAGCACCTCCAGCACAGGCAGCAGAGGAAGGTGAGTGTCACATTAACACTGTCAGGCTCAAAATAATCAGACTTGAAGAATTCCAAAAAAGAACTGGCAATTGGCAAATCGTGCTTTGTCATAACTGTGACCAAGAAATGGAAAAAGGCTTACATGAAGATTTATATTTTTAATTTTTCTGCTCTGTGATTCTCCTGTGTCTTGTACATTGGAGCTGTTGTAAATGTTCTGACACCCTTTGCCTTTCTTTTGGGCAACAGTTAACCTGAATTTCTTTGCCCTGTTGATTTATCCTGGTGTTTCTCTCATGATGTGCTGATGTTTTTCCAGCTGTGGCTCCTCGGGCAGGACTGCTGACAAAACTGGCATTGGCTTCAAGGCTGACCAAGTGAAAGTGAAGCAAGAGCCAGGCACAGAGGAAGAGATCTGCAGTTTCTCAGGAGCAGTAAAGCAGGAAAAAACAGAGGATGGCAGGAGGAGTGCTTGCATGGTAAAGTTAGTTTATGCCCAGTTGTGTTGTGGTTTAAGAATTTGGAAAAGGGGAAAAAAAAAAAAAAAAAAAAAAGGCATTTTTACTCTAAAGCTTCATTCTAAGAAGTATTTTCTTCCTGCTAATGTTCTGCCAGGCACAGGGTGGCCTGTAACGTAAATTTTATCTTTAATAATTAAAAATGAAGTCTAATACAGTGTATTTGCTGCTTTTAATCCTTAATTAATAAAAGCTGTGAGTCACCCATTGCTGGTGGACATTCCCACGTAGGTAATAATTGCATTCAGAAAACCTCCAGCCAGTCAGAAATTCTTAGACCAAGGTATAAATCAAATAAAATTAGCAAATGAATATTTTTCAGTGTTTCCCAGCTATGCTTGATTGGACAGGACTGTGCACAGGGAGCAGGGTGGTGGAGTTGAGGATTTTTCCTAATGACCATGAAGTTGCCATTAACAGCTTTTAACGACTTAGTATGTTTGGCTTGGTATAGCATCGAATATCAGAAGAAACCAATGTGTTCTTCAAGGAAAGGACATGTGAAAAAGCAGTTTTCAATACATGATTTCCCATGGTTTTTGGGATATGAACATTATACCTTTGAATGCTTGGGAGGCTTTGGAATTCCACCATGGGCAGAAAATTGGCCGCTGCAAAATCAACTCTCGATTTTTTTCCCTGCGCCGCTTCTCATTGCAGCTCAGCAGCCCCGAGAGCAGCCTGACACCACCACTGTCCACCAACTTACACCTGGAGAGCGAGCTGGAAGCTTTGGGCAGCCTGGAGAACCACGTGAAGACAGAGCCAGCAGATCTGAGTGAGAGCTGCAAGCAGCCTGGGCACAGCCTGGTGAACGGGAAGTCTCCGGTGCGCAGCCTCATGCACCGCTCGGCCCGAGGGGCGGGAGAAGGAAACAACAAAGATGACGACCCCAACGAGGATTGGTGTGCTGTCTGCCAGAATGGAGGGGACCTGCTGTGCTGTGAGAAGTGCCCCAAGGTGTTCCACCTCACCTGCCACGTCCCCACGCTGCTCAGCTTCCCCAGGTACCGGCGGCGGCGGCGCGGTGCGGGCTGGGGTGGTGCACGGAAGCCAGGCTGGTGTTTCCTCCCAAAATCAGCTTGTTTCCTCCCAGATCAGTTGTTTCCTCCCAAAATCAGCTTGTTTCCTTCCAAAATCAGCTTGTTTCCTTCCAAAATCAGCTTATTTCCTTCCAAAATCTGCTTGTTTCCTCCCAAAATCAGCTTGTTTCCTCCCAAAATCAGCTTGTTTCCTCCCAGACCAGCTTGTTTCCTCCCAAAATCAGCTTGTTTCCAAAATCAGCTTGTTTCTTCCCAAAATCAGCTTGTTTCCTCCCAAGTCAGCCTGTTTCCTCCCCAAGTCAGCTTGTTTCCTCCCAAAATCAGCTTGTTTCCTTCCAAAATCAGCTTGTTTCCTTCCAAAATCAGCTTGTTTCCTCCAAAATCAGCTTGTTTCCTTCCAAAATCAGCTTGTTTCCTTCCAAAATCAGCTTGTTTCCTTCCAAGTCAGCTTGTTTCCTTCCAAAATCAGCTTGTTTCCTCCCAAAATCAGCCTGTTTCCTCCCAAATCAGCTTGTTTCCTCCCAAAATCAGCTTGTTTCCTCCCCAGATCAGCTTGTTTCCTCCAAAATCATCTTGTTTCCTCCCAAAATCAGCCTGTTTCCTCCCAAAATCAGCTTGTTTCCTCCCCAAATCAGCTTGTTCTGGGTGGTTTCTTACACTACAAAAATGACATTTCCAAGGCCTTGCCTGAGTTGTTAGTGTGCAGCTGATCAGTGTTGATCTGCTAACATCACCCCCGTTCTGTTTTGTGTAAAGTCTCACAGTGGGATTCTGCTGTGTAGAGCTCATTTGAAGGCAAGGTGAGAAAGGTGTTAAAAATGATTAAAGCATCCCATGAGGGCAGGAAAAATGGCCTTGACTGGCAGAATTATTGTGAGCATTGAGGGTCATTCCTTAGCTTTGAGTATCCAAGTCTTTACTGCAGTAGAATGTCAATCTGTAAGAGTGAGTAAAATCCATTTGTAGGCATCACTGGTGAGAATTTTCCCCCTGGATGTCTGGAATAATTGTGTTTTTCTCTTTAGTGGAGAGTGGATATGTACATTCTGCAGAGACCTGAGCAAGCCTGAAGTGGAATATGATTGTGACAATTCCCAGCACAGCAAGAAGGGGAAGACAGCACAAGGCCTGAGTCCTGTGGACCAAAGGGTGGGTCTCAAACCTGCAGGGATCTGAACCCAAAATGATTAATGATTCAATTTTCCTGCTGTGGCCACATCTCCAGGTGTTGGTGACTGTGGGAGTGCCCCAGTGCATTGGCACTCTAATCACTTAGGAGCTAAAATTCAGCATTAACACAGATCCTGTGTTTAAATGCATCATTTAATGTGCACTTAATTAAAAGCCCTTTGCATTTAGCATTGGTGGCACCTTGATAAAATAGTTCTGTGGGCTTGAATTGCACTGTGAGAGGTGCTGGGAGTATTCAGGTGTGTTTTTGGAGAATTTTAATGACCTTGCCAATCAGAAATAATTTTTTTTTTAGCTTTTAGCTTTATTTTTATTTTTAACACTCTGTAATGTTAAGAGTATTATCAAATCAACTTCCTCTAAGGGAATTACAAGCAAAGCAAGGAAAAATATTTCAACAGGGAATTTATGGCTCTGCTTTCAGATTGTTCAGTTTTGTCTTGTGGGGAAGAGGAAAGTCTGCAGCTCAGTCCTTTTCTGTTCCCTGTGGGAGTGACTGGACAAAAGCATGGAAGTGGTTGAAGTTGGTATTTCATTTTTTAATTTGCAGTATATTAGCATTTCCCTCCATGCTTGACTTCAGCCCCAGGCCTTTGGTTAAGAGGGAGAAAACAAAGAGGAAATTTGTGAACAGTAAATGGAGTTCTGCCTCTCAACTCTCCCCTCCTAAGAACTTTACCTTTTTTAAATTAAGTTGAATTTGCTAGTACCAAGCTGTTAACGTCCCAGCCTTTTTAAAGGTAGGGAGGCATGAATCTCTGACCTAGGGATAAATGAAGAATATTAATCTTGAGCCTGTTTGTTTCTTTGTAAGAAATGTGAACGCCTCCTGCTCTACCTGTACTGCCACGAGCTGAGCATTGAGTTCCAGGAGCCAGTCCCAGCCTCGGTGAGTGTCCTGAAGAGCAGCTGGGGATTGATTTATATTTGGCATAGCAGCCCTGAGAGTCTGGAGCTGAATTTGGGAAGGAACTGACTGCTTACAGCAGGAGCATGTCTCCCTTGATCAGCCTAAAAGTTCTGGCAGCCATCCAGCATTTCCTGGGTCTGAGAGCAGCAGATTCTGGAGCTTCTCCAGGCAGATGCTTCACTCCCAGTCTCAAAACCAGATATTTAAAAATACTTCCAATTAGCAGTTATTGAATTGCAGCAAGATGCCTCAGGATACCCATGAAACTCAAAATGCTTTAGGAGAGCTTTTTTTGTTTCTTTTTGGACAAACTTATGAATGAGGGGAGGGAAGAAGCTGCTTTGAGTCTGGAAAAGAAGTAACTGTAATGAAAAGCTTTGCTGTGCTGTGAGAGACACTGAAGCTTAGAAAGAATCCCAGAGTGGTTTGGGTTGGAAAGGACCTTAAATCCCATCCAGTCCCAGGGCAGGGACACCTCCCAGTGTCCCAGGCTGCTCCCAGCCCTGCCCAGCCTGGCCTTGGGCACTGCCAGGGATCCAGGGGCAGCCCCAGCTGCTCTGGGCACCCTGTGCATCCCTGCCCACCCTCCCAGGGAAGGATTTCTCCCCAGTATCCAATCTCAATCTCCCCTCCTTCAGTTTTAAACCAATCCCCCTTGTCCTGTCACTCTTACAAACAACTTTTTAAAAGAGTTTGAGGAAAGGAAATTGCTCTGCTCTGCTGAACAAGCCTGAAATGTGTGATGAGATTAAGGGATGGACACCTTCAGTGTAGAAATTCAGCTGTGAACTCTGTAGCCATTCAGTGATAAATCAATGTTTTGTTGTTTTTCTTTTTTTTTTTACAGATACCAAACTACTATAAAATCATAAAGAAACCAATGGATTTATCCACAGTGAAGAAGAAACTGCAGAAGAAGCATTCCCAACACTACCAGACCCCCGAGGACTTCGTGGCTGATGTCCGGTTGATCTTCAAGAACTGTGAAAGGTTTAATGAAGTATGTTAACTTCCAATCTGAACACCATCTGTAGCTTTAGATCAAGGTTTATTGCAACCTGAAAGGGCTCTGCTCCCAAGCTGTAGCTTCTGCTTTTGGAGCAGAATCAGGCACTTAAAAACCAAACAAAACTCAAGGCAGTTGCAGAATAACTTCTCACTTTTAGCTGAATTGGGAGAGCAGAGAGAAGTTTTAAAATGCATTCAGTGGTACCTGTGAGTGAGGAGCAGGGTGACCTGGTTACTGTGCATCAGATTAATGGTAGAAGTGCTCAGCAAGTGCTGTAAAGACAACCAAAGAGTCCTTAAAAGTGTCTCAAGCTGCCCAGGTAATTGTTTTACACTCCTGGAACAAAGTAGAATCTGTTGAGAAACTTCCTCTACTGAGGAGAAATCTGCCTTTCTGAAGATATTCTGGTTTTAATACCTCACACAGGCTGAATCCAGCAAAGCTTTGTGGCTTTTAAAATCCATTAAGGCTTTTATTAACCTTCCTGCTTGAACACCTTGGTAGTTGGGCTCTCACAAAAATCAGTTTTCAGTGGGTCATTTGGGTATGGGGTCATATCTTTTACTCATTGTGCAATGATCCCATCAGATGGTGAAATACCCCTAACATGTGAAATGTGGCTTGGGGAGATAAATGACCTGAGTGTCACTGCTAGTGGAGCAATGGAAAAAAATAATCTGAATATCAAAAAAAAAAAAAAGGAAAAAGAAAAAAGTGATATTGTGGTGAAACAGAGTAGGAGCTAAGAGGGTTCCTGACCTCTGAGATGCTTTAAAGCAAGGATGACAAAAGGCATCACAGGGAATGGCTTTCTTCTGACCTTAGAAATGCAGAAAGCAGCCAGTATTTCATATTTCTCTGTCAAATGAGAACTTGCAGTGCTTGGGCTGCATTTCTGGCCCCGTGCAGAAGGAACCTGAAAGAAATGCACAAAGGTACAATTAAAACCTCCCTAGGAAAAATCAGGGTCGATGATGTGATGCTGCAACTGCTCACAAACATTTGGGACTTGGACAGCCCCGACTCCTTTATGTCCCTGCATTAGGAGAGGTTCATGAGGTAATTAATTAGGTGAACTTCTCAATCAAGGGAATTAATGAAGCATCCACTGTAGAGGAAAACATGCTGCAGCTCTTAGAGACCAGAGTACAACAGGGGAGGAAGGACTGAGGCATGTGGTGATTTTTTTTTTCTTACCTTTTTAAAAAAGAAAAAAAAATAAAATAAATAATGTGTGTTCAGCTTGCCTGGCTCAGGACAAAAGTTGAGTCACTCTGACCTCTCACAGCAGCATCATGAAAACCAAAAGCTTTTCCAGAGCAGAAATCCAAGTGGGATCATCCCCAGGAAAGCAAATCTCCTGGAGCTCTCCCCTCCAGAGGAGAATTCCCCACAATCCTGCCCAGGCAGCTCCAGTTTATCCTGAAGGATGCAGTCATGAGCAGAGAATGGCTGGGAGCCACTTGTACCAAAAAATTGTGTGTTCTGTTGAAGGTTTATTTACCACCTAAATAATGTTTTAAACCTGCTGCCTGAGTTTGGGAACTAAAGCTAACAAACCATAACAACCTGCTGTGCTCTTGTCATGGCTGACTTTAGTCACCCGACCCCGTGCGATCTCGGAACGTTAGGAAGGGTTATAATTTCATTTTTTTTTGACTCTGGTATCCTTTTTAGATGATGAAAGTTGTTCAAGTTTATGCAGAAACACAAGAGATTAATTTGAAGGTAAGCGTTTCAGAGACCATGCACACTTGGTGAAGGGATGTGCATTTCCAACAGGTGAATATTCCTGTCTTCTTTCATCCACAGGCTGATTCAGAAGTAGCACAGGCAGGGAAGGCAGTTGCATTGTACTTTGAAGATAAACTTACAGAGATCTACTCAGACAGGACCTTCCAGCCTTTGCCTGAATTTGAGCAGGAAGAGGATGATGGTGAAATAACTGAGGACTCCGATGAAGATTTTATACAACCACGTAGAAAACGCCTAAAATCAGATGAGAGACCAGTGCATATAAAGTAATCTAATGAGATGGACCTAAAATTTATTGTAAAAACTGTTATTTAAGTGTTCCTGGAATATTATCATGCCTACAGTGGCCATCTTGAAGAAGCTGATAGCTTTTTAAACAGTATTAGATAACAAAAAAAAAAAACCCACTTGTACAGAAAAACATTCGCATCAAAAGGGGAAAAAAAACCTGTCTTGTAAATTTTTGGTGGTTTGTATTTTTATTTTTTTTTCCTTGATTATTTGCTATATTCTTTCTTTTCCTGATGGAGGGGACACACACTCATCCTGGTCTCACAGCCAGAGGTGGAGGAAAGTTGAAGAGAAGCAGATTTGATAGGAGATGTTCCATGTACAGATAAGACTGTAGTGACACGATCTGCAGGACTGGAGGCACTCAGTGACTGCACCTTGCATTTCCCTGCAGTGTCAGCTGGGAGCAGAGCTCCTGAAATCCCCTCTGTGTCCACTCAAGTGTGTCTTGGTCGTTGCTTTTGATCATCTCATTGAAGCAGGATTGTGAATAACTGAATCTTCTGTGTCCATGCAGCTGTTGGTGGCATTTTGCTTTCTTTACTCCATCTCATCTGTAGCAAAAGGAACAAGAAAGAAAAAAAATCATTAAACTGTTCTGAATGGGCGAGTGCAGGAATGGGAGGTTTTGGCAGGTGGAAGGCCAAGCTGCTGGCTCCAATCCCTTGCAGTAGGACAAGGTGTATTTATTCAAGTCCTGTACCCAGAACATTTTAATGGCATCCATGGCAGAAGTCTCAGTGTTGTCATCTGTCCCTGACCCCCCTGACGAGGCAGAATGTTCTCTCCAGTGTTCATTCTCTAGTTTTCTGTACTTTAAAAACATAGACTGAAAGAGGTAATAACTGGTTGGGGTGTTTTTCCAGTCTTCCTAAATATCAGTTTCTAATAGACCACTTGGCAAACAATAACCTATTAACTACCAAATGTGTAAAATTTCCTGTATTCACTTTGTCTTATTTGTAAATAGTGAATTGAGATTTCTTGCAGGTCAGCAACATTTGCTGAGCTGTTTTTAAGCTAATATGTATTCTTATTGATTGTTCCTATCAAGAAAAGATTTGTAATATATGCTATTTCTAACATTGCATTCATTTTGAGGTTCTGTCTTATTTTTCTTAAGAGTACTTCTCAGAACTTTCTTCAGAAGCAGCTTGTGAGGGAAACGTGCAGGAAGGTTGGAAATCAGTCTGAGTTTGGGTTTGCCTGTCCATCCATTGAACAAAGCACTTGCACAGGGTTTGGCCTTGAGTGGTTTCTGGTCAGAGAGTGAGAACAGAACAATTTCCCAGTTCATTCCCTCTGCAGTGCCTTCCCTTGCACTGCCTCCATCCCAGCATTCCTGCTTAGAAATCATGGAATCACAGCAGTTACAACTCCAGAAGTTGTTTTCTTTACTTGACACAAGTCAGTACTAGAAATAAAGACAATTTCTGGCCTTCATGTTGATCTTGTTAAAGGAAGTTGAGGAATTCATGTAGCCAGTGAGCTCGAGATGGCTGACTCTCAATTTGCCATCGTTTGTGTGAATCCAGCAATCCTGTGGGAGATCCCTGGGGGTTTGGTGTACTCAGCAATTCCTGGGACACTGTACAGGCTTTTACCAGCGTGGTAAAGAGAAATATTTGAGCACAATATCAAATTGAGAAATGCTCTCAGCAGTTTTTATGCAAATCACTGCAGATTTGGTTTCTTTTATAAGAACCAGGTCTGTGTACCTGGGGATTCTCCCTCTTGCAATAAATGAAGGGACTGAAGGTGTTTGTAACTTCCAGCTCACTTCTTTACTCAAATGTTACACTTCAAACTCAAACTGGTTGGCTTTGGTGGTTTGTTTTTTTTCTTTTTTAATTTCTCAGACTTTACCAGTGCTCTTTTAAGTTTTATTTTTTTACCAGTTTGTATGTGAAAGGAAAAGGAATTCCACTTCAACATATTAAATTGACAAAGAGCAACAACTTTGCCTGTGGAAAGGCTGACGTGTGAATAGGACACTGGTAGTGACAAGGGATCATTTCATGGCTCTGTGTATTGCCTATTTATGCATTTCTAGTTTCTCAGCTTCATTTTTGCAAAAGGAATATCATTAAAATCATCATGAAAATTAAGATTCTGTCAACTCTCTTCACTCGGGGCTCCTTGTTTTTTTTTTATGGCACTTTTTGGTACCTTCAGGCCTCAGCTTTTGAGCTCTTCCCTGGGCAGCAGGCAGGGAGTGGTGGATCCTGCAGAGACCCTGGGGATGAGGCAGAGCAGGGGATGGGGATGGGGGGAGCCCAGCAGAGCTCAGGGGGAGCCCAGCAGAGCTCAGGGGGAAGGACTCAGCCCCAACCCTCCAGAGCTGCTGCAGGAACAGCCCTGCTTGCTCTCCACCCAGACCCCAGAGCAGTTTCCCACTGTTTTGGGACAGCTTTTCCTTTAAGGTGGCCTCTTCAACTCTTCATTCCAGGTGGAGAATTTGTCCAGCTCATCCCTCTGAGTGCAGCTGAGCTGGGCCTTGCTGAGCCAGGCCTTGCTGAGCCCAAGTTCTGCCCTTGCCCAGACCCCACTGACCCCCCCCCCAGAACTGCTCCTCCCATCCATTCCCCAGTGCTCAGGAGGATTATGTGAAATTTTCAATGTGTGAGAAATTTCTTTCATACAAGGAAACAAAACATTCTCCTCTTCTTTCTTCTTCTTCCCCTTTGTTTTTGAACTCCCAAAGCAGCAATTCAGTGATTGTTTTGAAGGCAGCAAAATTCTTATTTGAAATTATTTGAAAGGCTAGATAAACCCTGCTAATCCCTTCCCTGATCCTATAGTCTGGGTGTTCATCAAAGAACTGGGAAGGGTTTGCTCAGTGGAAACAGTTTTTGGTGCCTCGCTGTTTGTAACTGATTCAGGAGCAAATTAACTGGGTTTGTGTTAATGAGCCACGAATTCTCTGGGCATCTCCTCCCTGCCAGCTGCTGGGGGTGCAGAGTGGCAGTTTTAGGTTTCACCTGGGGAATCAGAGCACAGTTTACATCAGGAAATCCCCTAAAATTGTGATCCCGCGGGGTGGCAGGAGGCAGCTGGCACCTGGCACAACTCTGCTCTCCTTTAAAATACTCCCAAAAAATTCGTGTCTCTGTTTTGGCCGAGAATTTTTTTGTTGCTCCTGAAGTTTGAAGTGAAAAGACAATTTGCTTTTGAAATGAAGAGTGCAAAGTGCCCAGCAGTGTGAGCTGCTCCTGCAGCTGTCCTGCCCTGCAGCTCCTGGTGATGAGTGGGAATTCAACTGCTAAATGGGCTCAGGGCTTTTATTTAGTTGTGCCCTGGAATTAAGTGGCCCAGAGCACAACAAGGCAGAGCTATTATCCAAAAAAAAAAAGGGGCTTTCCCCAAATTCTGCAGAGAGAAATGCTCAGTGAAGAGCAGAGGTGTTGTTCCTCTGTGTGGGATGTCACTGGGACACTCTCTGAGCTGGGGCAAACATTTCAAGCTGCTGGAAAAGTCCTTAAAATGAGCCCAAATTTCTGGTTTTATCACCTGGTTCTGGCTGGCCTGGAAAAGTTTAGGTTGTTGCAACAGTATTTTGAAGCTGTGTGTGTGGTGTACTGGGAATTGGCTTTACCCTGTTGGCTTTTCCTTGTTTTTCTCACTCTCTTCCTTGGAAAAAAAAAAAGCAAAAAAAAAAAAGCAATAAAACTGCTTTGTCAGCTGCCTGTCAGCATGACAGGAATCCTTTCCTCTGGATAACGATTTTATAGGGAAATTTGTATGCAAATCACCGAGCCAAGCTTTTAAAAATAAAGTGTGCAGCAGTTGCTGACAATATAGTGTGGCATTTTATTAAAAAAAAAATAGATTGGGGAAAGTTCCATATTTTTTTAAGAAGTAGGTGTTTGAGCAAATAATGGAGGTACTTTTTAAAAATAGGAATGTAAATGCTGCAGTTTACACAGGTGGCACATATGGATTGTATCTTTGGCTGTGGTGGTTCAGTTTGTCTTCTCAAAGTGTGTGTGCAGTAACTCTTCCATCTCCTCCCACCTGGCTTATGGGGATCCTTTTTTTTCTCTGCTTTCTAGTGCATCAGGAGTGAATCAGCTTCCCAGAACTGCAGTTAATTCGGGAATCTTTTATTCCAAGTGGATCTGTGAGATGTAGGAAATGCAGTTTGGGCCTTTTCTGTGGAGGGAGATCACAGCTGGAGGCTGCTGCCCTTTTAGAATTTATGGGATTTCTACCAAGAGAGGCACTGGGATGTTTTGTGAGGATTCAGTCTGGAGTGAGCTCCCCTGGCACATCTGTGCTCACCTGCAAGGGGGGGGATTTTTAGGCTCAGAGCACCAGGACACGTGTAAATAATCCTATACAGATTTGTGCAGTGCAAAGCTTGTTTTTACATGTAAACATTTCTCCTGGAAGGGTTAAATCATGGCATTCTTTGGTTCTTCAATTATTTCCTGCTTCCAGTACTGGGGCTGCCTCATTTTGCACATGATAAACTTGCCTCATCTTTTAATATGATTCTTCAAAAAACCAAGTGCTGTTTCTGTGGTATTGTATTACCTGAATCATCCTATTTAACTTTTTTTTTTAAAAAAAAAAAAAAGTTATAATTTCTAATTGTTCTGTTCCTGTGTTCTTTTGCTGGTGTGTAATTAAAAAAACAGGAAATTTTCTTTCCCTGGTTATTTAATATTTTAGCTGCCTGTAAATATTTCTTGTTAAGTGCTCTGGAATGTGCTGTAGAAATTGTATTAGCTCAGTTTAAAGCATTGTTTGGAACCCATTTTGGTTGCTTATTTCTATTAAATTAGAAAAATCATTCTTTCAATTTGAGTTTCTTTCTTGCACTTCATCAGGCACGGATTCACGCCTGGCAAAACGCTTCCCTGACAACACCTGACGTGTGGAAATGGGGTGAAATTTGGGCTGCAGGAGCCCAGGTGAGCCCAGCTGAGGCTGCAGGAAATGATTTGTCACTTTTGTCTACACCTGGGCGTGAGACACCAAGGTCTGGAGCTCTCTGGACCTTTTGCAGGCAGTGAAAAAGCTGCACACCTGGAATTGTGCCGTGCCCCCTCACCTGGGGCTGCAGTTTGGAGCCTTGAGCTGCTCCCCACCACGGGGAAATCCCATTTTTGGTGTGGATGTTGCTGCTGGAGCAGAGTCCTGATTTCCCTGCTTGGAACCAAAGGCAGAAGTGAACCTGGCAGCTCTGGGGCCGTGGACAAGCTCAGCTTTTGAGAGGAGTCCTGGAGTCTTGGCAGCTCCTGCAGGGCCCAGCTGAGCACAGAGCTGCCAGAAGGAAGGGGAGTGAGTTTGCACCTCAGCTTAAATTCCCTTGGAATAATTTCTCTGCAGGCACTGAGGGAGAGCTCTGGTGAGCTGGAATGCCTCCCCAGCCTGGGGGTGTGTCTGAACTTCCAAGGCCCAGGTGAAGGCTCTGAGCCAGGCAGGTCTGTTATGTACCAGTAGCTCCCTTCAGGCTGTGGCTCATAACAAATTCCAAGTTTTTCTCTCTCTCTTTGTTTATTCTTTAAGTGCCTGTGGTGGCTGAGCATCACAGAGGCTCCTCGATGAGAGGAAAAGGTTCAGTGAGCTTCACTGAAGCTTCTGTTCCTGCTCAAAACAAAGAACACCTGCATCCACTGCTGCTCTTGCTGGGCTCTGCTCCCTGCCCAGAGGAACAGGTGGTTTGCACCTGAACTTTTGCACTTTCAGCCCAAACCTTGGCAGCACAGCCTGGAGCTGGCTCTGCACTGCTGGGCACCAGTGAGGCTGAGTCCCCTGGAGCTGGCAGAGGGGCAGGGGGAGATCTGGGAGGGGGTTTTGTTTCTCTTTGCCAGGAGCTGCCTGGCTGTGTGCTGAGCACTCCCAGCCGCCCCAGCCCATCTGCTGCAGCTCTTTTGGGTGTTTGGGGCTGGCTTTTGTGGCTGGGCTGGCATCTGGCATTTCAGTTCCTCTGTTTGACTCCGCTCAGGCTTGCTTGGATTTTCTTTCTCTTAATGCCCGGGGTTTAATTCTCCTGGCTTTAATTAATTCTCCTGGCTTGCTCCAGTGACACTGAGCTGTTCACCCCCTCACTCAGAGCTGCGCTTCAGCTGCCAGTTTTCATTTCAGCCCAGGGTGAAAAATCCCATCCCAAAATCCTACCAAGGATTAGAAACGGCTGCTCAACAACCCCTTGCTGCCATCGTAGAATTCACATCTGTCACAGAATCCCAGAGTGGTTTGGGTTGGAAGAGACCTCAAACTCCTCAGTGCCATGGCAGGGACACTTTCCACTATCCCAGGTTGCTTCAAGCTCCATCCTACCTGGCCTTGGGCACTTCCAGGGGTGCGGATATCTCTGGAGACACAGATGGGTTTGGAGTTACTGCTGTCTGAGGGTTGGATCTTCTCCAGAGCACTGGCCTTCCTTCCCCTTATTCATCTCCCTCCCTTGGAGTTTGTGTCTCCAGGCAATCCCAAATGTAAGTCCTTTATCTTCCCTCTCTGCACTGAGTGTTTCCAGAGGAAGGAGATGCTGCAGCAGCCAGTGCTGGCAGCAGGGCCCCAGCTCAGGGTGAATTCTGCTTCCCAAATGAAGACAGATCTGCCAGCCTGGGGTTGAAGCAGCTCAAGAGCACAGGGAAGGTGCCGAAGGCAGTTCAGAGGTGGGGTGGTATTAGAAAGCACGCTGGTTGTGTCTGAAGAGAGAGATGATCTGAAGACCAGGATACTTTTTGGGATACGTGGTTTATTGGTTGTGGGAAGGCAGCTTAACTGGGAAGAGTTTATAGGTTTAAAGGGACAGGGATTTAGGAGCAAGTAAGAGTGCAAGAGAGAGATTTTCTTGTTACATTTTATTTTAACTTTTTTTTTATCGTGAATATTTTAATGAGCATCAACTAATCACTTCTAGATACAAAACCTACAGAATCTACATACAGCCTATGGGAACTACAGCATTACAATACTACTCTACAGACCAAAATCCTGAAAAACCACCTTATCCCTGATACCTGAGAAGGTCCAACCCTTTATTCATCCTTTTGTCCTGGCAAGGGTGTCACTGACTCACCCAGCTAAGTCTTTTCAGCTAACCTAATCACTCTCTTCTTGCTTAGCGTCTTACAGTTCAAATTTTGCCTCTAATTTTATTCTTCTCGTAGGTTTTACAGTTCAAATTTTGCCTTTAATTTTATTCTTCTCATAGGTTTCATACTCTTAGAATCTTTTACTAATAAATCATCTCTGCAGGGCCTAGCTACTTCATCCTCTCCAACAGGGTGGTTATCTCTGGATAACCCACACCCCCTGCACGACCACGGCGTGTCATCCACGCACCATCCCGCCGGGAACCCGCGAATTAAAACCGCAAATTGAACTGCTCAGCTCCTAAAAGCTCCTGCGCGGGTCGAGTCAGCAGATGGTGCTGTGAGCCACGCCGGGCTCCGGGAGAGCAGCAGCTTTTCCTGGGGAGGAAACTCTTAGCTCTGTGCTCTGCTGAGGGCACCGGTGCTGCGGGGCTCGGGAAGGAGCTTTGGCAGGAGGGGTTTGCTGGGAGTCAGGAGCTCTGCCCTGTTGCCATGTGCCTACCATGTTTTGGTTTTGGGAAATGCTGTTCCCAAGCACGTTCTTGGTACACAAAGTCACACAATGTAAACTACCCTGTGTTTCCACATCTGTTCCCAGAGGAGGGACTTCGTGTGGTGGTCTCTGGAACTGACCAATGGTTCCCAAAGGTCCCACCTCTAAGATGGGTACATCTGAAAAAGCATAAAAGTAGTAGAGAAATAAACCGTGCGTCCCTGTTGGGGAGGATGAAGTAGCTAGGCCCTGCAGAGATGATTTATTAGTAAAAGATTCTAAAAGTATGAAACCCACAAGAGAAATAGAATTAAAAGCAAAGTTTGAACTGTAAGCATGGACAGGAAGAAGGTGATTAGACAGCTGAAAGGGCTTGGCTGGGTGAATCAGTGACACCCCTGCCAAGACAAAAGGATGAATAAAAGGTTGGACCTTCTCAGGTATCAGGAATAAGGTGGTTTTTCAAGATTTTGGTCTGTAAAGTAGTATTGTAATGTTGTAGTTCCCATAGGCTGTATGTAGATTCTGTAGGTTTTGTATCTAGAGGTGATTGGTTAATGCTCATTAGAATATTCACGATAGAAAGAGTTAAAATGGGATGTAACAAAGAGCTCGGCCTCTTTGCACCCTCTCTTTGCGCGCCTTCCCTTGGACCCTCTTGGACTTTGCACTGGATCCCTGGACCCTTCCCCAGTCAGGCTGCCTCCCCACGACCAATAAAGCACGTGTTCCAAAGAGTGTCCTGATCTTCAGATCATCTCTCTCGCCGGACAACCAGCGTGCTTTCTAATAGGTCCCTTCCCTTCAAGGGGCCACGCAGCCTCTTCTGAATCCCTCCCTGCCTCGTTCATTGTGTCCCACAGCGACTCTGCCCTGCAGCATCTGCCACCCCTCGCAGAGCCCTGCTGGGCTGGGGTCTGGGGAACCTGGGGGAGGTTTTTTCCTCCCTTCCTTCCTGGAGTGCCTCTAATCGAATAACTCCAAATTTCCAGAGGGAATGAATAGCCAGGAGAGACTCAGAACACACAAGGAGAGAACCACCCCCTGCCAGGGGGCTCAGCCCTGGAGTTTTGGGTCAAAGCAGGCCCTGCAATGGATGTGGGGTGTGTTGATCCTGCTTGGAAAGCGAGTGTTAATAACACCTGTGAGGTGGGCTGGACTTTCCCCGTGTCCATCTCCTGTCCTGCTGCCCTGCACTGAGTAGAAAGGGAGGGTGGAACCACCTGGAATGAGTTGAGGAGCAGGCAGAGCCAAAACTGGGAATACTGAGACATTTTGGCTCTTCCTTCACTACTCACTGGAAGAGCTGATGGGGCTGTGGGTGCCTGTGTGTGGGCTGGGTCTCCCTCCTGATGAAGCTGCAGCGTGTTCCTGGTTTCCATGCTCTCCTGCCCTCTGGAAAACCTGATTAATCAGTGTGCAGTCATCATTCACTCCTCTGCTCTGCTGTCTGGGGGTTCTCTTTCCCAGTTTGGTGCCCAGAGCTCAGCCTGGTCTTTGTTAACTCCTCCTTTTCCCAGTTCCCTTTCCCAGCAGATCTGTGCTGGGTGGTTCAGGGGGTGACTCTGGACATGTCAAACCAGTTTAATCTCCTGCCCAATTATATCAGCCTAATTCTCCTGCAGATACAGACCCAGGTTCCTTCTGGTGGCTGAGCAGAACATCAGTGTGCCAGGCCATCTTCTTTGCTGCTGGCTGTTGAAAACTAAATTCTGTGGGCAGTAATTCAGTTATGCTGGTGGGTCTGGAGGCTCTGTCCTGCCCTGTGGTTCCAAGGAGCTCTCTCCTTGCCTCTCCTGGGTGATGGGCACAGCAAGTGGCTTCACAGGGAGATTTCTGGCTGCAGAATCGTGGCTGAAATGTGATTGATGGGGGCCACATTTGTAAGATGACAGAGCTTCACCCAAATCATGACCTGCACCCCCAGCTACCTGATGAGTTCCTTCTTCCTTTTGACTTAACAATGTTCTTTCCTGTTTGCTCCTGAGCCCTCAGAGTCACAGAATCACAGAGTGGTTTGGGTTGAAGGGACCTGAAGTCCATCCCACTGCAGGCCTGCCCTGGGTGCTGGGTTCAGGGGGCAGTGCTGGGGGGATGTCTGACTGTCAGCTCAGCAGAGGAACTCAGCAAACAACTTTCTGCCAAAGCTAAGGGTGTCCTTGTCTCTTGTCATTTAGAGCCTTGGGGAATAATGCTATCAGTAAGTAAAGATATTTAAGCAAAAAAAAAAAGAAAAAAAAAAAAGGTCCCAGTGAACTCTTTTGGCCCTGAGATCTGATGCTGACAGGAGCAGCCACCACCCCACAGAGTCCCCTACACCATCCCTTGGCCCTCAGCCTTTTCTCCAGGGTGAGTTCTCCTAGGCTGGAGCCTCTGTGTTTGGTGGAGCAGCCTGTAAATTTTCTTCTGGGAGTGCTCAAGGCTGGATGGGACTTGGAGCAACCTGGGGTAGTGGAAGGTGTCTCTGCCCATGGCAGGGCCGGCACCTGGGTGAGATTTAAGGGCCTTTACATTCCTTTGCTGTGGGCTCTCCTGCTCTGCCCGTGGGCAGCTGGCAAGGACACCCTCACTCCAGACTGATGCCCCTCTTCTGGGGGATGTGGAGCTTTGGGAAAGAAGATGCAGCAGAAACCAAAGCTGGGAAAGGCCCACGTGCTGCCTGGCTCAGCTGAACCCGATTATTTCTCCACAAGGGTCCTTGGGGACACCACTGCCAGCACATCTGTCATTTAGGATTCTGTCTGTTGTCACCTGTGGAAGGAGATTATTAAGTAGTGGAGTGATTGACAAGGGCTTTCTCTTTTTTCTCTTTTTATTAATAGGAGCATTGCAAATGCTGCTCTGGGCTCCCAGGGGAGCTCCCTGCAGAGGATGCTCTGAGGGTGAGCTGGATGTGTAAACAGCTCCTCCACGCAGAGCCACACGTCTCTAACCTGAAAAAAAACCCACTTGGATTGTTGGTTGTAGGTCTCATGAAAGAGGTTTGGGATGGTTGAATGGGATGAGCTGGGAATGGCTGTGACCCACACCACAGTCCCAAGGGCTGGGAGGTCCTGGGAGAGCAGGAGAGACAGGGACAGGTCAAAGATTTGGGAAGCACCAGCCCAGGAGAAGCAGCTCCTGCACATCCGTGCTCCTCTCTGGAGGCTGCTGGAGCAGGTTAATCAAAGAGCTCTCAGGTTTCTTTTCACGTGTTAATATTCTCCTGAAATAAAAACATTACAGCACTTTCTCTCCGAGGCACAATTGTACACCATAGGTTTTGTTTTCCCTCTTATAAAATACTGCTATTTTTATTACTTGTATTTCCACTGGGAGAGATAAAAATAACCAGAATACAGCAAATACTTTGTTAGCACACTGGGGAAAAACAAAAAAAAAAAAACAAAAACCCAAACCAGCTTATAACTCCTTATTTCCCATTACAGACAGCAACTTAGAGTGGTTTTTCCAAAGGGCTGAGATTAAGGATATCCTGCTTTGCTTCTTTGTTTCCATGAAAACACTGGGGGTTTAAAGCCTGGGTTAATTCCAAGGAATGTTGGGGTTTGGGACCTCCTGCCCTCTCTGCCAGGTGTTCCTGGAAGGTGGCTGCAGATGGATGTGTTCAATCTCTGGCTGTGCAGACACATGGAATTTATCCAGGGCCTTTCATCCAACCCCCTCTCCTCTCCTGATGGAAATGCTGCTGAGATAAAGCCATATGCTCTGTGGCCTGGGGATGTTTCCAATCTAAAGATCTCTCATTTCATGGCTGCTGGAGCTGGGGATCAATGGCCAAAGCCTGGTCCTGCTCTGGAAGCCCTGAATGCCACCTGCAGCCTGCTGGGATTAAATGTCAAAGGGCTCCTCCTGCTTCCCTGAGCTGCAGTGGCTGAGGAGGATGTGAGAGCAAAGGCTTCCCAGGAACCTTTAGCACTTTATAACCAAGGACAGGTTTTAATCTCTCTTCTGGGTTCTGGCACCAAAGCTTTATTGGCCTTCAAAGAAAGTGCAGTCTTTTAAAAATAAATTATGCAGTGACACTGGTAGAGGTGTCCATGGCACAGAAGGCTGAAATGAGACCCTAAAAGCAGCAGTTTTTCACCTGCTCTCAGAGAAAAGATGTGTTAATATTGATCATTAACATTTAGGCAAAGGCCAGCTTGAGCCTTCTGACAGCTCTGGACCAACAACAGCCACTCTGAGCTGGGGGAGGTTGGATTAACTCCTTGAGTCAGGGTGAGGAATTGAAATGGGTCTAATCCAGTGATTTGCTGCCATAATCTTCCTGAAATTTATGTCTTAAATAAGCCCAGCTTGCCAGGCTGACAGAGGCTGAGAGCCCTGGGTGGCACCAGGATGCCAAATCATGGAATCGTGGAACACCCTGAGCTGAAAGGATCCACCAGGACCATCCAGCCCAGCTCCTGGCCCTGCACAGACACCCCCCAAAATCTCACCTGGGCATCCCTGGCAGGGCTCTCCTGGAGCCTCGGGGCTGTGCCCATTCCCTGGGGAGCCTGGGCAGTGCCAGCACCCTTTGGGGAAGAACTTTTCCCTGATCTCCAACATAAACACCCCTGGCACAGCTTCAGCTGCTCCCTGGGACCTTGAGCAGGGGCCCAGGCCAGGCTCTCACTTCATTCATTTCATTGAGGCTGTGGCTCATGTTAAAGGCAGCTGGGGAAGGTCAGAGCTCCCTGAGCTCTCAGGACAATGGCTTTGAGCACAGCTCAGCTGATACCATCAGCCATCTGATGCTGCTGGAGCAGAAATGGCTTTTCAGAGCTTCCAGCCCTGCCAAGTCAGGCTGCGACTCTTCACCTTGAGGATATGCAAAGATCCCAGGTCACTAAAATGCGTTTCAGAAGTCTCACCACCAGGAAGGAGCTTTTGGTGGCAGTCCTGCCTCTGGAACTCTTCCTGCCTGGATGCACACAGCCCCAGAGCCACCGGCCTTGTGTGCAACACAGCACATTCCAAGATGCCTCTTGGAATCGGAGCTTTTCAGGACACAGAGCCACATTTCCTTGCCCTGAATATCCAAGGAAGCCAGCCCTGCACAGAATGCCTCGCTGGCACTGCAGGGCAGGAGCTGGCAGCAGGGACTGCCACCCCCCGCCACTGTGGCCTTTGGGCTGAGCAGTTTCCTCCCAGGCTGTGCCCAGGAGGAAAATGTGTTATTTATCTTTCAACTCCTCATCTCAGAGTGTGCTCGTGGTGCAGCCCAGGGATTTTCATTTTAGGCTACAAATTCAGCACAATCCTTCCTTCCCTTCCCTTCCCTTCCCTTCCCTTCCCTTCCCTTCCCTTCCCTTCCCTTCCCTTCCCTTCCCTTCCCTTCCCTTCCCTTCCCTTCCCTTCCCTTCCCTTCCCTTCCCTTCCCTTCCCTTCCCTTCCCTTCCCTTCCCTTCCCTTCCCTTCCCTTCCCTTCCCTTCCCTTCCCTTCCCTCCTCCCTCCCTCCTTCTCTTTTCCCCCCTTTTTTTCCTCCCTTCCTTCCTGGAGTGTCTCTAATCGAATAACTCCTCCCAAACCCCAAATTTCCACAGGGAATGAACAGCCAGGAGAGACTCAGAACACACAAGGAGAGAACCAGCACCTCCTTTATATTTCTGCTGCTGCTCTGTGCAGCAGATTTGATACTCAGCACCAAGTAATTGGTTTTTAAACAAATTGTTTTGGACTTCAACTCATTCTACCCTCGCCGTCTCCATAGGATAAGCCACTCTGCACCGTGCAGGTGAGGGGCAGGCAGGAATGAGGGGAAGCTTTTGGATTTCTGGCTACTCACACACCTCCAGCCCCCCTGGAGCAGTGTGTGGAGGGGCTGCAGTGCACGTTGTGTTTATCCACAGATGACTCGGCGCCGTTGCCAAAGGATCCAGATCCGCGTCATTTTTCCTGGCAAGGAGCTCTGGATCCTTTGTGAGCTGTTTCCAATTATTATATTAACTGGGAAAGTAAACAATGCCATGCTATTAGATAGGGCTGGCACGAATAAATGCTGCTGCTCCCTCTCCAGACTTGATTATTATTAAGAAATAAAAATATCAGCTTCAAATAGATCCTAATGCGGATTAAATGAACAGCGCGTTCTGTCTTAGCTGGACAAATCTATCTGGGACTCCAACTCAGTAGCACACATTCATGGAATTATGGAATGGTTTGGCTTGGAAGGGATCTTCGAGCTCATCCACCTCCCCCTAGCCCAGGTTGCTCCAGCCCCGAAATAAATCCCCTCCAATGGATGTGTCTGGAGCACACCACCCTCATTAATCCAAATGCAGCACAATAGGAAACCTCCCAGTTCCTCAAACCCTTGTGCAATGCTGTCTCTGGTGCTTGGCTTCAGCTTTACTGCAGGGAAAACGATCCTCTTTTGTCCTTCTCAGACTTTAGGAATTTTCCCACTCCCTGCCTCGCTCACTGAGCAGCCTGGAGCTGCCACAAGCTGCAGTTTTCCTTCTTTCCTTGCACTTCTCATTCATTTTGTGCTCTTGTCCGCAGGGATCATTTCAGAGGCAATTCAAGAGCTGCTGTGCTGCCTGTAACTCATTCCTCTGTTCAGTCTGTTGAGCCACTTTCCCCTGAAGTTTACTCCACTCCCAACCCTTGTGGGGTTGCTGTTGCTGTGTTGAACTGTTGGCTCTGCCTCTGGACAGGAGCAGGGGGGAGATAAATGCTGCCCTCAGTGCCAAGGGAATGCAGCTGCAGGGAAAAGCTCTGCCAGACACAGGAAGCCCAAAATGCCAGGGTGGATGTGGATGAGACAACACCACCGAGCCCCTGCAGAGACCATTAGTTCTGCCAGCTCCCTGGGATTTGGGGAATTGTCTTCTACTCATGCTGGGAAGTGGAAAAACAGCTCAGGGAGCAGTTTGGCCTCCAAGTGCCGGCTCAGTCTGAGGCAGCTGGAAAAAGGAAGCTCTGGCCAGCCCAGGAGCTGTGCTGAGCTGCCCTGAGGGGTGCAGGGAGCTGCAGGGTCTGGGGATGGGATCTGGCTTCTGGGGCAAAGCAGGTGCTTCCCATCAGGACATGAGAGGGAAAATCTGTATCCCAAGTGCTGGGTGTGTGTGGATGTGGGAGAGGAGAATTGGGAACCAGAGTTCCTGCTTGGGAAAAGCAGTGTTTGGATTTTCAGCTGCCACCTGGCTCTTTCCCAGCCTTCTGTGCTGGCCAATAAAGAGTGTGTACGACATAAATTCAAGGGTACAAGGTGTAAAAAGAATCTGGTTTTTTTGTTCTGAAGGAATATTTGTTGAGAGTATGGATGCAGCATCTTCTGTTATTGGAATCCAGCGAGGCTGGAATCCTCTGATATGTAAATCAAGGTGAGTATTTGACCCAAGGTGACTTTAAATTTAAAAGTAAAAGTTCTTGGTATTACCCTTGTAATAAAATTAGCCTTTCCCCCCCCAAATAATTTAATTTTATTATTGATTTCTGTGTTACAAGCTCTCAATTGGGCATTAACCTTTTTCGAAGAGTTTAGCTGGGGTGGTTTTTTTTGTCTGTTGAAATCTCTTTAAGATAAATTCAAATCTCAAATGCAAGACTTGACTGATACGTTCCAGGCAGTCCTCCCTTGGTGCCAGGCAGAAACTGTTGCTGGGCTGGAGACATGACGTGATGCCTGGGGCTCACTGCATCCCCTTGGGTACAAATCCTTTGGGTTTGGGACTCAAATGCCCCGGGGCAGGCAGTGAAAGGAGGAGCAGAGAAGAGGAGCTGTTCCCTCCCCAGCCAAGTAGATGTTGCATGGACCCAAATCTCAAGTCTGAGGCACAATTTGAACCTCAAGCTTCTTAAAAGAATAATTGGGTGGGTGGGTTTAGGGAGTTTCTCATCGAAATGACAAATGTGATGTAATGCAAACTCTACCTGAGCTTCATCTCTGGTAAGTCACTGGGTTAGCTGCCAGGGTCTGAAGCCCTCCCCAGCAAACACAGAGCTTTGCTGGTGTTGGCTTGCAGGTGACAGGTGACAAACACCTTCAGGAACAGCTCCCAGTGTGCAGCTCAGCCTCAGCCTGTTCACAGCAGCAGCTCATGATGGAGCACTGGCCAGCTCAGGGGAGTGTCTAATTAAAAGTCTCTCTTTGTGACCAGTTCCTGGGTTAATAAAAGGTTTCACTCGCGTTGTCCTGGCAACAGAAGTTTTTGGGAGGAGCAGAGCTTGGCGGGTAAGTCGCTCTGCCAGACGCAGGTGCCACGTGGGACAGGAGGGATGTGGTGCTGATGGTCTGGCCAAGGAGGGACCAGGGTGGCCAAAAGGGCCCTGGTGCAGCTTTCCAGGGTGTTGAGCAATGCCTTTGTGCTCCTCAGGTGCCTTTATGTCACACCAGCCCAAGAGCTGGAGGAATTATCCAGCCTGGGGATGGGTATGGAGCAGGTTCTGTGCTGTGCTGGGTGCTGGCGTCACCCCTGGGATACTGGTGCTGTGACAGCTCCCAGTGCTCCAGCAGGTCATTAACAGGGAGCACAAACAGGATCTGAGCACACCCTGCTGTGCTGTGGGGCTGAGGGACCCGTGCAGCCTCAGCCCTGGCTCTCCACAACGCTCATTAGGTTTGTACAAGCTGCAAGAACTCATCCTGCTGTACATAATTTTAATTGCCTGCTCCACAATTGCCTGTCAAATATATGCTGTGTCGCGTGGCATGACCTGCCTGCTAAATTGCAACAGGAATAAAAGAATACTGCAGAAAGTAAAAGGGGGAAAAAAAATCTAATTATGGACTAGAATGGCGTTCTCAATCTCTATTGCCATCTGCAGCCTGGTGTGCTAGGACCAGCACAAACAAATCAATAAAACCTGCAGCTTTTCTCCTGCTGCCTTTGGCAGTTGTAAGTAGTTTGTGCAGTGTTTGTGGGAGCACTCTGGTTCCTCCTGTCTGCTGAAGAGCTGTCCTCAGCCAGGAGGTTTCACCGCTCTTTTTATTTGCAAAATCCAGGCTTGGGACGCGAAACTCCTCACCTGGAGAGAGGGCAGCAGCGAAAGGGTTAAAAGGAATTATCTGGGCTGCAGCTTTAATACGTCTCTCGTGTGGAGGGCACGAAACTGAGTTTGGTAGGAGGTTCTTTGTCTGGAGCAGCCTTGGCAGTAAACAGAGCTGTGATCTCAGAGGCAATGAGGCACCGGGAGCGCCGGGGGCTGCAGGCTCCGGCTCCGAGCAGGGGCCCTGGGGCAGCTCCGGGTGTCCCAGCAGGTGCTGCCACGCCAGAGGATGGAAGTGGAGTGAAGCTGCTCCTGTGATGAGCTCCGAGCCCACCCTCTCCTCCTAATCTGAGTTTCCTAGAGAGCAGAGGGAGCGGAGGATGCGGAGAGGGCGATGAGCGGTCCCAGGGAGGACGGCCGCTGTCGCAGGGCCATCAGCATCCTCACCGAGCTGTGCCAGAAGAAAAGCCTGCCCAGCTTGGACCTGGACACCTGCAGGGAATTCCTCCTGCTGCCTTCTGACCAGAGCCTGATTATCTCCGAGCCAGGTACGGCCCCTGCTCCCGTCTGCTGGAGGGTGCTCGTGAAGGCAGGAGGGACATCCAACCCCTACAGGGGAGGAAAATGTTTGGGAGCCCCATGTTAGACCCAGAGGTTGGTCCTGGTACCCCTCTGGGAGGGTTCCTTCCCTTCCCATGTGTTCATGGTGAAGATTTGGGTCAAGTCCTGCCTCACCTGTTGATGTGGAACGGGATGGCTGCATGGGGGCACAGCCGGGATGTTCTCTGGGCTGCTACAGGAGATAAAGTTCCTGTGAAAGTTCCTTTCTCAAAAACAAACAGACTCCTGAGCTGTATGAAACAAAACCAAACAACCAAAAAGTACTAAAGAGCCCACTTAAGCCACTGGGATGGCAGGAACTGATTGGTGCTATCCCAGTTTGAGAAATGGAGGGACTCCCATGGATTTCTGTTCATCACTAAGGGATCCTGATATCCTTTCATGTCTGCGTTCTACCATCCCTGAGAATTGCCTGAGTTTCTCCTGGTCAGGTTGTAGAGTTGGGGAGGGATTCTGGTGTGTCAGGGATGAGTCAGGAGCAGGGATTCTGCTCCAGGAGCAAAGGGGCAGCTCCGTGTTGCAAAGTGGGGAATTCTCACAGCTGCTCACTCCAGAGAGATCTCCTGCTGTCACTTCAGAAGACATTGGCAGGGGCAGCTGGAACCCCAGGCTCATGTGCTGAGGAGCAAAACCCCAAATCTCACAGCTTTTAGAATTGTTGGTAACCTGCTGAAAGTCGTTTGTGTATTCCAACATTTTCATAGGGGGCTTCTTCCAAGGTTCCTGTGGGCAATGATCTGTAAATCCAATGGATCTCACAGTGTTTTTTACAGCATGAGTTGCACAAACTTTCCTCCTCTGCTGAGCACGCTGTGCAGAGCCCCTGTGCAGCACCACTGCCCATCAATCCCTGTCCAAGGCTTTCTGGGTCACCTTTCCTCCCTTTCTCCTGCCCCTCTCTGCCAGTGTCTCTTGCTGGGATGCAGCTGGCACCCCCAGGGCACAGGGCACCAGGATTCTGCCAGCCCTGGGTTTGCAGTGGTGCTGCCAGCACTGCTTTGCTGATATCTCCAGGCAGACCTGTTCCTTTCACATCCCACTTCGCCTGTAACTTCATTCTCTTCTTAAAATGAGTTTGTTTTATACCTGCCTGTTCTGGAGGCCTCTTACCATGGCTGGTTGTGTCCTTACACATCACATCCCGTGCAGCACTTTTCTCTATTGCTAGTAGAGCAAACAGCTTGCAAACTTATTGCATCGACTTGGACTTCTTTACCTTGCACCACAATTAACATTTTCCTGACTCTGCAGCAGAAATACTGCTCTTGTTCTGTCCACCCTGATATGACAGATCTGCATTTGTTTGTGCAGCCTGTCCAGGACCTCGTGTCCAGGTCGGGATCACATCATCATCATCTGCCTTTAGCAGGGTGAATGTCTGTGTGCTCTGAGCTGTGGTTTGAGTGGCAGCCCCAGGGCCCCGGGCGAGCTGTGCTGGGCTGGCTGCACGAACAGCCAGGGCTGTTGTCTCTGCTCTGCACGACTGGGCCCATTTTTATGTCTAGACAGCACTAGGGACACAGTTTGGGCCTGACATGTACAAACATTTCTCAGTTCCTGGCTGTAAAGCTGCTCCAGCAAGGGGGGAAAAAAAATCTGTTTTTATCAAGTGTTAACTAACACAGCTGCAGAGGTACGATGCCTTCCCCAGCAGTGTCTGGATGTTTATTTAATTATCTGCATTGATGCTTTTGTCCCTTTTATCCTGAAGTCTCACGTTGAGCAGATTTGCTCAATGCTCAGTGCTCAGAGCCAGGCAGCCCAGCCTCACAAAGGCAGGCAGAGGGAAGGTGGGGCTGTGTGCAGGTGAGCAGATGGCAGCAGGCAGGTGCTGTGTCAGGAGCAGGGCAGAGGAGCCCTGGCTCCTGCTGGAGGGTCCCCAGCAGCCAAACACTAAATCTGCTGGAGTCAAACTGGCCTTATTTGTCATCATCATGTGGAGTCTCCGGCTTCTCGGGCAGTTTGTTGCCTCCTGGATAAATCTATTAATTACTGGCTGGGTCAGCTTGGCTTGTGGAGTGTCCTGCTGAAGTTCAGGTGAAGGGAAGCACTGCCAAAGCTGGAGCCAGGCTGCTCCTGCACAGCTCAGCACAGTTTGGTCTTTTCTGCTGTTTCATGCATGGGGATGGGGGGCAGCATCCTCGGGGAATGTGTGGAGCCAGGTATCATCAGCCTTCCTGAGCTGCATCCAAGAGTGGAAAAAAACCCTGTGAATATAAAAATATTGCTAAATAGTTTATGTAAGAGTAAGTTTTTGTGCAGTGGTTGATTTTTTTTTTTTAAACCATTCTGGACTGGGTGGCTGGAAGGGCTGCTGTGCACGGAGTGGCTGCACCTCTACTCCCGGGTTATGTAACAGCTGAGTCTCCTCCTCACAGCCAACAAGAGCAGCCGAGCTGCAGCATTTCTCTCGAGTACACCCAACAAAGGAGGATGGCAGGCTGCTGCAGCCAGACCTGTCAGAAAAACGAGGAGTTTGCCTGGGGAAGGCTCGGGTGCTGCTGCGCTGGTGGGGCTGTGAGGGGGAGCTGTCCCTGCAGCTGGGCCCGTGGCGGTGCCAGGAGCAGAACTGATCTCCTGGCTGTGGAACCCGGCATGCAGGAGCTGCAGGATCCTTTTCCTGTGCCTTTTTCTTGTGCCTTTTTGTTGTGCCTTTTTGTTGTGCCTGTCTCCAGCCCTCCCCCGGAGGGAGCTCCCTCCATCTGAGGGCTCTCTTCCCCGCCAGGCCTCGGCTGGGAGTGCCACCCCACTGCGGGCAGTGACACTGCCTCGGCTGTGGGGACAACATTTACCACAGGTGATGATGGCCTTCAAGAGGACGGGCTCATCCCTTCTGTGCCCTGGAGGGGCAGTGAGAGCTCTTGGATGTGGCTGAGAGGGTTTGTGGTGCAGCTGTGCTGAAGGGCAAAGGCCTTGGCTGTGGAGCAGGGGAGCCAGGCCCCCACAGGACCATGGGGACAATAATCTGTCCCCTCTTCCCCTGGGACAGTGATCTGTCACCTCTGCCCCTGGGAAAATGATTGTCCCCTCTGCCCCTGGGACAGTGATCTGTCCCCTCTACTCCTGGGACAGTGATCTGTCCCCTCTGCCCCTGGGACAATGATCTGTCCCCTCTGCTCCTGGGACAGTGATCTGTCCCCTCTGCCCCTGGGATGATGAACTGTCACCTCTGCCCTGGGACAGTGATCTGTCACCTCTGCCCCTGCGAGTGGAGCTGCAACAGGCTCTGGGGTCTTTGGGAAACAGGGTGCCCAGAGCAGCTGTGGCTGCCCCCGGATCCCTGGCAATGCCCAAGGCCAGGTTGGAGCACCCTGGGATCGTGGAAGGTGTCCCTGCCCATGGCAGGGGTGGAACTGGATGATTTTCAAGCTCCTTCCCACCCAAACCAGTCTGGGATTCCATGATTCTGTGACTGGAGCCGGCGTCTCATGACATTGATTTAAAAGATGATGCCTGGGCACAGGAAAGAGTTTATCCTGGGATCAAAGCATATCCAGGAGAAAACCTCTGGGTTTGATTTCTACCTTCAGCACATCTGTGCTGCGACTTTCTTTAACCAACCTAAGCTGGGGTTTTTTTGCCTTAGTGATCCCTTTGTCCGAAGCTTTGCTGCCCGGTGGAACCAGGGCAGGAGGCAGTGGGTGATGTGCAGAGGAGCTGCAGGTTGTCCCTGTTCATCTCAGTGTGGTGAGAACCCTCCTCAAATCCTTCCTCACGCACTGATCCACCCCAGCAAAACGCTCCTGTGCTTTCCTGCTGCAGGAGGAGAAAGCTGGAGTGAGAGGAGGGAGCAGGGCAGCTGGGGAAGACACAGAGCCAGAGAGAGCTTCTGCTGATCCGTGCTCCCCAGCACACAGTGTCAGCTCTCCTGTGTTCCAACCCCCGGTAATTCAGAGCACATTTACTGCCTTGCCCCTTGTGTGAACTGCTCTTTTTGAAGGTCCTGGTGCAGGCAGTACAGCTTGTACAGCGCTGAACACCCTCCTGGCACTTGGCAAAGACTATTAAAATGTTAAACCCAGCACAGAAGTGCTCTTGCTGCAGGCAGAAAAAGGGGGGAAATTCTGGGCAATAGAGGATTTTTCATTGCAGGAACATAGGTACAAAAAGACGGGGTTTTTATTGAGAATTTGGTTCTGGAGTATTTTGTGGGGAAAAAAAAAACCAACAAGAAACTATCCCCTGATAGATTAGCTTGACTAATGGGAGAACTGATGACACCCCCATTCATGGTTATGGGATGCCTTCAGCCACTACCTGTGAAATACGGGCATGTCTTGAATTTACTCACCAGCCATAATAACACACTTTTCTGAATCGCCATTCAAGTGTATTTTAAGTCAATATAACAGTAAACACGCTCCAAGCCACCCAGGCAAAGCTAATACTAATCACTGAAGCTTGAGTTTCCAGAGGCCTGGCATGTGAGGAGCAGCTCCTTGGGGCAAATATCTTTTTTATCACGGAGTAATGCACTCGCAAAATGGATCTTGCCTTTCCTCCCCAGGAAAGAGCCAGCCAGAGCTACGTGCAGCTCTTTAACCCAGCTAAACCAGGCTCGGATCCTGGAGGTATCAGATTCAAACCTTGCTGCCAAGAGGAAGGTTTGTAAAACCGAATTGAAATAAGGTTGAAACCGGCCGAGTAAATCGAGGAAAAAACGGATGAAATCGCCTGTCTACAGACATGTGTCTCTGCTGGCGTGCCGTGTGCGGATCTGTGGCTCTCCAGCTGCCTCCGGCTATGCTCTGTGATGGTCCCGGTAAATAAAATGCCCCTCTGGAGGAGCCGAGCGGAGTGTGCGTGTTCGGGAGGTGTGAGCACCTCTCTGCATAGGCGCAGCTTTGCAGCCTCCTAATTGCTGCTGCTCGCTTCGTTCCCGAGGCAGAGCAGGCAGGGAGGCTGCTCGTGTCTGTGGATCCGTGCGGACCCGGCAGGCTGTTCCCATGCAGCTGCAGTAGCCTCATGCATAGGCAGGGATCAGCATCCCCAACTCCATAGAAACAGCAGCGGGATTGCTGCCGGCGTTAATTGATGCGCGAGCAGGCGGCGGAGGAGCTGCCACCGCTCTGGTAAGTCCACATTTCCGAAGTTACTTTAATAATTCTCTTCCTTTTTTTTTTTTTTAATTTTTTTTTTTCTTAATAATACGAAGCCTGTTTTCGTAATTTCGCTTCGGGAAAATGCCTTTGCTGTTGAAACATTTTTCCCCCTCGCTCTCAGGATTCTCCCGAGGTTGCACTGAGAGGCAGGGTGTGCTTTGGGCTGGTTCAAACCAGGGCACAGCCCGGCTCGGATCTTCCCCACGGTGTGTGCTGGGCTGGCTCCGGGAAGGTGCTTGGTGTTCCTGCGTTTGCAGGTGTTTGTTGCTTGGCTGTGCTGGAGTTGCTGCACTCGCTGGATCATCCCCCGTGTGTGTGTGTTCATTGTGCAGTGATAAACCAGATCCAGAATGTGTCTGCTCCAATTGTTTGATTTAACTACAGCCTCAGCTCCCCTTGTTTTTTCCATAACTGTTTGTTCTCACTGCTCACATTTCCAGGTACAATCGAATGTTCCTTCTCAGGACCCCAGGTTTTCATCTCATCTTGGTCAGGGCAGCTTTTTCTACCTTTAATATTTGCTGTTTCTCTTTCAAAGATGACAATCTGTATTTCCCCTTTCCATCTGCTTGTTGGGAAATCGGGGATCTTGCCTGCGAGCGTTTCCATCCAGCGGACTCCCTGCCAGAGCAACCGCGCCGGCAGTTGTTGGGGAGAGATGCAATTAAGCCCCTCAGCCATGTGTTGTCTTTAATTATATTTGTACCTTGCAAAATGGCATCCTGGAGGGTCAAGGGAGGGGGGTTTTTAGAGTGATTGTCTATTAACTGTGCGTTTTCCCAGCCGAGGGGAGAAGAGAAAGTTCTCCTGCGGGGAGCCCTGCGCGCGGCGGAGCCGCAGCTGCTGGCTGAGGGTGTCTCTCTGTTTAGTTCAGTTTGTTGTGCTGTAGCAGGTTCATGTTTGACAACATCACAGCAAACTGTGCAGCAAAGCCTGAAGGCAGCACGCCAGGAGCTCCCTTCACACCAGCCCTCTCCAAACCATCCTTAAGGCACACGGCCCTGGACCGTTTGGAATAATAATTGCCCGGCAATTCTAGCCCCTGGTGTTGTAATAATCTGATTTTCTGTGAGTTTGTAGCTGCTGCAAAGAAATGAATATGGTTGTGTAGCACAGTGTGAGGTGACACCTCCTCAGTTTCTCTCTCCAGATGCAGCACTTCATCTCCTGGATGCTGGTGAGCATTTACTTGGAGTTATTTGATCCCAGCTCTGAATCCGGGCTCTGATCAAAATGCTCCTGCTGAAAGAATGGGGAGCTGTAGGGTATGGAGTGGTAGGAGCTGCTGGAAAAGGGTATCTCAGAATCCATTTAATCAATGTGGAGGATCAGGCAGCCCAGCCTGCACATTCCACTGCTGCACAGCAGCACATTGGAGGGGTTAAAGATCCCTGGTTTTGCTCCAAGCTAATGGAAGCAGCACCAGCAGCAGCAGCTGCTGATGGCAGGAGCAGAGCCATGGGGAGGAAGTTCCCTCCTCACTCAGGGCATCTTGAACAAAGAACTGCTCTGTTCCAAACCTCTGCATTTCGGTGCAGGGTGCCTGTACCAGCCAGGGGCTCCAGGCAGGTGAGTCCTTCCTGCTGCTCCATCTGAATCCAGCTCTGGATCCACCAGTGCTGCTCTGCCCATTGTGTGCTGGTGTTGGGAGCGTGACAAGTTGAGAGGCACAGAGGAAGAGGGACTGCTGTGGGTTTGTGTGACTGTTTTGGGGTCTAGGTGGCTCCAGTTAGCAGCTGGAGGGCACCAGGCTGGGTATCACCTGGCACCTGGAGCAGTTCTGGAAGAATCCTGCACCTCCAGTTTTGGGTTTCCCATGGGGCAGGTCCAGGCAATAAACTCATCCAAAGCATCTCAGGAGCTCAAGGAGCCCCTTGTGCTAGAGGGGCTCCATGTCCAGGGCAGGGCACACTCAGGAAAACCTCTGGGAAGCTTTTCAGGGCTTTGTTCCATGCTTGAGGTCTTCTGCTTACCCTGGCTGAGGTTTTTGGGGTCCCCAGACTGTGTCCTCTTGTGGTGCCTGGATCCCAGGGTGGGAGACTTCCAGCACTGGAATGGGTAGAGACCCCAATTCTGCTCCCTGTCAGGCTTTACCCTGAGATCTTTTCAAGGCAGCCTGGTGTCAGTGGGGTTTTTTGAGCCAAAATGGAGTCCGAGAGGGAGACACAGGGAAGCCTTTCCCCAAAATTGGATCCCAGTGTAGGAAGTGAGGGGCAGCCAGGTGGCAGCTCCAGGGTGGAGAGTCTGGGCACAGAGGCACCGCTGAGCCCAGCCTCGCTGGTGTCTCACAGCTTTGATCAAGTTTTTGAAAGGAAATTCCAAGTTCCAGGGATTTTGGTTGCTCAGGGGAGACAGAGTGAGAAGCTTTTACTCGTTCCTGAAACGCAGTTGGATTTCTGCATCCCAGAAGTGTCTGGATTCCTGTGCTTTCCTCCCTGCCTGGCTCTGCTCAGCTCCAGCTCTGGATAAGAGGCTTCCCCCGTGCTGAGCAGCCTCAGCCAGGCTCCCCTGGCACACAGGGCTCAGCTCAGTCCTGTCTGTGCAGCCTCCCAGCCCCGGGATGCTCAGCAGGGATTTAACCCCAACCCTGGCCACTGTGTGTGTTCAGCACCACTGGGTTGTTTACAGATGTTGCTACAGCATATTGTGATAAAATGTCATGCGATTAGCACACAGCCTTGTGCCATAATTGCATTCACTGTGGCTTATAATAGTTCATTAGCTTGTCATCAGTTAGGCAGAAAGCAATGACAACTCTTCCTATCACATTTATAATGCTCTAGAGAGCAGCTGATTAAGTCACAAACTGACATAAATCACCAGGGAATGTTTCCTTCGGCTTGAGAAAGTTTTTTTTTTCCTCTTTTTTTGTCACTTTTGATCACAGAAACGCTGCGTTTCTGACAGCACAAAGTTCCCCTTTGGGTTGCACACGCCAGCAGAAGTTTCAGTGACAAATCTGCAGCCTGGAGGGAAAGCCCGAATCGGTCAGTAATGGCTGAAAACCAACATTCTTTGTCTTCAGGAGCCTGTGATGGGTCTTCTCCATCCCAGCCACTTTACTGGGGGTCACTTCTTGTCCCTGATATCTCTCAGCATCGTGGGAAGCCCACAGTCACCAGTGGGATTTGTGGGAGGCGGTGGGAGAGTTTTGTCTGCAGGTCCATCTGGGGAAGTGAAGCTGAGGAAGGGCTGAGGGCTGTCCCTGGGCAGAGTCAGGGTCCAGGAGGGAATCTGGGACATTGGAAACTCAGGTTTGGTGTTGCAGCCCTTCAGAGATGCAGCTTCTGTGGGGTTTCAGAGCTCTTTTCTGGCTGCTGCGCTGGAGGCTCCTCCTGCTCGGAGAGCCACGCAATGCTTGTCAGCTGTTCAGGATTTTTGCCTTCTTTTTGGGCAATTAACTCTTTCTCCATTCTATTTCAGTGGGAAAAGCACAAGCTCCAGGCCACCAAACTCTGATCTTAGCTCATATCCCTTTCTTTAGTGTATTCTGCACTTCCATTTGGTTGGACTCGATGATCTTAGAGGCATTTTCCAGGCTTAGTGATTCTGTGATTTATAAATGTTGATTTTTCCCCCCCTTTTTTTTGTTACATATTCACATAGGGAGGTGAAGTGCCTCACAGTTGACTCTGCACTTGAAAATCACGCTTGATGTGTCCCTCTGAATTACTTTGTTCGGATTTCCCTTTGTTTTCTTAAACTCCCCTGGGGCCTGGAGCAGCTCCCACTCCCGTGTCTGAGAGCATTTGCCATCACTTCCCTGGCTGAAAGAAGGACCAAAGAATGAACTGAAGAACACCAAAGCAGCAAAGGGTTTGACAGAGCCTTTTCTGTGTTTAATGCACTCCTTTAATCAGCTCTGTCAGACCATGAGGTGTGACAGTCCCCACCCAGGGACGGGGTTCAGAGGGGACGGGGACAGCACCGGCATCACCCACCCCTCTGTGCTGCCTCCTCCGAGCCAAGACAGAGCAGGAGCTCCAGCTGCAGACTGGAAATGTAGACAAGGATAAAAACAACTCTCTTTGCTCCTTGCAGGCAGGGCACAGTGCAGGTGACAGCTCGGGGGTGTCCCAGGAGCTCATCCTCTCACAGCCGTGAGATGCTGCAGGCTCCAGCATGACGTGGGAAAGCCTCCAGGCTGTGGCTGGGGATACTGGAATAGAACTTTATTCCATGTGCAGATTCATGGTTTAAGCATTTTCTCCTTAATTATAACTTGGAGTTTATAAAAAGTGGGGAAATTGCAAGTATTTGCAGTAACGAGCTGAGAGCTGCTACCCAGGGCAGCCAAATTCTCAGAGAAATCTCCTCAGGGAATGGCACAGCCCCGAGGCTGCCAGAGCTCCAGGAGAGTTTGGACAATGCTCCCAGGGATTGTTGGGGTGTCTGTGCAGGGACAAGGATTGGACTTGATCCCTTCCAGTTCAGGATACTCTGTGATTCTAAATTATGCAACAGTGAAAGGAGCAACACTGGGGATGAAGCTGTCCATGTCTCCTGTTCCAGTTCATTTCCCAGCTACAGAACCACATCCCCACAAGAAACACAGCAAATGGTGAGGAAAGCCCTGGCATTGCTCAGTGAAGCAAGTTCTGCCTGGCTGGAAGGGATGAGGTTGCTGTTGGCTCTTAGGCCATGGATCAGCCCCTGGAAACGCTGGATCCCTGTGAGGTCTCCATGTGAAGGGTTGTCTCCATCCTCAACGTGCAATAATGAGATGGTTTGAGTTTTATAGTCTTATATAATTACTCTCAAAATAGCTTCTGATTCATCCTCCCCTTTGAAGCTTATAGTTTGCATTCTGATAAGCTCTTGCATGGCAGGAACCCTGTGGTAGCAGCAAATTAATTTTTAAGAAGTTTTTTGCTGTCTAACTGAAACTTTGGCACAGCCAGTTGGAGCATTCCTGTCCTGGCCTTCCCAGGATCCATTTCATGGCTGAGTGTGTGCAGGAGATGAGGAGGCTCTGTCAGGGCTCCCGGGGAGCCTGGGCTGGCAGGAGGAAGCTGGTGGAAGCTGATAGTGCAGGACTCAGTGTCCAAGGACTGGGGAAACACAGGAACAGCAAAAATCTCGTTTTGGCTTCCAGGGAGACTCTGTGGCTGGATGGGGCAACCTGGGATAGTGGAAGGTGTTCCTGTCCATGGCAGGAGGTGGAAGGAGATGATCTTTAAAGTCCCTTCTAATCCATTCCATGATTCCACGATTCTCTGAGTGTCTCCTCTCAGAACATTCCCCTCCTGAGCATTCCCTGTGCTCTGAGAGGGGCCTTTGCCACTGAGCTCTGTGTGATGAGCTGAGTGTGGAAGTGCTCAGCAAACTGTCAGAACCTGTTTTCAATCCACACTCCCTGTGCTGTCCTCTGTGGAGGTGTGGTACTATGGAGGTAACCATACTTGTGGTTGGTATGGAATAACAAAACAAGGCTTGGGCATGTCCAGAGCAGCTGAGACTGGCTGCCTACACCTGGAAAAACCTGTCCTGTGGTGCTGGGAGGGTGCATGGAGTGAGGGGGGTCTTTCAGGGTTTTCATTTCCCTCTGCTCCAGGCTCTCAGGGTGCAGCACTGCCCTCGGCTGGGCCGTGGTCCCTGTCCCCCCTGAGGGAACCTGACCAGCAGCTGAGCTCAGGCTGTTCTGAGCAGGGTGTCCACTGACATGTGCTCCTGGTGCTGGCATCTCTGCCTGCCCAGCAGAAGCTGTGGGGCTCTAAGAAGCCGTGTTTGTGACCCACAGGTGATGGATGAGCCGGGGTGTGCTGCTGCAGGGGGGCTCTGCAGCCCTTCTCACCTCCCACAGCATGAGATAACGTCTGAGGGGCAGCAGGAGCTCTGCCCCACCCAGAACCGTGTCCTGACCTGGCCCTTTAACATCTGCTGAGAAGCTGATGAGATATTTCCCCCTCGCCAGGACCCACCCCTGTGCTGTTTGAGCAGCAGCTCCCTCGCTGCCAGGCTGCCTGTGAAAGGCAAATTGACGGCAGCCAGACTTTGAAGTGACAGCTCCTAATGACTCGTCTCGCTCAGGAATATTTCAGGGCATATTCCTGTAGCTCCTGCCTGCCTGGAGAGCACCACCAGCAAATCAAGAACTTGATGAAGTTTCCAATGGGAGCCAAATGGCAGCGAGGGGGGCCCTGAAATGAGACAACAAAGCCATCAGCGGGGGACTGGCGCAGAACCCCAGCAAAGAGGGACAATCAGAGAGTGGGTTTGCAGTGCTTCCCTGTCACTGCCGTGCCCTGTGCCCACAGACTGAGCTCTGGAAACACAGAGCCTGCTGGTGCAGGAACTGGGGCGGTGTGGGGTGACAGGGACGGGCTGATCTGTGCCATTTGCTCTGCTGCCATTCCCGAGGCCATGGCAGGCTTGGAGAGGGATGAGGAGCTGGCTGAGCACTGCACGGTGCTGCACTGCAGCTCACCTCTCACCCAGCACAGCCTCCCAGGATTTATAAGGCAACCAGCTTCCTTTCCAGAGCCCCTGTTGCAAAGGGCTCTGCTTGCTGCTGCCCTCCCTGGTGCCCCTCAAGGTTTGCTCCGTGCTGTGTCCCCAAAGGGGACATTCCCTCATGTCACTGTGCTGCTGCTGGATGCTGCTGTGGGGCTCTAATATTTGATTTCTGTCCCACCCAGTCCCTGTTCCTTCCTCCAAAGCTGAGCAGCTTTGCTAAATAAAACTCTCCATGGCTGGGGTTTAATGGAACCCTTCATCCTCCTCCTCTTCCTCCTCTGCAGCTGCTGCCCTGTGCTCCCCCCTGCCCTCACCTCTGAGACCCACCACAGCTCCCTGTGCCCAATTTCCAGCCCTCAGCTCACCAGGCTCACATTGCTGATGCTCCTCAATCAAGAGAAAATGAGATCAGCAGTTGGTGGGTGCCTCAGGTGGTGTGTTGTAGCCCCAGAGCTGCCTGCTCTCCTCCAGCAGCACCTCTGGTGGTAATCCATCACTGAGTGTGTGCTCCCTGCAAAGCCCTACAGGAACAGAACAATATATCCTCACAAACACTCCAGCAAGAGAGAAACGCAGCAGAGAACGCACAGAGAAGCCTGGAAGTGTCTGCTGGGGTGGTGTGAGTGATGCTTGGTACGTGGCACTGGGGAAGCAGTCACCCAGCCAGTGCGAGTGAGGGGGTCACCACCACCCCTGCTCTGGGCTCTGCTGCCTCCTGGAGCTGCCCTTCCAGGAGCATTGGCTGTGGGAGGATGTTCCACGCTCCAGGCTGCAGCTCAGGATAGCCAGGAGCTGCTTTTACAGCTGAAGGGAACCCAGCAGGCAGCAAAGCAGCCCGAGCTCTCCCTGATGCCCAGATTTTCCATGAACCACCAGAGAGCTTAGGAGGAAGAACCTCTCACAGGGGAGATGTCCCTGGGCTCTTGCTGGTGGCTGTGTCTGGCAGAAGGTGGCAGAAGGTCAGGTCAGTGTCCCCACTGCCTTGGTGAGGGGCTCTAGGGCCTGAGGAAATGTCTGTGTTCTCACAGGTGACAAGGGAGGCAGGGGACAGCCAGGTCCTGGTGGCATCACCCTGGTCCCACGCTGCACCTCACTGAGAATTTTCAGCCTCTTGAACTTCCACTTGTGCCATTCCAACTTTGTTTAAATGCAACAGGTAGCTGGAATGACTAATGGCTGCTGGAGTGCTGAGAGAGCCATCAAACATGTTGTGTTTCCTCTGTGGGGAGTGGGTGGAAGGAAAGCTAAATTACATCTTTGGGATATTAAATATAACTCTGCACATTAAACTCGGAGTTATCCATGAATCTCTTTAATGACAGTGCAAACTACTTCACAGCAGTAAAAGTCAATGTTGCCACAATTAGACCACTATTGTCTTGCAGTTAATAGACTGCTCTAATCATGACTTTGTCATATTATTAATCGCTTTTGGGTTGGACTTTGCAAATTATCCCCTTTGGTAACTCAGTTTGGGCATTAGGAAGTCAGCAGGGACATCAAGCTGAAAGGCAGTTCAACCAAATCTCTCCATTAGCTGCCATCCACGATGAAATAAAAAAGGGGGTTGTGCTGAGGAGCTGCTCCATGAGTCCCTGGAGACCGTGGTGGGCAGGGCTGGACTAGCCAAGGAACATTTGCCCCTTCCTCAGTTTGCTTTTAGCTTTACAGTTTTAATCTGTAAACCACTGTTTCTTTGCCCTGCCCTGGGCTGTTTGTCTTTGATTTAAAGGCAGTAGGAAGCAGTGACCTTGGAAATGTTGCAGTTTTGAGCTTTTTGGTGTTGTTCAGTGGGGAGGGATTTGGGAGTTACAAAACCAGTTAAAACACAAACCAAGAAATCAAGTCAAAGGAGAAAAGGGATCAGTTTTGGGTGACACTGAGAATTTGGCCTTGTTCGTGCTCTTGGTGTCCACATTGTGGTCAGCTTCAGGTCTTTTCTGTGCTGTTTTGGTAATAAGTGGGTTATGAAATAAATATATAGTAAATATATAAGCTCTATGGCTTATCCTAAACACATCAGCTCAAGCAGGTAGATCATAAACTCACAGAACCATGGAATCTTGAGGGCTTGGAATGAACCTTAAAGATCATCTGGTCCCAAATCCCTGCCGTGGGTAGGGACATCTCCCCCTAGACCAGGCTGCTCAAGGTCTTGGCCTGGCTTTGAGCACTTCCAGGGGTGGATCCTGTCATGTCCACGTCCATGTCCATCCCTTCCCTGTTCCTCATTTCTCAGGAGGGAGCTCTGTCCCTGCTGCCCTGCAGCCAAAAGCATTTTCCAGCCAAAGGTTCCTCGGGGAAGCAGCGCTCGCTCCCGGGGGAGCCAGCCTGGAAAACAGCCATGGTAATTTGTGTTTGCAACTTCCTCCTTTTAAGCTTTATCTTTTCAATTACAAGTTGTAATAAGACCTATTTTCCAGTTTCTCCCATGTCTCCCATGGGAACTGGGTGAGGATGAGGGAGCAGCACTGAGTGCGGCTGGAGCTGCTCTGCACTTGTACCACAGCACTTACCTGATAACAAAGTGCCAAATAACTGTGAATTTTTAAGAGGAAAACTAAATAAAAACATAGTTCTTGTCGTGTATTTCCCCAGGTGGGACATTGCTCAGAATGATGATGTGACTCTCCCTTGTGAGCAGTGGGGATCTGAGCTGGGGACAGAGCCCTTCCTCACTGCTGGATGCTGCCACATCCTTCTTTTCCCTCTCTTCCCCACACCTTGGATCCAAACCTTGAAAAAGGGGTGATAATATCAACCAAGGAGCTCATTCTTCCCCTGGGCTGAGGTGTCCTTTTGGGGGAATTGGCCCAACCTCCACCAGTGCCAGGAATACCAAAGCAGCCTCTGGCCCCGGGGCATTTTCTGTTAGGTGAGGAATTACCTTGTTTTTACAGTTTCTTGTAAGTTAAAGGACACTTAAAGCATAGCATTTTCAACACCAGGTATTTTTAAGAAAATAACTGGTATTTTCAAATTCGTAAGAGAAATCTCATTAAATCGATGAAGGTCAACTCTGTCCAATTGATATTTAAGTTTAATAAGTCACGAAAAAGTCTTGGAGAATTCAATGTCATCTTCAAACAACCCAATATTCTAGGCAGGCAGGTGCTTAAAAACTGTCTGTAAAATCCTGATCCCTTCCACTCCTGCTTTGTGTCAGCTGTCAGGGGAAGGAGTAGGAGGTCATGCATAAAAGTATCTGTGAATCCTGTCAGATACATTATGAATGCCAGCCCTGCAAGGAGTGACAGGAACCAGGATCTTTCTCAAGCTGGCAACAGGTTTTCTGAAAGGATAATTGATTATTTCTGATGGTTTCCATTAATGAGCCTGGTGTGCTGGCAGAAACATGCAGCCAATAAAACTCCTCGGAATGGGTGGAAATATATTTTAAAAATCTTCTCTGTCACGCAGCAATTCCCAGCAGTGAGAGATTCTGCATTGCAATGATTTCCTTTGTACCAACACAGACATATTTGCAAGAAGTCCAGGTTCTTGAGTTTTCTTATGAATGTTTGACACTGAGTTTCCTGGGCACAATTCCAAGATTTAACTCAAAGTATAGGGAAGTGGAACCTCTGTGCTCCCGGCTTTGGTGAGAATACATTTAGGCAAATCTCCGAGGAAGCTCTGCTGCTGGCTGGTACAACCTTATTTATTATTGAGTAAGATGGGATCTGTTTATTCACCCCAGCAGCGATCTGTGTTTCCACCTCAGAGCTACAACAGGAAATAAATGACCTGTACAGGAGGCTGGGAAGGGAAAGAGAAGTTGCAAAAACCTCTGGGTGACGTTTATCCTTCCCTTCCCATCCCTTCCAGCCCTTCCCTTCGAGCCAAAGGGAGATTTGCCTGTTGGCTTTGCTGGGCTCAGTAATTTTGTGGAAAAACAAAATCCTCCAGGATATCAGGAACAACAGATGGCTTCCCAGGCGCTGCATGGGGCTGGCTTGTTGGGGTGTGGATGTCACATTTTGTGTCTGATGTTGCCTGGAGATTTCGCTTACGGGAGCTGGTGTAAGAATCCTAATTTTGCAGTGGCTGCTGCATTCCCAGAGAGACCCATGCAAAATTTGGTGATACAAACGTGCTCTTGAACACTTTGCTGTCGTGGTTCACCAATGGTGGGTGGGGGGTTTGTTGTTTTGTTGTGACTGTGGGGGTTTTTTTCCCATAATTGTTAAATTCGGCTATTTATTCAAGATTAAAAACTGAGTCTTTCCTCATATTTCGCGGATTTTTCTCAGCCTTAACATCAAGGCAAGGTTAGATGGGGGGTCTGAGTAACCTGGCCTTGTGGAAGGTGTCCCTGCCCATGGCAGGGGGTGGAATGAGGTGATCTTTAAGATTCCTTCCAACCCAAAGTATCCCGTGATTCTACAATTGAATGTCTTATTGCAGCCTTACAACACTGAACTTTGTGCAATCAAAGGGAACAGAAGGTGTTTTATGGGTCCTGTTAAAGGTAAAGGACATCAGCAATCACATTTAGAGCATCACAGAGGGGGGAGTTCCCCAGCTCAGAAATGCACAGGGCACCCACCCCATTCCTTGGGGCTCAGGTAAGGAATTCAAATTCACACAAAACATTCACGGTCCAAGAATAGACATAAATAGGGTGAGTAAGAGGTAATGTTTGTTCCTTATAAACTTTTGGGGGTTTTGGTGGTTTTTTTGCCTTGCTGCCCTGACTTGCACTTGGGTAATTTAAGGAGTGTGGCTTTACTGGACACTACAAATACCACAGCAGGCAATCAAGGAATTGTCCATGAGCTGAAAGCAATCCCTGATGGAATTGTCCATACTGCAGACTTACCTCCAGAACAAAACCTGCCTCCACCATCAGGGACTGCTATTCCTTGGAACCCTGAACACTCGGAGTTTTGGTCTGGATGGAAGTCTGGGGATTAATACACTGTAGGAAAGGAAGCAAAAATAGCCAATGTTTTCTCTTTGTGCAGTGCTGTGAATCATTTCACAGCCTAGATGATGTATATATATGTATATATATATATATATTTATACACACACACACATATATATATATATCTTCCATTTTCCATTTTTCCTGATTCGTCAGCCACACATACGGAAGCTCCTTCCAGAAAAAGACTGAAATACACCACACATGGGGTTAAAGTGTCTCAGAGCATCAGAGCACACACAGTTCCTGTGCTGCTCAGAGTGAGGAAGACTCTGTAGTACTTTCTCTACAAACTCCTGCTATGTTTGGTTTCTCTGCATCAGCAGCTTGTGATTATTTTTTTCCCTTGGTGTTGGTATTTACCTTTTATTCCCCATGGGCACGTCTGGACAAGATGTGGGTGCTGATAGTACAGGAATAATCCACTTCCAGGACCCTGGCAGATGGATTTTTTTCATTCCTGTGCCTGAGCAGCTGTGACACAAAGCAAAAAGGCACTTTCTGTGGTACAGCACCCAGACTTGTTTCTGTAATGGAATTGTACAGATCTTCTTGATCTGTACAGATTTTCAGACTCAGCAGTTTGCTGATGCCACAGAACAAACCAAGGATGGTATTTTATAGCCAGTTTAAGCATCAGGGTGTAAAACTTCACATCCCTGCCCATATGGAGACACCCATTTTCTCCCCAGGTGTGTCCCAAGCCTGCCAGGGGGTGCTCACTTGGACTTGGCTCTGGCTTGAAGAATATGCCAAGAGCTCTCCATTAGTTGGGATTTAAGTCACTTTGGGCCATTTCTTCCTTTTACTTATGATGTTCTCACCATCTGTCTCTTCTCTTCTTCTTTCCCGCCCCTCCCTGTCGCTGTCCTTCTCTCCCTCAGAGCTCTCCGTCAGCCTCCTTGCAGTGATAGTCATTGTGTGTGGCCTGGCCCTGGTGGCAGTGTTTGTGTTTCTCTTTTGGAAGCTGTGCTGGGTTCCCTGGAGGAACAAGGCCCTTTCCTCCCACCTGGCCGTGCTGCGGAGCGAGGCAGGGGACAAGGACAGCATGGCAGACAAGCTCAAGGACGCGGGGGCCATCAGCTTCCTGGAGGCGGCCGTGAAGATCAGCCACACCTCCCCGGACATCCCTGCAGAGGTCCAGATGTCCATGAAGGATCACATCATGCGGCGCACGCGGATCCAGAGGCAAACCACGGAGCCGGCGTCCTCCACCAGGTGAGGGATGGGATAATGGGATGGGATGGGATAGGATGGGATGGGATGGGATGGGATGGGATGGGATGGGATGGGATAGTATGGCATGGCATGGCATGGCATGGCATGGCATGGCATGGCATGGCATGGCATGGCATGGGATAATGGGATGGGATGGGATCGGATGGGATGGGATAATGGGATGATGGGATGGGATGGGATAGTGGGATGGGATGGGATAGTGGGATGGGATGGGATGGGATGGGATGGGATGGGATGGGATGGCATGGCATGGCATGGCATGGCATGGCATGGCATGGCATGGGATAATGGGATGGCATGACATGGCATGGCATGGCACGGCATGCTCAACCTGGAAGAGCCTGAGGTTGGAGTTCATCAGGGGCTGCAGCTCCTCCTGAGCGTCAGCTCCGATCTCTGCTCTCTGTGAGCAGTGACAGGGCCCAGGGAATGGCTGGAGCTGGGTCAGGGCAGGGTTGGGTTGGAGATCAAGGAAGGTTCTTCCCCCAGAGGCTGCTGGGCACTGCCCAGGCTCCCCAGGGAATGGGCACAGCCCTGAGGGTGCCAGAGCTCCAGGAGCATTTGGACATTGCTCTCAGAGATGCACAGGGTGGCATTGGGGTGTTTGTGCAGGGGTAAGAGCTGGACTTGATGGTCCTTGTGGGTCTTCTCCAGCTGAGAATATTCCATGATTCCGCTGGGTGGGGATGGGGTGCTCAGCAGGAATGGGGTGCTCAGGGACAGTGCTCTGTGAGCAGCTGCAGAGGTGGGAAGATTGTTGGATAGAGCCAGAGGTTCAGATACCATCAGGGAGACTAAAGAGAGCATCTACACACCAGATTACTGTCCAAAGCTTGGCCATTAACCAGTGAATGTGCTAAGCCTGGCTCACCGTGGCTCTTTTAAAAAATCAGGGATTTGAGCCCTGTTGCTGCGTCTTGACCTCATTGTGTCAAGTCACCCGCATGCTTTGGCCACTTTAATTTTGTTCCAGCATGAGAGGTAGGCTGAAGTATCAATGATGTACCCTGTCAGACAGAATTAGACCTTTTGGCTCTCTCTGGCTGTTGTGGCTCCTGGCAGAAACAATTAGATCAGCACAATTGATGGATCGCTCGCTGCAGAGGGCCAGAACCAGCTGCGCTCGGTGCTTGTGCTCAGATGGGGACAGAGACATCAACATCATCCTCAGGAAGTCAGGAAAAGGCTGTGTGAACCCTGGGACACCCTCTCAGCATGGATACTGAAGAGAGATTTAGGTTAGATGTTAGAAAGGGGCTCTGTACTCAGAGTTTGCCCAGAGAAGCTGCTGCTGCCCCATCCCTGGAAGTGTCCAAGCCCAAGCTGGAGCAACCTGGGATAGTGGGAGGTGCCCCTGCCCATGGCAGGGGGTGGAATGAGGTGAACTTTGAGTTTCCTTTCCAACACAAACCGTTCTGTGAAATGCAGCATCTCTCCTTGACACAGAAGGCGGTGAAACGGGGACAGGAAAGAGGGATCACAGGGTTCTGGCTGTGCCCCAGCACTTCTGTTTGCCTCGCTGGCCGTGCCTGGGATGTGCACAGGAGTGTGGCAGGGAAATCAGGCACTGCTCAGAAAATTGGCTGCCCTTTTGCAGGATTAGTGAGGCACCAATGGCAGCCCCCTGTTTGAAGGAGCTGGCTTAGATCAGCACGGTGCCACCTGCATTGTGAGCCACGCTCTTTTATTTATCCACACTGCTTTTTGGGCAGCTGATTACCTCTCTGCATGCACAAGCTCCTTCTGCTTTTATTACACCTTTCCAACAGAGGAGAAAAAACCCCTCAGCCAGTCTGAATTAGGACAAACAAAGTGAGACTTGGCTGTACGTGGGCAGGTTTCAAACCCACTTTCTCCTTGGTGCTTTCTCCTCCTCTCTCTGATTCACAGCCCAGCCTAAACCTGTCCAAAATACCCCTGAGGAGCCTGCCAAGATCTCCAAGCACCACGTATCACTGAAAGTTAATGCTCTGGCTGTAGAGTTCTTAGTTTGGTTAAATAACTCTATAAACTGCTCTTGTAAACACCAGATAATCTGAAATAATGCCCTCAGTCCACAGAAAGCTTTTATGCTTTGTTCAGATAAAGCTCTGCTTACACACAGCTTGTGCTGGAGGAGAGCTCAAGGCAAGAGATGCTTCTCGACGAGGCTGTGCCTCCCTCCCTGTCAACAATTATCTATCAGTTTCTGATGAGTCTGTTGGAAAAGTCTGGAAGCAGCAATACCCAGCAAAGCCAGGCTGGACAGGGCTTGAAGCAAGCTGATCTAGGGGAAGGTGTCCCTTCCTGTGGCAGGGGATGCAATGAGATTGAGCTTTAAAACACTCTGAACCCAAACCATTCTGTGGCTCTGTGAATAAAGCCTCAGCTTCTGAACTGGTCGTGGTTCTCTCACCAAAAATAAAAAGCAAAAAAAAGTGGTGTTATGTTGTTTTGGTTTTTTTCCTGAGAGAGCTTAGTGCCAGGATCTTGGAAGTGCAAGGACAGGGTGGGGGAAGTCTCAATGTGGTGCTGTCTGTGATTTGGGGAAGGAGTTGTTGGGGCCCATCTGTTCAGATGTGGGCTGTGACTTGTGCCACAAGTGATAAAACACAGCTTGTGGCAAATACTCTGGAGTTTAAGAAATTCCCTGGATTGGTTCCTTGAAGGTTTTTGGAGGGGTTTCCCTCTGTTCACCTCCACAGCACACATGGTTTCAGCGCAGAGGTCGGGAGAACTTACAGATCTCCTTCTGTGCTCTCCTGCTTTCTGAGCCCAGGGGCAGAAAAGGACAGCCATGTCCTGGCAAACCCACAGAGCTGTCGGTGTCTTCCTCCTGCAGGCACATCTCCTTCAAGAGGCACCTGCCCCGGCAGATGCACGTGTCCAGCATGGACTACGGCCTGGAGCCACCGGCTGTGGCCGAGCAGCCCACCAGCATCGGCCGCATCAAACCCGAGCTCTACAAACAAAAGACTGTGGACACCGAGGACCCCAAGAAAGAGGCAGAGAAAACCTGTGGGAAGATCAACTTCACTCTCAAGTACGACTACGAGAACGAGACGCTGACTGTCCGAATCCTCAGGGCTTTTGACTTGCCAGCCAAAGACTTCTGCGGCAGCTCGGACCCCTACGTGAAGATCTACCTCCTGCCCGACCGCAAGCGCAAGTTCCAGACGCGGGTGCACAGGAAGACCCTGAACCCCACCTTCGACGAGTCCTTCCACTTCCCCGTGCCCCACGAGGAGCTGGCGAGCAGGAAGCTCCACCTGAGCGTCTTTGACTTTGACAGGTTCTCCAGGCACGACATGATAGGAGAAGTTATCCTGGAGAACCTGTTCGAGGACTCAGACCTCTCCCGGGAGACTTCCATCTGGAGGGACATTCAGTACGCCACGACCGTGAGTGTCTGCTGGGCAGGGTGGGGGGTTTTGCACGGGGATAAAACCTTCATGGCTCCCAGCTGATGGGTTCCTTGCCTCCTGTTAGCCCCAGGGAACCCCAGCCATGGCACAGTTCTGTGCCACGTGCACATGTGATGCCTTGGAGTGGCTACCTAGGACAGGGGCTGGACCCTGTTAAGCCCCTGTCCTAGGTAGCCTAGTTAAGAGTTAAGAGAATAAACTAGGTATTTATTAAAGGCCTTCAATAGATGCACCTTGGGCAGTGCAAAAGCCTCCCAGAGGCTACACCCAAGATGGACAATGGTCAAGAGTTTTTCAGACAGATATAAGCTTGGTTTGTTTGCATATCAGGGGTTAATTGTCCAATTACAACTTCAGGTAATGAAGTCATACTCCCCTGGTTTGCTTCCATCCCCTGATTCACTTCTGTTTATACTTTTCAGGGCCTGGGGTAGAGGGTGTCCTTGGTTCTCAGGCCTGAGGGATTGTTTTGTTTGCCCAAAATGTGAAGAGAGCTCACTAACACTCTATGTGGAGTTCAGAGTTATGGCACTGATGCAGTACAGGATCTAAAAAAAAAAAAAAAAAAAAAAAAAAAGCTAAAATCTTAAGGCATCACACGATCACAGTAAGGAACAGCTCTGCAGGGCCAGTACCAGCCCCTTGGATGTGCTGCTGGCAACTCTTCCAGAGCTGGATTTGTCTCTTTTAAGTAGTTCTGTTGAATTCCCTCTGGAAGAGAAGCCAAGCCTCAGAGAGGAGAAGTTGCAGCCCCTTCCATGTCACATGGAGCTGGCAGGAGAAGCCAAGTGCTGACATTGATCACCGAGTGCAGAGCAGTGACATTAACCTCTCCATAATAGCTGTCTGCTCCTCCACTGCCCTCCCAGGAGGATCTGGCTGGTCCTCAGGGCGAATGAACGATTGACCTGCTCTGCAGCTGGACACCAAATCAGCCATTGTCATTGTCATTTCACATTGTTATTTCTGAGACTGAAAGATGAGACATCCCCACCCCTGTGGCTGGAAGCGTGGGCCCTGTCACATCTTTCCTGGTGACTGGCAGAACGCCACAACTTGCAAAAATCTATCCTGCAGCTTCCCTTATAGCTCATTTCATACCTTTGCTCCCCTGCTCTCTGTGCCGAGGAGGGAACTGTCAAATATTTATGGCCAGCAGTGCCAGAAGACATTTGCTTTGTAGCTCCAGTGCTCTTTTTCCCAGCACTGTGCTCCCCAGCAGCTGCACCCCTTGGTGACTCCCACCAGTGCTCCTTCTTCTGCTGCAGGGTCTTCAGAGCTTTCTGACAGCTCCAGCAAGTCCAACAGGTGTGCCCAGCCCCGTGCCCTGTGCTGCTGTGCCCAACGGGGACACTCAGGGGACACTTATCACCCTGGAAGGTGGCTCAGTGTCGGTTTTCTTATCTCCTTTTTCTTGTGTTAGAGCTGGGATTAAAGCAGGGGAGAAGCAGTTTTCTCATGTTTGGACTCAGTTGTTTATTAATTCTTATCCATAGCACAGCCTCACCAGTTGTGAGCTCCAGCCAGCAATGTAGGAAATAGCTCCATCTCTAGCTCTTTCCATGGTCTTTTAGGTGCTAATTACCCAATAATTAGATGACACCTTTATTATTTTTACTTTTAACCCAATAATGACCACCCAAGGTCTGCAATGAGGACCTTTTCATCCAATTATAAAACTACACCCAATTATAAAAATACACCCCAAAGCATGAAGAAGAAGGTGAAAGAAGAACTTAGCCAACGCCCCAAATCCTCCATATTACTTTATATATATTACTACATACTAAAACCTTAAATCCTAAGTTTTGCACCCTTTGACATTGCACGCTTCTATTCAAACTCCACAGCCACAATCCCAGTGCTATCACTCAGTTTTGGAAGCCTCTTCCACGCTCTCAGGTCAAATGTGGTGCTTGCTTGAGGATCAGTGCCTGTCAGCACAGAGAGCCTGGAATTCTCAGCCTCCAGGGTTCCAACAGCTCAGGGGCTGGAGCTGTCCTGGGAGGCACAGAGAGCTTTGGCCAGCCTGGGGACACAGGGATGGAGGTGGTGCCTGCCAGGCACCCTGGGGCAGTGCTGGCAGCGTGCTGGGAGCTGCTGCTGTGCTGCCTTTTGAGCATCTTGCCTGGGAGGGCTGCGGGAAGGAGGCGCAGGAGCGACCATGAGGAAAGGCAACAGTTTTGAGTTAGCGGGGTGCTCACAGCTCTTGGCTTCCAACCTGCAAACAGCCACGGCTGGCGTGATTGATGGATGGTAATGAAAGCAGGAATGCTGGCAGAGAGGCAAGCAGGCACCAGGCACATCCTTCACCCAGAGAGGGGCTGCTGGGAGGGGAGCAAAGTGCGCCTGATGTGCTGATGCCTCCTGGAGGAACCTGCCTGTTGGTTCTGCAAGCAATAGCGGATGTTTTCCTGGCTAAATAATCTCATTTAATGAGGAAAAAAAAAAAAAAACCACCACAAAAGCAGGTGGAGATACACCAGCAGAAGGGTTGTTGAGGGAAAGGCCTCCAGAGAAGGTGTGAGGGGAGCAGAGCCAACCCCATGCCCAAGATGTGTTGTCCAGCAGCCCAGCAGAGCTGCCACAGACACGTCCAGCACCACGTTTGGCTCCATCCTTTCGTCCTCTCCGTGCCATTCTTAAGGAATGTGCTGCCCCTGGAACATCTCAGCCAGCTGTAGCACACCCAAGGACATTTCTGCTTAATCAGAATTGAGAAGGGTAAATACAGTTTGCATAAAACCCCAAGAAAGCTCTGGGTGCCTAATAATGCATGAGATCAATGGTGTGGGTAAGAGGGTAGGAACACACTTAAGCACTGATCTGGTCAAATAGCCAGCACTCAGCTACTTAATTAATGACTCTACAGCTTGTGAATCAGGGAAACATCTTTGGTTTCAAGTCTATTGATTCAGAGCTTCCATTATTTCCTAAAAGGTACTGATATGAATTTTGGAAATGTCCCAACGTCTATAATCTGCAAGAAAATAATGTACCCACAGGACAGGCTTTGCTCTCTTGTATTTATGGTTGCAAAGAAAAATCTCTTGACCTGATACAGTGAGGTCAAAGAACAATTTATGTTCATTTTATACCCTGAACGGGTCCTCTCGATGCAAGGAGAGGAATAGAAGATGAGATGGTGTCCAGAGGGTGCTCTCACCATCTCACACAGGGCTGCTCTCTTCTGACTTCTTGTCCAAGGTCTCCTGCCCTCGTCCCTCCCACGCCAACTAAAGAACAAAGAATGCATGAAAGAACAGACCCAATCAAAATTTTATATAATATTCATTAGTATTCTGCACATCTAAGTGGAATAAAGATTTAATCTTTGCCTTACCTGAGAATGAGCAGGAAATAATTTGGCAAAAACCTCATCCATCAACAAGATCTATTCCCCTAACACTTAGCAAAGCTTTAAGTGCATTTACTTGTCTCTCTAGTTCCATCACTCTGCTCCTAACAGCTACAATTTCTTTTCAGCAGATCATTATATCACATTGAGAGGAATCAAACACACTGTTTCCGAAAATAAATGGGTTGTTTGCTCTACAGATGTGGGATCTGTATGTAGAAAATAAGATTTTTTTTTTTTTAAATCCATTTTTAGAAGGTGTTTGGAAATCTTTCTGCTGACTTTGGGTAATGATTCTTTCTGGTTTAAATGAGACATTTGGTTTGTTTATTTTTTCCTGAATTCCCATGGGCAGGGCAATGATGGAAAGGGCTTTTAGGAGGTGTAGTCGATGAAGCTGCAGGTACAAGAAGTGCTAAGAGCCATGGATAAAAGTTACTTGATGGGGCACTAAAAGAGTAAATTGTGTTGGCCTCTGTGTAAGTCAAAAGTACCAAACATTTCTGAGTGCCATCTGCTGGTTAATTCCCCATTTATACTCACACACACACAGCCCCACGCTCTGCCAGCTCCTTGAGGACATCTCAGAGGGCTTGGTGGTCCAAATGTAGACACATCATGAACTAAAAGCTCAGCAGACCCTTCTTGGTTGATTTCTGGTTTAAAGCTTTCCCCCCAAGTTGGTAACTGCCCCAAAACTTCAGAGAAAACCACTGTGTTTCTCAAGGACGTTTTCATTTTATGCAGAAATGTTGGGCACTGTCAGTCACAAACCTTTATTACAGAATTCATCCCTGCCCACGGCAGGGGGTTGAATCTGGGATGTATTCAAGGTCTCTTCCAACCCAAACCAGTCTGTGATGTTATGAGCTGATGGCACTGGCTGTCGTGGAAAGTTTCTGAGGAGATTTTTTTGCAGTGCACAGCCAGAGAACACGACACTCCTGCATGTCAGGAGCTCCTCTTTCTGTCACCTCACTGTGTTTGTCACATTCCTGGAGGAACCAGGCACTGGAGACACGTACTGTACATTCGAACAAGACTTGATACTAATTCGATTTCCTCACTACATTGATTTGGTGTGAGACATCCCATCTCCTCTGTGTGAGCAGTGGAGCAGGAGTGCATCAAGCTGTGCATTAGCTGTGCATGGCTGGGAGGTTGCAATAGGAACCTGACTCCACTGAGGCAGAGGAAGATTGTCCTTAACTCAGATGTGAAGGTGTAACCTATTTTTCCCAGAAGTATTCATTTTTAGCCACACCATGTTGGGGTGCACTGGAATCACCCTAAAGTAAAGTGCCCTTTGCTCCAAATGGCAGAACAGAGGAAATGCTGGGGTGGGGGAGGAGGCACCTGGCTGGTTCTGCACCTTTCCAATAAAATGTGTTCTCTGTTTTATTGAAGGAAAGCGTGGACCTGGGCGAGATCATGTTTTCCCTTTGTTATTTGCCAACTGCAGGTCGCCTCACCTTAACAGTCATTAAATGCAGGAATCTCAAAGCTATGGACATCACAGGTTACTCAGGTGGGTGTTTAGTGGCTGAGGGGCACCCCTTTGCATCCACATTTCCTCCTCTTCCCTCAGTGTATCCTCAGTAGATGGTGGGTGAGCCATCACAGAAATACCTGAAAAAAACTTTGTTTATGTTTCAAGTGCAAACAAAATTTTTAAAATAGAATTATCTTGTTTCCCATCCCACTGGAGGGTTTACAGGGCCAGAGCTCCGATCCATCTCTTGGGTTGGACACTTGGATCTCTTGGAACCCTTTGTATCCAGAAGCAACTCTTTCACCTCAAGATCAAGAAAGGATCGTGGGCCACCTGGATAAATCCCACTAGAATGTGCATTCCCCTGTGCAGTGGCCAGTAATCAAACCTGAGGATCACAGACACCTGAAGGCTGTTTGTATTCACAGCTTCAAAGAGCTGACTTGCAAATTCAGCATGCACAAATTCTGGTTTTCATCATAAACCCCAGTTTCTTTTCCAGATACCAGCTTCAGAGTATTTGAATTTCATTGTACGAAAGGCAGTAACAACAGAGACCTTTGCAGAAAATGTTTCTGCTCAGCTGGAGCTTAATGCCATATGAAATGTCTGAGAATTGAGACTTCAGGTGAAGCCAGCTCAGCCTTTCTGCAATAATAAAAATGCAGTGCTGGTTGTCTAATACCTAAACCTCAGGTCACCACCCACACCAGTATGAGAAATGGAGGATTTTACTGGTCTGCAAACAAGCTTTTTTCTAAAAGTCCATTTGAAGAGCACCTCTGGCTCATGGGAGCTCACAGCCCATCCTCTGATAAAGCTGTTTCTATATTGCAAAGGTAACAGATCACACCTCCTTCAACAAAAGGTCTTCTCCTCTCTCTTCCTCCCTAGATCCGTATGTCAAAGTGTCTTTGCTCTGTGACGGGCGAAGACTGAAAAAGAAGAAAACCACCATAAAGAAAAACACACTTAATCCCACCTACAATGAAGCAATAATCTTTGACATTCCCCCCGAGAACATGGATCAAGTCAGCCTCCTTATCTCCGTCATGGATTATGATCGGTAGGTGGGAGGCTCTGGAGAGCTGGAGGGCAGAGCATCCCATTGGGTGCAGATTTTCCTGCTCAAATGCAATTTTCCACGGTGTTTTCCACAGCCTCGATGGCAGAGCTCAGTGGCACCCACCTGTCTCTGGTGATTTACTGCCACAGTGACATTGATATTCGTGGTTATGGAAAAATAACGAGTTTGGCAAAGCTGGTTCCTGGCTTTCTGGCATTTCCTTGAGCAAGTGCCATGTTCCCCTTGGTTATTTCCTTGTCCTGCAACCCATTTTAGAAAGCAAATAATGTCAGCACTGGGTGTATGAATTATGCATTACTGAACCTGGGGTTGTTTTTGCTGTAGAGCACTGCTCACATCTCCATGTCTGGACTGACCTGCTGAAATAATTTGGGAAGTGCTGCAATTACCTGTGGTGGTGGCAGCACTGGGGCAGACACAGCAACCCAGGCTCACCAGCAGAGGGGTCCAGGCGTGGGCAGCCTGAGGGAGGGAGGGAGGGAGGGAGGGATGGATGGATGGATGGATGGATGGATGGATGGATGATGGATGGATGGGTGGATGGGTGAAGAGATGGGTGGATAGATGGATGAAGAGATGGATGGATGAAGAGATAGATGGAGGGAGGGATGGAGGGATGATGGATGGATGGATGGATGGATGGATGGGATGGAGGGATGATGGATGGATGGATGATGGATGGATGGATGGATGGATGGATGGATGGAGGAATGGGAGGATGGATGGATGGATGGATGGATGGATAGATGGATGGATGGATGGATGGATGATGGATGGATGGATGGATGGATGGATAGATGGATGGATGGATGGATGGATGGATGAATGAATGGAGAGATGGAGGGAGGGATGGATGGAGGGATGGAGGGATGGAGGGATGATGGATGGATGGATGGATGGATTGATGGATGGATGGATGGAGGGATGGGAGGATGGATGGATGGATGGATGGATGAATGGAGGGATGGAGGAGGGATGGAGGGATGGAGGGATGGAGGGATGGATGGATGGATGATGGAGGGATGGGAGGATGGATGGATGGTGATGATGATGCTTCTCTGCCGTTCCTCAGGGTGGGCCACAACGAGATCATCGGGGTTTGCCGCGTGGGGGTCAACGCCGAGGGGCTGGGCAGAGACCACTGGAACGAGATGCTGGCCTACCCCCGCAAGCCCATCGCCCACTGGCACCCGCTGGTGGAGGTGAAGAAATCCTTCAAAGAGGTGTGTGGGGCTGTCCTTCCCTTCCAGTGCCTGTGCTTGTGTGGGGCTGAGCTGGCTCCAGGCTTTCAGAGAGCTCCTGCTCTCGCCTGGGATTTTCTGAGCAGAGCTGAGGGAATTTTCTCACCAGAAATGAACTCTAGAAAACATGCACTTCTGTATTGCCTCGAAATAGCTCCTTGAGCTCATGAGCAAGGCTGAGAAGAACTGTATTTACAGATGTGACTGTTACATTTTGGGTTTTTTTCCTTTTTTTTTTTTCTTTTTTTTTTTTTTTCTTTTTTTTTTTCTTTTCCTTTTTAAATTAGAGATTGAGAGCAGTAAGGAAAGAGAATGCTGCTCTGATTGCAGAACAAATTGTCCAGGGATATTGCCTATTTCAAGTTTCAATTTTTAATCCTAAAAGATTTTTCTGTTGACTCATCTCCGAGCCTTTGAGGGAGAATAAATAGAACAAATGTAATTGCTCGAAGCATCTCCAGAGAAAGAGATTGACTTGATGCAGCCCCAGATGATAAAATAGGGCTGAAATGCCTGGGTACCATTTCGACCATCTCTTGCATTTTTCTTCCCCCTTGCACTCCAATTTCTCACGCTTCTATAGAGCTCTTTGGCTTTGCCTGATTTAGGTCATAATATCCTTAGGAGGAGAGAGATGTGGAAAAGGGCACACACGCCTTTGACACTTCAAGTACCAGCAAAAAGCACCAGCATTTGAGGCCAGTGATACGACAATAAAGGCAATAAAACCTCCCACTGTATCTGGGGCTGAGGAGGTATTTTCCCTCAAAGCCACAGAGTAAGTGCTTAACAAAAATCATCTCATTTTCCCCTTGAAGTTCAGTGCTGAGCTGCACTGAAAGGCAGACACTGGGCTTGTTGAGACTCCACAGTAGTGTGAATTACTGTGTAGACCCTGCTTTTTCCTCGAAATCTGCTCTTTCCTCCAACAAGAAGGGGTGGGGAGGCCCTGGCACAGGTTGCCCAGAGAAACCTGTGGCTACCCCCTCCCTGGGGCTGCCCAAGGCCAGGCTGGAAGGGGCTTGGAGCACCCTGGGATAGTGGAAGATGTCCCTGCCCATGGCAGGGGGTTGAAACTGGATGATCTTTAAGTTCCTTCCCAACCCAAACCACTGTATGATTAACAAGTCAGTTTGTGCTCAGTGGCCTCTGTCCCAGCCCAGGTTAATTACACACAAAGGAAAACCTGGCAGTTGATATTTCAACTTAAGACACAGTGGAGGTGGATATATCAGCCAATGAACACCTGAAAATTCACCCTCCCTCGTTTGAAGTGATCTGTGAGCTCCCCTTGCACAGCTGTGAATCAGCACAGGGGTCAGCTGTGCAGGACTGGGGTGAGTCAGAGCAGAACTAAACCCTTGTGCACTTTGTGTGCAGTGCTAACTCTGCCTTGGGGAGCTGAGCAGCTCCAGGATTTCATTCCCCTTCCCCTGGCCCTGGGCAGGCTCTGTGTGTCACCTCCCACAGCCACGGGGAGTGGGGACCAGCAGCCACAAGGCTTCAGCAGAAATGGAATTGATCTCTCATTTGATCTCTTGGCATGTGTAGCACCCTCACAGTGTGACCCAGGGGCAGGAGTTCCTTCTCCAGGCTGCAATTTTTATGGCTTTACTGGGCTATTTTTCAGATGCAGGTGGGGTTTTGAAAGAAAAACTCCTGTAAAGTTTTTAAAAATCGCTAAGGAGAAAGTAAAAAAAAGGCATTATTGTTATGATGAAACACAGAGAAACCAAGGAAGACATGGAAGATGACTCACCTTTTAAACTATACTTTGAAAACCATGGCTGAGCCCCCAAGACTCTGGAAAAAAACTGAGTGAATCATTTCACCCCCCAGTGCACAGGTCAGGAGCTCTGCTTAAAAGGAAAGAAAAAACCCTCTGATCATCTGTTCTGGTATTTCTGCCACAAACTGGTACACAGAGCCAGCAAGCAAATGGTCCCTGTGTTTATTTGCCCTTTTAGGTTTTAGCACTGCTGCCTGCAAATCCCCAGTGCAGCCTAAAAGAAAAACTGAACAGAAAAGGCACAGGCTCCTGGAGAGAAATTAATGGGAAATGGTATTTGTTGGTTACAAGACGTTGCATCATCTTTTCCATGTTGTGTTTGGGTATCTTTGAAAAGAAATTTGGGGTTTTGGTCCTGTAATCCCAGCTCTGGGTCTCTGTGCAGCTGCTCCATCCTTCCAGGCTCTGTGAGCTGCTGGCTCTCTGTCCATCTGTCCTGAGGATGCTGGGGGAGAACTGCTGGCCCTTCAAGCCTTCCTCATCCTTTGTGGGGGTGACAAAGGGCTGTGCTGGCGTCCTGAGCCATCATTTTCATCTTCCTCTTTGTCTTCCTCCTCTTCATCTTCCGAGCGCGTTTGTGCCGGGCAGCAGCAAATGGAGCGTTTGCTTCCCAGTTGATCCTCGTGATGGTCTCTGTGTGCTCTGACCATCAGTAACAGCCTCTGGCTCCATCTGAGTCTTCCCTGATTGAGTGCTTGACCTCAAACCACGGCGAGGGAGCCGGGATTGAATTGTCCCTTTGATGTCTAAACGGAGGGACGGGTGACGGGAGCGGTGTGCGGTGTGAGCTGCTCCAGGCACGGCCATCTCCCCATGCTGGGGTTGGGATCCCACCCTCCCTCCCCACCACTCAGTGGGGAGAAAAAGTGTGGGAATGTGGAATTTCTTTGCTAACCAACATGCCTGATGCGCCTTGGAAGAGCTTTGGTCAGGAGAAAGAGCTCCCACTGTATTTTGGCTACAGCTCAGAGCTACAATTTCTGGTGAATTTACCAAGAAAATGTCAGCAGAGCTGGGCTGCTTCAGGAGGATGGCCCAGCCCTGACCCCCTTACCCTGCCACAGCAGGGATGGATGGATTGATGGAAAGATGGACAGATGATGGATGGATGGGTGGATGAATGGTTGGATGATGGATGAAGGGATGGTGGATGGATGGATGGATGGATAGATGGATAGATGGATGGATGGATGGATGGATGGATGGATGGATGGTTGTGTCCATGGCATAGGACCAGTGGCCTCCTCCTGTGTTGGGCCATGATTCCTTCTCCACCAGAAGGACCTGGGCAGCTCCAAGCTGTCCCAGCAGCTGCAGTGCTGGGCTAACATAGCCCAACTCCTCATTTCTGTGCCAACAGCAGCTTGGCCCCTTCCTCCACGAGCTGATGCCTCTCCCTCTTCGCTTTCACTGCTGGAAAAGGCTCCAGTGAGAAGGGAAACGCTTTGGATGCACATCATGTCTTTGGTTGCTCCATATTTATCAACAGTGAATAACAAACCATAATGACTGCACTTCTCTAATGACCATCATCATTAAAGAGGGAACATGGAGAACATGTGCAAATGAATCATTAATTACAGGCTTTTAAGCGCTATCCTCCTCACACAGATGTTCAGAAGGCGAGCTTCTGAGCAGAAAGGGAGAATCCCTCTTTGTGGGGTTATTCTGACAATAAATCCTTCCCCTCAGCACAAGTTGTTCCCAGTGTTCAGCCCCGAGGCCCCGCTGCCAGCTGCTCCCTCCCCGGGTGCTTCAGCCACCCCACCCAGGTTCCTTCTGCATTCCTCCACCCCTCAACCAGGTTCAGGGATGCATGCACAAAAGGAAACAGAAAATTACTGCTCGTTCTTCCAGGCTTTGAAGGGAACTTCTGAAAATGGGGGGCTTTCCCTGTTATCTGTGGCAGACAAACCCTGGTATCGCGGAGTCGCATCGTCAGCACGATGCAAAACGCCTCTTTGATGTTGCCAAGTGCCTCTGACATTCAGCAGGGGAGCATTTATTTGTTTAAAACACTGCTCCAGATAAAAAACTGATAACTCTGCTGAGAGCCAAGTCATGCCCGTAATGAAAAATAATCATTTGTCTTTAAAGATAAGCCCTTCCAGCCTTGTGGGCCTGTTTGGGTTTGATTGGACTGGTCCCCGGTTTCTGACTGTTGGCTACACGATGCATGGCCCACCTTTTCTAATTAAATGAAGGAAAAGTATCTCCAGGTTCCTCTCTGCTCGTTTGGGCCTACCCTTGGAAGAGTTTTCATCACGTTTTTGGAGTAGCAACCCTGTCATTGTCATGCAGACAGCACGAGGCAAAGAGCACAGGGAAGGCTCTGCCAAAAGCCCATTTCTGTTGTAATTTCTGCAATCTGTTCATTGGCAGTTCTCATGGGGAGGTTGTACCCACATTATCCATCCCTCAGGGATTTTAGCCAATCTTTTTGACATGAGAAACAGAAGAAAGTGTTTCCTTACCTTGAGGCAGCTGTTTGGCAGGACGAGCTTCTTCATTCATTAGTTTCTGCTCAGCCCTGATGAAATACAGGCTGTTCAATGCAAACCTGAGCAGCAAATTACTTTACACTGACTGGTCTCTTTGGGGAAGGAAATTGGTCAAATTGGCCAAATTTTTGACCACTTCAAACCCATGGAGCATCTGCAAGGGTCTGCTTGCCCTGCTCAGCCTCCCTGTGAGCACCAGGCTGCTGTTCTCGGGTTTTCATTTGAGATGGCTTTGCCAAAGCAAGGGTGGGGTCTGGCTCCCCAAGTGAGTTTTCACCCGGAGAAATTAAATTCATACATGCTTAAACATTGATATCAACCAGCAAGGAGTTTCTGCTGATGTGGGAGGGGAGGGAATTGATGCAGGCAGTGGAAATTCTGCCTCCCGTTGTCTCTGGGAGATGTCTATCATTTGTCACTGGAATTTAATATAACAAGATGGTGAGATGGGCAAGTGCTCAAAAGCTTCAGGAATAATGGGTTTGAATTATGATAATAGCCCCCAAGGCAGATGACAAATAATTTATGATCCCCTAAGTATGGCGAAAAAAAAAAAATGTTTGCTCCATCCACCGAGTCTCTGATCTGATTTTCCCTTTGAGAAATGTCTCCGGTGCTGTGGACAGAGCTGCTGTGGAGTAAAATTATCAGACTGGAAAGGCTCAAGTACTTCTGAGCTTAGACAGTATTTTTAAACTGAAAAGACAATGGCAATAAAGCAGGGAAGAGCTGAGGGCACTTTGTCTTCACAGCACACAGAGACACTGTTTATTTTCCTTTTTTTTTTTTGGTGAGGAATCCTCACAATCAGGAATTGATTTACAAAGCAATAAAGCAAATTGTTCAGCAGTTCCTCCAGAGTGGTTAAACATGGGCATTGCATAAATTGGAACTTATGGAGCAGATGAGAACACAGAGGGGCAGGGATGGGATGGGATGGGATGGGATGGGATGGGATGGGATGGGATGGGATGGGATGGGATGGGATGGGATGGGATGGGATGGGATGGGATGGGATGGGATGGGATGGGAGTACTAAGGAAGAGGGGATGGACAACATGGTGCTGTTGCAGTGTATTTGAACAGCTTTAGGCCACAGTGTGCTCCAGCCAAACTGTCTTTAGTCATTCTTATCAAAACCCTTTGGAATTCGTCAAGGTTACTAAGACATAAACTGTTCTAAAATAAGAAAGAAGAGGCTGAGGAACAGAATACCAAGACTGCAAGAACTAGATAAAGAAGGGCCATGGAGCACTAGACTGTAACCAATCATGTTTCCTAAAAAGTGCATGCTGAACACAAGATAGAGGCACCAATCGAGCAATGCATAATCGCGTGAACAGCAGTTTTAAAATGTGTAAATACAACTTAATGTAAACAATAAACGGCTTCTGCCTAATCACATTAGTCAGTCCTCCAAAAGTCCTGAGCTCCTGCAGGCTGCAGGGTTGGGAATAATCCCAGATACAATCTCTGCTCTTTGCTTAACTGGATTTCTCTTCTGTCCCCCAGTGGCACGGCCGGGCAGCGAGCATCGACAGCCAGGGCTCCTGTCCTTCCCCCAAACCACCCCCCACACCGTGATCTGCAGCAGGGCCAGCAAAATGGGACTAAAACCAAGTAAATTTTGCACTTGGCCTTCAGTCTCAGTGGTTGCTGAGGGGCGGTGGCAGCAGCGGGACTTTCCGGTCTAGTTGTTCCTGCGTAAGTAAAGGTAGAAACCCGTTTTGTGGTCAAATATGTTTTTTGTCTAATATGTCTCCCAAGGTGATGTTATTTCTTTTGTGGCTTTTGATGTACGGGTCTGTTTCCAGAGGGAGAAGATGGACTGAGAACGTGGTGCTGGGAGTTTGGTCTGTAAAATAAGGTGTAAAATAGTTTTTAGTGTGTGCCAAGGGGGCGAGGAGGTGTCTGCAGAGAGCAGAGGTGGCCGGGGCAGGGGACGGTGGCCGCTGGAAAGCCGTGGCAGAAGATGGGAGAGACTCTTCCAAGCCACCAGCAGCTCCATCCTCGTGGTCAGCCCCCAGCCCTGCAGAGTGTCCCCGGGTTTCCTGTTCATGTAGAGGTGTCCATGAGCTCTTAGAAGTTTGTGCAGTGTGTACCCCATAATTCCTTTTGTCATATATTAAAAAAAAAAAAAAAATGCTGTTGATTCCTCAGGAGGGGAACCCTGGGGTTTTTTCCCCCCTGTATCTGAAGTCTCCCCAGAGCTATTTGCATGAACAGTTTCTTCAGCCCCCTTTGTAGCTGCTGCTCACCCCCCAGGACATCCCTGCGTTATCTGGAGTGGAGGGAACAGCGTTGCCACAGGTGGGGTTCAGAAAAAAAAAAGGGGGAAGATGTTACAGAAAAGGGTGACAGCCCTGCATGACCACTGGATCTCTATTTCTTATCTCATCCAAGAAATAAAGGGTGACCCAAGGGGGAAAGGGAAATACAGAAACATGACCGATGCTAAAAAAAGGCTTCCAATCTTTTTTCTTAAGACTGTCAGCACTTCCTTAAAGAATTAAGTTTCCCAGCCCAAGCCCTGAAGGAAGGTCAAGTTCTGGAAAAATAAAAAAAATGAAGCTTTGCTGGTTCCTTGGCTGCAGAGGCCAAGAATGAAGTTAGAATATCCCAAATACTGGCTTTACAGCTAAATCAGCTGATCTTTATCAGCCAGCTGTGGATTTTGGACACTTTCTCATCCTGGTTTTTTTCTCTCTGAGTTAAGAAGTGCATTAGTGCTGTTTATTCCACCCTAATTAAATTAGGCAAAAGCCAATCTTTTGGTTTCGAGGTAGGATTTGCGAGCGAGGCAGCCGGCTCTCCTCCCCTCAGGTCAGCAGGGCTGTGTTCATCAGCCACAATCCTCAGGTCAACTTCAGTTTCCATTTTCCCAAATGTCACCACATCACCCCTGGCTGCACGGCACGGCTGGCAGAGGGGGGTGTTTGCATTGCTCCTGGGTGAGATGAATCCTTTGTTCAGTGAAGGGTGAATACATCATTCCTCATCGCACCTCGTGTCTTAATTCTCTTTATGTGCCACACGCTGTAGGAGCAGAAACTCAATAAAATTATTTGATTTGTAACTGCTGCCCTGTCTGGTGAAATATTTTCCTCCTGTGGGAGCAGGAATTGGGGCGTTGCGTGGTTTTGGATGGGCACAGTGATCACAGTGGGGGCCATAAAACGTGATAATGACAGAGCCTGGCAGGGTGTGGGGCTGGGCAAGGGCAGGCAGTGTCATTTGGAGCAGAGCTTGGCTCTGCAGCTCCTGCCTGGGCTGGGACAGTCACACCATCCCTTGGGCAGCAGTTGCAGCAGCAAAAATTGCATTCTGAGCACACTGCAACAAAAAAAAAAGAGGTAAAACTGCATTAATTTCCCAGCACAGAGCATTCTGAGGGCTTTGACTGGGGAGCAAGGGGAGGACAACCTTTCTGAGACCATCATCCTCCCTGGGAATGTCCCGTGTTTAATTAAGGGGAAGAGTTTCTGAGCATTAAAACTGATTGACCGGGTGGGTCAAACTGGCCACGAGCCCCTGGGCCTTTGCCTGGGCTGGAGGAGCCTCAGGGGAGCAGGGCAATGAGCTGGCAGTGCCTCTGGCAGGTTGGCAAACCTAAGGACAAGACGTCCCCAGAAGAAGCCACAGCAGCCCCAGCTGATGGCACTTGACAATCATTAATTGCAGCAACCCACTCAAATCCTTTTCTTCTCTAATCCAGGCTTTTTGGGTTTTGGCGTTCTCCGTATAATCTCCATCTTTTATCCATTCTCCTCGTTATCGAGGATTTAGTCAAAACATACGTGGGGTTTGACACAAAGCTGCTATTTTTAATCCTGGCTTCACACAGATAATCAATTTCCACTCAATACTGGCTGTCACTTGCCTTGCTGGAAAACTGGATCTCACGTTAGTGAATAACACCCACGCCTGGTCGGCTCAAACCACATACCCTCCCCACCCTCCACCAACATTTATATTTTAAATGCTGAGATTTTACCACATCCCTCAGCCAGGGGATAATCAGCCCATTGTGTGTTTGTCACAGCCACTTGGGGAAATTGGTCACGCTGGTGGGGACGAGCTCCACACACCAGGGCAAGCATTTCCCTTTCTTCCAGGGGGGGATTTAGAGCCCTGGGAAGGAGCTGAGCCCAGCACAAGTGCCATGCCAAGATTTGTTGGGTTGTTTTCTTGCTCCTGGCTTGCTGCTCTCGACCCTGTGATAGCAACTCATAGAGGCATTTCAGTTCTTTCCAAGCAAAATAAGGAGGCTCACCCCAGGGCCACGTCCCACAGGAGGCTTGGCCATGCTGGGGCTCCTTTGAAAGTCACTGCAGAGGGGAGGATGCTGCTGCAAGCAGCCACAAATGAATGGCCTGTTTTATTGAGTACTGCAAGCAAAATAAACACATGGAGCATTCCCAGAGCTTCCTTTCATTTTTTTTTTAAATTTTTTTTTCTTCCTCCTTTCCCTTCAGGTTTAGTCTGACAGACTCCAATTTCAGCAGTGGCTGCAGGGAGGGCAGGGGACACTGAAGGGAGGGTGGCTGGGGTTGGTTTAACGTGGGGACTCAGGGGCAAGGGAAATCCCACGGGCCCAGCTCATTGCAAGGGGTCAGAGGGCTGGGAACTGTCCCAGCCTTGCTCCTTCCCACCAGCTCAGGAACAAAATAAGCTGTAGCTGAGAAATAAAAATGTGCAAAACCTCGAGTGGGAAGTGAGTTCCAGGCATGGAATCCCAGAATGGTTTGGGTTGGAAGGGGCATTAAAACCCAACTCATTCCATCCCCTGCCATGGCAGGGACACCTTCCACTGCCCCAGGCTGCTCCAAACCCTGCCCAACCCGGCCTTGGGCACTGCCAGGGATCCAGGGGCAGCCACAGCTGCTCTGGGCACCCTGTGCCAGGACCTCACCCCCCTCCCAGGGAGGAATTCCTTCCCAATATCCAGCCAGGGTGATATTCTCCAACACTGGCTTCCCACTGATCCCATTATTGTGTGATGGGTTTGGTTGGGTTTTTTTTTTCATACATCAGCAACACATTTGCTTGGCAAAGGGAAGAATCTTGTCATAACAATTTATATTTAGTCTCCAAATGTGGCCTTTAATTGCTAATTACAGAATGCTACTCACAGGTTGGCAAATCACTCAAAACAACAACAACAAAAAGAAAGAAAGCCAGTGAGGGAGAAAACAATTGGGGGGTTATAAGGGTTTAAGGAATAGACAAATGTGGTCTTTAATTATCTTAGGGGGAAAAAAATAGCAGCTAAGAAATCAATGTAACTTCAATATTGATGTTGCAGGGGGGCGAGTGTGTCACATCTGCCACTGCAAGGCTGTCCCTGTGGCTGAGAATCCACTTTTTCCACAGGCAGCTTTTGGGAACAAGAGTGGCAAACCCCACCTGGATGCCAGGGGCTGGAGACAGGGGCTGCCAGGTGGGGCTTCTGGGGCTCTGAATCACAAACCCAGCTCTGTGCAGCTTCATGGGATGCTGGGAGCAGCAGGGAGGGCACTGCAGGGACATTCCAGGATGTCACAGCAATTGCTGCCACTCCAAAGGGTGACTCAGTGGGGACAGACAAGGGGTTTTTGGGCACAGCTGGAGCTGCCCTGCCCCCTCCCTGGGCCCTGCTCTCTGGCAGGAGCAGCTCTCTGTGCCTTCATTTCAGTTTTGTTTTACTCCTTCACAAAACCTTTTTATTTACATGTGATTCTTGATGAGCCTGCAAAGAGCATTCAGTCAATGGGCTCAGTCCCAAACACATCCCAGTCCTCCTTCAGTCATCAGCTCAAGCAATGTCAGTCCAGATAATTTTATCTTGGCTTGCAAGATAATAAATTAGACAGAAAATTATATATAGCTCATTGGAGAAAATTACAGCCCTGATCCTCGAGATCCTGATCTCAGTCCTCTGCTTGTTCTTCACTTTTACTACTTCTGTTATTTGCCCTCCTAATCGTGTCTCTAATTAGGCAGCCCCAGACTCCTCCATCTCATTTTGCCAGAGGTTTCCTCCCCCAGGGCCCTCATTGTTCTTCCTGCCATTGAGATTATCCAGCAGTGCAGCTGTGCACTCATTGAAATGCTGGGTCAGGGAGCTCATCTCTGCTTTGAAAGCCTCACTGCCAGGATGTTCTCCCCGGGACTGCAAAGCCTGCCTGGCATTTCCTGGGACTCTCAGCTCTGGCTGAACAAACCCAGGGGGGCACAGGGGGCTGGGATGCTCCTCCCTGCACTGGATATCCCGGGAGAGCTGGGCTGTCTCTGCACAGTGCAGGAGATGCCAGCTGGATTAGGATGAGGGGGAATGGTTTTGAGCTAAAAGAAGGTGGATTTAGTTCAGATTTTAGGAAGGAATTCTTGGCTGGGAGGGTGGGCAGGGCTGGCACAGGGTGCTCAGAGCAGCTGTGGTTGTCCCTGGATCCCTGGCAGTGCCCAAGGCCAGGTTGGACATTGGGGCTGGGAGCAGCCTGGGGCAGTGGGAGGTGTCAGGGTTGAAACTGGATGAGCTTTAAGGTCCCTTCCAACCCAAATTGCATCCTGTGACTCCCTGATTCATTTGGCAACAAGAGGTGATGCAGTTTTCTCCTTTGCTGGGGTGAGCATCACTCCAAAATCCACTTTGACAAGAAGCCAGAGCTGCAGGTGAGCCTGGGAGAAGTGGATTTTGTCTCCTTTTTGCAGATGCACAGGGCTTGGATATGCTGGATTTCTGTCCAAGAGCCAGAGGCATCCCAGGAGCTCTGCCTGGCTCCCAAACCCTGCAGCCAGCCTTCGGCAGCAAGGCTACTTAAATGTACGAGAAATGTGCATTTATTTTTTTTCCTGGACTTTTTCCCAAAGATAATTTGTAATTATATTTTACAGCTTTATATATATATATATTATATATATATATATATATTTAAGACAGTGCGTTAGTCATGCAAACATAATTATATCTTTTACATTCCCGTGTCATTTTTAATTAAAAACGTGGTATTTAAAGCGCATACATTTCAAAAAATGCGGTCCGGGCTGGTATTAAAACTGCAGTTCGTTAAAGCTAATAAAGTACCTGGCTGGGGCAGGACAAACGCAGAGCCGGGTCCGTTGCCGTGGGAACAGCCGGCATCAAAGCCGAGAGCAGCCGCGGTAACCTGCGGCACCCGAAAGAACAGGGAAATGTGATTAGGGGCCAAAAGCAGCCCGGAGCCCGGCGGCGTTTTTCCTGGTGCCGCGGTGCCAGATGTGCCAGATGTGCCAGATGTGCCAGATCCCATTTCCCCAGGAGCTGCCGCCAGCGCTCCAGTGGTGATCCCGATGCTGGGGCATCCCACGAGAAGGGGATGTGGGGCAGCCCCGGGGAAGGAATTTGGGCAGCGGGGATTGGGCAGGGAAACAGCCCAGAGCCGAGCGGAGGATGGGGAAGGCGACCCAGCCATGCAATTCCCATCCGCAAACACTTTTCTGGCTCGTTAATTGCTTCCGAAGTGGAAGATTTCTCCTAATCTCCCATTAGCAGCTGCACATCCCTCTCCATTTCAAATTGCCGTGGCTGAGGGCTCGTGGCTGTCGGCGGGGACAGAGTTGGAGGAGCGGTAATTTTTTTAATTAAGTCGCTTCGCCGGCGCTCCTCTGGGATTTTCTGAGACGAACGAGGCCGGAGTTTGCTCATCTCGCTGCCGGGACCACCGGGGATGCTCACCGAGGGTCCCTGTCCCCGCTCCGCAGCAGCCCTGGGGGGACAGCGGTGTCACAGCAGCAGTCCTGGGTGAGGTGAAACCCTCCATGAGCACCTGTCTTGGTTTGGAAAGACAGGTTTTTGTCAGGGAAACTGGGGTTTCTCTAGAATGGAGAATGCAAACTTCTTACACTCCGCCAAATTGCCCCTAAACAAATGGAAATAGAATAGACAAAACTCGGCTCTACAACCCAGGACAGCACCTCTGCTCCAAAAGCAGCTCCGGGCACCTCCCGGAGAGGATTTAATGTGGTTTTTTCTGGTACAGAAAGCAGGAGCGCCTTCCTGCAGGACCTCGGCTCTGCCTGCTGTCCCTGGAATGCTCCGCGGGGCTGCTCTGCTCAGCCAGGGATGCTTCTCCCCTCTGCCCCTTGAGGGAATTCTCCCCCCTCCTTCCTCAGGATCCCGCACCGGGGAGCATCCCACGGGTGTGTCGGGTTCTCCTCCTCGGGCTGCTCACTGGGAACATCTCCGGGGGTCGGGTGGTGTCCTGGGGGCGCAGACCCAGCTCTGTTGGGGTTCTGCAGATAAAAAAGGGACGGTGCTGCCCTGGATCGGGACATTTCCGAGCTCATCCCTCCGGGGCAGTGAGGGCTGCGCTGCCCTGGGCTTCTCTTGGATGCTGCTGTTGCTGCCATTCCCAAGACAAAAGTTGCTGGCAGCAGGGATGGAGCTGATGATGCAATTAAAACGATTATTTCCTCAACCTGCGTGTCCCTGCAAGCCTCTGGGAGTGGCTCTTGCAGTGAAGGGGGAATGGAAGGGAGAGCTGCCTGCTTTGCCAGCACGCAGCTGAGCATCCGAGGGGGATGGTGGCACTGCACCCCAGCTGTGCAGAACCTCACGGGATTTATTGGTACTGATGTCTCCTGATTAAATTATATTTCTTTCTTCATTTATTCTCTAACAAGCTGAACATTTCAATTTCCCAGGCAAGCCCCCGGGTCGGGGATGGGAGGAGGGTGGCAGCTGACACTGATATTGGAGGGGGCTCAGTTGGAGAGGAGCACTTCTCATTTAAACCTCTGATTTCCTGAAAACCTGCACTCAGGGGAGGATTGACAATTCAGAGCCAAGCTGAGAGCTGCAGTTTTCTGCAGGAGCTGCTCAGAAAGCCCAGTGGTGTCCCCATGGCCTGTGTGGTGCCAAGAGTCCCCCAGGTTCCAAGGCTTGGAGCCACTTGGGGTTAAAAGGGAATCAGAATCCTGGAATGGGTTTTGTTGGAAGGGACAATAAGGTTATCAGGTTCCAGCCCCCCCTGCCACAGGCAGGGAATCAGACCTTTCATTTTTCCTCCCCTGAGCAAACCCAGGGAAGTGCTGACCTTTGCACCGTTTTCATTTTCAAGGGTTAAGGAGGCGATTTAGGAGAAGCCCGTTCAGCTGAGCAATTAGCAAGTCAATAACGCACTCCCGCATTTTATTAGAAAGAGAAAAATTGATAATTTCTGTTTGTTTTGACCCTGCCTCTGCAGTCATGGCAGCAATTTTCCGGGATAATCCCAGTTACCATGGTTATATCTCCCTCCAGGTCCTCGGCCACCTGCAGCAGGAGGACACAGGAGCATGGGCAGAGCCAGGGCTGTGCTCCAGCCCCTCCAAATTCTGCATCTTTGTGCCACTCCAGCCTCCCCTGCCCTGCCTGCACCACTCACCCTTCCCCAGACAGCAGGTGGAAAGTCAGGAGGGGTGGGAATCCCAAATTTGCTGCTGCCTCCCAGCTGGGGATGAAGGATTTGGAGGCAAAGGGACAAAAAACAAAAAAAATCTCTGCCTGATATTTCTTGGAGCTGATTCATGAACCCTGAGCTGCAGCACTGGGAAAGAGACCTCAACCCTCCTTTCCCAGGGAGAGTCACTTCACCCCTCAGCACTTTTGCCTCAGGAAGAGGGATTAAAGCAGAAAATCCAGATCTATTCCAAAAAGGCACCGGGGAGCTGATTTTAAGAGGCAAGAAATTAAAGAACTGCTTAGCTGAATAGCTGAGCTGGTATTTTTCTGTCCTCAGGAAACAACTTTGATATAACAGCATTAGTAATAATAACAGCCCAAAGAAAATCCTGGTGGAATGGTGTAGAGTGCAGGATGTGTGAAATCCCTGGGCTGGGGCGAGGCGTGGCTCTTCCTCGTGTCAGCAAAATCCTTCCTGGATGGGATGGAGACACACTCACCACAAAATGGGAGCAGCTCAGGGGAAAATAATCCATCCTGATCAAAGAACCGAAATAGCAGGAAAAATCTGTTAGCAAATGGAACTGCCCAGAAAATATTGAAACTTGGTGTGTCACAGAGCTCCTCTGGCAGGGCTGAGCTCCCAGGGGTGAAAGTTTTATTTTCATTCCTCCTTTCCAGAGGGAAAGAGGGAGTAGACAACCCTGGGAAGGATGAGAGGAACCTGAGCATCCCCAGGCATTAGCACACCTGTCCCTGCACCCACAGCCCCGGGGCCCTTCTGTCCCCAAAGCCACAAGGTGCTCTGCAGGTCCCTGGGCTCGCTGGCAGTGCCAAAATCAGGAGCACCAGAGCTGGGCTGGAGCTCCAAACCCCTGTGAGCCTTTCTGCTGTCAGGGGGATGATTTCCCCGTCAGGAGGCATTTGGGGTCGGTCTGGTTTTGCTCATTCCCCATTAGGAAATGCTGAGCACTGTCAGGGAGCTGCTGCCTCTCCGTGTCCCTCCTCAAACTCAGCCAAGCCCTGCTGGGAACCCCTGGGGGAAGATTTGCTGCCTCCCTTTCCTGCCTCCCCACCCGTGTGTGTGTGACGAGTTACACCTCAGCCAGATGTTCCGTGGGCAGGAGAACCTATTTGAAGTTAAAAGCCGGTGATTAAAGTTGCCAACCAGCCATTAAGAAAGTGTTAAAATGGAGAATTATCCCGCTCTTCCTGTTTCAATACAATGGGAGCCTCATAATGCACTTGTTTAAGTTGCCTGGTTTTAATTTTAGCTCCCGCGTTCCTAATAGGACACGCAGAGCCCGTCTCACTTCATCAATAGCTCCTGCGAGCTGGAAAAGAGTTCAGGGAGGGGAATAAAGTCAATATCTTTGAGGATGAGACAAAGGAGAAAAAATTAGCCCAAAGATCTCAGTTTCTCTTTCCCACTGATAACACAAGTTCTCAATTTACTTGACCAGATTGCCTCGCAAAGAGGAGCATTTTTCAAGAGGAGCAGACATGAAAGGGATTATTACTTACAGAGGCTCCTCTTTAAGGAGATAAAGTATTTGGCAATTAAAGCAGAAGGAGCTGCAGACTCCCCAGCCCCATTAGCAGATTTCTCATTAACCCCTCCTTTTGGGAAGGAGGATCCCACTGCCCCTGCCTCCTGCTGCAGCCCTGGGAGGGGGGACAGGAGCTACCCTGGCCCCAGAGCTGCCTGCACTGGTGTGGGGAATGGATTTGTAGGAAATCCTCCAAGCCTGGCAGAAGGCTCACACTGTCTCCTGCATCTGTGTGCAAACTCTGGGATGAGGTGTGGTGCCTGGGAAGGGCCTTGGGACAGGACAGGCAGTGCTGAGAGAGAAACTGAACTGGAAGCAAGCTCCAAATGGTGACCTTGCAAACAGGCCAGGTGATTTGGAGAAACAAAACTATGAAAGGTGCATTGTAGCAAGGCCCACGTAGGGCACTTTAATAGATGGTTGGTTTAGAGGCATTAGCAGAATTGTGTGGCAAAAGCTAAGAGTGCATTGCAATCCCCTGGTTCCCTGAGCTGGGAGCACTGGGAGCACGGAGGGTCCAGGGTCACCAAGGACCCCCAGCTCAGAGCTGAGCCACCCTCACGATCAAACACGTGGGGTTTGTCTCCGTGTTTGTCAGCAGATGGGGATCAGGCTGTTCTGCTTCACGGGAGCTCTTCCAAGGATTAATTAGTTGATGTTTCCTGAAGTACTTTGAAGATGTGGAGAGTGAGATAAGTGCCAGTGCTTCAGGAGCCCATCGGGCATTTCCTTCATTTTACTCCTCATCCCCAAAGTGTTTGTACCAAACAAATCCCACAGGAGCTGCTTCAGGGAGTGGCACCTCAGCCCGTGGTGCTCAGCACAGGGAGGACACAGAGGAGCTGCCCCCAGGGCTGGAGCCCCTCTGGACCAGGCTGGGAGAGCTGGGGGTGCTCACCTGCAGGAGAGAAGGCTCCAGGTGTGAGAGGGAAGTGCAGGACTTGTTCCAGGCTACGAGATGGGTCCTGGTGCACAATCATTACTGCCCCATCAACTCTAATTCCAGCTGGAGAAATCATCGGTGTAATTATTTACTACTGCGAGATTTCTGAAAATTATATTTCTGTTCCTGCCGTTATTGATCTTGAAAAGGGCCATAAATTAACTTGACAGTTCACAGAGTCCTTCACACTTGGATAATTTCTCTGCTTGACTTGCACTGTGTGTTGAACTTTCAGCACCAGCCAATTACAGTCATTCAAAGTGTGTATTTGAAGATTTTTTCTTACGCAACAAATTTGATTTTAATACCAAAGAACTCGAGGCAAAAATACCAAGTGCCCTCCGTGTCACGGAGCAGTTTGGCTTGAGCTGGGCACAGGGGGGTGCTGGATGGGCTTTGGGGTGGCAGGGGGGTGACACAGCCCTGGGAGAGCAGGGCCCCTCGGGTGCTTGGCAGTGCTGCTCCCCATGGGGTTGGCACCTCCCTGGGCTGTCCAGGCAGGTCCTGGCCCCTCACCCCAAAGGCAGCCTGGCACTGGCACCAGCAGGATGCCACCCTCACCTGCCAGCCTGGCCCATGGCTTCAGTGCTTGTCCCCAGAGCTGAGCTCTGATGGGAAAAAGGGACCAAAACACCTCCTGATCCACCCTCTGTGCTCTCAGGATGGTGTGAGGGAACAAATCACAGCAATCCTGGGTTTCTGTGGGGCCCAGGGACAGAAATGAGGCAAATCCTGCTCCCTGCAGGGGTGTGGGGTGAGGGAGAGCAGGAGGGGCAGTCTCTGCTGGGGCAGGAAGGACACGGCGTGGGGACAACGTGGGGCTGTCCCCAGCCCCTGCCCCATCCCCTCTGGGGCTGCTCTGTGCAGGAACTCAGTGCCAGAGATGAAGGGAAGGGGATGGGGCAAACCAGGGCCTTACATAAGGTGGAGATTCTGTGGCTTCAGGGGGAAGTGGCCTGTGCTTCATTAGAAACCAACTCAGTAAATCAGCAACATCTGGGGCCTGCTGGCTGGAGCACCGCCCCGCCAGGGGAGGGAAATCTCCTGTTGTCCTCCCAGATTAAGGGATTTTGCTGTTTGCTCACAGTTTTGTACACGGAAAACAAGCTGGCCCTGACCAGAAGCCTGCCCAAAGCCCTTCCAAAACCCTGACCCAAAGCCCCCCAACATAAACCCCTGCCCTGAGCCCCCCTGCTCAGGCACCCACCCAAAATCTGTCTGTGCTCACTGCTCCGAGCCCTGCAAGGATACCCCACCCTCGGGAAGGGTCTTTTGGGGGTGTCTCAGGGGCAAGGTGGAGCTCAGGGCTCTGACAGCCCCACCCACCCCTGCAAGGATACCCCAACCTTTGGGAAGGGTCTTTTGGGGGTGTCTCAGGGGCAAGGTGGAGCTCAGGGCTCTGACAGCCCCGCCCAACACCCCACTCTCCCCCAGGCAGGTTGGCTGCGCTCGGCTGCGTGGTATTTATTCATTACATCAGAAAAGAAAACCTCATTAAATTAGTCCAGGACTCCGCTGGGTGCTCCCAGGCAAGGACACCCAATACTGGGGGAGGACAGGGGGGTGGCTGGGGGTGAAGGGTCCAGCATTTCCTCATTTCACAGTGACAGGAGGAGGGGCAGAGACACCACCCCGCAGGCTGGGCTGGGCAGGGCAGGGGCTGCACCCTCAGACCTCCAGCTTCTTCTTCATCTCCATGCGGTAAATGATCTGGTAGCCGTCATCCCAGGCGTAGAGCTGCCTCTCACGGGGGCTGTACTTGAGGCTGGCGTGGGAGCCGTAGCGCTTGGGGAAGTAGACCAGGGAGGCGTCCTCGGGGGCCAGGGTGCCGCTGACGTCGAAGACGCACTGGACGCGGGCGCGGCTGGGCGGGCGCGTGTTGTACACCACGTGCAGCGCCCCGCACACCACGAAGGCGCCCTCGGCGTTCTCCCGCGGGCACGGCGTGTCCCACATCTGCTCGATGTCCAGCGAGGAGGGGTCCAGCTTGGCCAGGCACATGTTCTTCTCGTCCTCCTTGGTGGCGTAGACGGCCCACAGCCCTTCCTCGTCCGCCGACACCTCGATGTAGGTGGAAGGGGAGAGCCCGAAGACGGGGATCTGCTCCTCGGCCGGGAACACCGAGCTGTCCACCACCGTCTTGTTGGCCAGGTTGAACTTGATCACCTGGAAGGCCAGGCCCTGCTGGCGGATGTAGTAGAGGTGCCCATCGTAGACCAGGTGCCCGGTGCCCACCCAAGGGTAGGGCAGCTTGATGCGGGCGGCCTTGCGGGTGGCGGAGAAGAGGGTGAACTCCCGCATGCGGGGGAAGACGTAGACGGTGTCGTTGGCGGTGCCGTCCAAGACGTAGATCTTCTCCGAGCTCCCCGCGGCGTCCTTGGTCCAGAGCCCCGAGGAGCTGCCGAAACGCTTCAGGATCTTCATGGCCCTGACACTGGCGATGGTGTCGCTGCAATCTGCGAGAGCAGGCAAGATACCACTCCTGTGATAAGGGGAACAGCCCGGCCCTGCAGCGGGACTGCTGCTGCCCTGCGCCGGGTTCTCGCTCTGTCCCATCCCTGGCCCTCAGGCAACTGCCATGGAAACTCGCTGAAGGGGTTGAAGTGCATCCCTGGTGGCATTGAGAAGTCCCCTAGTGTACCCATGCCACGGGCAGCGGAGCCACCCTCACCCCAGCCCTGCCCCAGAGGCTTTGGAGACACACCAGGCTCCAGCTGGGGCTTGGATGCAGCTCCCAGGGGATGCAGGAGCTTGTGCCAGAGGCTATCACTGTGGGGGACACAGGAACGAGGCAGGGAGTGCATCAAAGAGGCTGCGTGGAGCTCTTGCAAGCAAGAGACCCCTCCTTTGTTTTCCTGACTCTTTTTGTACATTTACAGATGTGCCCACCCCAGAGGTGGGACCCTTGGGAACCACTGGTCGTTTTCCAGAGACCATCACCGAAGCCCCTCCTCTGGGAACAGATGTGGGAACTTCGGTAGTTTACAGAACATGACCTTGTGCCTCAAGACCGTGCCTGGGAATGGAATTCCCAAAACCAAAACATGCAGGCACGAGCATGGCAACAAGAGGCACCTGAGATGCCCTGCTGGGACACAGTGGCTGGGGGACACCTGGACTGGGGTGGGCTGGGGAGAGTCGGGGTAACCCTCAGACAGGACCACCCCCCAGGGAGCCACGGCAGCCCCTCACCTGTGAGCTTGTTGTACTTCTCGTTCTTCCTCTGCTTGGCTGTGGCCACCTGCTTGTCCATCAGCGTCTCATCCACCTCCACGCAGGGCGGGGCGGGGTTCTGTGTCTCCAGGTAATCCACCTCCCTCTCCAGCCGGTCCACGCGCACGGCCGCGCTCTCGGCCTCCGCCCGCATCGCCTCCCGCTCCTTCTCGGCCGCCTCCAGCATCCCCAGCACCTGGTTCTTGAAGTCCCTCAGCTCCGTGGAGTAGCGGCTGCTCTGGTCGTGCCACTGTGAGATCCTCTCCTGGGGTGGCCAAGGGAACGCTGAGGGCTCCAAACCTCACAGCCCCGCAGTGGCAGCTGTCCCAGCCTGCCCGGGCTGTGGGAGCCCCCGGAGCCACACAAGGCTCGTGCCCCTGGGTCCCATCCCGCCCTGTTCCCGTTCCTGTGGCGCTCCCGTGTTGCTTCTGCAACGTTCCCAGGCCCGGGGTGCCCATTTCCTGCAACGCTCCCGTGTTCCCAGAGCCACAGTGTTCCTACTCTTCCCAGACCCACAATGCCCCCATTACTGTGCCCCCCCGGATCCGCAAGGCCCTGCTCTCCTGTGACACCTCCAGGATGCACCCAAGATGTTCCTGAACTCACGGTGCCCCCCACACTCCCACGATGCTCCCAGACCCTTGATGCCCTCGCCCTTGTGAAGCTCCCAGCCCTGCAATGTCCCCAATTTCCCATGATGTTCCCAGACCAGTGATGTTCCCGTTCCTGTGGTGTCCCCATGGCTCCCCCAGCCCCGCAATGCCCCTTCTCCTGTGGTGTTCCCATTCCTGTGGTGTCCCCATGGCTCTCCCAGCCCCGCAATGCCCCTTCTCCTGTGGTGTTCCCATTCCTGTGGCGTCCCCATGGCTCTCCCAGCCCCGCAATGCCCCTGCTCCTGTGATGTTCCCGTTCCTGAGGTGTCCCCATGGCTCTCCCAGCCCCGCCATGTCCCTGCTCCCACCATCCGCCTGTCCCACAGGGCTCCCACGCCCATCCTGTTCCCCCGTATCCTCGTGCTGGGCTGTGCAGGACCCCGGCAGGAGCTGCCAGGGCACCGCTCACCCTGCTCCGTCCCCATCCCAGCTCCTCCTTACCCAGCCCCGCTCCCAGCCCCGCCGGCCTCCATGGAGAAGGGTCGGGATCCCCATCCCGGGGCGGTTCGGGGCCCCGCTCGGGCTGTACCTCCAGGAGGCTGAGGCGCCGCTCCACGTACTCCATGAACTGCTGCTGCTGGGCGCGCAGGGCCGGGGCGAGCAGCGGCAGCAGCAGCAGCAGGCAGCGCCAGGGCCCCATGGCCGGCAGCGAGAGCAGCCTCCACCTCAGTGCTCAGGAATGCTCCGGCCTCCGCGGCCCTTATTGCATCCAGATGTGCAGAGGGAGGGAGGGGAGGCTGCTCCTTTCCCCGCAGAACAGCCCCCGGCGCTTTTAACCCCTTCGTGCCCCAGCGGTGCCCGCAGCGCCCACCCAGCGCGGTGCCCCCGAGCCCGGGGGATGGATGGGGCAGGAGATTGGGGAAGGGCTGCCGGGAGGAGTTTGGGGTGCGGGGAAGCGCCGCAGGAGCCCCGAGAGAGAGGACACGTCCTCATGAGCCCTAGTGTGGGGACAGCGAGGGGACAGCCCCGGCTCCTTGTCCGCAGAGGTACCCAAGGCCAACCTGAGCCTTGTCCGGGTCCGGTGGAGGCAAAGCCGGACCAGCACCACGGGCACCGTGTCCCTCCCTGAGCCCGTGTCCCCTGAGCCCGTGTCCCCTCCCTGAGCCCGTGTCCCCCCTGAGCCCGTGTCCCCTCCCTGAGCCCATGTCCCCTGAGCCCGTGTCCCGTCCCTGAGCCCGTGTCCCCCCTGAGCCCGTGTCCCCTCCCTGAGCCCGTGTCCCCTCCCTGAGCCCGTGTCCCCTCTGAGCCCGTGTCCCCTGAGCCCGTGTCCCCTCCCTGAGCCCGTGTCCCCTCTGAGCCCGTGTCCCCTGAGCCCGTGTCCCCTCCCTGAGCCCGTGTCCCCCCTGAGCCCGTGTCCCTCCATGAGCCCGTGTCCCCCCTGAGCCCGTGTCGCCTGAGCCCGTGTCCCCCCCCGTCCTGGCTGTCCCGCGGACCCCCCCGGGCAGAGCCATGTGTACCGGGGCTGGCACACGGCCCCTGGGCACTGTCCCCAGCCCCTGGGCACTGTCCCCAGCCCCCTGGGCACTGTCCCCAGCCCGGGCTGTCCGGACACTCGCTGGCTTGGGGGCCGCTCGCCCGAGGTGGCCCAAGCGCTGCTGCGGGGCCGCTCCCAGAGCGCCGGGACGGGGCCAGCCCAGGGTGGCGCGATGGGTGGATGGATGGACAGACGGACGGACGGACAGACGGACGGACACCGCAGCTCCGTGCCCGGGATGCAGCCGAGCCGGGGCCGTTCTGCCGGAGCCTCCTGGGCTGTGGGCAGGGACCGATCCGAGCCGGGGCCGCGGTGCTGCGGCGGAGCGAGTGTGCCACCTAGTGCAGCTGCATCCCAAACGTGCATCCCAAATGTACATCCCAAAGGTACATCCCAAACGTGCATCCCAAATGTACGTCCCAAAGGTACATCCCAAATGCGCATCCCAAATGCACATCCCAAAGGTACATCCCAAATGTACGTCCCAAATGCACATCCCAAATGCACATCCCAAATGCACATCCCAAAGGTGCATCCCAAAGGTGCATCCCAAAGGTGCATCCCAAAGGTGCATCCCAAAGGTACATCCCAAACGTGCGTCCCAAAGGTACGTCCCAAATGCACGTCCCAAATGCACGTCCCAAATGCACGTCCCAAATGCACATCCCAAACGTGCATCCCAAACGTGCATCCCAAAGGTGCATCCCAAACGTGCATCCCACACCCCTACCCTGGCTCGGCACCCCGCACCATGGACACCTCACTCTGGACACCCCCAAACCCCTCTCCCACCCCTCCCCTTAACAGATCAAGTGACCAAATGAATAGAGTACAGAAAATTAACCCTTTTTATTGATGCATTGCAATTGTTCTACATTTTTACCATATTATGTAGAAAATACTTAAAATACAAGCTACTTTGTAAAACCAAAGACAAACATTGAATCCAAAGATAAACTATGTTTTCACAATGGACCCTTCTCCCATATAGTTAGTATTAAATTTTTAAATATCTATTTCTTTTGTTAAAATGATTTTTACATACCCCCTAAGTACATCAGCAATACAAACATAGATCAGTAATTGTCAGAAACTACCTGTATCTAGCGGCTTGTAAAAAGGAAGAGCACAACCATAAAAGAAAGTTAAATTTTACACAGTAACTAGCATATCAAATACATTTAATAAAGTAGGAATTCCATTGCAATATCAAGGATTCAAGCAGAAATACTAACATTACATATAATGTACTGCTACATGTAGTGAGATAGATATAGTTCAAGCTGAATCTGAAATCACACATTATATAAAGTTTAGCAACAAACAACCATGTGGACATGCGGCACCATTCAGAAGTTTAAATAAAATTAATAAAAAGAAAGCAGGGCTGTGCCAATCCTGTCATTTAGAAGCAATTTAGTTTCATGTACTAAAAGAAATTGCTGAGTCAGAGGTAAATTACTGCATCCCATCAATTAGGTGCTAAGCAGGAAAGCCTCAGGAGTTGCCTCTGCTATCACAGCTGCAAATACAGGTCAGGTAAGAGAAAAACTGATTGAACAGCTCAAGAATCACACAGACAAACCTAGCTGGGACCACGGCTATCAAATATTCCAAAGGTGAATCCCAAACTAGGTGTAAAGAAAATTAAAGGATGCCAATTCCTATCCAGAGATAGCAGATTTCTCTCCAAAAATGCGTGGCAGGCTCTGACAATGAGGAGAGTCAGTTCTTGAACCCAATTTGAGGCTGGATATGCAAGGGAAGAAGGGATGTAACTCCTTAGAGCAGAACACAACACACCTAAAATTGGGCATCATATACTGGGGCCAGACTGGGAAGCCCTGGCCCTGCTGGGGTGGGGTTTGCTGTGTATCACAGAGGAATTCTGGGGTATTGTTTGACAGCTTGTTCCAAATGGAGCACGTTTGATTTTACCTACATCATTTCCATCTCATCCTCCCTGTTCCAACACTTCTAGGAACTCAGGCAGTGGAGGGGATGACACCGTGCTTTGGGAATACATTTGATTGAGATTAACTCTGTTACAGGGTCTCTAAATGGGCATTTCAAGCTGCTTTTTCTAGGGGAAAGCGGGCAAGTTCTCAAAATTATTAGCAGATTTTGCTAGAGGTCTTTTTTTTTTTTTAATTCTCTCCTGTTATTGAAGTGTTTTCCACAAAGTCCTATTTGTGAAACGGGGAGTTGGAGCTCAGTTTGCCTTTTGGTGGAAAGGCACAACTCTGTACACCCAAAGAGGTATCTCAAGGCAAGTACTGAACACAAGCAATGTCAAAAAAAAAAGCAAGGGAAGTGCCTAGAGCAACAAACAGCATCGTTTGCAGCAAGGACGTGGCACAGCAAGGTTGGTTTTCCGCACGCTCAACGGGAAGTGCTCCGACTACAAACACACTGAACATCAACGTGGGCTAATGCTACCGTCCAGCTCCACAGCCCTCCCTAAGTCCTCCCACCTCAGGCCAGAGTCCAGGCTGCCCTCCAGCAGGAAATCTGGGCTTGCAGAAAAGGCTTGGGGCTTGTAGAAATGGCTTTAGGCATTTCTTTTTGCCGCAGCCAGGTCGGGACTGGCCTCCTTCCCACTGGGACGGAACATAAACTGGGGTTTCAAGGTTACCAAACCTTTTATTGCTGCAGTAACACGACTGCTCTAACCAGTTTATATCATCCTTTTGGACAAGATACTTTCATGTGTTAGGTGAGAAATAATTCCTTAGTACAAGGGAGCCAAGAAAACGAAGCGTAGTCCAAAACCTGCACTGATTATCCAAAGTGAGTTATTTCCTCTGAACACTAACTAGGGGCTACAGCTGACAGACCTTCCCAACAACTCCACATTAGCAGTAGCATTATAAAACTTTTTAATGGTATTATGTGCTTTACAGCAGGCTCTCTTTGGTATAAATATTCTATCACCAAGCTAGCAATATTTTACACGACACGTCTGCTATTCCTGTGGGGGGGAGGGAGGGGGGAAGGTAACGCTACACTAAAACCTAATAAAAGTGATTGCACGTATTTTTAATCACTTCTGCAATATTAGACTAAACATTCCAATGCATTCCCAGCACTACCTTTATTCGAAATGCACTGACAGACAACTAACAGTACATGTGCCATTTCAAAAAGGGAAAAGCTTCAAGAGGGGGGTTGGGGAAACGTCGCTTCACTGGGAACAAGAAGGGAGCTGGGATGAGAGCTGGGTGACAGGGAGAGGGCTCTGCACCATCCTGCTGCTCTGGCTGGGGAAAAGCTGGGTGGGTGAATTGCTTCAATTCGACGGGGGGCTTGCTGGTCCCTCGTAAGGCAAGCTCACTGTAAACTCTAGTCACACTACATCATCATTTATAAGGCACTACAATAAGGGGACACACCAAACAACTCTTCATCACACATACCTGTGCAAAACAAATCCAAGGTATCCTTTTTCCTCTCGTGAAGCTCTACTCCTCTCTCAGTGCTACAGTGATGAGCTCTAACCATTGCATTATATCACATACATTCCAACATGAATCAATTCATTTTGGTTTAAATACAAAGGATACAACACTTCCATCCCCAGGAACGTTTAAAGAATTAGACAAACACTAAGTACAGAGTTCAAGTATAATCACTACACATTTTGATTACAAAGACAGAACATTTGGGGTTAGCAGGAAGTTTTGCTTGTTATATTTTTTCTAATCAATATGTACATATTTCATTTTCTGTAAAATATTAAAACACCACCAATACAAAACTTCTAAAATAGTTTTAAATTCAGTAATAAACTTTAAAATCTGGATTTTTTTTTCCTTTTTTTTTTTTTCTTTTTCTTTCTCTTTTTTTTGTCTCCTTTTTTTCTTTTTTTTGTTGCAATTCCTACATGCATGGACTGTTTACAAGTCTTATTAAGAGCGCTTTAGAGTAGCTGCTGACATATCCAGGAGGATACGCTCACAGGAGTATAAAAAGCTGTACACATCAATACAGTGATGTTTCATTGTATTTCAAATTCGTCTCCCTCCTAAATGAATCACGTGAGGCAAAAATATTAAGAAAAAAAGAAAAACCACCAGAACAAAGCAAAGCCCTGTGCTTCTGCGAAGGAATCCAGCTCCATTATAGGGCCAGCATCTAATAAGCTGCAGAAACCAAATTTTAGAGCAATGCTGCATTATTCACTCTCAACTGGAGACAACAACAACAACAACACCCTGACAGATCTGCTTAGCTCTGTCACACAGTGAGATCCTGAATACAGTTTGAACCACTTGGAAAGAATTCTGCAACGAACACAACAAAAGTTCAGCTGGGTTATGGAGAATTATCTAGGAAACAAAGCAGACTCCAGGGTTTGCAGGACTCCTGAATGTATCATGTTGCTGGCATGAGGCAGTTGCCTCTACCAGTCCTTAAACAAAACAGAGGAGTAAACAAAACACCTTTGACAGAAACGTGTATGGAGATGTAATGGCTTTTGCAGAACCAGCAATTTGTTAAAGACAAAGCGAATTAGAGAACAGATGTTAAAAAGAGTAAATCTGATTTTAAAACTGCCCCAGCAACGTAACGAGATAAACATCATGCACTACATTTTTAGTGGCAACGTGGATTTGTGCAAGCTGCTAAAATAGGATCTGCAGATCTTTTCGTTTAAGTTACACAAGTTAAAAAAGACATCAGGATCTGAGACACTGATTTGACACCCCTTCTGATTAGCACAACAGAACGATTTTAAATAAACGTGACCATGAATTTTTTTTTTTTTTTAAAAGCATCTATAAAAAGTAAGTCAAATTTAAAAAAACTTAATTAGTGACCCTCGTACTGGTAACAAAGCATGCTGCTCAAGTTAGCGACCGAACTCACCGGAGACATTTGGGAACAACATACAACCAGCTCAGGGAAGAAACACAAACCAGGCAGTCATTCCCAGGCCAAGCTTCACCTGAAATCCTCCTCCAACCCCTGGGGCAGGACAGTGCTTCACTGGCCAACTACAAGTAGGAGTACTGGTTGATCTTGGTAGGGCTCAGCGGGTATCCAGTGTAAATAGCAGATCCTCTGGAAGCACCAATATAGGATTGGGGAGCGAATTGATGTTGGTACTGGGCTGGGGGGACGTTGGCAGACGTCAGCAGGCTTGGCCCCACGCTGACAGGGACCTGGTGCACCAGGGTGCTGGGGTGGGCAGCGTAGGTGGTGTGGCGAGACGAGCCCTGAGGGGAGAACAGGTGAGCGATGGAGGTGGTGGAGCCCAGCGTGGCCGCCGTGCTGGGGGCGTAAGTGTACATGTGGGGCTGGCTGGAAAGGTGGGCACTGGCCGTGGCTGCTGCTGCCAGGTGGGGATGAACTGGGCTGCTGTGCTGGAAGGTGTAGGGAGCCTGAGAAATCGTTGATGTGAGGGGGGCTACGTAAGCTTGCTGCCGGCGCGGGACGGCGTTGCCGCTTCTCTCCTGGGAGGCCAGCACTGTGGTTTGCTGGTTCTGCAAGGGGAAGGAGTAAAGTGAGGTTAGTGGGGGCAGGCAGAGGGCTCTGATGGACACCTCCATCCCCTCTGACACACGAGAAGGTGACTGCACTTCCACAGGGATAAAGGTGATGCTTTTCCTCTACGACGGGGCCAAGCTGCCCCTCGGGGGGTACCAAAAGTGCAGGCAGGTCCCAGATCTGACCCAGCCCCAGAAATCCTCACACATCTACTCCTCTGCACATGGGGAGGGTGGCAGTGCTCCATTTTAACACCACAAAACCTGTCTGGTGCCCAAGCCAGAAGTCAACTGCAGGGATAACAACACGCCCTTCTCCTCTGAGAGGCTGCTGCAGTGTGACCCAGAGATCAAAAGTCCTGACATAAAATGAAGCAAAACCAATCTTTGAATTGAAACACTCAAAGATGTCAGGTGCTATCTTGATATTAGTTTGGAAGTCCACATTTAATCTACTGGTTGGAACTCTGTCAGGTCTAGAGAAAAGTAAAGAACTAAAGAATTTCCTCATACTGTGCCTTCAAAGTTACTCTCATTCAACAGCTGGATCTTGGTGTCACCCTCCTGAGTGGCCAAGAAGTACCTTCTGCAAATCAGGTGTGACAAGGACGACAAAGAGAGACTATGGACACAACCACACCTCCTTCTCCTGCCCTCTGGTACAGGAACAAATCCTTCACCTTGAGAAACCTCCCTGTACTCCCCCCACAGAGTCTGTCCTACCCTGCACCACCCCAGAGGAGAATCAGCTCCAAAGATCTAACGCTTGCAACTCGATCCATTTGCAAGGCAGCCTTTCCCCCTGCCTCAGACATCTCTGAAGCAGTGCAGAAGCAGCCCCAAGGGCAGCAGAGGCAGGCAAGGCTCACCTGGCTGAGGTTGAGGGGCTGCACGCCGTTGGTGACCACGCGGTGGGAGCGGTACCCCGTGGGTGTGATGCAGCATCCTGACGACTGCCCGCTCACTGAGGCCACTGGCTTGGTCTTACTGCTGCTGCTCAGGATGCCTGGAAGATGTCACAAGCTTAGTTCACTCCTTCCCTTCCCACACTGGTGGTAAAACCAACTCTGGGCACCAAACTGACTGTTTCTGTCACAGAGACTTTAATTTTATGAAAAATGTGACTAAGGAACCTTCAGGAATGTTTACAGATCTTCCTAAATGCAGCCAAATGTAAATGAAAGGTGAATCTATCAACAACTGCCCGCTCACTGAGGCCACTGGCTTGGTCTTACTGCTGCTGCTCAGGATGCCTGGAAGATGTCACAAGCTTAGTTCACTCCTTCCCTTCCCATGCTGGTGGTAAAACCAGCTCTGGGCACCAAACTGACTGTTTCTGTCACAGAGACTTTAATTACTTTATTTAAAACGTGACTAAGGAACCTTCAGGAATGTTTACAGATCTTCCTAAAGGCAGCCAAATGTAAATGAAAGGTGAATCTATCAAAGGCTATGAAAACAAACCAAGGCTTTCAGAACAGCAGCTGTGAAACCTAAAGCTGAGAAAGCCCCACTGTGGAAAATCCAAATCCATGAGGATGAATGTGTCACAGGGACAGGAGAGCACCTGAGCCTTGGCAAAGCACCCTGAGATACCCACCTGAAGCCTGGGTGGCTACAACACAGTCATTGAGCTGCATTTTCAGGGGTGGGACGATGATGGTGCGGGAGCTGGAGCTGTCAGCAGCAGCTCTGCTGGGCAGCTCCAGGGCCCCCCCAGTGCTCCTGAGCGAGGACAGGGGGTCTGGGGCATAGGGGCTGCTCAGGGACGAGTCGGAGTCAGGGGAGTCGTTAACAGTGACGTAGCTGATGACGTTGGATCTCTGCTTCATACCCAAACTGCAGGGGGAAAAAAAAAAAAAAAGACAAAATGCAAATAGGAAACATTCTAGCTTTGCCCAGCAGATTACAGATGTCCCTCTGGGATCTCACAATTTCCCTCCCTCCCTGTCAGATAACACTCGGATTAACTACAGGCACAACCACACGGAGACGAGATGGGGAATATTCTGTCTGATGCAGCTCTTTGGAGCCCAAAGAGTGCTCCCCACTCTCACTGATGCATGAGCTGAGCCCAGCCCAGGCCAAATGAACACCCCACCTGGCAGGTTTGTACTTGCTGTCCTCCTCCTCATCAGTGTCGCTGCGGATGGTGATGACACTGACGGGGGGGCTGGGGGTGTCGGGGATGACGATGGGCTGGTGCTGCTCCTGCACGGGCACCAGCACGTTGGAGGAGGAGGAGGTGGAGCGCAGGGGGCTGCTCCCAATCAGAGAGTACACTTGGGTGGGCACAGGGTCCAGAGATGAGCTGGGCCTGTAGGAAAAGCACAGCAAGATTCAGCTCTGGGTTAGAGGTTGGGATGAGCAGCGTTAGGAACACACAAGCATGAACACAGATACAGGAACAGAACCTCAGTGCAGAGATTCAAACAGCAAAGTGCCACAGACACGGCCAAAGGCACTCAGGGATGCTCTGAATGGGACTGATCCACTGCCACCCCTCATTCAACATTTCTGTCACTTGCATTGTGATGGCACCAATACCCCAGGAGGGTAAAACCCCTCTGATCAGGACAGTAAAGCACTTGCTCAACCATGTCCTTGCATTCACTGAAATTAATATCATTTAAATCACTGACTACAGCACAAAGGCTTTTGCCAAGACATCTTTAAATGCAACTGTAGCACAATAAAGTTACACCCCCAATGCCTCTGGGATCAGAAGATGTGTTTTTCACACCACAAAGGCAATCTCCACAAACAAACCCGTGGCTTTTCTAGGACTGGGAAAGGAAGCAACGGAATCCTTACTTGGCCGTGCTCGGCGCTGGCTGCTTGTTCTTCTTTGCTGGCACATTGCTGCTCTGCTGCTGCCTCACAACATGAGCAACCCCAACGTTCAGAGGCTGTGCTGTGGCCAACGTCACGTGGTTGGTCAGCAGAGATGGCTGTTGCATCAGAGTGCTGTACTGATTTCCATGGGAATGAGCATTCCTGGAGCAGAGAGAAAAAAAAACAAGAGACCCAAATCCCATGACTGCACTGCAAGAACCACGAGCTGCAGCGAGCCCCTGAGGGGAAAGGGAGATTTTGTGGGCACTGGGATGGATGTATTCCCATTTGGCAGGCAGCTGGAGCTCCTGCAATCCCTACCTCCAGTCAGCCAACTGCTGGCTGCTGCCGATGGTCTCCGGGATCACGGCTGCTGGCTGGACAGAGTTGTGCAAAGCAACCCCTGGGAGCTGCTGCCAGGTGGAAGGGAGCAGGATTTGCTGGGTTCCCCCTGGCCAGGCCTGCTGCAAAACAACAAACACAGACACCAGGCTCACTAGGCTTCAGTTCCTGCAGGGGCAGGCAGAGATTTGTCCAAGCAATAAATGCACTGGGGTGGGTTGTTAGCTTGCAGAGATACAGCTCACCCTGACACGTTTTCCCAAGAACAAGAAAACCAGAGGAATGAGCTTCCCCAACGTTTTGCTAATCTCTTTTATCACTGCTGTCACCTGGAGAAAACAGTGTTTATATCATGCTGCACACGCAGCCAGGTATTTGCACTGCCAGGTGCAGCAGCACTGCTTGGGACCGTTTTTGAATGTAAACTTACACCACTGTTCTGCTGAGAAGTCCCAAAATATTAAACCAATTTGGTCCTTTCTGCTTTTCTGCCTTGCAGAGCTCACACTGAGAGAGCTGAGATGGTGTCATTACTGTGGAAATCACCCTCCTCAAGTGAAGCATTTAAGAAAAGCCACACTGAGAGATAATTTAGTAACATGAAGGCAGGTTCAATTCATTAATATTATCAATGTTCCTGTCCAAATAAATTCGACAGCGTAATATTTCCATGATTTTGATAATATATGGCTTTCTCTCCTGCAGCTTAAACTGCCAAACCTGCTGTTTTAAATTCAATATCTCTGCAAGTAACTGATCCACTTAGTACAAACACCAGTTCCGAACAAGAAGCCTTCAAAGCAGAGAGCTGCTAAAAACCTCTGCCAACATAAGCGGAATAATAATAATAACAATAACATTGAAAAAAATAATAAAAAAAAATCAAAAGAGAAATATGTTAAAAGTCACACCATGCGTCTTTCCAAAAGCCAACACCTGCACAAGACAAAGCAGAGAGTTTAATACAGCAAGATATAAATTCCCAATGAGAGGCAGAAATCGGGCCTTCCAAGCGACGAACTGTTTTGACAGAGGAAGGACAAAAATATGCAAAGCTTAGCAAATGGCTAATGCAAACTCAGGGGAAGCAGCAAGGGAGAAGTGTTGGAAGCACTAAAGGTGAGCAAATTCACGCCAAAGGCTCCCAGAATCCAAACAGAACTAGTCAAGTCCTCCAGAGGAACTCAGAATGCAGGCTTGGAGTCTGGAGACAGCCGGCTCTGATCTCCGCTGCTGTACAGGGGAGTTGAACCTCAAGTCCACTGCACACACACAGCAGAACAGAATTTGCCTGTTGAATCAAAGCCCAATTACACTTTGGAGAACACTGCTAACAACTCACTTGTGTCCCAAGCTCTGCTACAGTCACCCCTTGCTGTTTTCAGAGCCCAGATTGCAGCCTTTCAGCGATCAAAATTCAACAGGAGGAAAGAAGCAGCACCCCTGGGTCTGTTTAGCTCAGAGCTGTGACCAGGAGAAGCCCACTCTCCTGCCTTCCCATCCCCAGAACCAGGGAGCAGCTCACTTGGTTCACAAGAACTCAAATGAGTGGGTTTAAATTTCAGGACAGGTACGACTCGAGCAAATTCCACTTCAGCAGAGGCCTCCCTCTCGGAAGAAAATGACATTCAAACTACCACTTTAAAGCCACAAGAAACAACATGGTTCACACAATGGAATGTGCTTTGAAGGACATGTGAGGATACCAGCACTTCAGTGCACTGCAATGTTTTCATAAGCTTCACTGATCTGATTCTGGAGTTTTACAATGACTTCTTTGTGGCACTTGCAAAGTTGTTCTGATGCAGGTGCCAGAATACAGAAGAGGACAATTTTGCAAACGTATACTTCTTAAAGGTGTGTTCATTCCCTTCCCCGATCCTTTTTTTAAAATTGCTCCAAATGACCTAAAAGCTAGCTATTGCCATTTTGGATACTACAGCTCACCTTTAATTTCAACCAAGAAATACATATCAACTGAAAGTATCTGTGAGGAACAGAATCTTTGTCTGGATGAAGCAAGCTACGTGCGATTGGCTATAAATAACAAAAGGCCAGAAAATTATTGTCAACAGAGGTTAAGAGAAATCAACTGCTAGAGCAATACATTAAAGGATTTGCTGTCATTAGGGATTTTAGCCTGTGCTTAATGATCTGAAACATTTCTCCATACAAAGCAGCTTTACACGTGTTGCAAACGAAATATGGAGCTAACTTGCCAAGTAGGTCAAATTCTGGCCATCCAGGTACCTGTAGCAGAGTCAAGCTAAAGACTGATTCCTTTGTGTTCCACAATCAAAAGGCAAAGATAGGAGAGTAAGCAAAGAACAAGAACGATTACAACTCTTCTAGGGTTCTAGTTTAGAAGAGCTCTCAATGCTAGGCTAGCGAAGGTAATAGTCAATGGATCTGGATTCTTTACAGAGCCACACTAAACGTCAGAGTCAGACAGTGCTTCAGCAATGTTGGGGAGGAAAACAACGAGACATTAAGATGTAGCAAGAACACAGCCACAAGATGGCACATGCTTCCATGCCCTCTGCAAGGTCTAAGTTAAAACAAAAAAAAAACTCAAGTTAGTGAACACAATCAAGGGAGGCAATTACCAGTACTGCAGCCGTCTGTTCGACCAGCGCCGGCCGGCCGGCTGCGCAGTTCAGGGTAAAGGGCACCGCATACTGCGGCGTGATGGTGGCTACTTGAGGATGAAGAGTTGCTACCATTAGTGGTGTACAGCTTCCCTGAAATGTAGATCAGGCAGTGAGTGAAACACAAGAGCTGAGAGGCAGGTAAGCGCAGGTCGGTGCGTTGGGCGGCAGGGCCAGGCGAGGGGCACTGGGAGGGAAGGGATGCACCGACACCGACACCCAGACCCTGCAGCTCCTCCACAGGCACCTTCAGGGTCCTGAGGAGAGCACCAGGAACTGGGAATCTCCAGGCCAGTGACACAGTTCCAAAGCCAAAATAAAGTTGGGGGAAAAATTTAGGGGACGGGAGCTCTCCGATGACACAGTTCGCAAGTCAAAAGGAGCTGGGGGAAAAATTTGGGGATGGGATCTCTCTCTGTGATGACACAGTTCAAAAGTCAAAGTGAGTTCAGCTACTGGCACTTTACTGGGTCTCAGAGGGCAAGTGACAGCCACGCTGCACTAGCCATGGCACAGAGGGCACCCCAGGCAGCTCCCTGCATTTGCTGTCAGACCTTCAAATCCACACGGTGAACTCTTGAGAAAAGGTAAATATGGGATTTCACAGAAGGCACAGCAGGTCTTTGGTGTCACGAAGGAGCAAAGTTATCAGTGATGAAACCACCCAGACATGCAACAGTCCATCGAATGTCTAATTAAAATTAGATTCTTGGTGTACAATTTGCACTCTTGGATTCAGGTGGGCCTTCAAGTGGGTTCTGCTTTTTGGATACTGTGACCTGTATCATTAAAGCTAAGGAAACCAGCAATCCCAGAATGTCACCTAAGTATTTGGGCTGAATAAACTAAAAATTACTCCTCTACAAGAAGGTCAGTAAGTGCAATATACTGCCTGAAGAGTAAAACTAACAGAGTATGTGTTAATGCCAGCAGAAACTAAAACTATGCAAATAAATAAAAATGCACTTAATTATAAAGGCAACTACAAATTTTCAGCAAATAAAACTCATGAATCACCAGGCACTTATTGTATATTAAAGGATTACTTTTTGGAAATTAAAATGGTTTTAATTTATGACACATTACTAATATTTAAAACAGCATTTTTAGAGTGATTTGTGAATTTTGGTATTGCATGTTGCTTAAACTGCAAACTGCAGAAATAGATATGTCATTGCTACACATTAATTCACACTAAGAATGTAACTAGCTGAGAAGGATTCAGAAATAATTTTGTTGATTCAAAGATGAAATTTTAGCGTGAGTAATCTGTGTTGTCACCTCTGTTTACTGGGATCTCACTTCTGACAGCAATGATTTCTCCTGCCACGTTTTTAAAGTGTAGGCAAAAATGACCAGCACTGCCTGTAAGGCAGTGTCCATGCCTGAAAAATACAGCCTGTTTTTAGCAGCTGAAAACCACATATTTATTCCCATTATGAAATCCAACTCCTAAAACCAGGGAGGCACATGACATAAAATAGCTCAGACTTTAAAGATTTCAGAAAAACAAAACAAAACAAGAAAATATCATCTTGGAAGTGACCTGCATTTAACCTTTCAGAGTGTCCTGAGAACCCCCTGCACTCAGGCAGGTTCTCCTGGATGGTGGAATTGCAGTTGAGCTGATGAGGGGTTTGGGGTGGTTTTTTTTTTACCTGTGTGAGAACTCCAGACTGGATCTGCAGTGGCTGTGCTGCAGGTGCTTGTGGCACAATTGGGACAGCATTTTCCATCCTGACTGGGAACCCAGAATGCTTCGTAGTTGCCTGAAGTCCAGCTGTGGAGGACAAGACACATCACTAAGCTGCTTTATTATTCTTCCAAAAATCAAATTCCTACTAGGTAAGGGCAGAGGACAGGGTCAGACTAAGGGACAGAAAAGCTTTGACAAAATGCCAGTAAAAGACCAGCTGAAGTAAATCCTCCTGCATCCTGGGATCCTGCAGGGCCAGGATGGACAGGCAGCCCTCATCAGCCTGGCTCTGTGGAATCTGGTTTGCAGGAACAGTAACACAGACACCTAACTCCAAGCTGCTTGAGACAAGTTTAAAGTTCAAGCCTTACACACCATCAGTTCCCACATCACAAATAAGCCTCCAGACTAAAACAATCCAGGTATCAGCATTAACTACAGAATCCTGAGGATGAGCAGAGGCATGAACAGAGCTGCCTGTGCTAAGCTCACCAACCCCACAACCTGTGACAACCTGCTGGTAGCAAAAACCTGCATCTGAGGCTCCAAGGCCAGATATTTGCTCTTGAGATAACAAACACAGCAAGACACACTGATTTTCAGGCAGGTCTGGCTCCTCTGTTCCCTGCTTTCTGTGGAATGCTGCTGTGCTCAGTTTGGGGGGAAAAACTGGTTGAGCAACCAGCTGGAGCCTGCAACCCAGGCAGGCAAGATGCTGCCACCTGTTCCAGCAGGGCCTGGAAGGGAATCAAGCTGCCTGCACATGTCTGACCTGGTTCTGCACTTGCATCTGATGCAAGAGCCTCGTGTGACACCCACAGAGAGCTCTGCTCAAGTCAGGGTTTTTTTCTCAGTTCAGTGCAGATCACAGCTTCTCCAGCCTCTCAACTGATTGAAACCACAGCATCACACCAAGGGTTCTGGGCTTACTTTGAAAAGCAGGGGGACAAACAATGAAGGTTTGCTGGAAGGGGTCTGTCTGGGTGCAGATCTGGGTGGTTCCAGGCTGCAAGGAAACGCTCTGCTGGGCCACTCCTGCCACTGGGGCTGCAGAGGATGGGTACAGGGCAGACTGGTAGTTGAGCAGGGAGACGTCTGAGTTGGCCAGGGAAAGAGTAGCAGCAGCAGTGGAATTGGAAGCCAACACACTGGCCTAGAAAAAGAAACATAAAATCACTTATCTCTTGTTATCTTATCTCTCTTTGTTATAAAGCAAACAACAGGAACCAGCAATATTAAACTAGGAGGAAAGCACCTGGAAGATGTTTGAGGTAAAAGGCTTAAGACAACACAGAACAAAAACCATGAATTGCACCCAATTTACTTATGTTGCTGAACTGACAGATTTTCAATACATGAAGAAGCTCCTTGGCCTGAGTTTTGGAAAACTGGACTTTGAGACAAGACTATGAATTTCAGAGAGTAGTTTAAATTTTGGTCTGAAGGCACCAAATCAGCCTACTCCATGTCTTTGGTGAGGATAAAACAGGTGAAAGATGCTATACCTGGTTGTGTACTGTGTTGAGCTGGTTGTTAAAGCTCATTGTCAGGTTTGTGCTTGTGTTAGGAGCAACGTGAGTGGTGAAAGGGCTCTTGATCTGATTCACTGTATCATACATGTTCACTCTTCTCTTGCAGATCTCCATGTTCTGAAAGCAAGATTTCACACTGGAATAGAATGACAGAAGGAAAACATCAGATTTGTGAAAACAGGACACAGCTGTGACAGGTTCCCAAGTTTATGCACGTGCTTTAGGTTTAGGTTCTTTTAAACCAACAAAGAATCTCCTAAAACATGAAAAGGAAGCTTATGAACATTCCATTCCTTACACATGCCATTGCTATTTTCAGATCAGCCAGGAACTGCAGAAAACAGCACTGACAGAAAGCTGGGAAGTGCTGCTCTGTGATTCCAGCAAATCCTCAAACAAAACAACCCATCCAAGGGAGCTTACTGGTTACTGTGGGGGAAGTCCAGCAGATGTGCCATTGTAACAAATGAATGGTTCAAAGTCTTCAGTGGAGTAATTCTCTTATCTGCATCAATTGTCAACATTTTCTTCAACAAATCAATGTACTCCCTTCGGTCTGCCTTCTCTGCCAACATGTCAGTCCCTTCTAAGTCTGTAGACATATTCACCTGGAAAATCAAATGGGAGCAGTTCACACAGGCATCAAATTAATTGCTGCCTAACAATTCAATAACTTCACATCATACAGAAATATTTATTAGGCGTTTCTGTATCTTAGCCAGACTAATTTCAGGTATCACAGTGCTAACATACTGCCTTTCCATTGCTCATTCTAGGAGAGAAAGTCAAACTTGCACATGGAATTCTCTTCTCAACAGGGAGTTGGGTCTGCTCAAAGGGATCAACCAGGTTTCATTCTCTAAATGCCCTCAAATTTTGGGGGAATCTGTAAGGGGCTGGCAAGCCAGAATGATTCTACCTTCTCTGCACAGATGTAACCTGATGGTAACAGCTTAAATCTTAAATATCAATTTTCTATCACTTTTACCATTAGGTAAATTTGATATTTAAGATTTAAGGCCTCATGATATTAAAACCACTCAGATATTTCTTCATTTTACCTCTAAAGAAAGAAAATAAGAATGATCTGTAGTTCTTGTCACTATTTCCAAAGTCTAATAAGAGGTTTAATCCTACATTTGAAGTAGGCATTTGAAGGGGCTCAGCTCTCCTGCTGCTCTACTGTACTGGGAACAGGCTGGGCACACTCCTGTCTAACCCTGAGGCATAAGAAAACACAAAACATTTCAAACAGGTTCATAATTAACCCTTTGACTGTTTTTAATCCGCTGATTTCTGATGCAAATTGGCACCATGGTAAACCTCCATCAGTGCTCTGAACTGCCAGTAGAAAAGGAATGGCTGCTCCAGCACAAGAGCCTCATTTTTAGAGACCCTCCCCAAAAAATTAAAGTTACTAAATTAAATGTGACCAATTAATGAGTTATCTGTGTCCCAGGATCCCCACGCACCTGCGCCATATCATCCAAACAGTTGAATATATATTTCCGAGCTTCTTTTGATTTTATTCCTGTTTCCAACTCATGTTCTTCTGGGGTCTATAAAAGGAAACATTAGTATCAACTGAGATAACTGCACATTGATAAGGAAAAAACAGCAAGAAATTGCAGAGGCAGACGATCATTTGCTGCTTTCAGACACACCACACACCAGCAGGCCAAACCCAAAGAGCCCTGGGATCCCATTCCCTCAGCTGGAAAGAGCATTCATTGCAAAGCTGAATTAACAACAGGATGACTTCATTTCAAGGCTTCCTTGGGTAGTGCATTAGCCAAAAGAACTGAAGGTTTCTGATTTAGGAACAGAAGAGGCTATAAATATTTTAAATCCCTCTTCTACAAAGGAGAGCAAAGGCAAAATTCCCTTCTTTTTGCTGCTCAGCTTTAAAGGCAAATCAGGCCTAAATCCCATCCTTTCCTGTCCTCTGCCAACCCATAACCAGATTCCTGCTAAACTATCAAACCCATCACGAAATTCTCTGTATTTTACTGGCTGGATTGTCAGGAGATGACAACAAGATGACACACTTCCCTGAGAACGAGCAGCCCATAATAAGCACCCATTATTATCTCAATGATGGAACACCCACTCTTTGCTGGTGCTATCATGCACTGCTGCTTTTGTCAGAGCTTTGCACATGGAATTCTCTTCTCAACAGGGAGTTGGGTCTGCTCAAAGGGATCAACCAAGCTTCATTCTCTAAATGCCCTCAAATTTTGGGGGAATCTGCAAGGGGCTGGCAATCACAGACTCCAAATCAGTCAGGTTTCAAAGCCAATCCCTTTTCACAGTGTTTTCACAGCACACCAAAACTGGGTGGGAATTTCTATCAAGTCCTATCAATGAACAAAAAAAAGAGAATTGGGGATGGAAGAGACAGACAAACCTTGAGCCTCCACAGTGGGTATCCCAAATTTGGATCTCTGTTAAAAAACCTGCTTGTTTTCGTTCCTGCACTGAGAAGATACTCCGCTGGAAGGCCTTGAGTTTGTGAAATATAACGAATCTAGGAAAGAAAATGACAAAAGTGAGGGAATTCCACCATAAAGAGCTCACAGCTAATGGGGTAATTAACAGCCAGCTTTGTTCACAGCTAATAGGAAATTACCTGTAAAGGAAGACTGCCCAGATATGCAAAACTGCAAAATTAAAGGGACCATCCCAAGTATTTATAAAGCCACTTTTGCCATCACACAAAAATTTTTGGTTTGAAATGCATCTTTCTTATTTTACGGAATTATTCTTTTCTACTGTATATGTAAGCAGACTGTAGGCTTTTAAGACATTAAACAGAGTAAGAAATACATATTTTGAGGGGAAAAATACTGCAGAATTTATCATGTATGTATAAATAATTAAAGGCATAATTATCCAAGCAACATTGCTGTGCCTGCCCACACAATATGCCAGCCACACAATTTCAGAATAATGCCATGGCAAAGCTCTCACTGACCAAGAAACCAAGACCAAATATCCTCAAACACATTTAATGTACTTATTTTTAGATGTTAAAAAAATGGCTCAGAATTTTGGAGGATGCAACTGAATCCTTGTGATTCTTGACAAGACACTGGTAAAAGAGATAAGGTATGCTCAGAAGGAAAGAACAAATTCATTAAAAACTTCACAGTGTTAAGGTAACTATGCCTTGATCAAACCATCAATTATAGATCCTTCACAGATCCTTAGCATTTCATATTTGCCAAGCTCCTGCTATGCCACTGTGCCAAAACAAGGCACCTGTCACAGCTTGTGATCACATGAATTTCACTTTTCAATTCAGCCAAGGTGGATCCAAGTGTCTGCACGTGAGTATTTCTTGTATCTACACAATAGTTCAGGTAGCAGTTCTATTTTTACAGGACATAACTTTTGCTTTACAGCCCAAGGGTGTTTAAATAAAAAGCTGTAAAAATCCCATCCCAGCCCATGAACTCATTCCTGGAGAGGTCCTCTCACAAGTTCCAACCCAACTTTCACTTGCTGCTGCAGCATCTCAGGAAACATGAAAGCCAAGTCATCCCCAGTCTTCAAGGGAAATTCAGACATCAAAATGAACCCTGTGAAGTCACAGCTCACAGAGAGGGCTGCAAAATCCTGTCATTAAGCAATGGAAAAAGCAGCTCCTCCCCAGCCACCTACACGAGCAGATAAGGTTCTCAGAATGACACAAAACTCAAGTGCAGAAGGAAACCACCAGGCCCTACCTCAGCTACTTTAACTCATTCTTCTCATTAGGGTACCACTGTGTTTCCTTTGGAAATTTATAGTGCTGGGAAGATACATGACAAGTAAGTTTTCAAGCTTAGTAAGTTTTCATGTATTTTATCACAGAAGGAAAGCCATACCAAGCACTGTAACAAGATCCCACCACAAAAACCCCAGTGGAAAAGCTACTCTGAAAAAAAACCCCTCTCACAGACTTTTTGTCCTTTTATAGGCACTGACTAGGCCAGGTAATAATGCCAAGTATCCACAGAAAGGACTAATTAGTTCAAGATGCCTCTCAGAGTCTTGCCCTTGGATTCCAAAGACACACTTTGCATAAAAAACTGAGGGTTGCTGTAAGTATTAACAGGGCAGGAATGATAGGCTTGCTCTGTCCCCACATGGAAAAACTGCCCTCATGGTGAAATTACAGAGAGTGTTTCACACCAGGACACACACACAGCTCACTTCTGCTTTGGCAGGAAGGTGTTTCAACAGCTTTTGGGTTTGGAAACCACGGGTTAACTGTAAATTTTTTTGGACAGGATACACTCAAGCTCAAGTGAAAACACACAGAACTCCGTGCTCCCTGCCCAGAGACAATGGGAATATCACAGAGAGAAAATGAGCTCAGACAGCAGCAATGTGCACTGATGAGAGCTGATGCAGGACACGGGGGGTTCAGGAGGGTTTGAACACAGAAGATCACAGTTTCACCTGAGGGTCCCACATCCCCCCCCCCACCTGCTCTCACCTGGTCGTACTCAGATGCTCCTGGATAGAGAGGCCAGCCCAGAAACAGCTCAGCAATGACACAGCCCAGTGACCACATGTCAATGGCTTCACAGAATGGCAAACCCAGGATGATCTCAGGAGCTCTGGTAAGAGAAAAGAAAAGGCCAAAGTCAAATCTTTTCCTTTGAAAGCTGCATTTCTTCCCTGTAAACCACTCTGGGTAAAGTCCCTCCACGCACAAGTAAATCTGTGTGAATATAAATTATTCACTTTAAAGCAGAGGTTGTTTCCTTGGGTGGCCTAACAGATCCCAACCTTTTTATCACTTAGGTGGATTCTTTTATTGCCACGGTGCCCCCCAGCTCCTAGGAGGCCTTTACATCACAGTTGCACAAAGCTACTCCTTGACTCATCAGTTTAATTACACTTGATAGCATGTGAGGTGTCCCTGAGACAGCACACAGCATCACAGAATTATGGAGAGATCTTCAAGATCATCTAGTCCAGCCTATCATAACAGAATTGGGAAGAAAAGCTCTGGCAAACAGAGACTTTTCTAGGAGAAGGCCTTGAGACCCCAGGTAAGCAGCTGCAGGAGGCTTGCATGCTTCATGCAGGAAAGAACACCTGCAGAGCCAGGAAAAGGAGCTCCTCAGACAGCTGCTGGGTTTCTAGCAGCAGCTTTTCATGCAGGGTTTGCTCAGAGAGTTTCAAGTTTAAAATGGACGCAGAGAGCCCAGCTGGAGGTTGTGTTTCAGGTTTCTGTGCACTCAACCACACCTAATGCAAAATGTACCTGTCTGGCCCAGCCTTTATGGGGAGGTGATAAAAAAAAACAAAACCTCACACTCCAAGCAGGGTTTGCTTCTCTACCAGGCTGGAATTTCAGGGAGATTTCTGTCTGGAGCTGACTCATAACACAGAAGGATGTTTTAGTACAGCTCTTCACCTACACAGAGTTCTGAAACAAACCGAGGCTGTTCCGGCAGGAGACATTCTGGTCCTACATTTGCATACAGCACAAAACCCCAGGTGCTGCAAACCCCACATGAGCTGGTGTGGGAATTTACTCTGGAAAGTACAGGAAACACGAAAGCCTTGACCTTCATCATGCATAACTAACACGAGAGCAAAGGAAGCCAGAAAAGCCCTAAACTCCAGGCTACCCATTTCCTGGTCATGCCTCAGGGCTTATGTGGCATTTCTGGTGTTACACTATGGACACTTCAGGTGTTAAAAAAAAGGCTCTGAAAGCAGCTCTGATCCCTCTACAGAATTCTAAAAACCAGGGCTTGCATAATGTACAGGTGGCAGTAAATTTGACACTCACCCTCCTCGACTGTTCAACCTCCCAAGTGTTTGTCCATGGCAAGAAGTGACTCCCCAGTTAATCACCCTTTGCCATGGTGACACAGATACACCTTTTGTTTTAAGTGTCCACACAGGTGTCTCCAAAAAAAAAAGGCATTCAGGCCAGCGTTCTGATTGCAGGACAGGGCTGGGAAATCAGAATTTCTCTCATCTCCTTTTACACCGCTGCAATTAGCAGCCTTATGAGATGTCAGCTGAACCAGGACAGCAGGCAGAGGTCACTTCCATAGCTGCTCTGCCAGAGATTAAAGTGATTTTACCATCTTAAGCTCTTTGAAATAAAATCAACAGCACTCTTTGCACAGATGCTTGCCGAGCACTGCCCCCCAAAGCTGACAAATACACTCAGGCACTCTCAGAAGAGAAAGAACTCACAGCAACCCCCCCAGAAAACTGCAAGATTCCCTCCCTCCCCAGCATTTCCAAACACCCCATGTTGACACCTGTGCTTTGGGATGGTGGGGAGGCAGAGCCTGTGCAAGGGCAGCAATGCAGGGAGCAGCAGGGCCAGCACAGAGCAGGATTAGCAGAGTTAGACTTGGCAGCAGGCACTGCTCTGCTCCCCAGGCCAGCATGGCTGGGACAGAAGTAGGTCATGGAGCCCAAAGCAGAGGTGAGAAATGGATACTCCTGCACTCTGCAGCTCCCCCAGTGCTCAGGGCACCTTCTCATGGCCCAAATTGTCCAGTCTACAGTCTGGGCTCCACACTGGCCCACAGGCAGCACCAGGAGGCAGGCAGCTGAGTAAAACTCCCAGGATGGCTGCACTCACATAAAACACAGGGCATGAGTAAAACCCCAAGCTGCACAGCAGGGAGAGCAGTATTCCAGGGTTTTTTTTTTTTTATTCCTGCATGTTGTTTCCTTCCATTGTCCATCCTCCCCAAGAACAAAAGCAACCTCACCTGAGGATGGTACTCTCGTTTTCTGGTGAGGAATTACTGCAAAAACACCCCAGAACTGCCACAAAAACTGCTCACTGCAGAGAGCTGATCCACTCCTAGCCCATGATGGGCTTCAGAGCCAAAGAATTCTTCAGGGACACTCTTACTCACTTCTTTAAAGTGTGAGCAGTGTGGCTCGTTCAGAGGTCTCTACAGCAGAGAGCACCTAAGTGTCAGTAACAGGGATTAAAAGCTAAAAAGTGAGCACAGAGAAGTTTATTTTTAATGGCTGACAGAGAACCATATGAAGAACTGGTCAATGCTCTTTCACTAAACACAGCATTGAAAAAAATTTTAACTTGGAACTCATCTGAACACTAATTTAATGTGAATATAGGTAGAGCAATCCAGTTCTCCCACAACAAGCTGGTTTCTGCGCCATCTCCGTAAATTCCTAGATTATGGATTTTAGTAATCATCACCATTAGACTAATTACATATCACTAAATACTAGATTTCCACATCACAGCATTCTTCACTCCAGCCAAGCAGACAGTCCAACGCCACCTAATCCCAGGTTATTTGTCTTTCTGGCAGAGTCAGTCACCCCAGGGAGCTGGAAGGGGGCTGGGAGTCCAGTGCCCCACACACAGATGGAGCAGGAATTTCCCTCCCTACAGCCCCTGGAAGATTCTTATCTTATCCTCACTGCTTTTCCTCAGCTAAATCTGTTTTCTGAGATACCAGAAACTGGAGAGCACCATGGGCCTCCCCAGACTGCTTTGCTGACATGTGTGGCAAGTCAGATAGAGCAGATTCTTGACCAGTGGTCACCTCTTTCCATGCAATAACAACAAAACTGATGCTGTATTTTAGAGAGTGAGCATTTTTACAGAGCTGTGGGGCACAGGGGACAACTGTGCTTGAAAAAAAAAATACCAATCAATAGTTTAGAATTGGAAAGATTGATGCCAACAAGCTGAGCAAAGATCATGAGCAATGGATTAAGAAAAGTCTGTATCACATGAAAGGAATGTCATGGAAAGCTGGTACTGGGTGTTAGAGTTAAAAAGAAAAACAACACAAAAACAAAGGGAGCAAGCACACAGGGAGCATGAGGGATGAGCAGAGCAAACCTACAATAAGCCAGGCTTTAAAAACTGAAGTGAGCAGCCAGGGAAGACATCAAACAGGGCAGAGACTAAGGGTGGGGTGGGGTGTCTCAGTCCTGTCTGGTCCCAGCTGGAAGGACTAGATACTAGTTCTGAGTTCTGCGTCAAGTGAGCTCACATTCCACCCAAAGCAACCCTGACAACACAGCACAGACTCTTCACAGCCCTTTGAAGCCAGAAGCTCTTTCTGCATCCATTTATTGAAGTCTGCTGCTACTTAAATTCAAACACACACTTAACAGAGCCAAGCTGGAGGAATAATTGAAAGAAACAGCATAGCTTGCTTTACGCATAGTCTCTGAGTTTTAACGTTTTCTGCCCATAATTTGTTTTTAATTCTTGGGCAGGAGTAGGTTAGAAGACATCTCTACATATTGCTAAGGGAAGCAGAGGTCTTTCTCATCACTGCTCTAAGGGAGCTGCAGGTCTCCTGAAAGCATGACTTAGCCAGGGTTGACACAAGAAGTCATGTGCTCATGAAAGGGGTTCAGACAAAGATGAAGAAGCAGAAGAAACAAAAGCAAATAGAGATTGACATCCCTTTGACTTCTCTCCCTTCTAAATGTCCAAGGTTAATGGACTAGTTTCAGATCGTGGCAGACAACCCCAAACACATTACTTAACACTCTCACACTGCTTCTCCAGTTTGCCACTTCATACAGTGTCACAAGCCAGTGGACAGGGCAAAACCAAATTAGTGCACTGATCTGGGGTTGGGGGGGGGAAGGAAGGTGCTGGGCTGCAGATTAGGCCACCCTTGCAAGGCAGACATTCTTATTTATTTACATCCAACTTTCAGAAGAAATCTCCAGGAAACATGCAGAGCTGATGATTTCCTGCTGCCCCTCAGCTGGGTTTAGACAGAAGAGCTCAATGTCTGTGGAAGGAACCCCCAGCAGGATCAGCCTGACCCGGTTCAGTGAGCAGGGGCAGTGCTTACCTGTAATACCGTGACTGCAGGTACGTGGAGCACACGGCCTTGGACACGTGGCTGGCTGACCCAAAGTCTATCACCTTCACTCTGTAGGGCTGGCGTGCAGGATCCACCAACATGATGTTCTCTGGCTTCAAATCCGCGTGGATCAGACCCAAGCTCTTCAGCTTCATCAAGGCAGTAGCCACTTGCTGCAGGATGGGCCGGATGTACTTCAGGGGCAACGGACTGAACTTGTTTTGCTTTAAGAAATCATATAAGTTCTGTTCCAGCATCTCAAAGACAAGGCATGTATGATTCTTGTGTTGAAAGCACTCGTAGGAGCGGACAAAGTTGTACTCATCAGCATTCTCACTGCTCAGGCGAGACAGGATGCTCACCTCGATCTGGCCCTGCCGGGCGTAGGAAGGGTGGTTCTTCAAGATCTTGATGGCTACAATCTCCTTCGTGCTACGTTTCCAACATTTCGCCACCTGCCCGAACGTCCCCCGTCCCAGGAACTCCAAGACCTCATAGCTGTTGGTCATAGAGCACAGGATCTCATGCTGGACCAGCTGATAATCCCCCTCCCCACTGGAGCTGCTGCTCTTCGTGGTGACCGTGGTGGTCGTGGCCGCAGCACCCACCGCAGGTCTGTTTTGCAGCATGAGAGGTGGATGTTCCTCAATGATCTGCACACTACCGTTGCTGTCGACCTCTTCACTTTTCCTTTTTAATCCACATTTTTGGTATGGTTCCAGCAAAGAAACGTTGTTCCTGTGGGTGAGGGTCTGGCTGCTCTGGAAGGACGCTGTGGCGCTGCTGCCGGTGCTGTCGGCCGCGGTGACCACGATGTGCTCGACGGAGGGAGCGGGGAGAAGGAGGTTCTGGTCGTAGGCAGGGATGCTGAAATTGGCTACCTGATGAGAGGAGCTGGCTTGCCCTTGAGCTGCTGGGAGGTTTTTGCTGTGGGTATAATACTTGTCACTACTGCTCTGTCCTGAAACATCCCAGACAGACGGCTCCACTTTCAGTTTCTTGGCACTGCAGAAGGCACTCGAGGATACTGACGGAGGGGAGAACACCTGCAGCTGTGAGGCCATACCTGGAAAGGGAAAGAATTCATTAGGGGCAGCAGGTTGCAATGGACAAGATCCTGTATCTGCACAAAAATCATAACAACGAGTGTTTTTCTGAGCACCATGTGGTGCCCACTACAGAGGAAGTAACTACTGCTCCTAAGGGTATCACCGAGAGAGGCTGAGCAGGGGGGTTACTGCACTCGAGAAGCACACGGCTCTTTATCCAGCTCTCTAAGGGCTAAAGGAGTCCCAGGACACGGCAGGAATCAAGAGTCAGTTAGGTTGGAAAGGACCTCTGAGATCATCGAGTCCAACCCTGTGACCAAACACCCAGACCAGAGCACTCAGTGCCACGTCCAGTTGCTCAAACACCTACAGGGACGGTGACTCCAGCACCTCCCTGGGCAGCCCGTTCCAATTTCTAACCGGTGAAGAAATTCCTCCTATTGTCCAAGCTGAACCTCCCCTGGCGCAGCTAAACACTTTGTGCTCTTGTCCTGCCCGTTCGTTACCCGGGAGAGGAGCCCGACCCCCACCTGGCTACACCCTCCTTTCAGCGAGTTGCAAAGAGTGATAAGGTCACTCCCGAGCTGCCTTTTCTCCAGGCTAAACAAAAAAAAAAAAAAAAAAAAAAAAACAAACCAAAAAAAAAAGGCAAAGAAAAAAAAAAAGAAAAAAAGAAGGAAAAAAAAAAAAGAAAAAAAAAATAACAACACCCAGTACTGAAAAAAACAATACTGAGGATCGGGGGAAGGGAGGAAGTGGGAAGACCCCGCTAAAATTACGATCCCGTCCCCAGGCCTGTTTCCTAGGCACTGTAAAAACAAGAGTCGGTGGGAAAGCCAAGCCCGGCAGGCCCAACCTCCCCCCGGGGCAGCGCCCGCCGCGCGGCCCGGAACGGCGGCAGCGGAGCCCCGGCGGCTCGGGCCGTTACCGGGGCTCGGGCCCGGCCCCGCCGCCGCCCCGGGCCCTCCCCGGCCCGGCGCAGCCCCAGCGCGGGGGAAGGGGCGGGCCCGGGCCTGCCCGCCCCGCCGGGCCCCGCCGCCCGTACTCACCGCCGGTGGGGGGTTCTCAGCCGCGGGCCGGACCTGCCTGGGGGACACGCGGGGGTGCGGAGCCCCGCAGCGGGCTCATCATAGCCCCGCCACGGCCGCCGGCCCGGCCCGCTCGGCCCGCGCTCGCCGGGGGGAGCCCCCAGGCCGCTTCGCCGCCGCCGCCAGGCTCCGCCGCGCCCTCACGGCCCGGCCGGGCTCCCCCCGCCCCGTCCCGCCGCCGCCCCCCCCCCGGGCCCGAGCGCCCCCGGCCCCGCCGCGCTCCCGCCGCCGCTCCGGGCCCCGAGCGCCCGCACAGGCCGAGCCAGCCGAGCCCCGAGCGGGCGAGCGCGCACGTGACCGCGGGGCGGGGCGGCCGCAGGAAGCGCCGGGGCCGGGCCGGGAGCGAGCGGGGCGGGGCCGGGGAACGGCACCGGCAACCGGGCCGGGGAGCCCAACGGGACAGCACCGGCAACCGGGCCGGGCCGGGGAACCCAACGGGACAGCACCGGCAACCGGGCCGGGGAACCCAACGGGGCAGTACCGGCAACCGGGCCGGGAAACCCAACGGGGCAGTACCGGCAACCGGGCCGGGCCGGGCTGGGGAACCCAACGGGACAGCACCGGCAACCGGGCCGGGGAGCCCAACGGGGCAGAACCGGCAGCCGGGCCGGGAACCCAACGGGGCAGCACCGGCAACCGGGCCGGGAACCCAACGGGGCAGCACCGGCAGCCGGGCCGGGAACCCAACGGGGCAGCACCGGCAGCCGGGCCGGGGAACCCAACGGGGCAGCACCGGCAGCCGGGCCGGGGAACCCAACGGGGCAGCACCGGCAGCCGGGCCGGGGAACCCAACGGGGCAGCACCGGCAGCCGGGCCGGGGAACCCAACGGGGCAGCACCGGCAGCCGGGCCGGGCACGGGGAGCTCAGCCCGGCCGCACTCCGGGTGTCAGAGCAAGGCCCGGGCTCTGCTCCGGGGCCCAGCGATGGCTCCAGAGGAACGGGCAGGAACTGATGCTCGGGAAGTTCCACCTGAACATGAGGAAGAACAACTTTCCTGTGAGGGAACAGACTGCCCAGACTGGGTGTGGAGTCTCCCTCACTGGAGATTCTCCGGACCCATCTGGGCACAATCCCGTGCCCAAATGTGCTCTGGGATGGCCCTGCTGGAGCAGGGAGGTGGGACCAGGTCAAAGGCTTCCAAGAAGGGATTTAGTCCAGTCAGGTCACCATCACCTACTCAAGAACTCCACAGTGTTTCAATTGCCTTTTCCAAAGTCAGCGTTACAGAGATGTTTATTGGCTTTCTTGCAAAAGTTTACAACGTTTAAAAATAACAATTACAAATACTCTTATCGAAATTCAGACTGAAAGTAGGTTTAGATTAGATATCGGGGAAAAAAAATCTTTATTCAGAGGGTGGTAAGGCCTTGGCACAGATTCACAGAGAAGCAGTGGCTGCCCCATTCCTGGGAGTGTTTAAGGCCAGCTTGGGCAGAGCTTGGAGCAACCTGGCGTAGTGGAAATTGTCCCTGCCTCTGGCAGGGTTTGGAACTTCATCTTTAAGGTCCCTTTCAGCCTAAACCATTGGGTGATTCTATGAAAACCTCAGAAACTCTCACAGGCTTCCTGTTTACATGAACAGCAACACAACAAGCGTGAATTCCCTCCAGCAAAACACTGTTCAGGAGCTCTGCACCCTCTGAGACAGGGAGGACTCAGAGCTCTTGGCAGGATTCTCTGCAGGCTCACAGTGACCTCCAAGACAGATTGGAACACGATTCTCACCTTCCCCAGCAGCTGCTCAGGAAGGCCCAGCCTCCCTAAGCCAGAGCCAAGAGGCTCCTGGTCAAGGTCTGTCCCAAAGGTTTTGTTGCACAACCCCATGGCTGCTTGTGCCACAGGCTGGGGTTTGGCCAAGGGCAAAGCCACGGGCAGAAAAACTTCAGCACAGAAGATCCCAAATTCGGCAGAAGGAATCACAAACACACACAGAACATCCACAGGAGCTCACTTGAAGGCAGCACCTCACACGATTACCAAGGTGACTCTACATTTTCAACATGTCCCAGTACCTGTTCAGAGAACTCCATGAAAAAGCCCAGAGACTTCAGGCTTTGGAATAAGCCCAAAGTGACAATAACACTGTAGAGATAATCATGTAAACTCATTCATTTTCTGGTGAAGGAAAGCTTTCACCACTGCAGTTTATTTAATTTAGGAAAGCAGCCCCTGTGCTGCAGGAACAGTGCTGCAGCAGGGAAAAGAGCAGCTGTTGGAAGTGCTTTGGCCTTGTAGTTGGGGAAGCAGAGTCAGAAACCCAACCCAGCAGCGCTCTGGGGTGCTCCCTGCAAGGTGACATTACACACTTGTTTCTGTGGAGCACAGCAGCCAGGCAAGTTTTACCTCAGCCTCTTGACAACAACCTAGAGAAGAACTTTCCCCTCTCCACAGCATAAACAGGGCACTCCTTCATGCTTTCCTGCTGTTTTGAGAAGTTTGACCCAACTGAGCTGTTCATAGTGCAGTGATTGACCCTCCCCAGGCAGCTCTGCTCCAGAACCTGCCCTCACAACATGCTTTGTTCACATTTGATCACAGCTTGGTAAAACAGCACTGAAAACTTGCCAAGGGGAACTCAGCTCGTTCCTTGTTCCTCTGCAAGGCCTTGGCTGAGCTGTTTCTCCCCACTGGGGCTTGGTTCCCAACTGTGGAGCAGAGATAAGCAGCTGGAGCATGCTCTGTGTGTATAGATTTGGGAGGACTTTGCTCAGAGCACGTTCTGTTCCCTGCCAGGGTAACTGAAGTTTCCAAGCCTGTGGCCCTCAGATCTCTTACAGTGAAGCCAATACTGGGCTGCAGCTTCTCCTTGTCACTGTTGTGGGCAAAACACACCTGTGGGCAGCAGTGCAGGTGAGCTGGGAGCAGCAGGCTCAGAGCCTGCTCTGCATGACACTCCAGCTCTCAGCTGCTCCCCTGTGAGCCAGGCTGGGGGGCAGGAAGATAGGGAAATCCTGGAGACAAGTGTGAGGAGAGGAGGGCCTGTAAGAGGCCAAATATTTACTGCCAGAAGACTTCACGCAATCTTTCAAGTTGGAAAATTCATTTAAGATCACAAAGTCCAACCATTAACCCAGCACTGCCAGGTCCATCACCAAACCCATCTTCAGGGGAAGCTGAAGGATGCCCAGAAGCCCCAACAGTCAACAATTCCAGTTTTCCCTACAAGGCCACGATTTATTTTCCAGCATTTTAGGACAGCACACAAAAGGTGTTTAAAACACCTAACAGGGAAAAATATTTGGACTAAAATGCCTTGTTCACCTGCTGTGCTAAGGGAAAGGTCTCCAAACTACCTGTTGGTCAAGTCTCTCCTGCTTCTATTGCCTTTTAAACCCACAGAGAGAATGTTAGGTTTCCTTGGCTCTGCAAGATGGATAATTCCCTCCTCAAGTGGCAGGAACTACCTTTTCAGCTCTAGAAAGTGAAGCCAGCATGTTATCCTGCAGCTTTAACTGAGCACACAGAAATAGGATGCAAATCCCCAGACTCTGAAGTCTGCAATGTTCACATGTTTGTACATGATTAAAGCTCAGGTTTACCTCTGTAAAGAATTAAAGAATTACCATTTACAACTCCTTCTTGCCCAGAGGCTGACCAGGAGGTCCTCCATTTACTTTAATAAATACTTGATAAGAATAAAAGAGGAAAGGCTGGATGCCACAAAACATCAGATCTCCCGGGTCATTTGCAACATGCCCAAGTGGAGCAGTGACTCAGAAGGTGAGCATTCCTCCCCAGCAGTGGAGAGGCTGCTCAAAGCAGGATGTGGAATTGGGAGTTCAGGCAGTGCTTCACTCCCCTGCCTGTCGAATGAGTCACTTGAATTTCAACAATATTGAAATAACAGCCTGCATCTCCCAGGCAGCAGCAGCAGCCAGCACACTACAAGCACAGCACTCTCATTTCCATGTTACAAAACGTGCAGGTGTCTCCACTCACACCCACCTGCCAGAGCTCTGCAGTTGAGTTTGGATTAGGAAACAATCCACACAGAAAGCTCCAAGCAGCAGGACAGGGGCCCACAGCAGGAGGTTGGAGCTGCCCTTTGCTGCCCTGTGTGCAGTTCACAGGACACTCCTGTGTCACTCCCCATGTCCCCATGGCAGCTGGCAGGCAAAGCCACAGCAGTCCCAGGGACAGGCACTCCTTATGTAACAGGGATAAATATTGCCATGCCTGGGAAAGCACAGGGTTGGGAGTCAGGATTCACCTTTGCCAAACAAACAGCTTTCCAAACATCCCCACTCTGGCTGTCAACACTCCTGCTGTTCTGGACAGCCCTGTTTGTGACTGCTGCAACTGCTGCATCCAGGGGCACCTTTGCTGATTTTCACAAGGCCTGGCTCTACTCCAAGAGCAAGCTTCCTTTTCTGGCTCAATTCAGGGAATTCAGCCCATCTAGCTGCCGTTTGGAAAGGCCCTGTAGGACACTATGTTCAGAAAATCCTGAAATATTGTGCCTAGACAGTAACAAAAGGAGGATCAAGAGAGCTGAGGAACAAACTGGGTTGTTGTTCCAGGACAGTGTGCAGTGACCATTTCCACTCCAACTGCCCTGACCATATGAGGGGCCAATTTGAAACCTTGGCAGGGCTGCTTGGCACCATCAGCAGTGGGTACCCAGTGGTTTGTCACACCACAGACACTTCCCAGCTGTGCCAGGCTGGGGCTCTGCAGCTGATCCAGAGTGGGAAAGTGCCCAACCTCTGACTAACAGAGCCAGTTCTGCTGTTCAGTCACAATCTTTCCAAACAATGCTGCTCAGACTGATCACTTCACTCCACCAAGCAGATGTTTCATTATCTCCCATTCCATTTGCCACTCCAGGACAAGAGCAGGTAGAACAGGAAGGCAGAACACTGGCAGTTACCAGGAGTGCTTTGCAATCAAACAGAATTCAGAGTTGCAAGGCTGAGTGCAGAGACTGCAGAGGATTTAGTGACCCACTCTGCAAAGGCTACAACTTAAGAACCCAGACAATTCCTGCTTTTCCTAGCCACAAGCCTGAAAAAGCACTGACAATTAGCACTGAGATGGCACTTTCAGGAGAGCAGGACTACATCCAGCTGCAGTTGGCTGGCTGGATGCAAAAGCTGGAAGTATTAGTAGATTAACAGATAGGAAACAGATTATGGGACTTTAAGGCACTTCATTGTCTAGATTTCTTTCAACAGCATTTTTAAAAAGTACCTTAATACAGAACATTTGTAATTCGCTTTGGAATAAACTGCTCACAGTCAGTATCACAGGCTTACAGAAAGGAGACTCTTTGAGGGTCTCAGATTCCCCCCCTTGCTCCTTTCATCACATTCCAGCCATCAACTACTCAGCTGCAGACAGCTCACACCCTCTACAGCTCTGCTTGAATCAACCTCTCAGTGACTTTTCTAACAGGGGACAGGCAAGTCACTGCAAAAGGTGGACACAAGGCACACAGACAGTGGGACCACAGTGCCCAGCATAGTGTGGGGACACAGCAGATGCAGAGATAAAAAAATAAATACGTTTTTAAAAAGTACAATCTACAGACTGGTTCTAGTTTCCTCTTTATCCTCTATAAAGAGGTAAAGAAAGGAGAGCCCCCGAGCTGAGCTCCTCTCTCCTAACAGGAAACCTGAGCATGGAGCAGAATGAAACACTGCTGTGTACCTGCTGCACTGGCACCAGCAATGTCACACAATTTTTCAGGGTGTATCTCCCTTCCGAAAAAAGTCTTCTACCAGCTGATCAAATGTCTGTGAGGAATTCTGCTTTAGGACATTTAAGGGACTGAGTAAATACTGCTCTGCAAATCCAGTTGCAAGGTGCTCACTGGAAACGGGTGCTGCTTCTGCTGTTCCCACCTGTTCCCCACTCAGCTCTTCCTTCTCACCCCTGTGACAAGTGCAGCCTTCTTTTGAGCAGAGAGCTGGCTCACAGCAGTGTTGAGGAACCTTAACATCTGTAAGCACTGCAGGTTTCTCAGTATTTTTCTCCGGGGACTCATAAACCACTCCTCGGGGCACAGAACACTGCAGGGCTCTTTTCCAGAGACATGTGGGTTTCTGCCTCTTCCTTCGGCTTTGCTGCTGTCCAGACTCTAGCACAGGCTTTGAGACTTTGAAGTCAGGAAGTACCTGGGGAGCAGAGCTCAGGTATTCCTGAAAGTAAACCTGGCACATGTCACCCTTCAGAATGGGAATGATGGAGCAGGGTTTCAGCCACTTCACAAACTCACGCAGCTCCACGAAGGACGAGTGATCCGAGTAGGGGACGAGGTGGATGTTGGGGTGGGTGACCTTGACGGGCCTGCCCGTGGGGATGATGGCGATGGTGGGGTGCAGCGCGTTCCAGGTGACCAGCGTGTCCCAGCGGATCTCGGCCACGTCCACGGCACGGATCCAGCCCGCGCCCTCCTCGGCGGTGAACACATCCGGCAGCTCCAGCAGCCGCATCTGCTCCAGGCGCCAGGGGCTCACCACCACCCACGTGCTGAACTCCAGCGCCAGGTCCACCAGCAGCGTCTCCTTGCCCAGGGTGTACACACCTGCCAAGGGAACAGCGGCTCAGGGACAGGGCAGGGGGACACAAGGCCCGGCTGGGGCCGTGCTGGCAAGAGGGAGGGCGGCCCTGCACTCACCGATGACCACGTGGTGCTGCGGGTGGGCACGGATGAGGCGGGCAGCCTGGCGGGTGGCCAGCGCCCGCGAGGGCAGGGCCCGCTGGGGGTGGCAGTGGGTGTTGTCCAGGTACAGGCAGTCAATGTGGCGGCCCCTCAGCGCCGGCTCGCCCTGCATGGCGCTCGTGTAGCGGAAATCTCCTGCAAGGACAGGGCCCAGAGAGCGTGTGGAGTTTCCTTCACTGAGGATATTTCAGAACCATCTGGTCACAATTCTGTGCCACGTGCTCTGGGACAACCCTGCTTGAGCTGGGACTGGGTGACCCACTGTGGTCCCTTCCAGCCTGACCCATTTTGTGATTCTGTGATTGTGGGAACCTGCCCTGTACCTGTGTAGAGGATGGTGCCGAAGGTGCCCTCAAAGAGGAACATAACAGAGCCAGGGCAGTGGTTGGAGTCAATCAGCGTCACCGTCACCTCATCCACGACATGGGTCTGCCCCACCTCCAGCGGCCGGATCCAGCACGTTGGCACCTGCAGGGGCCGAGGTGTGAGGGCTGGGCAGGGCAGGTGAGGGTGCGCAGGAGATGAGGGGCTGGGGCAGGCGGGACACACCTACCTGCAGGCGGTGGTGCAGGAGGCGGGCGGTGAGCGGGGAGCAGTACAGCGGGCGGCTCCAGGTGCTGGACAGCCCCACCGTGTGGTCCGAGTGCATGTGGGAGAGGAAGAAGAGGCGGGCGCCGGCTGCCTTCCGCAGGCTCCAGAAGTCCACGGCGATGGGGGTCCCGGCCAGCACCGTCCCGCTCATGGTGGGCGAAGACCCCGTTCCCCCCACGCCGGTTTTGGCGGGAAGCGCCGCGCACGCGCGGGCGGCGCGGGGCGGGGCCGGGCCGCGTGCCAGGGGCGGGGCGACGTCACGTGGTCGGGGGTCACTTGGGCGGGGCGGTGGGGCCGGCGGGCGGAGCGGCGCCGGGAACGGGATTGGGACCGGGACCGGGGGAGTAGGGCCGGGATCGGGGCTGGCACCTGGGATTGGGATCTGGGACCGCGACGGCATCCTGAGATCCGGGACTGGGATCGGGACAGGGACTTGGGACTGCGACCGGCACCGGGCCCTAGGACTCGGAGCGGGACCGGCGCTTAGGAGCGGGAGCGGCGCGGAGCCATGCCGTACCTGGGCGGCGAGGAGGCGCAGCGGGAGCTCCGCCGGGCGCTGTCGAACCCGCACGTCCAGGCGGACCCGGCGCGGTACCGCGGCGCCGTGCTTCGCGTGATCCGGTAGGGCGGGCGGGCCGGGCGGGGGGCGCGGGGCCGCGCCGGGCCGGCCGCGCTGAGCCCTGTGCCCGCCGCAGGCTGATGGAGCAGGGCGCAGACGTGTCGGGGCTGTTCCCGGAGATGGTGAAGGCGGGCGCGGTGTCGGACGTGGTACAGAAGAAGCTGGTGTCCTTCTACGTGCGCGCCCAGGCCCCGCGGCAGCCGCAGCTGGCGCTGCTGGCCGTCAATTCCCTGCGCAAGGACTGCGCGCACCCCAGCCCGGCCGTGCGGGGGCTCGCCCTGCGCACCATGTGCGGCCTCAGGTGCGGCGGGACCGGGGCGGGCCGGGGGGCTGTCCCTGGCCGCGGAGCCCCGCTGATGGCCGGCTGCCCTCCCGCAGGATGCCCGGGATCCAGGAGTACCTGCAGCAGCCCCTGGTGAACGGGCTGCGGGACAAAGCGTCCTACGTGCGCAGGGCGGCCGTGCTGGGATGCGCCAAGATGGTGAAGCTGCAGGGGGACTGCGAAGTGGGTGAGTGGCTGGTGGCCTTGGGGCTGGTGGCCCTGGGGCTGGGGACACGCAGGGGCTGTGTTGGTGGTCCGCATTCAGGTTCTAGGGGTGTCCTGGGGTCCCTGTGCTGCCCCGGTGTTGTCGTGCTGCAGGGCAGAAAGAGAGAGAAAGTGGAGGTTAATTAATGAAAGACTGAGAAAATTGGGATTGTTCAGCCTGGAGAGGAGGAGGCTCTGGGGAGATCTGATTGGGGCTTTCCAGTACCTGAAGGGAGCCTGCAAGAGAGCTGGAGAGGGACTTTGGAGAAGAGTGTGGAGTGACAGGACAAGGGAGAATGCTTCAAAATGAACGAGAGCAGGTTCAGGATATTAGGAAGGAATTGTTCCCTGGGAGGGTGGGGAGGTCTGGCACAGGGTGCCCAGGGCAGCTGTGGCTGCCCCTGGATCCCTGGCAGTGCCCAAGGCCAGGTTGGACATTGGGGCAGTAGAAGGTGTCCCTGCCCATGGCAGCGGTGGCACTGGATGAGATTTAAAGTCAATTCCAACCCATAACGTTCTGTGATTCAGGGATTCAATGGTTTTGTTCCATCCCCAGTCTCTGATCAGCGAGGGGCCACTGTGGCCCACACAGACCCTCAGGGAAAAGCTGTGCCAAGGGCAGGTGTTCCTGTAGAGCTTGAAGTTCTGTCAGTCCCTTCTCCCAGCTCAAGCCACATCTTTATTTGTGATAAATACTCACATACAGTGATTAAACTGCAGTGTGCCAACAGATCTTGATGGCAGGAGCTCTGTGCTTTGCAGATGGTGCTATGGTGAACGAGCTCTACAGTTTGCTTCGTGACCAGGACCCCATTGTGGTTGTAAACTGTCTGAGGGCCTTGGAAGAGATCTTGAAGAAGGAGGGAGGTGTTGTCATCAACAAACCCATTGCCCATCATCTCCTCAACAGGTTTGTTTTCTTTGGTATTACGATGGTGCTGGAAGCTTCTCTTGTTCTCATGTTTTCTGTGCAGAGAGGCAGTTTCTGGGGGGACAACCTTCTCTGACCCCTTGTCACACACCCAGAGATGGAGGTGGCCATCCTAAGATAAACTAAACCACTTCAGGCTAAGGTCTTAAGAGAAATCTGGGATGCCCTGCTCTTCCAGAGAGTCTTTGCCTCAGCTGGTGGTTTGGTTTGTAATTGTAGGTTTATGTGATTAGACTTTTGGGGGTTTTTTAGTGATATATCTGTGGGACAGGTACGTTCTAGTGTGTCTGTCCAGATCCATTGGAAGATATATAACTGTGGTGCTTGAAGAAATCAGTTTTTCTGCAGATAATTCTGCATGATCTAGGAAAAGAGGGGTATTGCTCTGCCCAGGGTTCTTGTCACTGTTGCTGCCTGGTGTAAACACCAGCAAAAGTGCACGGGACTGATACTGAGTTAATAACTGGGCAGTTCTCTTGTGATAAAACCGTGGCACCCACTCGGTTGGGAACACGAGGTTGGAGGCTGAGGCCTCTGCTCTGCACAGATGTTCCTGCCCTCCCTGACTGTGTCCCCTGTGCTCATGGCAGGATGCCTGACCTGGATCAGTGGGGGCAGAGCGAGGTGCTCACCTTCCTGCTGCGCTACAAACCCCGCAGCGAGGACGAGCTCTTTGACATCCTCAACCTGCTGGACGGCTACCTCAAGAGCAGCAGCCCCAGCGTCGTGATGGCAGCCACCAAGCTGTTCCTGGTGCTGGCCAGGGAGTACCCAGATGTGCAGGCAGATGTGCTGGTGCGGGTGAAGGGCCCGCTGCTGTCTGCCTGCACCTCGGAGAGCAGGGAGCTCTGCTTCACCGCGCTCTGCCACGTGCGCCAGATCCTCAAGAGCCTGCCCGGCCACTTCAGCAGCCACTACAAAAAGTTCTTCTGCTCCTACTCGGAGCCTCACTACATCAAATGCCAGAAGATGGAGGTGCTGTGTGAGCTGGTGAACGATGAAAACGTGCAGCAGGTGCTGGAGGAGCTGAAGAGTTACTGCACTGACGTGATGGCGGAGCTGGCGCAGGGAGCGATCTTTGCCATAGGTGAGAGCTGTGCCTTGGCTTGGCTGCAGCCCTGGACCTTCTGGGGGGGCTGTTCTCTGCTGAAGGGTACCTGGGCAAGCACCAGAGCACTGCTCTGTGCTGCAGCAGCACAGGCACCAGCCTGCCCAGGAGTGGTTTGTGTCAGAGCGTTTCTGAAGCGCTGATTACTTCAGAAGTCCTGGCATTGAGCTGCTTCAGGTTGTGCAGAAAGTCCTTGAATCTTGTGCTGTGAGGAGATGCCTAGAGAAAATGTGTCATTTCATATTAATCAGTCTTGGAGTGTTCAGTGACGCTGTGCAGGGGGTGGAGGAGCTCTAATAATACCTGCTTGTTCTTTGAGTTGTGATGGGGGCAGAGTTAAGGTGATAGTTTTGGTTTTGTGAGCTTTAAAAATAGGTGAATTATTACAGTATTCGTAAGGAGAAAGTTGGGGATGATAAAATGCTTTTTTTTTAATGTATTACATTTAAGGAAAGTTCAGAAATCTTCTAAGGCATGGCCTCAAAAAAAAAGGACGTGTCCCTGGTGTGGAGAACAAGCTCATTTGGCCACACTTTCAGAAATGGTTGTCAGAAAGGAAAGAAGGGAGAGTGTTTCTTTAAAGCGAGTTTGTGATGAGTAGCTGGGCTCATGATTCCTGTTTCACTCTGTTAAAAGGTTGATTTTTGTGTCTTTTTGGCATCCTTGCAGCCAATATTGCCAGGACGTACACAGAGCAGTGTGTGGGGATTCTGACAGAGCTTCTGGGGCTCCAGCAGGAGCACATCACCTCAGGTAACCATTGCAGGCTGCTGCCTGGTTTATGCTCTCAGGAGGTGCCCTTGCTGGAGCTTGTGATCCCAAACTCAACCCTCTCAAAGGCACTTGGCTTTCAGTTTAATTGGCACCTTCAGGTGGAAGTTTTCCAGGGGGGTTGAGGGGTATAAAGTGTGTTCCTTCTGCAGGAACTGCTCTCTGTGGGAAAGGGGAAGATGGTTGTAGCTGTGTTCTCGCTTCTTTCTGGCTGCCATCTGCTGACTCAGGGAGTGAGGGGCTCAGCAGAGACGTTTTACTGTCTGTCTGAGAGCCAAGATGATTAATAGACCTTTTAAGTCTCTGTGATTTCTGTTCCTCACATAATAGTCTGATTCAGTTGTACCCAAGCTTCCTTTATTCTCTTCTGCCCTCAGATCCACCTTCACATCGCTGCTGTTCCTGCTGTTCTCTTTTAACTGTTCTTGCTCTCAGATTTGAAAACCACACACTTGCACTCAGCTGTTGAATTCCATCTCAGGAGCTGTTGGTGTTTCAGAGAGGGCAGCAAAACCTTTAAAGTTTTGACCTAAAGTTCACGAGCCTCGTTTTGCATCGGGGTCAGCTTTAATTTGTCATTCTAACCTCGTGTGTCTGAAGCATCATGAGTCAGAGGCTTTTTAAAGGCTGGCAGTGGCCAGAAGAGAGGCTGCTCTCCTGCAGAGGAACAATCTGAAGTCTCAGTGCTTTATTTTAAACCTGGTGCAGCTTTGCTCTGACAAACGCAGTGTCATGGGATTGAGAAGGAGGGTGCCTCAAATCACAGTCACAGGCAGGGCACTGACCCTCCTGGCTGAGATTTGCAAAGCCCCTTGACTAGGGGAGTTTGAAACAATTCTTTTTCCCCGAGTGGTTTTTTATAATCCTTGGGGGATGCTGATAACCTGTTTTCCTCACAGCTGTGGTCCGTGCTTTCCGGGACCTGGTCTGGCTGTGTCCCCAGTGCACAGATGCCGTGTGCCAGGCACTGCCTGGCTGTGAGGACACCATCCAGGACAGCGAGGTGAGGGGGCAGCGCCTGGGGGCGGGTGGGCAAGGACTGTTCAGCTTCCCTTTGCCTTGAGATTGGGGGCAAAAGCCAGAAAAGGCTCAGATTTGTTCTCTGGGCGTGCTTATTTCATGCCAACGCGTGGCACACAGCAGCTGTTTGCTGGTGTTCCTGTGGTTCCTTCAGGGCAAACAAGCGCTGGTCTGGCTCCTGGGCACACATGGGGAGAAGATCCCAAATGCTCCCTATGTCTTGGAGGACTTTGTGGAGAACGTGAAGTCTGAGACGTTCCCTGCAGTGAAGATGGAGCTGCTGACGGCGCTGGTGCGGCTGTTCCTGGCCCGGCCCGCTGAGTGCCAGGACATGCTGGGCAGGCTGCTCTACTACTGCATAGGTGGGTTCCCTGTGTCCTCACAGGCTTTGAGGGACCTGCTCTGGCTGTGTCTCCAGGCTGTGGCAGCATCCTGGCTCTGAGGAGGCCATCCAGGCTGGCAGGGTCAGGTGGTTCCACGCCTTAGGCTGCTGCCTGGCCCCTGGCTGGCTGGTGAGTGTGGAGTTAGAGAGTCATGGAATCAGAGTGATTTGGGTGGGAAGGGATCTTAAAGATCATCCAGTTCCACCCCTTGTCCTGAGCAGGGACACCTTCCCTGTCCAACCTGGCCTTGGACACTCCAGGGACGGGGCAGCCACAGCTTCTCTGGGCAACCTGTGCCAGGGCCCCACCACCCTCACAGGGGAGAATTCCTTCCCAATATCCCATCCAACCCTTCCTCCTGTTACTTTAAAACCATTCCCCCTTATCCTTTCACTCTCTGCCTGTAAGCAGGCTTGCACTGTATCCCTGAAAGTCTGTTTTTAATAATGGAGTGTTCGTACTGTGGAGAGATGTGGCTGATGGAACTCTCCATGAATTGCATCTCTGGTTCCCAGAGGAGGAGCAGGACATGGCCGTACGGGACCGGGGGCTGTTCTACTATCGCCTTCTGCAGTCTGGGGTGGAGGAGGTGAAGCGGATCCTGTGCAGCCCCAAGTCTGACCCCTCCCTGGGGCTCCTGGGGGACCAGAGCAAGCAGCCTGTCAATGCCTGGGCTTTGGATTTCAACACTCTGGCCACAGTTTATGGCAAAGAGCGCTGGGCACTCGCCACTGCCCAGCAGCCTGTGGAACTCTCTTACTCCTGCTCTCCTTGTGCTGACTCCAGGAACAAAGACACAGGTAAACCTTCCTCACCTTCCTCTGGGAGCCATGCTCCCCTTGCCAGCAGATCACAGAATGGTTTGGGTTGGAAGGAGCTTTGAAATTCCTCTGGTTCCACACCCTGCCATGGGCAGGGACCTTCCACTGTCCCAGGCTGCTCCAAGCCCTGTCCAGCCTGGCCTTGGACTTCCAGGGGCAGCCACAGCTTCTCTGGGCAGCCAAGACGTTCTCCTGTGGGTTTGTTTGGAAGAAGGTCAAAGTGTTTTGGGAATTTGGTGTTCTGATCACCTTGTGCAGTGTGTGGCTGGTCACTCACTAACCCAGGGAATGCTGCTGGTGGCACTGGGATTCCAGCCTTCCTCTGCTCCATCAAATGGGCTTTGTGGAGCTGGGAGCTGCATCTCAGGTGCTTGTGCTTTCATTTCAGAGTCTCTGGTTTCTGAAGAGAATAAGGAAGTCCTCGAGGTTCATCCTGATACCCCGATGTCTGAAGGGAGTAAAGAACTCCTCAAGGCTCATCCTGATGCAGGCAGCCTAAGCTTGATTCCTGATGTTTCCCTGACTGCAGAACAGTTTGAGAAGACCTGGCTGAGCCTGGAGACGAGCTGCCAGCTCTCTCTGCCCTGGTGTGGGCCTGTCCATGCAGACACCATCCAGACAGCCCTTCATGTTGTGCACATCCAGACCATTGCCATGAGCAAAGCTGGAGCCCAGCCCTGGAAAGCTTATCTGAGTGCCCAGGATGACTCAGGCTGCCTCTTCCTCACAGAGCTCCTGCTTGAGGCAGCAGATTCGGAGCTGCAGGTTTCGGTGAAGCAAAATGAAGCAAAGCCAGAGGCACTGCAATGCTTCATCTCAGCCTTGAGGACAGTCCTGGAGGCAGTGGCTGGACTGGAATCTTGACTGGTCCTTGCTCCCAGCAGAATGCATGCTCAGGGCACAGGAAGAGTTGGTTTCTCTGTCTTTTGCCATACTCAGTGCTGGTTTGGTAGTTTTAAACTGCAGAGTTTCCACTTTACCTGGTGGTGTGGGGGAAGCTGTAGCTGGGGCTGGGGAACAGGGCAGGGTGGAGGGTCTGCCCTCCCCCTGGAATGGGGAAAGGACAGGGTCACTCTGGTGTGAGTCACAGGGCTGGTGGCACATCTGTGGTGGTTGTCATGAGGCACAAACGTCACTGATGGAACCAGAACTGAGCAGAATTCAGGGGTGTGTTTTGGAGAGGTTTTGTTTGTTTTTTTTTTTTTTTCCTGAGAATTATAAATAATTTAAAAAAATCAAAAATACACCAGAGGCACCAGGACTCTGCAGCTTACCTCACATTAAGAGGAACAGTGCAGTGAGGATATTTAATTCTTGGCTTCTTTTACATTTGTTTTAATTTGCTGTCTGATTTCAGTAGTAGCTTCACTTGGGGGTGAACAGAGCTCTGCTGTGCCAGAGGAGGGTGGGCAGGGTACATTCTGCTCACTGGAACCAGCATGTTACAGACACGGGTTTTTAGTTGAAATGTGTTACTGAGGTGAGAATCGTCCTCTCTGAAGTTCCCCCCAGCTCCTTGATGGAGGGTGAGGTACACAGTGAGATTGCCCAGACAGGACTTTAGGGTACTCTGTGAGAAGCACAAGCTTCTTTTAACCACATTCTGCTAGATTTCTTGTAATTTTTGATTTCTTTGAATGACTTGATTGTACCCTCAAATGGCACTATGTCTTCCATGCACTTCACTGAAATCCTGTCACTGTTAAACAGGCTTCTGCTTTTTCCTAATAAAAACATGAATCATTGTTGGGTGATTTCTGGAGTTTCTTGTTCCTTTAACCCTCAGGACTGTGGATGGAGTGATCTGAACACTGCTGTGGATCAGGGCAGCTCTGCAGCCCAGCTCCTGCCTTCTCTGACCTTCCTTGAAGCAAAGCTTTAAGGAGCAATAGGGCAATAATTAATCTCAGTCTCAAATGCCAAATTACTGTAAAGGGTGAACCTGGAGGTGAACTCAAAGGCAGAACATCAGTCAGCTGTATCAGGGCTCCTGTTAACAGTTCCCACAGCTGTGTTGTGTTCCTGTCCTCAGGGAGAGCTGCACTGGAGCATTGGCATTATGCAGTTTTCAGGGTAAAATAGCTGAGAACTTGTTGGCAATCCATCGTTTACTCTGCTGTGGCCACACCAAGATTGGGCTCTGTCGGGGAAGGGACTTGGAGCTTTTATCCAGACTCCTTTCTTGAGGAATGAACAGGTCAACAGACTCCAACACCTTCCAAATATTTATTTCAGCTGATCTTAACAGAAATGACTTAATTTGGAACTAAACCATGCCCATAGCTGTGTGCAGCCCAGGAGCATGGCTTTGCTAAACAAGTCAGCACCAAACTTCTGCTTCTCTCTCTCAGGGTTTAATTCCCCTTTGCCTTTTAGCTACTGAATACAGGCATCCTGGAGCTGCTCTGTATCCCATCTGCAAGAAAACACAGAAGGGGACATCTGAATGACCCTAGTTACAGTCAGGGAGAGAATCAGACTTGGTTCAATGAGTCTGAAGCCTTTGTGCAACACATAAGGTGTTGGAAATATGGAAGATGTGATTCTCATATCTATTGGGGGATGGTTTTGGTTGAAATATGTTGGTTTTAGCTTAGTTTTGTTGAGCTTTCCCCACTTGATGCAGACAAGATGGATGGCCTTCCAGAACTGTGCTCTCTGCCCCCTCTTCCCACCTGGAAATGGCCTCCCCTTTGCTTATGGGATTTTCCAAGAGAGAGAAGTGAATCAGGCTGGCATCAATTTGACTTCCACAGTCTGCTGGAGTCAGATGTGATCCTCTGTTTTGGCAAAAGCCGTGAGATGTGGGGAATAGTGGCTGGAAGAGTTGACCTGAAGCACCTGGATGGTTTTTCTTTGGAAGTCATGCAGTCCAGGGCAGTAACACCTGTTTGGGTGTCAGCATCTGCCTGAAGGATTCCCTCAGAATATTTTACAGGTGATGTGGAAAACAGACTAAACTTCCATCCCTGGAAAGTATCCAAGGCCGGGTTGGATGGGGCTTGGAGCAACCTGGGATAGTGGAGGGTGTCCCTGCCCCTTGAGATGAGCTTTAAGATCCCTTCCAACACAAACCATTCTTGGATTCTACATTAAAAGTGTGAAGGGGAACTATGGATTTTCCATGCTGTTTTATGGGCTCTTCCAGTCACATTCCAGGTTTGAAGCCTTCCTGGTGAAGCACAGCCCCTTGTGATGTGAATGCTCCACAGCTGGCCCCTGTGCTCACCCCTGGGTACCCCTGGCAGTGCTGGCTGGACACGGTGCTGAAGGAATTGGGGTGGTGGGGGGTTTGGACTGGTGTTGTCCTTACCCTTGTCCTCAGTGCCAAGCGTGGGTGGTTTGAACAGAGGGTGCCAGGGCCCCGTGTTCTGTTGTGTTGTTTGACCGGGATTATCTGCTACGCACTAATTTCCTTTGGGGCTGTGATGAAGTCAGAAAACCACAGGCAGCGCTCCCCGCCGGTGCCTTCCGCCGCGGATCATTTGACATGTCCCTTCCCAGGAGGGCCAGGCACGCTCCAGCTCCGGCACCATGGACCAGAGGGGGATCCTGCTGCAGAACCTGGAAAGGGCCCAAGGCAAGAAGCTCAGCCGAGGAGAGTTTGCAGAGGAGTTTTTGGTGAGTTCGCTCAAGGCTTGGCTCGGTGCTTCAGCTCGTTTCACAGAAAATCTTTCAGTCGCCTCTCAAACCTGTGACAGTGAGATTTTTCTAGGTGTTTTATAGCAGACACCCAGAAGTTAACTGAGCTAAGAGGAATGGAAAGACACGATAGGAATTTAATGATTTGCATTTGAAGTGTTTGCTTCTTAACTAATTACCCGAGTGCTTCCTGTTTTCTGCTTGGTGAATGCACTTGTTGGGACATGGTTTCACTTTGCCTGGTAACAGAACTGGGGGGACAGGGAGGAATATGGAGCCTCTGCCCCTTCTCTCCATTGCAATCTGTTAGACCTGTGGCACACGAGTTCCTGCCAGGGATCTCCGGTCTTGCCTTGACTTAGCTTGTCCTTGTTTCTATAGAGCACAGGCTGCCCAAGGCAGCTGTGGGTGCCTCGTCCCTGGAAGTGTCCAAAGCCAGAGTGGACACAGCTTGGAACAACCTGGGATAGTGGAAGGTGACCCTGCCCATGGCAAGGAGTGGGATGAGATGAGCTTTAAGGTCCCTTCCAACCCAAACCATTCTGGGGTCTGGGATCTCTGCTCTATATCCAGTAGTGCTTCTGGCCCCTCCTGGAAACTATTTTCTTGTTCCCTCAGGGCAAAAGCTGCACAAAATGCTGATGGTTCCCACCACCCCCTGTGTTCTGCATTGTCCTGAATTTGTGAGCCCTCTGATATATTTTTTGGTTTGGGTCCCAGGGGTGAGGCTCAGATGCCAGTGCACCATCTCATGGCTAAAGCTGGTGGCTGGAGGTGGCTCTTGGTGTTTCAGCTGGAGGCAGGTGGCTCTGACAGGCTGTCTGGGCTGCTCTGAGAGGCAGTGACATTGCCCAGCTTTCACAGACATAGGGAAGGGTAAAACTGGTCCCTCTGTGAGATCTGAGATGTGTCAAGCACTGGACTGACACTGGCAGCGGGCTCCAGCCCTGCTCTGTCATACCAGCAAAATCTGGCACTTCAAACACTTGGGGAAAGCTGAGAGCTTGGTTTCCAGGTGTCTGGGGTGAAGGGAAGTGATTAATCTGAGCCTGCAGTGACAGTCTGTTGTTCCATGGAACAAAGTGCTGTCACAGCCTGCTGAGTTTCCCCTCTCTCTGCCGGGGTGTCTGTGTGTGTGAGGCAGCTAGCTCTGAGCCCTGGTGCTCAGGCTGGCTCCAGCAGCCTGATGTATTAATTTCTGATCAAAATGGCAGGTGGAAATGGTCAAGGCTGCATTTCCTGTTGTATGGGACAAGATCTCAGAATCGCCTCATTTGCAGCCACTTTTGCAAGGCAGCAGCTACAGCAGGCATCTGTTTCTAAATGTGACAGAAACATTCAGTGCCATTCCTCAACCCCAATTCCTGCCCTCTCCTTGTGGGACCAAGCATTTTTACGTGCAAATTGTGGTGATGTTACTATGGGGTTTTATTAGAGTCCCCTTTTTCCCTCTGTGCAGTCTCAGAGCTGCACACTGCCCAGGCTCCACAGGGAATGGCCACAGTCCCGAGGCTGCCAGAGCTCCAGGAGTGTTTTGACACTGCTCTCAGACACAGGGTGGGATTTTGGGTTGTCTGTGCAAGGCAGTGATTCTTGTGGGTCCCATCCAGCCCAGGTTCTGTGATTCCCACCTCATTTTTCATACCTAGGCATTTCCCAAACGGTTTAGCGTCAGATTATTCAGGGACAGAAAAGTCAGATGATTCAGGGCCTTGGCTCTGGGAAGACTGGCTTTAGTAATGGAGTGATGCCCCTTCCATGAAAGCTTTCCCTAGAAGCTGGGGGTGCACTGAAAGGATGACCAACACCAGAATTGCTCAGAAGGTTACGGGGATGTGGCTACAAAACCCACCCTGCTCCCATAATTTCTGCATCTTCCCCATGTTCCTAATTAATAGAGACTGGACATATGGGCTGTCCTGAGCCTCCTGTATCTCCTCCATGACTAATCCCATCAGATCTCTGAGATTTAACTTCTATTGTGGGTGAATTTAGTGTTTTAAAACTGCAGTTCAATATTAAAACCCAGCAACCTGGACACAAAAATATGAAAGAAAAAATACAGTGAGAATGGTGCTTCTGAAGCTGATGGTAAAAAATAGTGTGTGTTATTTAGAAGCTGGTGGCAGTGAAATAAATTTCTATGCTTTGCCAGGAGAAAGATGCTTTAACTCTCTGAGTGTTGCAGCTTTATCCTGAAAATGAAAGAGATGGGAGATTTGCAGCCCTAAGGGTCTGTCCCAGGACCCTTTGTCTTTGATCAGTCCATGGAGCTACTTTGCTTCAGCTGCTTGTGCTCCCTTACTGACTTGAGCATCACTGCTTCCAACTACAGATGGGAGCATCTCTACCAAAGTGAGAAAAATCAATAGATTTACCTATCTTTTCTGGTATCATTTGTTGAAGGAGCTTTGATATTGTCACTCCTCTGATCTGGGTGCCATCTGTACTGAGAGTGGTTCCCTTGGCTTCACTCACTTGTGAGGACGATGCTTTGTGTCACTTCACAAGCTGATGTGTGGGCACTGCCTCAGCACACACTTTCCATTCTTCAGAAGCCTGTGCTGGGGCTCTCAGGTGGTTCTGTCTCTATTCTTGCTCTGAGCCAAGCCACTCAGGAAAGAATTAATGGTGCCTACCTTGCTTTGCAGTAGCAAATGTGACCCCTCAAGACCTTCATGTACTCTCTAGCAGTGTGCTGGCTGTAGCACGTCTGCTGCAATTTGTTCCACTCTTTTATCACAGAAGCTGAAGAGACAGTCAACAAAGTACAGATCGGATAAAATCTACCCTACAGCAGAGTCTGAGCAGCCAGAGAATGTCAAGAAGAACAGATACAAGGACATCTTACCTTGTAGGTTGGAAATGGCACATGTTCCTTACTCAGCCTTTTGTTTTTCTTGCTTTTCTTGTTCTCATCCTCTGGTGCCCGCCTGCACAGTTGTTGTATGTGAGCATCTCACTGCTGTCTGTTGGCTTTGAGTCCTGGTGTTCAGATTCAGGGCTTTGGCTGCTGCAGTGCCTGCTCTGGAGGACTTTGGCACATATCAACATTGTCAGGCACACGGTGGGATTTCGGGGACATCCTGTGCAGGGACGGGGGTTGGACTTGATGATCCTTGTGGGTCCTTTCCAACTCAGGATATTCTGTGATATTTCTAGAGACAGAGGAACTTCTGTTCACTAGGAGACACAAGCTCCAGTGATTATCCTTGCAAGCTTTCTGGTTAGCACTGCAACCCCCTGCAAACAGTGGCTCTGGGACAGCGATGTCTCCGTGATGTACAAAACAGACAACAGGCAAACCCTGCTGTGCTTTGTCTTGGCTTGGTGCAGTGGTCTCCAAAAGTCACTGTCACAGCATCAGTGCAGACTGTCTCATTCCAGCTTGGAAAAGAAAGTAAATCACAGAGTCATTAAGGTTGGAAAAGACCTCCAAGATTGAGCCCAGCTTTCAAACCTTTGTATCTAACCCCACAGACCTGGTTTGAGCCTAGAGCACGGTTAGGTGGCTTTGGGCTTGGCTTGCTGCATGGTCAGAGGGGATCAGCGTGGCACTGGGGTGGTGGCAGCACCTGCAGCTCTCCCCTAAAGCCTCCCTCACTCTCCAAAAGGATCTTGTCCATCCCATGTGTGTGTAGGCAGCAGGGCTGTGGGAGGTGTGGGAGGGACATCAGCTGCTTGCACAGCCACCCACCCGCCCTGGATGAGCTCTCTGATGTGAGAGCTCCCCCACAGCCCCTTGTGCTGCTCTCCACAGGCTCAGTGACCATGCAGGACAGACACTGACCGCTTCCCCTGTTTTTGCAGTTGACCACAGCAGAGTGAAGCTGTCCCTGATTACATCTGACACAGACTCTCACTACATCAATGCCAACTTCATCAAGGTTTGCCTCTTTTGTGACCTTTTGTCCTGCAAAGGTGTTGGTGGTGCCACCTTGGTGGGTTGTGCCAGGAGGAGCAGGTCTGGGCCTCTGGTGAACCAGAGGGCTCTGCAGCAGTTCCTGGGCTGTGCTCAAGGATAACTGATGTAAGAAGATGAGTGATCCCCCCAGAAACCCCCTGTGCAGCACAGAGGCACCGGACTACGGGGTGAGGGACGCACTGGTGCCGGGGGTGGAACAGTTTGTGGTTCACAGCCCCAACTTCCTTGTCGCCGTTGCTGCCTTTGGTGGGTGACAGTGGTGCAAAACTGCCTGTGGCCAGAGTCACCTGGGCTGAAACCAAGGCAGGGGCAGGAAGCCTTGCAGTGTGCACGGCTGGGACCTGCTGCTGGGGCAAGCAATGGGACAGATCAGTGTGGGACACTGCTCCATCCACAGCTCCACGAGTTTTGGGACTGCCCTGGGCCTACAACCCTTCTCTGGCTGACAGATAGATAGATAGATAGATAGATAGATAGATGATTGATAGATAGGTAGATAGAAGGTTCCCTTCATTCTCCATGACGTGACCCAGGGCTCTGTGTAACCTGTCTGCAGAAGAACAGACCTTCCCAACAGGATCACAGTTCATTCTTTGGCCATCAGCAACAGAGCTGTGGCCACATCACCTCCTCTGGGAGCAAATCTCAGCTCAGTCCCAGCTCCCCAGCTTGGTCCTGCCTTTAGTTTGCACACTACTGCTTAATGTATGTGCCCAAAATTCAACTATATGGAAGTCCTTCTAAATCCTTAATGGGCTTTGCTGCTAGAAGTAAATTTAGAGAGAGGAATGGCTTTATTTCTGCTGGTGAGCAATGCACAGACGTGACCATGTCTGGTTTGAATGTTCCAGGGTGTCTATGGGCCAAGAGCGTACATTGCAACCCAGGGCCCTCTCCCCACTACTGTCATTGACTTTTGGAGGATGATTTGGGAATATGAAGTCCTGGTAAGGTGCAGATTTATATTTAAATATAAACTTTATGTGTCTCTTTTTTTTTTTTTTAAAGAAAAGTTGTCCTTACAGCCACAAGTCCTTTGTGAACCAGTGGGAGGGTCAGGGTTTCACTCCAGATGTTGTGTGTGTCCCATATCTCTCCTGTCAGCCTCCTCCCACTCCTGCCAGGGCAGGAGCCTGTTGGTGGCTGTCCCTGCCTTTGGGCTCTGGCTGGGGAGGTCCTTGTGCCAGGCTGTGGGTGATGTCCCAATGTGACTCATCTGGCAGTTGGGGCCTGGGGGAAGGCAGCCCACAGAGTTTCCTTATCACTGATAAGTATCCACAAGAGATGAGTTTAATTTTGCTGCCTGGATAAGAAACTTGTGTTCAGACTTTTCCAATGAACCTTTTTCCTGCAGGTCGTGGTCATGGCTTGTATGGAGTTGGAAATGGGGAAGGTGAGTAGCGTGTCACAAGGAAGGGGAGGCTGGAATTGGATAGCGGCAAGAGCTGAGCCTCTTCCCAGCGTGAATTTTGTCATGAAAAGTGAAAAAGGAGACAGCATAGCTGGGCCTGTGGGGAATAACCAAACACATCCTGCTTGTCCCAACAGAAGAAATGTGAGCGGTACTGGGCGGAGGTGGACGGCTCCCCCCTGCACTGTGGCCCTTTCTCCATCACCTGTGTGAGTGCAGCCACCCCAGCACCCTGTCCCACCCCGGGGCACCCATGGAAAATCTGACTCTGACTCCTTCTTCTGCAGGAGGCTGAGGAGAAGAGGAATGAGTATGTGATTAGAACTTTAAAGGTGACCCTGAACGAGGTAAGGAGGAAAGGTCAAGGCAGAAAATGCACCTGGGCTGGCTTTGTTATATAAATAATATATTAAAATATGGTACATTTTGTGCAGAAAATTTTACATTACTCAGGCTGCTGAATTAGATTTGACAGTAGTTGAGGGAACAAAGGAAGTAAAAAATTCATTAACTCAGACTTCAGGTTCTGAAGCTGTTTGTCAGTCATGGCAAATCAGACTCCGGGTGAGTGAGGCCAAGAATGTCATAAAACAGCTCCTGCAGCAAAACCAACTGCAAACTGCTGCTCTGCCCTTTGCCTGCTGATGCAGATGGGAGCTGGGGATGGAACAGAAATCCAGCTCCCCTTGCTGTGCCGACATCCCAGACCCTGCCACTGCTCTCCTCCCGCAGGCAACCCGCACCATCTACCACTTCCACTACAAAAACTGGCCGGACCACCACGTCCCCTCATCCATCGAGCCCATCCTGCAGCTCGTCAGTGACATTCGCTGCTACCAGCCCGATGACAGGGTCCCTGTCTGCATCCACTGCAGGTGGGTGACCTGGCTGCCAGCAGGGAAGGGCTGCTGGCCCCCAGACCCCCAGGCTCCCATGTCCCAAGGGGTCACAGGGCAGGGAAGCTGGCCAAACCCATAGCCCAGCTCCTCTTGTAGGGAACCCTAAGGCAAAGGGCTCCTCTGAGGACAGACAGCACAGCCAGGGAAGGAGGCAGCAGCAGGCCAGCAATGGAATCACAGAGCCATGGAATTGTTTAGGTTGGAAAAGTCCCTTAAGACAGTCCAACCATTCACCCAGCACTGCCAAGGCCACCGCTAAACTACGTCCTCAAGCGATACATCTACATGTGTTTTCAATGGTGACTTCACCACTTCCCTGGGCAGCCTGTGCTAGTGCTTGGCAATGCCTTTGGTGTAGAAATTTTCCCTAATATGCAATCTAAACCTCCCCTGGGGCAATTTGAGGCCATTTCCTCTTGTCCTGCTTCTTGTTAATTGGGAGAAGATATTAATACCCAGCTGGCTACACCCTCCTGTCAGGGAGCTGGAGAGAGTGAGAATGTCTGGGTCAGAGGCCACCACTACTGGGCATCTCCAGGTGTGGCTGGTCACCACAGGAGGGCTCAGAGCTGTTCTCAGGGGATGAGCTGTGCCTCCCAACCCTGTGCACTGCGTGCACTGAAGCTGCAGCATCCTGTGGGTCTGCAGGATGTGTGTGGGACAGCAGGGTCACAGGGGGCTGTGGGCCTCCTCCAAACATCCCTGTCAGAAAGCACAGCGTGCCCAGCCCGTGCCCCGTGGCTGTCATTGCAGTGCTGGCTGCGGCAGAACCGGCGTCATCTGCGCCATCGACTACACACAGAAGCTGCTGAAGGACGGGGTGAGTGCCAGCCCCTGGCTGCCTTCCATGGCCCCTGCACCCCTCTGTCCCTCCCTCCCTCCCTCCTCTCTGCCTTTCAGCCCCTCTGACTGCACTCAGGTGGATTTCAGGTGGATGGGAGCTCCCCACGGCCTGACTGGAGAACAGCAGTGCCCAAAGTGCTGGTTCCCCATTCCCAGTTTGTGCCCCTCCTCTCTCTTTAGGTGCTGACAGCATCACACCAGTGGGGCAGAATCCGCCCTCCACTGCTCCCTCTGGCCAGGCCTTCAGCTCACAGCTCATGGCCCTGTGCTGACCTTCACTCTTCAGTACATCTTTACTGTCTACATTCGTCTCTCTGCACTCACACATCAGATATTCAGTGTTTCCAAACCACCCCCTTGCTTTACTCTGACTCTCCAATAATGGTACAGGCAGTAATCCCTGGCCCCAGGGCAGGTGCTGGGACTCATAGGAGAGCCTGCTGTCTTCTGTTCTACAGCTCCCTGAACCCATCCAACTGGGAAATCAGTGCCACGTCCTTTGTGCTGCCCACAGATGTTATAAAAAAGGATGTTTTCTGTGGTGTGAGACAGGAGGAGGATGGTTTGTAATAAATAAAATAGCACTTTAGGCAGGCCCTTTGTTAAAAATTATTGCAGTAGTGGCCTGGATTTCAGACAGTGCTCTGAACTGTGTCATGACTTGGAAGCTTTGTGGAATTAGACCTGTCTGTAATTTTTCATCAGAGAAATCATAGAAAGATTTGGGTTGGAAGGATCTTAAAAATCCTCTCTTTCCTGCCATAGGCAGGGACCTTCCACTATCTCAGGGTGCTTCGAGCCCTGTCCAACCTGGCCTGGGACACTTACAGGGATGTGGCAGCCACAGTTTCTCTTCATCCTGTGTCAGAGCCTCCCCACCCTCACAGGGAAGAATTCCTTCCCAATATTAAATCTAAATCTCTCCTCTTTTAGTTTAAAACCATTTTGCCTTTTCTCTTTCTCGCCAGATTGTTCCAGTGAACTTCAGTGTTTTCAGTCTGATCCAGGAAATGCGCACACAAAGACCTTGCATAGTGCAGACCAAGGTACGTTTGGGGGATGTCACCAGCTGGTCCATGCTGGGACCTCACCTTCTACACAAGAGGGTTCACAGCAGGGACACCCAGAGCAGTGGTGCTGGTGGGAGCTGGGTGTGGAGCTGTTGTGCAAAGTCCCTTTTCTGAACAGGACAATGATTTAGCAGAAATTAATTTGCTAGCTGAACATTTCTTTGTGGACAGCCGGGCTGGTGCTCACTGCGTGATTTATTGAACACTAACACTGTGAAACCAGGGACTGTCCAGGCAATAAAGTGGGAACTCTTCTCAGCTGCAACAGACTGAAGAGGAAGCTCAATGCAGAACAGCATTGTTTGCAGACCCAAAAACCCCCCAAAATGCTTCAGTGTGAATGAACCCTGTGAGAGCTGTGGCTTCTGCCACTTCTCAGAATTCACACCCTGCCAACGGACAGGAAAGCAGCTTCTCTCTGGGGTGATGCTTGCTTGGGAAGAGGTGGCCATTTACAGGTCCCACCAGTGCTGGCTGTCACATTTTTTGTCTGTCTGGAATGCAGGAGCAGTATGAGCTGGTTTACGACGCAGTGATTGAGCTCTTCAAAAGGCAGATTCAAGCACTCGATGCCCAGAAAGATTCTGCTGCTTCACAGGTAAAAGTCCCAGGACAAACACCCTGCCTCTTGCAGCCTGGGCACTCCAGCTCTAACCTCAATTCCTGCTGCAGACCTGGGATGAATTCCTATTTTCTGCTCCCCTTGACACCAAACTGAGTCCCTTTTGACATTAACCCATGAGAATCCAGCTCTTCCCCTGAATGTGCAACACTTATCACAAACAAGACCTAGATTTTCTTCAGTCTCAAAACCATTTTCTATTTTCTATATATTTTTACGACTGTTTAATGTCATGAGTGAATAGAACAGCATAGATTTTCTTCAGGAGTGACTGATTTCCATGGGGATGTGCTAGTGAAGCTTGTCTTCATGGAGTGTTTGCAAGCAGCTGAGGGATTTTCAGACCAGGTTGGGAAGGTCTGGGTTGGGAAGCTTGGGATCACAAGGCAGTGAGGCTGAAAGTGTTACCTCATGTTCTAGTGAGGGAATCAGCACTACAGCCTGGCTGTGGGAGGGCATAAGGGGAAGTATCTCATGAAAAAACATGGCAAAGTCTCACAAATCTGTTACACCTCCACGGAAAAGAAATGTGGTCTTGGTGTGAAGTTGCATATTAACAGGAATAGCCAAAATATCTCTGGTTGAGGCTTTCTTTGTTCTTGCTGTTCTGTGACTGCTGACATGAGCCTCACTAGATCAAATCCAGGGAAGTAAATGCATCACAGCAAAGCCTGGAAGGTCTCAGTGAGCTCACTTTGTCAGAAACCTTTATCTAAAGAATTGGGCAGGGGATCCTGCAACGGGACTCATGCCTCAGTTTTGTTATAGGATTTGCAGGACTTTCCAAGCCAGAGATGAGTGAGAAAAAAAACGGAAAAAGTCTTTTTGGACTGGTTAAGGACCAGTCTGTGAGCAAAGGTCACACAGGGCTGGTTTGACCCAAAATGCAGAGGACGTTTCAAATCAGGATGTGGTTTTGTAGCTCTTGCCCAAACCTCTCACCCCTCTAAACCTCCCTGTCCTCTGAGGACACTGTGCAGAGCATGGGGATGGCCATGAGCTGGTGTCACGAACAAAACCAGCACCCAGCTTGCCCAGTGTGGGCTCCTGATGGCAGAGTGTCTGCACAGGCTGCCTGCCAGCTGTTGGGCACAGCTGGATGGTTGTAGGGCTCAATGTACTCCCATTTCAGGAAGGTGCTGTCAGGAGTTGCTCTTCAGGAAGCTCTGTTTGCAGTTTCCAGCTCCACCTTGGTATCATTTCCCAAGTGCTTTAGTAATAAGCAGCATTTGGCAAAAATCCTAGCTCCTGAAGCAGCACGTTAGTGTTCTTTGCATTTTGCCTCCTGACTCTCATTTGCAAACTTTTCCTTTCCCTAGGAAGGAGCAGGGCATCCTGTAGCCAAGCCAGTCCTGGTTCCAGTGGAAGACATTTATGGCCTGAGTTTACTCACCTGGTAAGGCCTCAGCACAGGTATCCTTGGTTGGTATTTGCAGTCACCCACACAGTTTCAGAGAGATGAACTTTTTAATGCTCTTAATGTTTCAACAGTGTTGAAATGGAGCACAGTCCTTCCCCGTGCTCCTTGCTTGAGGCTGAACTGGGCTCTGCATTCCTGAGGGAATTGCTCCTGGGAGCAATGCTGTGGGCTCTGTTAGTGGGCTAACCTCTTCTGAGCCCTCCATGGCTTTGACTCCACACCACTTTATTGTGCTTTTACTGCAGCTCAGAGCAAGAGGAGCCGGATCCACACCAACATCCCCCTCCGCAGCAGGATGGGCACCAACATCTCCCTCCGCTGGCACAGAGCAAAGCGTCCCTGCCCTCGCTGTGCACCCCGAGAGCACAGCACGGCTCTGCCCGGGGGGTGCCCCCCATCATACAGGCCATCTCCTTCGGTGCTCTGAACTTCATCAGCTGCAGGAAGGCAGCTGCCGGCGAGCCCTGGGGTGCTGGGGATGCCCCTCAGAAATGCCGCAGCTGGGAGCTGGAGCTGGAGCCAAAGGAAGCAGGCACGAGGGGGCTTGGTGCCAAAGCACCTCTGGCATGGACTGTATCGACCCCTCTAGCGCTGGGGCAGCAGGGAGAAGGCTGGGAATGGGATGCAGGGGATGCCAAGCCTGTTTGGAGTCCGCGGTGGCCAAAAGCCGGTCACTCGAGCTTCCAGGATGAATTTTCTGCTGTGGACTTGAACCCCTCCAGAGGAGCAGCAGATGGCCCCCCAGGCCACAGGAACCAGGGGCAATGCCCTCACCCCTACCTGTGCTCAGCAGAAGACCCCTACTTCTCATCACTCTCTCCAGATGACCCCGTGTCCCCCGTGTTTCCCCTTCTGGAGAGGCAGAATGAGCTCCTCCCTTCCTGCTCTGCCAGTGCCCTGCTACAGCCCACTACAGCCAGCTCCCCATCATCCCACCATGCTCCCCTCAACCAGGAGAGGATCCTCCCCTCAGGTAAGTGCTGCTGGGACAAAGGGATACGTGGGACCAGGTCACTCTGGACTGGGGCATGCTGGAGTCACCTGGTGTGCAGGCAGGGCTGTAGCTGCTCCTCAGGACTGGGCTCTCACGGGAGCTGAGGGAGCAACTGGTTTCATCCTCACCCTCTTTTCACCCTGCCTGGATTTTTTTCCCACAAACGTTTTTGGAGCAGCGTAATTTTGGTGTTTGCATTACACAGCTGCTCTGAACCACTGTGTCACCTCCAAAGAGCCCTCACAGGGAGGCAGGGATGGTGCTGGGAATAACCACAGGTTAGAGGTGTTCAACCTCAATCTCTGGTGTGTGGCAGGGCAGGAGCAGCCCCTTCCCCTACACAGGTCTGTGGTCCCACTCGTGTCCTGCCATGCCAGTAACCTGTCTGTGTCTCTCCAAGCAGCCTCCCTGCCCCAGCCTGATGATGATGATGATGATGATGATGATGCTCCTCCACCCCTGCCCCAGCGCACCCCTGAGTCCTTCATTGTGGACAGTGAGCCAGGTGAGTGATTTACAACATTAAATGTGGCTCTCAGCAGTACTGAGGGCTCATCCCACGGGGCAGTTCCGCAGCATCTGGCAGTGCCTGGGATGAAGAATGATCTCTCTGGTGTTCAATTGCTTCTAGGGCAGTTTCCTTGGGCAACTTTGGATTTCCAGCTTCCAGACAGAAATCCAAATATTGGGACCTCCTGGGAGTGGAGTGGTGAGTCTCACTCAGAGGGGTTTCACGACCCTGTGAGACTGAGACCATGTAAGGTAACTGAGTGGCTTTTTTACCTCTTTTCCGGCACTATTCCTATGCCAATCTCCTTATCACATCTCCTTCTGTGAGAAAGAATCTAGTTTTGGCACCTTGTACTTGCCATAAATTATTTCCTAGAATCACAGAATCATGGAATGGTTTGGGTTGGAAGGGACTCATCTTAAGATAATCCCATTCCACCCCCTGCCATGGGCAAGGACACCTTCCATTAGACCAGGTTGCTCCAAGCCTGTTCAGCCTGGCTTTGAACACTTCCAGGACATGGACCAGTCTGGCCCCCAACATCTACTTTATACAAACATCATTTTTTGAGATTCTAAGACCAGTACAGGGTAATAAACATATTGTCCCTCATTTAGAGGATAATGACAGGATATTAGCATTCTGCTGATCTTCCCACAGCCCTGTGGAACCAACAGGACCTGACCAAAATTTAGGTATCTCTTGATCATCCCAGAGCTGAGTGACAGCTCTGTGAAGTGGAAGAATGTGGCACAAGTCTGTCTTCCTTTACATGAGCGTGGAGGTGTATGTGGGAGGGTGTTTGCACATCACATCCTTTCCTCATCTTCTCTGGCTTCCTTGTGTGCAAGAAAACAACATTTGGATGTGGGAATTTTAAATACCTGCCTTGTTTTTTGTTTCCAGAGTGTGAAGCTTTGGAGCCCACGAACAGGTATAAGTTCAATGCTGGGATAATCTTTGGAATTTTTTTTTTTTTCTGAAACTGCTTTATTTAGTGAATGTGTTTAGTATCTGTGCTCAGTGCAACAGAAATTGTTGCTAAACAGTTCTGCAACTATATAGCTCTAACCAGAACTAGACAGTTCTGCAACCAACTAAACTGGTAGTTATATATTTCCTACTCAGCTCCTGCCTTATCCTGTACGTGAGGATGTTCCTTGCAGCCTCCTCTTTGTCTGCATGTTGTGTGTTTCCTTTGAGACAACTGAGATAAGCTAAGTTGCTTCTAATATATATATATCTTATTTTAAAGCTAGGCAACCAACTCTTTTATCTTTGCTTTCTCAGAGACAAGCCAGGATCGCTCTAATTCTCCTCCTCCGCTTCCTGAAAGAACCCCGGAGTCGTTTGTTCTTGCTGAGGCAGCAAGTAAGTGCTGAGCTCTTTTCTCAGGATGTAACTGAGGTTTTACACTCACACCTAAACCTGTAGGTTTCTGAGAGCGTGGCCCACTTGTGCGAAGAATTACCAGGTAGTGCTTCAGCACTTCCCTGCAGGGGAGTTCAGCAAATACAACAAAAATAAACACAAGTAGGGGACCTGCAGAAAATTTCTGGAAGCGCTGCATTAGAGGAGATTAAAAGCAACAACAAAGCACTGGGAAAAAAGCAGGGGGATTTTTTAATGACCACTGAAAATGTATGTATGATGTATGTTCCCAGGTCTGCAGCCTGCTGCAAAAAATTCCACGAGTCCTGCGGGTTTGGAGAACAAGGGCTCAGAAACATCACCCAAAGAACTCATGAAATGCTTCAGGAGGAGCAAGGTAAAAGAAACAAAAGGCGTGGAAACCACAGAGGGAGAGAAGAGCTCTGGCACAGCTGGTGCTGCTCTCTCACTGGTCACGGGGGGAACAGGGCCTGCTTCGAGAGCGCTCGTGTTTAGGGCAAGAAAAGAAGAGTAATAAAAATATTCTGGTGTAGAACTGCAAACATTCACCCTGTCTGCACTGGAAACAGAGTAACCCAGCCCTGCCCGGGCCAGTGGTTGTGCGTGCCTGTTATGGTGGAATAGAAAAGCACTTGAGGAAAACAGCAAGAATGAGAAGGAAAAAGCCAAAGAGAGTGGCCCAAAGGTTGCTTTTTATGAAACGTGATACTTTTACATTTGTCAGTGAATTCCCACAGTAGCTGATCTATTTACACATGTACATTTATCAGTGTTTTTATACATTGCATTTACCAGCAATTTCCCTTTATCACAGTAGCTGATCCACAGTGCTTCACGTTTTTTTCCAACTAGCCTTTTTCTGTTCTTTTTTATTACAGAGCTTGAAAATATTGAAAAATATGAGAAAAAGTAAGTCAGGCGAATACCTTCCCAATGGATTTAAGCAAGTATTTAAATGTGTGGGACAGAAATACCAAAAACCTGAACTTTTTCCAGAGGGAAATTCTCTGCACTTTGGAGCAAGACAGAGAGCTGTGCCAGCTGAGCACCTTCTCACCTGGAGAGCTGTAGCTGTTGTAGGAATGTCACAAGGATGCTGTGCTGCCCTTTGGGGATCTTGGGGACAAATGATCAAATCCTCCAGGTCATTCAAACCTGTGTTGCAGGACCCTACAAATGGGAGATATAGGGTGTTAGGAGAATGTGAGCCCCTGCCTAGGTTCTGACCAGGCTACTTGGAGCATAAATAAGGAATTTCTCACTAGAATCCCTCTGATCTAAAATTAAAACGCTCGTCTTGAAAACAGGACTGCTAAAAAGGGTTTAAAGTACTTCTGTGCAAACATTTTCTCAGCAGATCTTGCTGCAGTAGTAAATCCACTCGCTGTAAATATGGGATTGCACAAATTGAGGAAGGAATGAATTCTCCCCTGTGAGGGTGGGGAGGTCCTGGCACAGGTTGCCCAGAGCAGATCCCTGGCAGTGTCCAAGACCAGGTTGGATGAGGCTTGGTGCTGGTTTGATGGTTGGAATTGATGACCTTAGAGGTCTTTTCCAGCCTAAAGAATTCCATGATTCCACAAGTTCGGCTCTGGAATTACCAATGACCAACTGCTCCAGCCTCATTTTTTTTATTTCTAGGCATCTGCAGTTCATCTTCACTGACAAAATCATCAGAACCTGCCCCAACAAACTCTTCAAGGTCTCTCCTTAACTTTGGTATGTTTTCCTCTTCGTATTTTTGTAGGAAGAATTTGGTTCTTGGAAGTCTAAATGCCAGGCAGAACACTTACAAATTACAATTATTTCAAATAATGCTCATTGGGTTTTACATATTTAGTTTTTTACACATTTACAACTTCATTTGCGACTACGGGATGTTGCTTTTCTGTCGTATCTTAAAGCTTGGGAAAGATCTGAAATTACAAGTATTTTCGATTCCTGTGTTATTTTAAGGGATTACATAATCAGCATCTGTAACAAAGGGAATTCGTTGCATTAAAAATATATATAATTTCTTCCTAGGCTTTGCAAATCGATTTTCAAAACCTAAAGGACCAAGAAATCCACCCCCAGCATGGAATATTTAGCTGTATTTTATAGACTTGGCATTGCAGATTTGTGAAGTCATCCTGAAATACTTGGAATGCCCATCCCAGTGAAGCTTCCACCAAAATAAACACATCCAAAGCTGCTACGCGCTATTGGCAGCTCAGTGGCACTACTGGCACATCCACGGAGTTTAAATCCGGAATTTTAAAGTCAAGAATGTAAAAGTACCAGCAGCTTTCAGTTAATTCGCAATGGGATGGAAGGTAAACCTTGGAATACAAGTTTTTTTTTTTCCTAAGGAGGAACATACTTTTGTCGTGTTTTGGAATGTAATCACTTCAAAAGGATGGATTTGAGCATAAACTGATGATGGGACCCAGTGAAGACTATGGAATGATCTGGAAAGCCATTGGAGCACAGTGAGGTGGATCAAGACCCTCCCTCACTGCAATTACATTTTATGATTCAATGATTTTATTCCATCCCACTGCCATGGGCAGGGATGGCCCCCTTAGGCTCGCTCCAACAGCTCCAACCATCTCCCTCATCTCCCCCACCTCCCGCGGTCGGTGTTTAATGGATGAAGCACTTTAGAACAAGCGACAAACGCCATCAAAATAAAAGTTTCTTACCCCTCCCAACTCCCCGGCTCCGCTCTCCCTCAGCGCTTTCCCGCCCTGCCCCCGCCGCCCACGTGACCCACGCCGCGCGCACGCGCCCCCCCCCCCCGCTCCCGAACTACACGACCCAGGGTGCCCCGCGGCGGCGCGTGCGCGGCGGCGCCCGGCGCTCGGGCCATTTAAATGTGTGTGAGGGAGCCCCTGAAATGGCCGCGCAGGTCGCCGCGGTGCCGCGGGCCCCGGAGGAGCCGCCGCCGCCCTCAGCGGACCGGCCCGCCCGGCCCCGCGGGCCCCGCCGCCGGCGGGCGGCACCCGGCGAAGCGCCGGCCGCCAAGCGGGCCCGGCCGAGCCAACCGCTGCTGGCGGGGCCCGGCCCGGCGGAACCGCTGCCCCCACCCGCCCTCCCCGCCGCCGCCGCGGGGCTGTTCACGTTCTCCCCGCTCAGCCTCCCGCCGCCCGGGGAGCGCCGACACCACCACCGGCACCACGCCGAGCCCACTGGCCACAAGGCGAGGCGCGGCAGCCCCGCGGACGGCGCGGCGGGGCGGCCCAGCCAGCGAGGTGAGCGGCGGGGGGAATGCGGGGGTCGCGGGGCCGGCGGGTGCCCCCGGCGGGCCCGGCCGGGCCGGCGGCAGCGGCAGCGGCGCGCTCGGAGCTCCGGGCGCACCTGTGGAAGGGAGCGGGCGGCGGCAGCGCAGCAGGCTCGGCGGCCCTGGTCCGGCCGTGTCGTAGCGGGCACGGCGGTGCTGGCCCGGGGACGGAGCGCGGGGTGGCCGCTCTGCTCCTGCTGCTGTCAGAATCGCCCTCAGCGCAGGTTCAACGTGCAGGTGTTGTGGGGGTGAAGTTTTCTTCCCTCTGTGCTTGCATAAATGTGTGAGGAGGTGCTGGGGTGTTTTTTGGTTTTGCTTTTGGTTTTTGGTGGATTTTTTTGGTGTGGGTTTTTTTTATTTATTTATTTTTAATTGTTGGTTTTAATAACTGCCCTGAGAAAGGGTCTCGTGATTCCATAGAAATATTTCCAAGGCGGGTGTCAGAGGATAGTGCTAGATTCTTTTCAGGGATGCCCAGCGGCAGGACAAGGGGGAATAGCCATAAACTAAAACACAAAAAGTTCTTCCTCAGCATGAGGAAGAATTTCTTTTCACTGAAGAGTGGCAGAGCACTGGAGCAGGTGCCCAGGGAGGCCCTGGAATCTCCCTTTCTGTGGGTGTTCAAAACCCAAACTTCTGTCACCTACTCCAGGTCACCCTGCCTTGGCAGGGGGGTTTCACTGGATGATCTCCAGAAGTCCCTTCCAGCCTGAATTATTCTGTATTTTCTTTCATTGGAACGCCAAAATATCTCTGGATTTTGGTGTGTGCTGTGTGTGGTTTTGTTTATTTTTTTTTTTACCAGTACAGAGTGATTGTTTTGGTTCTGCTCAGAGATTTGTTATAGTAAAAAGCTTCTTGGAGAGAGCAACATAGATAAAAAATAACTGCAAAAGCTGCTGTAATTAAAAATTTAGTAGGGTGAATTATGCTTGAGGAGTGTATGGGCAGGTTTTATGCCAAAGATGCACTTGCTTACAGAAGTCAAGTGTCTGTAGAGTAAACTCTAGATAGGACTGTCTTCAGAACAGACAAAACTATTACTAGGAGAGGCTTTTCTCTGCTGGTTAATGCTTCCACACCACTGTGCTTGAATAATGACTATAAAAGCTTCTGGTTGTAAATCTCTGCAGCTTTATCAGTGTTTATCAAGCGAAAGTTTAGAGCAGTGTAACTTGGTAGACTGGAGTGTCACTGTGTCAGTTCTAACCCAGAATTAAATTAGGCCTCTTAATGAAGGCTTAAACACCGTGAAAATGAGCATCAAAATGCCAGATTTGCAAAGGAAAGCTATTTGCTCATCTGAAGCCTCAGCTGTAAGGTGTGGTGCCTTTTGGGATGGGGCTGTATTTCTTATCCTGATTATCAGTTTTTATTTTGATGTGTAATCTAATAAAATGACCTATTGCATTGACTATACTGTGCTTATCTGTGGCCCCAGGTGACAGTGAACACTCCCACTGTTTCTGCTGTTTAATAATGGTTCTGGTTCTGTCTGATCATTTTAGAGTAGTGGAGTTATTGGCACTGCTGTCACTCTGCCTCTCTGCTGAGCCCATAGTTTAGTGACCTGTGCACGGTTTTTCTTGTGTGTTTGAGGTGCTGGAGGCTGTCTGTTTATTTAAAGGATTAATTAAAATTATATTTCCTTCAAGATTGCCAGGCATTATTCTAATGTCACTGTTTAGCTTCGCTGAATACAGCAGTTACTCACTGTAATAGTGGGACTCTGCTGTGTTCAGTGGATCCAGCAGCAGCCAGGGCAGCTTTTATCCTGCAAACAGACAAGTGTTCACTGCAAGCTCCCAAATGCAAGGATTCCTCTGTCTGTTATTAGGATATGGCTTCAAACAGGAAGATACCCTGAATTAAAAAGTGTACGGTTTTAAAACTCTACCTAAAATAAGAAATGCTTAAAATAAGAGACCTGTAGCAACCAAATGTTCTTAGAAATGTGCATAGGGAAGTATTCCCAACAGCTCAGCGGTGGCATGAAATTCTTGTTTTGTTCCAGCCTGGGATTTCTGGTCCCACCAGGACAAATACCTGGTGTGTGAGCTGCACGTTCACTCAGTGAGTAAAGCAGTGTCTGTGCTTGAGAGCCCAGTGACTGAGCAAACCGTGCTCTCCTCACATCCAAGTCTTGCAGAAAACCCCATTCCAAGAACCGTCTCAGTTGACTTCCCAGAACAAGCGATACAACCCTGCTTTTCCTGGTTTCTCTGAAACAGAAAGACCAGGGCCTTTGCTGTTTGCAAGGGCTGCAGCAGCACGGGTGAAAACTCGTATTTCAGGTCCTAAGACTATTGTACGAAGTGAGGATTAAGCAATCAGCTCTTTCTTTGCTCCATAAGTAACTCTGTTCCTTACTCCAGGCTGTTTTGAAGGTCAACCCTCTCCAGTAACAAGCTCCGAGACCAAACCAGTAATGATCCAGTTAAACACTGGTTACACTACAGAACCTGGAGCTGCCTGTGTTTATTACTATGCCCTTTCTCATAGAACAGTGGAACATGTTTTTTTTTTTTTCTTTAACTTAAGTGCTCTAAGAAAATAAAGAGGGAATACCCGTGCGCAGCCAAAGAAAAGAAAGTTTATTAGGACAAAGCCCTGTGCTGAGGGGAAACGGTAAAACTTTAGTTACTGCCTCTTTGGTCAGGTGTTGCCTTCAGCAGCAGGTTGTTCTCATCCCCATGGCTATCCTGCTAGCACAGATCCTGGAGATTTATGGGCATGGTTGGGTGAAATGGTTCTTTTGATTCGGCATGTTAAAATCTTGTCTTGGCAATTTAGTTTTTAACAGCTGGAGCATCAAGTTTTCTAATTACTTTTGTCCCTTGCTAAATGTTATTTGAATTAGGTTTTATTCTTGAAAGAAGAACAACTTAAACTATTCCATTTTCCCTGACAGAACTACTTTTTAACATTTTATCTCTCAGCCTTTTAGAGGTTGATTAACCTTTAAAAAACTCCCAAATAACTGAAATAGGCTCTTAATTTCTTTCTCACCATTAACTGAATTGTTAACTATAAGACTGAATCTGTTTATGTGATCGTTTGTCCTTTAATTTTACAAGATCAGCAATCTAAGATTTAAGTGTTTCTACTTCTAAATGTAAGTAAAGCTTGTAGCTCTTCAGTGCTACTCTGTTTGCTTCTGTATCATGTGTCCAAAAGCAGGGAAGTGTTCTGTAATGAAAGTCTTAATGTTTAAATGTTACACATACTTGTTTATCCTCTTCCCCTGTATGGCACTGCCTTAAATGTCAGAAGTTATTAATGTACTTAATTATAGATGTTCAGAAATACAGACTCCTTTTAAAGGTATCCTAATAAATCTGTTAAAAATGGATGCATTTCTAAAGCATCAACCTAGAATTTTGGATGTTTTCCTTAATTCAAGGCTTTATTTGTATAATTATAGACACCCTGGCTTTTGACTTAATTATACAACCAAAAATGCGATGTTTTACAATTGGTCAGTCTCCCTGGGAATAGATCCCTTCAGTGAGAGGCCTGAATTCTTTTGGGGTGAATATGCTGCAACTGCAGAACTGTAATCTTCTCTTTACTGTTACCACCAGAAACTCCAGATGAAAACGGCAAAACCCAGCGAGCTGAAAGTCTTATTATGAAGAAGATAAAGAAAAAAAAGAAAAAGAAACACCGGGAAGATGTGAGGGGAAAACGCCTGAAGATGTACAACAAAGAGGTGCAGACAGTGTGTGCTGGGCTCACTCGTATTGACAAGGAGACTCTGTCTCAAGGCCAGTGTGACAACCTGGAGATGAACAAGGAATCCTTCAGGTACCTGAAGGACGAGCAGCTGTGCAGACTGAACTTGGGCATGCAGGAATACCGGGTACCCCAGGGAGTACAAACCCCGTTTGTGACACACCAGGAGCACTCTGTCCGCAGCAGCTTCCTGAAGACTGGCACCAAATTCAGTAACTTCATTCACGAGGAGCACCAGTCCAATGGAGGTGCCCTGGTCCTGCACGCTTACATGGATGAACTCTCATTTTTGTCTCCAGTGGAGATGGAGAGATTTGCAGAAGAGTTTCTTGCGTTGTCGTTCAGTGAAAATGATAAAAATGCAGCTTACTATGCTTTAGCCATAGTGCATGGAGCAGCTGCCTATTTACCAGACTTCCTGGATTATTTTGCTTTTAACTTTCCAAACACTCCAGTGAAAATGGAAATTTTGGGCAAGAAGGACATTGAAACAACAACAATTTCAAATTTTCACTCTCAGGTAAGAATTATTCAAATGCATAAATGTTGCACAATACCTAGATTTGATTGATCTCAGTAACCCAGAACAGACATGATTTAAAATATGCAAGTCACAAATTTATTTTCTAAGCAGATGAAGAAAGGTGATGTTAGGACTACACTACTGTGCTGTTTATTCCTGCTCCTACTTAAAGTTTTTATGTGCTCCCTGGTAGTTGGTGAATCACACCTCAGATCTGTGACCTGAGGAAAGATCTGCACTGAGCATTTTCTTCTAAACTTGGGAAAACACTGAGATTGTTCAAAACAGCAGCCAAGTCTGTGTTGAGATTTGCATAGACTGCAAATGCTAACACTGCTTTTCTAGTTAGTAGAGCTGGGGTTTGTTTTTGGAGTCTCGGGTTTGTGTTTTTTTTTTGCAATGACATTACTTTTCATGTTTCAGTATATCTGATTCACAAAGTTTTTAACATCTTAATTCCCTCAGTACCTTATGCTGTTTAAACTTTTTAACTTGAAGGTGGTTAGAGGATCTTTTTAATTGCCTTGGAAAAGAAATTTCATTTTATTTACTCCCTTGGTTTCCATGGTAGGCTTAAACTAGTTTAAATTCTGAAAGTGTATCTCCATGTAACTTAAATGGATGCAACAGTAAAAACTGAGCTAATTTTAAGATTCCCATATGAAAATTTCTTGCATTTTAGTCTTGTGATCAAACTCAGAAGTATCTATGAGTATACCACAAGGTTACAGTTTAGATAAATTTCTTTCTGATGGAATAAAGCTTATTTCTGTTTAGTCTGAGAATGGATCCAAACTGCTGATTACCTTAAAGGTTTTTACTCAAGATGTTAATTACATTTACTAATTCACCTGTTGGGAGGATAAATACGTAGCTCTGGAGTCCAGTTCAGTATGATAGGAGCACACCTTTAACAACAGACTCTGGAGTGTTAGTGCCTGTGGATGGATTATTTGGGTGTCTGCAAGGTTTACCAAATGCTTATAAGCAAGCATTGGAAAAACAATTACTGCTTTACAGGAAATTACTGCATGGTCGCTGTGAAGTCTTTGAATAGCATTAAATGAATAATTCTGACACTTGGCTTTTTGTTTGACAATGATTTGCTGCAGCAGCACTTATTTTAACTTATTTTAGGTTCTATCTATTTAACTTATTTTAGCTTCTGTTTCAATTACTTGGTTTAAGTAATTCTTTGTGCTGACAGAGCTGTGTCTGGGTGCAGAGGACCCCAAAACAGGCTCTGAGCATATGAACCACTGGTGTGGGCAGTGGCACTTCTGCACAGCACACACCTGTGTGCTGCAGATGTGAAACATGCCCATGGGTCAGGCTTTAAAGTCTCCTGTATTAATGATTTTTCTGTGTTCTGTAGTGTTCTGGTTGCATTCTGGCTTGAGTACATGTGATGACTCCTGAAATGGCTTAACAGAGCCTCTGGAATGTTTAACAATTGCATTTTTTCTCGGTGAATGTCCTGTGAACACGAATACTGGCACTATAAATACACGTGAGGAATGTATGGTAATAAATAAGAGGCTTTGCTGGGTTATAGTCTGCTGGTACTTCAATTAATTCTATTTTAAGTACTGTCTAAACTTGATTAAGATTGAGTCATGACATAAGGTTCAGTTGGTCTAAACCACTTCTCTAAACCCAGCTCCAGCATGACCTGGTTAATCCTCTCTGGGTGAAGTGTGTTAGTGCAGCTCTCCCTGAGCAAACAGAGCAGGGGAGCTGTCACAGGCAGCTGGAGCAGGGCTCTTCAGAGAATACAGATGATGGAAAAGCTGAAGGAAACTTTGAAATTGGTGATGGGTTCACCCAGGTTTTGCAGACTGGCTCGTCTTGGAATGGAGGAGGCTGCAGTGCCCTGCTCGAGGGCCTGGAGTGATGAACCTGGCTGTGGAGCTGCTGTTCCTTGGCAGCTCTGGTGAGGGATGAAAAGGTTGGCCAAGCTTCACTTTTCACCCTTCTGTATGAGAGTTGTACAGCACAGAAGCAATTCATAGTTGTGCTTTTGCAGATTCAACATGTTGCACTACTGTATGCTGCAATACTGATTATTTATAATTGAGTTGCTTCCATTCTGGGCTCCTTCTCTGTGCATGAATTTGTTTTCTGCACTGACGTGTGCTGAGGGGATATGGAGCATTAGGGAGTCTTCAATCCTGAAGATTCAGTGTCAAGAAATCAAAATTTGTTCTGTAATCTGCAAGTTAATGTGACCTTTGGTTTGCACAACATTCAGCTGTTTTGTGTTTTTTAGAGAAACTGAATTGTAGTATTCAAAATAAGGACTTTAATCTGAAGGCCTTGGTAAGTCTAGTGATAATTAACTGCCTTGCAAGGTGAATTCCTTTGTTCTCAGGGCAGTGAGTTTATAGCATAGCACTCCAACGTGTATTTGTTACATAAATGTTTGGTTTCAGCATCTTAAAATAATTAAGCTTTAGTGTCCTCTGGAATTTTTTGCTTGCATTGGCTCTCACTGGTTCTAATACTTCAGTGCTGGAGCTCAGCTTTAGTGTGGAGCTGTTCACTTGGGCTGAGAACTTTCAAGACTCAAATCACTGAGCAGTAATTTGTAAGCTTTCCTCACATAAGGGCACACTTTAATTTAGAAGCTCTTTGCAGTGCTGCTAGAATGAACTCTTATTTTCCTTATCACTTGTTTCAGTACAACTGCTTCCACTCAGTGAATGGGAATATATTTAGAGTTAAAAAAACCTCCTTTTTTTTTTCCCGACTGATCAACTGCCTGATGAATTCTCTCTGTGATCCAAAGAACAGTTAGGCTGTCACAGAGGGTGTGTGGGGGTTCTGGGAAGAGGCCAGGAAAGAGAATTGGGGAAGTAGGTTTTGCATAAGCAGCTGTTCCTTCTGGGAAGAAGGTGGGAGAAGCAGGTGAAAACTGGGTACATTTTCTTACTCCTGCTGTTCAGAACAGGTTACTCTGTCCCTGACAGCTTTGGTTCATGAACCACATCACAATTTGGTTGTCTGTCCCATGTGAACTTCCCTGATTCTGAAAGGGCAATTTCCTTTTTTAGCAGTATGAAATGCAGAAATTGTGCATTTGTACTGCAAACTTCATTTGGTTTGTCACTAAAGCCATATAAACAATGCCCAGTGGTCCTGCACTATGTCAGATTTTAGTCAAACGTGTCACCCTTGCTGTGCTGGCATGTCACTGCCTTGTCCTTCAGCAGGAACCAGCCTTGTGCTCTTGCTTTCTTCCTTGTAGCCAAGTGTTTGTGTGGTTGGTTTTATAGCTGACTTGGCATGCTGAAATATTGTTGCTGTCAACTGATTCATGCTTTTCTTGCAACTGGAGAGAAACTTCTGAGACTTAACCTCATTTGTCTCCAGCTGATGCCTCATCTGTGTGTCCTCTTCTCACCCTGTGCTGCTCACTTAACCCGTGGTGGGGCTGGAGTGGCTCAGGAACGTGCAAATAAAACACCAGCTCTGGGCCTCTGACAGGAAACACTGCCTCTGTGTGCTTCAGGTGTGGGAAACACTGATAGGCACATGGTGCAGCTGAGAGAAAATGTCTCCGTGAGCACTCAAGAGCTAATTTTAAACGTGCCCAGAACTCACTGTCACTGTGGGGGGTACGCATGGCACTGATGGCTGGGTGGCATTTGAAGGGGCACAGGCTGCCTCAGTGGTCTTACTGGCCCCATTGTCCTTTTGCAACAGTGAAAAGAGTGGCAGTGACTGCTCATGGTCCACTGCTGCTTTTAAAGCAGCACAGGGAACAAATTCTGGCGAGGGAGGTGCTGTGTAAATAAGTTACTGACTTCTGGCAGCCGTGTGAACTGGAGTGACCCCGGCTAAATTCCTAAACAAGAGATGAACTTTAAACAAAAATAAAAAATACTGAGAAAGGTCCTAATGGATATAACAAAGTCTATTTCATCAGCTCAGCTTTCTTCCCTGCAGTGAGGGGTGCACTCAGGTGGCTGTGGAGTGAATAGAGCTAAGAGGGAATCTGGAGCAGCTGGGGAATGAAAAGCCAGAGCAGTTTGCAGTGTAGCAGGCAGGGTGCTTGCTCATGGGACACTGAACTACCCTGCAGTAAAGCAAGAGCAAGATGCCTGTTCTTTTAGATATTCATTACATCATATTCTTGAGACTGCTGGCCTAACCAGTAGCCTTGATGTTTGCTGCTCAGAAGGAATTAAGAATGAGAGAAGCTGTTTTAAAAAAAAACTGAAGAAGTTTTATTTTTTATGGTATATTAAACTAGTAGACTGCATCCCCTGTGATTGAGGTGCTTGAGATGAATAGTACAGCCTGCTGGGGATTGCTGTGAGTTCGTGCATGTTTTCAGTGTCAACATGTCCTGGGTTTAATTCTCAAGTCTGTTCTATTCCTTTAATTTCTATTAAAAACTAGCAAAGCATTGAAATCCAATGTTTCCCTAAAATATTTCTACTGTTTCCTTTAAAACTCCTGAGTTCTTGTCTGTTTTTTCATTGTTCCAGTGCATTAGACAAAAACAAAGTTAAAGCTTCTCATTTTTCATTTCCTTTGAAAGCATTACAAGGAAAAACTGCATATGGAATTATAATTTATTTTAACTCAAGACAAACACCTGTAAAATACTAGTGACTCTCACCAGGTGGTTTCAGTAGCACAGAACTCATCTGGAAGGAGTCTGTCTCCACTGACATAAACAGTGCCAGGCAGTTCACTGGATAAGGACCAGAGCACTTCACTCCTTATATTTTCTGTAGGTGCACAGAACTAAAATACTGCTGTGGTGTTCCAGTGCTCCTGCTCTGAGCTGCATTCAGCAAATAGAGTGAGCTAAACTCCTTTAATTATCTATGGCTGCTGCTGGAGGATGAAATTGCAGCAGTAACTCTATTCTTCCTTTATTAGTCTCTCCTAATTTATCTTGAGAAACAGCATGGAGTAGTTTAATGACATCTGGTTTGCTGGCTAAACATGCAAAACTGAAACTAAACTTACATGGATGCAGCAGCTTAGCTTTATCTGTAAGGGGAGTTCTAAAATGCATCACACAGTGTGAACATGACTGTTAAACTCCCGATTTACCAGTAATTGTCTGTACTGTCCCACCACTCAGCTGTGGAGAGCAGCTGGAGTTTTTCACCCCTGGAACACTGAAGGGTGGTGGAAGGCTGGGCCTCAGACACAACTGAGTGTGGAAAACTATATGGAACTTGTGCTCTGTAACATCAATTAGCTGTGGTATCTACACAGACCCTCCTCTGTGGCCATATGGCACATTCCAGCTGCAGTCCATAGGATGAGGCTGCAGGACACTGGAGTCTTGCCATTGCCTCTCCTTTGGGAACAGGAGATTGGCAAGAAAAGTTTCCAGATGACCTGGGAAAGTGGGACAGTGTGTGTTCTAGAGGATGTCCACAAGCTGTGGGGTTAAAATGTTTCTGTCCCCAGCACTGACAGCAAATGGTTATCCTAAAATTCTCCTCCATGAGCACTGGCACCTCTCATTTCCTCTTTTTTGAGCGATTTTCTGTGTATACTCTAACAGTGTGTATATAACAGATAACTGTGTATACTATAACCAGAACTACTGCATGAAGGACACTGAGGTTTTTCACTGCAGTCCCAGGGGAAGGACCTCAGGGACAGGACTGAAATGAGGAATGTGCATATCCCAGGAGCATCCAGTTTGAAATGTAGAAGCAACAGTCCAACTGCACAAACTCTAGTGGAGAGTTGAAGCTTGCTGGTGAAAGACTGAGTCACAGTGAAACCTTGTGTAGTTGGTTTCTGAAGTCAGCCTGGAAGTGTTGAATTGTTCCTGAATTAGTCAAATATTCACTTGCTGTTATTCAAACTTCAGAAGGATTTCCTGTCAGTACAGGCAGGAGTCCTTTCTTTCTCTTCTGTTCCAAACACTCTCTGTGCGTATTCCCAAAGGCACATCTGCTGAAACAGATGTGGACGAGTCCAAGATTCATCCCAACCGTGTTAGATGAGTCAGTTTTAAATCTCCTGTGAGAGAACTAAAGCTGTGGTGGTGTTGTGTCTCCTGTCTGGCCCTCAGGTCAATCGGACGTACTGCTGTGGCACCTACCGAGCAGGACCCATGCGCCAGATCAGCCTGGTGGGAGCAGTGGATGAAGAAGTGGGGGACTACTTCCCAGAATTCCTAGATATGTTGGAAGAATCTCCATTTCTTAGAGTAAGCAGTAACTTGTGGTGTTTTCAGAGCACTGTAGATATTTAAGCAATTGTTAGGTTTCCAAGTAATTAGAAACTGTGAGGTGTTTTCATTATTGTTGTGCTTATTTGGGCTACTGAGGTTCATTCTTTCCTGTATCCGATTGAAAAGCATGGAATGAGGTGACTGATTTTTTTAAAAAATCAAGTTAATTATATATACATGCAGTACATGCACTTCTACTTCCCTAAAAACTACACTTGATAAAATTAGCTTGGAATATCTTTTCCCTCTCAAACTTAGTTTCTATGCAATTCTTTTGGCAGCGGATTTGAACCAGTTTTACCAAAGGCCTCATTTAATTTTTCTATCTCACCCAGTGTTTTGTGTTATGTGTGTTTTGTGGGTTGTTTTGTTCCTGTTTTCTTTTAGATGACTTTGCCCTGGGGGACTCTTTCCAGTCTCAGACTGCAGTGCAGGTCCCAGAGTGACGATGGGCCCATCATGTGGGTCAGGCCGGGAGAGCAGATGATCCCCACAGCTGATATGCCAAAATCACCCTTCAAACGGCGCCGGTAAGGTTTGGGCTTCCTTTTGTACTCGAGGCAAAACATTGCAGTGAAGTGTGTGTCAGATTTGAGAACAAAAGCAAAGTGCTTGATGTGTAACTGGCTCTTCAGAGGACTAATTCAGATTTAAGTTTCACTTTCACTTTGTTTCAAATTGGCTCAGCTGATAAAGTAAATGTTACCTGTGATGGTTATTTTATTTCATTACTTCTGACAGTATCTTTCAGTATTTCTCACATACCCTAGATCAAGGCTTTAAGATTAAAACCTCTTTTTATTATCCTTCAGAAGACTTAATTCATCTTATTTCTGTGGCAAGAACCAATTTGATCGTAAGGCAGGTGGAATGCTGTAAAAGAGATCCTTCTACTGTTCATACTGCATTCTAATGTCAGTGCTAAAGCACTTGTAACACTGCCTGCCCAGGAATTGTTGTGTATTCTTGTTTTCTGTCTCTAAACCAAATTTCAGGAGATTTGGAAGCATATTCTAATTGTTTCAAAAGGAATTTTTGGATGTACTCCCAAATAACTGAAGCTCAGATTCTGTGAGATAGCTCTATTCTACATACTGATACATTCTTGGAGGAAGTCTTTCAGCACAACTGAACACAAAAACTATGTGATTTGATTTGTTTTGTAAATTTTGATCTCATAACCTGAATTGTACTTCGCTGGTTTTGTTTCCAAATAAACACCTAGAAAAAAATCAGAGAGAACTGCTTTGTTCCCTTGAAGCCAGTGCAGCACCCAGAATCTCAAGATTATTTCAATACAAATATTAATATTTGAGCAGCAGGGACATCTTAGTGTGTGATTTTTATCCCATGGCAGGTCCATGAACGAGATCAAGAACCTGCAGTACCTACCTCGGACCAGCGAGCCCCGCGAGGTCCTGTTCGAGGACAGGACCAGAGCTCACGCTGACCACGTGGGGCAGGGCTTTGACTGGCAGAGCACAGCTGCTGTTGGGGTGCTCAAGGCTGTGCAGTTTGGGGAATGGTAAGTGCTGCTGGAATGCAGCTTTTTTTTTTTTTTTTTCAAGAAAAAAAAAATTCCTTGCAAAACAAACCTAACCAGAAATGGTTTAAACCCTATAATGAGACGATCGCTGGAATCGTCTGCCCAGGGAGGTGATGGAGTCACTGGATGTGTTGAAAAATAAAGCCTGGATGTGGCACTCAGTGCTGATGAGGAGGTGTTGGGTCACAGGTTGGACTAGATGATCTTAAAGGTCTTTTCTAACCTAGTTCATTCTGTGATTCAAAAGCTGCACAGAGCTGAAAACCTCAAGCTGTGTACCTCCTGTTTTTCCATCTTGAGGCAGTAAAAAAATTTGTAACAACAGCTTGCAGAATATTTTAGTGATGTACAAAGGCATTAAACTTGGACCATCATCCTTGATTATTCTTTTCTTGAGCAGGTATATTAATTCTAGCTTTTGTAACTGTAGTCTCAGACCTCAGTGTAATTAATTTCACAGCTGCAGTGCTTTCTCAGGTCATGTACCCAGGATATTGCTGTTGACTTTGCAGAGAAACTGGACTTGCATTATTGTAATAGCTAGAAATTACAGTAGAAATTGGATAGCATCATTAGCAATATCATTAGAATAAAAGATGCCAGTATTTTCTATATTCTGGTTCACAGCTGTTGAACAAAGCTCCTCACTGCTTCGACTTCACTGTAACTTTGTAATTTTATATTTTTCCCTTAATGCAGAATTATTCTGTCCAATTACAGAATGGAAGAATTGAGGCAAATCGTGGTTCCTAGAACACAGAGAACTTTGATAGTGGCAGTTTGAACCTGCTTCTCAGGCTTTTCAGTATATTGTCCATGCAAACATCACTTCTGCTGTGAATGCAGCAAAAATGGAGAAAGGAAAAGGGGAAATCTATGAATTATCAAAATAATACACTATTGAGAAGTGTTGAGACTGTGCACAGTGTAACACTGGAGCAGGTCATTGGTTTAATGAAGCTTTCTGCTGGGAAGAGCTGTATTGCTCTGTAACTCAAATACTCAGAAATTTTTGGAATTCTCTTGTTTTTCCTAGGAGTGACCAGCCTCGTATAACCAAAGATGTGGTTTGTTTTCATGCTGAAGACTTCACTGATGTTGTGCAGAGACTTCAGCTGGACCTGCATGAACCTCCAGTGTCACAGGTATCAAATCTGCCCTTGTGACAGCTCATTCCTGGTGTTTTGGGAGGAGATTCTGACAGATCCCAACTTCTCCCTAAAGTCAGCCCTTTTGAATCCCCTCAGTTCTCAGCTCTCCTGGGTAAATTTCCTTGTGTTTCAGGATAAAATAGTTCAGTTGGAAGGGACCTTTTCCTTTCCCCCAAGCTGGGGTTCATGCTGTGAGTCCCAGAAACAATCTGTTGCAGAATATTTTAGTGATATACAAAAGCCTTAAACTTGGATCATCATCCTTGATTATTCTGCAGAAACAATCTGTTGGTTAAGCCATGTGTGCCTGATTCTGCTTTTTCTCATGTCTGATGTTGTCTTGGGCTATGGAAGCATCTAAACTCAGTCCTGCCAGCTCAAACAATGCAGCCTGTTGTTGTTATTTTTAACTATAATTATAGAAACCTCTTCATTCTCCTCTCAAGATGTGCACATCAGAGAAATTGTATTTTAAAAGTCCAGTTCTCATTTGAATTTGAAGTTTCACCCACGAGGCAGAAACATTCTGGTTTAGACATGAATTAACTTGAAAATAGGAAGCTGCTGAATTGTTTGAAGAGTTCACCACTAACTTTCCCATCTCTCCTTCTCCCAGTGTGTTCAATGGGTGGACGAAGCCAAACTAAACCAAATGAGACGGGAAGGCATTCGCTATGCTAGGATTCAGTTGTGTGACAATGACATCTACTTCATCCCTAGAAATGTCATTCATCAGTTCAAAACAGTGTCAGCAGTCTGCAGCTTAGCCTGGCACATCAGACTCAAACAGTATCACCCCGTGGGAGAGACTTCTCCAAAAGCAGAAAGCAATTCAAGCCTGAACAGTGATGTTCCTGGAAACACAGAGGCAGAAGGTGAACCCCAAGGTGTGAGTGTAAAAATAGAGTCTGAAGAACCAGGTATAGAAATTCAGCTTACCCCAGGGGTGCTCTCCTCCTCTGTTTCTTCAATATCAGGACTTGTACAACCAGATCAGGTGGCCCAGCCCCTTCCAGGTTTTAAAATAGAGTCTGATCAGCAACACAATCCACAGGATCATGCAGGCTCTTCTGTGTGATATGTATATATTCAAACATTTTTTAAACAACTTTTTAAAATTTTGATGTGAAGTTATAGTTTTATAACTGGCTTATGTTTTATTGGAGAAATCTTGCCTATAATTCTATAAAGAAAGGTGACATTCCAAAATGTCAAGCATATCTTTTTTACACAGATTATGCAAAATTCAAGTTGTATTTTAACCCCTTAGTACAACCTGTAACAGTGGTCTACCACTTCTTTCTGTTTAAGTAAAGAGATGTTGAATATCTTCTCAAAGTCAGATTGAAATTCCTCCAGGAACATGAAATGATTGAACTCCATTGGTCAGTGTTATTTCCCTACTTTTACTTTATCTCTAATCTTCACCAGAAAGTGATGCTTTTGTAGAAGACTTGCAAAGTGACTTCCCTATCTCATTTTAATTGCTTAAAAAAGTTAAAAAAAAAAAGAAAAAAAAAGAAAAAAATAGAGAAAGCACAGCACTTTTGATGATTTGTGGAATTTTTGGTATGTCTGTTCTTGACATGTTGGTTTATATACAAGCTATAGAAATTGATGTTTCTTACAGTTCCTACAAGGGTGACCTGTAAAAAGAACTGAAGCAAGTGTCTGATTCCTGTTGAAATGCAATGACTTACTGACCTAACACTTCCCATAGCACTGCTTACGTTGTTTGGTGTGAGGGTTTTTGCTTCCAAAATACATCTTCCCTGAACGTGATAAATGCTAGTGTCAAAATTAGAGAACCTCTTGGTAGTCTTGTGGAGGAAACTGCTATCTTTGAGCACTTTAAGGCTTTAAAATACTTAACCAACTTGGCAGCTTGTTTTGATCGGGTCGTTAAACGTGTCCAATGGATCCACACTTTTCCCTTGTACTGATGCACTTAATATAATAAGCATTGAGCTGATACCTGACTTCCTAGAATAAGGACAGCCTTACTGTGTAAGTTCTGTATTAGTATTTCACACAATAAAAAGTATTTTTGGCGTTGGACTGCTTTTTCCACCTGTAGCTCCTGGGTGCCCAGTTACTGTGGAAAAATCAGCAGCACCTGCTCAATGTGTAGAGTGTCAGCTATCAACGGTTTTTAAACGACCTTTCAATATTTCTGGATGTTAACGTGTAATCTGTATTTGACTTTCACTCACCCCGTTTATTACTGCCCTTTCCAGTCATCAAAAGGAAAAGTCCCTTTTCCCTCTCCCTCCCCCCTCCCCACATTTTAGAGTACAAGTTGGGGTTTGGTGCAACTTAAGCTGTCTCCAGATAACTTTATTTGTTCTAATCCTCACTGGGGTAGGAAAGATTTGAAACACTATGTTAGACTAGACAAAAGCAAAGATGCTGTGTTAGTTCTGGATGCATCTTTTTAATATCAATTATTACTCTTCTCTTTATAAGGGTCTCTAAAATATGTTACTCTATTATAAATCTTACTTTGTGCAATATTGTTTGTGTAGGCTTTTATATACATATTAGCACCTCAGTGTAGAGGTCACTATTTTAAACTGATAGAGAAATAATCCTCAGAAGATACTGCAGTGATTAGTTAGAACCTGTATTACTCCTTATGTGTATGTATGTATTGTCTTCGGTACAAAAATGAGGACTAGGAAATATTTCAATTTAAAACTAATTTACAGATTGAAGTGGTAGTGACTCGTTTAGTAATCTGTGTAAATAAGGTGTTAGAATGGAAAGCTTTTATGATGAGAAGTAATGTGATTCATGCAGGGGTGTAATTTAATCTTAGCAGAAATTCTAGATGACTCAGCGCGGCTCAGGAACGAGCCGTCAGTTCTCTGGTGGGTTTTTTTCCACTTTTTATGTTGAGAGGAATTTCATAGCTTTAAGGGTTGTGCAAAGTAAAATTCCTCACAGGCAATAGTGGTTTCAGTTCATCCTTCACACTCAAAGATTCCCCAGGGGTGTTCTTTCCTTTTGACCAAGTCTGCGAGTCTTCCACACGTGCCCGTTCCGCGCCTCTCCCGTGCTGCTCCCTGGCCCTTCCCTGGCAGCCAGCACTGATCACTCAGGAACTGTCACACCTGCAGGGGCCAGGCAAGCCTGCAGAGGTAGAATAAACAGAGTGAGAGCCCCTCATGCACCAACCTGTTTATTGGGAAAAATGGGATGCAATCCCTTTGGAAGTCCTCTGTGAATTCCAATAGCACGTTTTCAGATGGGTGAAGGAAGACTAGGGTGGTTTGTGCTACTTTCCGAGCTGTAGCTTTAGTGAAATCTGTGACAGCAGCCTGAAATACCTGGAAAATGCTCTGACTTCCTCTTGCATGGAGGGACATGACCAATAGCATCATGCTCTCTGTGCTCTGCTCAGTTACTAACTTAAAACCTAATGTCAGATTTAAATCCACATAAATAAAGGTATCTTTGAATGACCTGAACGTTGCTGATGCTATCCTATTTTGGAAGACTGAGGGAGAGAGGAACAAGCTGTTTGAGAATCTTTTACTAAATCCATGCTGAGCTTTGCTGTGCTTTAACCAAGCTGGCAGACTTTGAAATTCCACCTCAACTCTGGATGTAAAATGTGAGAGGGATTGCTTGGGAAGCTGCTCACTCTCCAGCCATTGCTTCAGCTGCCCGTAACAAAGCCTTGATGGGACAAATGCAAATATTTTCTAGCCCAAGACCTGTAGAATACTATTTTTTTTTAAGGAGCTAGAGCAGTTTAGAGACAAAGTAATGAGTTCAAGCCACTTGGTGTTTGAGCAGAACAAATCCAGTAAATATTACTGAATATCTCATGTTAAATAGCTGCTATTTGAGTTTCTCCAAGATTTCATAAAGCAGGCTCCTTAATGAACTAATCAAACTTTGGCACATTTGATGACTTATTCTAAAGCTGAGAGAGTTGGGGCTGTGCAGTGTGGACATTCCCAGCCCCTTCCAGGATCTGCAGGGGCTACAGGGAAGCTGGAGAGGAGCTGTTCATCAGGAACTGAGTGACAGGACAAGGGGGAATTGGGTACAAACCAAAAGAGGAGGGATTTAGGATAGGGATAAGGAAGAAATTTAATGGGTGGTGAGGATCTGGTTGCCCAGGCAGGTTGTGGATGCCCCAAGCCTGGAAGTTTTCAAAGCCAGGTTGAGCAGCCTGGCCCAGTGAGAGGTGTCCCTGCACGTGGCAGGGAGTTGGGGCTGGGTGATTTTCAAGGTCCATTCCAACATCTTAACATTCTGTTATTCTCAGTGGAAGGCAGATACAGAACAGTTCCTGAATATGAATGTGCTGATTAGTTACTGCAAATCCTCCACGGTCCATTTATGAGGATCTGCTCTGTGGTGTGTATCAGGTAGAAAATCCTCCAGCTTTGTGCTGGAAAGAGCTGTCACTGACCAAGTGCTCTGTCTGTGAAACAGAACTGAGGCTTAGGCTCGGCTTTAAACCGAGTGCTGGTGCCTAAAACATCCCAGGGATCAAGGCAAGTGGCTCAGCTGTGCTAGCAGTGGACTCACAAATGCAGTGTAAAGCTGAAATCCCGGCTGCCTTTGGTTTCCTCTTCTCTCTAGCCAAACTCCAGGTCGCTTTGTGCAGGTGCCTGCCACCTTCTCTTCCAGGGTGGAGGGGACACCACGAGGTGTTCCCAGGGGGATTCATAAGGGACACTTTACCCAGGGGCTCTGCCGTGCTTGCCGGCTTGACTGCGTGTTACAGTTTAGTTCGCCTGGACAAGGCAAATTGTCAGAGCTTTCCCCCAGCCCTTCATCGGGCGTGACCGCCCCGCTTTGGGCTGGGAATCAGCGGAGTGATGAACTCTGCAATTGCAGTTGCCGAGGAGTGCTGAGCCTGGGCAGCCCTGTGCTGGCTGAGGGGGTGGCAGAGGAGCGGAGGGATCGTTTCCTCTCCCCCAGAGCCTGTTCTGTCCCTTCCTGTGGGCTCTGAGCAGTGGCCAGGGCACCCCGAGCATTCAAACACCCGCTTTCTCCTGATTTCTCTGTACAACATGTAAAGATACCGACTCCTGTATTGCTGTTTCGTGATTTAATTTGATTTGATTGGCAGCTACGATTATTTTTTTTTTTCTGTGGTTTTAATTTATCTAAGGTCTCTGCCTCCAGAGGACGTGTACAATTGCCTGGACGACTGTTTGCTTTGTGCGGCCTTAGTGTATTTATTGACATTCGCGCGTGTGCGGGGGCGGCCCCGCGCCCCCCCGCGCTGTCGGTAGCTGACTGTACACCAGTGTCAAACTGTTAAGCTATTTCTTTGTAAAATAGTCCTGCCGGAATGCATAGAATTTTTTTCCTGTAAAGTATTTTTTTAATAAACAAAAGTCTGATTTTGTCCTTTACCCGCCTGGGCGCTTCTTTCCTCTGCGGATTGGGGATGGGGGGGGGGGCGCTCGGCGCTCGGCTGGCGCTGCCTGGGCGGAGGTGGGGGGGGGGGCGGCAGGCGGAGCCAGTCGAGCGCCGGGCGGTTTCCAGGGTAACGGGAGCGGGGTCGGTGCCGGGGTCGGTACCGGGCCGCGCTCGGTACCGGGGCCGCGCCCGTCCCGCCGCCCCCCATGGCCTGTCGCGATGCCATTTCATGGTACCAGAAGAAGGTGAGTGCGGCGCGGGGCGCGCGGGCGCGGGCCCGGCCGTGCCCTCAGCCTCCTCTCCCCGCAGATCGGGGCCTACGACCAGCAGATATGGGAGAAGGCCGTGGAGCAGACCCAGATGAAGGTACCGGTGGCGGGGGGTGAGGGGCGGGCCCCGCGCCCTTCGCCGCTAACTCGGCCGTGTGTTTCGCCCCGCAGGGCTTCAAGAACAAGCCGAAGAAAAAGGGGCACATCCAACCCGATCTGATCGATGTGGATCTGATCAGCGGTGAGCGGTGCTGGGCTCTGTTCGTTCCTCTCTGGGACAGGGATGGCACCCAGGGAGCGGCTGGAGCTGGGTCAGAGGAAGTTTAGGTTGGATATCAGGAAAGGTTCTTCCCCAGAGGGTGCTGGGCACTGCCCAGGCTCCTCAGGGAATGGGCAGGGCCCCGAGGCTGCCGGAGCTCCAGGAGAGTTTGGACACTGCTCTCAGGGATGCACAGGGTGGGATTGTTGGGGTGTCTGGGCAGGGGCAGGAGATGGACTTGGCAATCCCTGTGGGTCCCTTCCAGCTCAGGATATTCCATGGTTCTGTAGGTGCATCACACCTTTGTGCAGGGTAGGGGAAGCAGAACCTGCCCTGCTGCCAGGGGAGTCCCTGCTCGTGAGCAGTGAGGCAAAAGGAGCCTGAAAAACCTGAGAGCAGAGCAGGAGGAATTCAGGGTTGGCTCTGCAGGGTTGGACGGTGGGAGCAGGGTTGGGTGGGCAGGGAAGAGTCAGAGCCAGAGCTCTGAGACAAGGCAAGGATCTGCTTTGGCTGTGTCTGCTGGGACTGTGTAGCTTTGAATGGTGCCTGAAGCTGGGCTGCTGTCACCCCCTGCCCAGCCCTGTAGCAGGGCTGGGGCTGCCCGAAGAGGAATTTCAGCGAGGGAATTCTTGTGATTCACAGTTAATGATGGCTTGTTTCCCCTTTAATTCCAAGGCTCTACCTTTGCCAAAGCCAAGCCTGAAATTCCCTGGACATCGCTGACGAGGAAGGGAATTGTGAGAGTGGTGTTTTTCCCCTTGTTCAGCCAGTGGTGGATACAGGTCACTTCCCAGCGTATTTTCACATGGCTCTTGGTGCTCTACGTTATGCAAGGTGAGGGAACAGGCTGTGCCATCATAAACCTTCTCCTGCAAGGAATGTGACATCAAAGAATGTGTGGATGTGGGCTCCTGGGTTAGGGGTGCACCTGGCAGTGCAGGGGGAGTGGTTGGACTTGATGGTCTCAGGGCTTTTCCAAGCTTAGTGAGTCTATGATTTTGTAGTCCATAACCTAAAACATTAGTATCTTGTCTGGAACCTACTTAACGTGCATTTCAAGGCACGTGGCAGCAGTAATAGCAAAAATTAAATAAAAATACACCAAAAGCAGAGCGAAAACAAATAGCTGAGACAAGCTCTTTAATTTTTGGGTCCCTTTCCCCCTTTCCAGTCGTAGCAGTGGTGCTGTACTTCATGGTGCCCGTCGTGAGTGCCAGTGAAGTGATGGGACCCCTGTGCCTTATGCTGCTGCTGGGCACAGTTCACTGCCAGATCGTGTCCACACAGGTGAACAGACCTGCAGGGAACAACGGGCTCAGCCGGCGCCGCAGGTGAGCCCCAGCAGGGCCCTTGGGGGTCACAGCTGGACGTGGTGGGGCTGGGTGGAGCTTCCCCTGAAACCAGGGGACTGCTAATTAAAGTGGGGAGCTGGTCAGAGCAACACACATACGACCAACATGGTTAGATCATGCATGCATTCTCCCTTTATTCTCATGAGGAGGGGGATTAAATACAGTTTCAGACAGTTTACAGTTACAGGTGTTTTTTCACTGGCATTCAGTGTAAGAAAGAATGTAAACAATTTCACCCTTAAGGGGGTCACTGTAACTACACTGTAACTATGCTATCTAATACTAAAACACACCTTAAAGTGAATTTCTAACTACGACACAGCTCTAGTTACTACGACCACTTTGGGGTGGTTCAAATCTCATCCCAAAATACCTCATGCCCACGTTCCCTAAGGAACTCTGATACATTTCCCTCCTCCAGGCTGCTGCAGCAAAGATTCCCTTCGGATTTTGTCCCTTGTGCCTTTCCCAGTGATGCCCTGATGTACTGGGGATATAGGCAAATTTGTTTGTTTGTTTGGAAGTCATGCATGACTTCAGAAAAATGGCATCCAAAAAGCTGTTCAAATCTCATTCAGGTCTTTTAAAGAAAGACCCTAAAGCAGCTTCTTACACCAACTTTAATTGTCTTAAAACTCAGGAAGTTGCGCAAACCTGTGGGTGTGGATGGGAGCAGTTGGTCTTCTGACAGAACCAGCAAGGAAGAGCAGTCTGCCTCTGCATCTCTGCTGACCAATTTATCCAGTCTGCTCTTCCAGAGGAGGTACGTGATCCCTGCTGGGTTTGTGCTGCTCATGGCACTGGGAACAGTTTGGTACCTGGAGAATGAAGGCACAGCATGTGCTGTCACTGGCATTCCCACAGCCTGTCAGTCTTTTTTTTGAATTAAGACTTTCGTGGTAATGTGGGAAGCTGATTCCTCAGGAATATTTAGTATCCCCTTATTAGATCATATAAAATTAGACTGCATAAAATTAGATCACGTGAAACCAAGTGTTAGATGAGCTGTAGAATGTGGTGGGGTTTATTTTTATTCAGTGACCTTGTTTGAGTGAGTGCTCAGATTATATTGCTGTTTTAGCTGATTTCCAAAAGCAATTGTGCCTTCTGGTTTGGGCAGTTGTCCCACTTTGGCACTTTCCTTCTCTAAAAGTAACTGAAGGAAAAGGAGGAGAGGTTGTGTGGGATAATATTTCATTGTTTTCTCCTGTTTTCCCAGGTGAATTTCCTGGTGAGTTTCCAGCTCACTGGTGCTTTCTCTTCATGAGGACTTTTTGTCTTCTGAATTGCTCCTATTTTTTTTTTTTAATAAAAATACTGAAAATTTTCCCCTTGATTTAAAAGTTTTAAGATACTATTAGAGTTACAAAAGACATGTTGAATGAGGGTGAAGCAGATATAAATCTTTTTAACAAGACTCAGCACACAAAGCCTGTCAGCCAAAGGAAATTATTTATCCCTTAGGTATCTTGTTTGATGCTGCACCTGTGTGACAAGGGAAGACCAGAATGTTTTACCCCAAAGAGTTTTTCCCTGACATAAAAGCATTTCATTGTATTTTCTCTCCTAGGAATAGAAGAGTAAAGCTGGTAGCTGAGAAAGGAACCGAGACAGAAAGTGGTGTGAGTGCTGTGGGTGATGGCATCAAACCCAGACAGGCCAGAGCTGAACACAGGCTGCTGCACTCCAAAGAGAAAAGTAAACTTTCTGATGGGGAGAAAAGCCATCAGGTACTGCCTGGGGAGACCCTTTGAAATCACAGTTTCAGTGTGCTCTTTGTGTGCCCAGAAGTGTGTTGGTATTTCACTGTATGGTTTGATTTAATACAAGATACTCTCTCCTTCTGCTAATCTTTGCCTGCATTAGGGAAACTAGAAACCCCTTCCTGCCTCTCAGTGAGCAGCTGAAAAGGTGCTGGTACTTTCTTTTCAGAATCATCCAAGAGAATTCCAGAATAGTTTGGGTTGGAAAGAATCTTAAAGCTCATCTCATTCCACCCCCTGGGTAGGGACACCTTCCACTATCCCAGGCTGCCCTAAGCCCTGACCAAGTGTGGTTAAACACAGACAGTGTTGGAGTGTGTGTTTTACCAAAGTGCTCTGCTAACTGTTGACACTTCTTCACTTCTGATCACAAGGTGTTCAATTAAGGGAGAGTGCTGATAATGACTAAATAAATTGGCCCTTTTCAAAAGCAGCTCAGTAAAATATTTTGTCTTGCAAGACTGAGACATCCTGTGGGGAGAGAGAAAGAGCTAAAGCATCGTGACCTCTGTTGAAAGCTTTGAAACATGAAGATTTTGGGAATTACTCTTGAGTTTTCTCTGGGCCAGTAGTGTGTTAACTCAACATGAAGAATTTGGAATAGATCCTGCATGGAATTCTGTTGTACTGTGCCATCTCACCTCCTCTCTGTGAAGGAGTTTGGAGAGGGGCAGAGCTTGGTGGAGGGGCACAGCCCAGGATTTTGGGTTTGTTACCCCCCAGCTCGTAGATACATCTGGGCTTAAGGCTGCTGGTAAGGCACAGCCAGGAGCTACTGCTGCCTCATCCTCTTCCTGCCCTTGCTTCAGCTCCACCCAAAATTCTCTCATTACCTCTGGGACAAGACAAGGAAAGGAGTTAAAATCGACAACGCCAAGAGAATTCTGTTCCCACGTGTTCTGTGGGGATCATGTGCTGGCTCTGCAGGCATTGAGGGCTCTGCTGGGGGCAGCTCTGCCTCTGAGCCTTCGATGGCACTCAGGCTGGTCCTTGCTGTGGCTTTGGCCATGCATTTGTAGGATGATGGCACCAACAGGGACGGTGTTTCTGACGAGCTGTCGAGCGAGGAGGATGCCGGGGCCACGGCCCAGAGGATCCTGTTACGCCACAGCATGGAGGGGGCTTCCAGTGACAACAGCTACGAGGAGAAGAAGAAGAGGCCTCTGGTATCTCTCAACCAGGCTGTCTCACAGGTAACCCAGGTGGGATTAGTGCTGTTTTCCACACCTTTTTTTTGCTGTGGATAATGAGGCGGTTTTCCTTTGGTCCTGGCAGGTCAAGCAAGCCCTGAAAGTTGCCAGGGACTCTGACAGTGTTGTGGAGTCTGAGCTGGAATCCACATTATACAGGCAGGTATGGTCATGAAGGCAGGAGAGAGAGCTTTCCTGGGCCTGGCAGGGTTCACAAGATCAGAGAATGGGTTGGGCTGGAAGGGACCTTAAAGCTCATCTCATTCCAAACCCCCTCCATCAGAACAGACAGTTATAAAATGATTTTGCTTCAGAATCCTCAGGTGCAGGGTGTGACCTCCCTCCCTCCCTGCTGCTTTGTAAACCCTCACAACATTCAGAATCCTGATGGTGCTGCTTTGTCAAACAAACCACAAATAAACAAACAAACCATAACTCTATTGGCAGCAAAGGACAGTCTGAGCTGCCTCTAATTGCTCCTGTGGAATTGCTGCAATTGCTCCTGTGGTTGGGAGGCAGTGCTGTGCTTGCAGCTTTTAAGCTAATAAATTTTTATTTTAAAATCACTGACTATCCTGAGTTGGAAGGGACCCACAAGGATCAAGTCCAACTCCTGTAATGAAGGAATAAATCTATTCTGTGAGGCATACTCAGTCACTTCATTACTTTGGTTTTTTGCCCCTGCCGCTCATCCTACCTGAAAATAAAATAGAAATATGTGAATATCAAGTTATAAATATGGAGATATATAAATTAATGCAAAATATAATTAAATATTTTATGCAAAAGGCATAAAAAGTACTTTTTTATTAAAATGAGTACATCAGTTTTTATTTTGTAGGTTGGGAATGGAGGTGGGGAATTAATGGGCTCTGTGTGAGTTCTGGTATAGAAATGCTTTTCTCCCCAAATTTTATCTTAAACCATTTCCACCGTGTGGGTGCAACTGGGAGCACTCAGAGCTCTGGGGAACTGGGGGAAAAGAGGAGGAGAAGGAGGAGTACGAGGAGGAGGAGAAGGAGTACGAGGAAGAGTACAAGGAGGAGGAGTACAAGAGGGAGTAGGAGGAGTATGAGGAGGGGGAGAAGGAGTTCAGGAGGAGGAGGAGGAGTACAAGGAGGAGGAGTTGAGGAGGAGGAGGAGTACAAGGAGGAGGAGTACAAGAAGGAGTAGGAGGAGTACGAGGAGTGGGAGGAGGAGTACAAGGAGGGGGAGGAGGATGATGAGGAGGAGGTGCTGGTTTTACAAACCACACGTGGGGCTGTGCCGTGTGACCTTGGCTGCTGTTGCAGGACCCCAGGTCGTGCCTGAGCGTGGGGCCCCGGAGCTGCAGCGGGAGCCGGCGGGACTCGGAGAGCACCCGGCAGGACTCGGAGACCGAGGACATGCTGTGGGACGATCTCCTGCACGGCCCCGAGTGCCGCTCCTCCGGCACCAGCGACAGCGAGGAGCGCTCCGCCAGGGACTCCCGCAGGGACCTGAAGGAGGACGTCTTCCAGCAGGTTGGTGATTTCCATCCAGGAGCTGCGAGTGCTTCTCCCCCTGTCTTCCCAAATAGGAATGGCACACGAAGATGCTGTTTGGTGTAAGGTGAACCTCGAGTGCTGTGTCCAGCTCTGGTGCCTCAGTTTAGGAGGGACATTGAGATGCTTGAGTGTGTCCACAGGAGGTAGCAAGGCTGGTGAGGGGTTTGGAACACAAACACTGTGAGGAACAGCTTGGGGAGCTGGGGTTGTTCAGCCTGGAGGAAAGGAGACTCAGGGGTGACCTTATCACTCTCTACAACTCCCTGAAAGGTGGCTGTGCTCAGGTGGGGTTGGTCTCTTTCTCCAGGCAGCAACAGACAGAACAAGAGGATACAATCTTAAGCTGCACTGAAGGAAATATAGGTTGGCTATTAGGAAAAAGTTTTTTATAGAAAGGATGATAAAGCACTGGAATGGTCTGCCCAGGGAGGTGGTGGAGTCACCATCCCTGGATGTGTTTAAAGAAAGACTGGATGTGGCACTGGGTGCTGTGGTTTAGTTGAGGTGTTAGGGCATGGGTTGGACTCGGTGATCTTGAAGGTCTCTTCCAACCTGGTGATTCTGTGAACTCTATGAACAACCTGGATGAGGCCAGAACCACATGGAAGTCTGGAGTGCTCTAAACAAAATCAATGATTCAATGATCGAGTCCATCTCTCCCCTCTGCACTGCTGCTTATCCCAAAACAAAGTATTTCACCCAAAATGGAATTCTCCCCTCAATCCAATTGCGTTCTAGGCAAAGGCATTCCTTACAGGAGGACAGAAAGAGCTGACCCACCTTTTACACTCCTCTCTTTTTCCTAGAACCATCTGTTTTGGCTGCAGAACACCAGCCCAGCATCTGCCAAAGTGAGCGCCCTGATCTGGGAAGGGAATGACTGCAAGAAGGTGGACATGTCCGTGCTGGAGATCAGTGGGATTATCATGAGCAGGGTAAGGGGGCTGTGTGGCATTGCAATCTCTCCATCACACCTTAGAAAACCACCAGCAAACCCCATGGAAATAGTTATACATGCAAATTTTAGGGGCAGTATGAAACTGGTCCCTCCCCAGCTGCAAAGATGGTTGTCCCATGTGTTCTAACTGAAAAATTGCCTAACCCCCAATTTAGGAGGTCTCTTAGGAAGATTGGCAAGTGCTGGTTATCTCTGATTGCCTCTGCAGGGTGCAGAAGGTGGGGGGGGTTGATTATTTGGCTGAATAGTTTTGGGTTTGGACCGAAATGGGTGGAATTATTTTAGGCTCTGTCCTGTAAAGGGAAGGCTTGCCTGAGTTGATATTACCACAACAAGGTAGGCCTTTTCCTTGATGCAAACCCCAGGTAATCAGCCCAATTTTATTCCTGCTTGCCAGGTTAATGCCCACCAGCAAGGAGTGGGGTATCAAATGCTGGGAAACATCATCACCATCGGCTTGGCCTTCCTGCCATTCCTCTACAGACTGTTCCGCACGGATAACCTGGAGCAGCTCTGCTCCATTTCTCTCATGGAGCTTCTGCACATCTTCTGTGGAGCCCCTGCCAGCATCCCTGTGCTCATCCTCTCTGCCATCAACTTTCTGGAAAGGCTGTGCTTAACCTGGATGTTTTTCTTCATGATGTGTGTTGCTGAGAGAACCTACAAACAGGTGGGTTTAAAGGTTCTGGTGCCTTTTAGGAACATGGAAAGCACATGGAATAAAAATGGGATGATGGCCTTAAAGCTCATCTCATCCTAGCCCTTGCCAAGGTCAGGGAGGGAGTCTGGGAAGGCTCTTACTCCTCAGTCACAAATTATGTCTATCAATACCACCCCTGTTCCCACGTCACCTGTCCCCAAGGTCTTACTCTGTCCCCTCTCTGTTGCCCAGAGAAGCTGTGGCTGCCCCATCCCTGGAAGTCTTCAAGGTCAGCTTGGACAGGGCTTGGAGCAACCTGGGGGAGTGACAACCCGTGGCAAGGGCTGGAAAAAGATGAGCTTTAAGGTCCCTCCCAATACAAACCAGTCTGGAATTCTTTGAAAACACCTGCTGCTAGAGAGGCTGAGCACCCAGGTCTCATGCTGGGTGTCCATGCATGAAGAAGTTCTATTTTAAATGAACTTATGGTTCTGTTTTAAATTAATTGATGGTTGTTTTGAACTTGCAGAGGTTTTTGTTTGCCAAGCTCTTCAGTCACATCACATCTGCTCGGAAAGCCAGGAAATACGAAATCCCTCACTTCAGGCTCAAGAAGGTGGAGAACATCAAGATCTGGTTGTCCCTTCGCTCCTACCTGAAGGTGGGTTCTGATCTGGGGTTTGCTTATTGCAGAGGGTGTGACACTGACAGTGACAGTGCCAGTGCCAGCTGTTTGTGGGGAGTTTTGGCTGCACACTGCTCTCAGCCCTGACCCCATCTCCTTGTTTCTGCAGAGACGAGGCCCCCAGAGGTCTGTGGATGTTGTGGTGTCCTCAGTCTTTTTGCTGGCTCTTTCAATTGCTTTTATCTGCTGTGCCCAGGTGAGATTTTAACCTTTGTGGTTTATAAAGCAGGGAAAATCCTCCCAAGTGCTGGAGGCTTTTCTTTCACCAGCCTACAAAAGGCTGGAAGTGGAGCTGACCCCAGAGTAACATAAAGACTGTAGCGTTTTTTAAGAGCTTTGTCATTTTTAGCTGGAAAAAGAGGTTCATTCTGTGTTTGTAGAGCAAGGTCAGGGGTTTTATAATCATTAGGAAAATTTCAGGACATGGCCAGTTGGGCACAAAAGAGAGGAGACTCTGCCCAAAGACCTTAGGTGTTCACAGGACATTTATTCCAGAGGAGCATGCTCTGTAACCACCATGTGGGAAAGCAGCTCAAGAACTATTACTGGCCCCTTTTTAACCCTTGACTAGACCTGTTACAGGCAGCAGTGCCAATGCTTGGAGCTGTTTTCTTGGCCAGTGCTGTGTTCAGGCAGCTCCTCAATCCCCTGAAGGGACAGCTGCAGTAGCAGAGGCTGGTGGTTTGTAGATATTGTCACTGCTGTGGCTGTTCTGGTGAGCCACAGGTTTCCAGAGGAAGGACTGACAATCCCAGTCCTGCTGTGTGAGTCCATACTGGGAAAGGCAGGAGCAGCTTAGCCAGGCTGAGGCTGCCAGTGGGACAGGACAAGGAAAGGCACTTCATGGCCTGTCAGTTGGACAGAGGGAGTGGAGAGCAGGAACAAGGCTCCTTTTCTGAGCAGGAGGAAAAAAATATCCAATTCCAAGCTAAAGGCAGGTTAGAAATGAGACCTTTCCCTATAACCCCATCACAGGAGTGATTCACACTTCCTGGGAAGAGCTGTAGAGCACACAGGGCTGGGCAAAGGAGGAGCAAGGGCAGTGCTTGTGCACTTATCCCAAGAGCAGGCACTTTGTAAGGGACATTTGGTGCTTTGTTTTCTCCCCACACAGGTTCTTAAGGGTCACAAAACCTTTCTGAGTGCAGCCTACAACTGGGAGTTCCTGATGTGGGAGGCAGCACTGCTCCTCTTTCTGCTACGTCTGGCATCTCTGGGCTCTGAGACCAACAAGAAATACAGCAACATTTCCATCCTGCTCACGGAGCAGGTAGCTCTCTGTAGCTTGTTCTCCCCTGGGTTTTGTGGTTTGCTTGGATATAATTACTGTATTTCAGACCAGCTTAAATACTGGAATCAAACTTGAAAATGTAGGAAACAACCCTTGTGTTGGCCAGAAGGCAACAAAGCACTGGTCAGCATGGGAGGGATGAGCTGGTCCTGTTGGGACAGACTCAGACTCCAAAGTTCTAGGTTATTAAGTGGAAAAGAATGATGTTAGCAGTGCTAAATTCACTACTTCAGGAGCGACAGCAGACTGCAAAAATAGCTGCAATTTCCCTTAGTTAGGAATCAGCTGGGGGCTGGTGCTGGAATATCAACCCCTGGCCTGTGGTGTCTGTCACAGATAAACCTGTACCTGAAGATGGAGAAGAAGCCAAATAAGAAGGAGCAGCTGTCTCTGGTGAACAACGTGCTGAAACTGTCCACAAAGCTGCTGAAGGTGAGGTGCTCTGCCTGAATGGCTGGATTTTATGGAAGCAGGGAGTTGTGGCAATGCCATGTGGCTCTTGGAGTTAGGGCTCACAAAGGGGGTTTTTCAGTGCTGCTGCAGCTGTGACAGGAGAGGGAGCAGCACAAGGCCAGTGTGGGCAATTAGTGCTGTGAACTCTTGATGAGCAGTGGTTTAACTAAGTGAGACGAGAGGCTGGGGTGAGCAGAGCATCTCCTGAAACTGCTCCAGTCTCATTTTCCTCCAGCAGCTCTGATGCTGGAGCTCACTGCCAGCAGCAGGGAGAGATTTGGGAAGGAGTGAGCAGAGTCTGGGAGTCCATAGGTTGGGCTGGGTGATTCTGCAGCCTGGAGTGTCAGCTCTGGGGTTGCTGCTGCAGAGCCTTTGGATTCAGCAGGAGATATCTCTGCAACACTGGCAATTCCTGTACCTGTCTTTAAGAAGGAACCCAGTCTGTTGGAGTGCCAGTGCTAAGTTAAAAGTCAGAGGGTGAATTCTTTGGTATTGGTGAGTGCTGATGCACCCCTGTCCTTGTCCTGTCACTGCAGGAGTTGGATAGTCCATTCAGGCTGTATGGGCTGACCATGAACCCACTGATCTACAACATCACACGGGTTGTCATCCTCTCTGCTGTCTCAGGAGTGATCAGTGACCTGCTGGGATTCAACATCAGAGTAAGTGTCCCTGTCCCAGCCAGCAGAGCAGCTCTGGGGTCACTGCTGGGGTCACAGCCCAGCCCCAAGAGAGGCCTGGGTTTGCACTGGGAACCCAGAGTGTGCTGGGTGTGTCCCCACCTCCCTGAGCCAGGTTTGGGGGGAAGGACAGGGCTCACTTCAGTTTCAGTTCCCTTCAGGGGAAGCTGTGAGAATCCAGGGTTCTTCCCTTTATCCCACTCCTCCTGTGGCTGATCCTGAAAGTGGAGCTCACTGAGCAGAGCAGGATGGGCACGAGACACAGAACGTTACCTGGAGGGGAAGACCATTCCTGTCAGAGCCAAACTCTCTTTCTTGTCTCTTTGCAGTTATGGAAAATCAAACCATGAACTGGCACAACATCAGCCCTGGGCATCTCCAGCAAACACCAGAGAAGAGAACCAGCAGTGTGGGCAGAAGGAAGAAAACTGACAGAAATCTGTAATTCCAATTTTTAAACAGATTCCCAGTGTATCTATCAGAAGTTTTCTTTCTGCTTTACTGCTCTACGACATCCAGAATGAACTGGTCTCATCAGTGATGTCATCCCATGGCATGCACAGAAAAACTGGATTAAGGGGGCCAAATCCTGGCAGCTGGCACTGAACCAGCAGGAGCTGGTGTGGGACATCAAACACTAAAGCCATACAAGAGCTGCAGCTGGGGGACACCAGTGCCTGTGCCTGGGGCCATGTTTCTGTCAAACCCAGACCCTGGGCATGGGACAAGGAGGGACTCAGCCCTCCTGGCCCAGTCAGCCTTCCTGGGGCTGCACTGGAATATTCCAGGTTGAGAATCCTTTGCTGCACTCACCTGGCTGTGCTGAAGAGCTTTTCTTTCCTTAAAGCTCCGTGTGCTCAAGGCTTTGCCTCCATCCTGAAGCACCTCAGGATGCACCAGGTGAATTCCCCCTCCCTGCTGCCAATCCAGCAACACCCAAATCCTGCTGGTGGCTTTACTGCAAAGAAATTACCAGTATTTTTTTGAGGACAGTGGTTACAGGAGAAAAACCTTTCAACACACGCTGCAGGCAAAGTGTTCATGAGCTGGAGAATGTTTTGCCTGGAATACTCAGCTCCATCCTGTCCTGGCTGTGATAGCAGCTCTGCTCCATGGTGTGAGCAGCTGCTGCAGCCCAACACTGCAATAGAGCCTCACCCTGAACACCTGGGGAGGAAATCTGGGGGGAGAAAAACAGCTTGGACAAAAACTTCCTCAGGTTCATGTTTAGAAAGGTCACGGAGAGCAAGGAAATATTTGAAGGCTTCTGTAACATTTCCCTTCACTGGCTCAAATGGTTTCTATTTATTAGTAGTGAAAAGAGCAAGAACTGAGGAACTTCTCATTCCTTCACAGGGAGGGTAAAACAGCAGAGGGATTTTTGGTGGTAAATTGTTTACAGCTATTTTCTCTACAGGGAAAAGTTGTGAGATGTAAAAGGAGGTGACAGTTTTATATAGCAAAATGTGCAAATAAACCTGCAGGACAAGCACTTCATCATTGCCAACGGTTTCTACAGCACTTGCTGATTTTTATAACATCTCTCTGAACATCTATTACTGGAATTGGGGGGTCAAGGAAACATCCAATAATAAATTGCATTTGTTTTCCAGAAAAGCAGCATGTTTTTGGGTAAAACCTGTGTCACACCCCTGAAAGCCAACCAAGAGCCTGGTTTAGACAGTGCAGAACCAACAGGCCATGAACTGGAATTGGTTTTGTTTTAAGATCTGTGTAAAAATAATGAGTGATTTACAGGTCTCTCTCCAGTCAGAACCTCAGGAGTCTGTGAATCTCACAGTGAAGGTGCTGTGCAATAGATAAATATTTACATCCAGCCATTGTGCAGCATTCCAAGGCCACGTGGATGCAGGAAACCCAGAGAAAGGTGCAGGGAAGGGGAAATCCCACACAGGTAGGACATGAGCAGGTCACACTCACACAAACAGGAAAACAGGGGAAGTGATGGAAGGAAATCATTTCAGTGCTGCCAGTTCCTCTGGAATTAAAGGTCTGGATTTGTCACTGTGCTCAGTGCTCAGGGTGAGGACACACAGCTCAGCCTCTGGGGAAGAACACAGGAATATCTGCACAGGCTACTCAGAGAATTAAATATTTCACAGCCCTTCTCCAGCCAGGATTTGTACGTGCTCTGCTCCACAGCAAACCTCAATGGATCAGCCAGCAGCTGGGCACAGTTCAGAGCTGCTTTAAAGCCCTTTGAATTCCCAAAGTCTTTGTTTTAAAAGCTGTTGGAGCAGTCAGCTGTCCTTGTGAAGAATTCCACTCACAACTGCCTCACTCTCGCTGGTCCTGGAGCGGTTGCTGGCTTTTAAATTTTTTTAATGTGGTTCAGGTTTTGACTCTTTTTGTGCCGTTCTATTGTGTGTGTGTGTTTTTTTCGTTTATTTTTGCTTTTATTTTTTTTCTTTTTTGCAGTTCTTTGTGCTGCAGCTGTTTGGTATTGGTCATAGGGTGGCAGTGGGAAAAAAAAATTGTCTCCTAATTTGCATATACAATAGACTATTTGCATAATTACTCATTAATAATTATTCTTCAGTGCTCCATATGGAAGTAAGCGGGGTGGAGAATAATAATAATAATAATACGAGAGGTGTTACTCCAATCTGGAGCACTATTTATGGCCTTTATGCACTAGAAATAAAAAGAAGACAAATAATAGCGTCTGGTGCAGAAAACGCCACGCTGCTCGCAGGCAATTTTTAATTCATTTAACATTTTTAATTGTAAAAGTCTGAAGAGAAACAGCTCCTGTGTCAGACCCAAGTAGCCACTTCACCGGACCTAGAAGGCCACGCGACAGGCAAGTAAGGGATGCAGGGCGGGGATGAAAACGCGGCACGAATTCCCTGGAAAAGCAGAAATTCCCGGAAAAGCAGAAATTCCCTGGAAAAGCAGAAATTCCCGGAAAAGCAGAAATTCCCGGCCCCAGGAGATGCCACCGCGCGCCCCGCAGGAGCCGGGTGGTGCCGCCCCGCGCCCCCCCCCCCGCGCCCCCCCATGGTATCTCCCGCCCCTCCAGCTCGCAGGCCCCGCCTCCCCGCCCGCGTCACGGCCGCGCCCGCCTGCGATTGGTGGATTCGCGACACCTCGCGCGCAGCGGCCAATGGCGGCGCTGGGCCCGCCCGGAACCAAGATGGCGGCGCCGCGGGCTGCGGGCGGGCGGCCCTGAGGCGGCTGCGGGGGCCGCGCCTTGCTCCGCGCCCCGCGCCGCGCCGGGGGCCGGCCGGCCGGGGCTCCCCGCTCCCCGCTCGCGGGCTGGCCGGCCCGCCGGGCCTGCCTCGCCCACCGCCATGGCGGCCGAGAGCGGCAGGCAGTTCTGGAAGCGGAGCGCCAAGCTGCCGGGCAGGTGAGCTCCGGGGAAGGGGTGCGAGGGCCGCGCCCCCCGCGCTCCGGCTGGGGGCTGGAGCCGTCGCTCTGCCTGGGGAAGAGGCTGGTTCTGAGGCTGAGGGTACATCTGTAAGGCTCGGGGCATACGAGGAGGATCTGTCCGGGCTGTGGGGTTGAGCTGGTGGGGGGCCCCGGGGTTCCTCCCTGAAATAGGGGAGATGCCAGGGCCGCCCAAGGCTATGGGATGGGAATTTTGCTGCTGGAAGGCTTAATGTATAGGGGACAAGGGTAGGGTCAGAGCTGCTCCCTCATCTGTAGGACAAGGCAGGCTGTGTGGGGGCTGCGGGGACCCCCTGCGTGCCCCTCATGGGAAGCAGGATGGGGGGATCAGGGTGCCTTTGGGGCCTCTTCGGGGCACTCTCAGAGCCAGGGCCGTGCCGTCTTCCTTTCCACACATACTGAAGAAAACTCATCCTTCCCTACATCCTTAGAGGTGTCGCCTTGGGTGGCAGCAGCTCTGTCCCAAAGGGATGTCCCTGATAAGGATGGAACCCCCCCATTGCCCTCTCCTCTGTGGGATGCTGCTCTTGGTCCCCCTCTGCTCAAGAAGAGGGGCTGTGAGGGCTCTGTTTGTGCCTCCCCTGCCTCAGTTCCTCTGGCTGTGATGTCCTGGTTCCTCTCAAGGCACCCTTAACTCACTCTGGGATGGGAGAAACAAGTGAAATGTGTGATTGACATGGTATGTAGGAAGAAGAGGTTGGTGCTGATGAAGGAGAGACTCCCTACAACGCCTTGGGAGCAGGGCTGACGTGGAAAGAGGGCATCAGCCTCTCTCTGGAGGCTCTCTCAGGTGCTTTTCCTGCCTGGTGCTCCTCACTTTTGCACTCATTTGCCTTATCTGAACCCTGCTCTTCGCCTTCTGGGGTGTGGGTGCAGTCTGAAATGCTTAGTTGGCTTCAAATCCTGCTGGGTCAGTTAAATATTTCTTTCTAATGTGCTTTCACTCATCTGCCTGTCACTGTGCAACTCCTTCAGGTTGGCTGGACAATCCATGTCTGTGGTAAGCACAGGGAGGGCAAGGAGCTCTCTGTTCCTCCTCTGCTGCTCCTGTGGGAGGAGAATCCTGTGCTTTCCCTGGGTTATTTCCCAGCTGCTCCTGTGTCTTCCCTGAGGATCTCAGCCCTGCTCTCAGCTGGTGGTCTGGGACACCACCTCTCCTCTGCGTTTGGTGATTTCTGAGCTTTGCCTTGGAAAGCTCAAACCAGGTGAACCAGTCTGGCCGGCCGGCGGTCCTGCCTGTCACCCTCTGCCTCGGGAAGGCTTTGGCAGTGTTCTCTCCTGCTCCAAACTGCCTGCTTGGCAGATATCCTGCATCCAGCAGCCTTGGTAGCTCCTGTGTGTCTGCTGGTTGTTTCCAGGGACTGTCACCAACAGGTCTTCAGCAGGCTGGCTCAGGGGGTGGAGGTGGGATGTGCTGCATCCATGGTCACTTGACATGAACCTCCCTTTTTTCTTTTTTGTCTGAGCTTTGAGAGACCCTCCTGTACAGATTCTTGGCTCTCTTCTTTCTTTCCCCTGACGATCTGGCAGAGGGAGGCTTTGTAGGGACTTGGATACTGTGTTAGCTTCCTTTTCCATGACACTTTGTGCGTTTGGTCACTTAGTTGCATTAGCTTTTATTTGCTAATAAAGTTTATTAGCTTTTGGTCCCTGATTTAGGGTGGATTTTAGGTGTAGGTTTAGAACTGGTAAGATGCTGTTTTGTTTTTCCAGTGCTGTCTTGTGGTTTTTGCACTGGGAATTCTCTGCCTGGTAATTTTCTAGGGATGAGTTGGCTGAGTGCTCTGGTGTGTTGTCCTCTGTGATGTGTTGTTTATTCCCTGCTCTTTAGAGAGATGGGCAGCCAAGGTCTGCTGGGGTTATTTAAATGCTGTTTAAAAAGGGGAGAAACAGCCTGCTGGAAGTAAATGTGTTGTGTGTCCAGAGGGACAGTGGTGTTTCGTGGCTATGCTCTGCTGCAGTGTCAATAACCCACACCCTGGGATGGTCCTGTGAGGTGTCACACGGGGAGCACAGCCCTTGAACCTCACACCACGGGTCACCCCTTGCACCCTACACTGAACACCCAGGTGACAAGAAATGCCTGTCCCAGAGTTTAAACTGGGACAGAACAGGGGACTCATCCAGTCAGGCTGGGAGCACAGCTTAGATCAGCTTGAGAGTCTTTGTTTGAGAGCATCTGGGTTGTTTGTAAGGCTTTAAAAAGAGCTGTGTGCAGGTGGGACCCTCTGCCAATGTACCAAACATTGATTCACAACCCCAGGAAAGGGTTTCCTCTCCCAGCACTGCCACATCCCCTCCTCTCTCTAACACACATCAGCATTGGTCTCATGAAGTCCAGGCCTTCAGAGGTCAATCAAAGCAGTTCCCCACTGGCAGCCTGTGAGTCCCTGCAGGGGAGAAGGAACCTTGTGCTGGATATGCTGGGACAGTGTGAGTTTGGTGCTGGGCATGGCAGAGGCCCTGCTGGCTCCTGTCCTGCAGGAAGCTGCTACGTGTCAGGGGGAAGCAATGCTGATCTGGAGGGCTTGTTCTTCTTACTCTTCATCATCTCTTTGCTATGTCCATCCACGGAGGTGCCTCTGCTTAATTGCTGTCCTGACTTGCAGGTGCTCATTAGTCATCACACTCTGTCCTAGGCTTAATCCTTGATGTACAAACTCAGTGTGGACTTCCAGCCACCAGGGACAACCACTGCAGTGGTGAGCCCACCCCTAGCTGGGCTGCTCCACCAGCATCTCTCTGTGCTGTGGTTGTTTCCAGCCTCTGCCCTGGCTCTCTGCATCTCTCCCCTGCCAGCTGGACCTGTTGCTTCTGCATCCTCAGCTTGTTCCCAGCTGCACCAGGCTGCCAGCCCTCTCCTCCATGGCTGGGCTCTGCTGGTTTTACTGCCGGGCACCATCTGCAGCTCCTAGAAACCAGGCCAGCTCTATTGACCCAAGAGAAGCTGGTTCCTTGTGTGCCAGCTCTGAAAGGGCCTTTGTCTCTGCCATGGCATTGCAGGACTTGCTTTCCAGAGGTTGTTTTCCAGGGTGGGGTGGCTGTGAATAGTTTTTCCAGCATGGATGATAACTCAGGATCCCTGCCTCACCTCCAGAATCTGTAAAAACAGCAGTGAGCATGTTTTTGGTAGCTCAGCTCTGAGATGATGCTCTCCATGTAGGGCCTGGAGCCCTCAGGCTTCTTGTCCCATGAGTCCCAAGGAACCAGGGACTGAGATGTGGTGACTCATTTCAGGCCACATAGGAAGTAGTTGATTAAACCAGGATTTGGACCCGAGTCAAACCACGAACTGTACCAGGCATTCCTTCTCTGTGGCACTGGCTGTGATCCTGAGAGGCCAGCATGGCCTTCAAACCCTAAAGTAGATTTATGGAGGAGCCCCAGTGTCACTGCCTGGAGTCCTTCCCTGTCCCACAGGGCCTGGGGGGGTGACTTTCCCAAACTGGAAGTCCCCTGGCAGGAAAAGAGAAGGAGCATCAGTGTATGTGGCAGGTAGACTGAGACACGTGGACACGTGGAGAGCAAGAAAGAGCAGATCTCAAAGCCCAGCTCAGGCTGGACTGGGCCTAAGACTTTAAACAAGGCTTCTCTTTGCTACTGCAAAGAACAAATCTTCATCTGAGTGTGGCATTTTGGCTCTAAGGCTTGTAAGTTAGAAGGTGGTTTTTGAAGCTGCTTTTGGGCTTTTATTCAGCTCCCAATAGCAGGCAAGAGGCGTGACCTCAGTTTAGGCTGAGATTATTTGTAGGACCTCTTTTTACAGCATCTTGGGATTTTTCTTTTCCCCTCCCTGCAGCATTCAGCCTGTCTATGGAGCACAGCATCCCCCACTGGACTCCCGGCTCACCAAAAAGTAAGTGTTGGACTCCTGGAGATGCAGGCCACCAGGCCTGGGGCTCAGTTCTGCAGTGGGTGGAGGTCTCAGCATCCCTGGCACTGTGATATTGCAACAAAGAAGGACAGCAGTGGGGTGTGGTGCTGCCTTCAGCTCTAGGAAGAGCTTATCTGCTGGTGCCCTTTATGGCCAGAAATCCTTACAGTAACACCCACATCAAAGGAAACAGACTTTTTTTTTTTTTTTTTTAAGCAGTGTCTGATCCTTCTGCTCTTCTTTGGAGCTGGAGGAATTAAGGGAAAGGGAGGTAAAGCTGCCCAGCAGCTACACAAGGCTGGAGAACTGCAGCAGCCTTTCCAGCAGGAAAAGGCAGAATTCCTGATCTGAACTGCCTCCTTAGCCCTGTCCTGTGCTGTTTAGTGGCAGAAGTTCCCTGCTTTAGGTGGTGGACTTTGGCTCCTGTAGCTTAAGGGTAAATTCCTCTGTGCCTGAGGAAAGACCCAGGCTGGGCTGGCTGCTGGGAACAACTGCAGCTGTTTTGGGGGAGTGTCCATGGAAGGAGCCCTGCTCTGCCTGCCCTCTGACATGCCTTTCTCCAGGTTGCAAGACCTTTTTTGGGGTGTTAATCTACCTGCTTCGTGTGGGGTGGGGGAAGGCAGAGCTGGAGGAATCGTACCTGTCTCCCCTTTGCCCTTCTGAGCCAGGAAAGGCTGGCACCTCTCCAGCTGTGTGCTGCCCCTGTGGCCTCTGAGGCTGCTGTCACAGCAGCCTGTGACAGCCACTCCTGGCAGCCCAGAGAGACTTAACATATTCCTGAGGTCTGGGAGGAGGAGCAGGGAAACTGGAAAAAGGCTTGGATTGGAGTGAGGGTGTGGGGAAAAGGAGAGAAAATGAACTCATCCCACAGCACAGCTCTGATCCTGTTCCTCTGGCTCCCAGCTTCATCAAGGACCGCTCCAAGGCCGGTGGGCTGCCCATGAAGAGCAAGAAGGCCTCCAGCTTCCACGAGTTTGCCCGCAGTACCAGTGATGCCTGGGACATCGGGGATGATGAAGACGAGGACTTCTCCTCCTCCTCTTCCTCCTCCTCTTTGCAAACTCTGAACTCTAAAGTGGCCAAGGCCACGGCGGCGCAGGTTCTGGAGAACCACAGCAAGCTGCGGGTGAAGCCCGAGCGGTGCCAGCCTGCCCTGGGTGACCTCCCCACCAACTGCAAGGTCATCAAGTCCAGCAGCGAGGCCCAGCTCTCCAGGACCTCTGGTAAGAGCCATCTTCAGGAGCAGCCTCCTGCTCCAGTGCTCTCTTGCTTGGCCACTGAACTCAACTGCTTGTTGCTACTCCCAGTACGGGCAAGAGGCTGTGACACAGCCTGTAAAAGCACAACAGAGGCTTTTTCTTCCTTTTAGTATCCTGTACTCCAAGGAGCCATTTTTAGAGGCCTGGCTTTAATGCTTGTGTCCTCAGCTGCTCAATATCCTGCTTACAGGCATGTCTGTCCCAGAGTATTCCATGATCTGGGTGCTAAGTCAGTTTTGAGATCTGTTGAGTTCTTGCTGGGACTTGCTCTGCTGCTTCCACGGTGGTTTGGTGTGCTGCTCTTAGCAAAGGTCTGGGTGAGGTGGTGTTGACACAGCTTGGGCAGGGAATTGGGCAGCAGCAGCCCCTGCTCACTCTGCCTTGCCTGCCTGTGCAGTGAGAGTACCTCAGGAGATGGCACTGGCAGCCCATCAGCTCCTCTCCCTGCACTAGCAATTAGCTTGATTGGTGTTTGGATCTGGAGAGCACAGCAGACCTGAACGTCAGCTCTGCCTTGTCTCCTGTGTCCTACCCACACGTGGAGAGAAGTCTGATCCACTTGCAGCCAGGTGTCTGCATGCAGGAGGAAGAAAAGGAGGCAGAAATGGGGGGTTGGGAAGTGGTGGCAGAGCCACAGCAGATGCCAGTGAACTGCTGATCCATTGGAGTGGGCCAGCAGTGCTGTTCAGCGGTGCTGAGCAACAGAAGGGTGAAATCTGCAGTGTCTGACAGTGGCTGGGGGAGCGAGGTGGGGATGGAGAGGTGGAACCTCCTTCCCCAGCTCAGTGCAGCACCTGGTCCTTGCCAGAGGAGGCCTGTGTGCGGAGCCCCCTGCAGAAGCAGCAGTCCCTCCCCCTCCGGCCCGTCATTCCCCTCGTGGCTCGGATTTCTGACCAAAACGCCTCCGGGGCTCCCCCCATGACCGTGCGGGAGAAAACGCGCCTGGAGAAGTTCCGGCAGCTCCTCTCCAGCCACAACACCGACCTGGGTGAGTGGGGCAGGAGGAGGGTGGGCAGGGGAGGGCAGAGGGGCCCCTGCTGCCTGCATCAGGTCTGCTTTGGGGTGGAAAAAATCACTGCCTGCAGTTGTAGCAGATGGGTGTTTGCAGGAGTCGCTCTGTTGGCAGATGGTGACGTCTTCCAGTCCCTCTCTGTCTTGTCCCTAACCATTCTCCATCTCCAACGTGATGGTTGGGATCACTGGGGGCTGTTGGGCTCTGCATGAGAACTGAGGTCCTGGCACACTGGTGACCCTGCAGCAACCAGTTCTGTGCCCGAGCTGGGCTGAAATCATCTCTACTCTCCTTGCAGCAGACCCACATCCCCAGTCATTGCTAGTGTGGGAGCCTTCCTGGAGGCTCATTGTCTCCAGAGCCTGCAGGAGCAGACTGGGCTTTCCTCTCCTTCTAGGTGTAGTGGTGCCTGGACGTGCCTAGGATCTAATCCATTGCCACCACTGTCCGTTTGCAGATGAGCTGAGAAAATGCAGCTGGCCTGGTGTGCCCAGGGAGGTGCGGCCTGTGACGTGGAGACTGCTGTCAGTGAGTACTGGGAGCTGTGACACCCCAGGCTGGGAGGGCTGTGCCACCTCAGGGACATGTGCTCCTACACCTCCCTCTGTCCCATAGCCAGCTTTGCTTGTGTGTTCCCAGTGCCCAGCTTCCAGGTGAGCTGTAGGGGTTTTTTTGATCAGGGAGTGCCATTGCTGCTTCCTCTTTGAGCTCAAAGCCCAGACTGGTGTGGGACCAGGTGGTTCAGTCCCTTTTGGGGAACTGAATCTGATGAAGTTAGATTACTCCAAGATCAGGGGCTGGGAAGGCCAAATTCCATGAAAGCTCTTTCCCCAGCTCCTGAGTGCTGTGCCTGATGCTTGTGGGTGCACAGCTGGCAGGATTTCAAGGGCTGGTGGGGAAGGAGGGTCTGCCCTGAGCTGAGCTTTCCCAATGCAGGGCTACCTCCCCGCCAACTCGGAGCGCAGGAAGCTGACCCTGCAGAGGAAGAGGGAGGAGTACTTTGGCTTCATTCAGCAGTACTACGACTCCCGGAACGAGGAGCACCACCAGGACACCTACAGACAGGTGGGAACCCTCCTCCTGCCTTTCTGCCTTGGGTACAGCCCTCTCCTCTCTCCTGCTGCTGCTTGTCCCCATGGGTGGGGTCATGCCAGGACTTGCTCGAGCTGGAGCTAGGAGGATTCTTCTCCTTGGGGGAAAAGGCACCATGGTTCTGCCTTTGCTAGTTTAAGCTTTTCCTAAATTGATCTGATACTAAATTTCAGCTCTGAGCTGCCTGCCTGCACGTGAGCAGAGCAGACTGCAGATAACTGTAGGTGATTTTCTCAGTCCAGCTGTCATCTGTAGCCCTCACTCTGCTTGTCAGCTCTTGCCTGGGGGAACACTGCTGGTGGATTCCCCTCTGTTAGCCTGTGACAAGTTATTGTGCCCCTGGAAAGCACAGCTGCTGTGTGTAACTCACCTTCTTTTCCAGATCCACATTGACATTCCAAGGACCAACCCACTCATTCCCCTCTTCCAGCAGCCACTAGTCCAGGAGGTAAGGGGGGGGTGAAGCTCCTGCCCTGCATTTGCCATGGGATGTGTGTGTGGGGTGAGGCCAGCACTGCTCCTAGGGAGTTAACTTGGTGGGGAAACTTCCCTGCCTGACAGCTCCTGATGCAAATACCTCCTGGAACTGTCTGGTCTTGTCCCATGTTTCTGAAAGACATCAAACTTGGAGCTTGGGGGTTATGAGATGATCTCTTCTTTGGCAAGATGTAGCCAAGAGCTGGTAAAAAACCTGAAGCTTTTGTTTTGAGAGCAATTGAAGGTGTTTGAGCCAGAACAGAGGATAGTTCTGTTTTGCCTCAAAACCTCTTTTATGGGAACAACCCAGGCAGGGATGGGTTTGAGAGGTGGCCAGGAGGTGTGGGCACATGTCCTCTCTGGAAACAAGCTCAGTGTGTGTATGTGGTGTGTCAGAGCATGCTGTCCAGGGGGTTGGGGCAGTCTGGGAATGTTGGTTGTTGTGAGGGAGGCTGCCCTGTTGGGAAGTGTCCTGATCTGTGGTGTTTTTTGGAAGTACTGTGCTGAGAACTCATCTTCCCACCTTGATGTTCAGCCAAGGAGGCTGCTCTGCCAAGAGGCAGCCCTGTCCTGTCGATATTAAGCTGTCTGGGTCTTGAAAAGTTGGGTCTGCATTTCTTCAGACAGAGATTTTGATGGGGAGCCTGGACTGTCTTGTCTGAAAAGTGGGCTGGCCTGTGTGTGGGATCTGTGGATGACACAGGAGTCTCTCCTAGGACTTCTATGCTTCTAACATCACCTTACTGCTACAGAAAAGCCTGTCAGTGCATGGCCTGCACTCCCTGAGCTTAGCAGTTCTGCTTTTCTGCCTTCCCTTTGTGCATGGCTAATGCACAAAGTGCCTGCTTTCCCTGGTTCTTCCCTAGATTTTTGAGAGAATCCTGTTTATCTGGGCCATCCGCCACCCAGCCAGCGGCTACGTGCAGGGCATCAATGACCTGGTCACCCCCTTCTTTGTTGTGTTCCTCTCTGAGCACGTTGGTAAGTGACACTTGCACTCCTGACCGTGGGGTTTGAAGTGGTGTGAAATGCTGCCATGAGGAAAGGGGATTTAGAAGGGGATGATGTGCCCTTCCTTCAGAGTGCCTGGGCCAGGCTGGAGTTGTATTTTGACCTCTTGCTGTATTTCTGCTCCCTGGATGAATTGATTTCAGTTCCATAATCTTGCTGAGCCCCACAGAAGGTGAAGTGCTCAGGGTGGGTTTGCTGCCCAGGAAGATCTCTTTGCATGCTTTTGGGTCCTTGCAGCTGTGCCTGAGGGTTCTGCTCTCCTAGAGAGGTTCCTGAAGCTTTGGCAGTTCTTCCTCATGAGTCCTCAAAGCTGGCAGCCTCTGCTGTGCTTTGTTCCTGGGATGATGCTGATGAATCCAGCTGGGAGCAGGAACTAGCAGCTTCCTTGTGCTTTGGCTCAAGGGGTTCCAATGTGCCAGGTCTTTGTTCCTGCACAGCCCTTGTCCCAGAAGGATGACAAAAGTGCTGTGGGATCCCTCCTGTGGTTCCCTGGGGAGCTGGACTGGGTTCAAGGCATGACCAACAAGTCTTTTGGAGTTTTTCAGCTCAGTTGGAGAAACAGATGAGTGCATGAGTGCTGTGACTGTGCCAGGCACACCCCTAACACACAGGGAGTGTTGCAGTGCCTCCTGCAAAGCTTTGGCCTGATAAAGCCCCTGGGATTGCCCCATGTCCCTGGTGTCCCCCATCTCCCTGATGCTCTTCCCTTTCTATTTTGCAGAGGAGGATGTGGAAAACTTTGATGTGACCAACCTGTCCCAGGATGTTTTACGGAGCATTGAAGCTGACAGCTTTTGGTGCATGAGCAAGCTGCTGGATGGGATTCAGGTGAGCCTCTGGGGCCACGGGAATGCCTTTGCCCTTGCTGGGGTGGCAGTGTGGTTGTCTCCTCTCCCTGTCTGGGTGAGTATTCTGCATGCTTCAGCGTTAGGGAGGTTTTGCTGCTTCACTGAGCTGAATTTGTTAGTGAAATCCTGGGGAGATGGGTGCTGTGGCTGCCCAGATGGCCCCGTCCTGACCAGAGAACTCCCAGCAGGCAGACAATCCTGGTGCTCAAGATCCCTGTCTCCTTGGCTCAGGATAATCTCATCCCAGCTGTCCAACTGCTGCTCTGGGTTTGATCATTTCTAGCTGTTGGTAAAGCTGCTGCCTCTGACTCAGGGCCTCTCCCCACAGGACAATTACACTTTTGCACAGCCAGGGATCCAGAAGAAAGTGAAGGCTCTGGAGGAGCTGGTCAGCCGGATCGATGGTAGGTGACACAGCAGCCCGGTCAGGTTTGTCACAGCAGGGGGAGGCCTCCTTTGGGACAGCTCTCAGGGCAGGGGTAGACACTTCTTACAACACTCATGGAACCAGAGCAGGGCAGGGTCAGCCAGAAACCTCCTGGTGACAGCACAGGGTGAGGAGAGGAGGAATTTGGGAGAAAAAGATCTCAGCCTGAATGTGTGTGAAAGCCACTGTGCTGTGAGCAGCGTGCAGGAGCTGGGGCACTGTGAGCCCCAGGTGTGTAAGTGAAATGTGCTGTTTCAGAGCAGGTACATAATCACTTTAGGAAGTACGAGGTCGAGTACCTGCAGTTTGCCTTTCGCTGGATGAACAACCTGCTGATGAGGGAGCTGCCCCTGCGCTGCACCATCCGCCTCTGGGACACCTACCAGGTATGCACAGACCTCCCTGCTTGGCTTGTCACTGTCACTCGTGTCCCTGTCCCCACGGGGACAGAAGGCTCCTGGCAGCAGCTGGGGTGCTGAGGGTGCTGAAACAAAGCAGTGTTGGCCTCAGGATGTTTACAGCCAGATGGGTGCTGGGTGGCCCAGTAGGACATCTGTGTCTGGGGGGTTGTTCTCCAGCTGAGCTGCAGGAGTTCACCCAGAGTTTTGCTGTCCACAGTCAGAGCCAGAAGGATTCTCCCATTTCCACCTGTACGTCTGCGCTGCCTTCTTGATCAAGTGGCGGAAGGAGATCCTGGATGAGGAAGACTTCCAAGTAAGACCCTGAGGTTGGGGGTGATTCCCTGGGAAGTAGATGGGAGGGAATTGCTCTGCTTGGGGGCCCAGTGTAGACATAGACAACTATCAGAGCTGGCTCCAAGATCATCTGGTCTCAGGAGCTTTGCCTAGAAGTAACTTGAGCCTTGGTGGTAAGAACTGAACTACTGGAGGGTTCAAACATCCCATTCCAGCTCTGCTCGCAGTGTTTGCCCTCCTGTGTCCAGCTGTTACCCTTTATTCCAAGGGGCTTGGGGTCCTTCACTGGTTCAGTTAAACCCAAGCACATCTTGATGTTGTCCCTGAGCCTTTCAGACCTGTGAGTGTTATGAGCAAAAGTTACTGAGCGCTGCTGCCACTGCTCAGGCCAGCCCCAAGCCCGCACTGGATCTGTGCTCTGCCTTCAGCCTCTCCTAACTAAGCACCTTCCCCTCTTCTTCCAGGGCCTTTTGATGTTGCTACAAAACCTGCCCACGATACACTGGGGTAATGAAGAGATTGGGCTGCTGCTGGCTGAAGCCTACAGACTCAAGTACATGTTTGCAGATGCCCCGAACCATTACCGCCGATAGGTGCCCAGACTGGCTCCTCTCTCCTGTGCCCGCCCCTCGTCCTGGCCCGATCTGATCACTGTGGCATTTTTGTCATCCCAAGTCCTCAGACACTCCAGCCAGGAGCTGCTCCTTGCTGTACAAAGCTCACCTGAACTCTTGTCTTAACTCTGAACGTGTGCCTGTCTGCCACTCCATGCGCCTGGATGTGCCATTTTGACGACTCTCAGTATTTCACTCCGTGCTGGTGGCTCACGCCAGGAAGGGAGGCTTCAAGGGGCCGAGGGAGAACATGGGGGAAGCTTTACAGATCAACTGAGCCAGAGATGAAGCCCTCCTGTCCTCTCCACTCCCCGTCCTGGGCTTGTCTGGCTGGGACCACTTCAGCTTGGCTGCTCCCCTTGCCCTGCACCATCTGCTCCCTCCTCTCTTCTGTTTGCGCCAACTCCCAGATGAAAATGCCTTACAGAGACCTGCCTGGCCACAGAATCCTTCCCCACCAGGGTGGCAGGGCAAGAAGTTTCTCTCAGGGCCAGAGACCCCTCCCCAAGCACTTTGTGGGTTCACAAGAGAGTCCCTCGTGCCTGCCCTCCCTCCTTCTCTCCATCCTCTTGGCCTACCTCTCCCCCAGGGCAGCGGGGCGGGCATGACGGGGGCCACGAGCACTCCATCCACACACACCTGCAGTGACACGTGCCAGCCTGCTGGGACTTTTGGTGACTGATGTTCTGTGAGTACAACCCCATCCAGTGCGTGGGGAAGGCACGGAGGGGGTGCTGGTAGAGGAGCAACATCTCTCAAAAAAAACCTCCTGACAATGTCCCCACTCCTCCGAGGCGTTCTGTGTATATTGTGTTCTTGTGTATATGGGTCAAAGATGTACAATATATGTCTTCTCTTTGTAGCAGATTTTATATTTATAACATGAAGCCCTTGTTCTCCCCCATCCTCTCCAGGCTGAGAAGGATGCCTGGCTGTGGTGTTGTAGGGTTTTGAACCCCTCTGGAGGTGGGAGGGGTGTTCCAGAGCTGCAGGTTTGTAACCCAAGGTGTTCTTGCAGTGCTGGCTCTGCCTGAGGTGTGACAGAAACACATCTCAGGCTTTGGGCAGGGGAGGAGATGGGAGCTCCCAGCAGAGGCAAGGGAGAGCCTGTTGGAGCCCCAGGGCCTGCAGTGCTGGCAGTGCCCCCAGGCCCTGCAGGGCAGGGCTGTGCTGGGGCAGCACTGCAGGGAGGAACAGCCCTGGCTGCAGGAGTGGCTGTCCCCAGCAGCCAGTGCAGCTCTCCCTGCTGTCCCTCAGCAGCCCTGGGGACAGGCCCTGGCTGGCCCTGCCCTGGCTGCTGTTAACTCAAACAGCTGGGGATGTTTCCATGGGACATTCCCTCTGTGCTGTGCCATGGGCTGCACTTGGGAGGGCTGAGGGGACAGAGCTGGGCCACCTTGGGTTTCTCCCAGCACTCCTGCTGGGCCACCAAGGCTTTCCTGGCAGGGCTGGAGGCTCCCAGTCCCTCTCTGCTCCTTTTCTGGTCCCAGTGGGGAGAAAGCAGCAGGCAGGGAGGCTGGGGCCAAGCAGGTGACAGGCAGAGAACCTTGTTGCCAATAAAACTCCAAACAGTATCTCAAGAAATCACTTTCCTAAGGTGAAGCTATTTTTCTGAGGCATTTGGACTTGATGTTTGTGTGTGCCTTGTGTTGTTTTTCTCGTAAGAAAACGGAATGGTCCTTAGTTTAACGTCAATTAAAAAAAGGAAAATAATTTTTAAAAGCTCCAAACAAACAAAAAAAAACCCTACAAACAAAAAGAGCACAAGGTGGGATCTCTCCCTGCAGCACCCAGCTGTGTCACAGGGGACACAGGAAGGACAAGAAGCCCCTCCCTGTGTCACCTCCCTCTGTTGCTCTTCCCACCTGGGAGCACTGGGCTGATTCAAAGCCAGCACGGTAAGTTCCTGATTTCAGGACAACAGTAGCAAGGAAGAATTCCTTCTGAGGGTGGTGTTTTGCTGCTTTTTCTTTTTGGTTTGTTTGTTGTTTTTTTTTTCCCATACATTAAAACATTTATTTCTCAGAGAGAAAATATAGTCTCAGACAGTCAGATTATAGTAGGTAAAATTAGCTTTTTTTTTCTTTACAAGCATAGATTTTCTTATTACTTCTCTTATACCATCTGATATAAACAATTCTAGAAAGCAAATAAACTCACTTTCTACAATAAATAGAGCAATCTGTGCTTTACAGCAGACTGACAGTAACATTTAGGTTCTGTAGCAACAACAGGAGATCAGCCAATCCAAATTCTAAAATCATTTAAAAAAAACCAAACAAAACCAAGGAAAAAAAAAATACCAACTCCCAAGACCTTAAAACATATACACAGGTCACGAGTCCACAGCTGAGCTACCACCTGGAAAAGTGTTATGTTCCTTTAAATAAATTACACTGTGTGCATATAAAAGACCCAGCAACACAACTGAGGACTTCAAGAATGGTGACAATAGGTCTAAATAATTTAGAACATTTTACAACTATATACACAACATCCTTCCCTAGCCACACTCCATGGGCATTATTTTCACTATTAATATTTTTTTTACAAACTCCTATGCCCCATCTCTGTATTTTACAGGAATCTTAAAATTCCTTCCAATGCAGTTCCATGCCCCAATGCATAAGAAGTGGTATTTTAAAAAAGTAGAGCAAGTAGAAATGGCAGTGATTACTCCCTACTATTCATTATCATTAATTATTATTATTATTATTTTGACTCCACATTCTCTTCAGTATGAAAAAGTTAAAAATAATAAAAAAATACTGAGTTAAAAAGCAAAATGATGATATTCAATCTATAATCTTGCTTTGCACCTTTGGCTCTTTTAAAATGGGAAAGCAAAGAGGGATATGCAACAGAAGAGATCAGAGAAATCATAAAGTCCTTGGCTAATAGAAAAGATTTCATCACCAAGTTCCCAAACATCAGTTTGTCCCTGTTTTTTTTTGCAATGCAAACCCAAAGCAACAGGGATTGACTGTCTGGGTTTACCTGGATGACAACACTGGAGACCCACACACCAGGGAAGGATGTGCACGTGTGGGAGAAGGTGAAACAGCAGAAGGGTTGTGTGCTCTGGTCAGTGCTTGGTTTTGAGTCCAAAATGTGGCAGAGGAAAAACAGGGAGACAGAAAAGAGGGGGAGGAAAAAAAGGAAGAGGAGCCTTACACCAAATGTGCATAAACCAACACAAAAGATGCATCTCCCTCCAACCCTGATCAACCTCAGCGCCTGCAGAGCTGCTCCAGCTCAACAGACACCTCCAAAATTACTTCTTAAAGAAAGGAAGTTACCTTTTCTTAGGTACTGTGCTAAGTCATGATATGAAATGTTACTGCAACAAGCAGAGAGCCACAGAAATCAGAACTGAAACGTGAAACTACAAAAATCAAATTTCTAGGACATACATACAGACACAGATCAGGTAATTTGATTTTCATCTTTAAAGCTCTGTGCATCTGTGCAGGGGGGAAAGGTTACCAAAACCTCAAGCTTTTCTAAATGCAGTGAGAGAAATCTAAACACAAAAACACGATGTACGTAGGCAGGAGAATCACAAACAGCTCCCAGCTACGATTCTGTGCAGTTTTTATGTGACAGGACAATTTAAAGAAAAAATGAAAAGGCCAATGATGGTTAGGGTAAATTTGGCACAAGAAAGTCCAGCTGGGATTTCTGTAAAGAATCCTGGTGGTGCCAGGTTCCCTGGAATTACCTGGGACTGGCTGACAACTCAAAACCCTGGCAGTACAGGGGAAGCAGGGGCAGGGGACGGTGCATGAGGTCCAAACATCCAAGTGCTGTGTGCTCTGCTCACTGCAGCAACTCACCTTGCCTCCTGTCACCTGTCAGCTTTTCCTACCTACCTTACTCCCTGTAGACTACATTTCCATCTCCTGCCAGCTCTTCAGCAAGACACATTCAGGAAGAAGCTGGACAAGGGGGATTTTTTTTTTTTTTTGGCACATTTCAGGGTCCTCCGAGGAGCGCTGACAGCTGCTGGAGGTGCTGCACTCTGCAGTGCAGTGAGCTGGAGGTGAGGAGGAGGAGCAGGAACAGCCCCTCACAGGTAGGTGGGGATGAAGGGGTTGTCCCCCTGCACTCGGCTCAGGTGGATCATGGCTCGGTCGTAGGCCACCTGCACGGATTTGCGGATGCTGGTTTTGCGTCCCTCCATCATCTTCAGCTTGTCCACCGTGTCATCCACGCCCAGGGGAAAGACTTTGTCCCGTGGCAGCCACTGCCTGCAGCAGAGAGGAGTGCAAAGACCTGTCACCTCCACCCCAGGAGCAGTTACCCTCGTGTAATCTATTTATCACAACAATGGTAAAAATGTTTAAATCCCTGCATTTGATATAGAAGAAGCCCCTGCAGCCAAAATGCCTTCTGAGCAGAGTCTTCTCTCTCCTTGGAGAGAGAAGCTTTCAATGCTCCTTGGAGCTCAGGGGAAAGTTGGAAATTCCTGTGTTCCACACAGCAGCAAATACAGGAATGTCCATGGGGCAAAGTGAGCTTTTATCCCTAAGAAAGCTCTGTCCTGTTCCAAGAAGCTGAAAAGCATTAGGTTTGGGTGGGTACAACTATCTGAGTATCATGCAGAACCAGGATGACACATCCCAAGCCCAGCCTGACCCCGAAGGATTCCTTTAATTGCAAATGCCTTGTCTGTAGCAAGCTTTTATTGTGTGGTCATTTGTCCAGGTCAACTGGACACTGAGAAATGTGTCACCCACACCTCCTAATGCCATCCAGCCCCTTGGAGTTCCATCTCAGTCACAGCTCAATGCACCTCCCCCCCACTCAGCCAATATGAGCAACATAGGGTAGCTTGGCTTCTCTTCACACAAAGATGACAATTTCAGTCTTTGCCACCCTTCTGCAGCATCATTGGAGTCAATCAAAATTGGATCTGACTCCAAGAGGGGTTTTTAGTACTTTCCTGAGGCACCTCAGTTTCCCACAAACTGCAAGCAAGGCTCTGAGTGGCCTCTGAAGAGTGTAAACATGCAGCAGAGCTTGCATTCAACAAGAGCAGGGCAAAGCCAAGGACGTGTTTACTTTTATTGGGAAGATAGCTTCAATTATAACTTTGGATTTAAGATTTTGAAAACTGATGACTACAGCAACAGGAAGCGTGGCAGTGCCATTGATTTTCTGCTCCAAATCATTAGTCTCTCTTTGCAGAACATGCTCCTTATCAAGTGGCTCCTGTAATCAGGAACAGGGGAACAATGCAGGGTGCTAATAAAAAGCTTCAGGACTTTGTCTCCTCACACCTCTTTTATCCAGAGGACACAGACACCCTCACCAAGTGATGTAAAGCTGATCCCCTTCCCAGCTTCCCAAACAGATGGCAAATACTTCTCCCTTCGTTACACCTTGTCCCCATCTCTTCAGACCCCATCAAACACTGCAGCAGCCCCCAAATGTCAGGGGAAACCTCCCCCTTGCTGCTTTACCCCTGCTTGTTTAGACTCCTCTTGCCTGCTGCATGTTTCAATTCCCCAGTTGACATGGAACACCCTCCCTAATCCCTCCGTGCTCCCACATCCCAAGGATGGTGTTAAACCTTCTCACTCACACTCACCACGGAGCTGCCTGCACACACTCACCAGGTTCTCTTGTTGTCAAAGAAAAGGACAAGGAAGAGCTTTTCTCCTGCCTCTGTCTGCCTCTGCTCCCCCAGCTTCAGGACATCCATGGGGGGCACGGGGATGGGGACCCCGTTGTGCAGCAAACCCTCGCGCGGCATCTTGGGGTCGATAATCTGGGGACACGGGGGGAGGATGTTCAGCACAAAACCCTTCCCACCAATGAACAGAATGCTTTGTGTGGTTTTTCTGTTCTTTCAGTGTATCCAAGCTAGATAAATTATGTCTGCTTTGGGTGGGTAAGCAAATGTTTGTTTTCAATGTCCCCTTCTAAATAAAATTGAGCCTGAGGCTTCCCCTGTGGGAGGGAAGCCAGTCAGTCCCAAAGGCAGGCACCCCACCTTGAAAAAGGGATGTGTGTGGTTCTGTGTGGCTGTAAATGCATTTACACTAATCTGTAATTCAGTACAAACTCAGTATTATCCTGGTCAGCAAAGGATTTCCCTCCCTCACACCCAACTCCAAATAAATGTGATGCTCCTGCTGTACTTCACAGGCAAAATGTGATTTCACAACAGCTCCATTCTGGACCAGCTCAGCTGACATCAGTGGCATTGCTCAGATTTACACTGCATTAGATCAGAACCAGGCCAAATATTTTGAGAGCTGACAAGCAGTGCTGGCTCCATCAAGCCAGGGGAACAGAGATTACAGTAATTTTGAAGATAAATCACAACAAACACATCAATTCTCCCCCTATAAAGCAGAAATGTCCATGTCCATGTTTGTGCTATGTCAGCAGAGGAGAAGAAAACAGCAGAGGGTGGCTGCAATACTCAGTCTGCTCTTCTGACCCTTCTAAGGGCTTGAAAAAGTAAGATTGGCTTTGACATTGGCCATCTGTAGGAATTTATTAAGACACTTTGCCACCACAACAGGCTGCTATAAAAAAGGCCTTTTTTGGAGGCACTCTCAGTGGTTAAATCCATTCTAAGCCACAGTTTAACTCTGGCTGTAGCCACAAGGAGAACTAAACTGCTTAGGATGGCCAGCAGATGCATGGATGTTCCCTCTTCTGGGCCCCCACTTGGAATATGAGTGTGGATGAGGACCAGATTCCAGCAGAATCTGCCCTTTTTGATGGCATTAATAGATAAATATCCAAAGGCAGATAAACAGTAAGAACTCACATTCAAGGGACATATATGGCATATATGCTCATACTTAAATCAAACATATGGCTGCATGAGGATGTAGACATGACAGGGCCAGCTGGGCACCTACAGATGGAGCTGTGCTCACCAAACAGGAAAATATGCAGGCAGCAGAACCTGGTGCCTGCATTTATACAATTTAGGTCTTCTCATGCCCACAGTACTGATGACTTTCCTCAGAGGAGAGGGGAGTGAAAGAGCTCCTACCCCTGACAGTGAGAGACCAATGTTTTATGAATCCTCTGCAAAGCTCTGAATCAACGAGCACAGGGGAATTTCAAAGGGGAAAGGAGAAGAAAACCCCACATATTACATTATTACACATAATTACATTAACAGAACTGTCCTGTGGGCTACCTGAGCTGCAAGGTGAGGCTGTGGCAGAGCCACAGGGCACTTACCAAGGCAGGGTAGGAGGGATAACCACGGCACTTGGCCCACACGAGCTCCAGGGGCTCCAGCTCAGCCTGGCTCTCAAAGGACATCAGGAGAGGCCTGCCTAAGGGACAGCAGGAGACAGAGCTTAGGGGCTGTTACCAGCAAAGGGTGATGAAAACACAAAAGGAACCACGCTGCCATCTCACCCAGGCCTCATTGTCTCAGTAGCAATCAACTAAAACAGGTGAAACACTGTAATACCTCAAGCACGCTGACAAGACAGAAAGGAAGATCACTTGTTGTTTGTATCTGTATGAACTGGGTGTTTATAATAAAACCCAGCATGTACCAAACTCCAGCCTTCTTTATCCTCTGTCAGTACTGTCAGGTTCAGCATTAAGATAAAGCCACAGTCTCCTAAATCATGGGCCTGTGCATGCATGAGGCTTCACATGAACTCTTCAACACAGAAATGTTCATCAAATGGAGTAACTGAAATCAAATGGCCCCACAAGAGATGGGTTTGGTCACAGATGTGAAATTGGCCAGTCCTGGTCCTGGAAAAGGCATAATCTTCATCAATGAAAATTTTACAGCAAGTACTGTTTGCTCTGGGGAAAATGGTTAAATATTGGCATTGAAAACTGAATCTAGAAAATGCTGAGTACAACCCAGCTGAGCACCCTGGCAGGACAGATCTGATGTGCCTCTCCACTACTGCACTCCAAATGTATTCTTTCAGTAATGAAATTATATTCCAAACCCCAGAGCTGCCCCACTGATTCCAGTTCTCATGGTAGCAGCCTCATCTCCAAAGCAGAAACAAGGTCCAGGATAATAACCATTCTCAGAGAGCCACGACAAGAGCCAGCACAGAAAGGCACAGGAGTAACCAGGGCCTCAAAGCTGAACCCTGATCTCAGCATAAACCTGCAATAACTCCATCACTGACACACCCTAAGCAGTCTGGCTGTGTGAGCACAGGAGGATGGTGCAGTGCCTTGGGGAGTACTACAGCAATGTGACAATTTTACAGATGTACAACACAGCCTGACAGAGACAACTTTGTTACAAAGACTCTGCAAGCAGCACAAGAGGGAACAGCTCTGCAGTCATCTCCAGAGAGACCCCTCTTGTAATTATGATTTCCTGTTTGTGTTACAGCATCATTAAAGAGAACCAGTCCCAAAACAGGAGGAAACAGTGACAGGCACATTATCCACACCAGCCCTACAGAAAGCAGCCCTCCAAGGAGAACACAGGGCACAGGAACCAGGAAAGGTGGAAGCAGGAAGAACATTACATGCAATAACCTAAACCTGTAACAGAGCAGCTCACAGTGCCCAGGCAGCTCCAGCCTGGGGAGTTTGTGCAGGATTGGCTCCTGGGGTGCTCTGAGATGTGTTCCCCCCTGGTTCAGGTGGGTCCAGAGCAGGGGGTGCTGGGCAGCAATTCTCACCTGAGCCACTGAAATCAGAGTCTCCATTCACACCCTCCAAGACGGGCACCCGAGACAGAGCCGGCTTCCCTCGACTCCGCTTGGGAGGCATCAAACCACTGCCAGGAAGATGTGGGAAAGTTGGGCATTAGGAGAAAACAGATTATCCTGGACAATAAAGACAATGGATTCCTCCAACTGGGTTAAAGTAGTGAAAAATTACTGCACTGGTGCATCGCTGAGATGAAAAGAACACTGAATACTTGTCCAAAATGTGATCTGCTCTGGTGAAAGCACGCTGGACATCGTCCCAGCTTGGCCATGAGCCATGAAAAGGCCTCACAGAAACCCAGCTGTAAACATGAGGAGGAAAGCCAGTGAAGACTTCACACCTGAGAGCTGATGTGATGATGCCTGGAGCTTGCATGAGCTACACCAGTTGTGTATAGGCTCGAGAGATGACACAGCAGCCCTCCAGTACAACTCCAGTATGAAACTGGACTTTGTCAGCCCATATCCTGAACATCCTTTCACTCCCTTACTACAAACATTTCAATCGTATTTTTTCACATATTGTAATTTTTTTTTTCTTTTACAGTTTTCTAATAAGCAACCTTTCGTGAGTGATTTTGGTGCTGGAAAAGAAAGACTGGAGAAAAAGTAGTAAACAGAGCTGTTCCTGAATAGAATAATTGCACAAGTTATCCACGAGACATCAGAAGATGTCAGGTGCTTGCTTTAAGTCTGTTCAGTCATGTTTGAAGTGCCCAGTTCTGCTCTGAAACTTCTGAGAGGAAGAAAGCAGCTGTTTAGTAGGTGGTAAAAGTTCATCTTTACCTGCAGAGCTGAACTGAAAATTTGAATTAATTTTTTTCCCAAGTTTTGGTTCTAAAGAACTGCATCAGCAGAGAGGATGTGCATGCACTGAGAAAGAGCAGTGTAACACACACCCACTTGCTTGAAAAATCCAGCACTGCTTTTGGGACCTGCAGCTTAAGAGGACAGGATGAAAACTCAGCAGCTTTTTGTCTTTTAGAGTCAACACACAAGTAAGTAACAGTCTGGGCTGGGTTTGGAACTAAGAAGCCAAAGAACAGAATGAGAGAGATTAATCCAGACACAGAAGGAGTTCCAGGGAACAGTTCTGCCTGGGACACTCACCTGCAGGCTTCAAGCACCAGCCCACTGCCCAGGGCAGAGCTGCACTCGGAGTCAGAGCCACTCCCTGCATGTTTTGCAAAGCCATTGGTCACTCCTGCCAAGGAGACAAATGAGAATGACAAGGAATGACCCCTGAGAGCATCCCCAAACCCAGAGCAGGCACAAGAAGCCAGGTGACCATGGCTTTCCCCCACAGGTGACCCAGCACCCCAAAACTCCCATGGGCTCACAAGTCCAACAGCCACACAAAGGGCAAATCCATGGCAAAGCCTCTGTTGTTTTTCCTAGCTGTAAATATGGGATTGGCACAAAGAGCACATTCCTGGGAAACACCTTGTTGTGAAAATCCCCATCACACTGACCTGCTTCTGCAGTAACACAGATTCATCACAACAGACACTCCTCCCAGTTAGGAGAAATCAATTGTGTTTGAAATTGTGGAAGGAGCTGGAGCTGAATCACAAAGCAGTGGTGCAACTTAGAAAAAAAGCCAGCTGTGCTGTTTCAGCAGAGGAGAAATGTCACTGCCTATTATCAGTGATTTTCCAGCACCCTGCCTTTATTTCCTCTTTTTTTTTAAGTTCAGCCTCTCATTCTGACCTCTACCCAGTGTGGATGACAACTTTCTGCTTTAATTACCAAGAGATGATGATGGTGAGTCCCTCCACTCTTTGGAGAAGTCATCTTCTCCGAAGTATTTCCTTTAACCTTTCCTGACAAGCCAATCCTTGTCCTGACAAGTCAGTCCCCACATCCCATTGCCTTCCTCCCAGTCTCAATATTCTTGCAACCCTATGGTAGCCAAATAACTATAAGATAAAATTTGAGGTGTAGGCTAAGTCAAACCTTCCAGAATGGAACTGCCCCACAATGGCTGTTCACACAGAAATAAAAAAAAAATTACAGTGCTGTCGCTCAGATGCTCCTTTCCTCTTTTGTCTTTCCAAATTTCATCTCAGCTGCCTATCCTCAACTGCAGAGGAATTACAGAATCAATTACAGAAGACCTCTGAGATCATCGAGTGCAACCTAGGACCCAACACCACCACATCAGCTGGCCCTGAGTGTCACACCCAGCCTTTCCTCACCTCTCTGTGCTGCCTGCCTGGGTGACCTCTCTCCACTGCTGTCACTGCAGGTCCTGCTCTGGGGCCGTTTCCGCGCCTGTCGCTCCCCGTCGGGGCAGGAGGGGGAGCGCTGCCCGCCCGGCCTGTGCTCCTCCCCGTTCTCCAGGGAGCACTCCAGACCCCTCTGCAGCTTCACGCCGTTCTTGGCTTTTTTAAAAAGGACAGATGTCCGCCGGCCCACGCTGCTGAGGGAGGGGCTGGCAGGGCTGTCTGCAGGGGACAAGGCCAGGCCGTTGAGGCCGTTGTTGGACAGCAGGTGCTGGAAAGCTTGGCTCTCCTGCTGCAGAGCTTTCTTGTCAAAGAGCTCCCTGTCCGACACCATCCTCCTCTGCAGCTGGTTCAGGGACCTGCTGTCACTGATGGGTTTGAGTGTTGGAGGGTCCTGCAGAGAGTCCAGCTCTGAGAGGGTGGGTGCAGGTCCTGTGGGCTCCAGGGTTGGAGGCTGCGGGAGCTTGGCACCATCTGCTAAAGGAATAAAGAAATCTGCTTGAACATTTTAGCAAGAGTCACTCCCCAAACCACCAACAGCCATTCCCAGCTAAGGTCACAGGAGAACCAGCAGGTTTTGACTGCTGACGAGCACTAAGAGACCTGGAATCAAAATCCTGCTGCTCACCTTTCTCCCCTTCCTCATCCCCTTCCCTGGATGTTGTCTCCAGCCCCTCCCGTGGCACAGAGTCCCCGTTGGGCAGGGCCTTGCTCTGCTGCTGGGCCAGTTTGTGGCGGATGGAGTTGATCTCGCGCCGCAGGAGCCGGATGCGCCGCGTCCGGGCGCCGCTGGAGCGCATGGTGCTCACCGTGTCCAGCTTCTCCAGCAGCTCCTTCAGCTGTGCCTCCAGCGACAGGTGAGCCCGGTTCTCCGGGACCAGGATGTTATCCACTGCAGCACAAGAGAGGGGAGCAGTGAAGGGAAGGGGTAAGGCTTCTTGGAGTAGCATTCTGGGGTCAGTGCCAGGCCTCATTCCCTTTGATGCTGTCTGTGAATCAATGGGTTTAGCCTGGGGATTTAGCAGTCAAGAATCTTGGAGTTTGGACTTCCTTCCTTTGGATAAAAAGCAGCTGATTCAACTTGCACTGTCCTGTTATTGCCCCAGGGGGAACAGTGAAAGGACATATCTGCACCCCATGCAGAACAGCTTGTGGTCTAGAAACCCTTGTCAGAAACCTATTTCATTGTCAGATTAAATGACAAAATCAAACCACAAATATAAGTGGCCAAACGTGACATATTTGCCATTCCTCTGGCTCTGCTGGAGGGCTGGCATCCACGGGAGCAGGACAGACAGCTGAACACCTACACAAATTTCATAATGACTGTCCATCTGCACCCAAGAGGGCTTCACCATTTAGGAACCAGATGGCACACTGCAAGCTCTGTGTGCTTGATGGCTGTACTAAGTTTAGCCAAGTTATTCAACCAATGCTTTGGAGTTGCATCTCAGGAGGGCTGTGGGAACGGATGGGGTTGTGCTGGAAATGGAAAGTCTCAGCTAGAAGGATTGCTTAGATCCCAGTACCTTCACCCCTCATCACCCCCTTTCAGCCCTCAGTGCTCTATCTAACACAACTGCTGTACAACTTGCCAGTTTATAAAGTATGAGCAAAAAAACCCCAGACCCACCTTTGCACTGCTCTTTAAAATAGCCAGTTTGTAGGATACTCCTGGCACCAATCAAAGAGCACGGGCAGTTTACAAGGCTCTGCCAACACAGACATGCACTAGGAGAGCTGGAGCTAAGCTGCACCTAGCTCAGAGTGCCCAGCTCACCTGCAATCCCACACTCTGGGGCTCTAAAGGAGTTCTACACATGCCTAGGTAAACAGATGAACAGGAAAATTCTCTCAGGCTACGATCTCCATGCAGGCTGAACAACGTGCCCAGAACTAAAGCTACAATCTGCCTGAGGTGGGAGGGAAGAAACCCATTAGCCCTCACTCACCATCCTCCCAAGAAAAGCGGTAAAAGTCGTGGGGCTTGGGCGACTCAGGCAGGTGAATCCCCACGCCAGTGTCAAAGCCGATGCTGTCGGCCTGGCGCCGCGCGTGACGCAAAATCGCTCCCCCGAGGTCCCGGAGCCGGACAGCTGCTCGGTGGAAAATCGTGTCTTTAGCATTATACCTCATGCAGTTGGCAACTATAAGGTTAAAGTCTTCCTCAAACTCATCCAAGGTTCGGTAGAGGTGGGACTCCAGCTTCCGCCTCATGGTGGAAAAATCCATTGGGTTGGAAATGAATTCCAGGTAATCTGGAACCTAAACATATAAAACCTGTACAATTACAAAAACCATTTACTAGCCAACCAGAGCGCACCCATCACAAGCACTCTTATAATGCCCTTTCCACTGGCAAGGGCAGATGTTCATTTCTGTGTCACCCAGGCAAGGCAGACACGCCATGGCTCTGCAATACATTACTCATCCAAGATGGGCTAAACTTCCAGGTGAAAACACCCTTTTTTTTTGGCCTGGAAGGATACACACGAGTCCTTTTTGAGATAGTTTTTAGTCCACCAGCACCTTGGGACAAGGTGGTTTGTGCTTTTGCCCAGCAATATCTTATCTACAACCCGTTAAACACCTCTAAGAAAGAGACTTGCCTCGTTCAGGTTAACAGGCTCTGTGAAGATCTGGGCAGCATCCTTCTCCTGCAGCAGGTCCAGGGTTGTGCGGAGCAGGACGTTGAAAGGGGTCAGCTGCAGCTCCATGGCAGCCTGCTGCACCTTGACCTGCCAACAGGAACACAGCCATGAGGACACTCACTGAGGTGTCTCCCTCCAGATTCTTCTGAATCACTCACTCAGCTTTACTGGAAACCTCAGGCCAGCATGGTTGTAAAACTTCTGGCAAAAACACCCTGGGCTTTCCACGTGCGGGATCCACATTGCCCAGTGCAATGCTTTTACATGGAGAACTCCTGTTTATTCAATCTCACAAAGTCAAAACAAGAGGAAACCCCAGGAAGTTAAAGGATACTACAATTAAAAATGAAAACAGGCTTTTCACGCCTGGTAAATTATCTTGGAGAACTCCCTGCCTCAAGATATTATTATTATGCCAATTAGCAACATTATATAAAAATTAAAAGTATGCAGGCATTTATATGAACAACATCCGTAATTAAACTAGAGAGCAAAAACAAAGTTTAAGACATAAGCTCTCAGACTTCAAGGCAGAAACCAAACAACAGTGGTTAGATGTCTGCAAATTCCTAATACAATTCCTTCTATCCTTTAGGAAGTCTCTAATACTGTTTGATTTCAAACAAGTTGTAGCACTGAAAATCTCTTGCACTGAAAATCTATTCAAAGAAGACTGGAACAGGATAAAAGCATTTATTCCTCTTTTAACATCTTCATTTCTTTGATCTTATAATCACTCGTTATGTCATTAAATCAACACTTCAGTAACAAAGGTAAGCAAGGCTGTTTACACGAAGCAAACTGTATTTGATGAGCTCAGCAACAGAAGAAAAGGCTCAGGAAAAACTGTCCTGCTCCTCCTGCAGCACAGAGAGGGAACTGATGGGAAGGGAAGAGCAGGAACTGGACAGCCAGAACTCCCTACCTGCTCCCGTTTCAGCTTCTCCCTCTTGCGGATGAGCTCGATGAGCAGCCGAGCCCGCTCCAGGTCGTGCCGGAGCTTCTGCCAGTACTTCAGCTCCTCCTTCACTGCACTCGTCTTCTCATCCTGCTCCTTCTGCAAGATATAAGAGGGGTGAGATAAAAAACACCACAGGCTTCCTGTGTTTCCTTATTTTTCTAGGAGTCCTCTGGGAATTGCTCTCAGAGTCTTCCTCTTACTGCCTTGTCTCTTGTTGAGACCATGTCCCCTCCTTCCTCCAGCACTTAGCTGTCTAACAGAGGGAACATCAGCTTTTCTGGATTTTATCTTATCTGTGAAATTACCCCAAATTATCCTGCAGCTTCACCCTGGCAACACACTTGAGTTCATTTACACCCTCCCTGCTTTTACATCCAAGTTTACTAGAGAGGCTGGAATTTTTTCTGTGAATTGGAGCAGCAGTCCAAAGCACTTACAGTCTAAAGGGAAGGCAACCAGAAACAGGGGGGAAAAGTGCTATTCTGTAACCCATAAAAAAGAGAGCCATGGAAAGACATTTGCCAAGAATGGCCAACACTGGGAGATGAGCTCACACCTTCCAAGACACATTTCAGTGGCTTCACAACACAATCATCCCTCCTCTCCTAAATCTGTAGATTTCTTGGTGATTTGGATGATACACCTCAATGGATGATGTACTTTCACATGATTGCCAAGAGGACAATTGTTTCAAGATCCTCATGGTTTATATTAATAGGACATTTGTTTCTAAGAACTTATGGTAAATTGCCAATGTAATACACCAAGGAAATGCTGCACTTGCCCAAGCTCTGCACTGAAGAGTGGGGAATATTTTTGTTTATTTGGCACCCAGAGCAGTCTTCTTGCAAACCAAAAGCCTATAAGTTCCTCCAACTACAATAAAAATATACATGTACATTGTATACAATCCCTAGTGACAGGCTGTGTTAGAGGGTAGAGTCCTACAGCTTCATTACTTCAGCAACTACTTCTCATGCCAAATGCAGTGCTGCTTAATAGCACTAAGATAAAGTGACTACAGATGCCAGCTCAAAAGGGGAAGCAAGAGTCCAGAGCTGATGATTATGTCCAAAAATGCATGGGATGGACAGAAATTGAAGCTGCAGGAAGAATCACCCCAACTGGAATTTGGGCACAGCTCTGGAGTTAAAACCCACTTTCTTTAGTCATTCCAAGGAATGTGTTTTTATCATCTATATAAGAGATCATTCCATCAAGGGCCCATAACACCCTTGCACAACCCTGGGTCTTCTGACTCAGGGGAAAAGCTCCTACCTGCTGTCCCACCAACACCAACTTTAATGGCATCATGGATATATCCCACTAACACACCAACGCAGTTCCTCAGGCACGAGCACACCAAGAGGAGACCGAGAGAAACTTAAATCTCATCTTTTCACCCTCGTTCCCCTATGTGTTAAGCTCATCTCCTGCTGGAAGCCAAGCTGTGTGTCCTGCCATGTGTCTATCCTGGGACAGCAGGAGAGCTCAGCTGGTACCTGCTCGGCGTTCCTCTGGGACTGCAGGTGCGAGTGCAGCCGCCGGATCAGGGGCACCCCGTTCCTCGCCTGCCGCTTCAGCAGCCAGTAGTTGTGCAGCCTCTGCATGAACTGGTTCTTCCTCTGCAGGGAGAGCCCACTGCAGATCTTGTTCAGCCTGAAGGAAGCACAGAGTGTCATGGTGCCAGCTGTAGAGCAATCATGGCTTTGCAGATCCTTGGGTGTCCTGATGAAGCTTTGCCATTAGGAACCACCACAGAGTCTGCACTACACAACAGCTTGGGATGGCTGCTCAGCAAAGCCAGAAAACACTCAGTGACACTCAGAAGAAACCCAGCCACAAGTTATACTGCAGAGCACTCTGAACACAGTTATTGCTAAGCCTTGACTGAAGATTCAGTGTTTCCAAGGTCAACAGTGAGATGGACTGAGTCCTTTAAACCGACCCTGTTCAGCTACAGCTGTCCAACTCCTTCCCTTAAACCCACAACACTCACCTGTAAGAGGGAATTTGTGCAACGGTCACCACGGGCACGGACGAACGCCCTTTGGTCACGTCACCGGGCTCCTTTTTGATCTTTTGCTTCAATTTCACTTGGTTCTTCTTCACAGACCCTTTGGGTGGGCCAGAATGGGCTTCCTCCTCTTCCTCCTCCTTCACAGTGACCTCCTGCCCATCACCACCAGCAGCTGGAGAGCCTCTTCTCACCGTGCCAGGCGGGGAGTGGCTCTCACAGTAGGCAGTCTTGCGCACGGTGAACGTCGTGCCGTTGATGCTGGTCTCCCTCATGGGTTCAATCTTCATGAAGAGACCGGCTCTCTGTGCACAGGTGACGTGGAAGGCAGTGTAACAGTTCACCTTGTGGCATTGGATAGCTGCTCCCAAGCCCTTCTGCTTGCAGATACAGCATGTGAGCTTCCACCGAGCTGGAGGGATGTTATTGATCCCTTCGATGGGCTCCAGGAACACAGTGTTTGCAAAGCAGACCTCTGGGATCCAGATGGCACAGACCACGTGAGCCCAGCGGCCATCGCTGGTCTGCTTGAAGGCTCCCCCTTTGTTGGGGCAAAGGACACAATCCACAGGGCGAGAAGGGGACTGTAAGCAGCAGCGGCAAAGCCACTGCCCCTCGGGGATGTAGGGCACACCGTAACACTCCTGGTGCACGGCCAGATTGCAAATGTCACAGAACAGGATGACATTGCTGTTGTGACACTCATCGTCCATGCAGACACAGCAGAAGGCATCCTCATCGATGAGGGACTGCTGAGCCCCGTTGTTCCGGCTCTCGAGGTAAGATTCCTTTTCCAAACGATCCACCAGCAGCTCAAAAGTGTCAGCAGAAACTGTCCCATAGCCATCAGCCCTTCTCTTCTCGTTGACCATCTCCAGCCATGCCAGATCCTCCTCATCCATGTCATACTCCACTTCTACGTCGAGGTCCTCAGGAGGCTTTTCAATGTACCGGTAGTAGGCAGCAGGGAGGGGAGGAGCATCTGGCTGGCTGAAGGAATCCACCACACGGAACTTGGGCTGAGGCAAGTGCAAAGACAACCCCGGCGCATGCTTGGAGCACGACTCCCTCTTCTTGCCTTTGGAAGGCGTTTTCTTAGATTTGGAAGTGAAGAGGGGCTGCTCACTGTTCTCCTTGTTGCTGTTGCACTCGGTGATGTCCTGGGCCGTCAGCTCGTCCTCGGTGATGAGCTTCAGGGGGTCGTAGATGCTGATGCGGTGGAGCCGCCCGTCGATGTCCACCTCCACGATGCGCTGCGCCTGGGCGTAGGTCAGCGTCTCGCGGGTGGGGGAGCACTTGAGGCTGTAGGGCGAGGGAGAACGCCTCCCCTCCAAGTGCTGCCGGCACCTCCTCCGAGGCTTCCTCATCCCTGTGGTCCAGAGACTCTGGAACACAACAGGACAGAGGAGAGGGTGAGACAAGGAGACAAGCAAGAAGCAGCACAGACTGAAAAACTCACTCAACGCTGCAATAGAGGGGATTTCTACCAGAGACTCCAGCAATTTCAAGCTCACTAAGTTTTTACACCTTAGATATAGGCAGGTATTTGATATATCAGACATTTCTTCTAATGTGTTTCAGAGCAATGCACAGGGACCCTGCAAGTCCCTCTGTTTGCATCTCAGATGTACATTCCACCCCACCACCAGTGAGAAAAACTCAAAACAATTTGACAATACACAAACTGTCTGCTGTGCACTCAGATCAGCAAACCATTCAGATCCCCTGAAATTCAAACAACATTGTTCACATCTTCTTGCACCATTCACACATTAAGCTCACACAAACCAACAAGCTCCTCTCTGGTCTTTTGCCTGTGACTTTTCTTTTATATCCCCGAATGTGCTGGATGTTTTCCAGTTGAAAAGGAATGCACCATTCAGGTCTTATGAAAGCAGTTTCCAATTTAATTTTTTTTTTTTTTGTCAGCTCCACATGAGAAAACTAATGATTCTCCCTCAGTCCAGGAGGGAGCTCCTCCAAGTTCCACAGCTCAGGGCTGCCACCACCAATCCTTCCACTCTGACACTGCAGATGCGAAAAAGGCCCAATAACGAAAAATCATCCTCCAGCTTTGCTTTTCCTTCTCTCAAGGGTCACAAAGAGAACCAGAGGATGAACAGAGCAATGCAGCAGAGACCAGATGTGCATCTCCTGCTGTTCCACGAGGAAGCAAAGAGGGATAAACATGGCAAGAAGCAGCAAGGATCCCAACGGACTTACAAGCTCTGGCGTTAGCCCCCCTGGAGCCACAATTCCCATTCATCCATCTGAGCCACCTGGCTACGGAGAGTCCACAGGGCTACGAGCAGGAAAGCAGCAAGACAGCTTCCAGCACCAGGAGCTGTGAAATGGCATTTGCTCAGAGCCTTAACAAAAAGCCCCAGCCAGCTCTGCCCGCACAAACTGCTAATCAGCAAGCCAGATAATTAGCTGAGAGTGGCTGCTGATATTAAGGAGGTGCCTGTCAGAGGGGAGCAGGAGAGAAAGCCTGGGGAGATGGTCTGGGGGAGGATTCAGACATGGTGGCAGCAGCTTGGGGATTGGAGGGCGAAGGAGGGAGCTGGCAAAGCGGGAAAGCAGAGAGGAAGCCAAGTGAGTAATGCAAGAGAGAAGGGCAGAGTCAAGGATGGGAACATGACTTATGGGAATAAACAAGCTGATGCTGAAAGAATTCGGAAAGGAGACAAAGAAAAGCAAATGTAAATTCTCTATGAGAAGATAAGCCAGCCCAGAGCTTATCTGTTGCTATGCAGAGGCCTGAACCAGCACCTCACCCTTATTTAAAGCAATCCACACACTCAGTCTCTTTCTGTGGGACTCACAGACAAGGAAACATTCCACAACCCCCCAATTTGTACTCAGCCAATGCACCATTTGTGCTCCATGAAGGGCATAGCTCCAGAAACTCTCAACTGTGTGCCACAGCAAGCACCAGGACCTACAAGAAGCCCAAGCTTATTCCAGAAAGGAGCAAATTCCAGGAGCAATACTTTTTTAAGTACTGGTTCTGTGAACAGTGAGATTAAGCCATGACATCACCTGTGTCTTAAGAAACAAACAGGCTCTGGGAAAGATTGCCAAACTCTACCCTGCATCCACAGAAATAAGCTGCAGGTGCCAGTTTCAGTATGTACACCCCTAATGATGGAGCCTGTAAATGCAATTTTACTTCAGGTGTAAAATAAAAGATGATAGTTTCCACCTGCAAATAGAGGTACCATGAATTTTGGTGATACCTTTGCCTTAAAACTTTAATCAGTCCATTGATCCACACATTGCAGACACCCAACTTCACTCATCCTAGCTGAACTCCAATGGCTTCAATCAGTAAGAAAAGAGAACTTTAAAAAGAGATTATAAAGGCAACTTGGTCATCAAATAAAATACCAAACCAAAAGAAAATCCTGCTGATGAATAGGTCTGTTACAATTCAGGCTGGTACAAGGAAAGGGGATATTAGAGGCAAAAAGATATATGGAGGACAAAGTAATTATTATGAGCTGACCACACACCTCATTAATATTGTGTTCAGGAAAAATGAGTCAATAGCCAATTGCTTGGAATGCTGAGAGACAAGAAAATTTCAGCAAAACAAGCACCTGAAGGAAGGGCTCTTTTATCTGTTAATGGGAAAAACAAGCATGCAGAGTTCCTTTAGTGAAACAATCTGTGTATTTCTACACAAATTACCCCAAAGTGGGCTTTTGCAACCACAGCAACCAACTGCCATAAAACAACCCATTTGTAAAACACACAATTACTTAGCACTATGAAGAAGCATCTAAAATGGCATGGAAATTGCAGCCAGCGAGAGCTGAGTGCCTGGAATGAGACATACACCTGGATATTAGGAGAGACACCTCCAAAATACCTTGAAAGCAGCAACACAATCAACTCAGACACGCCTGAGCGACAGTGACCTTGTCTACAACAACAGAAACTTCTAAGCAGCAACCTAGGAATGTTCAGATTCCCTCAGCACACTTGAAAACACCTCCCAGCTACACATAAAAAGGAATCCCTCTGCAAACAGCACCTGTGCAGACTGAAATGCTATAAAGATACTCGACATGAGTGGGGTTAAATGCTATTTCAGTCCATGCTTATTCTGTCCTGCCATGGACAAAGGTTGCTGATTTGAAAGCAGAGAAGTTCAAACAGACATCCCTTTGCCATTGTCACAAAATGCTCAAGGCATTCCAAAAAGCTCCCTTCACCCATTTCTACTGGGGATTACAATGGGAGCAGGGTGTGAAGTTCCCAGAGAGCACAACTGAGCAAACAAGGTGACTGCAACTCAGAGAGCTGCTGGGAATGAATTTAACTCTACCCCAGGAGTTCCTTCAGGAGTGGTTTGATTGTCCTGAGCAGCAGCTTTCACACCTGTGAGCAACAGCTGCAACAGGCAACTCAAAAACCAAGCCCATCATCTGGATACTTAAATTTATTAGAAAGGGGGCTAAAGTTCCCCTGAAAAAACCAAAGAGATCAACACGTACGGAACAACATCACAGTACAGGGCCCCATTATACACACGGCCTGGAATACTGAACACAAGTGGGTCCTCTAAAGGAAAGACCCATTCAATGCTGCCTTGGCCATCTCCAAGGGTCAGAAATCCTTTTCTCACACTGCAGAAGACCTCAGTCTCCTTCCCTACTCTCCTTCATGCTGCAGTCCTTCCTTCCAGCTTTCCCATGCTGAACAACCAAGGACTCACTTTGCTGCACCAGGTTTCTCATGTGCAGAGGATGCAAGGCTGGCACTCAAGGCAGTGCAGATGAGGGGGGTTTCCTAGTTCTTTTCTTTCCTTTTCTTTTGGCATAGCTTGGTGATCCCAGCAAAAAACCGGGTCCCTCAACAATGAAGAACTTCAATGACTTGCAGCAAAAAGGCCACCTGGACTTTGGTGTGCAGCAGAAGATGGCAACAACATGGCTCTCGTTGGACTCTGGTACAGTATGACTACTGGCGAGCTGCGTCCGGCCACAGCAGCAACTGAGGGAACGGTGACATGCCCTCAGCTGTCAGGCGCCGGCGGGAGCTCCTCTCAGGAGCTATCCCGCGCACCGAAGGCTCCCTGCAGGGAACTCCAGCAGCAGCCAGCAATCTAGGCCAAGGCACAGCAGGGACCCGGACAGAAATGAAGCCACCCCAGCAAGGACCGAGCCCCGACCCGGGCCCAGAGCGGGACCAGCTCTCCCCTCAGAACTGCCACAGTCTCCAGGGGGAGGGAGCGGGCGGGGGCGGACAGCGCGAGCGCAGCAGGGCTGCAAGGCCATTGGATGCCGCCGCCGTCCATCACAGCGCCACTACCAATAGCAATGTGAGGCTCTGCGGGGCTAAAGGCGGGTGCGCTGGGCCCCGCCTGGGCCAATCGCGTGGGAGAAGGTGGGCGGCGCCCCCGCCGCGCCGCGAAGAAGGGGGAGCCAAGATGGCGGCAATGGGGGGGCCCGGTTGACACGGCGCTGCCCGTTCCCCGTTGCCGGGCGGTCGCCGCCGCTGCACCCTCTCGGGGAGGGATCGCGGGCCGCGCTCGCCACAGGGAGACGGAGCGGGTACGCGGGAGAGGCCCGCAGGCTGCGGCGCACCGGCCTCCCCCAGCTCCTTCCCGCCCGCCCGGTCACCTTCCCGCGACCCCGGCGCGGGGGTGTGTGAGGGAGGAGAGACCCCTGAAGGAAGGGTTTCGCGGCCTCCCGCGCAGAGCTTTACCTGGCCGGCTCAGCGCGCCGCCGCCGCGGCTTCTCCACCGTTGCCGCCGCCTCCTTTTGGGGGGAATTTCTGTTTTTGTTTTTGTTTTTCTTTCTTTCTTTTTTTTCTTTTTTTTTTTTTCTTTTTTTTTTTTTTAAATTCTCTCCGCCTCCCCCTCCCCTCCCCCCTGGGGCGGACGGGCTCACCCAGCCGGCGGCGGGAGGGGAGGGCACAAGATGTCGGTTCCGTCCGCTCCGGCTACCGCCGCCTCCTCAGCGCCGCCTCCTCATTGCCGCTGCCGCCGCTTCTCCCGCCGCTGCTCCCGCCGCTGCCGCTCCGGCCCCGGTGCCGCTTCGCCCCCCACCACCCTCACCTCCCCCCCGCTCCCCCCCGGGGCTCCAGCGCCCCCGACGCTCTCGGTGCTGTGGAGGCGGGGGGCGGAGGGGGGGGGGGGAGCAGGGGACACACGCTCAAGATGGAGGAGGCGGCGGCGCGGGCCGGCCGAGCGGCGGGGAGAGGCGGCAGCCAGCGGCCAGGCGGGGGAGGGGGCTCCGCGCTCCGCTCCCCCCGCGGGCAGGCACCGCCCGCCCCTCCCCGGTGCCTTCCCACACCCGGGCCGCGCCGAGCGGGAGGCCCCGGGGGTTGGTGGTGACGGGAGGGCGGAGGGGGGGGGTCCCTCAGCGCTGCCCTCATGGCTTAGGCGGCGGCCGCCGCTGCCCGTGTCCCCCCTCCGTGGCTGAGGAGGCAGCAGCGGGGGAGCCGCGGCCTCCCGGCTGCCGGTGCGGGTTACCCCGGCCCTTCCCTGCCCCTCGCCTGCCCCTCACGTTATCCACGGGGCTGGGGTGTGGGAGCCCATCCCAGGCCGGTACCTTACAGCCGTCAGGCCATGGGAAATGAGGTGGGATTTTTTTTTTTTTTTTCCCAGGCACATTTGGGGTGCCTTCGTTTTGCAGCCCTTTTTTTTTTTTTTTTTTTTTTTTTTTTTTTTTTTTTTTTTTTTTTTGCAGGAGGCGTGGGGGGTCCCAGGAAACACCCTGGAGCGTTGCCAGGTGCCAGAGTCCAACCCTGCTACGCTCCCAGAGAACCTTTGCCTGCCGCAGTTAGTCTAAACAAGCAACATCAAACAAACGATGGAAATAGCAAGAGCCTGTATTTATTTTGTAGACCAATATTTCAAGTCCAGATGGCCTCTTCATATGCAGAGGTGTGACGGGCTGGAGGGACAGTGAGAGAGGGACTGAGGGGATTGAACAAGGAAGAAGTTAAGTTAGCAACTGAGATAAGAATTGAGATAGGAATTGCAGAGGCTCCCACACTTACTTTTTATAGAGCATGCCACATAGTTGAGCATATGTGTGTTCCACCTCCCACTCTGCGCAGAATATTGCATAATATCACCATCTGAATTTATAGAATTAACTGTTTTAGAAGGAAGCAATAAATGCTGTTTTCCCTCATTTACGGTCCAACTGGAGATCTTTTGTCTCTTAACGTATGTTAACCACAGAATCTGAGAGCAGACAGTCTGTGACAGTCTGTTTTGCAAAGTGCTTAGGTCGGACCAGAGCTTGTTGCAGCTTTAAAAACAAAGGGAAATGTGTTACTTACTTCTGAACAGTCTTTGCATATCACCTTTGAAGTATATACTATGTATATATGGTGTATACTTTTTTACAGATCTACTATTTACATATCAAAACTTGGAAATAAATAATTATCTATTCTTGTCTTGCATGAAAAATAACATACCAAGGATTTAGAAATAAAGTCCCAGTACTCTCACTGATTTACAAAGGATCTTACCCTCAAAAGAATATGGTCCAAGCCATGAAGCATAAAACAAACCCTAAAACAATCTATAGCTGCATTTGCTCCCTGGTTAAACAGTAAATAAAATAATTTCAATAATTGATAAGCAGCTTCAAAGGCTGAGAGAACTGGGTTTGTTCAGCCTGGAAAAGAGAAGCTTTGGGGTGACCCAATTGCAGCCCTTCAGTACCTGAAAGGATGAAGAGAGACTTTTTACAAGAGTATGTAGGGACAGGGCAAGGGGGAATGGTTTCAAGCTAAAAGAGAGAAGGTTTAGATTAGGTAACAGGAAAAAAATTCTTCTCTGTGATGGCTAGTGAGGCACTGGAACAGGGAAGCTGTGGCTGCCACATTCCTGGAATTGTTCAAGGCCAGGTTGGATGGAGCTCTGAGTAACCTGCTCTAGTGAAAGGTGTCCCACAGCAGGGGACTGCAAACAGCTCTTAAAGTCCCTTCCAACCCAGGCCTTTCTGTGATTTTCCTTCTTTATGTGGGAATTTTAACTGGGTTTTATTTGAATTTTTTTATTATTATTATTTTTTTTTTTAATATGACCAACTTTTGCAAACTCTTTCGTTTTTGACCTCAGTTTTGAAACTTTATACTCTTAAAGTTGCACTGAATTAGCTTATTATAATCCTATTAGATTCCCTATTAAGCACAGTGGGATGTCTCGTGCACAGAGATCTCCAGACGTCTCTGATGACTGAGGGCCATGTCTTACAACATCAAAACAAGTTATTCATCATTTAGCTTTACATGAAAGCTGTGGAACTAACATGTTATTTGAAAAAAAAAACATTCTGAACTTCTCTCAGATCCCAGAGGCACAGCTTAATTCAATTTCTTTGCTGCCCCAGTTTTTAAAGGGTGCAAGTGCAAAATTAGTGATGTTGCTTCAAATGAAAGCAGCAGCCAAGACACCTCAGAGTTGGGCACCTTCATTCATATTACAATTTTCTCCATGTTTATTCAAGCATATAAGACATACTTTAAAAGGGAAGAAAATTAGAATTGAGAGCTGACCTTTTCCTTTGTTGATTTATTAAGCCTCAAAACTGACTTATGTTTGTATCTCTCTTCAGCTGTTTGTTCTGCTGCTGTTTTCTTCAGAATTGCTGAAATTAGAGCAATTGCTAATCAGGTCCCTTGTGCATTAAAGGTTAAAACCTGATATCTCAAATGTGATAAGCCTCTGTTGACATGTATTTTCACTGGAATTTTATATATTTATAACCCTGCACCCAGCACTACCTTCTCAGTGGTTTTTAATCTCAATCCTCTAATTTTAAAACATTTTTTTCGGTTGAAGTGTTTTGATGACAGATCTGAAATGATGGTTTATGGCAGGAGAATTTTTATTTTTCCAACCAAACTTGGCTAAAAGAAGTTAACTCACTTTCATGCAACAGGAAATCAATGAGGGCTGCAGATATAATATACTAACCCTCCAGTATTATTTAATGGAGTGCATTCCAACAAAAAAGGAGAGCTGACTGAATCAGCTGTGAGCCAGCACCAGCTGAACATCACATTAAAGCTGTGCAAGCTCATGTGCTCAGAAAATGCCCTTGTGGGGAGAAATCAGGCAAAACATCCCCTAAATCACATTCACCTGGAAACTCTGATATTTTCAGTTTGGACTCCATGATCTTTAATGGCCTTTTCCAACCTGAAGGATTCTATAAGTGCAATTAGAGCAGCAAGTGTCCATCCTTTTGGGGGGGGGAAAGCAAATTAATACTGGCTATTCTGATCTTCATTCAATCTTTCATGTCTTGTTTCTCTCAGCTGTGAAAAGAAAAACAGGCACGATCACGTTTCCAGCCAACACTCTGCCGACCCATGATACAGGAAAAATGCAGAGGATTAGGAACGCTTTCCCTGGTTGCTCAGGCAACAGCAAGACATGGGAATATGGAAAGGTATTACCATCCTCTGTACAGAATCTCACTAGAGTTCTCAGATGTGTTCATGGTTTTCTGTGTTTTTCTTCTTTCCCCATTATCACACACTTAAAACACGAACGTTATTTGTTTAGTCTGCTACCTAGAATGTGAAAATGTTAAATATGAAACCAGGTGATCTGTCTTTTTTTCCTAAAGGATAAAATAAGTAGTTTTCTAAGAGGCTGTGGAAATTTTCAAAACTGTGAACTAAAAGGTTTCTAGGTGGTATCCAAAACACAGCTGCTCTTATCTCTCTTTAAAAATCATCTAATTTTGTGGCATCTCTTAAGAAAATAATCATTGTTTTCATCTGCTTTTTCTTTCCCACTTACATGTGCAAGTACCTAACAAATATGCCATAAAGTTGCAGCTTCACAAACCTAATTAACTGTCAAAATAAACTTACAGAGAAAGATTGTTTCTGAAGGCTTTATTTTCTAAATTAAAAAAAGATGCTTGGGAAAAAAAAAGAATGTAAGACTAGCAAGTAAATAATATTCCAAGTTAGACATCTAACAGACACAAAAATTCCATCCATATATCCATGCAAATTTTTTATTATATAAACTCAATACAAACAGCAAACATTTTTTTTTTGGCTGGCCTGATTTATCAAATTTTGGACCTCTTAATGGCTGAGGGGTTTTTATCATTTGGTTTTGTATTTTTAAGTATGCAAACTATACTTGTAATGAAAGGAATGTCCATGAATTATGTGTTGGTGTGAGTCATCCACCAGGCACTGCCTGCACCTCTGCATGAGGTAATTTCTGCTTTGACTCACAGTGTCTGCCAGGGTCACACATCCCATCTCTGTTCTGGTGCTGGTTTTGAAGGATTCCAGCCTTGCCCTGAGTCACTGGCTGTGTCAAGCAGGTGTTTTTCAAACTCCTTTCAGGAAATGTCAATAGGATTTCCCTCCACCTCTCCCTTCTGGTAGCTCATTGCTGTTCATTGAAACGTGTCCTTGGATGCTGTGGGTGCACTAGGATGATTGGTTTGTGCAGATACTCTTTCTACTACCAACCTGCTACATTTTCTATTGTCTATTTTGAGTTCTTGCGTGGTACATACCACAAAAAACCAAACAAACATACACCTCCAGGCTCCCTGGGCTTACAGAGCACCTGCTCCCCACATTTGTTGGGGTATTGGGTAATCCTTTTGAAGAGTGTTCTGTCACTGTATGGGGTTGGTGGGTGAATGAATGAAACCAGAGCATGGAGCCCACACAGCAGCTGTTGGGATTGCTCTTGCAATTTCAGAGCATTCAGGGTAAACCTCCTGAGAAACCCAGAAAGCCAGCCCATGAAACTGCATGCATACCCAGCAGAAAGACTGATGCTGAAGAGCCTTTCTGTGCTATCCCTAAAACAAGAGAGACTGATGTTTGCAAAATCTATGTACCCTACTCAGTTATGCTCACAATTGTTCTTCTCACACCTATTTCTATCACATGTCCCCAGTGCCTCTTCATGCTTGTCTTCTGCTCAGACAGACAATTCCCAAAGGGCATTTTAAGTTATTCTTTAAAACTATCCAAGTCCCTTTTCAACTACCAGGAGACTGCTCAGTACATTCCTTTGTCATGAAGATGTTTTCTCCCTCAGCCATCATTACTGAGACAGAAAACTTCAGGTCTACCTATCCCCTTTTGAAGAAGGGCAAGATAATTAAGAAACAACCATTTACAGTGGTTTGAGTCTGTCTGAATGGGTTTTTTGCTTTAACAGATGACTTGGACTTTAGAGATGACTTTCTGAAAGAAAGCTCTCTACTCTAAAGGTCTCCATAGATGTACTCAAATTTGTCTACAAGACTGAGCTTTTAAGACTTCTCTGCCTCTCCATGTCCAGGGTTGCATATACTCAAAAGGGCAGCCCTGAAACATCTCCCTGTGCACTCACACTCACATCTGGACAGTGACCCTCCACTGCAAAGCACCAAACCTCATTTTACTCTGGTACAGGCAGCTCTAAAGATCTGCAGCTCTCTGAGATGTTCATGGCAGCTGCAGAGAGCTTCTGTCCAACCTCTGTTCAAGGTTGTGCACATGGCAGCCAGGTCAGATTCCAAAGGACAGTATTGCAGCTGCAGTTCAACAGCTGCAGCTGGAACTCCCATCTGCCATTCAAGGAAAAGGAAGGTTGTTCCTTAGCAAGAGAAAAGGATGAATCTCATCAAGCTGTGTTTTTCAGGACAGAGTCAGCAGAACATTACTGCACAACCCCCAGCCTAACTCTTCACAAAAGAGTGCTGCATAAGAAAACATTGAATTTCCAGGGAATTGAGGACACATCACAAACAGTTCTGTGCCCACTGTCCCTACCTAAGAGAGGAGTGAAGCAAAGGGCTTGTACATGACCCAGACAGATATGAGCCAAGAGAAACCTCATCTTATCATCATGGACCATCTGTGCAGCTACAGCAGGCAAACATCAACACCATCCTATCAAGAAGCTGCAGTCACTGCAGGGTTATGCCCAGTGCTGCAACAGGGAGGCAGCCAAGCAACATGACATCACTGTGTCCAGTTCCCAGTGGAGAAGAGAGATCAGAAAATTCTGGAAATGTTGCAGTTTTCCCTTACTTGTGGTCTGTACAGCAAAACTGAACATTACTTAAGAAGAAAATCAGAGAGTACTGAAAACAAACAAGCTGGCTAAATCAAACCAAAATAAGTCAACAGTTACAGAAGAGGGGGGGAGTTGAGGATCACTGTATGTGTTACTGAGGTCAAATAACCTTCTCAGTATTTTTCTCTAGTCCTGGGGACTCCATGCTCTGAGCTCTGATACAGAGAAGGCTCTTGGCACAAATCCCTTGGGCTGGACTTTGGAATGATTGGCTGAACCTGCCTGATCACCATAGAGAAGAAGGTGTTGCAGTCCAAAGGTGTTATCACAACAAGCAGCCGTGCCTGCACTATCAAGTGACTGGATTGATAAGCCATGGATCTGCAGATAGCCCAGTTTCAGCACAGGCTGGAAAACTTCCTCCATATTCAAATGAACTTGTACAGCTTCTTGGGACTCCCAGTCTCTCACTGTGGGGAGTGGCTTTGAATTCCCAGGCTGTGTTTGTTTCTGCCAGTGAGGAGGGGACAACACTGATCAAATCCCAAGGAGTGAAATAAGCAGGGGAAAATTAAAAAAAAAAAAAAAAGAGGCAGTGGCTTTTTGGAGGGGAAGCATCTGAGCAGAATTGTGTGTATAGGATGAGAAGATGAGTTTGTAGCTGCTCTGAACACAGGCTGATCCCCTAATGCCCTGGAGCTGACACCATCCCAGCAGCCTTGCTCTGCTGGGTGCTCTGTGAACTGCTCAGGGAAGCAGAACACAGCCAGAGTGAGACTGGTTAAGGTCTTGTTATGCTGAAATTCAGTATTTGTTTACAACTCGCTTTCCAGTTACCTCATCCATAATTAGTCTACTAAACCCTGTGCTTGAAAAGGCTAATGAGAAAGAATGAAACCCCTCCTCTTTTAAATGGACAAATACAGGGAAAAAAAAAAAAGAAGCACCAGGTAAAATTCTCCCACTTCAAGTTTCAACACGAATATATTTGTCTTTTATGTTGAAAATTGTCTGGGGTGCTTCCCCTTTAGTAGAACAAAGTCCAATGCCCACAGCATGGTGTCATCCTTGGGTTGGCACATGGAGAGAGGTCCCACAGGCCCAAAGTTGGCCACCATCAATGCAGTGTGGAATGAATTTGATGTCATCAAGAACTGAGTCCCAGCCACAGCTGCACCCATCGCTATAATGACATCCCACTTCTCTTCTTTGAATCTTTCCGTGCAATGGGACTGAAGGTCAGGATCTCCTTGTAAATGTGCTCTTGAAAAACAGAACAAAATAACCATGAATGTGGGATTTCAGAGGGCACAAATCAAAGTTGGGAGTGTTGGATGTGCAGAAAAAGGCATTCAGTGGCAGCTAAAGGAGACAAAGGAGAGAGACAAAAAAAAGTCTGCCTGAAGAGCTGGAGGGATCTTTGCTGAATGCATAAAAGCAATAGATGTGTGCACTACCACTGAGGCATCATCAGGCAATCACAGCCTTACTCAGCATCTGGAAAGGAAAGAGGAGGAAAGTCCCGTGCTAGACAGGAACCTCAAAGAAAATAAACTCCTTACTTTTCCACTCTTCTATTGAAAGCTTTTCATGTTCCAGAGAATCATCATAGGAGTGTTGTGCCTCTGTCTCCTCCTCGATATCTCGGAACTGGTCGAAGTAGGGGTGAGCCAAGGCCTGTGTTGCTGTCAGGCGCTTTTCCACATCCAGCTGCAGCATCTTGTCAAGCAGGTCCACAGCTGCAGAGGATGGGAACAGGACTAAGCAAGGTGCAGGGGGGAGCACAGGCACCCCCTGTGCATGAACCCTGCACTGGTATTTCCAGTGTTTCATCTGAACACTGAAGAGATTCCTCAAGCTGGCCAAGGCAGCGAGGAGCTCCCATCAGTGGAGATGCAAAGTCTGCCCAACAGCAGCCTCAGGGAGCTCTTACTAACAGAAGTTAAATTGTGCAGATGTAACAAATTAGACTTGAATAAGTCTTGCTGCACAGATTGGGTTGCAGAAACATGAGGAGTAAGCCATAACCTCAAGGTATTTTTCAGTTTTAATCATTTGCTTTCATTCAGAGCCCTGCATCTCAAATTAACATGAGTAATCTGTATAAAAACCTATATACATCCCTAGTAAACTCAGATGCTGACTAGTCTGTCAGCCCCATTCCCACTTGGTTTTAACATTTTAAGACTTTCTTCCATTCAGTTTCTAGAAGAGTTTTGCTTGCTCTCACCTCTAACCTACCTGGGAAGAGAGCTCTTTCTAAGAGATTAATTCTTACCCTGAAAATTTCACATCAGCTGTCTGTTAAATATTGCTAGATCCAGGTATTCAACAAACAGGATCTACACTGTACTTAAAAATAATAATTTTTTAAAAAAAGTAAATGGCCAAGAACAGCAGAATTGTAATGCCAATAAAAGATAATTCTGCTTTTAATTGATGCATATTTTTCCTGAGGAAGGGCAGGGACACAAACTGCAAGGGAAAAAAGTAACAAGAAATTATGAGAAGGAGAAATAAAGTTAGGGCTGTGGCAGTCAGTTTGCCTCCTTTCCAGCTGTGAAAACTCACGAGAAACGCTGGAGATTACTTACCCTGAGGATTTGCTTTAGGGAAAAGCACAGACAAATCCTTCTTGGGGATTTTAGGCAGGGACTTGATGTAACTCTTTGCCTGAAAGAGCAAGGAAAGCACAGTTACTGCACGTGGACAGGTGTGAAATGCAGCTCTCAGTCTCATGGCTCCGATGAGCAAAGGCAAATGAAGAGAAGAGCAAAGCATCCCAGATATCCCATTTCAGCAAGCAGTTTACAAGGAACTGTTTTTAGCAGTCAAGACAGAGGAATACTTCTGTTTTAAGAGCCAGGCTGGAGAACAGAGAAGATTGGTGGTTTGCTGAGGCATCAGGCACCTCATGTGGGAGTCCCTGCCAAACACAGCACCAGGTCCATCAGATGTGCCACCAGCACAAAGAAATGCCTTCCTTGCCCAGGGGAAAAGGCTGCTGCTGCACTTTCCTGCTGCTCTAGAGGCAGCACCTCTCCCGTGCCAAACACAGGTCAGCCTCTTCCCCTGCCACCTCTGCCAGCAGGAGCCAAATCCACAGGGAACTCCCTTACCGCTTTGTCCTCCAGCTTCTCCAAGAAGTCCTCTCCTGGATGCCCTGTTACTTTCAGGATCTGGGTCAGTTGATCCAGGTCTGGCAAGCTGTGTTAAAGATCCAAACACCCTTTGAGGAGCAAACCCTGCACACCCCCACCACAGCTCAGCCTGAGAGAGGACAATTAGCTCATGACACAAACCCACCACAGTTACACACGTAGAGATGCATTAGACTGGCAAAAAGTGCTCCAAGCCTTTCTTCCCGGCATGGCATTTCCACCAACAGATCATTTTTCTGGCACAACTATGCCAGGACACACATCCATGGGCTTGGAAGGATATGCAAAGCTTTGGGAATGGAGCTATGGCCACACAAGGTTGAACAGCTGATGAAGAACTGTGCCACCACAGAGGTTTATTTTTGAGGTCCCCTTCTGTTTCCCTCCCCAAAAAAACTGGTCCTTGTGATTACCTCCTGATAAACCAGACTGACACATGTTTTTCTCAGTAGCCTCATTCATAAAAACTCTTCCACACACCCCAAAAATTATTTCTCCACTCAGGGAAAAAGTTCAGCTTGAAAGGATACAGTCTCTTCCTTTAAAGAGTGTTTTCCCAGTCAGCATTTCTGCCATGATACAGCCAATAGACCAGATATCCACTGTTCAGAGAGAAAAAGGAGGGAGGGTGGAAAAGGAAGAAAAAAATAAAGAAAATAATTAAAAAGGCAGCAGTGGTTGCTGGGGCTGTCACTTTTGCAGCAAGCACTGATTTAAATTTCACTCCCTCCCACCCTCCTCTGTTCTTTCTATGCTGCTAAAATCTCTGCTTTCATCATTTCCTGCAAGCACCAGCTCTGGGAGTTGTGCAACACCTCTGGGACCTGCTCTGCTCCAGGGAACACTGATGATAAAGAGGAAAAACAACTGGACAATGCTGTGAGATTTGAGCCAGCAGGATCCCCCAGCTGGTCACCAGGGAGTCACACTGCTGGGGCAGGGCTGCTCACCTGTCTGGTTGTAATGCATCCAGTTGAGGATGACTTCTGGGGCTCTGTACCACCGTGTGACCACGTAGCCAGTCATCTCAGCATCAGCCTGTCTGGCCAAGCCAAAATCCAAGATCTGCAGTGCCAAGGGAAGAATAAGGAGAAGGAAGGGCAGGAGAGAAAAGAGAAATCCTATGGGCAAGTAAGACTCTACTTCTAAGAGAAAATGGAGTAGCTCCAATCAGATAGTAACAAAGTTCCAACTACACCACAGATACCCATGGGATGGTTCAGAGAATTAATATGTCTTAATTCCACTGCAAACTGCAAGCCAGCTGCAAACCCCATTGTCATGAGAAGACCCTGCTGAAAGGATCAGTGCTTTGTGCTCCCTGGAAGGTCACTGCCTTTCTTGAAGCTTAAGTTTTGAGTCAAATGTGCTTTACTGGAGTTGGTCTGTGACCTGGTGGTGAAGGCATGCTCCCAGGTCACCACAACTCACCCTTTCCTATAAGAACACCTTGCAGGTGACACAGCATGGCCTCTCCCTCAATGCTGAAGATGAGCAAGCTTGACCCAACCTTTATGGGCAGCAGAGCCACTCCCTGAAATATACATTACAGAAAATGCATGCTAGAGCACCACACCAGCCAGCAGCAAGCAAACCCTGCAGAGCAACCCTGAAAATGACTTTGTCTGGAATCACAGCCACAATGTCCATGAGGGCAACTGCAGCTGAATCCAGTTACCCTTCAGGGATCATTCATCTGCTGCAAGTGTTGCTCAGCAGTGCTGAATTTCTCTAGGAAGTCATTACCGACTGCCATCCCTGAGGATTACAGTGACAGAAGGCTCATTTGAAGTCCTGTGTCCTGATTCAGCAAGTGACATCAGCAGGGGAGTATTTCCCACTGCTGCAGCCGCCAAGGAACACAATGCCTGGAATGGAGGCTTGGGAGGAAAGAGGAAACATGACAGTGCCAATTTCCTGCTGGCAGAGCAGTTCCTCCACGAGCTGATGTGCTGCAAAGTGTTGCTTTGCCACCTACCTTCAGCTGGCAGTCTTCATTCACAGCCAGGTTACTTGGCTTCAGGTCCTACAGCAGACAGGAGCAGAAAAATGGGATGTTTCAAGTTGCAATACATCAACACAACTCTCAGTTGAACCTCTCTTGCCTTTGATGTGGTCCCCTAACACCCCAGGTTCAGTATCAATTTAGCAAATGACTGAATAAACCATGTGCAGCTTTAGATTACTATTTGATTCTTTTCTGAAACAGTTTTCATTCAAAAAGCATCATAAAATGCTTCCCAGCTCATCAGAAAATGCAGCATTTTCTCAAAATGCTGCACAAATTAGCAAATCCAAACATGCATAGGGTGTAGGATGGAAAAGAGAGCAGACAGGATGGAAAACTAGAGCAGACAATGCTATTAGTGAAATGATGGATAGGAACTTATTAACTTTAGGTCTATGCTGTGTTTCTCAGACAAAAATCAGAATAAGAGCACACATGAACTTACCCTGTGGACGATGCCAGCTGAGTGAATATACTGCAATAAAAAGAGGAGCCACAATGTGATCACCAGCAGACAACATTTTCTGTTCTCCAGCAGAGAAACGAGAGCTACAAACAAGAACTTGCTGAAAACAACCCTCTGCAGCCTTCTACAGGTCCCTGGTCCCTAGGGCAGCAATTTGAAAAGAAATCTCTGCCCCAAATTACTGACAGTATTTACAATGCTATCGCCAGGCTAAAGAAGATGCATGGAGCAGAAGAGGAGGGATGAAGCAATCGTTCCTTAGAGCAAGTACAACAGCAGCTTCAGACTATCAAAGTCATCAAGGTTACAGCAGATGACAGGAGAACATGGTTATTTTGGGTGTTCAAAAAAATAATCTCAGCCCAAAAACATAAAATTGCTAAAACTGACTACAGGGTTTTTAGCACACCAGTCAAACCTTCTGTGTGTTCTACCCCCCTTTATTTAAACTCAAGGTAGCAGTGACCTGGGGGAGGTGTGGTTTAGGTGAAGCCATTGATGCCTGTCAGCCACTGCTGTGACTCCAGGGGAAGGATGTGAGAGGACAGCTGGAAAGCTCTGTCTCTACATCCCAGAGTTTGCAGTGATTGCTTTCAGCTCCCTCAAAGCCACTTACAGAAACATATTCCTTCCTGATGCTCCTGAATAAAAAATCATTCTCCCCTGAGAACCTCTGGGACAGGTTCAGAGAAGCTCCTGCTGCTGCCAGTTCTCCCTCTCTGTGCAGAGTTTTGCTGAGGGTTTGGGCAAGGCAAAGAGAGAAGCAAGTGCTGCCGTGGAAAAACCATCCCAAGGCCTGTGGCTGCTGATTACTTTGATACCCAACTGACTGATGTAAGCAAATACTCATTTTATTGATGTGTGCTGGAACAGGAATGGTTCAACAGCCAATACCTGTTCTGAGGGGATGCCATGAACTCCCCACATCCTCCTGTACAGCATTTGGAGGGGAGTTTAGTTCGGGTCAACCCAGAGGTGACACACAGAGGAGACAGGGAGTCACTAAACTCCTCCAGACCCACCTACCTTCAGCCCTTTCAGCATTTGGTAGACCAGGTACTGGATCTTTTCGTCACTGAATTCATGTCCCATGATCTTTTGTAAATCTGTCCGCATGTATGGCATCACCAGGTAGCTAAAAGGCAGTAAGACAAGGCCCTGAGTCTGGAAGAAAAATGCAGGGGGACCAGGCTAGCCTTGTTCTCATTTGGTTTGGTTTTTCTGGCTGTGTAAGTCGCCGTAAGGAAGATGAGTTGTTGTGACAGTGTTCCTGGCTAACTAGCACATCTTGCAGAGAAGCTGGAATTTCAACCTGTTCTGAAAATTGCTCTTTCTCCTCCCCTGAAATCAGATATCTGATGTCAAGTAAGGACAAGGATCTTTAGGATCCTGAATTAGTTTAGACCTCAAGTGAAGTTCAGTTCTGGACAGCCTTTCACCACCCAGGAGATGAAACATCTTACACAGCAAAGCAGCTGCATTGGCTCCCAAACTTGTTACTGTAATGTTCTCCAGCCCTGCCTCAGACACCATCCAGCTTTCTTCAGTACCTGTCTGCTGAGGCTGCTAATTAATTGATGGTCTTCCTGCAGGAACTGCTCTGAGAACCTTCAAACGCTGTTCCTGCAGGCTGCTGACACTCAGCCATCAGCCAAACCCCAAACCCAGGCACACTGCTCATCTGCAGTGATGGGGAAAGGAAAAGGACTTGTCCAACCTGACCATGAACGTGGAGGGTAAACGCCAAAAAAATTAATTGAGAAGAGCCAGAATTGAGAGGAAAAGAAGGACAGATCTTTCAAATTCTAAATTTAACTGCCCTGAGGCCTGATGAGCAACACTTCTCCCATTCTGAGTGCAGCCCCTTAGCTCAGCAGTCACACAGTGCTAGCATGGATCACCCTGCCTGTGATGCAGCATGGAATGTAACACATCCTCATTGCACACCTTGGTCTGTGCATGCTGTGGTGTCCCAGCTGTGAGCAGGGCTGGGATCTGGTTACGTGTCCTGGGTGTGTCAGCCATGGGAGCTGATGTGTGCCCTTGGTTCTCTGCGTTATTTGGGGATGCCTGGATTCTGGCCCCTGGTCCCTTTGCACCTCAACCCTCTCTGTTACGCTGCTGCTGAGACACAGCTGTCTTGGAAAAGAGTTAAGTCTACACAGAGCAAACAACTCCAGACTTACAAGTCCTGGAACCCGTGGTAGGAAGCAGTGGAGGTGAAGACATCAAGCAGCCCAATGACCTGAGGAAGGAGAGAAGCCCACATTTCAGTCTGGGCACATGGCACTCATCAGCTCTCCACGGGTACATGCACATGGGTGACCACAGAGAATTCCATCTGAGGAAGCCAGGCACTCCTCACTGATGCTGCACAGATGTTTTCCCTCTTACTAATACCTGGGCTCACCCATTACACACCTGCTCCAGCCTGGGCACAGCACACAGGTCACAGGTAAACCCTGAGACCGCCTGCACATACCAAATGTCAATTAAAACACAGGTGATGCCACCAAAAAGGATTTGCTCCCAGGTGGCAAGGAAACACCCTTTGTGTCAGCAGGAAGAGCAGAAATGGGCACTCACATTCTCATGCTGCATGTGCTTCAACAGCATCAGCTCTCTGTAGGCTCTCTTGGCAAAGATCTCTGACTGGAAGGGGCGGCACAGCTTCTTGATGGCCACTTTCTCCCCGGTCTTCTTGTCGATGGCTGAACTGCAGCAGGCAAATAAAAAAACCATTCTGATGTCAGCAGCACGCTTTAACAGATTCTGCAACCCCACAGGTCATCTCCTGGAGAAGAGCTGATCCCTGTGCTCGCAGAAAGGCCCTTTGAGGAGCTCAGTGGAGCTCTGCACGCAGAGATGTTACCCTGTGTGGCTTTGGGCAGCAGGCCACAGCCTGTGCTCTTTGAGGGATGAGGTGGGACACCAAGAAAAGCTCGTTTTTATTCCCTTTAACCTACAGAGATGAGCTGGAGGTAAGAGAGCTGTGAGGAAAGGGAAGCACAAATAGTTAAAGGTCAGAATTACTTCTAATTCTGCCTTCTCCTTCCCTAAGGCGTGGAGATAAAGAAATAAAGATATGGAAATTTCTGCTTTGCCATCTGCTTGGAGGTTGTTGTATTTTAGGGCAGGCCAGCTGCCTTCACTGTATTCTGGAGCAAAGACAGTGGATGTCACATGTTGAAAATGCTGCTGCAATTAATCCTGCTGTGTTCAGAATCCTTGATTACCCATTTGCTTCCGTGTAAGAGCAGGTCTGGCTGAAAATGAGACTCCAAAGCTGATGAAAAGCTGGTACAGCAGCCATTGCTACAGACATGCTGTGTTATTCCTGCTGGCCACACTGGCTGCTTGCAGCTGGACACAGCAATCCTGTGACAGCTCCTCTTCCTCTGGAGGCTCCTTGCTCGGATTGCAGAGGAGGGAAGGGAGGCAGTGCTGGGTACAACCTTGCCATAATCACAGCCCAGAGCCGAGTCAGCCCCCAAAGCTCTCCCCAGCCCAGGTTTAGGGAACAGATGCAGTTTGGGGTGAGGCAGAGCTGTGTCCCTGCCTTGGCTGGCAGAGATCGGCAAGACCGGAGTTGGAGAGGTCAGAAGATTTTTCTTTCATAATTACACTCAGCTGGAAGTGCCAAATCACTACAGATTTTGGCAAATTAATAAGGGGTGCAAAAAGCCTTTGCTGTTTCTCCTGAGATATTTTCTCAGCTGCTCAAGGTGTAAAAGCCGCTGCTGCCTAACGCAGGAAATTTTCCCAGCAATCCCCAGCAGAGGACAGCAAATCCTAACTCCACATTTTCTGCCTCAGCTTTGTGCAGGAATCAGCATCGAGCTCTCCCTGCTCAGCTCTCTCCATTCAAAACCACCCCACACCTCCAGGCTGCTCCAACCCCCGCTCCTCGAGAGCTCCAGAGCAGCTGAGAGTTTTACAAGGACCAGTAAAGATTTCTTCTGATTTTTGGGGTGGGCAAGGAAACTTTGAAAGGATTTCTCTCTTCCTTTTTTTTTTTTTCCCTTTCTCTTTTCTTTTGTCCTGTCTTTATTTTTCTTCCTGATTTTCGCTGTGATAAAAATCAGAGAACGCTGTGCAAATATAAATTAAAGTCAAGTCTAATCTTGCCTGATTTTGCAGGACTTAAGAATCTAAGAAGCATAAACACATCTGGGCAGCCAAGTGGGTGCCTCTCTGTAAATTGGAAGCTGAGGGAAAAGGACAAAACCTGGGTTTCAGGATTAGTGCCAGTGACAGGCCAGACTTTGCCCGACACCTATGAAAAAAACGGACACACCTTTTTTATTATTTTTAGCTCAGCACGTTATGAAATAAAGGCTCTCTTCAGATACTATCAATGGGCTATTTAATATTTAACCTTTCCGAGCTGCCCATCTCTGGTTTGTCAGTGTAAACCCAGCAATGTCTGACTTGTGCTTGCTCTTGCTTCAGGCACCTTTGCCTGGCTGAATAATTAACAGCAGCTCCTGCTGCTCTCTTGTAGGCTGGGGTTTATCATCAGCCATGAAGGAAGTCCCAGTCTGTTACTGACCCTGCTTTACAGTAACTTCTACCCACTTTATGATTTCAAACTGAACACAGTATCAGGGTGAGGGTTGTATTGTCCAGCTGTTTCCTCCAGGGCTGAGCAGCAAGGACAACCCGCTCCAGCTCCCACCTCTGTAATCACCGCCAAATCTCCTCCAGACACCCAGGAATCCCCCCGCCTCCTGACCCCAGGGCCGAGGTGATGCTCGGCTGCCCTGCCCTGGTCCCCTCTCTGCCCACCCGGGCTGACCAAAGGGGGAAATATATTTTTCAAGCGAGCGAATCTCCCTCCAGCCGTGCTCTGGAGCAGGAGACAACCTGCCCCCATCACACATGCAAATGTCTTTCCTTAATGGAGGGGTACAGCCAAGCACCTCCTCGTTTCCCCCCCGGCACGGGAACTTCAAACTCCCCCAGCCCGCCCCGCGCTGCCGCGGGCGCTGCCAGCAGGACCCCACTCACCAGACGGAGCCGTAGGCCCCGGACCCCAGCGGGTGGAGGGATGAGTATCTCCTGGGCAGCTCCCAGAGCGTGTTGTTCACCTCCTGTCTGTAAAAGCCTCTTCTCCTTGCGATGTTCATCGCCCGACGGGTGCGGGACAGCCACCCCCCCAGAGTAGTGGAGTACGGGAGGGCTTCCGGGCTGACAGCGGCACAGGGAGGCTTCCTGCGCTGGTAAAAAAAGGCTCTAGCAAGTTTCCTTCTCTGTTTTCAGCTGTTAGGAGCGTGAAGGGACATGTCTTTGGGCCCTCCTCCCTCCGCCTCCACATTGGCAGAGGTGAGGCATCAGGTTTCCTGACACGCCTCGGTGTTGTACAGGTGCCTCTGGGCTGTGCTGCAGCAGGAGCAGCCGGCCCCGCTCGGGCACGCCTCTGGCAGCCCCTGTCATCCACAGCTCCCGCTCTGCTGCTCCATCAGCCGAGAAATATCCTCACGGGGCTCGGACAGAGGCTCCTGAGATCCCTCCTCCAAACAAAGGGGATGAGTAAGGACTCGTCGAGCCGGGGAATCCGAGGGACAAACCACAGCATCGCGTCAGACACGATGTCAGAAATGTCAGGGACATCCTTTTGTCAAAGCGCATGGACAGGTCCAGGCTCGTGACAAAGGACACCGAGGGGTCACATCGACGGTGATTTTCTCCCAAGCCCGACTTCCCAGCAGCGTGGGGAGGTGCTGAAAGCAGGCCGAGGGTCTCTAAGTGCGTGCTGCGAGGGTTTTTAGGAGCAGCTGTGAGACGGCAACAGCCCCAGGACGGTTTGTGCCCCAGGCCCTGCTGGGTGCGGTTTCATCTCCTGCAGCAGCTCTCACCCCTTCCCGGCTCTTCCTGGACAAGACAAAGCCGGTGCTGAGTGCTGTGCCTGTGACCAGCCAGCCCACGAGAAGCACCTTTCCTGGGAAGCAGAGAGCACCTCAGCATTTCCCTCTCAGGTGGGGCTCCCACACAGGAGGTGCATCCTCCCCACTCCCCAAAGGAAGTGACTAAGCCGAGCCTTACCAAGCCAGCCTAGCTGCTTGCAGCGTTCTACCCCAGCAGCCCTCCACCCTGCCCAGAGCCTCTGCTCCTTCCATGCAGGTCACCTGCGAAGGTGTCCCTACAGGAAAAGCACAATCAGGGGGGCAGGAGAAATTCACAGTGTGCCTGCTTTACGTGCAACCACGGCACACTGGCCCTTGTGTTCTTATGCAACCCCAGGAAAGCCTGGAGCTCATCAATACAAAACAGGGACAAGGCACAAGGGCAGGGTCTGTGTACATCAGCCCTGGCTGCTGCAGCAGAGCCCGGAAATAATCCACGGCTTGTCTGGGTCTATAAATACACCTGTGAGCAAGAGGTGGCCCAGCAGAAGCTCCTGCTCCTTAAGCAAACATGTAACTGCTGGGTTATTTGATGAACACAACCCTTGCTCAGCTGCTGGGGCACACGAGGCAATCAGTGCCCAATTAGGGAGTCCTGAATAGCTGGGGCATGTCTGGGCTGTACTGAGATGAGTTCACTTCAGTGACCAAATCAAACAGGAAACTTCAGAGTCGTGGAAATCTTTAGGCTGGAAAAGACTTTCAAGGTCAAGTCTAACTGTGAGCCCAACATTGCTAAGTCCACAAAAAAAAAAAAAAAAAAAAAAAGTGGTGGGATGACCCAAAAATCCTTCTCCAGGCACTCTCTAGAGGGCAGCTGGGGGTGACAATCAGGGTTACAATTTTGACCATGCTTCCCTTCTAGTAATAAACATTTCACCATGGGCCTACCCAAACTCCCAGCATGTCATTCCCACCTGGGCTGGCCCCATCACCAACTGGAGCACAGTTGGACAATAATTTACAAGAGTTGCACACTGACTGTTAAGCTTCATGAGTTAAGTAATTTGATTTTATAGATGTAGCTTATTTTTTCCCCCAGTTTCAGTTCTCTGATTCTAGATATTTTTTTTTTTTTGCTGATCAGGATATTGTAACAGCACATTCTGGACTTGTAAGTCTTGGGGATTTTTTTTTTTTTCTCCAAGAAAACAACATGACTGGTCCTGTTTAGGCTTTTTCTCCCCATGTCCTCAAGCTAGCAGACAGCTGAGAGAACACCCCCAGCACTGCTCTTTATCTTTCCTCAAATCAGCTGCTGTGGGAATGGGGATCAGAATCCAACAAGGCCCTTGGTTCTCCAGAGCCCAGAATTTCAGTGATTGTGAGTTATGTGTGAAGAACAGCTCTGGTCAACCCAAGTTCTTCTGAGGGAGTGACACTGATACACAAGAGAAGCTGGAAAAGTTCCACTGTGGTGATCCTTCCACCACCAATTAGATGGCAGCTGAAGAGGAATAAAGAAATCACTTTTAAATAGCAAAGAAGCAGAACCCAGTCCTAGTGAGGGAGGGTGCCAGACCCAGGGAAGCAGCAGGACTCTGCTCTGTTCGTGCTGAATTAGTGCTGCCCTGCACTGAACAGAAAATAACAGCTTGGAGTGGGGAGAGGGGGGGTTCTGTGTCCAGTACTCATGGTCTAACACAAGTTATTTTTGTAGCAAAGAATTCACTTGGGACAAACATGGACAAGAAGCCCCATGGCAGCAGAGTCAGCCACCAAGGCATGGCCTTGTCCCCTCCCAGCCATCACACCCAGGATTCCCCACAGCACAGCAGAGAAATCCACACCATGCTAAAACCCAACACTTCAGTGCAAGAGCTTTCCAAAATACCAGCAGTGCAGTAAATCTGAAAAATAGATTTTATTTTTTAACCAGTGGTATTGTGACATCTTATCTGGCATAACCAATTACAGCAAAAATCCATGGATAGAAACAAAATAGCAGATCTCTGCTTTTGGGTGCAGCCTCCTGCCCAGGCAGCTGAGCACAGCAGGGCCCTGGCAGCAGGGAGTTTGTGCCCCAGGGGCTCCCTCAGAGGACAGACTCCAATGAACCATTCCCACTCACACACACACAGACACACCCACACACACAACACCGAGAGGTTTTTAAAAATCTTGAGCAATATTTCCGCATGAAATCACACTGTAGCATCTACACAGAAAACGGCTGATAAAAATAATCTTGCTGTAGGTTTACATAGTCTATCTATCTACATTTTCATTTGAACACCCAGACTGCTAGCCCAGCAGAAAAAAGGGAGGGTTTTTGTCTTGATTTCGTTGGGCTGTGGAGAGTTTTATCCTAGAGCACAACAGAGCTGCTCTCTTCATCTCAGCCCAGACCTTTATTGAACATTTGGCCTGAAGAGATTGCTGGGAAGTAGCCTGGGAAGAATCAATGGCTTTGTCATCCACGTCCCATCCCTTTGTGCTGCCTCTTCAAAAATGGGGCAAAAACACTACAAAAACACTCCCTGCCCCACAGGTAACAAGAATACAAAATACTGCAAAAGCCTTTCTCCTCACGTACACGGGTACATTGCCCACACAGGATGCCTGCAACAAATTAAAAAGTCTAAAACTGTTTCCTCCAGAAGCCCTAAAATTGGGCTTCCTGAGCTCCCCAGCTACAGATGGAGCACACAAACATGCTGAGAAACCTCCCCCTCCTGCCAGTCTCTAACTCTGGGCACTTCACTCATGCAGAGTCCTGGAAAATACAAAATATTTGAACCATGTTTGTATTCAAACATACTCCCTTCTCATGTTTCCTCGGGCAGAGATCAACCTGCTAAGAAATAGCCAAGAAGCTCTTATGTGAGAGGATAAAAAAAAAAAACCTTCTAGCAAATGTTAGTTTTATGTATATAAATATCTGTATTTATAGATATAGACAGTGAAAGGGTGATTGTGTGTTTATGCATGCTTATTTCTTTGCTTTGGATTCCAATACTTCTTAAAAAAAAAAAAAATCTTTCCAGGAAATAACTTAAGTTCTGGCACAAGATACTATAGTCATTTCTTTAAAGGACATTTTTTACACTTGATCTCACAAGAACCCTTTCAGCCCAAGCTCTCCTCCTGTGCAGGGAGAAGGTCAGAACAAAGAAAAAGGTGCATGTTTCTCTGTGGCTGGACATGACACACGACATCCCTCCCTTGTTGAAGCCTCTAGGATGGCAGGTATTTCACAAGGAGCTGCAGCACAGGAGGAAGGGTGCTGTGATTTCATGGCACTGCCTGAGGTACTCAGTAAACATTTCACTGATGATTGAACTGCCCCCAGTGCCATCCCCAAAAAGTTAAGGACAAAAACCAAGCAGCTCTACATGCACATACAGCTACAACATGCAAAAACACACCACCTTGTAGGGAACAGAATACACGAACGTGTGGCTAGCAAGGATCTTCCCCAACCTCTGGCTCCTGGGAGATAATGCTGAGAAGCCTCACAACAAGAGGAAGAGAGAAAAAAACAGGAACACCCAATCCAGGGGTTGAAGTTGTTGCCTCAAAGTTACTTCCCAATTACATTGAGTTCATGCCTGGCTACCTGGGAGCCTTCACCCTCAAGAACAGTGGGTCAGATTTCCACCCCAGACTTCCTTTTCCCCTCTCTCCCCATTCATTTAAGGCACAAACATATTTACAGTTTCAAACAACATCTTTTTGTGTTCCAAGAATCAGACACTGGAAGGCCTCTACGCTCTGCTGTACCAGGAAGATCTGGATGTAAATCAGACACCTGGCAGTGAACATGAACATCCCTCAACCCCACCTCCAGTCCTGAAGAAAACAGAGAGGACTCTCTAAGCCTCTAAACCAACTTTCATCCTTTTTGAGGTTATTCAGTTGTAGGAGAATTGATAAATGGCAATGATTGCAACCCAACCTTTAACTGTCACCTTGCCCACCTCACCCCAGCAGTGCAGACTGGTGGTGCACTGTTAACTCTGGAAGAACTAAGTGCAGTCAGAAGAGGTCTCCAGAGGCTTGCCCCAGGCTGTACACAGAATACAAGAGCATGCAGCATGTTTACACAGACTCAGCTTCCTTCCCTCCCCCCCTCCCTCCCCAGTTCAACACACACAAAACCCCTCCACTAAGGAGAATATTGTTGTGATGAGGCACTTGAACGATAATTGGAGAGTCCCTATGAAAAGGCCTTCCCTTCACAGTGAAGTGGGACAAACAGAAGAGAGCAGTTTCTCAGGACTCCATCTCCTCTTGGTCAAGCGGGGGTGGCACGAAGCTGATTACTTCATCATAAGTCAGGCCTGGGGGAGAAGTGGGACAGAAACTTAGCAGCAGGACTATGACAGCACTACCAGACACAGCCTCATGCAAGAAAAACCCTCAACTATGTTCTAAAACTATTTGAAACAAAAGGTATTGTTTAATTAAGATAAAAAAGAATGGTTACTCTGCTCTCAGAGACCAACATACACAATAAAAGATACTTCCAGAACATTGAGGAGATGTAAATTTGAAAACAAAGATATGTTAATGTGCTCCTAGCAGTAATTAGTTACCAGGGACTATGCTAAATATGTGCACAGCACGTGGTAGATTCACTTTGTGTAATGACAGGATCTACAGGATGCCCACGTTCTTATCACTTTCTTCTGTGCCTCTAACCATGGCTGAGCTGGACCTCAGGTCATGGGATGGAGAGGAGAAGACTGAGGGGACTCATCAAGGTGTAAGAGGGCCAGCTCCAATCTCTGCTCTGTGTGAGCAGGGACAGGAGCCAGGAATGGAGCAGTGTCAGGAGGGTTGGGTTGGAGATCAGGCAAAGTTTCTTCCCTCAGAAGGTGCTGGGCACTGCCCAAGCTCCCCAGGGAATGGGCACGGCCCCAAGGCTGCCAGAGCTCCAGGAGATCTTGGACAATGCTCCCAGGGATGCACAAGGTGGGATTCTGGGGCTGTGCAGGGCCAGGAGTTGGATTCCACGATCCCTGTGGGGATCCCTCCCAACTCAAGGACACGCTCCACAACTCCTACAACTACAAGGGAAGCCGATTGTCTCTCACTCCCCTCCCCCAGACTCACTTTTCCATTCTTCAATCTCAAGTTCTCTGCTTTCAAAGGACTGGTCATAGGGGTCTGCCACGGGTTCATCATCGGGGTCGTGGTACTGGGCAAAGTAGGCGTGGGCCAGCGCCTCTGCGGCCGTGATGCGTTTGTCCGTGTCCAGGACCAGCATCTTCTCCAGCAAGTCCACAGCTGCAAGAGCACCAGACAGAGAGGATTTCCCACGTGAACTGTGTGATTCTACTCTGAAATGTAAAGCTCCTAAAAGCCCAATGTAGATGAGGAATCTGAAGTTGCTCAGGACCCCACCCATCATCCATCATTTTCTTCCTCTTACACCCTTGGCCCATAAACGTCCTTCATAAACATAACTCTGGTCTGCACTACTCCTGCAGCCAGAACAAAGCCTTGGGAATCTTTGTGTCCCAGGACATGCTAGCTTCAGTTTCAGGAAAATTTAATGAACAGGTCTTACCCAGGGGATTGGCACCAATAAACACGTTTTCAAAGTTCATTTTTGGCATGTAAGACAAAGACTGGATGTAGTTTCTTGCCTGTGGAAATAAATGCTCTGTTGAAGTATCAGACAATATCCAGCCAGCAAGACCAAGTACTTTTCAACCATCCTGAAGCACTGGTTATTATGGTCTGTCTCCTTGCTTGCTCTGACACTTACTAAGCACATCAGCATTGTCCTGTCCCAGCTATGGCACTCAAGTAGAGGAAGAGCTGACATTACTTGTGGTAAAGTAAGACTGAAAAGCAGAGAGGTGCAGGAAGAGCTGACTCCCTGGTGTCCCAGCAAGGCTGGGTGCAGCCTGCTGTCCTTTGCTGAGCTGCACAACACAGCACACAATGCAAAACCAACTCACAGCCACCAGGCTCTCCTGAGCCTCACACGTCTGCTTGAGCACGCACCGTCCAAATCTCACATCTTCATTTTAGTACAAAAATCTTGCAGAAGAGCAGGTAGTTAATTGCCCACCCCATGCCACATGCAAGCATTTAATTCACACTCTGAGTGAAGCCCTGCCCTGCAAACCCCTTTCCTCTGCTCAGATCTCACCTCGTGGCTGGGCATCCTGTTAATGAGATATGCAGGGGGCGTTCCCGTCAGACGCATGATCTGCTGAAGCTGGTTAATATCTTAAATGCCTCGTCAAGGGCTTTGTTAAAAACAGTGCAAAAACCATTTCAAACAGAAAACAGTTGCATACAAAAGCATCTCTTCTGCAAACCACAAGGCAAAAGCCATACAGGCAGGGTCCACTGATTTTTTTTTTTTTTTCAACTACCTGTGAAATGTTCAGCAATTACACGAGTGAACACTTAAAGCAATGGAGAATCACTGCTCAGTTGGTAGCTGCCAGTACAGAAAGGATTTCTGTCCAATGGAAGTAGCATTACACACCAACAAGGTTGTGTTCACACTTCCCAGCAGTTTTAGAGCCACCAGAGTAGATGTTTCCTTTGGCTGAGGCTACTCCACAATATTTTCCCTGTGCTGTGCAGCTACACGCAGCTTCAGGAAAAGGAACAAAAATTAAAACAGAAACAAAAACTGTACCCTCTGCACTGGTTACCAGCTTTTTTTTTTTTTTTTTCTCTTGGTGCATAGAAAGTGCTTCAGTTTCTTGTGGTGCAAAGTGAAACTGGCTCACAACTGACACCTTCTGAACAGCTTTGAGTGCCCTTTGATGTGGGCTGGGTGACCCAAGGCATTAAATGCAAAATTAGCAAAACATTAGCATTGCATAAAACAGAGTTAGCAGGTATCAGTGAACAGGGAAAGTGAGAGTAAGTAAAGTAATGCAGCAGAAACCCAGAATTTGTTATAGTGACACATGCAAAACCATCAAACACTTAAAGAGTTTTGCTTTCCCCATACAATGGAAAAGAAGCAGAAACAGTATTTTGCTGCTCTTTTTTAAAAACAGACTTGTTTCAGACCCGGATAAGAGCAATTATTATTTACATTGTGCAATACTGTTTAAAAAAAGACCCATTTCAACTTACACACACAAATTAATCTTCTGCTTAATTTAGTCAACCTTCTATCTTAGGTCTCTTGCTAATCCCCTGTACTTCAAATACCAGAGTAGCCTTAAGGTCAGTTCACAGGGCAAATCAAATTAATCTGGGTTATTCAGCTCTAACCTCTCCAAAGGTGGAACATCCCAGGGTTTTTACACTGGTGGGATATTCAGCAAGCTGACTAATTTATCCCAATTTGCACTGCACATCCCTTCAGCAGGTGTTACTCAAGGTTAATCTCACATTTGTATTTACAGTCACTGTTACAACAACATTAAGCTGCAGCACAGCATAATCTTCTCACCACTTTCCACAGCTCTGATCCTCTGCTGCACCTCACAAACAGCAGTGACCTCAGTGCTCACTGTGCATTCACCTGCTAATCCCTGGCTCTGATTTATTCACTCCACCTTCAGCAGCAGGTAGAAGAATTAAAGGCCATTTCACACTGTCTTTGCACAAATTCACAATTCGAGATTACTACAGCAAAGCAAGTGGCTGCAAATAGAGGTCACCCTCCCAAAGTGGACTGCAGGAAGCCTTTTTGCTGCTCCCTGGAACAGCAAAAGAAGGTGCTGTTTCTCCCTGCTACAGAAAGGCACCTAAAAAGGCATTTTCTGCTACAAAACCAAAGATAGGGCAGCAGCATTTCAGAAATTAATCCCACTACAGAAGGGACTGTGTGTGTTTAGAGGATAACACACCTGCTCCTATTTAGAAAGATCCCTGGGTATGCAATCTGGAGAAATAATTACTGAGACAAGCCTCAAGCTCTTAGCTGTGGAAAATACTTCCCCAGTTACACCTGATGATACAACAGATCACAAAGCATAAACCCACAAACTGAGAGAAAAGTCATGAAGCAGTAAAATGAGAATATGAAAGGATGAAATCATACCATGGGCAGAGGTAAGAGGAATAAAGATCAGATAGATACACAAAGCATAAGAACTTAAAGCCATCCAAGAGCAAAGAATTACAAAGGAAGAAAAATAACAGAAAATAAATCCCAACACATTCTACAGATAGACTACAGGAGAACAACACACAAACTCGGGACTTCTTAAAGGGCAGATATTACAATCAAAGTGTAAACTCACAGACTCTGAGGAGATTTTCTTCAAAAGCTCAGGCCCTGGGGTTCCAACGAGTCTCAAAATGAGCTTCAACTGATCAATATCTAATGATGGACCATAAAGGAAAATGCTGGGAGAAATCAAAATGAAAAGCGCAACACATCACCCTATTAATGTTGAAAATTAATTCCTGCCAAGGCCTTGACTGAAAAGCTATTTTAGGCAAACCACAATCATTCCTCTTGTTTACAACTGAATATAACTGAGCTCTCTCTGTATCAGACAGATTAAACATCATGTCTATAGATACCCCACATGCATTGAGCTGGGCACTGCATCCTGAACTATGTTGGAGCAGAAATTTTCTGCCCCACTGGCAAAGGCTGAATTTCCATGCTCCCTTCACCCCCTCAGGCCCCACACCAAGCTGCAGTTAGCAGGATTAGGTTGCATTAGTGACAGCTGAAGTCAAGCAGAAGGCTGGAAAGGCTAGGCACTCATATTAAGAAGAAAGTCAAGGCTCTTTGGGAACACTTTCCAAGCTCAGCCACTCCTAAAGCTCCAAAGGTAAGGAAATGATTGGACCCTGCTCGTCCCTGCAGCATCACTTCACCCATGGCCAGGGCAGCTGAGCTGCTGCAGCTGGCACAGGGTCCTGCACCTGGGGATCACCAGGGCAAGGGGATCAAAGCACCTGAACATCCCTTCTGCCCTCCAGGTCTGCTGGAGCAGCAGGGAGAAACAGAACAGGGGCTCAGGTTGAACACATCTCCCTGGAAAGCTCTCAGGATGGAACACTGCAGATGGAAAGATTGTTTCACCAGGAACTGAGGTCCCCACAGGCCACAGGTCAGCCTGAGCTGTCCCCCTTTAACAAGGCCTAGGTGACAAAACCCACAACTGAGGAGGGGAAAGGCCATCAAAGATGCTGTTTTATGCCTAAATCTCAAGACACTAAGCATCCTTTTCAAAGCCTTCAATGTTTAATCTCTCTTCCTCCTTGGATTATCCTCCACAGGGATTTCTGACTGTCTGTAATGTTTATATTTGCCTTTAAAATTATACCAGAGTAGTTACACAACGTTTTTTAGACAATCTTGTTTTCTGGGATCAATGCCTTCTTGATGGTTGAAGATACAGCTGCAGTTCCTTCTCAGAGTATCTTTTGAGTACTACAAGAACTTCAGAAACTGTCACTTCTTTAAAAAAAAAACCCTAGGAAACAACTCAGAATTCCTGTAATACTGGCAAACTCTGTATGAAAGAAATCACCAATGCTTTGCTGAAACCTTAATCTTGTGAGCTGAACTTTGGTCTAAAGTTTTAGCTATCAAATTAATTAAGAGCCCTGGAATTAGCACTTTGTCAGAACAGCTGAATTAATTTTTCACTTGTAAAGTTACTTGGCAAACTTCTAGCTACTCAAAATCTAAGAGTAAACCTAATAGCTAGTTGGATTTAGCACAGCTGAATTGCTAACTCTGAACAGTCAATGCTTAAAATGAGATCAGAATATCCACTGCTGTAGGAGAATTAGCAAAGTACACTCTACTAAGCACAACTGGCTCATTTAAATTAGATTTTCTTCAGAGCTATTTAAAACAGTCCTTATTTCTTCCACTTACTCTTGTGCAAGCAGCAGTTTGAAGTGCAAATTTTAGAGAGCTAACATGCTCAGTTTAAATATTTAAGTAATTTAAAGGCATTTAAAAGCCTGTGCACTGGTGTGCCAACAATATTGCTGCCCTGTTTGCTACTGGAAGATACTTCTCAGATAAACAAGAAAAAAAACCCCACAGAATATGGAACTGGCACTGCCAAAACCCAACCCTGCTTCTGGTTTTAGGCCTGCCACCTACAACCTGCTGAACTGCAGAATTCCTTAACTCCAGGGCCCATCACATCCCAGAGAAATGAGCCACAAGCAATTAAAGACAGGGAAGAGATTTAGTAAATACAAAGCAGAAGAAAAACACCACCACATGGGCATGGAGAAGGAAAGCACAGCATGCAAACCCCAAGTGCCCTCTTCAAGGTACTCCCAAGGACTGATGAGGGATTCCAAAATCCAGAAAATAACCTGCTACCACCACCAGCAGCAAATCTCACAAGATTGTAGGAGCTCATCCAGGCAAAGCAAAGTTCCAAGTAGCTGCCACCACAAGCAAGAACAAAGTGTATCAGAAGAATATGTAATTTCAGACTGGTTAGTTATCATGGAAGTCTCATCACACTGAATAAAAATAATACTAAAAACACTCCTCAGAGATTAACAGAACACAGTAAACTTAAAACATACAGAAAAAGCTAAACTAGCACAAGAAAAATCTAGATATTCTTATTTTTATTTTATACGATTTTGTGCAAGTCAAATATTCAAACAAAGTCAACTTTCCTACTTATTTGTATGAATCATTCACATTACAAGAGCTGTAAAACTTTAATATATCTGTTTAACAGAAGCTGATCTTGGCATCAGACAGATACAACAATACCAACAAGAAAGCCTCAGCTAAGCCTCCCATGCACAGAATATGTTGAGTTGGAAGGGACCCACAAGGATCAGAGTCCAATGCCTGAAGGATTCTGATTTCCATCACCTCATTTTTTAGTCTCTGACTTCTTTATCACAGTCTTGATCCCCCTCTCCACCTTCTGACAGAGATTTTACCAGTATTAGAAATCCATCTTTCATCCAAATGCTTCTACCCATAGATTACAATAGCAATAATTCAATTACCTCACATTCAGTTGTAAATTAGAAATATTTCAGCAATCCTGCAGAGCTAAGCCCAAATTAACCACAGGGTTTTTTTCTAAGAGCATCTCAATTCTTGCTTTAATTCAATGACAGCTGTGTTTAGAATCTCTATAGATTCAGATGTTTAAATCCATTCATTTATCAGAGGCATAATCATCACAGACAGCATTGAAGATCATAATTTCAGAGTCCAACTTTATTACTTACCTGATTAAATGAACTCACAGCTTACCTGTACTGAACAGATGCATCCCCAGGCTGTACAAAGAAACCTGTGAGGGACTGTAAATAACATCACAGCATTTCTGCCAAATCCTTGGTGAAAGGGTCCAACACTTCAAACAAGAGAACCATCTGAACAGGGGGATGATCATCCTGAGAAGCCATTACATATTCTGTCACTCTAATTTTGGAAATGTAAGGCTACACAGTCGAGAAAATTTACATCTTGAGACCAAAAAGCAAGAACTACTTCCAATTTTCAGTTGTCAAAACAGGAGCAGTTTCGAGCAGCACAAAGTCACTTTGCCTCCAAGTGCACAGGGAATTTTCTAGAGCTGCAGTGGATTTGGATATACCACATCCTTGGCTGCTGGACACAAGGCAAACATACCTTGAATTATTCATGTTAATATTAATTCCAAAGTCAGTAAGTCATCAATTGTACAGTGACACTACAGGAGGAACAAGGGCCTCTGCAAATCTGTGGGTACAATGAAATGAAGAGCCCAGAACTACCTAACAAGATCTAAACCTGGAAAACCCTTTCAACTCTCTCCTAAAATAATGCACATATCAAGTTCTCAAAGAGCCTTCCAAGACAGGAAGGAACTAGAACTGTTATCTTAATTCTGCTTGCTGTCTTCAGACATTAGCAAAACTGGAGTGAAAGCTGCCAGCCTGGGTCCCTTCCAATCCTTGGGTTCCATGCACAAACAAGATTCAGAACCAACCCTGCTCCCCTTTTAGTTTTAACCTCATGATCAAAAAGCACAATAAAGTGGGGAACCACACAGAAGCACTTGAAGAATTACAGCATTGCAAAGTTTTGTCTAAGATAGGAAGATGTTTTTCTTAAATCTAAGCAACTCAGAACAGAAAGAGCATTTAATTAAAAAGCATTACTGCCATTTGCAAAAGAAATTAGGCATTTAAAGTAAATCATCACAAGCATCTGCTGGGAGACATAAATTAGTGAAGTACCTTATTATGATAAAGCAAACAAATTAGATCCTAGAGGTAAAGTTCATTTAGCATTGCAGATGTCAGTGGCTTTAATTTACAGCCAAGAACAGAGTTGGAGAAAAAGCTTCTCAGACTTGGAAGAATCACCACTTTCAATTCATAACAACCACAAAGTAAATCAAAATCATGCAGCATTTCTTCCACATTGCAAATCCTATTTAAAATATTTTAATTGCAAGCATCAAGTTCTTTAAAATCTGAAGTGTCACTGTTGCTAGGGTTAAATAATGGCAACAGCTTAAAGGCTTTTGCTTTGTTTGACTGAACAATTCTTGGTATCTCAGTTTTTCTTAAAAGAAACAAACAAAAAAAAAATCTGTCCAAACCAACCTACACATGCTGAATCAACAGATAAAAATATACCAGCTTTTGTGTAATTCAGTTTCTGTCTCTGACAACAGAAAAATACAGCAGAGATGACTACACAGCACAGTACAACAAATCCAACAAATTTAGAGAGAAATGATGAGATGGAGTCAAGCAGAAGAGGAGAGGATGAAGTTAAAGCACACTTTAAAGGGAGGTGACACTGAAAGCTGGAATGAAAGCTTCTCCTCAGGAGGGAGTTTTGGAGCCCAGATGCTTTCTGAAGGTAAATTGAACAGAGGGCAGCAATTCCAACACCAGCTTTCCTTTCATCAAGTGCTAACATACCTGAATTAACTGACATAAATATCAACAAATTAACAAAAGTTATTAAAATGAACAAACTGGTTGAAATAACCAACTCTGGTAAAAGGTGGGCCAATGTAATTTTCTCTGGCAAATGAAAACCCAATTTCTAGGCAATGAAAAATCTTCCCAGCAGTACATTACACCTCGATCTTGTATGGCTGAACAAAAATTTTAAGTGCAACAATTTGCATCAAGTCTCACTTCCAATTTCTTGGGGAAAACATGACCAAATCTGACAAAGTCCTCTCCAATTTGCCCAAGTGTCCTACCCAGTCCACTTTGATGAGGCAAAAAAAAAAAAAATATATATTTTGGAAAGATCTTATTCAAGGTTGATTTTTCACATCAGTACAAGCACACTGTGAAAGAAGGTTCACAGTCTGTTTACATTCAAGCATGGAAATGGAACCTAAACATTTCTGAGCAATTTTAATGAGAACCTTGGCACTAAAGAATCTGCAAACCCACTGCTTTCACAGCCAGGATACCTCCAGGATAAAGAGAGGCCAGAAGGGAATCACATTTGCACAAAACCTGAAGCATGAGAGATTCTTGGCAGACATCCATGCAAGTATTAGCTAGAAACTCAACTAATAAATTTAAATAAACTTAAAGGAAAGTAACAGAAACAAACAGTATGTAAATCTAGTGATAACAATAGACAATAAAGAGGAACAGATGTGCAGCAAAATCAGGAACTCACCTCCTTGTACTGTGAGTAAAAGCAGCCATTAATTTAAAAACAAACAAAAGTCCGTAACTAAAACCAAAACTTCTTTTCTTGTCAATTATTTCAATTTCAAAAAATGAAATTACTTTTAAAGGATACGGTCAGTTCCAGGGAACAATGTTCTTCCAGTCAACAGTTCAGCCATAATGCATCCCACTGACCAAATATCAACTGAACAAAATAAAACAGAAAGCAAAGCATGATGCATAAAAATACAGTCTGAGCAGAACCATCCCATCCAACCAGTGCAAACAACTCCATCCTTCAACAGCCTCATGGCACTGAAGCAATCTCAAATACATTGCAAGCTAACTGATGCTGTTCTGTGTCATCTAAAATGAGTACAAATAACAGAATCCAAGATCAGGCAGCTCTTCTTCCAGGCTACAACATGACCTGAACACCAAAGAGCTACCTAAGTAGGATTCCTAGGAGGAATCTAAACCATCAAAGAGGAAGAAACCTGTCCAGGAGGACTCTGAGGAATGGATTTGTATGTGGCCTTACATAAATGCTACCCAAACAACCACCAGCTATTGCACTGACCATACAAGACAAGTCCAGACATGTGCAAGAGGGGGGGAAAAAAAGGTAAGGTACTGATATATGAAACTGGGGTAGCACATCATTTTCTTTGGTTCTCTCCTGTACAAGAACTATTCTCAGACTTTGATTTTCTTCTCTGCACCGCATCTGCAAGTATTGCTGGAGAGAAGGTACTGCAAACTGTCAGGAAGATAAATCCATGAAGAAGTGGCTAACAGTAGAGGAAAGGATGGGAGATTCATCCACTTTTTATCATTTCTTCACTACAGCTCCAGACATTCTCCTCAACCAGACACATTCCAGTCACTTATTTTTAAAACCACTCTGCTAGGAAAAGCAAGCCATAAGTGCTGACAATATTTTGCTGATTGCAAAAAGGTTCAAATTTAAAGAAGCCTGGTGAATGCTATCACAATGACTCTTAACTTCCATCTGACAAGACTTTGGTTCAAATACCAACTCTGAAGCACAATTACCAAGAGTGCCAACTTATGCAACCAAATGAAGGCAGAGCACGTGCAAGGAAAACCTCTTTTTTTCCTCCCCCCTCACAATTCAGAAACTTGACAGAACAGAGAATTCTTGTGCTGGCTAGAGGCATTACCTGTCTGGTTGTAGTGCATCCAGTTCAGCATGATCTCAGGAGCCCTGTACCACCGGGTGGCCACGTACCCGGTCATCTCATCATCCGTGTGCCGGGCCAGCCCGAAATCCAGGATCTACAAACACAAAACAACAACCAGGAAATCACTGAACTGGGGGGACAGGAGAGGTGGGAGAGCTGCAAAAACAGATTATGAAACCAAATTTCACAACCTGTGAAAAGGCACTAGGCTGGAACAGCGTAGGACTTGACAATCAGAATTATGTCTGGGTATCTCGTCTCCAAAACAAGTAAACACAAACTAAAGCTGTTAACTCTGCACTTTCATGATGATTCACGAAAAACACAGGACCAGATAAAAAAACCACATCCTTTCAGCTCTACAGCTGGGAAGCACATTATTACTTTTCTATGAAAGTATTTTCAAAAGGAATTGTTTTGACACTTAAGTTGCAAAGGACATCCACATGGCACGCACTCAAATCTCAGTCAAACAAATCAGATTTTTTTTAATTACATTACCTTTAGCTCACAGTCTTCATTAACAGCTAGGTTACTAGGTTTTAAATCCTAAAAAATTAAACATCAGCATTAACAGTGGGATATGCGTTGTTTTGGAAGTAGATAAAATTGTAAATGGAGATAAAAATACAGATTCTAACTAAGTGCAAATACTAACTTTGGATAAATTATTTTATCACAGAGTCAGAAATCTCTCCTGTGGTTCTCAGAGGTGTCACATATAACCAAAAATGCATAAAGGTGCTGCACATTCATATTTAACAGAAAAGTTAGATCTTGACAACCACTTCCCCTGTTCAATCTTTTTACTACTTAACCAAAATAATTCTCAGAGAATTTTCTCCTGGTTCTCTTGGTGTTACATTGTAAAAGCCTATGCTTAATTTTTTAACATATTGTTTCACTACAGGAAACAATCTTAGAATGAATACTCACCCTGTGTATTATGTCAGCTGAATGGATGTACTGTAAAATAAGATGACAAAATTTATGTAACAGTCCAAGCAGCCACCTCCTCATCTCTCCCCTAGAAAATACTGCCCTACCCCAGCCCACACAATTCAGATGCTCCAGTCTGTCTGCAGAAGGAACCAGCTCTGTGTCTGTGGGTTCCACCAGGTGGGTGTTCCAGTTTCCCTCTCCTCAGGAACACCCAGGAGTGCTGCCACCCGAGTGGAGCAACACAAGTAAACAAAACTGAAGAAATGGAAAATTCACAGCCACAGCAGACCAGAGGGCATCACAGTTCATCATTTTCCAAAGTCTGCCCATAGGAACACATAAAAATGAGAGGTAACCTTACTGATGCAGAGCTCCAGAGAGGCAGAAGTGAAATAACAACAATAAAATGTTATTCTACAATACTTTAGGGAAGTTACAGAAGCCCCTCTATGCACTCATCTGCATATCTGAGGATGTAACACTCACCAGGAACTTCCACCCTCCATGGTGAGCTGTCCCTGTTCAGGGAGGATAAGGACACTCACCTTCAGGCCCCGGAGGATCTGGTAAATGAGAAACTGCACGTGGTCATCAGTGAGCTTCTGGCATTTCACAATGTTGTTCAGGTCTGCTCCCATGAGATGTGTCACCAAGTAGCTGTGAACAAAAGCAAACACGTGGGCTATGAAGCAATCTCTTGAAGAGGATTAGGATAAAAATTCCCTATAAATCTCCAGTAGCAGAACTGACTGTCCCAAAGCACGTTGTTCAATGGAACACAGACCGTGGCACTTTAAATAATGTAGCAAATTAGTACAGTCAGTGATCCCAACAGCACTGGGCAGTAAACCACAGCAAGTGAACAATTCTGACAAGTCCAATAGCTTAGGATATACTCTAACTTTGAATTCAGGATTATTTGTGAGTGATGGCAGACAAATGAAAGAGACAAATATTTCTGTCATAACCTGGAAAGCATAAGGAGATGCAAAAGACATTTTGTTGCAATCTTCAGAGAAGTTACCTACACATCATTGAATTCTTCTAGTGATTTGGCAGGGGTGAACACGTCCAACAAGCCAATCACCTAAAAAGAAAACAGTGAAGAGAAAAGCTGTGAAATATATTTATAGCACACTGTGATACAGTTACTAAGATCCTTTGTGGCTCTGAAGTATTTATTCCAGTAGATGTTTCGTTTCCATCTGTTCAGTGTTGTGCTTTGTGCAAGCTAACGAGGCCTCCTGGAATTTGAAAACCTGATGCAGACACACGTGAGAGCTCTGCAGCTCCTTTTACTTGCTCAAATCATCAGGAATTAGATACAGGATATAAAAAACCACCTTATGTCCAAGCCCCTCAAACCACCACACCTTCCACGTTTGCTGGTGTGTTCTGTGCCAAACAAAACCAAATTTTTTGGTTTTTTTTCAAAATTGTGATCTGAATAGTCAAGACAGTAGCACTAATATGTCTGCCTGAACCAGCTCTGATCATCTCTGCATCTGTAGGATTTTTAAATCACAGCTTAGATAAAACTTCCCACAAATAAAAGAAGGTATGATGAACTGATAACATATATGGCTGTAAAAATGACTTAAGTTCCTTTTATTCCTTACTTTAAAGATACATAGGCTCTTTGCAATGCCAATCAAAAAATATTAACGACTCTCAGGCAGTTGTAGTCACAAATTAATTTTCATTGCTTAACCTTATTAGCTCTTTTCTGTGTGTGTGTGTCAATAGATAAATCAAAGCTTTCCTGTTTAAAGAATATCTCAGGTATGAGTGCCCCAAATCCTGAAGAACTTGCTAAATAGTAATTTTAAGATTACTCTAGAAAATATTAAGATTTTTTAAATACAAATTTGGTTATTGTGGGGGTTTTTGGGGCTGGTTTTGTTACTGTGCACAATATTCTACAGCACTAATACCTTGGACTACAGAAAGCTTCACATTTAGCATTAGGAAAAAAAAACCAAAAACAACATATGCCTCAAGGTATTTAAAAGCTATCCTGATGGATGCTCAGTCCAGCTTCAGAAAAGCATTTCATGCCCTCTCCCTGCACTCACATTTTCATGTTTCATGTGCTTGAGCAGCCGCAGTTCCCGGTAGGTCCTCTTGGCGTGGATGATGGACTGGAAGGGTCGGGACAGCTTCTTCACCGCCACTCGCAAACCAGTCTTGGTGTCAAAGGCAGAACTGCAACAAGGCAGCACCCAAATCCTTAAAATTCACTTTGCATGAATGACTTCAAACCCACACTCATTCTAGACACTGAGTTACAGGCTCCAATGGAAATGATTTCTAGGTATCCTGGTCTATAACCTGCACGCCACTCAAAATCCCCACATATTTACACAACTCTTGGTTTCTGCAGAAAGTGTTTAAAGTATGAGCCTTGTCCACACAGTAAAGGGAAATCTTGTAGGAAAAAAAAAAGATAAATGTTTACGACTTTGCTGCCTGAAGTGCTCTTAAACATAATTATAATTATGCACTAAAACTCTGGAGAGAAGAGTAGTTGAAAATGCTATCACTATTCCTAAACATACTTTCAAAACACCGCACTTGATCACAAAATGCTACGCTCAAAATACTGCTTTCATGGTTTAAATCCATACAAAAATCCAAGATTTGTGCCTAATAAAATCTGTTATGACTGATATTAATCATAACTGAAGCCGAAATGAAATTTCTTTGGTAAATCCCATGCAATCACCAAGAGTTCTGTTACACAAAAGAGCATGTGAATAAATGATACATAGGTGCACATTGTCCCTTTAGCAGAAACCTTGTACATACCATGTATTTTTTCTTAAGAGTCCATGAGAACTTATTTAATCCCACTCAGTAACTAAATATATACATACACACATGTATACATATATATAGTACAGCAAAATTATATTTTAAGTAATTTCTTATGCAATTTATAAAGCTCTGGTCTGTCCAAAAGGAAAGAGGAGAAAGAGAGGATAGGAAACACTTGACTAAAGACAAAAAAATAAGGGGAAAGTATGGAATGTAAAGAGTCATACAAGGACAATACTGGTTGATTTTCCTGCTTTATTTATGATTCAGGTGAACTCCTGATTCCATTTAAAAGTGAGTATGTGGTAGTTCTTGATAAACATCAAGCAACAAGGAATGCTACATATTTATACAGGTAAAGTGTGAGATATAAAGCTTAACAAACAAAGCTCAAAACCAATCACAAGAGCAGTCCTAGAATAAACCCACAATTGCATATGCAAACCACAACACCCACCCCACCATATGAGCTATCTGAAATAAATGCAGCTGTCATTTATTTTTAAAGCAACCATGAATAATTCACCTGTAAAAAAAGACTCCTTATCTCAAATCTGCCCAGTTTTCCAAGGAATTTGGTACACGAAGTTTTTGAGAAATAAAAAACCCCAACACCAGCACCCTTCTATGGGCAGTGACCCTTCCCCCAGGCCCTGGCAGGGAATGGAAAAAACTCTGTGCACAGTGGAAGAAGAGCATCTCCCTTTCTATAAAGGGCATCCACACAGTGGAAAGAGCTCTCTGGAAAACACACAGGAGGACACCAGGTCACAGGAGCAGCAACCTGCCAGGGCTGAATTACTCAAGCTGGATTACACTGGCTCAAAAAAAAAAAACCACCCTACATTAGCAACTTCCTCATGCAAGTTATCCTTTACACCTCAGCCTGGCAGACAAAAGAAGCCATCAAGCGCTCATTTTTTAATGTTGATTTTAAATTTTCAAGTTTTCACACATCACTAGGAAAAAAAAAACCCAATATTTAAGTAGCAACACTTCATGAAATTTAGAATTCAGGTTTTTTTTTTTTTTTTTTTTTGGCCTCAGGTAAAATTCACCATCTTGCAATTACACAAATAACCCTATTTCGGCCTGAAATGACATGTCAGCATTTCACTGATACATAAGGTGTTTTCTAGGACTTGGAGCAAAAATAAGAGTAGTCATCATAATTCAGCACACAGCTGAGTTAGTCACGGATCTTTATCAGCTTCCAGCCATTTCAGGTACACAATGCAGCAAATACTAGCAAGTCTTTCATCCTGCAAAGAAGAGGATCCCCTGCATCTCAAACCTCTACAGCTCCAGAGTCAAATTTATCTTTTACTTTCCAAGATTTTGAGATTTCAGAGCCACCAGACATAAGATATGCTATTTCAGGATTCAGATGAAATTCAATTCCACTTTTTGTTCTTAAATTATATTTTTGGGGTCATACCAAGCCACTGTGCTGTTGTAGCAGCTGAATAATCTCCAAGGGAATTGCAGACAGCAGTACTGGTTAAACAGCACAATACACAAACCCAGGAAAGAAAATTCTATATAATTGCACGTTCACAATCTAGACTTTAAGCCAGAGCACAGTTTGGTCGTATTTGAGGCCTCAAGACTATTTCCCTACAGATAAAATCATGCTGAGTAATTTTTTGCCAATACAGATAACTGGCTAATGGTTCCTGCAGAGCTACAGAACAGCTGTCAGCTGGAGAACATTTTAAAGAACACTAAGCTGCCTTTCATCACAGACTTAAAACAGCTGCATTACACTGATCATATTTCAGCTAAAGAAGCCCAATTAGGAAAAAAAATTGCACGATCCGCAGTTTTAAATCCCTTTTAAAACAAGATCAGCACACATTTAGAATTTATCACACTTCTTTTTAACCTCTTACATAGTACTGTGCTATGGCAAATGAACTGCATCCACCTCACCCTAAGTGAGCTAAAATTACATTTCTGATCTAACCTGAATTGAATCCAGAAGACAGGAGGTAGAAGAAAAAAATTATTTTAGAGAACGAATGCACTGACAGTAACATTTGAAGCAGTCTGAGGAACTAAAGCATGCACAAAGTTACTTATGAGCACAATTTATTTAAATGTTAGATAATCAGAATGTTCATTTTTGTGCAAAGGCTATTTTGCTAAATATATGCTGCTCATTGCTAGTGCCTTTGCAAATGCTCAAGCTAACTGAATCTCCTTTGTGCTACCACTGAAGTTAAATTATGCACTCCTAATCAGACAGAAAAACCACAATTAATACCTGACAGTTTATTATTGACTGCAGTCACTTCTGTACCTGCACTTCAGTCATCACCCTCCCAAACATATTATAAAAGTTGCAAATATCATTCTCCTGTGCTAGATTAGCTCTTACTTCTAAGAAAGCTGCAATAAAAATCTCCCTACAGGACAGATGTGCTCTCACTAATTTCCCTTCTTAATGTATCAATTCCCCTACAGTCCAAACTCCTTGCCAGCACTTCCAGAGCTCTGCTCACAGCTTTTCTGTGCCTGCCCTTCTCCTACTCAACTCCCCCTTCCTCACACATCTTCTGCCAATCCTTCCTGTGTGGCTGTTCCATCCCACTCAGTTTTACAGTTCTGTTCCTATCACTGCTCACAGATCTACCACACCTTGCTGGGGGAGCAGGCACCTGTTCCTCCGAGCATACACAGGATTTGGAGGCACTTGCACACTTTGGTAAGGGATTAGAAAAAAAAATCCATGGAGGAACTGTTTCTACAAAGGTGATATTTAGGGTTATTTCATTTCCTCTGGAGCCTAATGTTTGAAAATTTCTCAAATCTATAACGTTTCTCTGGGAATTCTTAGTATCCAAGGAATTCAGACTCGGTGTTAGTGCAACTGTGGGTTGAAATGGGAAGAAATCACAGATTTTGGAGGGCTGTATCACTTGACAGTCTACCAAAAAAATAAAAGCTAAAAAAAAAAACAAAGAGCTTAAAAAAAGGCTAAAAAATTTTTTATCCAAGATTTTCAGGAAGCAAAACTCTTGGCTGTTTAACCCTTTTCAAATTAATTAAGGCAATACAGACAGCTTGCAAAGCAATTAAACCAAGCCCCTTATTTTACAAAGGCATCAGTACAACAAAGAACAGCTGCTAAAAATGTAACAATTAAGTAAACTAAAAGTATACTGAATGTACTTCACAGCCTGCTAGAAATTGATGGCAAAAACTGTGAAAACACCATTTTGCTTAGCTCAGAGCTGGCTGAACTGATGCCAGGAGTCGAGACTTCCCTCCAGCACACCAAGAAATGAAGCAATCCTCCAACTGAAGTGTGAGTCACCAATCAATCCCATCTCTGTTCAGCAACTTCCCACTGCAAGATGTTGTATGGTCTAGGCCCCTCTCCTCCTTATGTGAAATATTACAAAATGCACCCATCAGGAACCCTTTTTTTTTTTTTTCAATGCAGACCTGGTTACAAAAGCATGCAAAAGACTGTGTTGTATAAATACACAAAATGATGCACGAATGAATGAAATAGCACTTCATACAACAGATGCCACAGCAATTGTGACTTAGGAAAAACCAATCTGAAGATGTGTGTAGATTTTTCTCAAAGTCTTGGAACTGAATCTCTATTTGTATCTCCAACACTTGCACATCTCAAAAAGTGGATCCTGAAAAAGACCTGGCCTGGCCATTTTGAACCTCATTCTTCCAACACTGCACATCATCCTTCAGAAAACACTGCAAGATCTGCTCTCACTTTCAGGAACGTGTTTGCAGAAAGCCTTTTCAGGCTGCCTGCAGAAAATGCCTCTCCCTCCATCCACTGACTCCTCAACAGCCAGGTTTGTGCATTAGGGAGTTCCAAGCCATACTCACAGCACATTCAAAGCAGCCTACAACAGCTCCACAGTCTAAGTGACTCATCTGGCAGCTTAATGCTTTCTTTTTATTCATTTTCCCCTCCACTTGCTGGAGATCCCTCTTTTTCAAATGCCTCATTTTGACAACTTAAACAACAGAGCATTTGATTACATTTGAATATATTAATGCAGTGAACACGCATGAAAATATATTTAACATTTTAAGGACTGTTAAAACACCATTATGTACTGTCCCAACAGAGATACACCAAACTCCAAATGAAACTAGGTAGCTTTGTACTGGAGAGAAAAAAAAATCTTTAAAGGGACAGAGAGCAGAACAAGTCCTTGCAGGAATACCCTAAATAATATGTATCACCACTTGTAGCTTAATAAACTTCCATAAATATGCAAAAATTTTTGTTGCTTTCTTGAATTTTTCAATTCTGACATACTTCCCATATCACTATATCTTTTCTGAGAACTATTTTTAGAAGAACATACAGGAAGCCATTAACATGGACTGCAAAAAGACTCAGTGCCACATGTCTGAAATTGCTTCCAATACAAAATTGTTTCACTTGGTCTGAACTAAGTTGCACAATCTTTAGAAGTTTTGACACAGCAAAACAGGAAATTCACGATGCAAACTCTTTAGTTACTGGTTTGAAAACAAACTTTGCAAGTATTATATGTACAGTGGAGAGTGTAGGGAGGGGGAAAAGAAAACAGGAGTGGGATATATGATGTAGGATCCAGCTTCAAATACAAAGTACAAGGAACGGAGCAAATTCATTTCCCATTACATTTCAAGAGTTGCATAACACTGTGACACTTATGGGGCATTTATCAGCTGTGTCAACAAGGTCCTTCTTTCACCAAATGAAACCTGTCTATTCCCTTCCAATCAAAATCATTCTATAACTATATTAAAAAAAAAAAATAAAACCAAAACAGCAACAACACACCTCAGCAACTATACTGGTTATTCCTGCTAGAAAACTGACCAGCCTGGTGTACATCTATAAAATGCAAACCTCTGCATACTTCGATCACAGCATTCTAAAAAATGCACGTTATTTAAGCTCAACTTACCAACAATTTTATAACAGGTTAAGAACAGCTGAGTATTTCATTAAAATTGTAGCACATGCAAAACAACTTATTTTCTTCAATAGCAGAATGCAGCATGTATCCCTCCTTATAATAAAATTGATATCCATAATGTAAATTTGCATACCGTGTTAATAAAAACATATGCATGCCTGCTCGAACACAACAGCAAAGCAGCTTTGTAATTACGAATCTGTATTTCAAAATTCTGCTCACACTTTGACAGCACCAAAGAGCACAGAAAAAAAACCAGAATGCTCATGTGGAAGATGTTTCTTAATCAAAGGAGGCAGTAATCTGTGAACACTTTACTAAATGACTGCTAAGGTCTAGAGGCAAACAGATTCAAGTGCTACCTTGTCTTTAAGCTTAAGCAAAGTATGCAGCTCCATTTATGTGTAATGATCCACCGCACTTCAGCAGAGAAGCTACAAATTAAGGAGGTATTGTATCTTACACACGTAGCCTGGTTTGCTCCTATTAGGTAAGCATTAAAAACTAAACCCTTCAACCTCTCTGTGTTTCTGCAGGTCTCATATCAGGACTTTACTCTCCCAGGGAGAGCATACTGCAGTAATTCTACAGCAATAAAGCGAGCCTTCCTGTGTTCATCTATTATTGCCAAGGAAACATCGGCGCTTGTAAATCCACTGTAACAAGTCAGGAATATAAAAACAGCCCTCACAGCATTCTCTCTACTTTTCGCCTATCAACAAGTTCCAGATAAAAATACAATTGCCTCACATATAATCTATCTTTCAGGTCCAGAAAGAATCTGGGACAAGAGCTGCCAAGCCCTCGGCTCTGCAAAGCTATGGAGGGGCTTACCAGGCTCCGTCCCTCTGCACTCCTCACCTACTGACTGCAAGAAATCACACTGAAATACGTCCATGAGATCATTCGGGGCGGTGGGGGGGGAGGCCGGGAACGACACATTATTATCTTCCCCTGCAAAAATGCTTCAGAGCCACCTGCCATGTGGTGCAATCCCCGACGCATTCCAAAGACGAGACTGCGGCTTCCCGGCAGCACCGCGCGTAAACCCGGGAAGAAAAAAAAAAAATGTCTCTTGCAGGAGGCTGGTGAAGAACTGGGGCACAGGAACCCCCCCCCGGGGAACAGACGAGCCCCGCTGGCCGCGGTGCCCACCGCGGGTCCCCGCAGGGCAGAGGGGGCCGCGGGGCGGGGCAGCGACCTAAGGCGACCTCCCCCGCACAGCCCCGTCCCCTCCCGACACTCACCAGACGGAGCCGTAGGCCCCGGAGCCGACCGGGGAGAGGTTCTGGTAGCGCTCGGGCACCTCCCATACCGTCTTGTTCAGCTCCTGCCGGTAGAACTTGGGCCGCTCCTGAGACATCTCGGTTGCGGAGCCCGCCCCGCCCGGCCCGGCGGGAGGGGGAGGCTCTGCCCGCGGCTGCAACAGCACCGCCGCCGCCACTACCTCCTTCTTCTCCTCCTCCTCCTCCTGCAGCAGTAGCGACTTCTTCCTTCCTTCCTTCTTTCGCTCCCTCCCCTCAGCGCTCCCGGGCGGGGGCAGCCCCCCAGCAGCGACGCCCCCGCCGCCGCCGCCGGCCCCTCACGCCCCGCCCCGCGCCGCCGCTTCCCCCCCTCCCACAGGCACGGGGGGGGCGAGGCCGAGCGCGGCCCTGTCACCGCCTTCTCCGGCCGCTCTCCCTCCCTCTCTTCCTCCCCGGGCTGTGCCACGAGGGGCGGGATGGCCCCGTAAGACGCGGCCGGTGGTCCTGCGGCCAGCGGCGAGCGAGGCGGGGGCGCCGGCGTGCGGGGCGGGGACACGCTGCCGCCGCAGGTGGGACGGCGCAGGCGACACCGCAGCCACCGCCTCCGCCCCTCACGCTCCGCCCCGAGCCGCACAGCCCGGGCGGCGCACCGCACCCCAACCCTGGCCTCGTACACCCCGCACAGCCCAGGAAGCTCCGGGCGCTGGCCGCGGGCAGCGGTCCCGCTGTCCCCGCACAGCCGGAGCGCGGTGCCCGCTCCCCGCGGGCGGCACAGCCCCGGTGCCTCCTCAGGGCCGCGCTCGCGAGAGCTCCGGGCCCCGGGCACAGATGCCCCAATATGGAGCCGGCGCGGCGGAGTCTCGCGAGAGCGGCGCTGAGGGCGGCGGGGTCGGGATCGCGCTGAGGGCGTCGAGCCTTCCCCTCAGCGAGCGCCTCGCTTCTCCTTGGGCTGTTCGAAAAGTTAAAAAAAAATAAAAATAATTAAAAAAATAAAAAAAAAAAATAAAAAAAAGGAAGAAAAACCTAGCTAGGGCAGCAGAGGGTGAGTAAAAGGCTGCCGGGGTGTATCCCAGCCCTTGTGCTCCTGAAGCCTTGCAAGCTGGTATGAATTGTTCCTGTAAACTTCCCGAGGATGTTTTGTTTCCCTTCCAAGGGTGTCAAGTCAGGGGCGTTGGGGAGAGAGCTAAGCTCGCGCTGCACAGATTTCCCAGTGCCCCTGATCGTTCTCTGTTTTTTGTTTGGTTTTTTTTTTTTTTTTGAGAATAATCGACTTCTCAAGACTTCTCAAAAGGCCTTGCAATATCAAAGACACAGATGTGTCTGCTTTCAAGTGCATGCATAAGTCTCAAGTCATTAAGTGCAGCAGGTTAAGCTAATTTGGGGGTGTAACCCATGGTGTCTTCGCCAGGTAGTAAGTACTGAATATCACAGCAAATAATTAATGTTAGAGATTTGTGTTGAAGGCCACTTAGCTTTAGATCTCAAGTTTTAGAAAGGTGAGTTTGTTAGCAGTACAGTGTGAGATAGACACACTCTGAATGGATTATGGAAGCTTGCTTTTAAAACATTGGGCTTCTCATATCAAAACCCCTTTTCCTACACAAAGTGGCACCCTGTCCTATGCTGCTGCAAGTCCTTGAAGCCCACAGGAGTAAACACATAAAAGTTACCACTGCTTGCACCTATAAAGTGAGTACTTCTTGGTGTGTTAGGGTTCTCAACACCTTTAATTCACAAACTCTTTTGCTTCCAGGTAGTTTTGCTTGTTGTATGACTTTGCCTGGAAAAGGGTGATTGTGCTCAAGGATGTCAGACACACCTCACTCTGTGGTTTTGGAGTGACTGGGGCATGTGTTTGTGTACAAGACAGTAAATATAATGCTGGACTCCCTGCTGTAGTATCAGAAGAAACAGGTCTCGGTGATCAGGGCTTTATTTCTTTGTTTTAGTTTGGTTTGAGTATGAATATCGCAGTTTTCTTTCTGAATCTTTTTGGATCCAGTCTGGACTCTCAATGGTTATGGCTTTGTCTGTTCTGCTGAGTCCTCCTATGAAAGTAAACACAATCTCTTATTCATCATTTATTTGGGCTTTGTTTCAGTGTATACTGAAACTTAAACTGTTGTTTTGAGACCGTGACAAGGCTTGAGGCTCCAGACTGAGCCACTGGGTGAGGTTCTCCAAGGTGTGGTGAGCTAATCTATCACTGCTGCTGCCAAAAGGGACAGGACCACAGAGGGAAAGGAGAGCAGGGGAGCCAGCCTTCTCTTTCTGGATAACCAGCTCTTCCATCACCTTAGCCATGTGTGATGCTGAAGCCTAAAACTATGGGTCTTGTCCAGCTTACACTGCTGTAAAGGAATTTTTTGGTGATAAATGCAGGCAAGCAGAGCTGTAGTTTGAGTTGCTGACGTTTTTTCTAGTTTTCAGACTTGTCAACAAGGTTACTTCCTGTGAGATCTTTTACATTGTGCAAAAGCCTTCTGTTCCACCACTGTCTTTTTATATCTTAAAAAATGTAAGAAGGACATTGGATGAAATTGGATGAAGTCAGAGGAGCCACTTGATGGTAAGGGTTGAATTGTGCATAATTTTGACATGTGATGTAGAGTTAAGAGTCTGTCCACCCAAAGTTACCTGATGCAACAAAATACATTCTGCTCAGAATTCAAAGGGAAATTTTTGTTAATATTATTGCAAACTTTATCATTGCACTCGATGTTTAATGATAAAATCTCTTTTATTTCTTCCTCCAGCTCACTGTTTAAGAAAAATGTCTGTCTTGCTTCCCCATGATCTTTTCCCTGTTTCTTTGCCACTTCCCTGTTTCATGAGTTTTCTCTGTTCTCCATTTTGTATCCACTTGTCAGCAGAGCCACCCTTGAGAGTGAAATTGTGGAGGGACACACATCTACAATGTTAATGTGAGTCCCCACAGTCGCTGTTCCCTGTTCAGAGATGCCAGAAACCTCACTTATATTTGGTTTTTAAATTAAAAAAAAAAAAAAAAATCACCAACATTGCCGGGGAATGAAAAGGGGGAAGAAGGACCACTGGGCTGTGGGGTTAGTCAGTTTAGCTACTGGAAATTCTGATTCAAACACATATATGAGAAATAAATCATGTAGGTCAAGTCCTGATTTAACCCACTTACTAAATAAATTAATACAGGAAACATTTGTCTGGGTTTGGGGAGGTGGGATAGGTTTGTTTGTTTTTGCTTCCCAGGTGCAGTGTTTGTATGGTTTTCTTCTAGGTCAGAACAGGAGGAATCAGAATACCATCCCCTCTTTTTCTGCAGCGTTAATTAGGTCAAGTAATTGATGTATCCAGTGCTCTGGGCTTCTCCAGTGACAGGCTATCATGTGAGCAGCACACAGAGTATTTGTGATTCATCTGAGTGGAATGCAAAGGGCACAGAGGTGCCTACCTGGGACTGAGCTGGGAGAACACCTGGGCAGGTGCCTGCAGAGAGCAAACAGAGCAAACCGTGGTGGTCACACAAAAGCACTGCAGAGACAGAGGCTGTGAAAGGAATTATTTATCTGTTCAGCTTTCTCCTTTTTTTTTTTTCACAAGTACTTGCCTTTCTGTAATGGATCAATAACTCAATTTGTTGCTTTGAGTCCTGTGTTCCTTTTCGGGCAAAAACATCTTTGTGTGCAAGCTGGAAAGGCATCCTGCTGTGTTTTGAATGACCTTGTTGTTGTTGTTGCTTTTATTTCTCTGACAGAGTGAGGATCCTGCCAGGGGAGGGTGAAAGCTCCAAGTTTTTTTTTGTTTCCAGAGGTTACTGCACCACCTATCGTGGGGCTGCTGGGGGAAGTGAAGAAGAGATCTTGATTTCCTGAAGAACTGGAGTTTATGCACATGCCTTTTCTGTCAGTATTTTGCAATAATTTTTAAGCTTGAAGGCTGTCTCAGCCGAGTTCGAACAGGGCAGGTAGTTGGAAGTTCCAGGAAAAGCAATTGTTCTGAGTAAAATATTCCAGTAGTTGCCCCACCTAGGGGAAGAACCCAGTCTTGGCTAACCATCCCGTGCTGAGGTCCTACACCTGAAGGAAGCAAGAAGGAGGAGAAAAACCTCCTGGAATCTGCAGGAAAGCAGGGTTCATGAGTTCTGCTGCTCATGAAACAACTTGTTCAACTCCCTTACCTTGCCATTGTACACATTGTACTCTAATGTAAGGAGATTGACCTTTCAGACTCCCCCCCCCCACAGAAATACACATCCCAAGGCTTCACCATATCCTGTCTGAAGAATTCTCTCCTGGCACAAATTGCCTTGTGTGAAGAGCTGCAGGTGAATTATTTTTGATGGATGGCCAGCACTGTGAGTTTATGCAATTCAGACCCCCATTTTAGGTCAAAGCTTTGAATTCAAATGATGGATCCTTTGTGTACTGATCCTGTGCTCTGGGCTAAATCTGTTAACATGTGAACAGCTCTAAGTTTTGCTGCTGGGCATTTTGTGGTTTCTGGGTGTGCAGCAACAGCAAAGTGGCTCCTCTGCATTCTGTTCCTCCTGGCTGTAAAATTGAAGCAATGATGTGATGGCTAATTGGAATATTAATATTAGTATTAAATTATCTGTAGTGTTTTCAATTGGATTCTTCTAATATTATTTTCATTTTTTTTTTGCCATTTAAATTTTGATTGCTTCCAGGCGTTTTCTAGACGGAAGCCACAGCACTGCAGTGCAAAAAGTGTAATGGTAAAGGATTTTAGTGAGCGTTACTGTGTAGAGTCTCTTGATGCAGAGGAAACTGAATCCTGGAACTTTTTGGACTAAAACACAGGAAAAACTGAAGGCCCAAACGGTATTGAGTAATTCTCCAACCACATATGCTTCCCTGCATTGTTCTGGACAGTGGCTGCACGCCAAGCTGCTCTCAGCTCTGCTTAAAACAAGTAATGTAAAAGCCATGAAAAGCACAGCCCTCACTTCCAGATTCTATTGGCTCTCCTGTGGCAGCCTTGATTTAAGATTAAATGCATTCCTAGCTATTGGCACCATGAAAGGTCTCCATTGAAAACTTAAGAGATTTTTTTTTTTCATCTTGTTCAGCCAAGTTCCAAATCTTCCCTTCCCACCACAATGACTGCAGATAGTAGAACCAACAAGAGTTTTCCTCAACACAATTTAACCTGAGAGTAAGATGAATGTGTCTTTACCGATTGTGTGAATAACCACCTTAAACATAGGCATTTGTTAAATGCATGCAGCAAAACGCCTGATCGGCCCACTAACTGCAAAGGCTTTTTTTTTCGTGGTCCTTACTCAATAAATGATTTAATATTAAGAATCTTTGAGTCTGACGGGCTTTGCACGATTTTACACGTGGATTCAACGAAAGGCTTTGCGGGCTGAGAGGCCGGCTGCGGCAGGCCGGCGGGGCGGGTACAGGTGTGGCAGGCCGGCAGGTGCCAGCGGTCAGCGGGAACGGCAGCGGGTGGCCAGCGGGCGCACAGACCGGTGCCGCGCCCCGAGCGACCCCCGGCGGCGGGCGCCAAACGGAGCCCGCACCGTGCTCCCCGCGGCACTTACCGGCACCACCACCACCACCCGCCGCCGTTCGCCTCGGGGCGGCTCCCGCACGGCTCCGCGCCTGCGCCCCGCCCGCGCCGCTACCGGGGGAGCCGCGGCCGGAGCCTGGCAGGGCGGGCGGGGCAGAGGCGGGGCCGGGCCGGGTGAGGAGGAGGAGGAGGAGGAGGAGGAGGAGGCGGCGGCTCCGCGCGGCCGAGGCGGCCGAGCCGCGCGTGCCCAGCCCGGCGGGCGCAGCGCAGGCGCCCGGGGCCGCCGGCGGTGGCGGCCATGGAGCGGAAAGGTGAGCGCGGCGCGGCCTCCATCGCCCTGAGGGGCTCCCCCCCCTGCAAGGCCCGCCGCCCTTCACGCCTCTCTATCTCTCTCTCTCTCTCCTTCTCTCCCTCAGTGCTGGCGCTGCAGGCCCGGAAGAAGCGGACCAAAGCCAAGAAGGACAAGGCCCAAAGGAAGTAAGTGCGGCCGCGGTTCCCTCCTTCAGGCGGCATCTCCCGCCGGCACCGCCGCCTCTTTGTTCCTCCCCTCGGGGAAGGGGCTGCCGGGCCCTGCTGCCCGGAGGGCGTTCGGGACAGAGGAAGGTGCGAGCCGGTGGGGCTGGGCAGGTTTGTAAGCGGGGTTAACCGAGCGCACGTTTCGGGCGCTGGCGGCAGCGGAGCCGGCGCAGCGCGTGGCCCAGGGCGGCCGTTTTGCCACCCGGCTCTGGCCGGCTCCCCTCGCCGCCTCCGCTCGCGGCTCCTTGGGCTGGACGGGGAAACGGGAGGCTTTGCCTTCCCTGATTCTCCCCGAAACCCGGAGCTGCGGTGGTGCTTAGGGATGGAGCTGCGGTGGTGCTCTGTCCTTGCCGGCTCCCCTTGGCCGCGGGCTGTACCCTGGAGGGAGTTGTCAACGTCCCCTCTCTACTGTCCCCGGGGCACTTAAGTAACTGCCCGCGTAGGGAACCAGCTTCTCTCGACTCTCTTTCCCCTCTTGACTCTTTTTCCCCCTGAGATTTTTTTTTTTCTCTTAAATCTTGCCGAAAGAATGCCGTGGTGTGTTGTTTACTTCGTTCTCTAACTTTGATGCTCTTGTGTGGCTTCTGTCCTACCGCAGGAATGTCACGAGTCTTTATGTGTGGGGAACTTTTGGAGGCAGATGTAAAAATTAGAAGAAGTCGAGTAAATACTAAACAATGGGTTTCAGCGGGCTGCACTAAGGGCTGTGTTCAGTGCTGCTCATGGATTCCTTTCTACAGAAAGGTGATGTAAATCCTAGAGCTGGTTCTGTATACTCCATAAAATGCTGCTTATTTCTGTAAAATCTCTGGTGGCTCAGGACGTTTTTTTACTCAAAGGTGCCAAGGAACCAAAGATAGTAAGTAAGGCTCATGCTTTGGGGGTGAGAATCGGAGGGTTTTTTTCTTTAGGCCTAGAGTAATGCTTTCTCAGTCACTTCCTCGGAGACATCAGAGGGATTTAAAACATTTTTTTCTTGTTGCCTCCAGCCAAGAGTCAGTGGTTTCGAGATGGGGCTTTTGAAGAGTGAGGAGCCTTACCCAAAGTATTTGGGAGACATGCATGATGGTTCTGTGCTATTCCATATGTGTTCCTGGTACTTCTTGAAGGTAGCATTAGGGCAGTTTTTGAAATGCTCTCCTCTTTCTCTAATTTCTGTATGAAGAATCCACTGTTTAATTCTATACATGTTACTTTTTTTTTTTCCTGTCTCTAGCTGCAGACCAGCAATAATGACTCTGCCAACAGAGTCCACAGTGCAGCTGGGAAGGTTAACTTCTGTATAGATTTTGAGATTGCTGAGTGATAACTTTCAGAGCTGGAATGCTAGGGGATTTTTTATAAATCTTTTTTTAACCACATGTTCAGGACAGCTTAAATGCACTGCTGGTTGGCTCTTGATTTTGCCACTAACCTTGATTTGGGTGCAGAGCCATTCTGTTTGTGTTTATATTCTTACACTTCATGCTTCAACTCTTCTCTCTGGTACCCTAAGTTTATTGGATTGTATGTCAGAAATTAAAGAAATTTGCATGTGCTTTATGCCTGTGCAACTAATTTAACTCAGTGGCAGCCTCTAGGTACAGTTCCACAACATTTATTCTATTTAAATACAAAGCTGCTCTAGTTAAATCTTCTAAAATAGGTTTAACTGGGTTGTTTCATGACTTTCCATAAAATCTATACTTGAATCCATATGCAATGTGCTTTTAATATCTGATGTTCCATGATAGATCACACATGCAGTTTTTTTCTGTAATATCTTTTTTCTTTGCATTTGCAGTAAAGAGCATGAAAGAATGATTTTAAAAGGTTTAGTATTTTGAATTATTATATAAAAATGCAGAGCATATTCTCAAGGGATTTGAAACAATTCAAAATCTTCTGTAAAAAATCTTTCATTTGAGAAATGAACTGTACCCTGCTTTAAGTTTACCTATAAACCAAATATCTTTAAAATCAGAACAAAAAAAGCCACTTTGAAAGGTTAAAAGAAACTGGAAAGTTACTTATTTTTTTCATCACCCAGTAGTTAATATTGCTGTGTGTTTGGTTCAGATGAGACCAGTCTAAACTGATCATTTACAGAAATAGCTTGTAAATACTAATTATGGTTCTGTGTATAAGCTTTTTTATAGGACATTAATATGTATTTTTGAAATGAATATATGATTTATGTTGCAAGGCCTCAGAATTGCAAACTGTTTTCTTTGTCCTGGGAGAAAATTACTCCTTTCGTTAACTACTGAGATTAAGAGCCAGAATTTAAAAACTAGTCTGAAACACCCATCCAGATTCAAAGCAGAAAAAGCATTAACAGGCAAGAGACTGAAGAAAAATTCTTATATTGCAGCTCATTTCTCTGAAATGAGGGAGAAAAGTGTACTACACAGACAGGCCCAAATGATAATACTGTTTCATCAAATTCAGCATCTTTTATGTTTCAGGAAGAGTTAACCTGTTCATGTCTAAAAGCACTAGTTCTGTGTAAGGGGTGTTGAACCAATTGCGCTTCAAAGCAGAACATTTTATTACTGTAAGCATGAATATCCAGAAAAGCAGTGGCAGCCATAAGGTATTGGGGTTTGTTCTGGAAAATGTGCACGATCTGAATTTCTTTCTGCTAATTCTGCCTGCCCTGATGACTTCAATTGTTTCTTACAGGCTTTACTGAGTGGGAGATATTTTTTCACAGGGCTTTCAATAGATCCTCTGTCTCCCTCTACTCCTGCAGAGAAGCAGTGGCAGAGCTAAGTCAGTAGTCTTGCTTTCTCCCCATTTCTTCCCAAATGCCTGCAATATTCATTATTTTCAAGAAGCTGTTTTATCATCACCTGAAAATTTCTGGCAAGACTCTTGACATTCAGTGAAGCCTCACTTCTTCCTCCTCTCTAAAATTACAATGAAGAGAGACACAGTTGGTAGTTTTTTCTATCTATGCAGTCTGAGGAGCAGAAAATTCTTTGTAGGATCTGATAGTTCCTAGTTTGTATCACTTTTGTCTTTGAGGAGCCCTGGAGTTGTGACAGCTCTCTCAGGTGCTTCCTCAATTTATTCAAAGCTTTGCCTGGGATCAGGATCCTGGATTATGTTCTCCTCACTTATCTTTTATAAGTATTTTGAACAGAAGCTTAAGATAGAGTCAGAATGCATTGCCCTCGTAATTTTTTTCATTCAAATACAATTATCAGCCCATGACAGGACACAACTGAAATCTGCTGGTTTCCATGGAAGTCCCTTGGTTTGTGATAGCTGGAATAGCAGACAGTTCCACAAATAGCTTGTGAAGTGCTTGTGTGGGGGAGTGGAGATGGGAAGCAAGAAACTTGATTGCCTGTTATTTGTGTTTTAATACCTTTCTCCTGTGAAAGCCAGCACTTATCCTCAAACTGAGCTCCCACAGATCTGCTCATCAAAAGTAAGTCTTGGTGCCTCTGAGTGCTGGTATTTAAAAACTAAATGTTTGACCATCTCCAGTCTTCTTTTAAGTTCTTCACAGTGGTATTCCTGTAGCTCTGGGGTGAGTGCTGTTTGGCAGCAAGCATTGTGGATCTGCCCTACTGGTGGAAAACACCGATTATTTATTCAGAAAAATAGGGATGCAACAGTGAAAGAATTGCAATAATCACAAAATAACATGGATTGTACACTCATAAGGCCCCCGCCATCAATAATTTATAATTCCCTCCAAAATATTTATAATTTCTTGAGCAGAAAGGCTGCCTGCATACAAGCAGGAGAACACTCTCAGACCTGAATTCATCCTGAGAGTTGTGTGTAGTCAGTTACCATATTCATTGAGCATGAGGTTTGCCAGCAGATCTGCATGTGAGTGCTGATACTCACTGGATGTGCCTTAACATGATCTGGAAATCACAGGCACACTAAGAAATAGTAATGAGATGCAGCCTGCAAGCATTCTTCCTTAAAGAGACATTGTCTTCATGCACAGATGTGGAAATTGGGAGAGGGGTTTTAAATCCAGGCTTTTCACCATGCCATATGGAGCTTCTTCTCAAATGAAAACATGGAATCCTTAAGCGAGATCTTGCTGTATCTGGGTTTAGAGCCCAGCAAATCGTTGGCTGGATGGTTAAGGTGGAAAGAGGAGTCGTGGGGTGTGTTTGCAGTGCTTTTAACTGGTGCCTGCAGTGGGAGGTGGGTTCGTCATTCCTCTTGTGCTCACTGAATTGAGTTCTGCTTGGGGGCGTTTCATGTGTGTAATTTGAGCTCACCAATGAGGGCTGACACTGCTTATAAAGATTGTGTTGTAGGCGACTTAAAATTAGGCAAGCATTTCCCTTCGGTTTCCTGCAGATGGGCATCATCTTTGCAAATATCAGGGGAGAGGCAGACGCAGAGGGAGGAGTAAGGAGAGTGTCTTTTTTTAGTTAGTATGTGTTTAAGGATGGTGGGTGTGACAAAAGTGATTTGGCCCAAATGTACATTGCCTTCCTTGCTTGAGGGTGGAAGGAGTCTGCTTTTTTATCTATTCAAGGCAAGTAGTTGGGTAGCATGGACAGTATTTCTGCTGTTTTAAGGACAGGGAAGAATCTTTTCTGTCCAAAACAGAGTTTTGAAGTCACTCTTGATGCTCTTGAATAGGGGAACCAAACACCACCTTTCAAATGTTTGGTTGTTTTTGGGGTTTTTTTTTTGGAGCAGAGAGAACATGTTCAGAGTTTGATAGAGATGTTGAGTGTGGAGACTTGGCTGTGTGTCTGGTGATTTATAGAGGGCACCCTTCCTTCTGTGCAAATCTCTGAGAACCCACATTGTGTGCCTGAGATTTCTTAATCATTTTTCACCTTACTTTTAGTGTGTGGACCAGATAAGTGATTCCACTGAAAACTGGTTAAGAGAATTCCACAGTGTTTTTCCAAATTGCTTTAACACCTTCTCTAAGGAACAAGTGAGTGACTCAAATCTTAGCTCCTGCAGATAACTCTTTACCAGCCCTGCTGTGCATTGCAGGGGTTGGGTGATCTCTTCAGTGAACATGGAGCAAAATCTTGTCTACAGTGGAAAATTTTGAATGTTTTTAGCTCCTTTTCTTATAGGTTTGGCAATGCTAAACTATCAAAAGCATATTCAGAGTCCTGAACTTCTAAGGTGAAAATATTTTAATCAGACAACTGGATGAAGACGATTCTTTAAACCTCTTGATTTAAAAGTGCAGGGGCAGCTTCAGTGTGCCTTTCACTAATAAAGATCTCCCCAGGAGAGAAATCTCTAAATTGTTACTTGCTATGTCACATTGTTGCTGACTTGTTTCCCCTATCACTTACATAAACCACCAGGATAAACAGGCACAGGAAATGACTGGGAATTGTGCATTGTTGGAAGATGATGTTAAGTACCCGCTGCAGTGAAAAATACCCAGTTCAACTTTCTGAAGAAGATTTGACTCCTCTCGTTTGTTTTGTCGTTTTAAGCATAAAGGATAAGTTGTTTTTTTTTTCTTGTAACTCTGGAAGGGGAGGTGTGGAATTGCTTCAGAAAATTCATTTTTCCTTTGAACACCCTTTCCCTGCTGCGTGATTGTGCTGGAATTCCTCTATCAAAAGGGTTGCTCTGTCGACAATTATTACCATGAGCCTTCATCCCAGCTTTGAATCCACTGGGCTATTGAATAGGCAAATAAAACCGGCTGGTTCAGGAAGATGAAACAAAGTATCTGCCCGAATCTCTAATTTCATTAGAGGGAAGAAGAGACATGCAGACATCAAGAGGAGGGGATGAATCGTTATGCTCACCCCTCCTGAGATGACTGAATTTGCAGGAAGATCAGCTGAGAGCAAGCCCCAGCCTTGCTGCACGGCCCTTCACCTGCAATGCAGTGCTGGGCAGCTGCAGCTGGGTGCTGGAAGGCAAATCCCTCTTCTCCTGCATTTGAGGAGAGCCAGCCCCTCTGCCTGCTGCTGATGTCCCCCTCCTTCCCCAACACTTTGGTGTCGGATTTTTGATGGCTTTTTCGAAAACTATTGGTCTGTCTTTGGGAATATCTTTATCCATGGGAGGCCGTGCTTCTTGCAGGTAGGTTCCCTTCTCTCTAATTTTGTCTCGTGGATTTGCAGTTCTTCAGGGAATAAGGACTTTTGGGAGGGTCTCTCTAGAATTCCTATGGAATTCTCACACGAATTCCATAGGAGACTTAGCATTTTGCCTTAGCTTTGCTGTTCCACGTTGTTTTTCTTAAGTAAAATATTGCTATGTAGTTGTAGAGAGACCCTGCAGATCCAGTTCATTCTGATGATTAATTAGCACAATGAGAGAGCAAAAGAGAAGGGTGATCATGGTGTTCTTCTGTAGATCAGAGGTGGCTGTGCAAAAAAAAAGTACCTTAGAACATTTGGTTCTAAGCAGTCATTTGGTATAGGATTTTTGTATACTTTATCTGCATTTTGCAATTTTGACAACAGTGATTTCAGCTGTTGTCTCTAAATACTGGGTATAGATTTTTCTGCTGTCTTTAACAGCTGTTTGTGCCTTTTAGAGTACTGTCTTTCTGAGCAAAGCAGACAGATGAGGCTTGTGCTTTTGTATATCATTTTTTCTTAAGTATTAAAACATATTCTGCACTGATTAATTCTCAATCTCTATCTTCGGCTGGCGTGGTCATTTCAGGGGAAGAACAGGGTGATGTGTAATAACATCAAACGAATTTTCACAGGAAGGCAAAGCAACGAGGTGTATTTTAGAGGTGATTTCATAAAGGAAATAGCACTGTAGAGATGTGTGTGACCTGAATTTGGCTTTCTTACATTAGTTGGTATCATAGACTCTAATGTCGAAGTGAAACGCTTTTGGATCCCCATGAAAGCCTCAGCTGCAGACTCCAGGGTGTGTCGTGTGTGAGACTGCCAGCAGCAGGATTCGTCAGCCCCTTAGGAGGGGCACAGAAAGCTTCCAGGAGAATGGGCTTTAGTGCTTCCAGTAACTTCTTCCTTGATGCGTGGAATTGCTATTATTGAGAGGCACTGGGTCTGCAGGATGGCGTGATGTGTCTGTCTGCATCGCTGCCACTTAAGGGGAATTTTCTTTTGAGTCCTTTTTAATCCCTTACATCCTGTGCAGCTAAAAAAGTGAAAATCCCCAAACAGCACTGGGGAGAGTTGCTCTTTACTACTCACGCTATATTGTGAGGTTCCTGGCTTAAAATCTTCCTGTCCAGTTCCTGTTCTCTTTACCCTGTCTATGGGATTTGTTGTCTATGAGCATCTAATCTCCCCTTCAACCATTCTGTCTTATGGCCATTTCTTGCCTTTGCTGCCTGCTCTTAATTTGGGGGTAATGTGTGACTTTATTTGTATCTCAGTTGTTCCCTAAGAAATGCAGCAATTTTAAAGCAGCTTTTTGACCTCTTAAGACTTTCTGCACCCTCTGCTGCAGGTTTCCTTCTTCCTATCCCTGACTTATAACTCAGTGACTAAAAATTCTAGATACTAAATATCTCAGGGCTGGATCAAGCCTCAGTGTTGTTAATGAAAGTCTCAAAATCTTGGCAATCTTTGGTTTATGGTTTGAGACCACTAAGCTGTTCCTGAATTTAAAAAGTCAGCGGGACTTACTGACAACAGACTGAAAGAAAGTGTATAAAAGGAAGTGATGGGTTGTGCCTGGAATGATCTTTGTAGCTCTTCCTTGCTTAAATGAACTTGAGTTGTGGATTTTTAGTGGCTGCAAATTTAGTCATCATCAGATTGTAATCCAAGATTTCTCCCTTTTTATAATGTTTAAAGTGGCTCGTTGAATGTGTTAGCAATGTGTTTAATGTGTGAAGTCTCAGCAGAGTGCATGTGTAGTAGGTCAGTGCTGAACATTCATTCTGCTGTATAACTATTCCAAATGAAAATACTACATTTTTTTCCCATGGATTAAGATGAGTTAGTGCAGCCCTGATGTGATGTGCAGGACTCAGCACTGAGTTGTGAAAACTGCAACCAAGGGCCTGCCTATGTTGCTGGCATAGCCACTGGGTGGGCAGTTCCTCCTTCTTGCAGCAAAATGAGCTGAATTTGAAAGAGGGTGCTGGAAGGCACCAGTGTTATCTTCTCCTCCCCTGCAACAATAGTTTCAATACAAGAAACTTCCTCTAATTCACTGCTGGGGAACTCTTTGTAAAGAATGTTATCTTGTGCTTGTGTGTCACTGTGCTGTAATGAAGTTTGCTGCCCACTTCTTTGGACAACTCCAGCTTTTTTTTAATATCTCATGCTTCTGAGGAAAGAAAACTTAATGTTGATATATCTTGCAGTACTTTGCCCTTAAATCCTGCCAAAGCAAATGGTCTGTAGGCATTGTTTTCATTATAAATGTTTGCTTTGTACAGAAGGCTCTTGAATCTTTGTAGGCATTTAATCATTCCCTGTAATGCTTTGTAAAGTAAATAAATTACCTGATTTTGGTATTAGCCTTTCATGAGCTGTTTGGCTGTGATCAGTGTGATGCCATGAAAGAGCTGAGCTATGGGAGATGTTTTATTTGGGGAGCTCAAATAAAACACAGCCTGAGTGTGTGAGAGTGTGGAGGTGGCCTTTGCTGACATGGCCTTGACAAGCAAGAACTCAGAGCAGCACATTTGGTGGGAAGTTGAACACATAAAATGAACACTTTTATTTATGAATGTGGGAGTGAAAAACCTCCACCACCTTAGTGCCTGCTTCCAATCCCCCTGCAAGCACAAGCTCTCAGGAGGGTTTACTCAACATCTGCTCTGCGTCCTCCCACTCTCCATAGTACAGGCAGCTGTAATAAACTTTGGATCTTGAGTGAAGAGGTGAACTGAAAATGCAGCCTGGCCCTTGAGAACAGGAGAAATAAATGTCAAAATTAGGGACTCTAGTGTTCTAAGGTGTTAGAAACACAATGACCTTGTGATCTCTTTCAGACCTGACACCCAGCACCGGGGCCCTGCTACTCATTCCGAGAGTGATCTTCCAGAGCAAGAGGAGGAAATCCTGGGATCAGATGATGATGAGCAAGAGGATCCAAATGATTACTGTAAAGGTGAGCACTTGCCTGTTTACCATGCAGATTTTTCAATGCAATCAAGGAATCCCCTCCCATTTCCCACTTGCTGTAAAGAATGAAAATAAACTCCCTCTTACATTAAGAGTGCTTTCAAACTGCATGATGATGATAACATTTTTCAGGCCAACATGAGATAGAGAAGGTGGTCTCCAAGTTTCCTTCTGTTGTCAGTCAAGATTTGAGTTGTAGAGCTGTTTTTAATGCATAAGTTAAAAGCTGATAACTTTTTCTCTGTGCCAGAGGGCTTTCAATATTGATAAAAGCAAGCAGGCATTTAAATCTTTCTTGGTTTCATTGTAAAAGGTACACTTTCAAATCCTTTTCATATTCTTTGGTTTTCTTTTGAAGTTCAGATCATTATCTGGATATCCATTCTTTAGAAAAATTTGTTTCTGCAAATAGCCTTCCCCTGTTTCTCTGAGCAGAAATAACAGAGCAAATGAAAACACCAAATCACAATTTCTTCTGTTTTCTGCCAGTTCTATCTTTGGCTTTTCAAATGTTTTTGTTTCTGTGATGGAATCCCCCCATATAGTCAGTAGCTTGAGAGATACGAAGGGTGCAGAGGAGACTTTCCTGTTTTCAGTGGCAGAGTGCCTTTCAGTCAGGAAAATTGCAAGGAAAACCACTGAGATCTTGGGTGCAGTACCTGTTTCACATTCTAGGGTCAGAGCATACAAAGGCAATGCTGATATTTAGCTGGAAGATTCTGTTACCATCACAACCTGTATTTTGCAAAGCTGGTCAGCCTAGCAGGCTTCAGGTGTTTTCACTGAGAAAATATTTAATGGTGCTGCAGTGATTGTGATGCTTGTTCCCCACAGCTGTTCTCTGGTTCTTGTGGTTTTTTTTCTCCAGGGGGTTACCACCTTGTGAAAATAGGAGATCTCTTCAATGGACGTTACCACGTGATTCGGAAACTTGGATGGGGCCACTTCTCCACCGTGTGGCTGGCTTGGGACATCCAGTAAGTGCTCCTCTTCCAGCTGGTGTTCCTGCCAGGAATGCACAAACCTGAGCAGAAAACATCCTTTTATTTTCAGATAATAGCACAAAGCATTAGCTGTCCACATCCTAGCACAGGAGTTTCTTCTGATATTGTGCATGCAGGTGTGTGGGAGGGACATAATAGGACAAACCATATCTGTGGGAAGAGTTGTGTTCAGTCTCTGACCTATTGTTCCACATTTTGAGAACTGAATAATAATTTAAGACAGATCTTTTGTTAAAAAAAGACTCAAAAAGTGTCTTTGAGTGTTTAAACCTTATTTTTCCATGGTGCTTGAGACAAACTCTCTTGCACGCAAAAGAATTGGGATAATTTTGGAGAATAAGTTCTTTGTATGAGCATTAACAGTTCCCAATTTACTTGCCATGTGTGCACAGGGGGAGGAGATTTGTGGCAATGAAGGTGGTGAAGAGTGCAGAGCACTACACTGAAACAGCACTGGATGAAATCAAGCTGCTGAAATCGGTGAGTGCCTGAATTGGGCTCAATTTTATTTTACTTTTTTTTTTCCCCCCCCATTTTGGGGAGTTTCCATTCGTCACATGCTTGATATTTGCAAATCATCAAGAATTTGTGTAGGAACCAAACAGTGCAGTAGATCTGACATCAAAACAAACTCTTTTCTCTGCAGGTCCGCAACAGTGACCCAAATGATCCCAGCAAAGAGAGAGTTGTTCAGTTATTAGATGACTTCAAGATCTCAGGAGTGAATGGTTCCCGTATCCTTTTGTTGAACAAAAAGCCAAGAATTGCAGAAAGATGGGTGTTTTTTAGGCAGCTGCCCTGTTTTGGCAAGCAATGCCCAGGCATCCCTTTTCCTGCCCAAGGAAATCTGCTGTAAAAGGATCTGCCTCCAAACTGCCTGCTGAGCTCAGATCCAGAGTGATGATTCAGTCTGATGTCATTTGTGTCAGCTCTGCTTGGTTGTGCTTTTAATGTTCTGCCACCAGTTTTGTGAATCAGGACTGAGTGGCTGTGTCAGAGGTACCTTTGAGGTAGAGTTATCTATCTCAACCCCTCAATTTTGCAAGCAGCCTGTTAATAACCTGTTATTTTAGTAAAGCAGTACAGCATGTTAAAATCAGTAGCTGAAAATAGCTGAATGAGCCATCTATAACTTGAAAATAAGCTTGGTTTCTAGTTATGGAAACATCTTACTTTGTGATTTATCTGCACTGTTAGGATGTTTGCAGTGTATTGCTTTTGACTGTAGCCTGTAGTTCTGGGAACAGCCTTCTCATAGGCAGTGATTCATAGCAAGTGGTAATAATGGATCCTCAGAATTTGCAAGTTGGACTTTTGTGCATTGTTTTCACTTGCAGCCAAGCTGAGTTGTATTTCAGTGAGAATTGTTGGGCTGCTTGAGAGAATTGAGCTGTGGATTATAAGCTGTAGACCCATAATGCATTTTCTCCAGCTTTTTTTTTCTGAGTAAATGTTGATTTGAGCTTTTATTTCTTCCATTCTTGTAAAATGTGTGCTTTCTGCCAGTGTAGATGAAAAGCAGCCTGATAAACTCATAGAAGTTTGGCTTCTAAAACAAGGGCACTGTACTGAATATGTCACTGGAGTGACTGTAGCTGTTGAGATCTTGGAGCTAAAAAGCAGATCTTATAAATATAGTCAGAATCCAGGCTTGTCAAAAGTTTGTTTTGCTGGTAAAGAGGCAAAGGAGGGCAAAGAAAGTGACTTTATTGTTCTGAACATTACTTATGAAATGGAAATTTTATTATCTATTCAGGTAATGCTGGTACAGAGAGATCTGGCATGGAGTTTTTGCCTGGAGCAGAAGCGTAGGCTGCTCCAAAACACACAGTAAATACTAATGCACATTTGTGCTTCCACTCAAAGCAGGAGATTGCAGTGGGACCTTTGTGTAGCTCCATCCCTCTGTATTTTATTTTATTTTATTTTAGATAATGGCACTGTTGTGTAGGATGGGATGATGCTGTTGAGGAAGGCAGTTTTTCCAAGCCGTGTCAGAAGGATGAGTGTTCTTTAACATAAAGTGCCCAAAATTAAAATATCTTTTAATCCTCAGTCTTGGGAATTCAGGGCTCTTTGGGTCTGGATGTCTGGGTTTTTCCTTGATTCAGTTTCAGATATCTGTATGGTGTTTGAAGTTCTAGGGCATCATCTCCTGAAGTGGATCATCAAATCAAATTATCAGGGTCTTCCACTCCCTTGTGTCAAAAAAATCATCAAACAGGTAAGTTGCAGTTCTGACTGCACTCTCCCCCTTGACCTAGTTAAAACTCTTTCCCTGATCTTTCTTAGATCCAAGGAAACAGAAATTAAAAATCCATGGTATCTCCTTCATGCAACAAAATATTCTTGGGTTAGTTTTTCCTTTCTCTACTGCAAGCCCCTTCTGCTGCAGATAGCTGTTTCCTGACACTTAAACTGTGATGGTTTTTGCTTTTAACCTCTTCTTACCTCAGTCATTCCTCATAAGTGAAGTATTTGTTTAAAGCTGTCACATTAATCAGGGTGCTTTAATGATGGGAAGAGCAAGAGAAACTGGTTCTCCCTACTGGGTGGTTGCCTAAGAAGAAACACCTTTTTCTACATGTGAGGTGCGGGGGATGAGGAAAGTGTGATTTTTATTGTAGAGTATTAAAATGAGGTTTTCACCTCTGGTAAGTTAAGTTATGAGGGTAAATAGAGCATTTTTAAAATTTTTAAATCTGTATGCAAATCTTTTTCTTGTGGAACTGGGTGGTAACCACTGATTGCACCAGCTCTAACCTGGACTATTCTCAAACACACAAACCCTTTCAGGTTCACTGGCCATCCTAGGCACTTTGCATTTTTCACTCTGCTCTCAATTAGATTGTCTAATGGTTGACTTCCTTCTCCCTTGCCTGCAGGTTCTTCAGGGTCTGGATTACTTGCACACAAAATGTCGAATCATCCACACAGATATAAAGCCTGAGAACATCCTGCTGTGTGTGAATGACCAGTACATTCGTAGGCTGGCTGCAGAGGCAACAGAGTGGCAGAGATCTGGGGCTCCCCCACCATCTGGCTCTGCAGGTGTTTTATTTTTTATTTATTTTTATTTCTTTTTATTTCTTTTTTTCCCCTGAAAATCCATTCTGTTTCTCCCACACACCCCCAAATCGTCACTAAGGAAAACTTACTGAGCACAGTGGAGCAATAATGCAAGTAACCTTTGAAAACCTGAGTGTAAATTGGGAAATTAGTCATAAATTATAACTAAGATGACAGGGAAGGCAGTTTGTGTGTCAGAAAACAGGAGGGAGGATAAATGCACACTGGAGCTTGCATTTAACAACAGCTAACCTGGCACTGGTAAAGTCAGTCTTGTGTAACACAGTGTTGATGCACTCAGTATAGAACTGGTGTAAAAATGTGGCAAAATTCTCACATTCTCTCCAAAAGCTTATTACCTTTCATTGCATGATGCTGGAAATGCATTTGATGAGAGTTTCAACAAGATGAATTACCTGTAGTCAGTCTGGAAAACTGTAACAGAAACAGCTTCCTTGACATGCAAACATCCCTAAAGATCTGAGGTCAAATTCTCTTGTGTTCCTCCTCAGATCATCCCTCTGGAGCTGTGTGTACTTTTCAAAAAGCACTGCAGTGTGTATTGCAAGGCTCTGTCAGTCATAATCTTACAACACCAACACTGAGCTGAACTGATCACAGCATGTCTTAGCTTAAGGAAGCTCCCTGAAGTTTGGTATTTTAATGCTTTGATTTGCATTTTCATTTGGGTAGGATGCATAATACATGCAGTAAATGAAGCTACGTGACAGGAAGTTTAAGTCTTTGATATCAATCAAGCAAGTCTCCTGTCTGAAACTTGAGTTATGCCTTTGCTCATTTAATGTTTTTATCTTTTTTTTTATTATTGTTGTGTTTTTGTAAAGAAATGAGCCTTCAAAATCACATTTGCTGAGATGATTAAAATGTTGTTATCAAACCACATAGGAAAGCTGTACCTTAACATCAGAATGCAGGTGCAGTTTTTGAGTATAGCCATACTGATTGACTGATCTTCCTTTCTCTTTCAGTGAGCACTGCACCACAGCCAAAACCAGTAAGTGTAATAGTTTTCATCTGTTAGTATGCATCTGCTGATTATATCTCCTGCATTGTTTCATAATCCAGTCAGCATTAAGAGAAAAAAAATCTCATATCAGAAGGAAAAAGTGTGATTTGTGTTTGGCATAAGCATCAGGTTCAATGCTGTCTTGGACTTGTAAATGGTATTAGCTCATTTGTCACCAGAACAAGGAGTTCTTGTGGTCATCTCAAGGTCTGAGATCTCCCTCACTTGGAGAATAATGTAGATTTTTCAGATCAGGGCAAAAATGCACTGATAAGAGCCACAGACAAGTGGTTCAAAACCCAGAATAGCTGCTTTTTATCTGGGAGAGGAGCTGTCTCTAGCATTTTCATCACAGACTGCTTCCCCAGCTCCATGATAAATTAAACCTTGGTGCATTTTAAATTTATTGAAGTATAAAATGTTAAGTCCGATTTCTCTGCTTGCTTCTGCGTAGGCTGACAAAATGTCAAAGAATAAGAAAAAGAAGTTGAAAAAGAAGCAGAAAAGACAAGCTGAGTTGTTGGAGAAGAGAATGCAAGAGATAGAGGAAATGGAGAAGGAAGCAAACCCTGGGCAGACACAGCCTGAAGAGGAGGAAGAAGCTCAGACCCCTCTGGAAATGCTCATCAAAGCCAGTCCACCAGAAGAAAATGTCAGCCAAAAGCCAGGTACGGTCCTAAAGCATTGCCATCAGGGAGGGAACAGGAACAACAAAGTGTTGTCCATTTACTCAGTGAAGGAAACAGGTGAAATGTTTCACCTTCAGCTGAGGTGGCTGTTGTCACTTCACCTGTTTGCGTTGGGCTTTGTCCTCCTGATGAGGCTGCGAAGCCTCCTGTTACAAACCGAGCAGTTACACTCAGAGCACTCCCTACCTCTCAGGGTGCCCTTGAACACCTCCCAGCTATTTATTAAGACATTTTCTGCATCCTCATTTCCCTCCCCCTTGCAGCACAAGCCCTGGGACAGGAGCAGCCTCACCAGGCGGAGAGCAGCGCGGAGAAACCCGCGGCCGAGATCAACTGCAACGGGGTGACGGCGCTGAGGGACTCGGCAGAGCCCGGCAACGAGGGCTCCGTGAGACTCCAGGACGACCTCCACAACGCCAACGATTGTGGCAACCACCCTCACACCCAGAAGGTTGAGAACTTGCACGGCTGTCATTACAGTCAGCACAACAGTGACTCAGAGAACAGGCCTCAAGAAGCAATGTCGGACTCGTTTGTGGCCTTGGCCCCGGAGGATTCCACGGTGGGCCAGCCCGCACCCAACCAAAAGCAGGCCTTCAGTGAGCAGGGCATCAACAATTTTCAGGAAAGCATCAGGGCAGAGATCCATTCAGAGGATGAGAATGAGAATAACAGCTCGACAGATAACAAAGGTACAAGAGGAACCTTGTATGAAAGAGCTCCTTGGTGTGGGAGATTTCTTTACGACATTTCGTCGTATGAATAGAAACGTGCAGTCCTAGGCACAAGTGAACTCCTGTTCACCTGTTTGAGAGTTTTCCTGCCAGGAGTAATGAACCTGACAATCAAACTCCAAGGTGTTTGCTGTTTTTAGGTGCTGGTTGTAGTTGTGCCTCAGTTTTGACTTTTGAGTGCATAAATATTCCTACTTTTTAAAACCACCTTTGGTTTTCAGTGGAGGAACATTTCCTCCTTTGAATCAGGTGTTGCTTATGTGATTTTCATTAAGCCTACAGATTGTCACTTGCTGTTAAATTAAGGGATAGGTATGTTCAGTGTATTCTGACAGTTTGGTTCTTAATATGCAGCAAAGGTAACTTCTCTCTGTTACTCGAGATCAGTAAAGGTTTTCCCCAGAAAATGCAGCTTGAAACAAAGCTTATAGAGTGTAGGGAAAGAAACCCAACTTCTTTAATGCTTTTATTTAAATATGATTTTCTTCAGAGTGGAAAAAAAATATGTCTTGTAGGCTTAGGAGAAAATAAGGCATGAAATAGTGTACAGCAATTTAAACACATTCCAGGTGTGTATGTGTTAAAAATATGAATTGGTAAAACTGTCCATTTTTGCATCTTTGTGTCCAAGCCAGGTGATATATATCTGCTTGGAGAAGGTAGTACAAAACTACCATTTGTACTTACTAAAAAAGTATTCCAGCATTTTCTTGCCAGAGTACCACTAGGGGAGTTACATGGATGAAAAGTAACAAGAGAAATTTGGATTTTGAAAATTGAACTGCACCTTCTTGGATGCTTCTGCTAAGTCACTGCCATCTTTTGCTTCTCACAGCCCTCTCCTAAATTTACAGCTTCAAACTCTCCCAAATTTTAGGTTTAGTTTAGAGGTACAGCTGGATGTCATTTAGTGGTTTAATACTTTTGCTCTCCACCACGTCATTCAATTTTTCCAATATATCCTTTAGCTCTTGTAAATGTGTTGCAGCAGTGAGTGATGGGTATGTCAGAAAGATGCTGTAACATGGGGGCTCTTCCTTCAAAGATTTAGGAAAGCCTTATGAGGGTTGTGAGGTTTGTTTTGTTTCTGGCAATGCCCCTATTTCAGCAGGGTTTGGGGTTTTTTTTAAAATATAGACAGACTGTGCAAAAAATGCTGGAAAATAGTCACTTGTGCATATGCTCATTTATCCTTCTGCTTAATGACACCAGTTGGGTCTTAATGATGTTGTTGATATTGCAAAGTGATGCTCATTTTTATACCCAAGCATCAGGGAGGGAACAGGAACAGGATCCATCAGGAAAACTTCCTGGCTGGGGAGAGGTTGGTGGGATTTGGGTGACAGATGGTGACACTGCCTATGTAGCTTTAATCAGCTGTTGTACACATTGCCTCTAGGAAAATCAGCTGCTGGGAATTTCCTTCTTAATCCTCTTGAGCCCAAGAATGCAGATAAGCTCAAAGTGAAGATAGCTGACCTAGGAAATGCCTGCTGGGTGGTAAGTTTAGTCTTTTCACATTGACTTTTTAAAGCTGCAAGTTCAGTCCGTTTGCCAAGATGGAAAAATAATCTGTAAAACACATCCTTGGACCTGGCTGTGAAAGCAGTGACAATTTGAAGTTATGGCAGGGAAAGAAGAGGGGAAAGCAGGGACACAAAAGAAAGAAATAGCCCACTAAACATGAGATTTCAGTGCATGCTTTGGGTGCCTCACTGGCATTTGATAACTTCTTATAGGGCTGTGAGCCATGTCACATACAGAGTGTAGAAATCTGCTCCTGTGAAACTGCTGAAGGAGTTTCTCAGTCTCCAGGAGAGCTGCAAAGTTGCAAACCATTGCTCTGATGTGCTGGTTCTGTAGCTTGTCAGACCATTTCAGTGCATTCACAAGCACACGAAAGAGATTCACACAATGAAACTCCCAAGTTTTATTCTTTGATGGTTGTGCTGTGCTGCTTTCAAGTGCTTGACAGTTGAAATAGAAGAAATACCTTTTTTTACTTGGCTTCTAAAATGGCAAATTACTTCAGCTCTGTTGGGAGAGATGAGTCTCAACTCAGAATTGCACTCAGGCTTGCAGTGCCTGGCAAGGATATTTCTCACAAGGATATTTAAATATTTATCACAAGGATATTTAAATATCCTCCAAGGATAAATATCTCTCAAGGATATTTCTTATTTTTGTTGCTTATCTGCTTTAAGGTAGCTGGACCATGGCCTGTGTGCCAGGACTGGGTAGGAGAGATGCTGCAGATTCCTCTTTTATTCTGTTTTTGTGGCTTGCTTTCCTCTAAATTGCTGGACTCTTTCACTTGAGGAGGAATATCTCATGTAGAGCATTTAAACAGCCCTTACAGGAACGTAAGGAAATAGTTAATGAAGATGTAAAATTCAGCTGAAATGTAATGGTAATGAGCTTTGATCTGCTCTGGCCTTCCAGGTTGTTGATTCTCCCCTTCTAAGCAGTCTTGAGCTGTTCATTAAAACATTTCTTCTCTTTAGCACAAGCACTTCACTGAAGACATCCAGACGAGGCAGTACCGGTCTCTGGAGGTGTTGATAGGGTCAGGGTACAACACCCCTGCTGACATCTGGAGCACAGCCTGCATGGTGAGTTCTGCCAGCTGGGGCTGTTCCTCCTCTCTGCTCTGCCCTCTGAGCTGCTGAGGGACTGGCAAAAATCCCTTACCAAGTGTTCAGTCAACTTCCAGACTTGCTGAATAATAGGTTTCCACACCAGAGTTGGTTTTTCATTTATTTATCTTTTTTTTTTTTTCCTCCACATGTGGCTTTCCTTTTGAAAGTTTTGTTGTCCAGCATCAGCAGCTTTCAAATATGATTCTACTTTGCCATCATGCTTTCTGGAAAAACAGGACAACCAGGCAGTTCTGAACACAATGTCTTTTTTATATTTTATAAAACCCTTTCTGCTGCATCTAGCACTGTTTCACAAGTGCCTTTCACAATTTTAATCATCCTCTGTGAAAGTTTGGAATTGATGTTTAGTCTGAGTAATGCTGAGATGAGGCTGAAGCTGTTCCTGTAACAGCTGGCAAATGTAGAATATGACAATGAAAAAAAAAAATCAGTCAAGCCAGTTATTGCATGTGCCTCTTCAGTGTCTCCACTGTGTGTCTTCTACAAATGAAAGCTTGGGTTTTATAATTTAAGCTTGGAAAATAGACATTTTTGCTGTCTTGGAAAACAAGTTGGGATTTTGATGAATGTGGTAAAAGAAAATGCAGTTAGGGTCATGTTTTCTCTGCAGAGCATGTGGCCAGAATTACACAGTGTGCCTGATTCAATTGTTTGGCACCAGCAGTTCATAAAGAAAACTGAGAATACAGAAGGTCAGGGGTGGTGTTCTGAGTACAAGTGAATACATGAAGGGTGAAATGTGTTACAGAGTTTAGGAGTGGTGAGTTGAAATGAGTGCAGATGTTTTTCTCATTTAAAGCATGTTCTCATCTCTACAGACAGATGTTCAGAGATTAACTGTTTGAAAAAAAAACCTGGGAAAATTGGGGAGAGGGAAGAATCCCAAAAAACCCCAAGCAAAACAAAACAAACTTTAAAATAACCAACCCCAGAAACTGTAGTTTGGACATGGTGTTATTTTTCAAAACTCTGAAGAGGAAAGGCTAAGCATGTGAAATACTTTAATTTTGGGGTTAACTGGTGCTCCTGCACCCAAAATTCATCCCAGGTGTGCCCATGATGGTTTTAATGGAGTTTTTAAAGCGTTGCAAAGTCACTGCACATTTTAGGCTGTCATGGGAGTATTTAAGATTATAGCTGTTTACTGTAGTTCTGCAGATTATTCTTTCCCACTGCTTTGCTTCTGGCCCACAGAGATTTGCAGAGTCAACCTGCAGCACATCTTAGAGTGTTTTGAAGTGATTTAATGTGCTCATTTCTCTTTGTTTAGGCCTTTGAGTTGGCAACAGGGGACTATCTGTTCGAGCCTCACTCTGGGGAAGATTACTCACGAGATGAAGGTCTGTTTGTCTCAGTTTTTCCTTTTGAAAGTGGGACTTGAAACCCAATGGTTGCCTCTTCAAAATGAGCCTTGTCTTAAAAATCAGCCATGCAGGAGCTCCTTGCAAAAAGATTGTTTACCCAAATCAGCAGCAACTGTGCTCAAGCCTCTGCAGGAAAACACTGTGCAGTGAAGTCCACGCTCTTGTTCTGGTGTTTTGCATTCTTCTTGCTGCTGGATTCTCTGCCTTGTGTCTCAAATTGATTGTGCCTCAAATTGCCCATATTTGTGTTTCCCTTGCCCCTTGTCTTTGTTGTTGGCTAGTGCAATCCAACCTCAGGTGGGTCTCCAAAGTAATTTTTTAAGGGATGGTGTCTTTATGTCCCAGAGCATGAAACTAGCACAGAGAGGTTTTGTGTGGATGAATCTCATTGTCTTTTTTGTTTTCTCACGTGCAGATCATATTGCATTGATCATAGAACTTCTGGGGAAAATACCTCGCAAGCTGATTTTGGCAGGAAAATATTCCAAGGAGTTTTTCACCAAAAAAGGTAAAAGGAAACAAAGCCAGTATCACTTTATCCCCTCATCCCTTACCCAAACAGACAGGAGTGTCTTGCTGGAAATGCCAGCCAGAAATAGATGCCAACAAAGATGGCATCTTTAAGTCTTCCCTTTGTTTTATGAAGTGTTTTATCAGTAAAATTGCAGCTAAATGTAAGGTGGTTTTATTTAGCTAGTCTGTGTCAAGTAGAGGAGGGAACTCACTTTTCTAGACAGCTTGACTCCATTTCTGGCATCATGAGCCACGTTGCTCAGAGCACAGAACATTATCATAAAGTCCTGAGTACCCCAGAAATGCATTGAGTCAAAAAAAATTATGTTTTGACCTAGTTTAATAATTATTTTTATAAAAACAAGCCCTTCTTTATTAGTAGTGTATTGCTTTCTCAATGCCCCATGCATTGCATGTATTCCAGAATCAGTGGCACAGTTTATCTGTCATGTCAAACAGCATAATTGGTGATTTAATCAAGTTAATATTTGCTGACAGAGGATTTGAAATAGCAGGGGGTAAAAAAATAACTCTTTGAGGAAATACAATTCTAGAACAGGCTTCTAAAGTAGATAGAAAAGGAAGTTTAACATGATTGACTTCTCCCTTCAGCATGCCCCAGCACTTTGTATGCCCAAATATCAGAAGTGTCTCTGAGTTCTCTCTGTCATGTTTAGCTGTTCAGCCAGTTTTATTGAGCTGCTCTGTTCCCTTGTCTTGCACTTAACCCATTTGTCTTGGGTTTTCAGGTGATCTGAAGCACATCACCAAACTGAAGCCCTGGGGCCTTTTTGAAGTGTTGGTGGAAAAATACGAGTGGGCCCAAGATGAGGCAGCTGCATTCACAGACTTCTTACTCCCTATGCTGGAGCTGATCCCAGAGAAAAGAGCTACAGCAGCAGAGTGTCTCAGGCACCCCTGGCTTAACTCCTAGAGGCTTCCAAGCAATGCCACAACGTTATACTTTGGTTTACAGCATAGCCTACACACCCAGCTGCCCTTTCCCAGATCCATTTTTCTCCTTTTTCACTCTCAGTGTGGAGTTCTTCCTTCAAGGCTTCCAAGATTTTAGATAAATCTAACCTGTTCTGCTGAGTTTGTTTGTGTGACTTAATGGGGACTCTGCTCAGCCAGTGGGCATCATCTGTGTTTTTTGCCTTGATTGGGCTTCACCAAAGACCTAATTGACTGGAATAAGAGATTTTTTTTTTTTTTCCTCAGTCTCCTCACTGTTAGGCACCATGTGTGACAAATGTGAGCTCACCCGTGCTCGGATTTCTCCCTTAGCTAAATTCCAACTCTCCTTTCTTCCCATGAAGATCTCATTGACTCAGGAGTCAATTTTCCCACTGTTGATCCAGTAGCTACTGATGGGGGTGAGAAGTAACAGTTGGCATCAAGGTGATGCCAGATCCTTGTTAGAGCCAAGACCTTGAAATCAATCCTCCATCACTCTCTGGGTGTCTACTGTATTCTTTGCTTTCCAATCACAAACTTGTATTTAGTTCTAGCTGCTTTTGAAAGAGCTTTTTTAAACCTAGGTTTTAGTATCCTTTATTTCTTCCTTCCTCCAAAGTGCCCTGCCCATTTACTTTTTTTTCTCCTTTCCCTGTGCCCTTGATAGTCAGAATAGTTTCTGGACTTAGTGATGTTTTCTACTCCAATGCCTGTGACTAAAAAGGTGACAAACAAAATAAGCAAGAGCTGGAACTGACTCAACCAACGCACAACCCTCAGCAAACAGATGGGTGCACCCCTCAGCCTGCAGAGAGAGCCTTAGTGCAGGCAACTCTTAACATTATAGTGAGCCATAAGTTTTTGGGGGGTTTTTTAATCCCTTACTGGCACTTTTTTGCCTTGCTCGAGGTATTCATGAGAGATTGGCTTTCACTGATGCAGTCTGCTCTGACTTTTTGTTTTTTGACCGTTCACTATTTTATTTTTTTTTTTCCCCCAAGGGAAGGCTTGCAGTGCCTGTATCACAGCCATGCTGCTGCAGCCCTGGGCTTTGAAAATCAACACTTGAAGTTCCAGTGTAAAGATTTCTATTCATTTGCTTCAGGTGCAGGCCTTCAGAAATAACTTCCCAGGATGGGACTGCCTTTTATTTTCTGGGCCATTAGCACAAGAAGTGGAAGAGAACCTGACTTTTCCACATAGATATTGGATTAGAAGCTGTTTCCTAGAGTTACCCCGAGTAAAAAGTGTTCCATGGGGTTTCTACATAAACTTCTCAGAGAGGGTTTGGACATAATGGATTAAATGGGTTAATTTAAATTCAAAATTAAATCACTGTGGCATTTGATAGTTCTATGATGGCTTCTTCTAGACTTGCCCATCCTGTCACAGATTCAGTGCATCCCACTCTTCTCTAAGCAAGATTTGGCAGCCTTGAGACTTCAGAGTCACCTCCTTACTCTGGACCAAACGAGCCTTTGGATTTGTGGTGGCTTGCAGAGGATAGAAGTTGCTGGAGACCATGCAGATGCTATCCAAGACAATTCCCATTGCCAAAGCTGCCAAGACCACTGTTGTGTGTCACTTCTGTGTGTGTGTGTGTGTTTGGGAACTGTGGTTCATAAGGATCATTCACTCACAAACCAGGCCATTTAATCCACATGAACAGTTTCTCCAGTTCAGAGCCTGATTTGGCTTATTATGCAAATCATGCTGCATGTTCCTTTAGTGGTAGATCAGGTTCTCTATGCATATAATAAAGAAAGGCAGGTAACATACCAAAAAAATGTTTTAAACTGCTGAGTTAACCTTTCCTTTTGGGTTTGTTTTTTGTTTTTTTTTCTTTCATCCAGCATTTTCCAGTTGTGGGTCACTTCTGTATCTGTTACAGGAGGACTGCAGACAGTACAGGGTTCCAACTGGCTGTCAAGATCCACTGGCAGGGCAAACAATTCCTGTTTGCTCTTGAAAGCTCACCTGCTCCTGCCTACCTGAGACTGGCTGATGAAGGAACATTTCCCAGAAGGGGTCTGCATTCTTTGTTGAGAGCTCCTGCCCATCCTTCCTTCCCTTCCCTCTGCCAGCCCTGAGTGGAGGAGGGAGGTTTGTTTTTTTTTTTTTACAATGAAAGCCAAGGCTAGAGCCAGCTTGTGAGTGGAAGACCTGCAGAAGCAGCTTGATTCAGCTTGATTCAGTCATGATTCAGTCATGATTTAATCATGATTCAGTCTTGTACCGTCTGCCCGTTCACTCGGCGTTTGTTCCATTTCCAAATTGCCATGAAGTGCTCACACTAAAGGATTTGTACTTGCTGTGTCAGTGTAAAACCTGAAGGAAAATACATTTTTATTCTTTCTACTTGGGTGCTTTGTCTTTTTTTTTTTTTTTTCTCCTTTGTGAAAGCCCTACAATAAACAGATTATTTAATAACTGAGCCCAAGTCTTCATACGTTCCCCTTGTAATTCTGTTCTGAGTCAGGGGATCAGGGATGGAATTTGCTTCACCAGTGAACACTCAGTTTTGATTTCTAGAATGAGGTAGGTGAAGATTTTGTTGCTGGTATTGTGATCCATTTTAAAAAGAGGAGAAGAGTGAAAAATAGGACAACTCTGCTGGAATTTTTCCATTCTAAAATACATTTTTCTTCAACTCTGTCATATCTCTGCTGTCTTATTTAGCCAAAAGTCTCAATAAAACCTTCCCAAACACTTGCAGAGGGAAGCATAAAACTGGAAGGTTAGAACTAAACTGAGTTGAGTGCTGCAGGAACCAGCAATTTCCAGTGAGTAGAGATGAAAATGATAATGCAGGCTGACTTGGGGTTCTGACCAGGTAAGAGCTGCTTTGTCTTCTGCAGAAATGGGCTGTGCCAAGGGCTGGCTGGGTGTTGAATGGCATGGGAGATGATGGCTCAATCAAATTAATTAGATGAAGGTGGTGAAGGGAGCTGATGCTGACTGGCACCATCTCTGCTTTGCAGGTGGACATTGGTTCCTGGTTTTGCTCTTTGGTTTTCTTTCTTTCTTTTTTTTTTTCTCAGAAAAATGCCCTTTTCCAGAGGTTGTGTTTGGTTTTTGTTGCCCAGAGCAGGCAACTGATTCATGGCTCAGTTAGGAATTGGCCTGTCATGGTATTTTTCCAGTAAAAGGGCAAGCTGGGATATGGCAGAGGGTTTCTTCTGCCCTCAGGAGACGAGCACAAAACCCAAAACTGATGTTTTGGTGGTGTTTTTTGGGGTTTTTTTTTAATTCAGAAGTAATTTCCTCCAAAGAAGGTGTAACAAACCCCCCCCAAAAGCAGCACATTGCCATCATTCCCCTCTTGTCCCTCTTGCTGATGGACTCAGAAGAACTCTTATGTCCATTTTGGGCTCTTCCCACCAAATAAGCTCTACAAGAGCTGTCAGCCAAGAGTGGCCCCATGGATGAAGAAAACAGCTGTAGAAAATCCACAGAATTTGGTAAGTTCAAGCTTCCTAGAAGAGTCACTTCAAAGAAAAGGGCTGATGGAAGAAGAGCTCTGGATGTCCCTGGGAACAGAAAGAGTAAGTCAGCTGTTGGGAAATGGAGTTTGACTTCCAATTTTATGCTTGTTTTATATTGCACTTGACAAGGGTTTGTGCTTTCCCAGTGTTTGGGAGGCAAAGCAAAGACTATTTCTTCTTTAACCACAAAATAAAACCAACGTGACTCCAGCACCAAAATCAGCTGTCAATCCTTTGGTAATCAGAACACAACAGTGGCATTGTGGATGCTGGCAATATTAAAAATCTGTGTGAGTTATCACTTACGTGGTGATCAGCTCTTGTCAGTCATTTCCCTCTTCTGTAAAACAAAAAGGGAATTGCAGAGTTAGTGTGTAAAACTGAAAGGATGTGGGGGTGTTTTGCAGGATTGTTTTCAAAAAGGAATACATTTAAAACAAGATGAGGAGAAAAAGCCCCAGAGGCCTGGGAAAGGTAATCTGGGTAAATTTGGGCTCCTGCCTTGTTCTCCATCAATTTTCTGCCTGCTGCTGGCTCTCTACCCCTCCAGAGCAGTGTGTGACTGTGGCAGGGATGAAGCCACCCACCCATCCACCCAAAGCAACAGCAAGGACCTTGATGCCTTAAGTTTTAGCTTTCATATTTTCCAGCCTCTGTACTGCATTAGCAAATAACTCTGAACTTCATAAAAAGTGTTAGCCAGTTCCCCTCACCGTGCAGTCAGACAAAACAATCCTTTTCCAGCCCCAAAACCAAGGACACCCTGCAGCTTCAGGCCCAAAAAGTGCAAACAGCAAATTGAGGAGAGCAGACTGGGAGGATGGGACGTGTCATTGAACAATTAACCCCAACACGTAAATGAACCAAAACTTACAAAAGCGTGAAAACTCTTTGGTCCACCAGAGAGCCACAGCCAGGCTCTTGTACTGCCCAAGCCCTTTAAGGCCTTTAAATAAACACCCACTTCATTCCTTTGCCTCTGCCTCACAAGGCAGAGAGGTTTTTCCCCCTGCCCCTGAACCTCGTGGGGCTGAAACGCTGCCCCAGGAGCCTTGGGGAGCTGTGGGAGTACAGAAACCTGTACAGGGGGGTTTAAAACCTGTACAGGGAGGTCTGAGATATGTACAGTGTGGGTTACAGACCCTGGCATGGACCCCAGACAGGCAAGGGTCTTGATTATAGTCCATGGGAAAAATTGCCAACATTATGGGAGGAATTGCAAGCCCTCGAAGGTAGTAGAAAGTATTAATATTTTCACAGATAATAAGGTTTTAATAATAATAATTATAGATATTATTATTATTATAGATATAATAATTTAATAATAATAAGGTTTTAAGATAAGAAGGACCAGAGACAAGATGGAGGATTCTGGGCGTTACCCCAGAATCTTCTCCTTCTTCTTTGTCTCCATTTTGCACAGCGGTGATGACATGAAGTAGATTTAGAGGGATGGGGTCAAAGTAGAAAACACCTGTTTGGTGTCAAGTGCACACATTGGGCTCACAATTATAAATAATTATCTGTACATAAGATGACGAGCTGCGTGCCCCGCCGCCCTCACCTTTATCCTCCACTTTGAAATCCGAGGGGAGGAGGTTGTCCTGGCGGTTGCCCAGCACGAAGGCCAGGAAGGAGAGGATGAGGGCGTCCAGGATGCCGATGATGCAGAGGATGTAGGCCCAGCGCACGGTGCAGGCGCCCAGCGCGTATTTGTCGGCTTTGTCGCCGCACATTCGCCTCACCTCGCTCGAGTCCCAGCCGTCGGGGTAGATCAGGCACCCGATCATCAGCCCTGTGGCTGCGGGGACAGGGAGGGAGGGGCATTGCTGATGGTGGTGTGCCTGGAGTTTTTAGCTCTTTGCTTTGGGTTGTGGAAGCAAAGATGTGTGTTCTATTTCATCTGCTGAAAGCAGTTGGGGAGATGTTTTTTCTTTATCTCTTGTAACTCTGGGAGGAGAGGGGCAGGTTCACACCAGGTAGGGCAGTGTTTCTTATCTCTTTCAGTCCTCCCTCCAGGGGAATATTTTCTGCTAATGGGCCATTCAGACACCCCTAAAAGCCACATCCCCAAGGTAGAACATCCACATTCCATCATCCCAGTGTGAGATGCTCCACCCAGTGGGGGAAGCCAACCATTCCTACCTGGATAAAACTGAGACACAGGAACACAAAGGTATCTGGCTTCACCCAATTCCTGGAGGAAGACTGGACCCTTCTCACCATCACTGGACCCTTGTTCTACAGGATCATCTCTGCCCCACCAGAACCACCTCTGCCACTTCAGGACTCACTTTTGGACTGCTCCCAACTCCCTGACCAACAGGGTGTCAGGTTGTAGCTCTGACTCTGTCAGGGTTCTCCAAAATTGTTGTTTGTTTGTTTGCTGGTTTGGTTGGGTGGGTTTTTTTGTACTACTACATTTGTATAGTTAGTATTCCTAGCAAAGAACTGTTATTCCTATTCCCAAATCTTTGCCTGAAAGCCCTGAATTGCAAAATTATAATTTGGCGGAGGTGAGGGGTTTACATTCTCCATTCTAAGGGAAACTCCAGCTTTCCCTGGCTGATACCTGTCTGTCCAAACCAAGACACTCTTTATGTTTTACATAGATTCATGGCTTTGTAGGTCGGTGCAGCTTCCAGTTTTTCCTCTCTTTCTTCCCTACCTTTAGGAGCAGTAAGCTAACCTTATAAACACATTCCTAAGTATTGTTTAGTCTTATCCCAAGAAGAGAACCAACCTCAAGGACATTCTGTTTTCCAGCCAGAATCAGGACCAGGCATAACAAAAGTGGGGCAAGAGGAACTTTTGGACTGATTCCAGAGGGTCAGGACCTCAGGAATTATTACCTAACCAACTAACCTTTTAATTGGACAGTGTATGACAAGTGGACTAATCTACTAACCTTATAAAAATCGTAGAACTGCTACACCACATGTACTTCTCTCCACGTTGTTCCCCTGAAAGCTTTCAACTAAAGGTTTGCTTTTATACTCACTCCAACTGGAAGGATGCATTCCATTTTCCAGGCATCCATCCTGAAGTGGAGAGAGCAGCTGGAGGAGCAAACATCACCCTACAGATACATCAGGTGCTGCAGACTTGTCCCTTGAAAGGCTCTGTGGTTGCTCAGCTCCCCATGGGCTGGGAGGAGCAGGATCCTGCTCTTCTGCCTTCCCACCAGTCAAGGACGTGCTGCAGCAGCATCTCCTGGTGCAGCGTTGCCCAGGCAACATCTCTGCTCCCTCTGCACAGAGCCCTGGCCCTGTCACTCCAAGGAAATCTCCAAAACAAAACTTGGGATGGGTTTAGTTGAGGTGGACACCCTGGCCTGGCACCTTGCAGCTGGTTCCAGCTTGGGGTTTGCTGAGGTGGGGCTGCTGTCAGCAGCAGCTTTGCAGGCAGATTAATTCTGCTTGTTCAGCTGTGGTGGTTCCAGCAGCAGCTCCTCCTGTGACTGCTCTCAGAGCTCACACAGAACCCTGAGAGCTGCTCCAGCCTGGCCACGGGGTCCCCAGCACCTCACCCCTGCAGCTTTGCCATGGCAGCTGCACCAGCCCTGGTGCCAGCAGGCTGCTGAAGGGCAGCTCATGCCCAAAAAAATCTCAGAAGTGCCTTTTCACCCCATCTCAGAGAAATTGTATTTACTGGACAAGAATGACCAGGCTTGGGATGAGTTCATATGCAAAGTTTTGGGACATGAATTCACAAAAACCCTTCACATGCTCCACAAAGTAACTGGTGCAGATGTGAGGCTGTCCCTGACTCCTCTCACACATGAAACAACCCCGTGGTGGACAAGCAGATGTTCGTCCCTGGTCCTTGTGGACATCTGCAGCCTCCTTTAAATGCACCTTGCTCCACACCCAGTGCTCTTTCTCTGCCACTGGGTGCTCAGCAAACCCTTCTGGGGCAGTGGCCTTGTCCTTTGCCAATGTTTTCTTTTTCCTTGGCTTGGGGACAAGCCAGCAGCAAGGTGAGCAGGCAGCTTCCTTGGTCTGCAGAGAGGATTTCTCTTCATGGAAAAGCAGTTGGTTAACTACATACAGAATAAATCCTCCCTGTAACTAACGGAGAAAGAGGGGAAGCAAGAAAGAAATAATTTCTGTGAAATTGTGCCCTGGTGCAGAGCAAAGGCCAGGAAATTAATATTCTCTTAGCCTGCCCGCTTTTTAAAATAATTCCTAAAATGTAACAGTACCTGTCCATCTGGCCAGAACTGCCTGTGACAATTTTCTCTTCCCCCATTCAGAACAACAACCACAAAATAAAAAAAAAACATAAAAACCCCAAGCACCACGAAAGCAAAGCCTTTTTCTCTGCTCCCACTCCCCAGGAGGCTGAGCTGCCCCAAGCCTCTTATCTAAATCTTTCCTTGAGCTCCATCCTTTAGCTGGGAACTGAAGAAACCCGGCTGCCTCCTCCCACGAGGTGTCAGCAGGGCCGGGGCCAGGGCTCACATCAATGATTCAGGAGCAGGGTTGGGTTTCAGCTGAGGCTCCGATCAAACACAGGAGCTGGGTTGGTGTCTCAAGTGCCTTGGGGGAGAGATGTGGTTACGTTTGAGAACCACAGGGATGAGCAGCACAGTGAGAAAATGCGAGTGATGGTACAAAATCAGCCAGCCAGCCCCCTCCCGGTGCTTCATCTTCCCCGTGCATTATTCCCTGAGCTCAGGGAGTTCCTACAATGGCCCAGCAAACGCCATCGCTGTCTCCCGGCTTCATTCCTGCGAGATCCCAAACACAGGAGAGCGCTCTGTGCCCTGAGGATTTTTGGTTTTGGGTTTTTTTTTTTTTTTGTTTTTTTTTTTTTTTTTTTTTTTTTTTGTTTTGTTTTTTTGGTTTTTTTGGTTTTTTTTTGTGCTCTCGAACTGATGCTCTGAAGCCTCCCTGCGGCTGAGCAGCAGCAGCAGCAGCAGCAGCTCCCCAGGTAAGCGAGGCCACAAGGTCTGGCAGCAGCATCACCGCCCGACACCGGCGACTCTGCTGTGTCTCGGCTGCTCGGGAAGGAGCTTTTTACTAAAAAAAACCCCCCACCGGTAAATAACCGGTACCGGCGTGGAGGCGACACTGGGCTCTCTAAACCAGCCAAATCCCCGCGCCCATCCCCATCAGAGCCCAGGGCAGAAGGGGAAAAAGCTCGGCCCGTGGGCAGCGCATCCCCCCAGCCCCGCTCACCCGCTGCCAGCTGCATCCACGCACAGACTTTATAGACGGTGGCGGCGTTGCAGAAGAAGAAGAGGCTGAAGCAGAGGATGGTGCCGATGATGAGGAAGGTGGAGACGCCTACGAAGAACATGGCAGTTTTGAAGGCACTGGAGGGGATGGTGCCGAAGTCCAGCGGGCTGCCCTTGCAGATGAGCTCGCCGGTGAGCGCGTTGCCGATGCAGTAGGAGAAGAGGCCGAAGTAGCCGGCCTGCGGCGTGTCGATGCTGTCGCCGATCCAGTAGGGCTGGATGAAGGTCACCACCATCAGGATGGAGAAGCAGAGCGTGAAGAGGGCCCAGAGCACTCCCATGGCCCGCGCGTTCCGTACATAGTTGGTGTGATAGATCCGAGCCGCCTCCTGCGCCGGCAGCAGCTTGGACATGACGGGGGCAGCGGCCCCGGCCCCGCTCCCGCTCCCGGCCCCGGCTCCGGCCCCGCTCCGGCCCCGGCCCCGCTCCGGCCCCGGCCCCGCTCCGGCCCCGCTCCGGCCCCGCCCGGCGGCAGCGGGGGCGGTGGGGAGGCTCCGGCAGCGGCGGGACCGCCCCGGGGGGCGGCGGCGAGACCTCCTCCCACCCCCGCCCTGCCCGGGGTGGGGGGAACTCGGGAGGAGCCGCAGCGACCCCGCTCCCGCAGCCGGGGCGGGTCCGGGGAGGAGGCGGGCGGCGCCTTTCGGGATGCGCTCCCGGGATGCTCCCGGAACGAGCCCCGAGGATGTGTGTGCCCTGTGTGCCTTGGGCTGCAGGATGTGCCCTGTGTGCCTGGGCTGCAGGATGTGCCACACGGCCCGGGATGCTCTCGGAACGAGCCCCGAGGATGTGTGTGCCCTGTGTGCCCTGTGTGCCCTGTGTGCCTGTGCCACACGGCCCGGGATGCGTGTTGGGATGAGACCCAGGATGTCTCTTGAGCCCCCCAGAATGTGCCGGGGGCTCAGAACCGCCAGGATCTCACCGGGTTCGGCTGTGTGCCCTGGGATGTGTCCCAAATTCTGTGTCTCCTCCCCAGCTGGTGTCACCAGGATTTTCCCCCGCTGGTGGGGAGCTGCCTCATTGGGGTGGGGGCTGCAGGTGGGGAGGGGACATCCCCACAGCTCCACTGCAGAGCAGGAGGTGGCTCGTCCTGCCGGCAGGACAGTGTCAGCCAGCACCCGGAGCTCTCTGCCCCGTGTCCTGCTGCCAGAGGAGCACGGGCAGCCCCAGGGGGCTCGTGGCCACCTTGGGACCCCTCTCCAGGAGCCCCATCTGCGCTGTCCTGGGTGACCCCACAGGTTCAGCTCCTACCATGGTGGGTGCCATGTGACAGTGGTGTGACAATGTGACAGTGTGACAGTCACCCCGCAGCCCGTGCCAGCCTCAGCATCGCTCCCGTGGCTGTCACAGGCCAGGGCTGCGTGGCCATTAATCATGTCCAAGAGCAGCCAAGCCACTGTGGGCATGAAAAGCTGTTCCGTTCCCAGGGCTGCTTTCCTTTCATCAGCCACGCTCCCCCAAGCACTGAAACACAGAGCAAATATTTGGCAGGGCAGGCTGGAGTGCTGGCCCTTGGGCTGGGGACCTTGGTGGCCTCTGGACCCTTGCAGGGAGGCTGTGCTATCCTGCACAACGTGAACTTTCTCCAGCAGGCTCCTTGGTGTCCATGATTCCATTTGAGAGCTCGGAGGACCTGCTGGCTTTCCCATTTCCCATTCCAGAGAGCTCCAGCTCCACAGCCCTCTGCTGCCAGGGGGAAGCAGAGCAGGAAGGACTGGAAGCACAGAAGGGCCATTATTTCCAGTTCCCTTTGGCCAAAGGAGCTACTAAAGGGCAGGTGTGACATCACCAGTGAGGGACAGCCACCTGGGAGCAGGAGCTGGTGGCCCTGGCTGCCCAGGCATCGCTGTTTCCTCGCCCTGGGCAGTTGCAGCAGTGCCCCAATGCCACGAGCTGAGGTGTGATAGGAGCAGCCCTGTCAGCTGATGGAGACAGTGGCTATAAAACACCTGCTGGCCCCGTGGCAGAGCCACAAACAAGCCCACCATGGCCAAGGTGCTGCCTGCCTGCCTGCTCCTGGCCCTGCTGCTCCTGGCCCCAGCCCTGTCGGAGCAGCCCGAGCGAGGGCTCATCTTCAACTTGGTAAGAGGAGCCCGGCCCTGTCCCTGGCTCAGGATGCTCCCACTGCTGCAAGGGACATGCACGGAGGGTTGGAGGCGTCTGCTGGGTTTTCTGGTGGTGTGAGGGAACTTGGAGCCTGGGAAATCAGCTCTAAAAAGGGATAGGGAACACAGAAAGTGGATCAGACTGAAGCTCTCAGCTGCCCGAGGCAGCCAGGACCCCCACCCTGGGTGGTTCACAGGGATGGGGAGGGGAAATGTTTTCCCTGTGGTGTCTCAGCCCTGCTCCCATGAATCCAGCAAAAAAAACCCCACTTTGGTGGGTGGTATTTTGGGCCAGACTGAGAAAAAGCTGCAGAGTGGGAGGTTGGGGCGTGGGGGCAGCGGTGCTGAGGCACAGCTGGTGTTCAACACCCACCCAAACCCCTTGGGCTCACAGCTAGGGTGAGATTGAAGGGGAACAAAGAGGGAACCTGGTGCTCAGGCCCTGCCTGGTGCTGCAGGAGATCGGGGAGCTGTGCCTGCAGAGTGCCCAGTGCAAGAGCGGCTGCTGCCACCGCGCCAACGGCCTCAGCCTGGCCCGATGTGCTCCCAAGGCAGCTGAATTCCAGGAGTGCTCCCCAAAGGTAGGTGCTTCCCTCCTCCCAGGGCTGGGCAGGGCTGGGGGGTGTTCCCCTCTCCCAAAACACTGAGTCCTTGCTCCCTGCAGAGCATCTATGGGGTCTACTACAAGTGTCCCTGCGAGAGAGGCTTGACCTGTGACGCCGACAAAACCATCGTGGGCTCCATCACCAACAGCGACTTTGGGCTCTGCAAGGACCCCCAGGACTCCTCCAGGCGGCGGTGAAGGAAGAGCCCCCCACCCCTCCCCTGTGCCCCTCCATGCTGCCCCTGCCCCCCTGTCCTCCCCCCTCTCCAGGGCTTCCTGGGTCTGGCTGTGGGAGAATTTGAGTAAAGAGCAGCTTCTGGCAAGCTGCAAGGTGCTGTTTTCACTCAGCCCGGCCCCCTGAGCCAGGAGAGGGACAGCAGGGCCAGAAGGTCCTGGGAAAAGCCACGTGGCCGTGATGGAGTTACCTGTAGGTGTGTGTGCAATCACACAGTAACCTGGGCCAGGCCAGCAGCAAGCCACGGGCTGAGCTGTGCTCAAGGGGAGGTTTAAAAAGAAGGTGCAGGGCAAGGGGAGATGCAGCAGCCCCAGGATCTGAGGGAGCTGCTTGGGTTGTGGTTTATTTCCCACTCTGGCTGCTCTGGTTGGAAACATTCCACAGAAAAATGGTTTGTTGCCAGAGAGGAGGGACTTGCAGGTGGTGTTGGAGCTGTGGGTGCTCAGGGTGCTCAGGGTGGATGTGTCCACCTCTGTATCACCACTCTGCAGGCTCTGGATGACCACAGCTGGACCTCCTCCTCAGGGTGGGCAGTCGTGGCTCAGCCAGGTGGGAGCCCTCCCTGGGCAGGACCCTGTGCAGCAGCAGCAGCAGCAGCAGCAGCAGCAGCAGCAGCAGCAGCAGCAGCAGCAGCAGCTCTGCGTGCCATGGGAGCCCCTTGTGCAGCACCTCCAGCAGCATCTTGTAGAGCACCTGCTCAGGCTGCAGGGTGTGCAGAAGCTTTGGGAATTTGGGATGGACCTGGAGAGGGACGGTGCTGATGCAGCCCCCGCTGGCAGCAAGGTCCCAACTCCCCCAGGCCTGCCCTGGCAGAGCTGTGCCCTGGGCAGGGTGGGCTGCAGGGTGTGATGCCCAGCTCAGGGTCAGCCTTTTGGGCATGGGGAGGGAGCACAGATGTACCAGAGCAGGGTGAGGAAGAGGAGGCACCTGTCTGGCAGAGCTGTGGAAGCAGCAGGAGATGAGGGGATGGTCAGAGGGGATGTTCTGCACCCACAGCACCACTGCCCACTGCCCCGAGGGCTCTGCACCAGATGAGGAGGCCACAAAGGCTGGGGGCAACCCCTGGCAGCTGAGGAGGTGCTGCAGGAAACTTCCTTCTCAGGGCGACTGGCAGCTGGAGGATCTGCACCTGCAGAAACACATCTGGGAGGGTGGCACAGCTTGGGGGAGCCCCCACTGTTGAAGGGGAACACGGGGGTTGGGGGGCAATGTGGGGACCTGCTGGCCCCTGCTGCCAGCCTGGCTGAGAGGAGCTGCAAAGAGGAGAAAAAACTCCCACCTGGATTTTAGTTACAAACTCGTGGCAGGGGTGGTGGAAATCCGGAGGGTCTTGCTCTCCTTGTCGTGGTGGTCCTGGCAAGAGGCCACCAGATCGATGTCCTCACTGGACGAGGTGTGGGCGAAGGGGCCGGGGACAGCAGCAGCCAGCCAGCCCCAGGCAGAGCCAGGGGAGGGGACAAGCGACGCAGGGACGCTCCCTGCGCTCCCCATCCTTGCGGGGTCCACACCAGCCGGGAGAGCCCGGGAGAGCCGGGCACTGCTGGGGACACAGCCCGGGGACACAGCCCGGGGACACAGCCCGGGGATACAGCCCGGGGACACAGCCCGGGGACACAGCCCGGGGATACAGCCCGGGGATACAGCCCGGGCACTGCTGGGGACACAGCCCGGGGACACAGCCCGGGGACACAGCCGGGGGACACAGCCCGGGGATACAGCCCGGGGACACAGCCGGGGGACACAGCTCGGGGACACAGCCCGGGGACACAGCTCGGGGACACAGCCCGGGGACACAGCCGGGGGACACAGCCCGGGGACACAGCCCGGGGACACAGCCGGGGGACACAGCCCGGAGACACAGCCCGGAGACACAGCCCGGGGATACAGCCCGGGGATACAGCCCGGGGGGGCTCTGCCTGCCCAGGACCCGCCTCGGTCTCTGCTTCGTGTCCTTGGCAGGAGCAGGATGCGAGCAAAGCCCGGCCCCGGCCGTGCCCGCACCGGCAGAGGGCAGCGGCACCGAGCCCGCAGCCCGGCGGGGACCCCCCAACCCAGGGGCAGCGCAGCCTTGGGGGGTCCCTGAAATGCCCCCCAACTCTGAGTCCTGCAATGGGGATCCCCTGGGAGGAGGAGGATGGGGGGTGATGTTCGGCGCTGGGCAGGCAGGGCTAACCCCTGGTGTGCTCGATGGGGGGATTTGATGGTTGTCCCCATATTTGTGGTGTCCCCATATTTTTTTTGGTGTCCCTCCTCTGGCAGGAGGATGAGAGGGCACCAGACAGGTGGGAAGGGGTGGCTGAGGTGGGGGATGCATAATTACACACAAACACACACACACACACACACACACACACACACACACCCCGCCCCATCTCAGCCCTATATTCACTGGTGAAGCCGCAGCTTTATTTTGGCAGCTCTCGCCTGGTAAATATTGGCTTAAACCGAAAAACCAGACGCCTGACTCACTCACGGCTCCTTAACAAACACAGGAAGGGGCCCCTGGCGCTCTTGGGGTGCTGCTGCCAGCCCTGGGGACAGCGGGGACCCTCCAGCAGGGCTGGGGGCAACCTCAGCTGCAAAACCCGGTGTGAGCTGAGCATCCCCGTGCTGGCAGCGAGGGAGATGTGAGGGAGGGGGGAAGGAGGGGGTGCAAGCATTGGGGTGCCCTTTCCTCCTGCGCTGGGCTCTCCCTGCTTGGTTAAAAAGCATCAGCCTGCAGGGCAGCCTCAGCCTCACCCCATCCCAGCAGGATTGTCCCCCCTCCCCACAGTCCCGGGTCACCCCAGGGGTGCCCCAGTTAGCAGGGAGGGGTGTGTGTGACACTTCCCCCCGCCCGGCCCGGCCGCTGTTACCCGAGGGTACAGGATGTTCTCTCGCTCAGCTCTCGCTCCCCAACCTCTCCCCGCCTCTCTCTCCCCCCCTTTCCGCCAGCCCTCGGCCTTCACCTCTCCTCCTCTGAGCTGCTTTTAACCCTTTTTTTTTTTTTTCGCCCCCCAAACGCCGCCTTTCCCTCCTCTTCTTTTTCTCCTTCTTGATTCTTTTTTTTTTAAATTTCCGCGCAAATGCGCTGAAACCCCCTCTCAGCTCCCTGGGGGTGCTCAGAGGTGTTTAGGGGTGCACAGAGGTGTTTGGGAGTGCTCAGAGGTGTTTAGGGGTGCTCATAGATGTTTAGAGGTGCACAGAGGTGTTTGGGGGTGCTCAGAGATGTTTGGGGGTGCACAGAGGTGTTTAGGGGTGCTCAGAGGTGTTTAGGGGTGCTCAGAGATGTTTAGAGGTGCACAGAGGTGTTTGGGGGTGCTCAGAGATGTTTGGGGGTGCTCAGAGGTGTTTGGGGGTGCTCAGAGGTGTTTAGGGGTGCACAGAGGTGTTTGGGGGTGCACAGAGATGTTTGGGGGTGCTCAGAGGTGTTTGGGGGTGCACAGAGATGTTTGGGGGTGCTCAGAGGTATTTAGGGGTGCACAGAGATGTTTGAGGGTGCACAGAGGTGTTTAGGGGTGCACAGAGATGTTTGGGGGTGCACAGAGATGTTTGGGGGTGCTCAGAGGTGTTTGGGGGTGCACAGAGATGTTTAGGGGTGCACAGAGGTGTTTGGGGGTGCTCAGAGGTGTTTGGGGGTGCTCAGAGATGTTTAGGGGTGCACAGAGGTGTTTGGGGGTGCACAGAGGTGTTTGGGGGTGCTCAGAGGTGTTTTGGAGTGCACAGAGGTGTTTGGGGGTGCTCAGAGATGTTTGGGGGTGCTCAGAGGTGTTTAGGGGTGCTCAGAGGTGTTTGAGGGTGCTCAGAGATGTTTGGGGTTGCTCAGAGGTGTTTGGGGGTGCTCAGAGGCACCTGGGGCTCCCTGCCTGCTCTTGGCTCTGGGGTTTGCTCCCCCCAAAAGCCTTTAGCCCCGGTGGTGACCAGGACATGGCAAAGCTGTGGCTGGGCCAGCCCGGGGGGCAGTCACCCCTCTCAGGGTGTCCCCTTGGCCACAGCAGGAGCCAGGGGGATGAAGAACATCTCTGCAGCACCAGGGACTCGGGGAATCCCAAATCCATCACCCTCTGCCTGCCTGGGACACCTCCAGCTGTGCCTGCAGCAGCAGAACCTCCACGGCAGCTCCAAGTCATGGGGCACGGTGGGGTGCAGACCCCAACTGCAGACCCCAGGGAAAACCCTGTGATTTAGGCTTTTCCTAAATCTGGGCCAGGCTTTCACTGTCCCAGGGAGATGGCTTTGGGATGAAGCTGGCGAGGAGCCACCCTTCAAGCTCTCTCTGGAAGAAAAGCAACCTTTCTAGCAAAAAGAAAAAAAAAAAAAAAGAAAAAAAAAAAAAAAGAAATTCATGGAAAGCTCTGGTTTGCCTCTTCTTGCCAAAACCAATTGTAGATGATTTTGCACGGCTGCTTTGGCTTTGCCTTTGCCTGTGACAGGGGGAACAATGTCAGACACGCTCCTGTTTTCCCACTCTGATTTTTTCCCCCTGAAGCTGGAAGAGGGGAAGGATCTGACTGAAGGACAGGGACTTGTCCTAAGTAAATATCAACCCCAGGAGCTCCCAAATCTGGCATGAAGGTCTCAGTCTTTCCTCCATCCTCAGGACTGGCTTTGGGGCTGGAAGTGGGGTCTCTTGCAGATTCCCCCCAGAGCTGCCGAGGGCTGAGGACTGCCCAGCTCAGAGCAGCAGTGGAAATTGCAAGTGGGACATGAGGATGCAGAAGTGGCCCTGGGAGGAGAACCAGGCACCCCACACACCTCCACAAGCCCCCCCCCACCCCGTGATGTCCACCAGGGCACAAGTGGAAAAAAAAATCCTCATCCTGAATAATCTGCACTGCTGGAAGCAGTGCATTGCAGGGAGGTGGGGAGGGGAGAGCTCAGGGCTGGGTGCTTTGCAGCAGCCAGTTTGGGGGGGAAGTGCTCCCTGCAGCTGCAGTGGGTATTTTTAATCCCCTGAAACGCTGGGGAGCTGGGCTGGGGGAGCAGAGAGGGGGTGAGGAGGGGAAGATCCTGGGGGACACCCCCCTGACACTGATGGGGAGTCACCCTGAAAGGGTTTTGGGGGTGATGCTGGGGGGCATGCAGGGGTTGAGGCCGGGGGGGTGAGGGGGGGATATTGGCAGGGATGTGGGGGGACATGGGGGGAACAGGGGGGGATATGGGGGGGATCTTGGGGGGGATATTGAGGGGGATAACAGGGGGGACCTGGGAGGTGACAAGGGAAACACGGGGGGATCCTGGGGGGATTTTGGGGGGGATATTGAGACGGGGGGGACGTGGGAGGTGATGGGGGAAACACGGGGGGAAGCTGGGGGGGGGGTTGGGGGGGATATTGAGACGGGGGGGACGTGGGAGGTGATGGGGGAAACACGGGGGGATGCTGGGGGGATTTTCGGGGGGATATTGAGACGGGGGGACGTGAGAGGTGATGGGGAAAACGGGGGAATGCTGGGGGGCTGCTGGGGGGGTTTTGGGGGGTGCCTAGGGGGATGCTGGAGGCGATGCCAGGGAGGAAAACACTATGGGGGATACCCGAGACGATATTGCGGGGTGCCGGGAGTGTTGCAGGGACCACACCGAACCCCACCAGCCAGAAACCCCGAGCCGGCCCAACCTCTCGGCGGGCCCCGGGTGGCCCTGGCCGGGTGCCCCCCCCGGCAGCCCGGAGCTGAGTCAGGCTGTTCCCGGCGCTCCCGCGGCCGGGACATCGCGTCCCCACGCCGGGCGCCTGGCACCGCTCCCACCCGGTGCAGCTCCCGGCAGGGGCACGGCCCGCTCCGGCCCCGGCCCCGGCTCCTCCTCCGGCCTCCCGAGCTGTGACTCCCGGCTCCGAGAGTCTGAGAGCGGCTCCGAAACCCCCGGGAATTACCGGCGAGGGGTTTTTTTTTCGGGGGGCGAATGCCCATCTGTGCCCCCCAAGCCGCGCCCCCCAAGCTTTGGTGCAACCAGCGGAGTTTTTGGGGTCTCAGATCCGTCTGGCAGGAGCATCTCCTGAGCTGAGAGTCCTCGGGGGGATTGATCCCCGCTGTCACCCCTGTGCCCAGCCCAGGGCAGAGGTGCCAGCTCGCAGCCCCCAGCCTGTCACCCCCCGGCCGAGCGGGGAGCCCCGGCCACCCCCGGCCACCCCCGGCCATCCGCCCTCCCTCCCTCCCTCCCCGCCGGAGGCTGGTACAGTTCGTTACGTCCAGACCGGAATGTACTTTGTGTTAGAAGTGGCCACAAGCCAGGACGGCAAAGCCGGACTTTTATTTATCCTCCCTTGCTCCGGCCCCGCCGCTGCATCCTGCCCTGACTCGTCTGGGGCTGCAGCAGCTCCGGCAGGGCTGGGGGAGCCCTGGGCTCTGTCCACCTCCCTGCCAGGGAAGGCAGCGATTTCCTTCCCCCCCTCCATTTCCTCAGAAGGGAAACAATCTGGGAAAAATATCCGTGTCCTTTCCTCCGGTAAAAGCTGTGCCCGGTGTCTGGAGGGAAGCGAGGAAGACGGGAACTCCAGGATGGATCCAGACCCAGTGAAGCCTCTGGAGGGAGGTGCCCCTCTCTCTGCTGGCTTGGAGGGGTTTTTTTGTTGTTTTTTTTTTTTTTGCAACAAGGGCCAGGATTTGGGTCAGAATCTGGTGAATTACGGATTGGAATTATTAAATTAGACTTGGAACTGCAGGGCAGGGCAGGATCAGGCCTGTGACAGAGCAGGGACCTCTCTGGGGGTCCCCACATGTGCAGGGGGTGTGTTGGCTGGAAAAGAGTCACGGGAGGCTGTGCCAGCCCCGGGAGGGATGGGAGGGATCGCCCCAGGCTGGGTCTGGCCGATCATCCCACCACTCCAGCCAGCACCCCTCCCACGGGCCGCCTTCCCTTTGGAAGATCTGAGGAGGAATTTCGGACAGAAAGCGGCTTCCCAGCTGCTCTGTCACTGTTGGACACGAAGGAAAGACACGGACTCGTGGTTTCAGAAGGCTGATGCTCCAAAAAGGGGCTGGTTTATTCTGAGAACCTATTTTTATACTTTTTCTACAATGTGCCCACCTAAGAGGTGGGATCCTTTGAACCATTGCGTCAACGAGCAAAGCCCCTCCTTAGGAGAGAAATTTGAAAAAAAACAAGAGAGTTTAAAAATGTGACCTCGTTTAGCAGTTTAGGTCCCTGGGAAAGAACTTGAGAAAAACCCAAACACGACAGGCAGTGACTACAGCTCTGCATCCCCGGGGGCTCAAGTGTCCTCATGCCCAGCAATGCTCTTGCCCTCCTGTCCCCGTGTCCCCGTGTCCCCTGCTCAAGCTGCACCTCCAGCCGGCGGCAGGGACTCGGTGTTCTCCTCCCTGAGCTCTGCAAGGGCCGCTCTGCTGTTGTGCAAGCCCTGGCCGCACCTCCCGTAAACACCCAGAGCTTCCCAGCAGCAGCAGCAGCAGCAGCAGCACCAGGGCACCCCGAGGGGCAAATGCACCGTGGCATCGTCAGGCTGAGAAATTAAAAAAAAAATTAAAAAAAAGAATTAAAAAACCAAAAAAAAACAACAAAAACAAACAAACAAACAAACAAAACCCAAAAAAACCCCAAACACCCAAAAAACCAACCAAACAAACAAAAAAACCCCAAAAACAAAAATAAAAACGGAACAAAAACAAAACAAAACACCAAACAAAAACCGACCCCCCCAAAAAAACCCAAAAAAACAAAAACAAAAAACCAAAAAAAACCACCAAAAAAACCCCAAAACAACCCCCAAAAAAACCCCAAAAAACCCACCAACCCCCCCCCCAAAAAAACCACCAAAAAAACCACAAAAAAAAAAAAAAAGAAAAAGAAAAGCTGAGGGGGTCTGGCACTGGCACAGCAGTGATTTGGAAGATGTCTTTTATCTTCTTAAAAAAAAAAAAAAAAAAAGCGACTCTGATGCTTTCTTCCCATAGATTTTTTTGATTTATTTTTTTTTCCTACACGAACAAACAAATTTACCGTTTTTGAGCCCCCCAAAACTGGCAGTGGTGGGTTTGGGTTCTGGGGAGGGGGGGAAGGATGGGTTTGATTCCCCCCTAGGAAGGGGAGGGCAGCACGGCTGTCACACACACGAAAGGAAACCCAGAGAAAAGAGAAAAGCCACTTCCTCCGCTCTGAAGAGATTCGCTGGTGTGACTCTTCACCGTGGACTCCTCTCCTCCCCACGCTCCCAGGCAGATTAACGCTGGTTATTTTTAGCAGAAGACAAGGATGAATAAAAATATCCCCTGCTTTATTTTAATATATATATTTTTTTCCCCCTCTCTCTCTTTCAGGAACGCTGCTCTCACCTCACCAGAGGTGCTTGGGAGCCAGCAGGGCGGGTTCCTTGGCTTTGCTCCCTGATTCCAGACTTTCCCCAAGACTCCCTGTCCTTTTGGGGCTGGGGCAGGACATGTGTGGCCAGCTGGAGGGGGAACAAGCAGTACCCCTGGCAGGCGTCAAAAAGCTGGACAGGATTATTTCTGGAACAGATTTCCTGCAGGTTGTGTTACAGGGATGAACGGGGCAGACCCCAGCACCGGGAGAGCGGAGGGTTTAGGACATCGCCCCACCCAAGAAAGCAGAATGAGCTGAGGGGGTCTGGCACTGGCAGAGCAGTGATTTGGGAGATGTCTTTTATCTTGTAAAAAAAGCAACTCTGATGCTTTCTTCCCATATATTTTTATTTTTATTTTTATTTTTATTTTTATTTTTATTTTTATTTTTATTTTTATTTTTATTTTTATTTTTATTTTTTTATTTTTTTTATTTTTATTTTTTTATTTTTTTCATTTTCATTTTCATTCTCATTTTCATTTTCATTTTCATTCTCATTTTCATTTTCATTTTCATTTTCATTTTATTTTTATTTTTATTTTTATTTTTATTTTTATTTTTATTTTCATTTTCTATTTTTATTTTTATTTTTATTTTTATTTTTATTTTTATTTTCATTTTCTATTTTTATTTTTATTTTTATTTTTATTTTTATTTTTATTTTTATTTTTATTTTTATTTTTATTTTATTATTTATTTTATTTTATTTTTATTTTCTACCCAAACAAACAAATTTACCATTTTTGTAGCACAAGGACTGACCAGGCTGAACCCCCTCACTGCTGCCACTGGTCCCACGGGATTTTTCAGGGCTTTGGAATTATCTCAGGGGCCTGATGGAATTATCTGTGGGGTTTCCCGGTACTGCAAACCCGCAACATTTTCATTTTGTTTTGTAAATGAATATTTAAAGCTCTTGAAAATTTAAAGCCTGGAGGGAAATGCTTGAAACCAACGATGCACAAGATCCACCTGGGTTATTTCAGAGGGGGCAAAATCAAATGCCACGAAAACAAAATTATTTTTTCTTTTCTTATCTAAAGCGGCCTTTAATTTTCACTCTGAATTTCTGATGAGCGACATCAGTGTCTCAGTTACAGCGGGGAAAATGGATCTCAGCACGGAGAGCAGACCCGTGAGACAGCACCCACCACAGGGGCACCCAACACCGAGGGAGAGGGGACAGGGACAGGGACAGGGACAGGGACAGGGAGAGGGGACAGGGACAGGGGACAGGGACAGGGACAGGGACAGGGAGAGGGGACAGGGACAGGGGACAGGGACAGGGACAGGGACAGGGACAGGGAGAGGGGACAGGGACAGGGGACAGGGGACAGGGACAGGGGACAGGGACAGGGACAGGGGACAGGGACAGGGGAGAGGGGAGAGGGGAGAGGGGAGAGGGGAGAGGGGAGAGGGGACAGGGGACAGGGGACAGGGGATAGGGGAGAGGGGACAGGGGACAGGGGACAGGGACAGGGGACAGGGGATAGGGACAGGGGACAGGGGAGAGGGGAGAGGGGAGAGGGGAGAGGGGACAGGGGACAGGGGACAGGGGATAGGGGAGAGGGGACAGGGGACAGGGGACAGGGACAGGGGAGAGGGGACAGGGGACAGGGGAGAGGGGACAGGGGATAGGGGAGAGGGGACAGGGGACAGGGGACAGGGACAGGGGAGAGGGATAGGGGAGAGGGGACAGGGGACAGGGACAGGGGACAGGGACAGGGGACAGGGAACAGGGACAGGGACAGGGGAGAGGGATAGGGGATAGGGGACAGGGACAGGGGACAGGGACAGGGAACAGGGGAGAGGGGACAGGGGACAGGGGACAGGGGATAGGGGACAGGGGACAGGGACAAGGGATAGGGGACAGGGGACAGGGGACAGGGGACAGGGGAGAGGGGACAGGGGACAGCAGACAGCGGACAGGGGACAGCCCGGCCCCGGGAAGTGCCCCGGGGTGTTTTTCCCGCTGCCTCCAGCCTGGCCCTGAGGGTTTTATCCGATCAACACCAGGGGACCAAGGTGCAGCCTGGGGGCTGCGGGCACTCCTTACAACACAAACCTGGTAAAAAAAACCCAAAAAACTGTTTGTAAAAACACTCAGAGGTGGCCCCATTTAAATCTGCCCCCAATTTATTTTAATTTTTTTTTTTTTTGCCCCTCTTGGCTCAGGCGCAGCGATGAGTATCCAGTCACAAAACCACTGATTTCTAACCTCGGGTGGGGTGGGTATTTGGACCCAGCTCTTGACAAAAATCTTATTTCCTCCTTATTTCACCCCGAACTGGGACATTCCTGCGTGTCCCAGCAGCCGCTGTGTCCTCCAAACCCACATCTCCCTGTCCCCAGCTCGGGGGCAGCTTTTCGCTCTTCAGCGCCGCGGTTCCTGCAGCACCCAGAGGAGCTGCGAGGGCTGGGGCTGCCCCTGGGGAGCTGGGCAGGAGCAAAGGCACCTTCGGGCCGTCTCCGGGGCTGGCGTGTCCTTGCGGGGGTCGCAGGAAGCCGAGGGGTTGGGGACAGCCCCGGGGGGCTGCGTGTGGCCGCGGTCACCGCATGGAGCTGACCCCGCCCTGCCCCGGGGCATGGCACGGGGCACATCAAACAGCCCGGGGCACTTCCCGGGGCCGGGCTGTCCCCTGTCCCCTGTCCTCTGTCCGCTGTCCCCTCTCCTCCGTCCCCTGTCCGCTGTCCCCTCTCCGCTGTCCGCTGTCCCCTCTCCTCCGTCCCCTGTCCGCTGTCCCCTCTCCGCTGTCCCCTGTCCCCTCTCCCCCGTCCCCTGTCCCTCTCCCATATCCCCTGTCCCCTGTCCCCGCTCCTGTCCGCTGTCCCTGTCCCTGTCCCCTGTCCCTCTCTCCTATCCCTCACCTCTGTCCCTATCCCCTCTCCCCTGTCCCCTCTCCCCTGTCCCTGTCCCCTGTCCCTCTCTCCTGTCCCCAGTCCCCTGTCCCCTCACCTCTGTCCCTGTCCCTGTCCCCTCTCCCCTGTCCCTGTCCCCTCTCCCCTGTCCTCTCTCCCCACTCCCCTGTCCCTGTCCCCTGTCCCCTCTCCCCTGTCCCCTGTCCCTGTCCCTCTCCCCTGTCCCTGTCCCTGTCCCTCTCTCCCCTGTCCCTCTCCCCTGTCCCTGTCCCTGTCCCTGTCCCCTGTCCCCTCTCCCCTCTCCCCTGTCCCTGTCCCTGTCCCTGTCCCCTCTCCCCTCTCCCCTGTCCCTGTCCCTGTCCCTGTCCCCTGTCCCCTATCCCCTCTCCTCTGTCCTCTCTCCCCTGTCCCCGCTCCCGCCCGGCCCCGCCGCTGCCACCCGGGCGACCGCGCACCCGGGGGGCGGGCACAACCCTCTGATTTGCATATCACCGCCACCTCAGCCAATGGAAAGGCGGAACTCGAGACGGGCGTGCTAAGCGACCAATGAGACGTCAGCAGAGGCGGGGCCGCGTCGCGGGGCGGGGCGGCCCGGCCGGGCGGGCGCGCGGGGCCACTCGGAGCCGAGCGGCGGCGGCGACAGCGGCGACAGCGACAGGTGGGACCCGCGGGCTCGGGGTGCCCTGTGCGGGGCTGCGGCCTCCTGCGGGACCCTGCCTGGGGGCTGGAGGAATGCTGCGGGTCAGGGGGCTGCCTAAGCGCCCTGCGAGAGGTGTGGGGTTGCGCGGGGCTGAGGGGACCCGGCCTGAGGGGGGACATGTGGGGGACATCGGCGTCCCGTGTGGGGCTGGAGCCTTGGGGAAGGGCATGGTGGCTCCGCTGGTGCGGGGGGGTGAGGAGAGGAGCGGGGTTCCTGCCCCGCGGAGCTCCCCCGGTGATGCCGGGCGGTGCCGGGGATGCTCCGGGCCAGCCCGGGCTGCTGCTCGCCCGGAGGGGATTCTTGGATTCTTCTTTTCCCCGCTTCACCGCCCCATCCGAGCCCCCCAAGCGTTTCTTTTTGACACCAGCGAGCAGAGAGACCCCGCAGGGTGCGTGCATCACTGTACGCAGAGCCTTTGACCGCAGGTAGAAGTGGTTGCACAAGGTAAATGTGATTTTTTTTTTAAACTTCATGCAATTTTCCCCTCCTCTCCGGGCATAAAAACCTCTGTTCCAGAGCTTCTGTTTTTAAAATGCACGTAGGGGTGAGCTTGCTCTTTCCCAGGAAGCTGTTATTTTACACAATGGGCTGTAGGAACTGGTGGGAGATGTGTCGGTGTGTCCCCCCAGGCTGCAGCTTCCAGCTGAGGCTCCAAAACGCTGCACGGGATTTCTGCCCCCACCGGTGCAAATAATAAAACCCTTAAAAATAAAACGTAAAGGGAAAAAAAAAAAAGAAAAAAAAAAAAAAAAAGAAAGCCAGGAGCTGATACTTTAGGGTTTTAAAAACAGAGTTGAAATGGTGTCTCACCCTAATCAGCTGTTAAACCTGAGGTGGGTATGAGGACATCGCTGGGGTGTCAAAGCCAACCTGGGAATTGGCTTTAAAAGTTTAAAAAAAAAAAAAAAGTTGAAAGCACAGATTGCTCCTTCCTTTAAAAGATGAGAAATCTGCCTCTCTCCTGCCACCTCCCCTGTCTTGTTGAAAGGCTGGGGAGAAGAAAATCATTAAATACGTCTGGCAGAGCCTGTGGCTGCCTTTTGTGGGCTGTCTTTCCCAAGGTGCTGTGGGTTTGATTTGGGTGGCAGCGCTGCAACTCAAGAGACACTTGGGTTGTATTTCCAACCTGGGACTCTGGAAATGGGACAGCATTTCTGGGGAGGGGACAGAAACATCCCAGAGAGGGAACAACATCCATGACCTCCTGGGGGTTAACCAGCAGCGTGGGGGGCTAAGCAGGAATCCAAATGGTGTCAGAGTTTTGGAACACAGGGGTGGGATGGAGGGATCCTGGGTGGGTTGGTGGTCCTTGAAGGGGTGCTGGCCCTCATCCCCAGGGTGGTGAGTGATCCAGCACCCTGAGAGGTGCAGGAGGACGAGGCAAGGATGTGATGGAGCTGGGTGCTCACAGCAGCCAGGGGTGCTGCTGGAGGAAGGAGCAGCCGAGGACTTTTCTGAGTCTGGAGATGGGGTTTGTGCAGGGAAAAATATGTGGTGGCATGGAAAAAAAAATCCCCAGCAGATTTCTGGGGAGTCACTGGAGAAGTTTTCTCCTCTGGCCTTGCTGGTGGCTGTGGGCCTGGGGGATGGAGGGGTCCAGGGGGGAAGGTTGGTGTGATACAGGCTGCTCGTGGTGCCCACCCTGCTCAGAACAGAGGTGTCTGCTAGGATAACTGCCCCTGCAATTATCTTTTCTTGTTTGCTTGGTTGGTTTTTATTTTTTTTTTAAATAAATGCAAATAACCTCATCTTCCCCAGGCTGTGTTTGCCCAGAACACACTTCAGTCTGGTTGAGCTCCTTTCCCAGCACTGTTAGAGCACCTTCCTGCTGGGATGAGCCAAAGAAATAAGGAAAACTCCTGAGTAAAAAAAAGCCAACTGCATCCCTCAGGAACGTCACTGCTGCGTAGTTACGTGGGGTTTAATTAATTACCTGCTTGCAGAAGGAGAAAGTTTGCTGGAAGGTTTGAGATGCTTGGCACCCAGACCTCCTTGGGCTGGCTGCAGCTCCCAGACTGGCTCAGGGGAAAAATATTTTGTAAACGGTTTGAAAAAATAGTTTGTCCTCAGTTATTTCTCATTTTATATCAATTTTATTTTGTAGTCACTCTCCATTACAGGGATTTATACAAAGTTGTTGCAGCCCCTTGAGGGAGCTGTGAAGCTCCTGCTGCTCTTGTGCACAGAACAAGGAAATACTTAGCAAGGACTTTTTTTTTATTATTATTATTATTATTATTTTAGTGCTCTGTGTTTGTGGGTGTAAAGAAGTGGCCACGAGTGCTCTAACGTACAAGCTGTTCATGTAACTTGTTTGTCATGGAGCTGACAGGCTTTTTCCATCACCAGTAATTGTGATTAGTAAGGATTTCTGATTTTGCAAGCCAGCGCCTTGGAAAATTGGGAAGATAATGGTGAAGTAACTGTCAGAAGTGAAGGGCTGGGATGGTGGGGGATGGCAGTTAAATCATTTTCTACCTGCACAGCCCCATCCTTGTAAACAGCAGCGTTGCTCTGAGATGGAGAAACATTCTCATTTCAAGTGCTTTTTGACTGACATTAAATTTAACCACTTAATGAAAAGAGACCTGGTGAAGGGCATCATTCCTGGGATGTGAGACCACCCCAAAAAGGAGCCCAGGTGGGATGCAGCCTCCCTCCCCACCCCAGGTGATGTGTGTGTGTGTCTCAGTGCCTGTTTCCACCCCTGTGCTGCTTTTGTCCCCAAAAGCCGTGGTGTCCTCTGCCCCTCCTGCTCCTCACAGCATCCCCACCATGGCAGTGCCACCCCCAGTCCCCTCCTGCACTTTGGCCTCTCCAAGAAATCCTCGTTTGGTGCCAGAGCAGGCTGGTGTTTCACTGGGAATTGCCCAAAATACTTTGGCTTTGCCCAAAATAACCTGCCCCTGGTGCAGATGGTCTTGGGTGCTGAGTTATTTCTGGGTGCCAGAGCTGCTGGAGGCAGTGCTGGATGCTGAGCCGGGGATTCCCCCCACTTGGGATTCAGTTCTGGGATGCTCCAGGTGCTGCTGAGCCCTCAATAAATCCCCAAACACAGCATTCCCACTGCCAGGGCTCACCTGGCTGCAAGCTGCTTGGAGAAAACCCCAAATCTGTTGCGAGCAGTGAGATGCTTTTAGAAACGAGAAAAAAAAAAAATTAAAAAAAAATATCCAAGTTTAATTGCCACGTCTATTCCAGAGAAAAGGCTAAATTAAAACAGAATTGGCCAACAGGGAGTTTCTTGTTTATTCCCATTTTGTATTTATTTTAGTCCCCCCCACAAGCTGTCGCCTGAAATTCAATTTGCTCAGCGTTGGTGTAGCTGCTGCCAAGGAGGCTGCTCCGAGTCGCCTGTGGAGGGCTTGGACTTCCCTTGGTCTGCTGTATGGGGAGGGAAACTTCACATTTAACAGCCAGAGGTGGAATATTTAATTCCCAAAAAAAGCCAGGCTGCTCTGTTCTCCCTGCTTGTTTTGACCAGGGGAGAAGACACGACTGAAAGGAGCTCGCTGGTTTTTGGTGGCAGAAAACCCAGTGAGAGGGTGCCAAGGAGTGGGTAGTGGGATGTCAAGTACTTTCTCACATTTTACAGATGGTTTATATAACCTGCTTGGCTATATTATTATATTTTTTTTTCCGCCCTGTCCAGTTACATAATCCCAATTCATGAAGGCTTTAGGAAGTTGCATTCCCCACTGTGTCTCTATCTTGTTAAGATGCTTGGCCTCCCTGCCAGGCATCTCCCAAGAAGCTCAGGCTGGTGTAGAACAGCTGTTTATACACTCATTATCACTGTATTTCTTTAATTATTTTGCTTTAGCTGTCATCAAAAGCTATGTCAGCCCCTCAGGAGCAGGATGGCTGCAGGCTGGTGCAGAGCAAAGACTTTGGGCATTCCTGGTTTTTTTTTTTCCCAGTGTTTTTGAGGATCTGTTCTTGTGGCAGAGACTTGCTGGGGATTTTTGTGGTGGAAGCAGCTGAAATCCTTGCTGTGGCTTTGGGGGCAGGTAGGAAAGGAACTGCAGAGCATCCAAGGTGTAAAATCCTCAGTCTCATCCTGCCCCGGGCACCTTCTGCCCTGGGGACAGCAGCCATCCATAAATGCCCGTGGATTTTGCTTTCCCCAGTATAAATTTGTCCTACAAAATAAGGGAGGGAGGAAAGAAAATGCTGCTTTTTTTTTTTTTTCTTAACTCCCTTTCACATGAAAGTGGAGGGTGTTGTGTCTCTGGGTACCCACTCTGGAGGAGATGGACCACAGGCTGCTCACAAGAGAGTTCAGGGGACCTTTATCCCTCTAATTTTTTTTTTTAATTTTTATTTTTTATTTTTTATTTTGAAGTGGCCCTGGGAAAACCACCAAGAGAACACTTCCTTGCTAGAAAGCCAGCAGAAGAGCCAGATTATTTTTTAATGGGTTTATATTGTAAACTGAGGGGGATAAAACCACTCCTCTCTGAAAGTCTTTTGTGTGTTGCTGGCACGGGCCAGTTCACCTCACTCCAGGGGATGCAGAGAGACTGAACCCATCTTGCTTTTGCCTGAGATATTTATTCTGGCAGGGTTAGTGACCCGTCCTGCTCGCTTGTTCCTCTCGCTGCAGCTGAGGAACAGCCTCTTATTCCACACATTTAAAAAAAAAATAAATTAGTTACAATTTGAACCTTAAATAAAACCATTTCAGAAGCTTATAAATATTAGCTGGGCAGAACGATGTGATGGGGACACCCAGCAGTGGATTTAAGTGAGCTGCACAAATTAGTTTTCTCGTTCACTTCGTTACCCTCTTAAAATGTTTTCAAACCTTCCCCCTGTTGCTGCTTTTCTGGTAAGAGGCAGATCCCTCCTGGTCCTTGGGAGGTGACTGGGGACAGCATCCCTCTCTGAAGTGTCCCCATGGTGGGGGTGGCACTGTTTGGTGTCAGGGTCACCCTGGAGCAGGGACTGGCTGTGGATAAAGGTGACATGGGGTTGTGCTTTGGTCCCTGGTGGATCAGGGCTCACCTTGGGTGCCCTGGGGGTCTCCTCAGGGTGCTGGGCAATCCCAGCAGCTCTGTTTGCATTTTGTTGGTTTTTTTTTTGGGGGGGGATTTTTTGGGGTTTTTTTGTTTGTTTGTTTGGGTTTTTTGTTGTGTTTTTGTGGGTTTTTTTGGGGGTTTTTTTGTGTTTTGTTTGGGTTTTTTGTGGGTTTTTGGTGTTTTTTGTTTGTTTGTTTGTTTTTTTTGGTTTTTTTTTTTTTGGGTTTTTTTGGGGGTTTTTTTGGGTTTTTTGTTTTGTTTGAATAGAAGTTGCTGTACCCGCCCCGCCAGGGTGTTTGTTGGCTGCTTGCACAACGTGCAGGCTTAGGAAGCAAATTGATCCATTTACTTACTAAGGAGTTCTTAGTTGGTGAACAATAGCTTCGATTTTTATGGCTTCCCTGTTTGTTTTGAAGGAGGGAGAGAAAGTCAAGCGGACAGGATGAAAAAAAAAAAAAGAATAATGAAAAAATATTAATTAACTGTGATGCGTGAGTGTGAGAAATGGCACTCAGTGTCTGGGTATGTCCTGATGTGTTGGGGTGCAGCTGAGGGTGATGTGGAGCTGCTTGTCCATCTTAGGAAGGTCGTATTTCGTTAGAAATCTCGATTTTAACTCATTACCATCACCTTCCTTGGTCTCTGCTCAGCAGGCTGACCCTGAGGTGTCTTAAAACAGCCTCGTCCAGGAGAAATCACTGCTCTGGTCTTCCCTCTCCTGCTGCACAGGCACAGCTTGCTCAACAAGATGGGAATTTTATTAGGAAAAAAATCAGTTCTTGTGATGGAAAGGGAAGCAATCCACCGTGGGACAGTGGAGAGAGTCATCTGCTGCACTAATTGGGTTATTCTTCATTATCAGCCTGTGCTGGGGCTTGGAGGATGCATGTGCAGCCCAGTGCTGCTGTCCAGCTCGAGGGGCTGGGATTTGGGGTGATGATCACCAGGATCCAGGGCCCCACATCCCCCTGCTGTGCCTTCAGATTTTGTTGTTTTTAAGCCTGACCTTTGCGTTTTCAAGAAACTCCCTCCTGTGTTGCAATCCGGAGCTTTTAGGGCCCTTGTGGTGCCGTGGAAGTGAAAGTGCTTTGTGCTAAGTGGGTCTTAAAAAAAAACAAACCCCAGAGCAGCCAACTCTTGTTTTTTTTCATCCTGTTAATTTGCATCCTAGTGAAAAAAATTGAACATATAGCCTTGATTTATTTTATTTTTTTTTTAAAGCTGATGGTAAGGTGCTGTTTTATGGAAGCAGCGAGTCAAAACAGGTTTTGCCCATAGTCTTCATCACCCCTCTCTGACCATGGTGGAGCATGATCTGTGGCTCAAAACTACTCTCCCTCCTTTTGAAATCCTGTTTTAGAATAAAGCCCATGAGGTTTTTTCATGTTTTTTCTTCCCTTTTTGTCCCCCCTGCTCTTCTCACCAGGTGTGCTGCATCTCTGGGCCTGAACTCTCCCCGCACCTTCAGACCTTCTCCAAGGATTGCATGGTGGCAAGGTGAGACCCCCTCAAAAAAAAAACCCTGCCCAGCCTTGCTCTTCCCCATCCCTTTCCCCTCCTGTGAGCCTCCGGGAGGGATCTGCAACATGAAGTTTCCATTTGGAGCTGGCAAATCCCCGGTCTGCCGATTTCTAGGAAACGCGGCCGGGGATGGTGTGGCTGGTGAAACCCTAGCATGTGTGATACCTGTCTGTCCTCAGCCCCAGGGTCACACATCTGCATCCCATTCTCCCCTCTGAGTTTTTCACCTATTTCTCAGCGTTGGAAGACAGCAAACAATTGGTGTGGAGAGGGAATTGTAAAATGAACGGGTTTGTTTTGTTGTTTATTTTCCTGCTGCTCCGACCACGTTTATATCCCGGGGAAACGGAGCGGTGTGGATGTGCAGAGCAGGGAGGGTGGTTTATCCTGCCTTCATTCCCAGATTTTACAACATTCATCTTGGTGGGTAGGAGCAGCAACGGGAAAGGGGTGTCAGAAACACCCGGGGGCTTTTGCACAGAGTAATTAATCAATGCCCTCCCCGTATCCAGAGCACACAAACAAGAAGATTCAGGCTCTGACACCACCAGCAAGCTTGCTGTGCTCAGTGACATCCCTGCCTGCTCGTTATTTAAACCTCAGGGAGTAACAGATTTTTTTTTTATTCTTTTTTTTTTTTTTTGCCCTACACAACTGTTTGTTTCAAATTAATTGAGATTTTGGCCCCCGGCCAACCTCCTCCTGTCGCTCCAAATGGGAGATAAGTGGGAGCAGTGCACTCTTTTTCTCTAACCTAGTTGGAGCTGGTTTTTTTTTTTCTGGCCAGAGCTCTTTCCCAACGTGGGCCACATCTTCAGGAGCTGGGTCTTGAGGGCTCCATCCCTCCCACTGCTGCTGACGCAGAGCGTCTCCCCTCCCGCCCGCCTTGGCCAGCTTCCCTGGATGACTCCTCTAATTGCTTACGTAGAAAAATAATGAGAAGGATGCGTAGGGTGTATTTTTAGATGTCTCTTTGGTGGGATTTAGCAACCGGCGAGCCGGAGCCAGCACCTCCCTGTCCGTCTCCTGCATCCCAGCCGTGGCTGCTTGGTGGACCTGGGCAGGTTCCCAGCTTGCCAGCCTTTTTTTTTTTTTTCTTGGGCAAGCTTGCCAGCTTTTTGGGCTTCTCCTGGTCCTTGTGGGTTGGTTATGGATCCTGGTGCTGCAGAGGATCTGTGCTGGGAAGCCCTGAGCTGGGGCACGGTGCTGATGCCATGCCCGTGCCGGGGTGGGCGCCGCCACCTCCTCACTCCTCTCCAGGAGGAAGGCTGTGGTGGCTTGGAGACCATCCCAGCACCCAAATCATTGAATCATGGAGTGGTTTGCATTAGAATGAAAGTTTAAAGGCTGTCTAGTCCAGCACCCCCAGCATGAGCAGGGATACCTTCCACCTGACCAGGTTGCTCAGGGCTCTGTCCAAACCCACCCAAATATTCCCAGGCGTCACCCTTTTGGGTAACCAGTGCTTTACCACCCACATCATCAAACATTTCTTCCAAAGTAACCCACGGCACGTTTTCCAACCAACACCTGTGAGATAATGGGCCTCACCACATGTTGCTTTGCTTTTTAAATGCTTTTTTTAAAAGGTCTTCCCATCTGAAACCCCAGCAGCGCAGAGGAAAGGGAACGGACGCAGAATCCCATTAAACATCACCCCAAAGACTGGGATAATTGAGCCTTGCAACGAGTAGTTCCCTTATTTTTCTCTTTGCTTCTTCCATTTCAGGGCTCTTTGTGTCTCAGTGGCTTCCTGTGCTGGGGGGTGGGCCAGGCTCCAATCCTTCCCTTTCCACCCGGGTGCGAGGAAAGCAATTCTTCTCGCAGCGCGGCTTATCTGTCCTTGGAGCTGAAAACATCCTTTCTTTGCTCTTTTTTTTGAATTCCCCCAAAACGAGTGATTTCTCCTGCTGCTTAACATCAGCTTCCAGGCTGAAGGCTGTGGGAAAGTTTGGCAATTAGAGTGGCTCTAATAGATCTGGTTTGTGTCTTAAAAAACCCCATCGCTTTCTAATTCTCCGTCACATGTTTCCTTGATGATGTGTCGCCCAGCAGTGCAGCTACCAAAATAGCCCCGTGGTCTGAAGGAAATCATCAGGAAATATGTTTTTGAAACTGTAGGCAATTCTTTTTCTTTTTTTTCTTTTTTTTCTTTTTTTTTTTTTCACCAGGAACCATTGGAAAAAGTCTGTGTTCAATGGAAAACGTGGCTTTTCTGGCACCTTGGCTGCTTATGTGGTGACATTTGGGAGCGCAGTGCTCCAGCAGTTTGCCCAAAAACCCCCCAGTTCCTTGGATTCTTGCTGGGAGTTTTCTCTTTATCCACCCAAATAGATGAGATTCTTTTGGTGTTGGAATTGCTTTAATTTTTGGGGGAAAATTCTTGCTTGTGCACTGTCTTTCCATGCTGGGTGACAAACCCTTTCCTCTTCTGCCACATCCCGTGGTCCTGCCAGGCTGACAGGGTGTGTGCTGTGTCCCCCCAGGTCCAAGGAGACCATGACCACTGATGAGGCCACCAAGAGCGAAGGGGAGGTGCAGGCAGCAGCTCTGGCCGAGCGTGGGGAGGACATCACACCATCCAAGGACCGAGGGGTTCTGAAGGTAAAGGGGGTCTGCTGAGAGTGTCCTGCCTTCCTGCACCTTGGGGTGCATCCCCAGCCCTCAGGGTCACAGTTCCAGGGCAGTAGGATTAACTTCTTTCATCTCAAAGGCAAAGAGGATGAGCATTTCTTGGAGTAAAGGAGGATGGAGTGGTGGTTGAGGCTGGTGGGCCCAGGCTGCTCCATGAATTTCACTGCTATTGTGCTCCTAATCAGATTATTAGCTGTAAACCCGCAAAGCGTTCCTGTCTGTGACTCACAAACATTAGAAAGAGCGCATTTGCTGAGGTCATCCAGTCTGCTCCACAGCCCCTTTTTTTTCATATTCAGAGCCGTTTCTGGATAGTTCTGCTCCTCAGCACTTACACTTCTCCACTTGAATAGGACCTTTCCTCCAAGAATAGCATCCTCCCCTGCTCCATCCTCAGCTCCAGAACTGCTTGTTCCCGGCTGCAGCGTTCAGAAAAAAAAAAAAATAAGTGTTGACAAGGAGTGAGTAGTGAGCTGACACACCCCTGTGAGTAAAATGTGTACGGACAGAGAGCGAGTGGAGCTGCACCCACTGCAGGTTTGGAACCTTGGTGTTTACCCACCCAGTATGGACTGGTCTCTGCTCCCAGCCCTGTCCAGATCCATTGCTGCAGCTCCAGTTTGAGGTTTATTTTTAGGAGCTGATGAGGGGGCAAATAACAGCTCCCCCCTGAGCCTCCCTGTAATTTAGGGCAGCACTGGGGTGTATATGCATGTGTGTATATATATTTTTTTTATGTAAATGCACGTGTGTGTGTGTTGCCACGCTTTGTACCTACCATGTTTTGGTTTTGGGAAATTCTGTTCCCAGGCACTTTTTTGGTACACAAGGTCACACAATGTAAACTACCTTGTGTTTCCACATTTGTTCCCAGAGGAGGGACTTCGTGTGGTGGTCTCTGGAACTGACCAATGGTTCCCAAAGGTCCCACCTCTAAGGTGGGAAAAATCTGAAAAAGCATAAAAGTAGCCGGAGAAATAAACTGGGGTCTGTTGCCATGCTCGTGCCTGCATGTTTTGGTTTTGGGAATTCCATTCCCAGGCACGGTCTTGATACACAAAGTCATGTTCTGTAAACTACCGAAGCTCCCACATCTGTTCCCAGAGGAGGGGCTTCAGTGATGGTCTCTGGAAAACGACCAGTGGTTCCCAAGGGTCCCACCTCTGGGGTGGGCAATTTGTAAAATGTACAAAAGGAGTCAAGAAAATAAAGGAGGGGTCTCTTGCTTGCAAGAGCTCCACGCAGCCTCTTTGATGCACTCCCTGCCTCGTTCCTGTGTGTCCCCCACAGCCAGAGGGGTCTCCTTCCTGCAAGGAGACCACGCAGCCTTTCTAAATCACTCCCTGCCTCCATCATTGTGTCCAACAGCGACATGTGTGTATCTCTCTCCCCTTCCACGCTCATCCTTTGCTATCTCACGGCCCCAGCTCACGGGTGGCTTCTCCCTCTCAGATCATCAAGCGACCTGGGAGCGAGGAGGAGTCCCCCATGATCGGAGACAAGGTTTACGTGCACTACAAAGGGAAACTGGCCAACGGGAAAAAATTCGACTCCAGCCGCGACCGGAACGAGCCCTTCATCTTCAGCCTGGGCAAGGGTGAGCTGCTCCATTAGTGCTGAGGGGTGGTAGGAAAATTAAGTTTTTGGCACAGAGGGCTCCCCGGGCAGGGCTCATTGGGACACGGCAGGAGGAGGGAGCCTGTCCTAAATTAAGGCTCAGGTCTTCCAAGTTGGACTAGAGCTGAGGGTCAGAGCTGGTCCCATCAGAGGATGAAGCTCCTGCCCACCATCCATGGGGTGGTGGAGGCTGGGATCACCCTGGCCCAGGAGGACCCTGTTGCAGGACATCTGGGCAGAGTCAGCCTTGCCTTAAGTGACTTCTGAATGTGGGGTTTTTTTTTTTTGGGGCGCCATCCTTGCCACACCCAGGCTGGGTTTTTTTTTTCCTGAGCTGCTGGTTGCTTCTCTCCTGCCTGACATCTGCCTTTCTCCTAGGTCAGGTCATCAAGGCGTGGGACATTGGGGTGGCCACCATGAAGAAGGGAGAGATCTGCTACTTGCTCTGCAAGCCCGAGTACGCCTACGGCTCTGCTGGCAGTGCCCCCAAAATCCCCTCCAATGCCACCCTCTTTTTTGAGGCAAGTAGTGCTGCTGAGCTGGTGTGGGGGTGAGCAAGCTCGCTCCCTTTCTGCCTTGCTAGCCAGCTCAGAAATAAAAATGTAAAAATTAACAACAACAACAACAACAACAATAATAACAATAATAAAAATAATAACAATAATAACAACCACAACAACAATAATAATAGTAATAATAATAGTAATAATAATAGTAATAATAATAGTAATAATAATAGTAATAATAATAATAATAATAATAAAAAAAGCAAAAAAGCCCCCAAACAAACCAAAACAAAAACACGCATTAAAAAAAAAAAAAAACACAACCAACACACCACCCCCAAAAAACCCAACCCAGCTTGAATTCCTGAAACGTGTCCCTCTGCTCCAGGAACTGCTGCCAGGGCTTTCTCAGAAATGTGTGTCTGAGCTGGAAGGCTGGGACTGAAACTCCAGCTTAGGAGAGCTCGTGGTGCCGGGGCGGGGAGCGGGCAGATTCCTGCTTTCAACATGCACATGGGAAGGAGAAAGCAGCTGGGAAATGCCTCCAGGTGCTAAAAAACCCATTAGTGCTGAGGGGTGGTAGGAAAATTAAGTTTTTGGCACAGAGGGCTCCCCGGGCAGGGCTCATTGGGACACGGCAGGAGGAGGGAGCCTGTCCTAAATTAAGGCTCAGGTCTTCCAAGCTGGACTAAGCTGAGGGTCAGAGTTGGTCCCATCAGAGGATGAAGCTCCTGCCCACACTGGGGGACTTTCACAGCATCTTCCAGCAGCAGCTGTGTTGTACCCTTACAGGTTCAATAAACTTATTTTTGCTGTTCCTTTGTGTTATGCTTCAGGTACTGGATGTGTCCCAGTTTCTAATAAATCCTGTGTATTATGCTGTGTGGTTTGGATCTGGGTTTTATGGGCAACTCCTGCTCGTCAGCTGAACGGAGAATTAGCTGGCTTGGTTCTCCAGCCAGGGGATGAACTGCTGCTTTGTGGCTCTCCTGTTGTTTTTCTCTTCTCCTTTCCCCCCTCCCTATGCTCTGCCCACTTTTTCTTTATTATTTTTTTTTAGGTCGAGCTGCTTGACTTCAAAGGCGAGGACTTGTTTGAGGATGGAGGAATAATCCGGAGGATCAAGAGGAAGGGAGAAGGTTACTCCAACCCTAATGAAGGTGCCACCGTGGAGAGTGAGTGCTGGTCCCTTGTGGGACACCTGGAGGGATCAGCCTGTCCTGAGCTGATCCCTGGCTGGCAGTGCACAGGCTGAAGGTGGCTGTGCATCCTGGTGGGATGCAGTTCCATCCATCCAGAGGCCAGAGGGGATGGAGAGAGGCTGGGGATGCTCCCCTGAGCTCCCCTTGGCCAGCTCCTGTGGTGGCTCTGCCAGAGCTGCTGCTCTGCAGGGCTGGGTGGAAAAGCAGCAGCCCCAGGAAAACCCCAGAGCTGCTCAGGCAGTGGCTGGGGGGAGCATGGAAGAAGCAAACCCCTGTGGGGTTTCAGGGTTTTATCATTTCCCCCCAACCCTTCTGCATCCCAGTGCAGTGTCCAGGATGCTCTGGGATGTGCCATCTGCCAGAACCCCTGGCTCTGCCTTGCCTCCAAAGCATCAGTTGCCAGCCCTTCCTCCCTCGACACTTGCTAAGTATTTTGGACCCTCAGCAGTTTCTTTGGCCTCCTCATTCCAATGTTGGTGGTATTTTTGGGGGGGGTCTCATCACATCTCTTACAGAATGGGGTTTTTTTCCTTCCCTTATGGCCACAGGGCTGCTGATGGTAGGGGGAAGGAAATTATTACAAGGGGTTTGCTGAGGCTGGGGTGATCTCAGCTGACACAGGAGGGTGAGGAGCTCACATCCCATTGAGCTCTCCCTCTTCTGGTCCCATTTTCTGGAGCAGACATTTCATAGGGCTGGACAGGTGAAGGCAGACAGGGGTTTGGGGTTTTTTCCTTCCCAACAACCTCTCAGACACACACACAGAGCTCACTCCCTATGGGAGGCATTTACTTTCTTCCCTTAATTCCAGAACTCCTGCACACAAAGATCCTAAAGTCCCTTTAGCAACTGAGAAATTGAATCTGAGCTGGGAGAGCTTATAAAGCTCGTGGCTTTCAGTGGCTGCTTCTTCTAACCAGGCTGCCTTGTAGGGAAAAAATGAGATTTCGACTCAGATTCTACTGTCTGAGTGGTCACCTGTGCTGGGGGTGGCACAGCAGCTGTGAGGAGCCCACCCTGTGATGTTTTACCTCAGCTGTGCATTTTTGGGAAGTGCTGGAGTTAGGCTGGAAGAAACCACACTTCCAGGAGCAAGTGCCTCCGGGTTTTTATAGGCTTCAAGTTTTCCAGACCCTAAATCCCAGTCCTGGTCCCTAAAACCTGGTGCTGCAGTTGAAATCTGGCATTCCAGCTTTTGTTACATCCTTTCCTCCCCCCCCCCCCCCCACCCCTCCTCCTTCTCCGTTTTTAATCTGAGTACAAATTGCTGTCAGCACATCAAGTTCGTGTGCCAGCCGCACTCAGTACACTCTGTTCTCAGCTCTTCAAAAACAAAATCGCTGCAGGCACTGAGAGAACAATAAGTCAGAGCTGCAACGGGAGTGATGTTCCTTCAGTGACTTTTTTTTTTTTTTTTTTCTCTGTAATCCAAGAGCAGCTGAACCAGCTGACCCGCTCCTGGAAACCCAAGTGGAGATTTTTTTTTCCCCCCCTGTGCTTTTTTCTGTGCAATTAAAACGGAGCAGAGCTATCCTTGGAAGGAAGGATCACAACATCCCCTTGTGCATCCTGTTTCAAAGTGGATCTTCCCATCACTGCTGCATCCTGCAGGGGATGTGGGACCTGGGGGAGCTGTAGTGTTGCTTTTGGGGTCAGGGATTGTGGATGTGTGCTCGCTAGGAACGTGCAGGGAGATGCACGGTGCTGTGGGGTGGCTGGGTTGCCTGTGTTTTAGGCAGAATTCTCCACATTTTCTGTGCCTGAAAAACCAGCCAGCTCTGGTTTGGGTAGGGCAAAAGCAGAGGTTGTCCACGGAGGAGCTGGATTTGTTTTTTGTCCTCATCCCAAGGTGGGTGAGCTCACAGCAGCCTGACCACCGAGGTCACTGTGCACCAGTGATGGATGCAGGATGTGTCCCAGGCAGCTGGCAAGCACCTGAGCATCCTCTGCCTGAGTTTCAGCATGGCTTTGGTGGCAAGAGTGGGGTGAGAAGGCAGAGCCTGGTCTCCTGCCCCTGCAGTGAGGAACCTGTCCTTGGGTTCCCTTATGGCAGCTGGACCTGCCCTTGGAATGGAGGCTGCCAGGTCTGGCTTGGTCCATGCCCCTCATCCTAAGGACATATTTCCTTCAGCCCAGGCTGCAGCTCCCCCATGCAGAGCCCAGACCCTCAGAGCTGTTTCTGGTGCCCAGCTTGTCCTGCCCCTCACCTGCCACCACAGCAGGATGCTCAGTGCCCTGCAGCTCCTCAGGTTGCATTCTGTTCCCCTCAAGCAAAGGTAAAGCTCGTGTCTTTGCAGGCTGCAAGACCTTCAGGCACAGCTGTGAATTTTTCCTCTTACAAAGCTTTTCTTTTTTTTTTTTTTTCCTTGTTGTTTGTTTTGGCTTTTTTTTTTTTTTGAATAGTATGTAGGAGTTCCTTGTGAAATTGCTTTTTTACTTGATGCCTGCCTGCCTGCCTGCTTGTGTGTATGTGTGTGTGTGTACCTTTTACCCCGCAAGCAGAATGCAAAGGCTGTAAAAAGTGTCCCCAAAGCCTGGAACGTCTTCAGGTTTGAATAAATAAAGAACAATCTTGCTGTGGAAAGCCAGCCAGGAGTGCCAGGTGGTGAATGTGCCAGGTACCCGGTGTCCGCTCCGGCTGCGCTTCTGCCGGCGTCTGGGGCTGGAACAGCACGGCTCCTGGTTGAAGATTAAAAATAAAGAGAGTTTATCTTGTACTTTGAGTTCTCAGAGGCGGGGAGAACACGGGGCCTTGTTTTCGAGGCAGGAGTCAAGGCAGTATAGCACAGTATAGGAGATTTGTAATCACCGTGATAAACTCTGCCTGGCCCCCTGCCAGCGGCGAGATCCAGTTCCAGTAAGGCTTGACTCGTGCACTTGAGTACGAGGGGAACATATTAGTCACGATGTTTATCTGTTGTTTAGTCCTTGCTTAGACAAGATATGCCTGCCTTGCTTTTCAGCAATCTTCCCAAGCCCTCCCCATCCCCCCTTCTCCAGGCTGCCTCCCCCCCCGCCCCACCCCCCAATCCCTGGGTCTTTCCTCTTCCAGGCTCCGCTGAATTTTTTGGGAGAAATTGCTTTGCAAAACGTTTTCTAGGACACTTTGGAGGCCACCTTTCTCCGGGGTTTGGGTGATTCTGGCTGCCCATCCTGCCTCTCTCGCCCCTCTGCAGTTCACCTGGAGGGGTTCTGCGGCGGCCGCAGGTTCGACTGCAAGGACGTGAAATTCGTCGTGGGCGAGGGGGAGGACCACGACATCCCCATCGGCATTGACAAGGCCCTGGAGAAGATGCAGAGGGGAGAGCACTGCATCCTCTACCTCAGCCCACGGTGAGGAGCCTCTCCCCTCTCCACAGGGGTGCAGGAACATCATTAGGCTTTAAAGCACTGCTTGGGGAGTGGGGGCACACACAGATTTTTACCTTCTGAAGGAGCCTGGTTCCTGTTTCTTTAGAGAGCAAAAGCCTGTCCAGCTTTGCAGGTGCTCAACCCACACAGCCTGCACCCCATCCCTTGGCTCCTGGCTTTAGATGGGAGTTTTATTGCTTTTGTTGGGATCTGTACGTGGGGGGAATAAAGGAGCAGGTCGACCTGTGGTTCAGCACTTGTGGAAGATGGTGATCCTGCAAATGGGACTCTCCAGGAGAAGTCTCAGAGAGCACCTGGCAGGAACAGCAGGGGTGACCAGTGGCGTGTAAACAGGAATATTGAGATGCTTTAAAAAATATAGGTGAAAGAGCTTTATCCAAATGCAGTGTCTGAGATGAAAATATCTCCCTGGAAGTGACCAGGGCTGGAGAGAAGCCTGTGTAAAAAAAAATGGCTTTGATGCAGCCAGAAGGGACAATTCCCAACACAGGCATTGTACATCCACAGGGACCTCTGCTCCTGGAGAGTTAACACCACCCTCTCCCCAAAACGTTAGAAAGCTGTGGGTGACAACCTGGCTCTGCATTTATGGGCAAGCTCTGCTGAAAAGAAGGGTTTTACCCCTTCTCTGAGTGCCTCCTCCTGCCCTGCAGGTACGGCTTTGGCGAGGCGGGGAAGCCCAAATACGGCATCCAGGGGAACGCCGAGCTGGTGTATGAGGTGACCCTGAAGAGCTTTGAGAAGGTGAGGGCAGAGGTGCTCCAGTCCCTCCCCGGGCTGCAGGAATGTCAGGGCCTTGTGTAGCCTCCAGCCTTTGTCCCTGGCGTGGCTGCAGCCCAACCCCTGCTGAAGTGGACACGTCAACGAGGAGCTTCGTGTTCTTAATTTGTTCTTCTCTGTTGGTTTGTTTTATTCTTGTGGCTGAGGTCCAAGGCTGGGTGTCTTATTTGTTCCTAACCTTGTCCTTTTGTACTTTCTTTTTATTTTCATTTTTTTCCCCTCTCATTTTTTCTCCTTTCCCCCTCCTTTTTGCTCTCCCTTTTCCCTCTTCTTTTCTCCTCTTTTCTCCTCTTTTTTTTCTCCTTTTTCTCCTTTTTCTCCTTTTTCTCATTCTTCTCCTTTTTCTCTCCTTTATCTCTCATTTTTTTTCTCCTTTCCCTTTTATTTTATTCCCCTTTTTTTCTCCTTTTTCTCTCCTTTATCTCTCATTTTTTTTCTCCTTTTCCTTTTATTTTATTCCCCTTTTTTCTCCTTTTCCCCCCTCTTTTTTCTTTTTTCCCCTTGGGCTGCACAGATAAGAGCTGGTACATCCAGCCAGCCCTGTGGAGCTTGGCTGTGCCCATGAGAAGGCTGGGGATGGGATAGAGGAGAAGTTTCATGAGATTTACACATCCCTGGATGGGTCCATCACTCTGGCCAAAGCAGGGGGGCAGGACCTGTCTCCAGACAGCCCTGAGTGTGACCACGCTGTCCCAGAGAGTGACACACTGTCCTGCTGGGGGCAGGGGAGGCTGCTCTGCTCCACTGGGAAGTGCACCAAGTGTTCCTTTGCAGGCCAAGGAGTCGTGGGAGATGGACACCAAGGAGAAGCTGGAGCAGGCAGCCGTGGTCAAGGAGAAGGGCACGATGTACTTCAAGGTTTGTCAGCGTGGGGGGTGGCAGAGGAGGGGAGCTGGGACTGAATTTGGCAGCCATCAGTATCAGATAAGCCAAGTGCCCCCCAGACAGGGCTGGGGAAGGCGAGTCCTGCCCTCCCTCTGCCTTTTTCTCACTCCTTGATGCTCCCTGAGATATCTCATCCTTTCCCAGCATTGCCTTGGCTCTGTGTGCTCCCTGCAGAGCAGGACAGCAGATCCAAGCCTTCCCAGGCCAGGGCCAATGCTGAGAACTCGGAATTCTTTTATAAAAGGCTTAGATTTAAGCATCTTGTATATGGGAAATAGATGGGATATTTGTGTTCATCTAAAAGGTAAATCACACCTTTTGAGGTGTATATATGGCTTTTACCAAAGGAAAAGATCATTGCTAAAACAGGGAGACAAAAGGGTTTGCATTTAGTCTTTACATCTGATTTCTTGCCTGTGGGTTTGTCTCTCACTGACTGCCACACTCAGGAGTATTTTAAGCAAGAAGAGATGATAAAACTAAATTAACGATCTCCCAGCTGCTGATGGAGACGAGGCAATTTTTGTTGAGCAAGATTTGCATTCCCTTTCCCAGCTGGGGCATCCCCAGCTCCCTACTGTTCTGACTCAGCTTTTCCCAAACCTGCTGCTTCTGCAGGAGCTGGGATCCCCCTCCTTCCCTGTATTTATTGAACACCCCACATTACCCTGCTGGTTTGTCACCTGCTCAGGGGACATCCCAGGGCCAGGCTGAGCCTCTCTTTGCTCCTTTCAGGAAGGCAAATACCTGCAGGCAGTGATTCAGTACGGGAAGATTGTGTCCTGGCTGGAGATGGAGTATGGCTTGTCTGAGAAGGAGTCTAAAGCCTCTGACTCCTTCCTGCTGGCTGCCTTCCTCAACCTGGCCATGTGCTACCTGAAGCTGCGCGAGTACGCCAAGGCTGTGGAGTGCTGTGACAAGGTAGAGGTGCACTGAGGCTGTCCCAGCAGCTGAAGCCAGACCAAATCCAGAGAATGAAAGGCAGTTGTGTTAATTTGAAGGGCCTTCAGGTAGATTTTTGGGCAGGTGAAGCCTCCCCCCTAAGGGTGACAGGCCAAAAAAATGGATGGTGGGTCATGAGTTTTCACCCTTTTGTAAGTTTATTCCTTTTATGCATATTGGGGATTAATCTTCCCATTAGAGCTTCAGGTAATGGAGTAATTTACCCCAAGTTTGCTCCCCCTCAACTCACTTTTGTTTACATTTCCCAGGGCCTGAGACAGTGAGGTGTCCCTGATTCCCAGGCCTAGAGAGGAATTGTTGTGTCTGACCAAAATGGGGAAGCAGCAGCTGACACTGTCTGTGGAGTTTAGAGTGATACACCAAAGAATTGCAGGATTGCAAATATGTGAAAAACAGAAAAGCTAAAATCCTAAGGGATCAGCACGAACCTGGGGGATGGAGCATCCTCTTCTCCTGCATGGTCTTGTTGGATGTTTGGTGCCCCTAAAAGATCTTTGACATTGTCTTTGTCAGGAAACTCTGAATTCTTTTATAAAAGGCTTAGATTTAAGCATCTTGTGTATGGGAATTATATGGGATATTTGTGTTCATCTAAAAGGTAAATCACACCTTTTGAGGTGTATATATGGCTTTTACCAAAGGAAAAGATCATTGCTAAAATGGGGAGACAAAAGGGTTTGGATTTAGTCTTTACATCTGATTTCTTGCCTGTGGGTTTGTCTTCCACTGACTGCCACACTCAGGGGTATTTTAAGCAAGAAGAGATGATAAAACTAAATTAATGATCTCCCAGCTGCTGATGGAGACGAGGCAATTTTTGTTGAGCAAGATGCAAGTGCTCTGGAGATTTGAAGCCACCTTGTCCTGATTTTGACAGATTTATTGAGGCTTCAGCTGTAGGGGATCTCTTGGGAGGGCTCTGAGATGTTAACAGAGACTTCTGTGTGCTTCCAGGCTCTGGGGTTGGACCAGGACAATGAGAAAGGCTTGTACAGGAGGGGTGAAGCCAGGTTACTGATGAACGAGTTCGAGCTGGCCAAATGTGACTTTCAAAAAGTGCTGGAAGTGAATCCCCAGAACAAAGCAGCCAAATCCCAGATCTCCGTGTGCCAGAAGAAAACCAAGGAGCACAACGAGAGGGACCGGAGGATCTACGCCAACATGTTCACCAAGTTTGCAGAGAGGGATGCAAAGGTGAGGGTTGCTCATTTTTGGCTGCTTTAGGGTTGCACTGAGGGTTGCTATCTACGGGTTTGGGATGAGAAGAGATGGGTTTAACCAAATTAAATTATAGGTCAGGTGGAGGATTGAAGTGCTACCCCCCCTTCCCACCCCCCAGGCTGCTTAGATTTTGGGGAGCTTTGGGGGTCTAGGCTTCAAGGATAGGGAAAAGATCCAAAAGAGGCTCTTACCTCAAGGGAATGTTCCAAGGCTTTATTCTCAAAGGGGTCCTGGGGCAAAGAGGATGAACAAGGAAGAGCAGGGGTTTATCTAGACTCTCTGTCCCAGGGTAGATATCGAGCCATGAGCCAATTGGTCAGAGATAGGGGGAATGTAGGGTTAAACTACATGGTTACAGGCTCTGGGGGGTTCTGGGGAGAAATCCCCAGGAATTGTATCCCCAAGGAACACAACAGAGGATGGAGGGATAGAGCCTGCTGCAGTGGGAAGAAGTGTTTTACTTCTTGCTCTCTCTTAGGCAGAGGCTGCCCTCAGGTGCTCACTCATCAATGAAAGCAGTGTGAGCTGGCAGGGGCTGATAACGGGGTCAGCACTGATATTTCATTTTGCTGCTCCCAGCTAGCGAGTGATGATGAACTCCTGGTGGCCAGTGAAATGAAGTATCATTCCATCTCTGGCCAGGAGTATTTTGAGACATGATAGTGTGGATTTCCTGAAGCTGGTAAGGTGACACCTGCTCCTCTTCTGGGGCGGAGAGATCGCTGTCTCAGAGCAGGCTCTCATCCAAAATTCCGCTGAACAAAACCCGGTGTACTGTAATGAGAGAGGACACAGCTTTGCAAGCCATCTGCGTGGGTCATTTTTAGTATAATCTCCTCTGAAGTGGTGTCTGGAGGTTGAGGCTGTGGATTAAGTGGCTGCTGCAGCCCCTGGGGAGCAGCGTGCTGGGACAACCGGCTCAGGCAAAGAGCAGGGCCAAGCTGGCACTGTGCTTGGCTTGTGTGGCCAGCTGTGGTGGGCACAGTCACTGCTGGAGCAGCCACAAGGCTTCCCTTGTGCCTGAGTGCTCCTCTCCTGCACCCTCCTGATGGGCTGCACCCATGGCTCAGTCCTGTGCCTCCACTCTGACACTGCTGCCTTTACCTCCTCATCCCTCTCTTCCCTGCCCATCCATCCATCCATCCTCACTCAGTGTGACCTGCTTCTGGTCAGGTGGGTCACATCATTCTCAGGGGTCTCACACCTTCCCCAAAAGCTGCCTGAGCTGGGGAGCTTTAACTTCTGCCAGCCACTGAGTCAAGGAACCAGAACCCTCTGGTGTGAGCTGCACTGCTCCATGAACACAAGGGACAATTTTGCCTCTCCCTTCCAGGTTTGACTGCCTGTGCCTATTCCAAGCATCCCCTGCCATTTGCCTTGCCCTTCCCTCTCCCTTTTCCAGCTGAGTGTGTTTTATTTGCTGTTTGGCAGGAAGCAGCCAGCAAAACTGGTGTGGAAAAAACAGCGGGGAAGGCGGCTTGTGAAAAAGGACCGAAAACTCCTGGTGCTGAAGGTGAAGAGGCTGAAGGACACGTATGATGGAGGAGGAGGGGATGGGATAGCCTCGTGCCTTCGGCCCACACTGAAAAAAAAAAAGGTTGCTGCCAAACCTTGGGACACTCACCAGTGTTTTCTTGTAAAGCTTGTTACAGTTTGTGTGATCGTGGAAGCAAAAAGCACCTCGCAAAGAAAAAGCGACCCCGTCCCACCGCCCTGGGTGCGCTGGGGGCAGAGCAGGAGTGGCAGGACACACCATGGGACCACCACACGTGGAACAAAGAGCATTTCAACAGCAGGGAAAAAAAAAAAAAGAAAAAAAAAAGAAAGAAAAAAAAATATGATCATGATAAATTAAAACTCTTGGCTCCTGGGAGGTTTCCGTAGACAGCTCGTTCCCGCTCCCCAGGTTTTGTGTCCACCCTGAGCACAGCATCCTCTGAGAGGAGCTGGAGTGTGGGACATGCTCCTTGTACACTGCAGTGCTGCCTCTGCTTGTCCCAGCACAGCCCCAGGGGCAGGGAGTGCCTTTGAATCCTGCTGACTCCTTGCCTGTGGCCAAAGGGGTTGCAGGGCAGAGCCAGGATGAGAACCCACCGTGGCCTCTGCTGCAGCCCCTGGGTGCAGGAACATCATTAGGCTTTAAAGCACTGCTTGGGGAGTGGGGGCACACACAGATTTTTACCTTCTGAAGGAGCCTGGTTCCTGTTTCTTTAGAGAGCAAAAGCCTGTCCAGCTTTGCAGGTGCTCAACCCACACAGCCTGCACCCCATCCCTTGGCTCCTGGCTTTAGATGGGAGTTTTATTGCTTTTATTGGGATCTGTACGTGGGGGGGAACAAAAGAGCAGGTTGAGCTGTGGTTCAGAAAGCAAGTGGCTGGCTCTGAGCTGGTGCCATGGGTTTGTCACTGAGCAGAGCTTTCCCATGGTGAGGGGGTCCCAGGTGCATCACGTCCCTGCACCAGAGCTGCTGCTGCCTCCTCAGCCATCAGCCCTCTCCATCCTGAAGGGAAAGTGTCACTACCCCATGAGAACAGCTCTCCAGTTGTTATTTTTCCTGTCTCTATAATAATATCCCTTTTTGGAGCTTGAAAATAAACAACTGAAAGAAAAAAAAAAAAGGAAAAAGAAAAAATCGCTCTTTCTCTGGCTCCTGCTCAGCAAATGGGATGGCTGTGGGGAGGATGGGTGGGTACTTCTGAGAGGGAAGATGCCCCAGCAGTTGAGGAATTGTTGGTGTCTCCAAGAGCTGGTGCTGGTGCTGCCCCTTTTCATCAGTGCCATTGTTCTCTGGAGAGCCAGTAAAGGGCCAGCAATCCATGCTTTGGGAATGCCTGGCTGGGGGATGCTCTTTGGGGGTCTCAGCTGTATTTCCAGCCTGGAAGGTTTATCCTTATTGCTTTTTTTTTTTTTTTTTCCCTGCCCTCCAGTGTATTCTTTTGGGAGGGGTTTTCCTGAGGGTCAGCTGGATGGGTGGAGGAGTCATTTGTGCCCCTTGACTGAGGGTGGAGAGAGAACAGAAAGTTGAGCCAGTGGGGTATTAGGAGTGCCCATCCCTCTTTTATACCCCTTGCTCCCCAGCCTTGGGGGTCTAAGCCAAATTTGGTTAAAATTCTTCTTCTCCAGTCCCATCAGGTGGTACCTGAAGCATCATTTCTCAAGGCCTGTCTCTTTTCCCACCTGCAGCAGTGGCACAGAATCCACGTGGCTGCTCCAGCTGCTCATCCAGGGCTCGGGTTTTCCACCACCATGGGATGCACCTCCCTGGAGGCTGCTCTGAGACCCAGGGCCTCTGCAAAACGCAGGCTTTTTATTTTTCCTTGCAGGGCAAAAAAAAAAGTCTTTTGGGGGCAGCCCAAGCCACATTTTCCATAGGAAACAATCTCTACAGAAAAGAAAAAAAGGCAAAAACCCCAAAACCAAAAAAAACCCAACCCCATCTTGCTTTGCTGTTTCTGGGCTTGCTCCCCGTTTTTAAGCAGATTTTTGCTTTATTTTGGCTTGGTGCTTTTCTGTCCCTGGGAAGAGAAATTGAACTTGTGTGGGTGATGAGATGAAAGGGAAACCAGGAGGGTTTTGCAGGGAGGATTAAGAAGCTCCCGGTGCTGATGGCTCTCAGCGTGCAGTGCTCAAATGCCATCTAGTGGCACCAAGCACGGGCTGGGGGTTTTGGGGGGGGACAGCGTGGGGCTGGGCAAGGCCAAGGCTCCTCTGGGGACACTGGGGACACTTGGCCTGTCTGGCTTTGCAACCCAACACGGCCCGTGGGGGCCTCTGGGGAGGAATATTAAGAGTTAAATGTTAAGTGGGGGAATAAGGAGGTTATGAAACACTTCCAAAGAGCCCTCGGGACAGGGGTCAGAGCAGGGCAGTGGTCAGTGCAGAAACCCTTCAGAAACCAGAGCCAGGGATGCTGCCCTCCCCTGCACGGACTTTTTCCATGCACAGCTCACATGAAACAGCCCAAATCCTGCTCTTCCCTCACCAAGAAGACATTTCTGGGTGAAAAACAAAGACACACAGGGTGGACAACCCTAAACATGATCAGAGCCCCTCTGCCCGCTGGAGTGAGTGGCTGTGCCATGCCAGGGACCCCAACCAGCCAGGGGGGAACCTGTGCACCCCAAAAAAAGGCCCTGGGCTCCCTGCAGTGACCTCCTGCATCCCTGCAGAGCCCCCTTTTTCCTGTGCTTCCCCCTCTGCCAGCTGCTCTCCCGGCAAGCTTGGCTTGACAGCCCCTGGAAATCCTATTAACCGAGTTTCAGGGAGAAATAAAGTTAATCACCTCCTCCACCTGCTCTTCCCTCCTTTCCCTTCTCCTCCTCCTCCTCCTCCCACCACAGGGACTTGCGGAGGCGGGCCGGCCGATGCTGCGAGGCCACTCCGGCTCCGGTGGCTGAGAGTGACCCCATGGCCCTGGCCAGGGGCTGCTGAGGGGCTGCAGGGTTGGGGAGCAGCGCAGGGCAGCGCAGGGCAGGGCAGGGCAGAACGGAGCCATCCCATGCCCGGAGCGATGCCGCTGCAAACGCAGATCCTGCGAGAGGTCTGGGCTGCCGACAGGTCAGTGCCGGCGGGCAGGGTGGGATCTGAGGGGTGGGCGATGTGCTGGATACCCCCGGTGGATTCCTTTCTCCTCCCTCCCTCCCTCCTGTTTTCAGTTTGGATACCCCCGGTGGATTCCTTTCTCCTCCCTCCCTCCCTCCTGTTTTCAGTTTGGATACCCCCGGTGGATTCCTTTCTCCTCCCTCCCTCCCTCCTGTTTTTAATTTAAATGCGATTTCATCACGGTGGTTTTTTTTTAACTTTGGGATGGTACTCATTGACTTTAAGAGAGGAAAGGTGTTTGTTAGAGAGGGGGGGGGATGCCCAAATTAAGCTCTTTGCTGTCCCCCTCTGTTGCCATGCTCTCGTGCCTGCCTGTTTTGGTTTTGGGAATTCCATTCCCAGGCACGGTCTTGATACACAAGCTCATGTTCTGTAAACTACCGAAGTTCCCACATCTGTTCCCAGAGGAGGGGCTTCGGTGATGGTCTCTGGAAAACGACCAGTGGTTCCCAAGGGTCCCACCTCTGGGGTGGGCACATCTGTAAATGTACAAAAGGAGTCAGGAAAATAAAGGAGGGGTCTCTTGCTTGCAAGAGCTCCACGCAGCCTCTTTGATGCACTCCCTGCCTCGTTCCTAAGTGTCCTCACCAGTGATACCCCTCGGCCAGGGCAGAGCCTGTCCTGTGCTCCCTGTTAGGAAGGGTGATGTCAGACAAGCTCGACCCAGTCAAGGCAGGGGGAAATGCTGCTGGAACCAAAGGAAAGACTGACTTTTCCCCCCCTTTCCCAAAAATCAGGGCAATCTCGTGCCCCAGGGTCTGTGGAGGGCTGAGAGCTCTCACCCTTTTTCTTTCTGTGCCCCACAGCCCCAGTGAAGAGCCGGGGAGCCCCCAGCACAAGCCCAAACAGGTGAGAAAAAAATCCTTCCCCTCCACCCCGTGTGCCACCACCCTCTGCTGTGGGCTGTCCCCGAGGGCTGGGGACATCAGAGCCCCTCAAACCCCAAAGTCCACACCAAGGCCGATTTGGGGCCGGTTGAGCTGCTCTGTTGGGGTGCTGCAGCCTGTGAGGGCATGAGATTTTTTTGGGAACTGCCTCCAGAGCAGGTGGGTGGAGAAAATTCCACAGCCCTCCCTTCTTTGTACACCCTTCTGAATCCTCCCCTCCATCACTTCAGAGCACCCCATGAGGTGGGTTCCTAGTTCTTAAATAACAATTTAATTAAGCCCCTCAGTTAAGCTGTAAACTGTGACTCACTTTCCCCAGGCCATGACCCTGAAAGCCAGACCCCTCCCCACCTTCCCTGCATTTCAGAACAACCCCCAGGTGCCCCCCAGCCTTGGAAGGGTCTCAGCAGCAATTTCATCCACCACCCAATTTAATTTTTAATCAGCAGCTCCTCCTTGAAGGGCTTTGTTAAAGGAAAGGAGTGGTTGCCCACCCCACAGCTGCTTAAGGGATTAGGGGGTGCAAAGGAGCTTTTCTGTGTGAGCTCATGACACGGAAGAAAGCAGCCACTTCCCAGCTTCACCGAGCAGCCCCCAGCTCTCCCCTCCCCAAATTCACAGTCCTGGCATCCCGCTGGGATCCAGCAGGATCTCACCTTTTGCCAAAACACACTGCCCTGGAGCATGTGGGGGAGAAGGGAAACCTCTGCAAGGGGGAAGCTGCTCTGTCAGGCAGTGGAAGCCTTGGTGCACCTGGATTTGCTGAGATCACTTTCTGAGAGCCCTGAGGTGACACCCACTCCCCAAATACCTCCTGTCCAGAGCCAAGTGCTGACCCACATGCTCCGTATTTGGTAAATCGGGGTTATTTATAGCCCCAGCTAACCGGGATTAGGTGTGCTGTGCCTAATCCTCCTGCTTCCCTGCTCCTGCTGACCTCCTTGCCATCCACAGGAGCTTCTTGGGGGGGTGAGAGGCCAGGCTGTCTGTCCATCCCTGAGTCCCCTGTCCCAGCTCGGGTGCCCAGCGTGGCCATCAGTGCCCAGAGTGGCTCCCCATGGCCACGGCGTGATTTGTCCCTCGGTGTCACACAGTGTCACAGCAGCAGCAGCATCACATCCCTCAGCTCCAGGGCTGTCCCAGGGCAGATGTTCTGCCTGTCTGCTAACAGACTTTTCTGTTTTCCTCCCTCTGCCTTCCTCGGGGGGCTGCCCCGCGGTAAGTCACTCCCTGGAAGGTGTCCGTGTGTCCCTGTCCCCTGTGTCCCTTGTTCCCGTGTCGGGCCAGGGAAGCCCGGCTGTATTTCCGAAAGGAACCCGGTGCTGTACGAGCAGGGGTTGCCTGGTAAAGGGAAAAGGTGTTTAAAGCTGGCACCACCCCTGCAGCACCATCCCTGAGGGCAGAAGCTGAAGAAGAAGAGGCAGGAGCCTGGGTTGGAGCCCGAGGCCAAACCACGGCGGCTGCGGGTGAAGAAGGCGACAGAGGCAGGGGCTGCAGAGGAGCCTCCAGCCCCGGCACAGGGTGAGCACAGCTCCCATGGAAACGGGGATGGGGAACCGGGGTGCCCCATCCTGCCCCCGAGGCGCTCTCCATCCTGGGCATCTCTTAAAAATGCGCAGGGGTGAAGAAGGTGAGGAAGAAGAAGGAGGAGAAGGGGGAGGAGGAGAGCGACAAGGATCCCTCCTCCAAATTCACCAAGGAGCCTCGGAAGAAGAAGGAAAGCCTGGCTCCCCGCTCCCAAGCGGCCAAGGGCTCCAAGAAGCCACAAGGTGGGGGAGCAACACCCACCCCTCTGCAGGCACTGGCTCGTGTCCCCCTGTGCCATGTCGCGATAGCGCCGTGGTGCTCCCAGAGCCCGCCGGGGTTCTGCTGAGGCTCTGCACATCCCCGGCAGAGCTTTAGGGCTAAAACCCAGCTACGGACCTGGGAGAAACGGGGCACGCTGTGGCAGGGAACCTGCGCTCATTGCCTTGCTGGGGGAGTTGGTATCGAGGGGGGGAGAAGGGGAAGAGGAGGGGGTCACACGTTCCCTGGGAAGGTGGCGTTTAGGTCCCCCGGACACTTCTCCGGAGCGAAAAGCGGCTCGGCGGGGCGAGGCTGAGGCCGCGAGAGAGCGCTGTGGGTGCGCCCGCAGTGCCCGGCGCTGGACGAGCCCCACGCCCCGCCGGACAGCGCGGCCGGGCCGGGCCGGACCCCTGGGCCAGCACCCCGGGGTGACAGCATCAGTGCCACCACCCTGGGGGGACAGCATCAGTGCCACCACCCCGGGGGAGGGCAGCATCAGTGCCACCACCCTGGGGGGACAGCATCAGCGCCACCACCCCGGGGGGGACAGCATCAGTGCCACCATCCCGGGGGGGACAGCATCAGTGCCACCACCCCGGGGGGGACAGCATCAGTGCCACCATCCCGGGGGGGACAGCATCAGTGCCACCACCCCGGGGGGACAGCATCAGGGCCACCATCCTGGGGGGACAGTATCAGGGCCACCACCCCGGGGGGACAGCATCAGTGCCACCATCCCGGGGGCGACAGCATCAGTGCCACCACCCCGGGGGGACAGCATCAGGGCCACCATCCCGGGGGGGACAGTATCAGTGCCACCACCTCGGGGGGACAGCATCAGTGCCACCACCCCTGGGGGGACAGTATCAGCGCCACCACCCCGGGGTGACAGCATCAGCGCCACCATCCCGGAGGGGACAGCATCAGTGCCACCATCCTGGGGGGGACAGCATCAGTGCCACCACCCCGAGGGGGACAGTATCAGCGCCACCATCCCGGGGGAGGGCAGCATCAGTGCCACCATCCCGGGGGGGACAGCATCAGTGCCACCATCCCGGGGGGGACAGCATCAGCGCCACCATCCTGGGGGGGACAGCATCAGTGCCACCATCCCGGGGGGGACAGCATCAGTGCCACCACCCCGGGGGGACAGCATCAGCGCCACCACCCCGGGGGGGACAGCATCAGTGCCACCACCCCGGGGGGACAGCATCAGCGCCACCACCCCGGGGGGACAGTATCAGTGCCACCACCCCCGGTGACAGCATCAGCGCCCGCTCCGCCCGGGGACCGCCCCTCCTCGCTCCCCGCGGGGCCGGGGTCTCCCCCGCTGCCCAAGGACGTTGTGTCGCCTGATGCCGCGGTCACCTCTGGGCAGAGCCGGCTGAGGATGAGGATGATGAGGACGAGGAAGAAGAGGTGGAGAATAAAAACCCGCCCAAGAAGCTGAAGAAGAAGCTTCCCAAAGAGCCCCTCTCGGGCGGGGGGGAGAAGAAGCTGAAGCCGAAGGGTGAGAGCCCAGGGGACGGGGATGGCTTAAGCCCAGCTCTGTTGTCACTGGCATCTGTCCTTGCTGGGACGAGGGAGGTGCCTGCACGCCGTCCCCGTCTCTGTCCCGGGAGGCTCAGGGGGCTGCAGAGCCATCGCCCCTCCCCGTGCATCTCCCCCCAGCTCAGCCCTTCCTGCTGCTCCCATCCTGTCACCTCCTTGTCCCCATCACTGCCCGTTCCCTGTCTGGCTGGTCATCAGCTCCTCTGTCCCAGCAGAAGACAAGAGTGACCCCGACAGCAAAGCCAAATCTGCCAAAAGCGCCAAGAAGGAGCCGATGTCCGTGTTCCAGGTGAAGAAGGAGAAGAAAAGCAAGAAGAAAGGTATGGGATGAGCAGGAGGGGGTGGCAGCCAGTCCTGCTGCCTGATGGCATCACCCTGAGCCACCAGCACCCTGTGTTGTGTGACCGTGTCCCCCATGTCCCTCACAGCCACCACCAGCAGTGACGAGGAGGACGATTCCGACTCCAGCACCAAACCCATTAGGTCAGAGAAGAAGAAAAACCCAGCATCCCTCTTTCAGACTGGTGGGGACCCCCCAAAAGAGAAAAAATCAAAAAAGAAAGGTGAGAGCCTGGCACTGGAGGGTGGTGGCTTCTGGGGGTGCAGTGAGCACCCATGGAGAGGGGGTTACAATCACTGATGTTGGCATGGATCTGTGCTGAGCTTGATTTTGGAGCTCAGTGCAGCCAGGAACTTCTCCCTTCTGTGCCCCCAAATGTTCCCACCCGCAGTTCCTCCCAAAGGGGCTGAGAGTGAGGAGGAGACCCCGGAGACCCTGCAGAAAAACTCCAACAAGAAGGGGAAAGCAAAGAAATCAAAGAAGGTACAAAAGACCCCTCAGAGCCATGGGGATCCCCTCAGGACGGGGGAAGAGCAGCTCTTCCCCTCAGGACAGGGCAGGAGGTTCGCAGCATCCCCCAGTGAGACCCACCAGAACGTCCCCAAAGCCACCAGCTGCAGAGCCCGGGGGGTTGGATAGCAAGGAGCAATCAGCTGAGGGGCTCTGGGGTCACCATCCCCTCTCACCCAGCAGCAGAAGGAGGAGAGGCCCCCGTCCCCTGTCATCGAGGTGGACAACCTGGAGGAGTTTGTGCTGCAGCCGGCGCCGCAGGGCGTGACCGTCAAATGCCGGGTGACCCGGGACAAGAAGGGCATGGACAGGGGGCTGTACCCCACCTATTACCTTCACCTGGACAATGACAAGAAGGTGATTTGGGGTGGGGGCATGGAGCCCCCTGGGGCTCTGCTCATCCCAGGGAGCCCCCTCAGGGTTTGGGGGGCGATGCTCACCTGCATCCCCCTGTGCTGGTGCGTCCTGGGTGAGGCTGCTCCCCTCTCCTGCAATTCCTCCCTGGAAATGTCCCTGTGGATGGTACCTGGGATGATGAGCAAACAGTGGCTGGAGAGCTGTGCTAAAGCTGGGCTGGTCTCAGCCCCTCCTGCCCTGTAATGCCGACAGTGTCTTGGGGATCATCTTCATTACTTGCTCGAGGTCATGGCAGTGACTTGTTGGCGGACAGCAGCTGGGGACAGCAGTGGCCATGGCAGTGACAATGCCCACACTGTCCCACTGCTCTAGCAGGTGTTCCTCCTTGCTGGAAGGAAGCGTAAGAAGAGCAAAACCTCCAACTACCTCATCTCCATCGACCCCACAGACCTGTCACGGGGCGGAGAGAACTTCATTGGAAAGCTGAGGTAGGAGCAGAGGTGCCACCCCAGTTTGGTGGCACCCCATTTCTGCAGCACTCTCGTCCCACCCCGTGGCTTACAAGCTGTTCCAAGCTGTGGCTGAGGCAGACAGGAGGCTAAATTCAGCATTTCCCGCTGCCGTGCCTGACCTGAGGGATGGTGGGGGGCTGAGAGGGGGGAAAACAAGCTTGGCCGGTTCCTCCCAGCAGACAGGTCACGGCTAGAAAAGGTGCCTGGCATGTCCCAGCCTGCACTGCCAGCAGCCACACGGCAATGCTGGGGGTCCCCATGGTGGCAGCACCTGATCACACCCCGATTTAGGGACTCCTTGAACCCAAGAAAGTGGGAAGGTCAGCGTGGGTGGGGGTGCAGCACCAAGGGTTCGCAGCCAGACCAAAAAACAAGGCTGTGCCTGGAGAGGGGTCACGGAGGGGGTGGAGGGGACTCAGTGGCATCATCCAATTCCACCTCCCGCCCTTGGCTGCAGGTCCAACCTGATGGGTACGAGGTTCACCGTGTTCGACAACGGCGCCAACCCCGACAGGGCCAACGCTGACTGGTCCAACGTGCGGCAGGAGCTCTCGGCCGTGGTCTACGTAAGAGCAGCCCCACCAGGAGCCCCTTCCTGGCTCCCACCCCTTCACTGGAGCCTGCAGAGATGTGGGATGGGCTGGAGCCACCCCTGAGCCCTCCTTCAGCCCCCGTGAGAGGCTGTAAGCCGCAGTGGTTGGTGGTTTTAGAGATGGGGTTTGGCTTGCAGGAGACCAACGTGTTGGGGTTCAAAGGCCCCCGGAAGATGACTGTCATCATCCCTGGGATGAACGCTGACTGTGAGAGGGTGCCCATCCGGCCCCGCAATGTAAGTCGGGGCCCAGGCTGGGAGAAACTCCATGGGAGCATGGGTTTGCTGGGCACCACCTTGGGTTTTACCCATCTTGGGGCATGGAGAGGCTTTTGGGTGAAATCCGAGGTGTCCCTGGGCGGTGGGAGAGGTGGTGTCTGTTTTTTTTCTCCATGAGAAATCCCATTTCCAGCTGGGTACTGCTACAGAGCATCCCCCAGGCAAGCCAGGGGAGCTGGCAAGGCTCTGGAGGGCTCACCCCGACTCTGCTCCGCTCCCTCTTTGCCCTTCCCCAGGATAACGACGGCCTCCTGATGCGATGGCAGAACAGGAACATGGACAACGTGATCGAGCTGCACAACAAAGCCCCAGTGTGGAACGACGAGACCCAATCCTACGTCCTCAATTTCCACGGCCGGGTCACCCACGCCTCCGTCAAAAATTTCCAGATCGTGCACAGCAGCGACCGTGAGTTGGGGCAGGGCTGGGATGGGACAGGGGACAGGGTGGGGGAGCACTGCCTTGTGAGCTGAACCCAGCACCCACTGTTTTTGATGAGGTTTTAGTTTTTCCTTGCTCTGGGCTCCTGGAGCTGGGATGAAGCCGGACAGACACCCTGCAGGAGCTGCCCTTAGGCCCTGGTGCTGGCAGGGGCAGCATGTGGGGCTCCTGTTGCCAGGCAGATTTAGGGCAAGGACAAATCCTATGGGGTGCTGAGCCCCCATCACACTACAGCCATCCACTCAGCCCAGAGCATTGTCCCCAGCACACACCCCACACTGCTGGCAGGCTCACCCTGGGGTGCACTGTGCCTCAGTCCCTCAGGGGTGGCAGCAGCTCTGCCTGGATGTGGCTGCTCGTCACCTGTCCGGCGCAGTCAGAAGCCCTTGGCCTCCGGGGTGTTGGGTTACGGGACAGAAAAAGCCTCTTGAGGGCCCCTGGTTATTTTTACAGATTTCCTGTCACCCGCCCTCCAGTAGCAGCGATCCCACGGTCCGGGGTGGGGGGTGGGGTGAGTGGGGTCCCTGTCCCTTTTTGGGGGGGCTGTGGCACCCAGGGAAGGGGGGTGCTGGAGGGCCCAGAGGCTGCCACAGTCCGTGCAATGGGGAAAATGATGCTGTTTGGTGATCTGTGCTGCAGTGCCACTCCAGCACAGGAGTCACAGACCAAGTTTGGGTGGGGGGTGCGTGGGCAGCTTGTTTTGGTCGTGGGCTTGCTGGGGAGGGGCGGGCTGGGTGCCCAGGTGACACCCCGGTGGCTCACCCTCCCTCCCGCAGCTGACTACATCGTGATGCAGTTCGGGCGTGTGGCGGACGACGCCTTCACCATGGACTACAACTACCCCCTGTGCGCCGTGCAGGCCTTCGCCATCGCCCTCTCCAGCTTCGATGGGAAGCTGGCCTGCGAGTAGCTCCTGCACCGGGGCTGCCGGGGCCACCGGGGCTGCCAGGACCACTGGGGCTGCCAGGACCATTGGGGCTGCCAGGATCACCGGGGCTGCCGGCACCACCGGGGCTGCCAGGATCATTGGGACTGCCAGGACCACCGGGGCTGCCACGACCACCGGGGCTGCCAGGACCATTGGGGCTGCTGGCATCACCAAGGTTGCCAGGACCATTGGGGCTGCCAGGACCACTAGGTCTGTTGGCACCACCAGAGCTGCCAGGACCATTGGGGCTGCTGGCACCACCAGGGCTGCCAGGACCACTGGGGCTGCCAGGACCACCGGGTCTGCTGGGGCCACCAGGGCTGCTGGAACCATTGGGGCTTCTGGGACCATTGGGGCTGCCAGCACCACCAGGGCTTTCAGGACCACCGGGGCTTCCAGGACCACCAGGGCTTTCAGGACCACCGGGGCTTCCAGGACCACCAGGGCTGCCAGGACCACCGGGGCTGCCAGGACCACCGGGGCTGTTGGCACCACTGAGGCTGCTGGCACCACCGGGGCTGCCCGCCAGTGCCCAGAGGATGTTCCTGCATCCCTGCCCTGTTCCGCTCCCTGCATTTCCACCTTCTTGCAGTGGCAGTTGTTCCTGGGGTGGTTCAAGGCACCTGGTGCCCACTGAGTGCCGTGGGATGCTCACCCAGCTGCTGCCACTCTCTCCAGGCAAATTGGGGGCAAATCTCTGGGCTGGGGTGATGGCAGAGCCAGGCTGGAGGTGTATTCATCTTCAGCAGATGAGGCTGACTGCAATCCCTGGCTCATCCCTTTGGACTCAGATCCTGGAAACTCATCTCCCCCCCTCCACCCCAGCTTTTTGTTTTGGTTTGGTTTTTTTGTTTGTTTTATGGTCTGTATCTTTCTGCTCAGTCTCCCAGTGAGAAGGGGGTTGGGTGGTCTCCTCACTTTGTGTTTCCTCATCCCTGCCCACATGCAGGTGGGCTCTACCTAAGCTCCCAGCTAAAGACCCCCATCCTGGCTCATTGCCCACCAGGCCTTTCTTTTGCTCCATTTTGCCCTGGTGTGAGTGGATGGCTGGGGCCCACGGTGTGTTTGTACCCGCTGGGTCTCACCTCACTGCCCAGAAAATGCTGGGGATTTGTGCTGAGGAGCAGCCCTGGCACCGGCAGCGCACAGGCACGTGCCAAGGGGTGACAGTGCCAGCAGAGGAGGGCTGGCAGGCACGTGAGGCAGAGCTTGCGTTGCTGGCAGGTGGCCCAGCTGGGTCAGCGCTGCCAGGAGAGACCTGGAAGAGAAAACTCAGGGTGCACCAGGAAGCAGTGGAGTGACTCATGAGGTGTGGTGCGGTGCTGAGTCACGCTCAGCACCCAGACGGGCCCCGCTGAGCTCCCCGTGCCCCCTGCTCTTGCTGCCCCTTTACTCTGTGATGCCCCTCCAGACCTCACTGCCCCAGGTGTCCTCACAGCTGCCTCGCTGGTGCTCTGTCCATGAGAGGTGGTGGACAGAAGGTGCCATCTCCTGCCTCAGGCTGGTGGGGAGCTGCAGGGAGTCACTGGGAAGGGGACATGCTGAAGAGAGGCAGCTCACTGGGAGCAGGACAGCTCATGGCCCCAGTTTCACCAGTTATGGGTGAGGATTTGGCTGCACAAACAGCCCCAAATTTGATTAATTCAGCGGTGAGAAAAACGGGTACATGCTGAGGAGCCCAGAAATGCTGTCCTCAGCTCTCTGGTGCTGCTCCCTTCACCTGCTCAGCTCCACACTGACCCCAGAACCATGCGGGATTCCCTTCCCAGGGTACAAAGGGGTTGTCCCCCCATTCTGGGGGTGATGTGAGCCCCCCAAGTTAATGCAGCAGAAAGGCTGAGGAGCAGATGGGTGAGATGGATGTGGTTGTGCAAGAGGGATGCTCATCCTCTCTGGGCAGTGTCGCAACATCACCGTGGCCCAGCCTGCCTGTGTGGAGGTGAGGACAGATGACAGTGACAGGGGGACCACGAGCCACGGCTGGACCACTGGTGAACATCTGCCCCAGTGGCTTTGCAGCTGGCAGTGGAGATTTTCCCCAGCTGCATGACTCTGGGCTGCATGGTTCACGGGCAGATGCTTCATGGTGGGGCAGGCCGAGGTGGACAGCTTGGGGACAAGCCAGCCCAAGTGGGACATCATCCATTACCCACGCAGAGAGCTCAGAGAACATCTTGTGAGCTAAAGGGAGAAGCAGCCACAGCAGCTTGGGGCCAGCGTCCCCAAGGCGGGGTATGGCCAGCAAATGTGGGGAAAGCAAGAGCTTTCTGCCCGAATCCAGCCACAAACCCAACATCTGTTTGAAATCGGGACCAGCTCGGCTAACTTGAGCGAATACTTGTCCCCATTTCCTCCAGTGCACGGAGAAAAGAAGCAGCAGGGTGAGAGAGAGAGAGGGCTTTGGGCTCCCCAGGTTCTGTCTCTTATCCTGTTATCCCAGCTGCTCCCCAGGTTGACTCTCCCTCCCCTCACCCAAAACATCTCCATTTTCCATTTGCCCCCCTTTGTTGCTTGCAAACCCCTTCCTGGCAGAACCAAATCCCTGCCCACGGGTGTCCCGTGCAGCATCACCCCAAATCTCAGAGCAGCCGCTGCCTCGGCCGCCACGGCCGAAATCCCTTTTTCTCCAAAACCCTCTAACGCAAACCAACTGCGGCAGAAGAAAACGAACAAAAACAATTTAATAGGGGGCGATGGATCTTCGGGCCCTTTGTTTGCGCTGGCTGTTAACACCAGAGGAGATGAGGGATGGAAGCAGTTGAAAATGTGTATCTGCTTTGGCCCGGGCGGAAAGTGTGACGGATGCGCCGGGCAGACCAATGGCTGGGGACGCCGGGGTGTGCGTGGGTGTGAAAGGAATGCTCGCTGCAAGAAAAGATTAAAAAAAAAAAAAAAAAAGAAAGAAGAGAGAGCCTTATCAATGGTGTTTGAGTCCAAAGTGTGTGTGTGTGTGTGTGTGTGTTCCTTGGAGAAAGGGTTTCCTCAATGGCCAGGGATGGTGTTTTCCCTGAGGTTTCTGAAGTTTCGTTCGGCGTTGGGCTGGCACTGCAGGCACGGATTTAACCCTGCAAAGTGCCCGTGCAGGGGTGCAGGCATGGCCAGAGGAGACTGTCGTCAGCTCCCCAAGGGAACCTCCTGGGAAATGCGTTTTTATTTTTGCAGAGAGGCTTATAAGGCAAAGGGGAGGAAAAAAAAAAAAAAAAATAAGGCCCGGCCTTGCTGCTGAGCAGCACATCCCAGCCAGGAGCGGGGTCACTGCAGTGCTGGTGGATCTCTGTGGTTCATCCCGTGCTGATGGGTGCAAAGATGCTGCTCCAGAGCTGAGCAGGAAGGTGGACATGGGGGCTCTTCTCCAACTCGGCTTCTCCCTCTTCTGCAGACCCCTGGGCTTTGGGGGGGGGCTCCATGCACCCAGTTCTGAGCCCTGCTCTCCTGGGGGGACTGACAGATATTCCCATGGGTTCCAGGAGGCAAATGTCCCACCGGGAAGGCAGCCTGAGGAGGGAGGGAAGGGCTGGTACATCCAGGCTGTGGGAAGGGAGACCAGCACTGGGAAACTCCTTGTCCAGCAATGGAAGGGCTGGAGCTGTTTGGTTCCCAGCAAGCTGCCATGGCCCCAGCCTTGGAGGGATCTCTTGAAGTGGTGATACTTTAATTAATTAAAGAAATGATTGTGAGGAGGTGCTCTTCTCTTCCCCCCGCCCCCCCTCCCCTTGTATTTACTTTGGTAAATACATTTTTTAGACATTTTTTAGACAGAGGGAAAGGCAGACTCATTGCTGGTTAGCTCAGCTCTGCCTTTGCAGGATGGGCTCCTTCTCGATGCAGCAAGCGACAGGCGGCGACGGGAAAGCCAATATTTTTCAACTGCTTTTTAAAAGGAGTCATTTTTTAATTAGTGAATCCATTCTGGAGAAGTGTTGGAGTTTTACAATGTTGTAGCTGTTCTTGGTGTCTTGCCTAGACTTGGATGTTCTGGCCATAAGAAAATATTATTTATGGCGTTGCAGCTTGCAGCTCTTTTATATTATAATTTGAGAAAGGAAGTTGCTGTTTCCACCAGTGGACAAAAAAAAATAAAAATAGCAGAAACAAGGACTATGGACTTCTGAAGGAGGAAAATAAATAAAAATTAAGAGGCAGAATGGAAACAAACCACTGAGCCAGCCATGAATCCTTGCACTCCTGAACAAACTCATCCCAGCACTGCTGTCAGTTGTGCTGGATGCCGTAGCCAGACCCCTGCCCAAATGGCAAGGCTGGAGCAGCAGTGACCCCCTCAGCACTCCCCTGCTCAGTGTTACACGTGTTCCTAAACATTTTGGGATCAGGCCTTTTATTCATGGGCTAATGCACACTTGTTTGCTCATGCCTTACTCAGCCTAAACTCCTATTGAACTCAATTAAGGCTGTCATCTCCAGGAGCGCTCAATGTCATTTTTGCCCAAGTAAGGGATGAGTAACGAGGCTCTGAACAGCCCTTGGAGAATAGCAGCCATTTCGTTGCAGTTTTTGGTCCAGATTTCTTACAAGTTAGCAGCAGGCCAAGGGTGGAAGAATGTGATATGGCTTTATGAATCACACACGATTGCTGAATGCGCTGGATGCTTCAGAGCCTGTCACTTCACGGACTGAAGCATTGGCTGTCTTGTCCCAAAACGCTTGAATACAACCAAGCTCATGGTGAAAATTAAAAAAATATGTTTCTAGAAAGAACGGGATGCAAAGAACATCCCTTCTCCAGTCAGGGGAGGATTCCTCACCCCTGATTTATCTCTGGGGTTTTGGGTATTGTGGCACAGGCCTGCAGTGTGTGCTGGCCCAGTGGCCAGGGGGACTGGGGGTTTTGCCCTTTTAGGGCTGCAGTTCCTGATGGTCAGGCTGGGTCGTGGCCAGGGATTTGTATGTGATCTGCTTGCTGTGGCTTAGCACATTACCACCCATCAGCTCGCTCAGAGGAAGTGACCACGGCCTGGATCTTGGCTGAATTCCCTTGAGAAATCCCAAGAGTGTGGGCTGAAATCCCCATCCTGGGCACCACGGGGTGGGTGCCTGGGAGAAACGGGGGAATCTGCAGCTTGGTGGGATGCAGGGGACCGAGTGTGTGTGTGTGAGGATGAGGAGAGGGATGAAGGTGTTTGGAGGGCGATGAAGACGTCAGGATGGGAAGGAAGAGGAGGATGAAGATGTGTGGCAGGGCATTACAGGACAATGCAAACGTGCAGAAGGGGATGGAGGTGAGCACGGGGATGGCGCTGAGTGAAGAGGGGCGGGATGAAGAGTGGGACGAAGGCGAGCACAGAGGGCGATGAAAGATGTGCAGCAGGGGATGAAGGTGTGCACGGCTGACCCTGGCTGGCTGCGGACGGGACAGGACAAGACGAGACAGCAGCACCTTTAGGCCCAAGGCCGCACCCCAGGGCCGCATCCCGGGAATGCCGGACGGAGAAGGAGGAAGAGGAGGAAAGTGAGGAAGGCTCACAGAGGGCGCTCCCATAGCCCGGGCCGGACCGAGCCGAACTCCAGGACTGCCCTTTCCTAATAAAAAAAAAAACAAACCTCCCTGTGTAAGGGAAGTCCCGCGTCCCTGCTGCCCCGACGGGGAGGTCGGGAGGGTCGGGCGGGAGGAAGGGCCGGGAAAAGAAGGAGGAGGAGGAGGAGGAGGAGGAGGTGGAGAAGGAGGTTAGGGGAGGAGGAGGAGGCCCGGCCCGGCCCCGCCGCCTCCTGATTGACTCCCAACTTTCCGCTCCTCCCTCGCATAAACTTTCCCGTCCCTGCGCCTGGCTCCGTGCGCGGACCCGGGAGCCCGCCGCGCTCCCCGCATTCCTGCCGCCCGCCCCCGGCCCGGCCCGGCCCCGGCCCCGCTCCGGCCCCGGCCCCGCTCCCGGCACCCGCGGCCGGCCCAGCCCCTCCGGAGCACGGAGCAGGTAAAGAGACTCGCCGGGAAGAGACTCCCAACCCCCCCTTCCTCCGCCTCCTCCTCCTCCTCCTCCAGCCCCTCCTTCCTTCCCGGCCCGCAGCCTGCACCGAGCCCCGGCGGATGGCGGGGGGCGGCGGGGGTCGCGCCAGTCCCCCCAGCAGGCAGCTCGGTGCCTCCCCCCGGGGCTCCCCTCCATGGGGTGTGTGTGTAGAGGGTGGGGGGACACAGTCGGGGTGTTTTCACTCCCCCCCCACCCCCCCTCGGGTCCCCCCGTCGGGGCTGCGCTGCCCCCGCTGCGGTCCCCGCCGAGTTTCCCCGCGGCGCATCCCGGGGGTGACAAAGGGACCTTGTGCCCCGCACGTCGGGAGCCTTCGGGGCGGGAGCCGGACCTTCCGGGCAGGGATTGCCCGCCCCGGCCGAATCCCCCCCCGGGGAAAGCGGCGCGGGAGGGTCCCGGGTGAGTGCGGGGGTCACCCGCGTGTCACGCTACATGTGTGTCACACGCATGGAGGGGATGACCGTGCACTGACTGTATGCTAAACACTTGGTGCCTCGTCATAGGGGGTGCTTTGCTAACAAGGCGGCAATTAGATGTATAATTTTCAGCAGTGTGTCATCTTTATTATTATTATTATTATTTTATTTTTACACCCTCCTTGGGTTTGGTGTTGTTGTTTTTGGTTGTTTTTTTTTTCCCCCCTTAACCCCCTTGGAAGGAAAATACGGCCAAGCCCTCGCAGAGCCACCCACCTCCAGCCCCCCGAAACCTCTCAGGCCCTATACAACGCATTTGGCTTCTACTGACTGAGAAAAAAAAAAAAAACCAATTTGGGGAGAAACCAGCTGGAAATGGTACCAGTGGCCCTGCTGGTGTGGCGGGCACCCTGCAGCCGTTCACTGCTGTCACAGGGTGGCAGGGGGGAAAGGTGGAGGCCGAGTTTTTTGGGGAGGTTTTGGTGCTTTGGAGGGAGCCAGGACAAGGCAGGCTGGGCGATGGTCCCATCAGCAGAAGCGATAATCTCCTGTGTCAGGCACGCCGGGGTATTTTGGGCTCCGGCATCCTCTGTCCCCTCCTATCGCTTTACCCCCGCGCGGGTACGTGCGTGTCGTGAGTCAGGGCATTGGCAGTGCCCGGCCACCCTGGGGGGGCCCTGCCAGCCAGGGCTGCCAACCTCCCCCCGGCTGTCGGGGCGCTCCTGATGCTGAGGGGAGAACTGGGGTTTGCCAGGTTGATGTGCCTCCCCCTGTGCACCCATGGGTCTCACAGCCCACCCCCCTTTGGGTGCTCATTTCCCCCAAGAATGGGAGGAAGAGGGTCCCCCAAAGTGGGTGAGGGGTGAGGGCTCGCCAAGGTCACCGGGAGAGAAACGGGCAGAGGGGCTGGGACCCTGGTGACAGGGCAGGTGATGGTTACTGTGGCAGTGCTCCAGTGCTTCCCCACCAGAGAGGACCAGCATGACTGTCCCATGGGGAGCAGGCACTGGGTTTGGCCCTGTTTGGGTGTTCCAGGCTCAGATGGCTGTGGGGTGAGCAGCTCCTCCTCACAGCTGGGTGACACGGGGGGGGACATTGCTATCCCCAGGGACTTCAAGCACCCAGCTGCCTCCCCAGTGTGGGCATGGGGCTGGCACCACACTGGCTTTTCTGACAGGAACAACCCTTTGGAAGCAACGGGTCCAGCCACCTTCTGTAAATGGCACCCAGGTATTTCAAAGAGCCTCGTCCTGCCCGAGGTGACTGCAACATTGGGGTGCAGCTCAGGGTAGGGGGTGCCTTTTGGACAGCATACCCCTCCAGCAGTCATCCCACCTCAAAAATCCCTTTCCTGCCAAGCAGAATCCTCGAGCTCCGTCAATAAAAGGGACTTGCATCCCTTTGCCCTGACATGCGGTGGCCGTTTATCACGATATCAGAGACAGCATCTCCTCTTAATCGCCATTTAATCCCCACCTTGCCACCACCACCAAGTGGCTCGGGAGGAGAGTCCCGGTGGCCCTGGCGCCGTGCCGAAGGCAGGAGCCTTTTCCCAGCGGTGCGTGAGCAGGTCATGGCACTGAGGAGGTGGGGGTGGCAGCGGTAATCAGCTGTAATTAATGTATTAAAAAGCAAGGAACCGCGCAGCTCCCATCAAACACACGGCGAGCACGAGGCCGGTGGCAGGTGAGCTCGGTGGGGAGACTGCAGCAGCCAGAAAGGGCATAAACGGGCAATTTTGGGCTGTTGGTGGGGGGAAAAAATGTGTTTTCCTGCGTTGGTACCTCTTCTTCTGACTGTGGGAGTGGAAAATGGAGGGGAAAAGGGGAGAAGGGGCAGCAAAGCCCTAAACCAGGGGTGCTGCCGGGGTTTCTGTGACAAGAGGCTCTTCGTGAGGCTGGAATCTCTCCATCCATCACTGAACTGGACGGATGCTTTCCAAAAAACGTCCCATCTCTAGGAGCTTCCCTCTCTCATTAAATCGTTTGTGGCTATGGCAAGGGGACAGCCACAGTGTTTACATCACCTTGAGCGCCAGTTGGTGGATGGCACACGAACAGCTACCCTTGATTTTGGGAGCCTCCATCCACTGGGGGGGATTTGCCCAGCGGCCAGGCCGTGCCTTGACCTTCTCAGCTGTTTATCCAAGGTTTTTATTGTTTTTTTTTATTCGGGGTGGGGGCTGCGGCGGCCGAGCCCAGGTCACCTGCGTGTTGTGGTCGGGGCAGACACCTGAAAGCGCAGGGGCGTTCGCTATTGCCACCGTCACGTGGCGACTTATGAAATGTTTTTTTGGAGGGAGGGAAGGGAGGGAAGGGAAGGGAGGGAGGGCAGGTAATGATGGGGTGAGCCGGCGGGGCCATGCCCCGCACCAGCCCTGCAGCGGGCACGCGGCAGGAGCGGCTCCCCCTGCGCGATAACGCACGTCCGGATCCTGCTGCGGGTCCGGGCATGCTGCTGCAGCTCCCGCTGCTCGCAGGTTTTTTTTTTTTTCCCCGCCTGTGAAATGGGAGCGAGGGGCCCCGGGAAAAAAAAAAAAAAAAAAAAAGCCGCTGGTGATGCCGGTCAGCCGCTGGTGCCGGTGGGAGCAGGGGGTGGTGAGGGGTTGGTGGTGTTTTTGGGCAGCTGGTGTGGCAGGGTTTCCCCAGCAGCACTTTTGGATGTGACAGGCCCCTGGTGAACCCCAGGGTCTCATTCTTGGGGTTGGCAGTCGGTGGCCTCGTGGTGACATTTGGGCTCTGCGTTGGTGCAGCTTGTACCTGTGGGCGAAAAGATTTGGGGAAGGATTTGATCCCACGAGGCACGTCCCATCCTGGCAGCACCAAATCCCGATGGAACTCGTCCCCCACTGTCCTGGCCCGAACAGATGTGATGCTCCAATGCCCCTCAGCATCCCCTCATTACAGCAGCACCGAACCCCAGCGTGCCCACCGCTCCCCAGCGGGGCACTGGGTGTGTCACGGGCTGTGCTGGGTCTCTGCTCTATAAAGCCGACCCAGAGCTCACCCTCGGGCACACTCCTGCCAGCCAAGAGGCACCGAGGTGTGAGTAGAGGAGGGAGGAGGAGGAGGAGGCTGCTCCATCCCCTTCCCCCTTTTTGCTGCCGGGGGATCGGGACGCAGCCCGGAGCGTGTGTTTGGCAGAGCTCCCCGGGCTGCGGGGGGTGGCCGGGGAGGGGACAGCAGGGCTTGCAGCTAATTTTAGGAGGTGGGCAGAGCCTCATGGGAAGCAGCCGGCTGGAGAGGGAGGTGTCGCACTCGCACCGCGGTGCCCCACGAGCATCGAGAGTGAGCGCTGGGTGACCCTGCCTCTGAAGATGCTGCAGCCCGCTTTTGTGCTCTGTGACCCCGCGGATGCTCCGGGTGTCCGGGAAAACACACAAGGGACAAAACCCCAGATTCCCAATCCGCATTACCCCGGAGGCGGGTGAGCCCCGCGCTGCTCCGTGCCTCAGTTTCCCCCCCGTGACCGTCTCGCCAGCGCTCCCCCGGCGGAGTGCGGTGGAGGCAGGAAGGTTTGGCCGGCCTCGGGGATCCTCGCCTGCGAGCGCCAAGCCTTATTATTTCCCCACAACTGTCTCCTCCTCGCTCCTCGTAAAATTAGATCCAGCTGTTCACAATAGCCACTAAAAACTTCTCTCCGGAAGATGTTCAAAGTTTACAGACGCGGAGCGGCGCGGGTGCGTGGAGGATGGGCTGCCGTTCCCATGCCAGCTCCTCGCCCTTCCCCCAGAGGCAGCCAGCTCCTGCCTCCCCCCCTTGCCGGCTTAGGCAATTCGGGTTTAGGAAGAAGCACAGGCGTGCGAGCTCCCGAACCCAAGCGAGCGTCGGGTTTTTATTAACGGGAAGATCTGGGTGCTTCACGGGCCGGGAGAGAAGGTCTGGTCCAAGACGCTGCCCGGCTTTGTGCCCAAAAGGGTTCTGCTTTTCGTGCTTTGCCAGCACCTGTGCCCAGCTGTGGCGTGAAGTTTGGGCTCCAGCTCTTGCCTGGAGTGGCTGCTGTGTCCCCTGGCAGCCTTGCCTGGAGCTGTCAGGGTCCAGCTGCGGTGTTTGGGCATCAGTGTGCTGGGCAGGGGTCTAACGCACTGTGCTGGGCTCTCCGGCACTTTTGGGGCCGTGCTCCTCCGCTGGAGCTCCTTCTTTTTACCAAAAATACTGCCTTCATGTATTTTTAGCACTTTTCCTCCCCGAGGATTCCAGAGCAATTTTTCAATCTGCGGGAGCTTGGAGTCGCCGTGCCCGTCTCCAGCTCTCGGCTGGGGCAGGAGATGCTGGGAGAAGGCGATGAGCTCCCAGCACACTCCTGGCATGCACGAAGGATTTGCTGGCTGGGACTGTTCTGGGCTGGTGGCAGTAAAATGGTGCTAAAATCAAAATATCCCATTCTGGGAATAAGTCACTGGTGGGGTTTGTGCCGGGCAGCCTGTACCTGCTATCTCAGCTCCTGCAGGATCTCAGCTGGGCACTGCTTCGAGCTTCTGAGCTCGTTGCAGGAGGGCAGGGAAGCATGCCCTCCTCACAGGGGTGACAATGGCCCGGTGACAGTGCTGTGTCACAGTCTGTGCCAGACTCTGGCAGCCAGGAGCATCTCCATGCTTTGGCTGGGGTGGTAATGCCTGACAGCCGCTCTGCCTGGTGTCTCAGGGGCCAATTTCCCCCCCAGTCAGCTCTCACAGCCCCATCCCACAAGGTCTCTCTGGCTGGGAGCTGTGAGTGTGGCAGTCCGTGCTAACCCTGGGCTCCAGCGGGTGCCACAGCACGGGCAGTGGGTACAGCTGCTGCCTGGGCAGGCTTGGGTTTCACGGGGGTGGAAGCAGCTGGGGGCAAGTGTGAAATTCATTGCAGCCTTCCTCCTCCTCCTCCTCCTCCTCCTCCTCCTCCTCCTCCTTGCCTGGTAGGGTCCCCTGGGAGATGTTTTCCCTGGCTCTGCTGCAGTGGCGTAAAACGGGGTCAGCAGCACCTGGAGCTCTTCTGTGGAGGCATTTCTCCTCTTAGGAGCAGGACAGAGGGCTGGTGGGGTCCCTGGGATGCCTGGCTGGCCCCAGTGGGAGGCACAGAATGGCCTGACCCAGGCTTCCCTGGTGTTCCCCTGACACCAGAGAGAGACCCTTGGCTTCCCATTGGGACAAGCCAGGAATCCCCAAGGACTTGTTGACCACTCTGAGCTCATCTACATGAGATGTTGAGGAGGAGCCATCCTGGGATGGACGTATTTTGGTGAATTCAGCAATCCCCAGCGGGTGCTGTGTCCAGCACTGGCTATGCCATGGGGCCACCAGCACCGGGGGTGTCACGGGACAGCATGGGGGTGGCCCATCCCCAGCAGGCAAACTCCAACCCTGTTGTTTCCATCCAGCTCGTTTCATAACACAGAGAGCAATTAATGCTCTAAAAGCTTTCTATTTATGCGCTGCTGGGTGAAACGCCCCGTCCTGGCTGGGCAGGGCAGCGTAATTGGGCCAGGGAGGCACGCCGGGTTACAGTGTCCGTCTGTCCTCTGCCCTCGGGTCCTGAGCCTGAAGACTCGAGCAAAACCGGCTCAGGTCCTCCAGAAGCCGAAACCCAGCTGTGCCACCCTGCCAGGGCTGGGGAAGAGGAGGGGATGGAGGTGATTCTGCCATTAGGAGGGAGCTGTGCCCTGGGTTTGCCTCATCCCTCTTCCTCCTCTCCGTCCTCCCCAAATATTTTGGGAGTAAATCGCTCACGTTTTCTCCTTGTTCAACCACAGCCCCCCGGGATGAGAGGTCTGAGCATCCCTCTGAGCGAGGACCAGCCACATCCCTGCCAGCTGGAGGCTCAGGGCTTTGCTGGGAGCTAGGGGCCCTTGGGCTGTTGGGGTCCAGCTGGAGCTGGGGGGGCACGGGGAGCCTGGGGCAGCCCTGGCAGTTCTTCAGACCCTGGTGGGATGCTGCCACGTGGCTTCCTGTGGTTTCCTCACTCCGATTGCTTCCTGAGCCGCCCGCCAAGCCGGAAGGGACAGGAAGTGATAGAGGGGAGGAAATTAGTTGGGCTGTCTCACGGGGAGCTGGCCTGGTGCACCGGGGGCTCTGCCACCATCTGGGTCCCCAGACTGTGCCAGGTGACCCTTCAGAGAGGACGTGGCCAGTCAGGAGGGTGGGAGAGAGCAGGGTGGCCACCCTTCCCTCCAGGAGCCAGGGAATCCCCTCAGTGCAGCCTGAGAGCTGCTTGGGAGAGGAGCACAATGTAAACAAAGCTCCTCTCGCTGCCCTCCCGCCGCTGCCACCCGCCTGGGTGAGCTCTGGCTGTCCCTGGGGCAGCCAGGGTGGTGTTTCCCTGTGGGAATGGGGCACGGTGTTCCCAAAGGGTCCCCAGGCAAGGTGCCAGGGATGTGGGGCTCCTGTGAAGTGCTGCAGGGTTGTCCTTGGCAGAGGCAAGAGCATCCTGCTCTGTGCGCTGTGGTGGGCACGGCAACATCTTCTCTGGTGTGTGTTGTGGTCTTGCTGGTGTCCCCCCAGGAGCTCCAGAGCTTTTAGGTTTCCTTGGAGGGGCTCTGCAGAGCTGGTGGCTGTGTGACTGTGTGGGCAGCATTCCTCCAGGCTGTGTCACCAGGTGGGGAGAGGCAGGAGCAGGGACACGGCCCCCAGCCAGCCTGAAATGAGGGGCGTTAGCCTGCCTACAAATCACTGCCAGCATCGGGGCCCCAGCTGTGCTCCCACTGAACCCCAATGTGCCAGGACACGCAGGAGCTGGGGCGCCCTTAGAGCCTCAGCTTTGAGGTCTCACAGAGCACTCCCTGGCAGGGGCTGCGTGCTCAGCAGCAGAGAGGATGGGGCCTGGTGTCCCCTCAGCTGCAGAGTGTGGGTGCCATCAGTCCCAGTGACAGGGAGGGGGTGACAGCAGCCTCGTTCCCCACGGGGCTGGCGCAGGCGGCACTGAGCCGCTGCGAGGCTGAGCTGCTCTCTGCTGATCCTGCCCGGGCTTGTCATGAACTTTTATCCTTTTGCCGTGGGGTCTGGGTGCAGGGGGGAGGGAGGAGAGCTGGATTGCCCTGGGCCCCCTGCATGGGGAGGCAGGATGGAGCCAGGATGCAGCTGGACCCCCCTCCTTCCCTGTCTTTGCAGGGTTCTTTGGCTCCGCAGTGTCCCCAGCACCTTTGCAGAGTCTTTTTGTCCCAATGTCCCCGGGTAAGAAGGGGTCCTTGGGGCTGCTCTGCCCCACACCTTGTCTCTCTGGACAGTGCCAGCTGGGGACGTGCTGTGCTGCAATCCCCCTTGTGAAGCCAGTGCTGGTGGCTGCGCCCTCCAATCCAGGTGGTTTGAGGAGATGCTGTGACAACAGCCACCACCCCTGTCCCAGTTGGGGCGGGACACAAGGGTTTGGGGACAGTGCAAGGGCTGCTGGCACTGTGCCTCAAGGTGCACCAGATGGGAGATGATGCTTTTGGGGCTGACCATGCTGGGGAAGAGCAGTATGCTGTCCCCCAGCTCGGCATGGGTCAAGGATGAGGACTGGGTGCTTGGGGGCATTGTGGGGGTGACAGGCACCTCTGCCCATGTCACAATGCCCACATGCTCCCAGCCCCAAGTGCTCTCCCCTGTGCCAACCCTGCACTTCCCTGACCCGATCCCTATCACAGCTGGTTGTGCTGGCTCCAGCAGCACCTCGCTCCTGCCTTTTGACACTCACAGGGTGCCCACGGTGCTCCTCCGACTGCAGACATCCATCAAACATCCATCTCTCTTTGCTTTTGCAGGGTTTAAAGAAGTTTCCCGTAATTTTAGCAGGGTCCCCAGCCCCAAGCAGCTCTCCCTACAGGGCACTGCCTGCAGCCCTGCTGCCTGCTCGAGCCCCAGGCTTCCCTCACGTCCCCCACACGTGGGAACACCATCCCAGTCTCCTGGGCAGCCTTGACCTCGCAGGGAGATAAGAGCAGCCCTGGAGGCATCCTCCCCTGCCTGCTCTGGGCACCGAGTCCACCGGGGCACCTCACAAAGGTGCAGTCACCCTCCAGAGCTGTGGGCTGGAGTGGGTGCCCCCCACAAATTTAGGGTGTGATGGGCGAGTGAGCACTGGGAGTGGGTGTCAGTGACCATCCCCGCTCATGGGTGATGAGCATCCTCAGAGCAGGCGAGCATCCCCCGGGGCTGTGGGGCAGTTTGGCATCCCCAAAACCCTGCCCAGGTGCCTGTGCCGTGGCAGGGGTGGTCTTCCTGCCCTGCTCCCTGGGGAGCAGCTGCGAGGCACGGCTCGGTGACATATTTTCCGGCAGGTCCGGTCCCCTTCCCTGCCCGGAGCAGGTCTGGCCGCGGTCTCCGCGGGCCGTCCAGCCGTGCCGGTTCTCTAATTGCTGCTGTTGTTGGTGTTTTGTAAGGGCAGGGTGGAGCGGCACTCGGCCGTGCCTTGCGTCAGCGCGGTGCATGCACCCTCCCTCCAGGAAATCCAATGTCTTCGCCCGGCCAAAAGCAGGTTCGGTGGAGGAGGAGGAGGAGAAGGAGAAGGAGAAGGAGGAGGAGCTGCTTCCTCGCACCTTGGCCGGGGCCCCAGCATCACCCTCCCTCCTCTCCCAGCTTTCCCTGAAAAGGCTGGGCTGGGATTTCCCTGCTGGAGGGGGAGTGGGTGGGAGGGGGCTGGGGACCTCCAAGGGAGGGGGACACACGTGTGTGACAGGCAGGGTGTGGGGTCAGCTGTCACCCTGCCTGTGCAGGCAGTGCCTGGCACGGTGACCCGGGGCACTGGGCACGCTGCCTGCACTGCTGCAGCCAGCCCCAAGGTTTTGCTCTCAGCCCTGTAGCTTTTCCCTTTGCCCCCACAAAACACTCATGAGCTGGGGAGGGCAGGGGGTGTGGTGAGTCCCCTCCAGCAGCAGCTCTTGGGGCTTTCCCCTGTTAGGGTGAGCTGATGGCAGCAGCCCTGTGGTGCTGTGGGGCCCAGGGGTGCTGCAGTGTCCTGAGCTGGCACCAGGCTCCAGGGTCCCTGACCACGGAGGTGTCCTGAGATTGGAGCTGCCAGAGTGCTGAGGGGTCTGGGGCTGCCATGGGGCTGCTGTGGGGTCTGAGACCACTGAGGCTTTTGTGGGCTGCTGCAGAAGCTGAGGAGTCTCAGGTTTCCCCATGTCTGGGGGGTCCTGCTCTGCCAGGGGGGTGCTGTGAAGCAGCCAGGCTTCAGCACCGAGGCACCCCGGTGTAGGTTCCTCACTGGGGCAAAGCCCTGATGCCCTTACCGGGCTGCAGGGGGGGGAGTGAGGGTCCCCCTGGGCCTGTCCCTATATGCCACCCTCGCTGTTCCCCTGCCCTGCCATCCCCAATACCCGGCTAGCTTTGGAGCCTGCATCCCAGCCGGGGGTTGCCCCAGGGAGCCCCGGGCAGCAGGCACAGCCGGGGTGCCGCTGGCCCGTCCGGCAGCGCTGCCGCCATCCCTCCCTTGGCCGGCTGGCTCGATCCTACAATCCAGTTCTCCTTATTTGGCCACAGTGCTCAGCAAGAGGGGGAGCGGCGGCCGGGGGGGTGGTGGGGGGGGGGATGCGGGCAGGGACGGGCGGCGGGACCGGAGGGGCTGACATCACATCACGACGAGGGATGGGGGGGGGGGGGGGGGGGGCTAAGTTTCTTTTTTTATAAAAGAAAAAAAAAAAAAAAAAAAAAAGAAAAAGGCGGCAGCAAGGCCCTCGCAGCGCACTTGAGCCAGCCGGGCTCAGCAGTTCCTTTAAAAGGAGATGTCTGTGTGCCGGAGACCTTTGTACACTCCCAGCCCATCCGGGAAGCGCGGCGGCGCAGGAGACACCTCTCCGCTCCCACCGCCGGCAGCTGCCGCCAAACATGTTATTGCAAAACACTGAAACGCTGCGCTGGGAGCTGGGCAGGAGGAGGAGGAAGAGGAGGAGGAGGAGGAGGAGGAGGAGGGTTGAAGGCTCCCCAGCATCACCCACCAGCTGGGAAGGGCCTGGGGCCCCAGCTGAGCATCCTCGGGGCGGGGGGGCTCTCCTGGTACCAGGCTGCTGGACGGCTCTGCCCACCTGGTTCCCATTAGTGGGGTCTGGCTTGGAGCTGCTCAGCATCTCCCTTCAAATCCCAGCTCTGCCTTTGCCAGCCATGGTGGAGCTGGGCTTTTGGGGGCCTAGGGGTGTTGTTTTGGGCTAGCTTGCCTCAAGAGGCTGCTGTTTGGCAGTGGGTACTGGTGCAGGGTCAGGGTTCACAGGCTGTAGGGCTGCTTGCTACCCTGTCCCTGAGGCGTCAGCCATAAACACCATGTGCCCAAGTTCCTTGTATGGGTAATGCAGTAGCTGGGGCAGTTTCCTTCCCAAACTTTATTTGGGTAGATCCTGGGTGGTCACTTGTGACTTGAATTTTGGGGTCCTCACAGAAATCATTGGAAAGGAAAAAAGGAAAGCCTGTGTGTCTGATGCCTTACAATGAGATGCTGTTCTGGGCCCAAATGAGAGCAGGCCAAGGGCCAGGAACAGACCTGGCACCACGCTGCCGCTGCCCCCCCCATGGCCCAGCAAAGTGTTTTCTGGGTCTGACAAGTGTCCCCTGTGTCCCAGCAGGTTGTCGTGTATCCGTGGGGGCTCAGGGTCGGAGCCCAGAGCAGCCAGCACCATAGCGTCCAACAGCTGGAACGCCAGCGGCAGCCCTGGGGAGGGGCGGGAAGATGGCCAGGACGGCATGGACAAGAGTCTGGACAATGATGCCGAGGGGGTGTGGAGTCCAGACATCGAGCAGAGCTTCCAGGAGGCGCTGGCGATCTACCCACCCTGCGGCCGGAGGAAAATCATCCTCTCAGATGAGGGCAAGATGTACGGTGAGTGGCGGGGGCACCCCGAAGTGAAACCTCCCGCCCCGAGCCCACGCTTTGGGGCATCGCCCTTGCAGCATCCTCCAACCCTGAAAGCAGCTGGCTGGGGTTTGTCCTGGAGCTGGAGCGGGGAGGTGGCGGTGACCTGAGTGTGTCCCCTCCCTCTGCACGGGCTCTCCCTCCCTCTCTCTCTCTCGGCCCTGCCGGACAGACTGGTTTGGTGAAGCCGTCGGGCAGGGAGCGGGCGCGGGACTGCGGGGCCGGGGCAGCCCCAGCCCTGCTGCTCCCGTGTGTTTCCCTCCCCTCAAAGCTCCTCCAACCGGACCTGGTGGCCAGAGAGCCCTTTGGCAAGGGTCACTCAGCCAGCCATCCTTGAGCCACCTGCGCCCGGCTCAGTTTTGGGTGACTTCATTGGTGGCTGGTCAGCCCCAGCGGGGTGATGGTTTTGGGGGTGTGTCAGTCTCGTTTTCAGTGTCTCCCAAAACTCCCTATCCCTATGCCGGGGGTAGGGACTGGTTCCTCCTCCCCTGCACATCCCATGATGTCACCCCTGAGTGACCTCAGAGTCAGGCTGCCATATTACCAGCCCCCGGTGGTGACAGCAGGAGCAAGGCTGGCATCTCTATCCAAAATACACCTGCCCAGGATGCTGCTGGCTCCCCCAGGGCCAGGAGAGAGGGGCAAAAAGGGACGAGGCTTTATGGAGAGCACCATGCCACTGTCCCATGCCAGCTACCTGTGCCACCCCTTTTGCCAGGGCCCCCAACCCAGGGGCATCAGGGCTGGTGGAGGAGCAGGGTGAGGGGGAGGCAGGGGAGCACAGGGCTTCCCAAGCTGAACGCATTTTTTGGATTTCTCCGGGAATAGCTGAAGTGCCGCCGGGAGCCTGGCCCTTCCAAGCACGCCCCAACCGGTTTTTCCAGCCTTTCAGAGACATCTGGCAGCTGCTTAAAGAGGCAGCAGCCCCTGCTGGCCTTTCATCTCCCCCCACCTTCCTCAGCACCTCCCCACTGGGACCCTTGGGACCCCTGGCTGGCGTTACCAGGGGCACTGGCAGCACAGGCAATGCCAGCATGCAGCATAATGTTGTGCCAGTGCCTCTGCTCTCCTTCACCACCCCTCTTTTTGGAGGTCCCATGGGTGCCCATGGCCATGCCAGCCCCTGCCACGCTGGTGCTGGCACCACAGGGGTGGCAAATCAAGGTGGGAGCTGAGGAGCCAGCACCCAGCAGGGCCACACTGGGCCTTGCTCCACTCGGGCTCTGGACGGGGTTATTTTTAACCCAGCCTGTCCAACTGGTTCACGTGGTGGTGTCAGGGGAGAGGAATTTGGGGAATGTGGTAATTTGGAGGAGGACGTGCCCTCTCCGAGGGAATGGCACACGGCACAGGGTCCAGATGAATCACAGGGACAAGGGACAGGGCACATGGGCACAGGGGTGGCTCTGAGGGTGCAGCCTTGGGCACGGTGTGAGGCAGGATGGCTGCAGGAGATGCTGGCCCTGGATGCTCACCCAGCCCAGGAAGGCACCCACCCCCACCTTTCTTTCCTGTGTTTTCCCCCCCATATTTCTTTCCCGGGGGGGCAGAGGATGGGATTCAGGAGCAGGGCATGCCAAGGGGGATTTTGAAGGTGTACCCCCAAACTGGGGCTCAGCAGCAGGGTCCCTCCTGCCCGCCCCCAGCTGCGAGTCTCATCTCACCTGGACTTCAAGGACACCTTTTAAGACCTGGCCTCTAAGAGGTGCTAAGGAGGGAGGCAGCACAGGGCTGGGGAGGCAGGAGGGGTGGGAACTTTGCTTTGGGGTGACACCAGGGTGTGCAAGGGGTACCCCCATTGTCACCCACCCACCCACCAGCTCCTGCCTGCTGCGGGCACCCCAAGGGGCAGCTGTCTCTGTGTGGCACCTGGCCCTGTCTGTCCCCATGCGTGTGTCCCCCCAGCAGGGCCCAGTTGCTGTGGGGCTGGGAGGGGGCCAATCGGGGTGGAAAAGGGTGGGGGGGTGGTTTGGTTGTTTTTTGTTTGTTTGGTTTGGTTTGGTTTGGGTTTTTTTGTGGGGTTTTTTTTGGGGTTTTTGGGGGTTTTTTTGGGGGTTGTTTTTTTTGGTGTGGTTTTTTTGGGGTTTTTTTGGCTTTTTTTGGCTTTTTTTTGTTTTGTTTTGTTTTGGGTTTTTTTTGGTGGGGTTTTTTTGGTGGGGTTTTTATTTGGGTTTTTTTTGGTTTTTTGGGGGGGGTTGTTTTTTGGGGTTTTTTGGGGTTTTTTTGTTTGTTTTTTGTTTTGTTTTGTTTTGTGGGGTTTTTTTGGTTTTTTGGGGTTTTTTTTTTGTTTTTGTTTTTGGGGGTTTTTTTTTGGATTTTTTTTTTTTTTTTTAAGGGATTTTTTTTTTTATTCTTTTAAAAAGCCGAAACCCGCTCCAAGGGCATTTCGACAAGTTCCAACCGCGACCATCTGGTCCATTAAAATAAATCTGGCGTGCCTGGCTGCCCCCGTGCGCGGGGGGCTCGGGGGGGACCGGGGGCCGGGAGAAGAAAGCTCCCAGCTGCTCTGACGTTTGAACGTAGATTGGCCACAGCTGGCCCCTGAAAATGTGGCGCAAAAGCAACTTCTGCTTCGAATTAGAGCGGGGGACGTTAGGAAATACTGGTGGAAAGGCCAGCACGGCTTAGTGAAGGGGAAAGCGGGGTGCCCCGGGCTTGGGGAGGGGGGCACGGCTGGGGTGGGCTCTGCTGGGATGGGTTGGGGGGCTCCGGCTGGGTTTTTGAGGGGCTCTGTGGTTTTTGAAGCAGGGCTGTGGTGGTGGGGAGGGGTCCCTGGTGGCTGTCACCTGGCTCTGAGCCCCAGGGCTGGTGACACCCCGCGGGGGAGGGGGTGCCCTGCCCTGGCCACCCCCGTGTCCCCTCCCCTGGCCACCCCCGTGTCCCCTGCCCCGGCCACCCCCGTGTCCTCTCCCCTGGCCACCCCCGTGTCCCCCAGGTCGCCCCGACACTGTCGCGACAGCGCCACCTCCTGGCAGCGCCCCCCCTCGTCAGGCTGGAGGGGCGGGAGGAGCTTTTTTGGGGGGGATTTGGGGGATTTTAGGGGCCGATGCCCCCCCCCCCCCATTGGTCTGCTGACGCCAGGCTCTGCCCGCAGGTCGGAACGAGCTGATCGCCCGCTACATCAAGCTGCGAACGGGGAAGACACGGACGAGGAAGCAGGTGAGGCGTTGCTCTGCTTTTTTTCTCCTGGGGGCTCGGGGTGGGCTGGGAGGCGGTGCCAGGTAAGCCCGAGGTGCAGAGGATGTCCGGTTCGTCCTCTGTGCCCCCTCCTCAAGCCACTGCTGCTGCCAGCAGGCCCCCCTCCCGTCTGCGAGGAGCACAAAACCCCTGGGGTTCCTTCTGTCCCAGGATGCCCTGAAACTGGGGGTGTGGGGGCAGGCAGCATCCAGGCCCCCCCCCAGCTGGCTGGGTTTAACCCTGTGGGTGGCAGGAGCCCCCCAACTCTGTGTGTGCCTGCATGAGTCTCTCTGCTGCACCTTCTGGATCTGGAGACTCTTCCTCTCTCTGCCCCTTGCCAGGCTTTGTGCCACTTGTGCCCTGTGCCACAGCAAAGATGCTCCAGACCCCATGGGCTGAGAGCAATGATCCATTGCTCTCTGGCATCCCCATGCCAGCCAGGGATCCAGGGGCTGGCTGTGTGGAGCTGTGGTAAGGGCTGGAGGTACCACAGAGCCCTTGCCCTGCTTGGATGCTGGGGCAGGCAGGGATGCAGGCAGGGCAGGAGCACACCGAGGTCCCTGCAAGCCCTTTGCTTCACCAAACCTGTCTGAGGAGTGGGCTGCTGCAGCCCTCGATGGGAAATGTGCCTTTGTCATCTGGCCAGGGGCTCTGCCCTCCCATCTTTGTGGCCCCCAGCCAAGAACAAGGCCACCCATCCCAGCAGAACCCATGGCCTTGGATGCTTGGGAGCATCTCCCACCGCAGAGGGAGATGGTTGGGTTTGGGACACTTACTCTGGGGCTGTCCTGAGACACAAATCCCCCCAAGAGAGGGACGCTGGTCCCCAGACACTGCAGAGATCGTTCCTCCAGGACTTGGGCTGAAAGAAGAGGGACCAGGGCCTGGCCACTGGTTCTGTGTTCAGAGCAGTGCCAAGCAGTGCTTCACTTCTGGCTTAAAGACTGAACTGGGCCCCCCCTCCATGGGGGAAGGATGCAGTGCTCTGAGGGAGCTCAGGAAAGGCATGGGAGTGAGAACCCATGGCACTGCCCCCTCTCTGTGCAGTTGTCTCCTGGACAGCCTGGTGTCTCCTCTTGGGCACCCTGGCACTGGTGGGAGCAGGTTCTTGCCAAAATCAGCCCTGAAGCCCTGTGGGTGCATGGATGCCCACCCTTGCTGTGGATGACCCCCCATCCATGCTGTGCCTTTCCTGCCTGGACATCAGCCCCTTTTCTTTAGATCTTGCACTTACAGGGGGCCTGGACACAAAAAACCCCAACCTTTCTCACCTTTCCCACATTCAAAACCAGCAGGAGCCCTGGGGCAATGTGCCAGTCGGTCCCTCCTGGACCTGCAGCCCCCACTGAGTAACCCGGGGCACCTCAAACCTGCCAGCCAACCCGGGGCACCTCAAACCTGCCGGCCAACCTGGGGCACCTCAAACCTGCCGGGCTGTGACATCAACTCCTGCTGCTCACAGGGGCTGGCAGGCTCTGTCTGTCTGTCCCCAAAAAGCGGTAAAATGGGGGCACCCTCAACTGCAGCAGCTTTATTACACCAAGCAGCTCCACCCCAGCCTGGGGTGGGCACCAACCAGCACCGGGGTGCCCCACAACTTTCCTTCCTGCAGCTGCTGGCGGGCGCAGGACCCCGAGCATCTTCCAGGAGCGGCTCCCCCCTGCTCCCCGCTCGCTCCCTGCCCTGCCCCGCCTCGGGGACAGCCTCCCACCCTGCAGGGGGAACGGATCTTCACGCTCTCTGTGTTTTCCTTTCCGAACGGCGTGGCGGGCCCTAGGTGTCCAGCCACATACAGGTTCTAGCTCGGAAGAAGGTGCGGGAGTACCAGGTTGGCATCAAGGTACGTTGGCGCCCTTGCCCGGGGTGTCCGCGGCGGTGTCTCTTGTGAGCATGGGCAGCCCCTCTCCTTCCTCCTCCTTTCCTCTGGTTGACGGCTCTGCTGTTCCCCCTCTCCTTCTGCTCTCTCTCTGCAGGTCTCTAGCCACTTGCAGGTTCTTGCCCGACGGAAATCTCGTGAGATTCAGTCCAAGCTGAAGGTACGCCCTGCCTCGCCTGGCCCCCCCGCCTGCTGACGACTAATGCACTCGCTGCTGCTGCGGTGTGCTGCTTGCTTCCCTCTTTCACCTCTTCTTTTTTTTTTTTTTTAATTATTTTTTTGGTGTTTTGTTGTTTTTGGTTTTTTTTCTTCCCCCTCACTTGGCTCCTTGGATCAGACAGTTTTTAAAGGCGCCGTTGTGGGATGCCCAGAGAGAAGCGCAAGGAGGGGCAGCAGAGCCCTTCTCGTTTCCTCCAGGAGGGTGAACGTGGGTGCCAAATCCCCTCTTTGCATCCAGGCAAGGATTCTGCCGTGGGGAGACGGGGGTTTAAACCCTCCTCTGCTGATGCATGAGGGCTGCCCCCCACTTTTGGGCCGTCAGGGGTTCTCCCAGAAGCAGAAGGGCCCTCCCAGGGCAGCCAGTGAGGCAAAGTGAGGTTCATGCATGGTGTGCCAAGGCCAACTCCTCTCCACAACTGAGACCTGACCCAGCTCAGAAGAGGAGCTGGTGCCGTGTGGGCAGAAGCAGGAGGGCCCCAGGGGTCCCTGCAGGTTGCCAGCCCAGTGGCTTGTGGTGCCCCAGGGTGTGAGCACAGCCCAGGTCCAGCTGGGGCTATGCTGCTGAGGATGGGGACACAGTGCCCACAGGAGCCAAGGGAGCCAAGTGAGAAAAAAAATGGATCATTCTCTCTCTCTCTTTTCTGGTTGGCTTTTCTTTTCTTCCTTCCTTCTTTCCTTTCTCCTAACTGGAGCCCAACTAACCTTTCCATAACTGTTCCCACCAAACTGTGTGGTGGCAGTGGGGTGGGTGATGGTGGGGAGGGGGGGCAAGGGCAGGACTGGGGGCATCACCCAAAGGACCAAGCCCTACTTGGGTAGGACCCACATGATGCCAGGGTGGGGGACAGAGAGGTCCCCACTGCACAACCACCCACTGGGGACAGCTGCAGTGTCACACCAGGGAGCATCTGGTGATTTGCTGCCTTGCTGTGTGAGTGGGAGCCCAGAAAATCTTTTCAGCCTGCTGACTTTGAGGTCCCAAAAGCATCACCAGCACCCCTGGGTGCTGTGTCCATGTCCAGCACTGAGGCTGGCAGTGGAGGCCACTCTCAGGGCACCGTCAGAGCTGGAGCATTTTCATCCTCAAAGCTTAAACAAAGACCAAGATGTGCCCCCCAAAGTCCTTCAGCAGAGAGCCCAGTGCCCCATGAGCAGGATGCCAGGAAGGCTCCCACAGCCAGATAGGTTTGGTCTGCTAGGAAAAGCCAGGAGAGAGCACCTGACACTTCTTTTGGGATGCTCCTTTGGGCTTAAAGCCAGTCTCCAGCCCCAAGAGGGACAGTCAGGGCAGTGAGGGTGGCAGCGGGGTCAACAGCAGCAGAAGCCTTTACAAAAGAAAAAAATAAAATAAAAAAAATTAAATAAAATAAAGTAAAATAATAAAATAAAAATAAAATAAAGTAAAATAATAAAATAAAGTAAAATAAAATAAAGTAAAATAATAAAATAAAGTAAAATAAAATAAAGTAAAATAATAAAATAAAAATAAAGTAAAATAAAGTAAAATAAAGTAAAATAAAATAAAACAAAATAAAGTAAAATAAAATAAAACAAAATAAAATAAAATAAAATAAAGTAAAATAAAAAATAAAATAAAATAAAACAAAATAAAATCAAATCTTTCATTGCCACATGGCACAGTGCAGAGCAAGGGGGAGTTGGAGGCAGGAGTGATCCCAGGGCTCTGTGGCTCTCCATCCCCAGCCATGCTGCCTGCAGAATTCTGGCATGGAGCAGCCAGGGCAGAAATCCCCCTGAAAAATACTCAGAGAATACAAAACCTCCCTTCTCCAGATGAGTGCAGGCAGCCCCCTGCCCTCACCCAGCACTGTCCTGGGGGATAAAAACACTCCCATTAATTTCCAGTCGCTGTGTTTTTGAGCTGCAGTCATGTGAGTGTCGGCGCTCCCGGCGTGTGGCTGCACGCCCGCCCTCCTGCCCTGCCCCAGGTGAAAATAAACGAAGCATTGATCCCTGGGGAGGCTGCAGAGGGAGAGCAGAGGGTGTGTGCACTGGGACCAGCATGGACGTGTCCCAGCCCTGCTCTGGGCAAGGCCTGGGAGCCCTGGAGCTCCTGCCCAGCAGTGCTGGGAGCTTTGGAGCAAAAGGAAAAACAACTGCTCTCCTCTGTCGGTGCACACACAGCACAGGGGGGTTGTGCTCAGGGGTTTTTTTGGCCTTGCAGTGCCTGTGGGGCAGTTGGTGCCCACGTCCCAGGGCATCCCAGCAGCTCTTCCTCTCTGTGCCCTGGCTGCAAGCACCGGGGGCCGCTGAGGAGGCTGTAGAGGATATTTTAAAAAGCCAAGAAAGGCACAGGCCTGGCTCACCACTTAAAAGAGTGGGTGGTGGGGGGGCTTTGGCATCCCATTCCTGGTGGGATTAAGCCTGGGCATCACCTGTGGATCCCCTGGGGACCGGCCAGGTCAGGGGTTTCACTCCCCAGGTCAGGCTGTGGTGATGAGCCAGGCTGGGGGGTACCCAGCTGTGCTGCTTTCAGCTGGGGTGGAGTTCATTCTCTTCATGGCACTTCCCACCCCATGCCTGTGCTGTGGAGAAAATTAACTCTGCCTCAGCTGACACCAGCAGCGACTTAGGGCAGATGTACAGAGTACCCAGAGGCTCCCATGACACTCTAACCTTTTTTTTTTTTTCCCCTTTCTTTTGCGGACAGGCCATGAACTTGGTAAGTTGAGCTTGAGCCTGAAATTCCTTTTGTTCCCCGTTGCATTCCCCTCTCGAGTGGAGGGGCTAAAAACCTTTTCGCATCCCCCAGGGGGGAGGGCCTCCAGCAGCAGTGGGAGGGGGGCATTTTCCAGACCCATCAGCTTTTGCCCAGGGGATATTGGCAAACTTCAAATGTTAATTAACGTTTGAGAGGGGGTGGGGGGGATCCCTCTGCACCGGTCCCTCTGCTTGGGATGTGGGATTAGCTTTGCAAAACCTGTCAGGCACGCTGGGATTGAGGGAGCTCTGTCTGCCCCTGTAATTAACCCTCCTGTGCCCCCTTTTTCCCCTCAGGACCAGGTCTCGAAGGATAAGGCTCTGCAGAGCATGGCTTCCATGTCCTCGGCGCAGATTGTGTCGGCCAGCGTCCTGCAGAACAAGCTCAGCCCCCCTCCTCCTCTTCCTCAGGCCGTCTTCTCTGCTGCCCCCAGGGTGAGGACAGCCCCAGACAGGGACACCCCAGGGTGGTGGGGACACTGTGAGCCGCACACAGGGCAAGGGGGATGTCCAACAGCCCTTTCTCAGCTGTGGTGGCAGTGCAGGGCTCCCTGCTGCTTGCAGCAGGTGAGGAGGGAAATGTTGGGAGTGGGGGAAGAGTCAGAAGCCACTGACTCTTCCCTGTGTTGTTTTCCCAGTTTTGGAGTGGCCCTATCCCAGGACAGCCTGGACCCTCTCAGGAGTAAGTACAGACCCCTCCACACCCCTCCACCTTGGCAAGGGGCTGGGGCATCCCAGGCTGGGTAACCTGATGATGCTTTTTTTTTTTACTTTTTCCAGCATTAAACCGTTTGCACAACCAGCTTACCCCATCCAGCCACCCATGCCTCCATCACTAGCCAGTAAGTCATGTCCTTACCCCCTTGGAGGGAACCCCGTGTCCCTGCCAGGTTATATTTGTCCTCTGTCCCCTCCCATGCGTGGTGCCACCCACCTGTGTCTCCTCCTCAGCTCTACTGAGGGAAAATCCTAGGTTTAAAGCAAAAAGGCCTGGGTTTAAGCAAAAAAGGCTGGGTTTAAGCAAAAAAGCCTGGGTTTAGGCAAAAAAAGTCTCGGTTTAAGCAAAAAAAGCCTTGGTTTAAACCCAGCAAAAAAGCTCCACAGCGAGCAGGACCTCTGGGTCCCCTCCAGTCCCTTTCCACCCAGGGAAAGGGTGAATCCCTTTTTACATCCCATGTTTTAGCCAGCCCGTGCTGGGAGGGTGGGGAAGGCAGTGGGGACGCAGCAGCATTGCAGGGTGGGGGGCTCACCCCGTTCATGTCACCCCCCCTGTCACGACCCCCTAATGCAGGCGGGAGCCGTGATGGTTCGAGTGATCTCAGAGTGCAGAAGACACAGCAGGGGATGACAACAATTATAGCAGTACACTTTATGAAGTGCACACAGCACTTTATGTGATAGAGGGAGAAAGGAGAGAGGAGAGAGAGAGAGAGAAAAGGGGGTATGGCTACCAGCGGAGAGATGGAGTCCTCGTGGTGCACGCTGACCAATAGATGCATCTTCTTCCATGGGGAAGCCTCGAAATTCAGGCCATCCTGAGGGGTCTCTTATGGTCCTTCCTGAAGCAAGAGGCTGTTGGCCAAGCTCAGCATCAGCAGATGTGCTGAGAGCAGGGCAAAGTGCTCCAATGCTCAGAGCAAATGTCCACTCAGGGAATGGTACAGGGCAAGCACAGGACAGACCAGTCCGAAACCAGTCCAAAAACCAGTGATGTGCCCATTGTTTTCACCGGGTTCCCATGGAGATGCAATGGTCCAGCAACTGTGCACCTGCAGGCAGCAAACACCCCACCTCAGCCAGGCCAGAACTGCTGCATTGGGGTCTTCAGGCTTTAGCCCCAGTCCTTTTGGAGTCATCAGTCTCCATCCTTGGCCATGACCATGAGGCAGAGGAGGAACTTAGGGACTGTTGTAGCAGCTAGGGACAAGTGCTTTGGAAGACCTCGGGTGTACGAGTAGGTGATAAGGTTAGGTGATAAGGTAGGCCTGCTGGGTCAGCCAATCACATATGAAGGATGACCCAAGCAGACAGGTGGAGTTTTGGTAGCAAAAGTTACAAAAACTCTGCGCAAACTTTGAAGAAACACCATTTTGCCATCCACCACATTGGTGTTCTGTGAGCAGTAGACCGAGCGAGCTCAGCGTAGCCGCCGTGCTGTCTCCTCGAATCAGGCCCTGCTTTGTGCCCTTGCTGGTAACAGACTGTCTCTTTACACCCCTGTCACGACCTGCTAATGCAGGTGGAAATCGAGATGGTTCGATTTTGATTTCAAGGCGCAAAAGATATGACGAGGGACAATAATAATTTGCTTAAAAAAGCAGTACACTTTATTAAGTGCACCTAGCACTGTATGCGATAGAAAAGAGAGAAAGAGAGAGAGGGAGAGGGATAAAGTAAAAGAGAGAGAGAGAAAAGTGGGTATAGCTACGGATGGAGAGACGAGATCCTCGTGGTCCTGCCAATAGATCCATCTTCTTCCGTGGGGAGATCTCAGAATTCGGGTGATCTTGAGGTATCTCTTATCGTCCTTTCTGAAGTGACAGGCAGTTGGGCAGAAGGTGAGCTCAGCATCAGGTGAATCAGGTGCAGCACTCCAGCGCTTAGAGCAAATAACCCCCTCAGGAACAGGCACAGGTACAGGGCAAGCACAGGACAGGCCGGCCCAAGACCAGTCTGCCGTGAAGTCCTGTTGTCCAAGCCGATTCCTAGGGGGATGTATCGGTCCAACCTGTGGATAATGGCTGGCAGTTTTCCCACCTCAGTCAGGCCAGAACTGCTGTATTGGGCGGGGGGAGAGGTTTTAGTCCCAGTCTCTTTTGGGGTCTTCAGTCCTTGTCGATGATGGTGAGGCAGATGAGGAACTTGGGGACCGTCCCTTACACTAGGGGGATGTATCGGTCCAACCTGTGGACAATGGCTGGCACTTTTCCCACCTCAGTCAGGCCAGAACTGCTGTATTGGGCGGGGGGAGAGGTTTTAGTCCCAGTCTCTTTTGGGGTCTTCAGTCCTTGAGGCAGATGAGGAACTTAGGGATTTTGGGGTCTTCAGTCCTTGTCGATGATCGTGAGGCAGATGAGGAACTTAGGGACCATCTCTTTACACCCCCCCTTGGCCCAGGTTACGAGCCCTTGGCTCCGCTCCCGCCAGCTGCCTCGGCCGTGCCGGTCTGGCAGGACCGCACCATCGCCTCCAGCAAGCTCCGGCTCCTCGAGTACTCCGCCTTCATGGAGGTGCCCCGGGACGCCGAGACGGTAACGCTCCCCTCTGTCCCCCCCTTACTCTGCCTTGGTGGCCCCTTGGCTCTTTGCCTGACCTCTCCTGCTCCCTACAGTACAGCAAACACCTCTTCGTGCACATCGGCCAGACGAACCCCTCGTACAGCGACCCGCTGCTGGAGGCCGTGGACATCCGCCAGATCTACGACAAGTTTCCCGAGAAGAAAGGTGGCCTCAAGGAGCTCTATGAGCGTGGGCCCCAGAACTCCTTCTTTCTCGTCAAGTTTTGGGTATGCTGCTGGTGAGGGTGGGGTGGGGTGGGTCGTTGGGCACTCTGCTGGCAGAGTAGGAGCATCCTGGGCAGCTCTGAAAGCTGCTGTGCCTCGTCCCCATCGAGAGCTGGGTGTGGTGGTGCTTCATGGGACCCTCTCCCCCTCTCCTCTCTCCAGGCTGATCTGAACAGCACGATCCAGGACGGGCCAGGGACCTTTTATGGCGTCAGCAGCCAGTACAGCAGTGCAGAGAACATGACCATCACAGTCTCCACCAAGGTGTGCTCCTTTGGGAAGCAGGTCGTGGAGAAGGTGGAGGTGAGTTCCATGCCCCACTGAAGCACTACCCCCCTGCCCACCATCCCTGGCTGCTGTGCTAGCTCAGTTTCTGGGGAGCTTTGCGGGGATATACTTCAAGGGATAGGGTAAAAGATTTGAAAGAGGCCCTTACCTCAAGGGATTATTCCAAGGCTTTATTCCTGAAGGGAGTCCCAGGGACAAAGAGGACGAACAGGGAAGAGCAGGGGTTTATCCAGACTCTCTGTCCCAGCACAGATAGCTGGCAATGAACCAATTGGTCAGAGATAGGGGGAAAGGTTAAACTAAGAGGTTGCAGCTTTAGGGGTTCTCTGGGAAAAAAACCATTTCCCCAGAGGAATTCAACACCCCACTGCATGGGAAAGGGGTCAGAGTTGGTCCATGGCGGCTCCTAGGATGGAGGAAGTCCCAGAGCTGGGTGTAGGACACATGGGTGTCTATACCATATTTATGGGTGGAGTGGAGAGGACATTGCCATGTCCCAGTTGTCCCCCAGCAGCCATGGGACAGCTGCTGACCCTGGCTGTCCCCTGCAGACCGAGTATGCACGGCTGGAGAACGGGCGCTTCGTCTACCGCATCCACCGCTCTCCCATGTGCGAGTACATGATCAACTTCATCCACAAACTCAAGCACCTCCCAGAGAAGTACATGATGAACAGTGTCCTGGAGAATTTCACCATCCTGCAGGTATCTCCCCTCCCTTCCCAAGGGGTGTGTCCCACCAGGAGCGTGGAGCCCACATTTGCATCGACCCTGCTGGCCCCACAGCCCCTAAATTCCAGGGAGCAGATCCTGGTAGTGCAAACAAAGTGGCTGTGCCCAAGCCTGGAGAAAGTCTACTAGATAGCAGGGAGCAAAATTTTCATGGTGCAATGAAATTGGCCCTGCCTGAGTTTGACTCTTTTGACTTCACCAAATAATCCGTAGCAGTTTTTGGTGCTGCAAAGGCAGTGGCTGGGCCTGAGCCAATGCAACCTCCCCCAAACAAATTTTTGGTGGTGCAGTTCAGGCTGTTCCTGAGCCTGTGCAACGCCCCCCAAAACTAGTAAATCTTGACGGTGCAATTAAATTAAATTAAATTTTGGCTTGTGTGACCCCACAAATAATAGGGTTAGCAAACTTTTTCATGATGCCAAGTAGCTGTGCCTGAGCCCATGCAACCCCCCCCCAGATACCAGCCCAGGGACACTCCCCTAACACACTCTGCTCTGCTGCAGGTTGTTACGAACAGGGATACCCAGGAAACCTTGCTCTGCATTGCCTTTGTTTTCGAGGTCTCCACCAGCGAGCACGGCGCCCAGCACCACGTGTACAAGTTGGTCAAGGACTAGGGGCCCTTGGGGACAGGCAGGGCACGAGGGGCGTGCAGGGGAGGGAGGGGGCCGTGCAGGAAAAGCCACCCGTGCCTGTTGCCTTGTGAGAAGTCATTTGAAGACAGGAGGAGGAGGAGGAGGAGGAGGAGGAGGAAGAAAAACAATAGCCAAAAAAAGACTGACTTGTGATCGCAAATGTTTTCTACTTAGGAACAGTTTTCTTTTTTTTTTTTAATAAATAAATAAAATTACAAAAAAAAAACAAACCAAAAAGAAAAGAAAAAAAAAAAAAAAGAAGAAGAATGGGAAAGGAAGCGTAGGGAGAAAGGAAACCCCACATCTGGTGCTGGAGAGGGAGAGACCAGCCCTGGGTGTTGCTGGTGAAGGCCAGGATCCCACCGTGCCAGCAGCAACAACAGCAGCAGGAGGATGTCGGAGCAGAGGACGACCCCTCCTCTCAGCCCCAGCCCTGAGTGGAGAGGAGCCAGCAGAGCAGCACTGATGGTCAGGAGGATGGAGCTGCAGCACCGTGCCAGGTCTGAGCTGAGCTGATTGGCACGGCAGCGACAGCGGCACCGCCTGGCACAGCCCAGAGGGACCTGGGAGGGCAGGGCAGGGTGCAGGAGGGTGACACTGCCACCTCCCCAGGGATGCTCCTTCTCCCTGCCCAGCTGGGGCACTGGGAACCAGTGGCAGTGAAGGCGTGAGGGCATTGACAATGGGGTTTTACGGCTCGTTTTTTTCTCCTTTTTTTTTTTTTTTTTTAAATGAAAGTGCGTTTTTAATACTTTTTAAAGAGACACCATGCTCGTGATCAGGCTGATTGCCCTCTGCAGTGCCCAGGTGCTCCCCTCCCATCCTGCACAGGAAGTGTCTTGTTTAGGGAAAGGTTTGGGATGTCTCCATCTCTGGCTGGGTTTTGTGGGGGATCCCCTGAGCTCTGCGTGCACTTTCAGGAATTGGGGGTGGCCCAGGCTCAGTGTCCCCACTGTGGTCGCTTGCTGAGGAGTTATGAGTAGAGAGCATTGGGGGCAGATTTTGCCTGATTCATTTTATATATGTAAATTTTCCTTGTTTCAAGGTTGTTTTTGTTTGTTTTTGTTGGTTTTTTTTTTTTTTGTTCCTTCACCTTTTTTTGCCTATTTTCTGCGATGACTGTTCCAAAACTGCTCCGTCCGCTCTCCTGCGTCCTGTGGGAAGTGGCCGGGGAGGTGACTTGTGCAGGGAAAAACAAATTGAGCAATGCAGAGCCAAGCTGTCAGTGGGCAGAGCTTGGGGACAGAGAGGACAGACAGAGACAGAGAGGGGACAGAGAAGAGGAGGGGTGCCAGGATAAGGGACTGGGGCAGCTTGGAGGTGTTTCTGTGGCTGCAGCCCAAAGTAAGCCAAGGCAGAGTGCCCGGTCCTGAGGCTGCGACTGCAAGGGCAGAGTCTGGGGAAAGCAAAGCCCAGGGTTCAGGAGGGTCACAGGGGGACAGAGGTGGCAGGGAGCAGGGTGGCAGGGGGACAGGGAGCCCGAGGTGGCCAGGTCTGGATAGGTTTCTCAGGTTGGCAGGGGAGGGAAGGCAGTGGGAAGGAGGGCAGGAGTGCTTTGAGGGGCACTGCAGCCCCTTTGGGAGGGGGACAGGGCAGGTTTAGGCTCAGTGTTGCCAGTGCAAGGAGCAGGAATAGCCCCAGAGCTCAGGAAAGCGCCTTGGCTGCCACGTGTCCTGTGAGGCAGAGGGACTTTGACCTCTTGCTGCTGGGAAAAGCCACCCATCCCTGTGGGATGGGGCAGAGCCACCCCAGCCCCGGGCCAGGCAGTGGTGGGACTGGGCTGAGGTGGCTGCTGTGAGCAGAGCAGACGGAGCAGGGCAGGAAAGAGAGAGAGAAAAAAAATCCAAGGCCAGGCACTGGCACACCATGCCAGGGCTGTGCTGGGACTCTCTGGCCAAGTTCTCATATGTAGCATGTTCGTTGTTTTGTAGGTTTTTGGGTTGGTTGTTTTGGTTGGTTTTTTGTTTTTTTTTCTTCTGTTTTCACTCACTGATCTAAAACTCTGGGAATGAAAACTCAAAACTCCCTCACCATAAAACACAGGCGTGCCCCACTCCCAGCCCCGATGGGGGACGAAGCTTTTTGTTAACTGGACCGGTTTGTGCCTCCATCCCTCCCTCCCTCCCTCCCTTCTGCCTGCACCCAGCCCAGGGCTCACACTGCACCCCACGCACACAGACTGGTGCCCCCAGCAGCCCTGGCTGGGGTTTAGTCATCATCCCAGAGACACTTTCTCAACCCCCCCAGCCCCTCCGTTTCTCCTCCAGTGTATTTATGAATTTCACATGAAGTACTGTTTTATTTTTTTAAAGACTTTGTAAAGCTTTACCAGGGTTACAATCACCATTTTTAGAGCTGCGTCAGTCCATAATGTTAAAAAAAATCCAATTTTTTTTTATGTATTATATTTTTTGTGTATTTTTTTTTTAATCCAGCTGTGATGGGTTGTATCATATATTTGTTGTGTTTACTGTATCTGTCCAACTTCAAAGAGAGGAGACTGTGGAGCTCCGAGAAAACTACGGTCTGCTGAAAAAAAAAAAAAAAAAATTAAAATTATTTGTTCATGGGTTGGCTCAAGCAGTTCTGAAGTTTATGTTTTATTTCTTGGGATTTTCTTCAACAACCAGGACTGTGAGAGCTGCCACCTCCTTGGCTGGGTAACGCTTCTCCTGGGTCCCCGATTCTGGGTACCAGGATGCTGCATCCAGCTGTGCTGTGCTCCAGTTTGCATCACTGCTGCAGGGTTTGCTGCGGGAAAGCTCGGGGACGCTCCCCTGTGCCTCCCGGGGTTCGGGAACACACTTTTTAGGAACACACCTCAGGAACACACAGGGTGGCAGAGGGTCGGTCTGTCCCACCGCTCACCACCACCCCTCCGAGCCCTAAATGCGGTGTCGCAACCGACACAAGAACTCACACCCACACCTTGCGATGTCTGAGGCGGAAAGAAGAAGGACTTTATTTACAGAACCAGCATTTATCGAATTCCAGCAGCGATCATGGATTGGAGGAAGAAAATCTTCTTCTCCATCCACACCGGACCATGCAGCAGTCCGTCAACAGTCTCCTCTTTTACGAAAAGAATGTAAACCACTCTAGATTTCACTATAACAAATGGCTTGTTTATATGAAAGTGTATCTAACTCCAAAGACACAGAAGGCTAAAAACAAAGACTTTTACAAACTCTTTAAAGGAGACAGAGGAGAACGCCAAAAACCCAGACAAACACCTCGGTACCTCAATCACACATCCCCCCATCCTACACAGGGAACACCGGCAAGGTGTTTCACCGCCGGCCTGCCATCCCTCCCATCCCACCCATCCCGTTACACCCACCACACCCGGCCCCGCTGCTCTCCACCCTTCCCCGGCCCCATTCACCCCCCCACCCCGCCTTGTCCCGGTGCCGGTCCTGCCCCTTCCGCCCCGCTCCGCTGCCTGCCGGGACGCGTAGTCCCGCGGCCCCGCGCCGCTGCCGGCCCCGCTGCAGGTCCGCTCCCGATGGCTCCGCTCCCCGCTCCTCCCGGCCCCGCTGCTCCCGGCCCCGCTCCTCCCGGCCCCGCTCCTCCCGGCCCCGCTCCGCCTGTTGCTCCGCTGCCGCCTCCGCTCCCCCTCCCGTAGCTCCGATCCTCCCCTTGCTCCGCTTCCCCGCTGCCGCCGCCGCCGCTCCCGCTGCGGCTCCGATGCTCCTGTTCCCCCGCTTGCCCCGCTCCTGTTCCCCCGCTTGCCCCGCTCCTGTTTCCTCGCTCCTGTTTCCCCGCTCCACCTGTTGCCGCTGTCCCGCTCCTTGTCCCGCTCCTGTCCCCGCCGCCGGGAGCGTCCCTGGGGGGGTTTGGGGTTGGTAGAGAAGCCGCCGGCATTAATTAGCGCGGCTCAGGAACGGGATGAGCCGCTCGCTAATCCCGCCGGGACAGGCTGCCCGCGCCGGCATCCTGGAGCTCCGGGGTTGCTCTTTTTAAGCTTCTGGACAATCTGACAGGGGGGTCAGGCACGGCAGAAGCGGAGCTGGAGGGGCGCTGGGGTTGCTCCGGGGCTGCTGGCTCCCCCCGGGGTTTGGGGTCCCGAAGAGGATCCGTGGGTTTCCCGAGTAGGGAGGTGTGTGACGGTGTCCCATGCTTTGAAACCAGGGTGAAAGTCCATCCTGGAGCACAACTCACTGACAGGCAGAGGGGTTGACCCCCCTGTACCCCATCCCTGGCCCACCGGTGTCCCCAGCCCCTGGGATGTAGGGTGACATGGATGATTTGGGTACATGGATCACGTACGGGGGCACTTTAGGGTTCGGGGTGGTCCTTGTGTGTGAGAAAGGAGGGGAAAGGCCTGGAGCACCCCGAGCGCTCTTCCTTCCTTCTTTCCTTCCTGCCCTTTGCCTTGGCTCAGCCCTTCCGCCTTCCCAGCCTGGCTCCTTGGCTCTGTCCTGCAGCCTGCACTGGCTCCTGGGGGCTGTCACTCCAACCCACTCCCTGCAGGTGCCCCCTCTGCCCGCTGACCCCCGCAAAGCCCCGCCAGGCCATGGAGGGAGAGCCCACCCTGCGCCTCCGCATCTTCGACCTCAACTGCTGGTGAGTCCAGGCTTTGCCAGGTCCCTTCCAGGCTGTGTGGGTGGAGAGGGGTCCCACCTTGGGGTTACTTTTATGGCCCCTTAATTTTGGGGTCGCACCACTCTCTCATCCCCAGATGGTCATGAGGTGCTGGGTGGTGCCTCCTTGTCAGCCCCAGAAAAATCCCCGTTTGCTCCCCAAGCGAGGATGAGCTGCCTCGATCCTGCAGGCAGGAGAAGCTGTCCCCAAACAGCCTCCCTGCGTATCCCTCTTGTCCCCACGTCCTCGCACGGCTCTTTTCCCTTCCCGTCTTCCCCACCTGCTTCTACTGCTATCAGAGCCCTCTTTGTTTCAGTCACAAGGGGCCCCAACAGCCCCTGTCATCCTGTCCCCACCAGGATTTGAGTGTCACCCCTCTCTGGCAGGGCCATCCGCTACCTGAGCAAGCGGCGGCAGGAGCGCGTCCGGCTGATCGGGGACAGGCTGCGCCAGGAGGGCTTTGACCTGGTGCTGCTCCAGGAGGTGAGCAGGCAGTTTGTGAGCCAAGTGCACCCTTCCCCAGGCTGGGAGGTGAGCGTGACTGTTCTCAGCCCGTCCCACTGTTCTCCAGGTGTGGAGCGAGCAGGATTACAGTGAGCTGAAGGTGAAACTGGCAGGCTGCTACCCCTTCTCCCATTACTTCCGCAGGTGAGAAGGGCAAGGTCAGCCCCCCTCGGAGCTGTCTGTGGGGCAGTGCCAGGGCTGTGCTGTGCCCTCAGGCTTTACCACTTGCAGAGACCTCTGCAGGTGCTTTAGGTCACCTCTGTCGCTGTGGGAGACCCCACACCTGGGCAGTGGGATGCTCACAGGAGCATAGATACACTGGGATCTGGGCATAGGGGAGGCCTCCTGGCTCGGGGCTAGGAAGAGGCAGAGGTTTTGGGAAACACATCTCCTCACTGGGGTTTTGGGAACCACTGGGGAGGTTTTGTCTCCTCACTGGGATTTTGGGAACCACTGGGGAGGTTTTGTCTCCTCACTGGGGTTTTGGGAACCACTGGGGAGGTTTTGTCTCCTCACTGGGATTTTGGGAACCACTGGGGAGGTTTTGTCTCCTCACTGGGGTTTTGGGAACCACTGGGGAGGTTTTGTCTCCTCACTGGGGTTTTGGGAACCACTGGGGAGGTTTTGTCTCCTCACTGGGGTTTTGGGAACCACTGGGGAGGTTTTGTCTCCTCACTGGGGTTTTTCCCTCCCACAGCGGGGTGATCGGCAGCGGCCTCTGCGTCTTCTCCAGATTCCCCATCCTGGACACGCTCCTCTACCAGTACTCACTGAACGGGTACCCCTACATGGTGAGTGGGGTGGGGGGCCCGTGGCACCGTGGTTGCCCATCCCCACAGAGCCTCAGTAGCCCTGGCCTGTCTGTCTCCCCCTTGGGCAGCTCCAGCACGGGGACTGGTTCTGCGGCAAGTCCGTCGGTCTCGTCGTCATGAAGATCTCAGGGATCATCTTCAATGTCTACGTCACCCACGTGAGCAGCCCAGGGAGAACCCAGCATAGGGGGTGGAACAATGGGGAGGAGGGGAATGAGTGGCCTTACCCCTGTTTTACTGCCTCCTTGCTTTAACCACTGCTTTCCACCTGCTCTGCCTGTGACTACGCACTGATTTAATAAAATACTGCTCAGGGAAGGGACAGGGACCCATAACCTGGTTGTACATTGGGGTGAGCATCCCAATGGGGGTGATATAAAGACAGAAGGTTTGGCAGGCACTGTTTGGAGGGGTTGGGTGGGTTTGCAGGGAGCCTGGGAGCAGGGCAGGTGTCAGTGTGGGAGTCACAGCCCCTTTGCTTTCCCTCTCTCTCCAGCTGCACGCCGAGTACTGCCGGGACAAAGACGCCTACCTGCCCCACCGCCTGGTGCAGGCCTGGGAGCTGGCACAGTTCATCCGGTGAGCAGCTGTGGGGTGTCCCCCTGCACATCCCCAGGACGTGCCTGGTCACCCCTGCCCCTGGGGCTTGCACTTGGCACCAGTCCCAGTCAAGTATCATGTGTAGGAGCACTGGGGAGCTCCCAGTCGCTCCAGTCTGGTGCCAGGCAGGGCAGGGAAGGACAGCCACCCCCCTGTCCCCACAGACACACCTCAAAGGCAGCAGACGTGGTGCTGCTGGGAGGGGACCTGAACATGCACCCCGAGGATGTGGGCATCCGGCTGCTGCGCGGCTGGACGGGGCTGCGGGACGCCTTCGCTGAGGCCGCGCACTTTGAGGTGAGCTGAGGGGCTCAGCGTGGTCCCAGGGCCCACCCAGAGCACCCAAACCCACCCAGGCTCTTGTCTCAGGGCCGTAAGAACGGCTGCACCCTCGTCCCTGACAACTGCTTCACTGACAAGTCCGAGCTGCTGCCCTTCCCGCTGGGCATCCGCATTGACTACATCCTCTACAAGGTAACGGGGAGTGTGTGCCCACCAGCTGGGAGTGCTGGGGGTGAGGCGCTCTGTGACCCCCTCTTCCCCTCCCCCAGGCCATCTCCAGCTTCACGGTGAAGTGTGAAGAGCTGAAGACCACCACGGGGCCAGCCCCAGGCACGGACATCCCCTTCTCAGACCACGAAGCCGTGATGGCGACGCTGCACATCCAGAGGCAGGGACAGCCTGCGAGTGCCACCCTGGGCACAGCTGGTAAAGTCGGAGGTGGGGGGCTGCTGCCAGCACCCACTGTGTGCTGGGGGAGGGCTGGTGGATGGACTGGTGGAGTTGGATGGAGTTCTTTGGGGGTGTCTCCCCTTGTGGTGCTGGCTGCAGAGCGGTGGGGATGGGGAGAAGGGTATCGGGGTGGGGAGAAGGGTATCGGGGTGGGGAGAGTATTGGGGTGGGGAGAAGGGTATGGGGGTGGGGAGAAGAGTATTGGGGTGGGGAAAAGGGTGTTGGGGTGAGGAGAAGGGTATTGGGGTGGGGAGAAGAGTATTGGGGTGGGGAGAAGGGTGTTGGGGTGGGGAGAAGGGTATCAGGGTGGGAAGAAGGGTTTTGGGGTGGGGAGAAGGGTGTTGGGGTGGGGAAAAGGGTATCAGGGTGGTATAGCGGGGTACAGGGGTGGTATATGGGGGTCCCACCCTGATGAGGACCCCTGTCCCCCGCAGACCTGGCTCTGGCAGACGTGGTGACAGAGGCACGGGCGGAGGTGGGCGTGGGGCTGCGGGCGGCGCGGCGGCAGCGCTACTCCTCGGGCAGGATGGCCGTGCTGGCCCTGCTGCTGCTGCTGCTCCAGGCCGTGGCCGCCCTGGGCACGCTGGCCGGGCTGGGCACGGAGCAGCCCTTCCCCAAGCTCTCCTTCTGCCTGCTGGCCTTCCTCGCCCTCGGCGTCCTCGCCCTCGCCACCGGCCTCCACCTGTTCCACACCATGGAGGTGAAGATGCTGCACGGCACCGAGGACCAGATGTGGATGGCGCTGCGGGCCCTGCAGGAGCGTCCCAGCGAAGGCTGAGCCGAGGCTGTGGGTGTCCCACAGTGTCCCCTTGGCCCCGTCACGTCCTCTTTTTCGTCCTTGTTTTTAGCTGACTTCAGGTTTTAGGCGAGCGGCGCTGCAGCCGACGCAGCGGTGCGGGTTTGACAAGCTGCCTCTGGGTGAAATTAAGGTTTTTTTTTGGGGGGGTAGATTTATTGCACTGACCCCTGTGAGAACCACGATGGAGGCAGGTTTTTATTGCTGTCTTTTTAAATACACATTTTTGTACCTGGAGGGACCCACTGGCCTGGCTGGAAGGCTTGAGAGACTGAGGCTCCCCTTGCCTGGGGTGGCCTCAAAGTTTACACTGGTGGCTTTTCTGGCAACCAGTCCCGACTGATGGAAAATAAAGGCAGTATTTTAACCTTTGGCACTGGGTCTGGGGGGATTTATTTGAAGGCAGGGGGTTTGCAGCAGGATTGTAGGGCTGCTGCAAACCCAGGGAGGGCTGGAGGAGGTGCTGAAGAGAACAGCAGGATGAAGGCTGAGCACAGGGTGGTGCTGCTAAGAGAGGAACCTTCACCTGGAACCCCCATCCCAACATATCTGGGGATGCCATGAGCACCATTTGGTCACAGAGGCCGCCTTGCAACAGCCAGGGACTCCAGGGGTGTCTGAGGTCTGTGCAAAGGCCAGTGTGGCATTGCCAAGCAGAAGAGATCCCAAAGGGGCAAGGAGGGCACAGCTGCTGGTGTCCCTTGTCCTCGGTGTTGGAGTGCTGGCCCTGAACACAATTCCCTTAGGAGCTACTGGATAAAAAGGCCTTCTCTGGCCCAAGGGGCTCATGGTAGGGTTCTGACCCTGGTTTCCTGCTGCAGCTGGGGACAGCGTGGACGTGGCATCCAAAAGCAGTGGTGCAGAGTGGCTGGATCGGCCCAGTCTGGCTGTCACTGGCCCCAACTTGTACAGCCAGATGTCCCTTGAGATGGACAGTCCAGGCTGGGATGGATGCCCTCAGCTGGGAAGGATGCCCCAGGGTGGTTCTGAGGAACCTGAAGGTGCCCCTGCACATCTGGCATCTGCCCCTGGTGGTGGCCTGCCTCTGGTGGTGTCACCTCCTTGCTGCCGGGAGCCACCGCAGCCCCTTTGGCAGTCCCCTGCGAGTCTTGTTTTCCAGCAAGCACAAGGCAAAGGCAATCCAGCCACACGCAGGAACGCCCCCTCAGCACCCCAAAGCTCCTCGGTGTCTCCTCATGTGGGCATCCACCAGCGGGTCTGGCCCCTCCGTGACAGACTTTGGCAAGCAAGGGAGCTGGATTTGCTGTGGCAGCTGCTGGCAGCTGGGGCATCAAGAGGTAGCTCAGGGTGATGCTCAGCCGAGGATTCACACACACACACACTCTGCTCGTGCCCCAGGGAGGATCTGGTGGCTCTGGGGGCTGTGTGGGTCAAGCCCGCAGCTCGCTGAGCCGCTTCTCCTCCTGCAGCTGGATGAGGATGTTCCGCTTATTCACCACCTCCACCAGCTGCTTCAGGATCTCCTGCTCAGCCTTCTCATCCTCAGGTGTCTTCAGGGTATCTGTGGGTGCAGGGAGCCAGAGTAGAGCTGGGAAGGTCACAAAGCCTGACCTGCTCCCTGCACCATGCAAAGGGATCCTCTCCCTGGCATGTGCTGGCACTCACCCTCCTTGTTCATGTAACTGCGGAGCTTCTCGTCAAGCTGGCACTGCTGCTCCTCCAGCTTCAGTTCCTGCACCCTGTAGGGAAGAAAAGGGTGTGCTGGGTACTGGGCTCACAGGGGACTGGGCTGAGCTGAGACCCCCACACCGACCAGGGAGCATCCTGCAGGCCTTACGCGATCATCAGGTCCGACTCCTCGGACATCAGGTTGTTCTTCTTCTGGACCAGGTACAGCAGCTGGTTTGTCCACTGTGTCTGCTGGTCAGCTGGGCTCTCTGCAGGACAGGGGAATGGTGAGCAGGGTGCAGACCCCCATTGCAGGGTCACAGTGCTCCGTCCACCCTGGCCTTACCATTCTCATCCCGGAGTAACTTCTCCAGCTTGATGCCCTGCTGCTCCAGTTCCCGGAATGTCACCTCGATCTCCTCCAGCCGTCTCTGGATGGTCTGGAAGAGAAGGGCAGCACTCACCTGCAGGCCAGCATGTGGCCACCAGCAGCAGGATAGAGGGGACAGGGTACAGTGCCACGCTGGGAACCTGGCTTTCCCCTGTGGGGTTACCTGGGCTCTGCAGAACCTCTTCATCTGGGACTCCCTGGCCCGGCGGGCCAATGTGCGCTTCCAGGTGGGGTATTTCTCCTCTTCCCTGGGGTCTGGGTACTGTGAAAGGACAGTGGCACGGGCAGGGGGTCAGGCCCTGCACCAGGCACCTCCTGCCTTGGCAGCCACAGCTGAGCCAGACCCGATGCTGCTGTGAGAGGAGCAAGAGCCGCAGCTACCACCTGTGCTGGTGGTGCCACCATCACTGGGGAAAATCCTCACCAACGCTTTCATGATGCCAAGGCCTGTGCCTTCCTCCTCCTCTTCCTCTACCTCCTCCTCCTCCTCTTCCTCTTCCTCCTCGTCCTCCTCCTCGCTGTCACTCTCCTCCAAATCTGCCCAAGAAAAGAGCTGTTTCAGGCTGGTTCCTCATGAGCAAGATGTGGGATACAACAGGGCACTGGAGGGACTGAGAGCTCTGCTCATCTGGAGACTCCAGTTTGTTCCACCTACCTTTCTCCGTGTCAGTTTTCTCCTCCTCCTTCCAGGCGCCTTGCCCCAGCCACAGGGCAGGGAGGGCCTCAGGTGCTGCTTGGAGCCGCAGACGATCTGGCTTCAGTAGAGGCTTGGGCTCTGCTTCACTGGTGAGGTTCAGCGTGGACAGACTGAGCCTCTCCAGTGGTGTAAGGACGATCTTCCTCCTGCCCCCACTCTCCTCACCCTCCTCTGCTGTCTGTTGGGGCTCCACTCTGGGAACCTCCTCTTCCCTCACATCCCCCCCAGGCTGTGCCAGCAGCTCCTGCTCCTCCACATCACCAGTATCTGCAGTGTCCTCAACTTCCCCAGGCTCTTCCCTTGCCTGTGGGGCTGCTGGAGTGGGCTGAAGTGGACCTGGTGCCCTCTCCATGGGGGACACACGTGAGCTTTCAGCATCTGAGGGTGGGTGGGCAGCAGCATCAGCACCCTACGGCAGAGCCAGAGCAGAGGGGTGATGCAGCACAGGGCCACACCAAACCACCCCCCCCCGCCACATTCTGCCTTTTCCACCATCCCCTACAGGGATTTAGGGTGATTTACCCCATCAAGCAGCGCTGAAGCCTCATCCCGGGGCAGGTCCATGCTGGGTGCATTGGGGTAATGCAGCGAGCAGTAAAAATTACCTGAGGGGAGGGAAGTGGGGTGGGAGGAGAGGGGGGGGCAAACTCATATGACAACCTGAGCAAGGCGGAAAAGTCACACCCCCGAGCATTCCCTGTCCCCAAAAGCCTCCTCACCATCCTCCTCGTGGAAGGCGTAGTCCCCCAGGCGCAGGGTGGCCCCGCAGCGCCGGCACTGGAAGCAGCCGCGGTGGAAGAAGCGTCCCTCGGCGCTGGCTCTCTCCAGGATGTAGACTCGGCGGCCGCAGAAGTAGCAGGCGTCGCTGTTCTCCCCCGTCCTCTCCCTCGGCGGCTGCAGCGGGGGGACAGGACAGGCTGGGGTGGCACAGGGAGCCTGGCACCCACCCTGCCCCGTGGCCGTGCCCGCTGCCATGGGGAGGGGGGGCACGGGGCAGGGCTCGGCCCCTCTGGCAGCAGCGCTGGCTCTGGGTGCTCAGGATGGGTGAGGGAGCGGCGAGCCTTGGCTCCGGAAAACCAGTTGGGTCAGGAAAGAGGCAGGGAGGAGCTGGGAAGCTGTGGGCGTTCGCTGGTGCAGCTCTGCTCCCAGCCCTTGGCTCAGCCCTGCCACCCCCACCTCCCTGTGCCCACCTGCACCCAGCTGGACCTTCCAGCCCAAGGTGAGGCAAGGACCCACCTGCCCTGGGTCCGTCACGATGGTTTGCGGCGGCTCGTGGGCACTGTCCGGAGTGTCTCCATCCAGCCCCGTGTCCAGCTACGAGTGACCCAAGGGGAGGGTCAGCCCCCCACTCTCCCCCCAGGACAGCTGCACCCCCAGCAGAGCTCCCCCCAACTTGGGGCACCTGGGGCAAGACCCACCTCGGTGTCCCTGCAGCTCCTCTTGGCCTCAGTGTCCTTCTGGGCACTGTCCTGCAAATCCAAAGGTGGGTGGTTAGGGTGGGGCGTGGGGTCAGGGTTTGGGTGTGTCATGAGGGTCTGGGTGGGGGCCCCTCACCTGGGCACGTTTGTGTGCCAGGTTCCTGCTCTTCTGCAGCTTGCTGAGGAAGAGGATGGCCCCTCGTGTGCCTCGGGGAGATGGTGCTGACCTCTCGCTGGCCTCCACCTCTGCACAGAACATGGCCACTTCGGTGGGACCCACTCAACAAAAAGGAGAGCACCCAGCCAGCCCCAGTGTGCCTCAGGATGGGACAAATCCCCCCAAAATCCCACACCTGGCGAGGTCTTGAAAACTTGATAGAAGTGGCTGAGGTAGGTGATGAGGTCCAGGCGGTCAGGCTCTGTCATGGTGGCCATCTCAGCACTGGAGAGGACAGGCTGGATGCCCAGCTCCTGCTCTGCTATGTCCAGCATCATCTGGTGGGTCCGAATGGCATCCTGGGGGTCCACAGAGTCAAAGTCCCTGTGGGGAGATGTGGCTGCCATCAGGGTGGGCTCTGCAGGGCCGAGGGTTCCAGGGGCTCCCAGGTACTCACACCAGGTCTGGGCGGAAGCGGTGGATGAGGGCGCAGAGGGCCAAGCCACTGGTCCAGGAGGTGCTGAAGTTGGTCACAGCCACGCCGGGGTATCCAGCCGTGCTGGCCTGGCACCAGCTCAGCAGCTCTTCACAGACAGCTCCAGGGGCTGCTGGGGAGGCAGAGACAGGGGACACCCCCCTCCAGTCCACCTCCTGCCTCAGTATCCGTGCTTTACCAGGGAAGGGATCCCATGGGAGCAACTTGAGACACCCCCTGTCCCTGCACAACCATCCCCACAAGTCTCCACAAATATGTTGATAAAGCATCTGTCAATATTTCATGGCTCAGCATCAGTGCAGGCTGGAGGGGCACAGCCTCCACCTCAGAAGGCAGCAGGGGGGCTGTGTCCCCACGTGGGCCACAAGCAGAGGAGATAGAAACCATTGGTGTCACCAGGACAGCCCGCTGGACACAGGCCAAGGCACAAGAAACAAGGATGGGGAGGAAAATCAGGGCAGTAGCCACCTGGGCTGCTGGAAGGAATGGGGCAGGACTGGTTGCTCCTACCGGTGCTGAGCCGCTTGCTGCTCTTCCTCCTGTGGTCCACTTCCACCATGCCCACGAGGTAGAGATCCCTGACCTGCCAATGGGGACATGCCAGTGGTGGGTCACCACCTGTACAGAGCCAATGACACCACACAGGTGTCCCTGGAATGGGGGACACCTGGACAACCCCACACAACTCTGCAGAACCCTCCGCCATCCACAATGGGCAACGCATTCAGTGTCCTGGGGACTAATAGCTTCAGTCTCACACCCTCTGGAGACAGGGAACCGGGTAAATCAGCGTCACCCGGACAGCCAGGGAGGCTGGGCTGGCTGGCTGTCCCATGGCAGGACCTGCCCAGGTACCTGGCTGGCTTTGATGGCCTGCAGGTTGATGTTGGGGTAGCGCGTGGCCGGGTCGATGCTGTACTGACTGACGTTCTTGTTGGTGTTGTCCGGGGACGTCTGCGAAAGGTGCTGGTAGATGCTCTCCCTTGGGTGCAAGGGACAGGGAGATGGCATCACTGCTGCCATCCTCATGTGCTCCAGACCCAGCCCAGAGGGATGGGGACACTCACCTCTCAGCCAGCACCTCCAGCGGGGGCGTCCCAGCCGCCCAGCGCCGCACCATCCACGCCGCGTCGAAGGCGGCCAGGAAGCCCCTGGCCACCCCCGTGCCCAGCGGCCAGAAGGGCTGAGAAGGGAAAGGCAGAGCTGGAACTGGAGTTGCATGGCTGGTCGGGGCAGCTGGGAGGAGCCTGGGAGCTGCCAGGCTTGGCCAGGGATGAAAGAGGGAACGGCGGCAGGACGCTCATGGAGAGGATGGGTGGACATCTCCTCTCCAGCCAGCACGGCTGAGTCTGGAGAGGGGCTGGGCTGCTCCTCCACCCTGAACCAACCCCAGATCTCCAGTGGGGCTGGAGAAGGGGATAACCTCCCCAAAACATGCCACCACTGGAAGCCTGCCCAAAGATGGGGTGCACTGGGCAACTGGGATGAGAAGCACTTAGGGAGGGGAAATATATTGCAACCAATGCATCCTGCAGGGGAGAGGGAAATGAGGTGCAGCATGAGGTGATGCTGCAGGGGAAACTCTCACCTCCACCAAGCAGTCGCCCACCAGCCCCAGGAGCAGACGGCTCCCGTTGTGCTCCCGCACCAGCGCCGCGTTCTCCGAGCGCGTCATGCAGGTGAAGTCAAACATGTCAACGTCTGGCAGGCCCCGGTGGTTGAGGGCAAACTCCAGCTCGGGCAGGCAGTAGTTGGTGGAGAAGTTGGCAGCTTCCTTGGCATAGCTGAGGAGGGCGTCCCGGTTCACATTGCCTGGGGACAGGAGGCTCTCGATGTCCGCTTTGTCCTGTGGGGATGGGGTGAAGCTGACTGGGATGTGGGAGGTGATGTTTGTCCCTCAGCCTGGGAGCAGCCAGCTCTAGGGTGCAGCTGTGCAACTGCACTCTCTGTGCCCTGGAAGGACTTTTTCTGTGGCACAAGCAACATCTGCTGCAGCCCCCACCACCGCAGGGGTGTGAAGTCAAATCAGCATCCACAATTTGAATCCCACTTTCAAGGCTTTCAGCTCTGAGACCCCAGGGCCAGCTCCTGCCCTTCTCACCTGGAGGATGACCCCCTTCTCGAGCAGGCTCTGCTTCTTGGCCGTCATGACGAAATAGTGAGTGTCATCCTTGTAGTACACGATGTTTTCCAGGTCAATGCCTGGTGACAAGGGAAAGGGCTGAGCCAGGGCCACATGGTGCCCCAGCACTGGGCTCAGACACCAAATGTCCCCCACAATGGGGCCATGCACCCCATTACTGGGGACATCTTGGGGCTGAGCCTCCAGCTCCCTCAGGAAGGGGCAGGAGCCCCACATGCAGGGGTTAAGACCACGGGACCACTGACCCGTTTTGTTGTAGAGGTTCTGGAAGAACTTCTGGTTGTAGATTCGGGCCACGCCGCTGATCTCAGCCACCTCCACCTCAGCCCGGCTGTGGCGGTTGATGAAGTTGGTGGTGATGCCAATGGCCAGCTTCCCACGCGTCTCCTTCCGCTTGAACCCTGCAGGAGGGGAGAGGTGTGAGCCCCCAGCCAGCCCCCCATACTGGCCCTGGGGCTGCAGAAACACCCATTATCACCTTCAGGGACAAATTTGCCACCACCAGCTGAGATGAGGACGTCAAACTCGTACTGGGTGAGAGGAGAAGACCTGGGCTGCAGCACAGCCCGCCAGCCACCTGCAGGGAGAGGGGTGGTCGTCAATGTGCTGGTCCCCAGGGGGCAGGGAAGGGCTGCATCCCATTCCCAACAAAAAGCAGAGGGATGGGGACGGGGGAGGGGGCTCAGAGTGGCCACCCACAGCCCTGTCCTTGTCCCCAGGAACGCCACCCACCCCTGCAGAGACACCGTACCTGCCTTGCCCGCGGGGGGAACGAGGCCCTCAAAGCGCACGTTGATGTGCACCTCCACCCCCAGGAGCAAAGCCACCTTCAGCAGGATCAGCTGGAGCTGCCGGATACCTGCGAGGGGGGAGAGCTACTCAGGGCTGCACCTCCCAAAGCCAGCGACCCCCAGAGCCTGGCCCCCACCCTCTACCACTCACTGATGTGGTCCAGGGTGCCGGTGCAGAAGCGGCCGTAGAACTTCTTGGCGCCCAGTGCCCGCAGGTCGTGGATGGTGAAGGGCCAGAGGTGCAGGACGTTGTTGCGGGAGAAGGAGTCGCGCTTCTCCAGCAGCACCACGCGGGCGCCCAGCAGCGCCAGCTCGATGGCCGCCCGCAGCCCGCAGGGGCCGGCGCCCACCACCAGGCACTGCGCCACAGGGATGGGCACAGAAGTGGGTTTGGGTGGAAACAGCCCCAAAACAGCGTTTGGGTGAAGCCCCCACCCAGAAATCCCAAAGATCACCCGCCTGCTGGGTCAGGATCTGGCCCTCCTCAGTGTTCCCTTTCTCTGCCTGGTTGTCCCTGCTAACCGGGGTGCCCCCCACCCCCTGAGTCTTCACACAGGGCAATGGCAGCAGTTAAAGTATTGCATGAGAGGAGGTGCAGGTCTGCTGCAGCCCTGGCAAAGGGTTTGGTCTCCTGACAGCTTCTGCACAGGGCTGGGACAACAGGGCACAGCAGTCAGGACAAAAGCCATCACCTGTGGGACAGCGAAGAGATGTCCCCAAGGGAACATGCTACTTGGGATGCTCCTGTCTCCCAAAAAGGGCCTGACAGCTCCCTCAGCCCTGCCATGGGATGTCCCCAGCGAGAGGCAGCTGGGAGGAGGAAGGACGCTGCTGGCTGGGTGGCACTGAGGTGGCATCATGCCAGGGGGAGCTGAGCAGTGCTAATTAACATCCTGTCCCATTAAACTCCCATCAACCTCCCGCCTGGCACATCCTGCATCCTCCTGGGATGACAGCCAGAGTGTCCCAAGGGATGTTCTCACCCTGGACACAAGGACACAGGGCAGGGAGGGCCCCAAACCCCCTCAACCCCACATCCCGGCTACCTTGGTGCCAGCACAGGCTGTGCCCTGGTCGTAGTCCTTGTGCCCGGCTTTCTTATCCAGCTTGCTCCACAGGGCCTTGGCATTCCAGTAGTTGAGGGCAGCCTTGAGGCCGTGGTAGAGCTGCAGCCCACTGTGCTGCAGGCCCAGCTGCTGGCACAGCTCCACGAAGCAGCCCAGCACCTCCCGGCACTCCCCGGCGCGCAGGAACCTCTCGAAGATGGCATGGGCAGGGTTGCCCGGCTCCTCGGCCGGCACACTCATCCCGTGTCACCCAGGAGCCTGGCAGAGGGGACAGCAGAGCTCAGCAGGGAGGGGACCCTCCGGGCTCCCCACCCCAAACACATCCCATACCGGACCTGCTGCCTCGGTGCCAGGTTTCCCAGCTGCGGGTGCTGTTGGGTGGTGATGGCACCGTCAAAAACTGGCACAGCTTTGGTGGAACCGTCCCCAGATGCTGCACCCAGAGGGACACGGTGTCACCCTGCCACTGCACCCAGAGGGACACGGTGTCACCCTGTCACTGCACCCGGAGGGACACGGTGTCACCCTGCCGCGGTGGCGTCAGGGGAGGGGACAAGGAGGGCTGTGGCAGAAGTAAGTGGCTTCCTCCATGCAGCGGGTACCTGCAACAGCCAAGAGCAGATCCGGTTGTTTTGGAGCAAAGATACCGCTTCCTTCCTCCGTAGATTGGCCTCGCTAAGGAGGGGGATGGGAGGGAGCTCCTGACTTTAGGAATCAGCCACAGCAGCTGCAAAACCCAGCAGGACCAGCCCTGAGGCCGGAGGGAGCGGGGTTGGATCCATCCCGCCAGCCTGGCTTCTGCACCTGCAGCGGGGCGACCTTTTCCCCTCCAACCCCGCCCGCCTCCCCTTCTGCCACTCCTGGAATGAGTGGAAGCAGATTAGCACCGAGGAAGCACCGGTGATGAATTCAAATAAAAGTCAAATCGCCCTACAAACAGCCCCATCATGGCCACGGAAGCCGTGGGAGGAGGGGTGCAGCACATCTCCCCCAAACCCCCTGCCCCTGGCATCTCCCAGGGGACCACCAGAGCTCTCCTTGCATCTGTCTCCCACTCCCAGCACTGCCCCGAGCACCAGCCTGTGCCCTCTGTCTTGCCACGAAGAGCTGAGTTTTGCCTTTCCCGGCCACTGTCGCCAAACCCCCGGGGCTGGGAAAGGCTCGGGAAGGCGGAGAGCTCGCTCCCACCTTTGAACCGCCGCTCTTTGCCCTCTCTCGCTCCTCAGCGTTATCGCGGGCACGTGGCAGCAGCCGGAAGGTGATGGCACAAGGATGCCGTGAATAAATCAGGCTGCCCTCCGGAGGAGGGGGATGGGGGGCGTGCGGAGGAAGGAGTCACTTAAAGCGCTTAAATTTTGGCTGGGAAGAGCGAATTCTAGCCGGATTTTAAGTTCAGTCTCACTCAGGACTTTCCCCGACACCACAACGTGCCTTGCAAAGCAGTTTCTGCAGGTCACCTTCCCTCCGATCACTTCTGCGGGTCACCTTCCCTGCCAGCATCGCGCTCAGGAAATCCGGGCATTTTAACCACTTCCTGCCCGGGCAGTGTACCCAGACAGAGGGTAAGGCACGCAGGGAGGGCACAGCAGGGGCTGGCACCCACCGGAGTGGCTGCCTGGGGACAGAGGACACGACCTGTGCATTCATGACAGGTCTGAGGACAGATCCCTGCTCTTCCCCTGAGCGCTGCTAAGCGGGATAGGATGAGCTTGGGGAAACTGAGGCAGCGCTGCGAACCTCTCCGGGGAGGCTGCAGCGCTCCCACCCGTCCTTCTACCACCAGGCAGGGCTGGCTGGCCAGGCAGCAGTGCCCCGTGCTGCTGGGTTGTCCTCCAGGAGCTCAAGTCACTGCACTGGCACCTGGCACAGCAGCCCCAGGGAGACGGGACAAAGGCAGCTGCTCAGGCTGGGAGCATCTACTCCAGCCTGGGCAGCCCCTGGCTCTGAAAAAAGCTCATCTCCCGGCCTTGATTCCCACTGGATACGATGCCAGGGGGAGCGTGCTGCCTGGGAAAGCTTTCCAGCCCCTACGCTTTGGCAGGGAGGCTCAGAGGAGGCAGAACAACAAGCCTTGTGTTACAGTTTCCTACAGAAAGGATTATCCCGCCAGCACTCTGGCACACTCAAACCCCCTTTGACAACTGGAAGCAAGGTCAGAAATTCCTAGGAAAACTCAGTTCCTGCTGGCTTGATACAAAAGCCCCAGTTTTCAGCCCGCAAAGGCCAGTGGCAGTGGAGGAGGGCACAGCCTGAGCCAGGCTGCCTCTGGCTCTGCTCCTTCCATCAAAGCCTTTTGCATTTCTTCCCTTAACACTGTTCCTGCAAGGAGGGAGGAGGAGGGGGGGGGTTGCAGCCAGCCCTGACTCATCTGATGTCGGCTTTGGTTGGCTGCAGAAATGCCCGTGGGGGCATCACCCGGGTCTGACACACGGGGAGCACCCCTGGAGCAGGGACATCCCCCAAACACCCCGCCCTGGCAGGTCAGGGTCTCCCTCTTGCCCTTGCAGGAGAAGCAGCCTCTTGGGAGGAGGTGGGGGAGGCTGCCTCGGGGCTCACGTGTCTTCCAGGCACATGGAAATAGGGTGGGAAAGGAGCTCCGGAGCTCCAAAGCTGGGAGGATTTTCAGCTGCCTCCCAGCAGGGATGGGCTGTTCTGGGTTTGGGATCCAGCCTGGACACCACAGGCCAGGCTGCTGAGCTGGCCTGGACCCCAGGAGACTCCCAGTGAAAGGCAGGACGGAGTTTCTTGTGAGCACCCAACAGCTTGGCCAAAGCTCTTGCTTTCATCCACCAGCTGAGCTGGGAGGGTGTCAGGAAGGGGCTGAAGGCACTGGAAGCTCTTACAGACGTTATTGTGCTCAGGAGAAACATCCCAGGGGTGGGACTGACCCCCCTGGCCGATGCCGTGGCAACTGGCCTTGATTTGGGTGGGAGGGAATCCCTGGAGGGAGGGAAAAATCCCTGGCAGCCCCTCTGGTTTGAGGCAGGGAGGTGGGTGCATGAGCACAGCCCAGCTTTGCAGGGCCCCAGCATGGAGCTGTGGGGAGAAGGGCTGAGGAGAAGGGAAAATACCCTTTGCTGGGGATCCCACACACCACAGCCTGGCCGTGTCCCAGGGACCCTGGGCACAGACAGCACTTGGGGAGCAGCAAACGTGCCCCCCCTATTTTTGCTGTCCCCCCTGCCCAACATCAGCCCACGGAGGGACCTGGCTCATCACAACTGAATTTTGGTAAAAAAGAGGAAGTGTGCTCACGGCCAGGCTTCACACCCCCAGCATCTTCCTCTTCCTGCTTCTCCTTTACCCCGGAGCACATCTGTGACAAAGACATCCCCGTGACGATGCACAGAGCATCCCTCACGCATCTCAGCAAAGCTCTTCCCTCCCATCCTGCTCAGCACTGGGAGCACCGGTGGGTTTGGGAACAGAGGAGGAGGAGGAGCAGGGACTGCTGTCTTTTCCCTTTGTCCCGAGGGCAGCAGAGGTCAGGAGCTGGAGGGGCAAAGCAGTGAGGATGGAGCAGGGGAGACGCCGCTGCCCCGGGAGAGGCTCTGGGGAAGGGTCAGCCGGAGGAAAAGCCACGGAGCGTCCCAGGGACACGCAGGACACGGGTTCAGGGGGGACGCTGAGCCCTCCCCAGCACCGCAGAATCACCGCTCGGTTTTGTCACCGTCCCCGCCTTGCGCAGCGATGCTCTCAGCGGGGCGGGCGGAGGGGAGCGGCGGCCGGGATGCCGGCACCGAGCAGGGGGACACGGGGCCGGGGGGACAGCAGAGCCCTGACCCCCCCACTCCCCACGCCCAGGGATGCTCTGCCCATCCTCACCCTCCACTCACCTCCACAGCCCCTCTCGGAAGGGGAAACTGAGGCACGGACCGGGGCGTGGGGAGGGACCGGAGCTGGGCGCAGCCGGGCGATAGCGAGCAGGAAACGAGCTCCGGCTCCGCAAGCAGCAGCTGCCGGCCGGCCCGGCCCTCCTCTCCTTTGCCCTCCCCTCCTCGGCCTGACCCTCCCCTCGGCCTGCCTGACCCTCCCCCGAGGCTCGGGGGACCCAGGCCGGGCGGTGCCGGGAGAGGGGCGGCCCCCGGGCCACCCCTCTTTGTGCCGCTGCAGATGTTGCGCCGGGAGGTTTGGAGCAGCGAGACGAGCGGCACAGCTCAACCTCAGCTGGGTCTTTTTTTTGGGGGGGTTTTTTTGGTATTTTAGGGTGAGACACCAGAGTTTTCGCCAAGCAAACAAAAAGACTCGGGTAATGAAGCCAAAGAGTGCTGCTCCCCTCGCAGCCAGAAAGCGGCCAGGAGGGTGCTGGGGACACCGGGCGGGGGGGGACGCACCCAGTGCCAGCTCCGGACCCACCCAATGCCAGCTCCGGACCCACCCAATGCCAGCTCCGGACCCACCCAGTGCCAGCTCCGGACCCCGACCACCACGTGGAAACTTCTGTGAAAATCTGTGTTTCCATTTCGCCCGGGGTAAAATGGTCCCGGTGGGGTGAAGGTACCTTGGGGCGGGCGGGGGAGCCCCCGGGCTCACCGGAGATCTCTGCTTGGCCGGGTGCTTTTTTTGGGGGCGGTTCTGCTGGCGGTGTCCTCGGGGTGCTGCCGGACATTTGCCGGCTGTCACGGCCGGGGGACTCGCGTGCTGTGACGCACGGGGACAGCTTGCCACGGGACTGGGGACGGTGACTCAGGGACACGGGGCCAGCCGGCAGAGGGGCGTTGGTCACCGGCCACCCTGAGTCACCCGTGGCACTGCCGGCGGCTACAGCAAGCGGGGTGACCAGCCCAGCACCTCCATCCATCCCTCCCCTTCCTGGGGATCCTGGTGCAGAACCCCCCCACCACGGCAGCTCGGCCGGGCTGTTCTGGTCCCTGCAGTGAAACCCACCCGTGTTTCGAGGCCACGAGAGGCTGGGCGGACACGGAAACGGGGTTGCCTGTCAAACCAAGCGCTTTGCCCGGGCGGTCGGAAAGAGCTCCCTCTGTTTGTGAGCGTTTCGCGGTGCTGCGGGAAAGGCTGAGCGCGGAGCTGCGCCTTCCAGCCCCCCAGCACTGCCCCCCCGGGCAGCAGCAAAGGAGCGGGAGATGTGAATTGCAGCAAGGACCGAGAGCATGCGGTGGCACTGAGGGACGCGGCTCTGAAGCAAACCCACGGCTGTGGGCAGCCCGAGCTGTCCCCAGCGCAGGGGATGTGTGGGAGCACACCTGCACTGCTTGGTGTACTGAGAACAGGCAGCTCAGAGCATCAGTGAGAGCTTCTGCAGCTCCCTGACCCCTTCAGGATTACGTGGAGGTGACAGCCATATCCTAGATCCTACCCCAGATCCTACCTTAGGTCCTACCCCCTGCTCCATCATTACAATTCCCCCATTTTTCCTCCCATTTTATTATTCTAGGGTTTTGGTGTTTTAGGATTGGGGAAGGAGATGCCTCTCAGCTCCCCCTCCCCGGTCCAGCTTAGGCCTTGGATGATGCTGCAGGCTGCAGCCTCTGCAGCTCCAGGGCACGGATGAGGAGGAGGAAGGCGACGCTCAGGAGAAGCAGCCAGAAGAAAAGCCAGTAGTGCTGTGGGAAGAGGAGCCACGGACGCCACAGCTCCGCTGCAGAGCCCTTGGACCTGGGGAGAAGGCGACCAGGGACACTTGTCACCCGTGGGAGAGAGCAAAACCCACCTCCAGCCCGTCTGGGGACAAGGAGGACGTTTAACTCAGCCCCAAACCTCACTGGCCCTTTTACAAACCCAAGTGAACAAACCTGAGGAGGGCATGGCCAGCCCACAATCCACGGGCAAAACTGAGGCAGCCAAGCAACATCCCAGCCTTCCACCACTAAACCCCCCAGCCCCCTGCCCAAGTTCTTGCCACTTGAGGACCACAGAGAGGCCAGCAGCCATGAGGGGATGCTGGGCACACCCAGGGTGCTGCCCATGGACCACAGAGAGGCCAGCAGCCATGAGGGGATGCTGGGCACACCCAGGGTGCTGCTCACAGACCACAGAGAGGCCAGCAGCCAGGAGAGGATGCTGGGCACACCCAGGGTGCTGCCCATGGACCACAGAGAGGCCAGCAGCCAGGAGAGGATGCTGGGCACACCCAGGGTGCTGCCCATGGACCACAGAGAGGCCAGCAGCCAGGAGAGGATGCTGGGCACACCCAGGGTGCTGCTCATGGACCACAGAGAGGCCAGCAGCCATGAGGGGATGCTGGGCACACCCAGGGTGCTGCTCACGTCAGCTCAGGCTGCTCCGGCTCCTCATCCCCTGTGCTTGAGCCTCTGCCCTCTGCCTCTGCCAGCAGCTTCCCAGTCACAGCGCTGTCCTGGCCCTGTGACTCCAGTTGGCTCCTGGGGAGGGAGGGGACAGGCTTGGTGCTGTCCCAGATGTGCCAGTGGCTGCTGGTGCCGTGGCTGCCCGGCCACCCAGCGCAGTTACCTGGGGAGGCTGGGCCAGCGCTCGGGCTCCGGGTCACCTGCTGCTGGGGCTGCCCGGCTCTCAGGGCTGGCACCTGGCTGGGCACAGAGGGTGGGAGCATCAATGGGGGGCGCAGAGCCCCAGTGGCACCGAGCCTGGGGGCTCAGCTCCTGGCTGTCCCCACCGAACGCGTCCTTACCAGGAGCTGCTTGGGGATGACGGCGATGCTGACCCTGCGGCGGGCAGAGCCCTGCAACAGAGGGGCTGGGGGTCAGCACTGTCAGGCTGCTTCTCACCTCCTCCTTCCCCAGAGCCACCCCCAGCACCGTGGGACACTGCCAACTCCTGCTGGAGCTAAGAGGGGAAGACAGAAAGGCAGGGAAGGTGGAAACCAAGAGGTTTGTGCCCGACATTACTGCTGCAAGCTGTCCTGGTGGGGCTGCCTAACCCCCTCCCCAGCTCTTGAGCTGCAGGGGAATCAGTGTCGGATTCAAGCTGGTGCTAAAGAACAGCCAAGCCTGTGGCTCTTGCACTGTGACACTGCAATTGAGGAAGGATCTGCCTCAGATCTCTTGCACAGGCAGCCCCCATCCTGCTGGGCACCCAGTCTGCCTACCAACAGCCCTCCAAGGCTGCCCCTACATTTTGCCCCATCCCTGGTACTTCCAGCAGATCTTTCCTGCAGCAAGCAGCTGGCTGCAGTGACATTGTTTGGGGACAAGTGGGTGTGTGGGGACAGCCAGCTGAGGGAGGGCAGCAGGGCATGGGGACGCAGTGGCTCTGAGACTCCTGAACTGGGACCAGTTACCTGCTGGAAAGTTCTCTTCAGGGGGTGAGGTCTCAGCCGTGGCTCCGCATCATCTGGGAGCAAAGAGAAGCCGCCTTACATCGTCCCCCAACACTAAGATGGAGCTGTCACAAAGCTCCCTGGCACTGAAAGCTGTCCTGGCCATGTGCTCTGTGCATGGCACAGGTGCAGCCCTGGGCAGGGGCACCTGCTCCCGTGCACAGCAATGGCACGTGTGGGGCTTGGTGTTGAGGAACAGAGTCCTTTTTGTGCATGGGGGCCCCACTGCCCTGCATTCCCAGCTGGGTTATGACTCTCTGGCCACCAGCACCTGCTCCCACACCCATCTGCTGTTCCACTGTCCCCTCACAACTGTCCTCAGCTGTTCCCTTCACCACCATCAGCTGCTCCCCAACTCACTCCACCCGCTGGCTCTGTGGTGCAGCATCACCCAGAGGGGCTGGGGACCAAACCCTGCAGGGCTGCTCCGTCCCAAGCCTGCAGGGGGCCCGGCGGCAGAGCCCACCTCACCCTGCGTCTCCGCCAGCTGCCGGTTGCGGGAGTTTTGCTGGATCAGGCGCTTCATCTCCTCCAGCTCCGCGTGTTCCCGCAGGTGATGCCGCTTCAGGTTCTCCACGTGCTGGACCATCACCTCCGCTGCTCGGCTCATGCGGGCCTCCTGCAGCCAGGCGGGATGGGGGGATCAGGGCCCCCGTCCCCTAAGGAGCCGGGTCTCTGCCAGTCCCTCCCTGCGCATCCCTGCACCCAGGGAGTGCGGGTGCATCCCCTTCCCGCTCCCATGGGCAGCCGGATGGATCCCTTGCACCCTGGTAAGCGCAAACACGAGGTCAAAGCCAGCGCCAGTGAGGAGGAGGGACAAAGCCCAGCAAGGCCAGGGGTGAGTCCCCCAAGCCTGTCTGTACCCTGCACACACCTGGTGTACGGCCCCCAGCTTCTCTGCAGCGCTGGTTGCCCGCTCGACGGCCGCCTGCAGCACGGCCAGGTTGTGCTGCAGCTGCTCCAGGGCCTCCTTGCAGCCTGCGCTGGCACAGGACCGGCCCAGCCGCTGTTGGGGTGGAAAGGATGGAGCTGCTGGAGCTGCTGGAGCTGCCACTCTGAGCTGTCCAACCCCATCCGGGCCTGGACCATCCCCAGCACACGCCCAGCCAGCCCCCCTGCTCTCCTGCCCACCTACCTCCAGGGCAGCCCGGCACTGCCCCAGCTCCTCCTGGATGTTTTCCTCTGCTGCATCCCGTGCCCGTTTCTCCACCTGCACCCGCTGCTGCAGGGTGAAGGTGTCGCAGCGAAAAGCCAGGGCGAGGTGGGCGAAGGCTGCCTGCGGGGGTGAGGGCAGAAGGGAAAAGCCACCAGGGCCACCTGCTGCCGTCCCCAAGGCACAGACAGACCTCACAGCGTGCCACCAAAACAGGGCAGTGCTCCAGAGACAATCAGCACTTGCCTCGCCCCAGCACCCGTTGGGGCTGCTGCGGGCTGGGGACAATTCCCTTGGGATGCCAGGGAGACACATCCCCCAGGATAACACAGGGAAATCCTGAGCCCTGCTGGCGAGAACACGCGCCGGGCAGACGCCAGCAGCCCTGGCTGCCGGCTGAGCCTGACTCAGCCCTGGCACTCGAAGGGAGATGATTTTTAATTAACCAGGCTCCTGCCGCTCCTCCCCCGGCTCAGGGCGCTCTTCAGCAGCTGCAGAGCGCTCTGTGGGATTGCCGGGCACGCAGAGGACAGGCTCGGGGAAATGCAGCTGCCTCCAAATTGCCAAAAGCATCGCCGGGAAGAGGTTTGTGGGGTGGCTGCCAGGGGACTGCGGTGCCTGAAGGAGCAGGGCAGTGCCACCCCGTCCTTGTGTCCCCCTCCCCCAGCCCACCCAGGGCCCCCCAGCAGCCTCTCACCTCCAGATCCTGCTCTGTCAAAGCCACCCTGCAGAAAGAGAGAGGTGCTGTCAGGGGTGGAGGGAGGCATCCCAGGGGCTGCATGCTGAAAATGCCCTTGGTTCTGCTCCCAGGAGAGGTGGGAAGCCAAGTGCCCATTGTGTGGAGAGCAACAAAGGAGGAAAGCCCAACCTCTGAGCTGTGCTGTGCCCTGGGACCCCCCTGTCCTGTAGCCCCCAGAGGGATGTGGGTGCTCACTGGCCTTACCTGTGCAAACCAAATTTGTCCAGCACTGAGAGCTCACTGGGGAGACTCAGCAGGGGCTCCTCCGGGGTTTCTGCATCTGCAGGAAGGCAGTGGGGCCACAACACACCACACATGAGGGCTTTCTCTTGGCCTGCCCTCCTCCCTCTGCCCTCCTGTCTTAGCAGGGGGTAGGTGCCCATCTTTTGGAACCATCCCAATCCTTCCCCCAGCATCAGGGGGGGCTTTAGGTCCTCCCAGACCAGTCTCCCCTTCCCCATGTCCCCACCAAGGGAGCTGACCCCCATCAGAGCATGTTCCCGTGCTCTCCATTCTCCCTTCCCCTAAGGGAACCCAGCTGGGATGTGGGATGGGGGCTCACCCACCTTCTTTAGTCCTGTCACTGTCCCCAGGGTGCACAGCCCGCTCCTGCACGGCCCTGCCTGGCTCCTGAGGGGCACAAAGGTGCTGCTGGAGCAAACCCCTCCCTGGTGCTGCCCAGCACAGAGGGGCTGGGGGCCTGGCTGAGCCCAGGGAACCCGGCAGGGAAGGCTCCCCCCACCTGCTGCCCTCCCCTCCCTCTCACCTCGCTGACTTGCTCCATGCTCTGCTTGCTCCTGGCCAAAACCCCCCCTGGGTGTCCCTGGGGACTGCTCATCCTGCCTGGGGACAGAAAGGGTGGTAGGAGCTGGGCAGGAGGGTCCCCTCCCCAGCCTGACACCAATTCAGGAGAGACCCCTCCCCAAAACCATCACTGGCACTTCCACAGCCTGCAGGCTCCTAAGGGATGTGAGCTGGCAGGTACCCCCCAAAATATCCCTGTGGGATTAAGGGAGCTGGAGCTAAACTGAGCCAGGGCAGGGAGAGGAGGGCCAGGGATCCAGTGCAGAAGGGTGGGTTACAGCTGGTGAGGCAAATCCAGGGGGTGGGGTTGGGGTCCCAGGGTTGTAAGGGGTTGCAGGCAGGTGCTGCCAGGCCAGGGGACACCCTCCTGCTGCTCAGGGAGGGAGGCTGGAAACCCCACCCTTCTGACCCCATCCCCTCCTGGGCTGCCCTTACCTTCATCCCGAGGCGTGGGGAGCCCGGACAGCTCTGCCTGCTGCTCCCTGTGGAGGGAATCCCGGGTAAACCCTGAAGAAACTCAGCAGGCACCGCCAGCATCCCACCCCCCCACGCTCCCCCAGCTCCCTCTACGGGACCTGGGTCCTTCCCGAGCATCCTCCGCAGCCTGCTCCGTCCCCGTCCCGCTCTGTGAGCCGCCCCCTCCGCTCCTGCCGCCGCCGCAGAGCCCCACAGAGGACCCGCCGAAGCCGTTTCCAGCCAGCAATGAGTCACCAACCAGCCACTGCCGTACTTTGCCTCAGCAATCTTCTCTTTTTTTTTTTTTTTTTTTTTTATTTTTTTTTCCCTCTGGCTGCCAGGCGGACCTCGCTGCGAGCCGGCCTCTCCCAGCACCACAACAAACCCAGAGCCCCAGGCACCGTCTCACAGCACCCCCATGGGGACTGCAGGCACCCCTAAAAATGCTCTGGGACAAGTTTATCACCCCAAAACCCCCGTCCTGGCTGCCAGAAGGTCTGGTACCTCTGCAGCATCACTGATGCTGGAGCGAGCAGGGTGCGTGGGGAGATTCAGGGGCTGCTGTGCAAAAATCCCTCAGCAGCCCCACTCTGCAGCCCAGCACCCAACTGGGAGAGGGTCTGAACCCCCAAACTTTTTACCCCCGGCTCTGGAAAGAGCTGCAGGGCTTTCCCCTCAGCTCCCAGCGAGCCTGAGAGCAGCTGGCTGCAGGAGAAGGGGCCAAAACGCCAAAACGATGCTGACAGCGCCCCTTGCCTGGCACTGCCATGGCTTTGCCATCCTTGCCGAGCACCCCAAGAACCGCTGGGTGAGCTTTTTTTGTGGTGCACGTACCTCCGAGGTGAGGGGCTGGCTCGGCAGCCCGTCCTCTGCCTCTGCCGCCGCCGGCGCCCCTGGGTCGCTCCCTGCGCCTCCTCCTCCTCCTCCCCCTGTCCCAGCGAGGCTCCTTCCAGCGGTTTCATCGGGGGAAGTGCAGAGGCTCACACCTACCCCTGAGAGACCCGTGTTGGCCGCGTGCAGATGGAGAACGCCTCGAAATGTTGTATTTTTAAAGCGTTTTCTCACCCAGCGGGAGCTTCGAGCTCCTCTGCTCAGCGTGGAGGCATCTGTGGGAAGAGAGGTGGGGAGGCTGGTGGGACTCCGGGGGAGGCTGGTGGGGTTTGGGGTGGTATGGAGCGAGGCAAATGAGAAATTCAAATACAAACTTCGTTTCTGGGCAGTGCCGAGGATGGATTTTCCTGCTTCTCACCCTCCCCACCCCTCCCTCCCATTTCCTTCCCCCAGGGCAATCCTCATTTTGGGGGCTTGTGATGTGGGTCAGCTTCATGGGGGGAGGTGAATTTTGCAGCCCGGCAGCAGAGTGAGAGCAGCCCCCTGCTCTCCAGGCTGCAGGCAGGACAATCCCCGAGCTCCCCGAGAGACAAATAGAAAAGATTTCCGAACACAAGGCAGCTCGGACAACTGGTTTAAGCTGTTTTACAATGTTTAAAGAATCAGAGAAAAATGCAGGAAGGCCAGAGAGTCCCTCTCCCAGCCCAGGGCGAAGTCGCTGTGCACCAGGGGCCGTCCCACAGTGACTCCTCGGACATGCAGATTCAGGAGAGAAGGAGAAATTTTTTTTTTTTTGCCCAGGACAGGAAATGCAGGAGAGATCTAAGGGGACAGAGAGGAGGGGCTGCTTGAAGCCCCACGAGCTCAGTCTAGGTGACCCCAGCACCCAGCAGGGCCATCACCCAGCTCCCAGCGCCTGTTCAGCTCCGGCGAAGGTGTAAAAAGCAGCACCCGGCAGCTGTCAAAGCCAGCCCAGCTCACATCCAGACAGCGGGAATTGTCGCTGACACCTCCACCCAGGGGCTCAGGCGCCTCCAGCCAGCAGGGATCAGCCAAACCCATCACAGCGGCCAGCATCAGAGTGCTCTGGAGGGCTGCGAAGTGCCCGATCCATCCATCACGGCCGCGGCAGACCCCGCAGGTCTGACAGCCACTCGCTCCTCATCTTTGTGTTACACAGACGGAACAGATCCGAGACACGCAGCTGCTTTAGCATCGGGAACCCGCGGAGATGCCAGACCGGGCGCTTTCCCTCAATTCGGCGACGACCAAGCCAGCGCTCCCCGGGACGTCATTCATTACCTGCCCGAACTCCTCTCAAGCAGCCGGAGAGCAGATGCTGGGGCCACCCAGCTCGGAGCCGGCGCTCAGCTCTGCCGGGTGCCCATCGGCCCCGGGAGGGCTCGGGGGACGCGGAGTGGCCGGGGCTCGGAGCTCGGGGCTCGGCGCTCAGAGCTCGGGGCTCGGAGCTCGGGGCTCGGAGCTCGGGGCTCGGGGCTCGGGGCTCGGGGCTTGGGGCTCGGAGCTCGGAGCTCGGGGCTTGGGGCTCGGAGCCTGGGGCTCGGAGCTCGGGGCTCGGAGCTTGGGGCTCGGAGCTCGGAGCTCGGGGTTCGGGGCTCGGAGCTCGGGGCTCGGGGCTCGGAGCTCGGGTTTCGGGGCTCGGGGCTCGGGGCTCGGAGCTCGGAGCTCGGGGCTCGGGGCTCGGGGTTCGGGGCTCGGGGCTGCCGGCGGCGGAGCCTCCCCCGCGGGGCAGGGCGACCGCATCTGCGGCAGCCGGAGCTGCCGGGGACCAGCCCCGAGGAGAGAAGGCCTTTAAAGGAGATGCATGAGAGCGGCCGGGAGCTTCCCCGCGCCGGCCAGGGCGGGCAGAGAGGTCCGCAGGTGGCCAGGAAACCTCTGCCTTTGGTGCGGGGCCAGAGCCTGCGCCCGCTGCCAGGGAGGTGACAGAGCTGGGGAAGACCAGGACTGCTCCCCGCGTGTCTGCGGAGCAGAGCTGAGCCTCAGCATCTCCCTGGCACGGTGGGGGCAGCCAGGGGAGATGGGGGATCCCCTCCGTGCTTTCATGGGGGGCCCAGCACCCTTTCTCCCCTGATGAGAAGCCCCTGTGGCACCTTACCCGGTGATGCAGGGAAGCCGCTCTGCCCAGCACCCCCATCCCTGTCAGCAGCCCCGGGCCATCCCCCCACTGCTCCAACCCCTTTGCTGAAATCCCTCACGTCCTCTAAAGCCGCGTTCTTCCCCTAATGAGCTTACAGCGACTCGGGCTCCACCTCCAGCACCACCGGGAGGCAGCTGCTGTTTCCCCCCCACGCCCAAGGAGTGGCCCCTTGGGGGTCTGCAGACCCCTCCAGCCCTGAGAGGGCACACAGCATCTCCCAGGGACAGGCTTTGCCCAGGCTCTGACTCACCTGCCCGAGTGAGAGCCCAGAACGCAGCCCCCAGGGGTTACAAAACCAGGGGAGGGGGAGGATGGACACCTTTGCAGAGAGCCCCGGCTTCCCCCCCAGGAGCAGCAGCTGGCACCGGGCAGCACATCGGGCTCCGTGGCCTCTGCTCTGGTGCCCTGGCAGACCCAAGGACACCATCTCACCTCTGTTCCCTCCCACACTCAGGGGAGGGCTCACAAGAGGCAATGCTCACAAACCACCCCGCTCAAAGAGCCTCTAAAAGCATTTACTGCAAGCATGCAGGGTTTTTTTTAGGCACTTATTCTTAAGCTGGGAGCAGCTAAACCTGCAATGTAGGTTTAAAAGCATTTACTGCAAGCATGCAGGGGGTTTTAGGCATTTATTCTTAAGCTGGGAGCAGCTAAACCTGCAATGTAGGTTTAAAAGCATTTACTGCAAGCATGCAGGGGGTTTTTTAGGCACTTATTCTTAAGCTGGGAGCAGCTAAACCTGCAATGTAGGTTTAAAAGCATTTACTGCAAGCATGCAGGGGTTTTTTTTAGGCACTTATTCTTAAGCTGGGAGCAGCTAAACCTGCAATGTAGGTTTAAAAGCATTTACTGCAAGCATGCAGGGGGTTTTAGGCACTTATTTTTAAGCTGGGAGCAGCTAAACCTGCGATGTAGGTATCACAGAGCCCCAAGCAAGGAAAAGCAGCCCAGTGCCCCTCACACAGACCTGTTCAGCAGGGAGGAAGGAGACCCTGCTGGGAGATGTCCAGCCCAGGGGGGTGGGTGGCAGCATGTGGCTGCAGGCTCTGCCTCTGTCCCCCTTCCAGCAGGTCCCTCAGAGCAGCTCCAGCAACAGCATCTTCCAGGGCACCTGGAGCTGAGCTAAACTCACAGCTCAGATCAGTGTGGTCATCTGGATTATCCACTTCTCGGAAGAAAGCTGCTCAGGCTGACACTGACTGCTGCCAGTGGCGTGGCAAGCATGATTTACAGGTCTGTGCAGGAGCCCAACCATGAAACAGCACCCCAGCCCTCCCTCAAATTCACCTTTCTGTGGCCCTGGCTTCCCCAGCTGACAGGGACCTGGCAGCCACCAGGCTACCCAAGAGAGAACACGATTCTTGTCTTATGATTAAAAGGTTGTTGGCAAAAAAACCCCCACAAAACAACAACGACAACAAAACCAAAAAACAAAACAAAACAAACCAAAAAAAACCAAAAAAAAAACCAAAAAAAAAACCAAAAAAACCCACCACAAAAAACACCAAAAAAACCCAAAAACACCCCCCAAAACCCAAACAAAAAAAACCCCAAAAAAACAAAACAAAACAAAACAAAACCACATAAAAACAAACAAACAAACAAACAAAACCAAACCCAAAAAAAACCAAAAAAACCAAACCCCAAGAAAAAACCAGACAAGAAGGAAAACGGCTCTTTTTATTCAGCTTTAAATCCCAAGTAAAAAAAAAAAAAATTTGCTGAGGCTCCCCCAGAGCAGTTCAGCCTCTCATTTGGGTGTCACAGCCCTCAGGTCTCCAGGCAGAACTGCATCAGCACGTTGGGGATTACACAGGAGATTAGCAGCAGGCTGTCCCTGGACACGCAGCTACCTCCAGCAGAAGTGGGGTCACCCCTGGTACTGCAGCAAGAGGGGACACAGCAACAACCTGGAGCTCCTGTTTGGAGAAGGGCAGCCCCTTGGGGCCCCTTTCAGGGAAAGCCACTGAGTTTCAGCTCTTTCCAACAAGGTGCTGCACGGCCCAAGGCTCCTACGTGGCTCTGATGTCTGGTGTTTGACACCCACGGAGCCCACAGCCCTGCTCACCCCAAAGAGGCTCCCTGCTGCCTGCTCACAGCCCTGTGAAAGCACCTGGGGAGTGGAGGAATCATCTCATCATGAAACTGGTTCAAAAATCCCTGTGGAGGGTGAGGAAGCAGCAAAATGGACAGATAACCCACACATATGATGGATTTCCTTCGAAAGAACCCAAGAACTACCAGACCAAGAAGGGAATTCCCCTCTGTAATGTGAAGTAAAACTCTACAACCAGAAGAGGAAGCAGGCAAGGAGTCACTGCCAAGTATCACAAGTAAACTGGCTGAAAAATCACAGGCTGCATTTCCACCTCCAGCCTAGGAAAGCTCTCAGATAAAGCTTCAGACCATTCCCTTCACCATCACTGCTCTTAAATCAGGACAAGGACAGAGCCACCCCTGGCACTCCCGCCACCCTTGGCCAAGGTTCTGCTGAACTATAAAACCTGGCTGATGTTTTATGCTGCATCCACCCCTCAGGATGGATTTGAAAGCCCTTGAAAGGGTCAAGAGGAGTCCAAAGTAAAAATTTTCTGTGCAGGTGCTGCCAGCCTCCAGACAAACAAGCAGCCTCCCACCAGCACGTGCAGCATCCCCAGGGTTTGCTCCCAGTTCTCTTGGCCTGGTTGTTGCATGTACACCTCAGAAGGAACCCACAGCACGTGCTGAGCTGCAGCCAAGAGCAAAACCAGGGCTAAGAAAGGCTCTTGCCACAAGCCAGTGGCCATCCCCACGTGACAGGCAGCCACAGCCAGGCAGAGCACTGGGGACAGTGACACCGAGGTCACTTGGGAGAAGCTCTGCAGGGAAACTGCGAAGATCAGAGCCTGCTACCTAATAAAGCCAGAAGAGCAGGCTTAGACCTTGATGATCGTGGCACAATTTCTATTTATGTCATCCTTTGGGCAGCCCTACAATAGCTTCACTCTGCTCAGACACCAACTCGCTGGAATGCAAACACATCAACAATCTGGCTCCCCAGAGGTTTCTGTCCTCCAGCTAATGCGGACTTTGAAGCCTCCTCAGTCCACTGCCACCTAAAATAGCTTAAGAGATTCTTACATAAAGAAATCTGTGCTCTCAGCCTTTAAGAGAATCACCTAATGCTCCAGGGTTTCCTTCCTCAGGCTGGGATCTAAACATTAATGAGCAGACCTGAAGCTGTCACACGTCACACCTGCATGTTTTAATAATTCTCCTTCTCCCTCTTGTAGATGTTTATGGATTTTTTAAACAGCTCCTGAGCTATACAATGCTTCAAAACCTCCATTGAAACCTGAGCTCTACCTGCCTGAGTCTCCACTCTCTCCCAACCTTTTCCTCACAGTTCTCAGACCAGGAGGTGCCTAGATGAGGTTTCCAGTGGGCACTTTCAAGGATACAGAACATTGAGCAGAGTCATGCCATCCAAGCACTTTCTTTTAGGGCAATGAGCAGTGTCATCATCACCAGAAATGTCCCAGGCACAGCAGGGTCCCCTGACAGGCCGGGCAAACAGGAAAGAAAGGGGGATTTAAAGCAGAACACTCAACTTTCCCAGATCAATTCAGCTGGAATTCAGCTAAATCCCACTCTCCTGCACCCAGACATCTGTAAATCCCAGCAGATCAGACACACAAGGCAGCAGCCCAGCCTGCACCACTCTGAAACAGGCTTGGCTGTTGGGGTGGAATGTGGACGTGCACAGAGCTTGTGCCTTGGAATGAGCTGAGGTCAAATCAAGATAGCGAGCTAAGTCCAGGATTTTCAGCCTCAAATCAGTGCCTGTCCTGGTTCAGCAGCAAGTTTGGGGCAATAAGAACTCAAAAGCTCCCCCATGGGTTGTGTCCTGCCTGCCCCCATCACAGGAGGGCCAGGTCACCTCAGGCCTGAGGCAGAACAGATACAGAAACACCTGGAAACAAATTCATTGTTCAACCAAAATCCCTCCAAGCCCCAGTGGGGCTGGGATGGCCCTGCCCAGCAAGAGCCCCCTCACAGCAGGTGCTGCTGGAGGCCCTGGGCACTCTGTGGGGAACAGAGCCAGCTCACAGGGTCCCAGCTCACCAGGGGAACCCAATGAGGGCTGTGCTGTGCAGTGAGTGGAAGCTGTCACCTCACCATTCCCTTGGGTGGTCACCTGAGAAAAGACAAAAATCAAGGAGAGGGAAGCTGTGCACCCCACTGTACAGCCCTGGCACGGCAGGCGTGGTGCCACCTTCTGCTTCCCCACTCCTGGGGTGGCCCAGGGTGCAGAGTGGGCCACCCCCCATGACAGGGACACCTGTCCCCACCTCACCTGGCCCCTCCCAGCACCGCCTGCAGCGATTTCCTCAGCGCCGCGCTGCTTCGCTCCAGGACAGCGGCCAGACTGCTCCGCTGAGCTGGGGTGACCTGGCACGGGGGCAGCAGCAGCTCAGGGCACTGCCCTGCCAGGAACCCACCTCAGAACCTCTGGGCCACGTCCCAGGAGCTGCAGGAGCTGGGCCTGGCCTGGCTCACCTGGCCCTGAGTGAGCACGGCTGTCACCAGCTGGGCGAAGTTAAGTGAGGTGGCGAAGGCTGGGGCCTGCTGGCACAGAGTCAGCACCAGGAGATCCAAGAGCTCAGGGGGCAGCACCTCCTGGAAAAGACCCAGGAGCAGGTCACAGAGTGGGTCCTTGCACCAGCACTGCATCAAGGAAACTTGTGGGACAAGGTGGGCCCCTCACCTGCCGCCCCAGCACAGCCTGCAGCACTGGCAGGAGTTTCTCAGACAAAGGCACCTCCAAGATTTGGCTGGAAGGAAAAGTGAGGAGGAAAGGTGCTGCTGCACTGCCCTTGGAGCCAGCTGGAGCCAGCTGGGCCCATCCAGGCAGGCGTGAGGCCAGAGCTGTTGGCCCTGTCACCCCTCACCTCAGCACCAGCTGCACAGAGTGTGGCTCCAGGCACTCCTCCACCAGCTCACACAGCAGCTTGATCTGCTCAGCACCTGCAAGGGCAAAGCAGCAGGGGAGAGCCTCCAGAGGCTGCCAAATCCATGGGGATGGGCCTGGCCCTTCCTGGCATCCCTTCACCAGGAGCATGTCCCGGTCAGCACAGGCAGAAACCGTGCAGTGCCCCCTTCTGCTGCTCAGGGGAATCCTGCTTCATGTGCCCAGCTGCAGCAAGGGTTGGAACAGCACCAGCCTCTGGGAAAAGGGGATGCTACTGTGGCAGGGGTTCACCCTGTCCTCATGCCACCCTGGGCCTGAGCATCAGGAGCTGTCAGGAGCCCTCCAATCACAGAGGTATGGGAACTGTCCTTTGGGGAAAATAAAGCCAGCCCAGCCAAGCCTCCCATCTCAGGCATCTGTAAACCCACCTCCCATCCCAACCTCCACGTGTTCACCTGCCCAGAAAAAAACCAGCCCCACGTCTCCCTGGTTCCTAACACCTCCAACACCTCCCAGGAGACAGCACTCTGCAGCTGGGGCCCCTCTCCAGCTCCCCAGCAGGCCAGCACACCTTCCCCTGGCTCCTGCAGCACTGCAGCCACCAGCACACGGCAGAAGGGATGGGAATACTTGGAGCAGAAGGAGGTCAGGGCAGCCAGGAGGTGTCGGGAAGGCGGCTGGGTGAGGGACAGGACCTGGGGAAAGAAAAGGCAGGAGCTGGGGGGGACAGTGGGGAGGGAAATGGGGAGCAGGAAAGCCCCGCTGCCCCCGGCACGTACTCGCCTGAGGAAGAGCTGCTGTGCCAGGGTGGCTGCGCTGGTGTAGCTGAGGTCAGGGCTCAGAGGCAGCAGCCAGCTGCAGAAACGCACCAGGAAGGGCTCTGGGCACGTGGAGAGCTGGAGGAAGGAGCACAGCCCCTCGAGCTGGGGGTGGCAGAGGGGATGGGACGTTAGGGACAGCAGCAGGGCCCCTGCAGCAGCTGCAGCAGGGGTGCTGGGGCTCACCTGGCTGGGGGAGCAGTTGTTCAGGATGCTCAGCTCGGGTGGGGCGCTCAGCTCGGAGTGCTGGAGGGAAACAGAGTCCTGAGCAATGCCCCAAATGAACCAAGCCACAGAGTGCAGCTCCAAGGCTCCCCCCCTTCCCCCCGTGGCTGTCAGCACTGAGCCCACAGGCAGCCCCTCACACCTGCAAGGTGCAGGCAGGTGTCAGTACCCCAAGCCCAGAGGAAGTGCCAGCAGGGCTTCTTATCCCTGAAGCCCTGGCTCTGTGAAATCACCTCCTTCTCCACCCCTTCCAAGGCCCTGATCAGCTCCAGGAGAGAGACAGAAGCAACCACTTACACCAGACTCCTGCAGCAGCAGCATTTTCAGCCTCTGTCCGTGCATCTGAGGGAAATGAGATGAAGGAATGAGAATCAGGCTGTAAAGGCTCGCTGGCTAGAAGGGGACCCTACAAACCCTACACAGTACCTGGACAAAGGACTGGACCTCTGCTGCCAGCTCTGTCTGGGAAATCTTCCTGAGCTCCCCACCTGCATCCTGCTGGGAGCTGTCTGGAGCAGCCTTATCTGTGCTCTGAGCAGATGTGTCCCCTAAAGGCTCCTCAGGCATCTCCTCTTCCATCCCTGCCACATCTCCAGGCTCCTGGGGCTCCAGGGGCTCAAATGCCACCTCCTCCAGCAACATCTTCTTCCCCCCTCTCTCACTGTCCAACTCCAAGCTCTCCTCTGACACCTTTTTGTGCTTCCCACCTTGGGAGTCAGGGGCACCAGGCTGCTTGCTGAAGCACCAGTTCAATTTTCTTTGCTCCTCTGGTTTCTTCTGGGCAATTTTCTGGCACAGGCCCCTGAGCTGCTCCTGGCAGGTGGCAGAGAGGGCAGTGGGACGTGGGGAGCCCTCCTGTGCCCTGGGTCCCTGCCGGAGCAGATCCCCCAGTGCCTGCACCCAGGGATCCACATGGCAATCTTGCTCCAAGGCCTGGAGCAGCTGCTCAAGGCAGTCCCCTGGCACTGCCTCCTGCACCGTGAGGAGCAGGGAGAAGAAGTTCCTCTGGCACAGAACGGGCAGCAGCAGCAGCCGTGGCTTGCTGGAAAAGGAGAGGTGAGCAGTCAGAGCAAATCCTCGTGTCCTGATGCCAATCCACCCCATGGAGCAGCCCCAGAGCACCAGGGAGCAAGAGGAGGCACCCAATGCCTCCACCAGCTTTTGCAGACACAGCCTGGGGCACTGCTGTGATCCCAACTTCATGCACGGACTGATGCACCGAGGGAAATGGATGCGCTCTCCCCAAATTGTGCAGCTGAGACCCCCAAAACACCGAGTTTTAGAAACGGGTCCAACTCACACAGCCAGGGTGTCTTCTGGCCCCTCCAGCGAGGGCTCCTGGGCGCACAGGGCGGCGGTGAGAGCCGGCCAGGGGAAGGCTTGCCCGGGTCCCTGGCGGGGCTGGCCCCGCTGCAGCAGCCGCAGCGCTGCCGCCGCCCCGGCGGGCCCGGAGGACAGAGCGTGGAGCAGGAGGCGGCACGGGCCGGGGCAGAGCTGCAGCCAGGGCGGGCACCGCGGCTCCATCGCTGCGGAGGGGGCGGCACGGCCGCCTGCGGGACACGGGGAGACCGGAGACGGTCACACACGGGGGGAGATGGGACACGGTCACACACACACGGGGAGGACAGCTGGACACGGTCACACACACACGGGGGGAGATGGGACACGGTCACACACACACGGGGGGAGATCGGACACGGTCACACACACACGGGGGGAGATCGGACACGGTCACACACACACGGGGAGCCTGGACACTCACGGGTGTCCCCTAACACACTCACGGGTGTCACTGACTCTCACGGGTGTCCCCGCACACTCACGGATGTCCCCGCACACACTCACGGGTGTCATTGACTCTCACAGATGTCGCCGCACACACTCACGGGTGTTCCTGCACACTCACGGATGTCCCCGCACTCTCAGAGATGTCCCCCCCGCACACTCACGGTGTCACTCTCACAGGTGTCCCCGCACTCTCACGGATGTCCCCGCACACTCTCACGGGTGTCCCCGCACACTCTCACGGGTGTCCCCGCACACTCACGGGTGTCCCCGCACTCTCACGGATGTCCCCGCACACTCACGGTGTCACTCTCACGGATGTCCCCGGGTCCCCGCCGGGCCCCGCCCGTTGCCCCCAAGGCGGCGCTTCCGGCCCCGCCCCGGGAAACGCGAAGGAACCGCGTTATGCAAACCTCCCTCAATTCCACCCCGAACACCGCCTTCCCCTCCCCGGGGTGGATCCCCCAGCTCACAGATCACAGGAGGCGTGGCGTTACACAACCCGTTTTATTTCAGTATTCCCGGATTTGGCTAAAAAAAAAAAGAGTTTAAAACAGTGCCCCCCTTGCTGCCCGGCCCGTGGATGTCAGACCCACCCCTGCTGCCTGTGAGCACCCAGCCCACCCCACCCTGGGGTCTCCTGTGGGTACGGAGTGGGCACCATTGAGGGGGCAATGGCAAGAGCAGGGGGGCTGTGCCCTGAGGGTCCCCCGGTGCACCCATAAATGCCAGCCAGACTTGCCTCCCCATCCCACCCCATCCCCAAAACGATGGCAGGAGACCAAAGCAGATGTTTCTGCCTCCTGCAGACGTGTCCCGGCCACCAGCAGCACCCCCAGGCTCAGCGTGGCTCCCGTGGCTCAGTCAGAATCGCTGAAGAAGTCGAGAAGCATCTCGAGCATCTCACGGCCAGAGCGTGAGTAGGGAAATTCTGCCTCCAGCATGGCCAGGGTATGAACCCACTCATCCTCCTCGTCAGAACTCTCTGAGGAAGAAGAGATGAACTCCTGCAGGAAAAGGAGGGAGGATGAGCTACAAGCCTCCAGGTGCCCCAGCCCAGCTTTCCAGGATGTGCCACCCCACTTACAGCGGGCACCCTCGGCCGCTGCCGTCGGCGCCGCCGCAGCTGGCGGGCAGGCAGCTCGTGCAGGTAGATGCACTCTGATCTGAAAGGGCAGTGGCCGTGGATGAAAAATTTGCACCTGATTTTCCTGTGGGATTCCAAGCACAGTGGTGAGTGTAGCTCCCAGAGCGGCCCCCGCCACCCGCGGCAGCGCCACGCACTCACCCAGTCCGCGCCTTGAAGGTTCTGATGAGCTGCTCCTTCTCACCCACGTCTGAGATCCAGTATTTGTGGGGGATGTAGTAACTGGAGGTGATCCGGCACTCTGGGCAGGCCCTGGGTGAGGGTGATGGCTGCAGCTGGGTGTCCCAAGAAGGGACACGGGGTGGTTCTGCTGCCCTGGCCTCATCCAGCACCCCCACACCCATCACCACTCCGAAGCTCCTGTTCCCGAAGGAAACTCACTCCAATCCCCACGCCACGCATCAGCACACCCAAAAAAGGATTTCAGGGCACAGAAAATGGAACGCTGACCACCCTGCTCCCCCTCCCCACGCCCGCTCACTTGATGACCGCGCTCTGGAAGCCGCGGCTGCGGCGCCACTTGCGGATGCAGCCCAGGCAGTACGCGTGGCTGCAGTTGGGGAGGATCCCGAAGAGCCGCTCCTCGGGCAGAGCCTTCTCGTACACCCTGTCCATGCAGATGCCGCAGACCACGGCCTCGCTCCGCGCTCGCAGCGAGACAGAGCCGGGGCTGCCCAGGGCTGCGGCCGCAGCGCCCGGCTCTGCAGGGACCTGCAAGCAGAGCAGCACGGCATGGCAACTCCCTTCCCTGGCTCCATCACCAGCCTGGCCTGGAGGAACAGCTGGAGGTGTTTGTAGTGTAGTCACTGTTTGCCATGTTTAGATTTTTCTGAAATTCTTTCCCAGGGATTTGAGACCGTAAACAAAGTCGCTCTCTGTAAACTCGTTTTTCACTTTTCCCTCTCCTAAGGAGGGGCTTTGCTTGTTGAGCCTTGATGTGGCCAATGAGTCCAAAGATCCCACCTCTTAGGTGGGCACATTGTAAAAAGGTATAAAAAATAGGTTCTGAGAATAAACCAGCTCCTTTTTTCGGAGCATCAGCCTTCTGAAACCACGAGTCCGTGTCTCGTTCATTGTGTGACACGGGGTGACAGGGAGTGCCCGGCCACGGGAGATCCCAAACCCACCTCTGCAGGGTCACGCTGTGTCACTGCCTCCAAAACTGCCCTCCTGGGATTAGAGAGGTCTGGATCCAGTGCTGGCCCTTGTGGCTGGAAGCCTGAAGGAGGAGAGTTCTTAGAGAGGAAAAGCTCAGAGAGCTGGGCAGAGTTATAAACGCACATTTTGGAGTTGGCTTTTCGCAAGTATTGAAATGAATGTTATAGATATAACAATATCTATGTATAATATCTGCGTAAGAAGGTTGTACTGTGTTTTCTTTCATTTGTGAAATTTAAAAATGCAATGGAGGTGTATTTTCAGATTGTAACGAAGTAGAGATGGGGGTTGTTTTTTTTTAACTCCTCAGCTAGACAGAAGGGACATCTGGAAATTTTGAACTAAAGATTTCTGATAAGGAACAATTAAGCCTTTGAGGGCCTAAATCTCCAGAAGACAGATTTACAACGTCCCCTAGACTGCGTGGAGTCCCACAAATAAACTGTATACTTAAGGGGGGGGGGGTCGTCTTGAAACCAAAATGAATATTTGAATCATGCATTAGCTTATTTAAATATGTAACACCAAGACTTTTAAATACCAAAGAATTTAGAATGGGCGGGGTGCGTTGCTTTGCACCCTCCGCTGAGAAGCCACCTTCTTTCGTCTCCTTATTGTCTATTTTTATCCTATTTTATTTTCTTTTTATTAAACTTATAGATTAATATAAAAACGTGAAACGTCCTTTTTCACAGCAGGCTGCTCAGAGCACGCAGCTTCAGAAGTGCCAGTCCCCAAGCTGGAGAGCTCTCCACAGCTCCAGAAACATGCACGAAGGCTACTTCACCATAACCACCCCAGTGTCCTCACCCCACTGGGTCCCCTTGGGCAGCCTAGCACCTTACCTGAGGCATCCTGAGCTTCTGTGCAGACAAAATCTCCACTGATGGCCCCGCGGGGGACGTTACCAAGTGCTGGGATGTTCTTCTTGTCTTTTTCTTCCGCTCCTACCTCCAGTTTGAGGAACTCGAAGGTCACACACGTCATGCCGGGGGCAGGGTGGACCGAGGTGCCCTGGGCTCCCCCCTGGTCCCGCTCCGTGGGCTCAGTGTCAGATTCCCCCTGGTGCTGGCGGGGCACCAGCCCATGCTGGGTCCCTGCTGCTGCTGCTGGCTCCTCCTGGATGTGCTGGTAGCTGGAGGAGCCCAGGGACAGAGAGAGAGAGGGTCCAATCAGTTCCAGCAGGACTCCTCTAGGCTCCCAGCTCATCCTCCTGGCATCACGGCCCTTCCTTACCTGCACTGCTCTCCGTAACGGCAAAACCCCCGCTGGAAGTACCTGCAGACCTGGGCTGATTTACTGGCGTGGGAGAAGCGGCAGCTCTCACCCCAGCGACAGAATCCACGGGCAAAATTCCTGTTGGCCAGAGGAGCCAGGCAGCTGGGGTCAGAGCCTGCTCCAGCCCTGCCCAGCACCCCGGTACCAGCTTTGTTTGGGGGGGGGCGACATATTCTGGAAGCCCCCCCGGCTGGTGTCTGGGCTCAGGAGCCCTCGCCAAGGGCAGAGCCAGGGGGATCCAGGGTTCTCCTCCCCTCCCCATCCAGCCTGATCTCCTGCTTAATTGCAAAGCAAAGGAGAGCCCAGGACTGTCTGGGGGCTCTCCTGGGAACTGGGGGAGCAGCGGTACCGAGGGCTGCGGCAGGGGGAAGAGCAGGAACCCCTGGCTTGGGGCTGGCAGAAAGTGGGGGTCCGGCTGGAGTGCTGGGGAGGAATGGGGACGGTGCATCAAGGCCACCCCAATCCACTCCCTACCCCACAGCGAGGGGCCCCATCTCCGGCCCGTCTCCCCCCAAAAAAGCTGCTCCCAGCCACCCCATCCTCAAGCTTTTACCTGCACAGGGGTCTCAGACAGCTCGCCTCTCTTGCCTCTGCCCTGAACAGCCCAGATGCCATCATCGAACCCGGCTCCATCCCCTCCCCAGCAGCGAAGAGGGCTGGGCCACCTCCCACGGCTCTTTATGGGCTCGGTGACCCCCGGGTCCGGCGCAAGTAGCCGGGAGCACGTGTTCCAGGGGGAGGACAAGCCCGGGCTAGCTGATAGCACCGGCTGCCGAGCACTGATTACACCCAGTCAAGGACTTTTGCAGCTCCCGCTGCTCCTGCAGTGAGGAGCCTGGACGGGGACACCGCTCTAGCGTGCATCACTAAATCCTGTATATTCTAATTATTTTATCGTTACTATTTCTCCTCTTCAGTCCAGCTCCTTCTAGTAAATTGTCACATGTTTCGCCGCAGCCAAGGGCAGCGCTCTGGAGTTCAATTGTTCCCTTTCTCGGGGTGTTTTCACATCATTTCCAGCTCCACCCGCAGCATTTGGGGCAGGAGGCAGCCAGCTCTGAGGCTGGGATCTTGCTCAGGACTGGCTCTTCGTGCTGTTTTTTAGGTTTGCAGGCAAGAAAACCACGGCAGATAGGAGATCTGGGAATTACAGAGCCCCAAGAATCATGGCAAATCCCTGGAAATCACAGCAAATCGCATAACCTCTGCTGGGAATCCTCCCACGGACAGCCCCCCCACCCCAGGTGCTGAGAGAAATCCCACAAAGCCAGGCTGGACAGCGAGAGTTTCTTAAATATTTCGTTCAGATTTATTTAAAGTCAAGTCAGTTCGTGGACACTATTTATATTATTAAAAACACTTGGGAGGTTTTGTACTTCTAGCAAAAATATACATTTCAGTTTTGAGGGTTGTTATACTGTCGAGGAAGGAAGAGCAAAAAAAAGTTTCCCAGGTGATGGGCAGGAGTCCTGCGGTGGGGACACCCACCGGGGTTTTTTGGGAAGAACAAATCCCTCAGGCTCCGACCAGCACACGCGTTGTCTCCAGTGCCTTCCCTCAGAGGGCTTCAAAGTGCTTCAGAAACGGTGATTCCCAACACCCCTGCGAGGTAGGGAGGGGAGGGCTGGGCAGGGAAACTGAGGCACGGCAAAAGGAGCGGAGCGTGGCAGCACGGGGAGGTTTTGGGACCAAGCCAACCCTGTAATGGGGAGGGAAAGCCCAGTGCTCTTCCCCTTTGGGTTTTAAAGGAATTATTGCACCAGGGAAATCTGCTACCCTGAAGAGGAGGAAAGTAAAAAATAAAACTGAATCATTTGCTCCCACAACCCCTCCTAGGGAATATCAGTATTTTAATAAGGCTGCTCAGGACACAGGGGACTACGAGCTGCAGACAGGGAAATGTTGTTTCTTAGGTGAGACATCGTTATCCTGAAAGGGAAACTGAGCCCCTCCCAGGTCCATCCTCCCCCCGCCCGAAGCCCGAGTGACACAGCCCCCACACCAGGGTTTGGCCTGGCCCAGGCAGCACCGTGGTGTTTCACTACAGCTGTGAGAAGTTGTGAGGTAAAGTCCCAGAAGGGTGCTGGGTTCAGGAAGGCCCCTAAGCCTGGAGCTGTTCCCACTCTTGGGAACTGTGGCAGAGGAGGACTGGCAGCTTCCCTGACACAGCCACGCTCACGGGGAAGCTCCTGCCCATTGTGAGCATCCCAACCAACCCCCTCCCTGTTTATAAATCCTTGGCATTTACAGCTGCAAAGCTCTCTGCAACCAATGCACCAACAGATCCTCATGCTCCTGCTCTGAGCAGACAGCATGTGACAATCCAGGTCCCTTTCACAGAGGGGAAACTGAGGCAGGACACCAAACCCTGACCAGCTCAAGGCTCCTGACCCTCCACACACTTTTTAAACTCATGTCTGTGCACAACAGCCTGTGGAAGCCACAGATTCTGTGGCTCTGCTCTGAAGATGAATTTTAAGGAGTCAAATCCTTTCCCTCCTACTTCCCCATCCCAGCCTCTCTCATACTGAGGTGCCAAGGGACACGTTCCCTATGGAACGAGGCTGCCAGGAGCAAAGGCTCCCACACAGCCCCCGGGAAAGCAGAGCTCACACAGTCCTGCTGGGAGACAGCAACACACTGCAGAGCACAGGGGGGGCTGCAGCTGAGGGTCTCTGCTGGGCCAGCCCTACCCGTGTTCGAATACTCCAGAGCTTTTCTTTGGGAAAGAGAGAAACATCCTTTCATCACACTGCCCCAGACTTCGTGGCTCAGGACCACGTCTTCGGAGTGCAAATGAACAAGAGAACTCAGACCCTGTGAGTGCTGCTGTCAGCCCTGCTGGGCCCTGCACCCCCTCGGCCCTCCCAAGGACCAGAGCTGCCCACCCTGGGGACCCGAGGTGCCACAGTGACCTCGCTGCCTGAGCCATGTAAACTGGGCAGCTGCTCTGCTCTGCTCTGCTCTGGGAGCAGCCAGAGCTGGGCCACAGGAAGGGGAACAGCAGCTTTGCAGATTTGTTAGTGTGTGTTAAGGAAGCCCTGGCCGAGCAGGAGGCGGCTGCAAATCCTGACGGCATCTTGCCCTATGTACCGTACGTCAGGGTCACATAGAAAAGAGTTTCCAGTAGGAGAAATGGAAGACACTGGGAAGGGTTTTCTTTGTTTCTGTACAAAGAGTCTTGATGGGAATCCATGGCTTCATTCTCATAAATAACAGGTCCTTAGTACATGTCCTTGTAGATCTCCTGCAGAAGTGGGTGCAGAGATGTCTCCGTCTCTGTCTTCTTGATCTTCTGCACCAGCTGGGCGTGCTCTGTCACCAGCTGCCGCAGGTCAGCCATCTTCTGCAGCAGCTTGGGGAAGAGGTACTGGGCATCCGGGTGGTTGGACTGCAGGTGGAACTCCAGCGCTCGCAGGATGTTGTCTTGGATCTCCTCCACCTGCTTCACGTTCATCAGGCCGGGGCGGTCTGTGGAGAGGGAGCACAGGGTAGCTGCAGGGTCATGAGGCAGCCCTCCAAAGCACACCCTGCTCCTGGGGAAATGGAGCTGGGGACTGTAACCCACCCACCGTGACTTCAACCTCATCAGCTAGCAAGGGGAGAAGCGTGCCCTTGGACAATGTATCCCACAGCAGCACATGAGGAGATGCTACTTCTGCATTCCTTGCTGTTGGTCCAAGCTTGCCAGGCAGGCATCACCACCACAGAGAAGCTTTGGTTTTGGAAGTGTCAGTTCTTCTTTCATGCCCCTGAGACATCCCTGGCTGACCTCAAGCCCAGCTGCAGCTCAGCTCCCCATGTCCCCTCTGAACCACCTCTAAGTAGGGAGGACTCCTCCTGACCCTGGCACGGCCGAGGGCACCCGCTCACCTCCGCACAGGATGATGGCAGCCACAAACAGGGACAGGTCACTGTCATCCAGCTCCAGCGCGTTGAACTTGACGGCAAACTCAAACTTGGGCTCCATGATCTCGCTGAAGGGCTTGCGCAGGCTGCGCAGGAACTCGCGGGTGACGAAGCCGTTCCCGTTGGCCACCAGCAGCCCGTCCTTGTTCATGATGGAGGCCAGCATGGCAAAGATGGCCTCGTGCACCCCGTACTTGAGCAGAGTCACTTGGTCGTTCAGGTAGAGGCCCACGAAGCTGGGGATGCTCTTGGCGAACTCGGTGAGTTCCCGCACGGTCTCCACCGTGGTGCACTGGCAGCGGTAGAAGACGTGCACCCCGATCTCCTTGTAGGGGGGGATGCCGTTCACCAGCTGCTTCCACACCAGCCCCTTCTCTGCCTGCCACAAGGTGTCCATGTCATGGATCACAAAAGGCTGCTTGAACAAGAAGCAAGTTAGGAGTCTGCTGCGGGGACTCGAGGTGACAGCTCTGCTCGGGACAGGCGTGTTTGTCTGCCTGTCCGTGTGCCCTGCCTCTGTGGGGCTGGCAGTGCCCAGGCAATGTGCACCCACCCACCACAGCACAAGTGTGCAGAGCAATGGGGTTTTTCCCAGCAAGGGGCAGGACATGAAGAGCCCACCTAGCTGCAGGTGGAATGGTGCACGTGGAACAGCTACAGAAGCAGGGAGATGTGCAGCATTTCCCAGAGAACAATCCCCCATGCTGGCCATGGCCAACCCCACCTGCCCTGGGAGGGAACTTACTGGGGAGCTGCTGGCCTTCCCGGTCAGGATACCTCTTGCCTTCTTTTTGGTCATGTTGAAATTCTTCAGGTAGGCGTTGTAGATGTGCTTGGAGAAAGCTTTCAGGTCAGCCACCTGTGGGTTCTGGCAGCCGACCTCGCTTGCTGTCAGCCCTGCCACCAGCTTCCTCTTCTCTGCCTCTGGCATGCGCCCGAAGCGGATTGCTGGGGGGCAAAACTGGGGGTCAGGACAGCAGGGGGACCCCAGGAGATGCATCCAGAGAGGCAGCCACTGCAGACAGATGGGTCTGCTGGAGGACAGTTTGTTCTGCCACTGCAGACAGACAGGTCTGCTGGAGGACAGTTTGTTCTGCCACTGCAGACAGACAGGTCTGCTGGAGAACACCTGCAGCTACACAACACCATGCTTCTCCAGGCTGCAGCTTCTCCAGATTAACACCTTCATGAATCAGCCACTGCTGCTTCCTCACACCAAAATCCCATCCCATTCCTCTGGCTTTTGCACAAACCCCACTTCCCACATAAACACCTTTGCTTGTCTGGGTCCAAGATTCTTATACCTGAAGTCTAAAAATCCCAGCACAGAAGAACAATTTGTGTGCCCAGTTCCCTTTGGGCCAGTCTGTAGAGACAGCCACGAGCCAGCAGCTGTACTGCATGGTGGGAATAAACAGCCCCTTCTCATACAGAAAAAGGGGAAGAGAAGTCAAATGCTTGAAGCACTGGGTTTGAATGATCCCCGAGCAAGAAGAGCCATGGGCTAAAGCCCAGCAGGCCATGGGCACCCTTCAGATGGGCACCTGTGCCACCCAGCTGGCCAGGCCTGTGGGCAGCAGTGACACTCACCATTGTGTGACATCCCCAGAGAGAGGCATTTCTGGAAGCGGCAGTACTGGCACTTGTTTCTGTTCTTCTTCTGGATCTTGCAGCTCCTCTCACACTTCTCGTACTCCAGCTTCATGCGGATCGTCCGGCGGAAGAAACCCTGCAGGCCAGGGAGCAGGAAACATGGAGCAGCAGTGCCTATGCTTTGGGACCAGGCTGGTTTGTTATCCCCAGGAGCTTCAGGGGGGTGAGGAGAGGGAGTCCTGGGTCTCTCTGATGCAAGCAGAGTCTCTGTCCCAAGGAGAGGTGGCAGAAAGGGGCTGCAGAGGATGAAGTGTGGGGGCACTCCACGCCTGGTGCTGTGACTGTGCCAGCAACCCACAGAGAGGGATGGAGAACAAGCCATGGGCCGACCCCAGCCTGCAGGAATGTCTGGCAGGACCTGGGCTGCTAACACAACCCTGCTGGATCTGCTGCAGGGGAAAGAATTCCAGAGGAACATCCAAGCTGCAGCCAGTGATCCCAGGGAGATAAATACACAGCTCACAGCTGATTTGCAGCACAGAAACTATTTTTAAAAGCAAACTCAGGGTCCCTGTGCGGACAGATGGATTTGCCTTACACAGCAAAGCACGACAAGGCAAGGTTTAGGCCATACACATCTCAGCCCCCTTCCCAGGGCAGCATTTGCTGCCTGCTTATACTCACCCCATTCTAGACAGGTTGAGTTTTTTACAATCAATCCCAAATCTGCCTGTGTGAGGAGGCAGGCCAGGCCCCTGGGCTCTAAGCCCTGCTTGGTGCTGCTGAAGCCAGCTGTCCCTGGGACTCACCTTGCAGCCCTCACAGGCGTGCACGCCGTAGTGGAAGCCCGAGGCTTTGTCTCCGCAGACCCTGCACTCCACGTTCAGCGCTCCCAGCGCCGCCTCCTCGCAGCCCAGCTGCAGCTGGTCCGACAGCGAGGGAGAGGAGCTCTGTGACAGGTCTGCAAACACACACAGGGACACACGTGTCCTTCCGTGTCACAGCTCCTGGCGTGGCCGGCTCCTCCAGCCGTGGGGGTTGAGGAGGGATTTCCAGCCCTGTCCTGCCCGCTCCTGGTATCACTTCTGGAATCTGGCTGCAGGCAAATGCCATGAACAGAGCCAAGAATGCCCCAGCAGCTCAGACTCCACATCAATGCTCCTTTCTTCCCTCTGGCGTTCATGTCCTGGCAATGAAACCCCAGCCAGCAGATTTTTTAATCCCTGGTTGGCCGGCTGCTGGCACAGGACATCCCAGCTGGAACATCAAGGGCTCTGGAGGAGCCTCTTCTGCATCCACAAATTTCCTCTCCCACCTCCTATAATCACTTTGCTCTGAGGACCTCAAGAAGTGTCCAAGGAGGCATTCCCAAGCACTCTGGGAGGCCTCTTGCTCTGAAGCACAATGTTACCCGTCTGTCCTTTTAATTTCCACTCCCAACCCCATTGCTAATGGTTATGTAGTGACCTCAGAGGAAGAAATAAGTCTCTCCATAACTTGGAGCATTATTTCACAAAGGGTAGAGATCAAAGCCAGCTGAACTCCATCCAGGGACAGACCCTCTGCCCTTGCAGCTGAGCATGCTGCCTGGGGGCTGTGGGTGCCTGGATGCTCCACAGGATGAGCTCCTGTGGCTCCTCTCACCTGTGTAGCTGCTTGAAGGCAGCGAGCTGTCTGGTCCTCCAGTTGGGTCTGAGGCTCCACTTGCCACCATCACTGCCTCTTCCTCTTCCTCTTCCTTGACCTCAGGTACTTCCTCCTGTAGTTGTTCCATAATTGATCACCCCTCAGTGCCAAGACTGCAATCCCTGTCATAGCTCTGGCATCATCCGCGTCTATCCAAGATGGAGCCCACCAGGCTGTTCCTGCTAACCTGCAGCACATGGAGAGAGGCCACTGAGTGCAGCTCAGCAGCAGGGCAGTGTCACCAACCACACCAGTCCTGCTCTGTGCTTGCTCCTTGGCCAGTGAGACATGCAGAGCAGGGCCCATTCCAGGTCCCTTTGCACTCTGGAATAAACATTCTGTAGGACTCAAGGAATCAAAAGCTCACAAATCGTTTTTAAAGCCCAGCAGACCACAAACCAGCCCAGATGCCACCCAGGGACGAGGGGTCCCCAGCTTACAAGTCCCATAGCAGAAATGCTGCCCCAGAAAATGTCCCCCAGAGCTGCCAGTGACCTGGGATGTGATGGCAACAGCCAGGACCAGGGTCTGATAGAGCCAACACCTCCAGGAAGCTCAAAGTAGGGCTGGCTTCACCTTCTGTCCCTGCCCAGCCATGGCAGAGCCCGGATTGGGAGCAGCAGCTGATCAGGGCGTGGATGGAAGATACTGGGGGAGCAGGGCTCACTGCAGCAGCAGGCAGTGGCTAGAAGTCCCTGGCCCGTGCAAGCCATCTGCAAGACTGATGGCTTCCTGTCAGCCCTGCACTCACGCTCCTTCCCCTCAGAGTGCTGCCAGCTCCAGCCTTTGTGTTTGTTTTCTCTTGGCTCCTCTGCCAAGAGCAGGGCTGAACGTGTTGCTGCTGCTGCTCTGCGCAGCTGCCGGGCCGTGCTCAGCCACGGGCTCCAGCAGCGCGATCCCAACAGCCACACAATCCAACCAGTGTCTTAATCCTGGGTTTCCTGTGGGAGGAACGGCCCCATCCTCCCCCACACGCTTCCGTTCCTTGTTTGCCTTGCTCTGTATCCCAAGGAGCCCACAAAAAGCTCCGGCCGTCCCAACGCTGCAGCACCGGGACCGTGGCTGTGGCAGAGACATTCCCACCTCCCGCCCAACCCTGCTGGATCTTGATTCCTAAACTGAGTCTTCGTTGAATAATTAATATCTCAAGCCCATCTTAGGTAAAGTTCCTTAAGAGAGTTATTTTTAAGTGGAGAAATACCCATCAGAAAAGCCACTGAAATCCAACCAAGAAAACCTCAATTTGCAGACCCAAATTAAAGTAATGCAGGATCTTGTAGGGGCCTTGTGTAAGGGCAACCCAAAGCTCTGGGATGGTCTGTGCCCCATGCCCAGACCAGGGCTTGCTGGGGGAGGGCAGCGGTGACTCAGGACTCCCTGGATTTGTTTACCCTCCTGCAGCAGACCCTCATACTTGGCACTTCAAACTTGAGCTGCAGCCAGCTCCTTAGATTGCTGGAAAGACATCAAGGTCAGAGCTCCCTGAAAGAGCAAGGAAGCGGCTCAGGGAGAGAACAAAACCTGCAGGAGGGAGGGTGAACACAAACACGTCACAAAGCCAGGACACGAGTCACCCCTGGAGCTGGTGCTGCACCACAGCCTGGGTCTCCTCTGGCTGAGGGGGCTTTATTTTTTCCCTCCACACTGGGAATTCAGACTGCAGGACAGGTGGCTTTGTTCCCAGGTGAGGTACATCAGCGAGCACACTGCCCTGTGCTCCTTGGCAGCAGGAGCAGGCAGAGGGGTGCTCCCTTCCCGTGCCTCCAACAGCAGCACTGAGGGAGCATTGAAGGGCTGTGTTATCCTTGGCCTCTGCTCACACATCCCACGCAGTGGGACATGGCAGACAGGCAGAAAAACCTATTCATTGGAGATGGAGGGTAATGAACCTCACCGTTTTCAGAGTTATATATAAATGATCACATAAACATCAGGGAAATACTTCTGCCTGGAAGAGCAGTTAGTGGGAGCAGCTTGTGGCAGGAGAAGCTCGTCTGCAGTGGAAAATCCATCCTGTAGCAGCTTAATGAGCAGCTCATTAGATTCCCTTTCTCCCTGGCATCCAGCACAAGCTTCTTGCTTTAAACCCACTGCAGACAGAGCTTTTTGCTTTGCCCCAGCTGTCTCATGGAACATCTTGGAATAATGTGGGCACATCCTGGAGGGATGCTGTCCCTCCATCCGCTGGCTCTACTCAGGGCCATGTGCTCCCAGGGCAGCAGCGAGTTTTTGGCATGCAGTTTGCTCCCTAAAACCCAAAAAGGCAACTCCGAAACTGTGCTTGGAGTCAGTCTTGGATGGGTGTGAGGAGGGGGAAAGCAGAGGATGAGACATAGACAGCACACAAATTTCAAGCTGAAGGAAGACAGGTAAAGATTTCTGCCTGCCACAGACACCCACCCCTTTCTTCTGTTCAAGCCACTGTCACAGGACACTGATGGAAACAAGGATGGAGACAGTGAATTCCTTCCTAAGCATATTCAGAGAATCTAGCAAAGCTGTTTTCCTTCCTCTTCCCACAGGATGGGAATGAGCAAGAGGGCAAGCATCTAATGACTTGCTGTGCCCTTGCCTCAATGTCTGTTCCAAGGAGCTTTGGTAACCCTGGCTGAGCCAGCAGCTTCCTCTGCAGCCAGTGCAGGGAGGGTTTGTTTGCTGGCTCTGGGCTTGGGCTGATGCCTGCTGGCTGCAAACAGCTTGGGCAACAGGTTTGTCTTTCCTAGAAGCTGGCATCTACGCCAAGCTAAACCATCAGTGGGAACAAGGAGAGAGACGTGGCACAACCAGAAGAGGGAAAAAAAAAACAGGAATAAAAGTTAAAAGGAGATAAATTTTCAGTGTGGATTCCCTGAAAGAAGGCAGTACTTTTTCAGAGCTAACCAAGATCCAAGCCTCCAGTTCATCGACCAACAGCTTGTGCCCCTGTGGCCTGGCAGTTCCACTGGCTGCTGATTAGCACATACACCCTGAAGCCAAACTCAGTTTCCAGAGAAAGCAAAGCACCAAAGAAAGGTCTAATCCTCCCAAGAGTCAAGTCACAGAGTGGATCTGCTCAAAGCAGTTGTTCAGTACAACTGTACTATAAAAGAGGTCATAAGGCATGGCAAAAAGAAATCAATATACCATGGGAGCATTCCTCACTTGTGTTTATTCCTCTGGACAAAACCATTCTCAGCCAAAAGAAACAGAAGGGGTGAGGTGAGAACCCAGCCCTCCACAGGGCAGCACTGTGATGGCTCAGCACATTTTGAATCCACGACTGAAAACTGACCTGAATCCATAAAGGAGATGTGATTGCTGCTGGTTGACCACCTTTTGCAGACTTCCTCAGGTAATGTCACTGCTTCCAAAATCTGCTGATCAAGTACCAGCCTCTGTTCCTCCCCCTACACGTCAGCTACTACTAATAAAAGCCAAATAAGAGCCAAGCAGATGCTGCAATACAGGAAAGGTAACTAAGAGTACAAAACAGAACACTGAAAACATGTTTATGTTTGCTCCTGGAAGATCAGCATACCCCCATATTAACCAATGAGCTCTCAGCAGCACTTACTAGCTGAGTGTTTCCTCCCTTACTCAAAGTCTTGGCCGCAAGGCAGGCTCCACACGAAAATAAACTACTACAGCTAGCAGCAAGGAAGAGCCTTCCCACACAGCACTGACCAGGATGGACATTCTGGGCCAGATTCTTCCCCTTGAAGCATCTGCTTAGATGCTGTACCATGCCCCAGAGTCCAGTCTTGTGATTCTCTTTCCAAAACTGCTCAGTGTGCACCACCGGTGCTTCTCTGTGCTGGGCTCATTAAGCAGGGGGGTGCTGCCAGAGCTAAAATGACCATTAGCTGCTGCTAATTACTCAGAGACTTGTGACACAGGGTGCAGGAGATTCCCTCAACTGCCTCGAGCAGCCTGGCTTGCCAAAATGAATCACACATCTATTGCATGTTTTAACTCACCCACTTCCTGGGCACTGAGGGGGGAAAAACCCCCAGCTCATTAAAAAGGTTACATGCCAGATTCCTTTCTTTTTGTACCATGACTGATGCTGTCCCCAAAACCAGGTCATGACATTTTGCTCCAAAAGGAACTTGCTGCTGGCTTTGTTCAGAGTGCAAGAGGTATTTTAGACACAGAAAAATAGCAGACTTTGGGCATTGAACTCTCAGCCATGCACAAAGCAGGGTCTGCCAGGCTGCTCTTCTCCAGGAGCTGCAAGCTGTGCTCCAAAATCTTGAGATGTCAATATGGGAAGCCAGAGAAATCATCCCTCAATAGCTTCCCAGCAAAGGGATTTCCTGCCCTCATCAGGCTCCATGGCTGAGGCTTGGTGGAAAGGCAGCAGCAGGGCAGGCAGGGAAGAGCTGTGCAGTTGTTAGCTCTTATTTGAAGTGCTTCTCCATTACCTGCAGCAAATCTGGTCAAGTCCTCTACTTCCATTTCCTTGATCATAAATAAAAAACCCCAACCAAAACCAAAACCCACCACAAAGAAACAAACCCAGGATTTTTGCAGTGCTTCCTTCCTGATCCTGTGTTAGCTCATGGAGACAGCATGTTTTGGAAGTGCAGAGCAATAGATCAGTGCCAAGAGTCACTGTTTATTCCTGTATTCCAGATTTTGACACCTGTTTGCAGTCACACTCGCAGGTCTGGCCTGACCAGCCCCAGGTCAGCCCCGTGCACTGCTCATGACCATCTTCTCCTGTTGTACATTCCTGTGCAAAGCACTTCCAGGATGACTTTCAGGAAGTGAACTGGTGCATCTCATTCTGCCAACTGCTGACTGGTATTTGTGTTTAGTAGTCAACCCAGGCCAGGAGGGGCACGTGGGTCTGACCCATTGGAACAAGAACAGCAGCCAGGAAACAAGCAGGTACTGGAAAGGTGACACCACTGGGGCTTCTCAGTGCTGGAAATGGCACAGAAGTGCTGCTATTTGAGAAGATCATTAAGTCTGGCAAGGAGAGAGGATCATCCCCCCACAGCCCAGGGCACAGCAGAAGTGGCTGTGAAACTGCTGCTAAACTGGCATTTGCATGCCAGAGCTGTCTGGGATATATCCCCCTTTCCTTTAGCATCCCAAAGGTGAGGAGATTGGAGGCTCAGAATTCACTGAACCACCACTTGGCTGTACTCCAAGGCAGTCAGTTTGCTTAGGGACCCCTTGTCCTCCCAAACCTGAGCAGGACACGTGGAAGGATCCAGTTTCAGGAACATCAGTAATTATAGAACAGGGCTGGTGAGGGAGGAGCTCACAGAAACAGCAACACCACTTCCCATGGCAAACAGTGGGCACAGGGTGTTACAGACTCAGAGCAGCACTGAAATGGAACCTCAGGAAAGTGGTGAGTGGAACAAGCTGTGGCTGTGAACAGGAGCACTGCTGGTGATCAGTGAGACCAAGTTTGGCAGTGCTGTGCACATCAGCACCCAGCTTAGCTTTCCCCAAAGTCTCTGGGTCACTGGGACACCAGCAAGTGCCACTGCTGCTTTGGAAGGGGCAATCAGCTCCCCAGAAAAGCAAGAGAGGCAGAGTGAGTCACTTAGGATCACACAGATGCATGCAGCCTTCTGTCTGGAGCCAAACAAGTTTCACTGCTACGTTGCCAGTGCTCCCAGATGCAGGAAAATGCCTACAAAAACCAACAGCAAGCCTCTTAGCAGCAACGGATTTTAGATCCCATGGACTAACCAGGAAAAGAAAATAAATCCATCAGCCTGTAAGTTTTGTTATGTTTACACTTGGACTCCCAGAAAAGTGCTACTTGGTTTTGTAGACTTTAGCAAAATATCCTGGGCACCAGCCACGCCGCTCTGATCCCAGGGTGCAGCTGACAGAGAGCAATTGTGCCCAGGCACAGGTCCTGATGACTCAGCAGGGCCAGGAACATGCACAGCCAGACGGAGGGAGCAGATTGCTGTGCCTGCTGCAGCTCCCCTTAACCAAGGGAGCAGGAAAACACAGGGGAGCCAGCCTGACTGCAGACATCTCCCTAAGAAAACCTCCACACAGCGCCAGAATCACTTTTCCACACAAACTAGTACAAGCCTCTCAGGGAACTAGATGGGAATGCTGCTTCCTTACTATTTTTGGCCACATTCACACAGCCATAGCTGCCTGGACAACAGAGATTCCCCTGCCTTTTCAGCGGGGAAAGGAGCAGTGACCGTGTCAGTGTGATCCTGCCAAGACTCACAGTGTGCTCTGACCATTTGGATTTCTGCCTCAGCCCCCAGAAAACAAAACGCTTGAGCAAAGTATTCACACCTTTCATAACATCCTCGTGCCTTTGGCAGCATCTTGGGGGTACAGAGTGAGCCACAGAGTTCACAGCCAGCCAACAGCTACTGCTTCCTGACACAGCCAGCTGCTGGCAGCTCATCAGGCTCCTCAAGTTCATGCTCACCAACAACCCTTTTCCAGAGATCCCCATGTCCCTAAGTTCCACAACACAAGTTCTACCCCACGGACATGAGAACCCAAGAATATTTTCAGAGATGTGGGTCTCTGGCCATCAGCCCTCATAGGGTTGAACAGCTTTCAAGAACCAACATCTCCAGAAGAATCCATATAAACAACTTTAAGGTGAAAAGCTGATTTGACCATTTTCAGAAATATCCCAGATTGCATTATGATGAAATCAAGAGTTCCACAGAAAAACCCTTGTGACAAGTCAGGAAGGATAGGGATTTGAGCTTGGGTTCCCATCAACAAGATGACTGCAGAAAGCATTGCTTATTTTGAAGCCATCTCACACAAGTCCTGCCAGGAAAGGCCTGACAAAGCCTGTCCTAATGAGATAGGCATGTGTTTCACAGTCAAGTCTGTCTTAACAGCCCATCAAAGAAATGCTTCCCTATCAGCTCATCTGCCCTTTCAAATGCAAAACCAAAACCATTCCTTGTCTTCAACCCACATATCTGTTAAGGGTTGAACATGCATGTTCTGGTTCTTATTATTTCAAGTGCCAGTTCCCAGACCAGGGCAAATCAGGAAATGCAGCAACAGCTTTGGCCAACATGGAGGTTTTACCAGGCTGTGGCTATGCCCCAGCCCCAGAGATGGGGCTGGCTTGACCCAGCATCATAACAAACATTTGTGTTGCTTTCATCCTGCCACTTCCTCCTCAATGCTCAGGATTCCCCTGCAAACCACAGTCTCTCCAAAACTCAAACCTTTGAGCAGAGCCTGTCTGTGAGGTCCCCAAGAAAGCACCCCAACATCCACATGCATTTCAGAGCCCTTTGCAAAGCCAAACAGACCTGACCAAAACGATCCCAGATGTTCACAAGCTCTTGGCTAAGCCTTGGAGAACACAGACATTTTCCAGACACTATGACTGAAACAGTGAATATTAAAGCATTTCAAGAAGTCATAACGAAACTAAGACACATCTTGAGTCAGTTCTGCTCTGAACCTTTCCTGCAATCAAGGAGGGCTCCAGTGAACGTCATCCCAAAACATATTTTGGGGAAGATGCATTTCACAATCTTCTTGACCAAAAGGATTCATACTGGCACATCAATCATTCCACTCTAAACCCGGCTTTGGGAAAGTAATTTCCCAGGCATTCTGCCAAGGCAAGCACATTTCAGAGTATTAACAAAAAAATAAACCTAGTTCTACAGAAAAAAATCTTACTTGTCCTCACTATGGAAATCACTTCTGCTTGTCCAGACTTTCCCAGAGCCCCCAAAATTACTGCAGCAGTGAATCTCTGAACAGAGACACTTCTGGAAAAAGCAGAGATTACTCTGCAGCACCTTATGAGAAGCAGCAACACAGCCCGACGAATCTGTGGTTATCAGTTTGTTCCTGCTCTAAGCAAAAGAGCCAGTACAAACCACAAAACCCCCAACATCTAAAATGTCATCATCAGGGCAAGCCAGGCTGGGCTCCGACAGCAAATAACCTTTCAGGCAAAAGCACTGTAACATCATCTCATCCAATTAAAACATCATTTGTATGTCAGGTTCTGTTGTTCAGAGGAGCCCAAGAGTCTCTTGTTGTGCCAGTCCTTCAGTCTCCAAAAACATTTGCAGATTTCCAGTCCATAATTCAACAGCCACGGATTAAATATTCCCCAAAGGGCAACAAGATGTACTGTACAAAAATACATATTTTTCAAAAGGCATCACACAAGACAGAGTCCATCAACACCAGAAAGCAATTCTGCACAACAATGCTCTTCTGATCAGCAAAGCCTCACGGGGCTCATTATAAAATCCTCTCCACACACTGTGAAAATCCTTGGAAGTCTGTGTCTCGAATACCAGAGGAGAGATGGCGTAACCATTGCACCAATCTGACACAGAACCCACAACGGCTCAACACCTCAGATCCGTGTTGAGGCAAACACACACCCACAGCCACGTGCAGACAGCCCCAGCACCGCTGATTCCAGGAATCACTTCAGAGGTCTGCAGGCAGAACAGTGCCTGCCTGTGGCCCTGCTGACCACCTTCTCAAAAACCCCTGCCCTGCCTCTGCCATGACCTGCTCAGCTTTGTCTGACACCGACAGACAGCACCGGCACCACTGCCGGGTCGTGTGTGGGATTGTTGGGTGATCGGTGACCCCCTGGATCTCATGTGCCCTCCCTCATCTCCAACAGCCAATTTCAGTCATAAACATCAGTGGAATAATGAAATGTTATGTCACTGTGCTTTGGCAGCAAGAGCCAGCTGAGGAGAGCAGGATTAGACCATGGTCCTCACAGTGTACTCCTAAAGTAACCCGTAAAATCACATTCAGAAACCCAGCAAAAATAAGGGACGGAGTTTAAATTTAAAATAAAATCTAAGCAAGTTTTAAGCTTATGGACAAAGGGAAACTTGCTGGAAGCAAACTGCTCCTCCTTACCCCTAATTTTTAGGAACACTGCAAAGTGCCTGGCTGGGTGGGGAGGGTTACCTCTGCGGAGCAGCTGTCCCCGTCCGCCTGCCGCTGAAAGCCACCGCTGGGTCACCATGTCAGCACGGACAGCCAAGACCTGGAGCAATCTGCAGGAGGACAGAGAGCAAGTTTCCAGGGCTGTGCTGAAGGCCAGATATTTATGCCGCTGGGAGCACTGGGCTGGGTCCAGCAGCAGCTCTGAAATTTAAACACACACACACTCCCTCTTTCGCACGCCGAAACCCCGGCCCAGGGTGACTCCAGGGGGCTGCTGCCACAGGCAGCATCTGTCCCAAGAGGTAGAGCAAATCCTGGGGTGTCCCAGCAGAGACAGCCCCATCCCTTCACCATGGATGTCACCTTTGCCTTAAGTCACCTGCAGCCAGAGGCTGATGACTCTGAGCTCTTATGACAATGCACAAAGTTGATGCTAGGAAAAGGTCTGTGGTGGCCACAAGGCTGCTTGTTTACTCAGCTTGCTTAATTCACCTTCAGGAGGCTGCCAGAAAGTTCCTGCAACTTTAATGAACTTCCTCTTGGGTGGCTGAAACTTAAGGATTCAACAGAGTTCATTCACTCTTCTTGGTTTTCCTGATAACTTTGCCTTGTATGAATTTCAGGCTCAAAAGAGAAGGAAGAGACTTATGCCGGGGAAAAAAAATGGCTTATGAGGCTTTGAACTAGAGGACTTAGAGAAAATATGTCCTATTTTTAGACAGTTATGCAGACTAACTGGACTAAAACATTAAACAAAGATGTGAACACGATGCTATTTGCACCCACATACCCTCCTTGACATTACCCAGGCTTAGCTGCTCCTCCCACTCCGACAGAAAAGCCCAGTTTTGTGTTGCTGCCCTTGACATGGGACAACTTGTGAGGCAGCTGAGGACCAGAAATAAATCAGCAACAAACCAGCAACAAACCAGCATCACCAGCCCCTACCAGGCCCAGGAGCTCGGCAGCAACCTGCGAGTGCTGTGCTGAGAGGGAAGCCCCAGTGCAGCACATCCTTCCAGGTCTGACATGGCAGTCCAGATGAAATGCCCAGGAGAGATGAAAAAGGAACATGAACCCCCTGCCTCAAAAGCTGAGGACTCCAGGGGCCTGATTGTGGAGGGTGTTCCCTACAGGATCAAGGCACATCCATCACAGAGGAGGGCACAAGTGTGAGATCCAAAAATACGACCCAAGTTCCTTGCATGGAGCATCAATCACATCAGGATTTCCCAATCAGTGATGTCAGAACCACATCCTCTTGCAGGCAGTGATTGCCCCTGTTTAGAGCTGGGGGCTGAGGACAGCCCGGAGCTCTGCCAAGTGTGGATCCAGCACCAGCCTCTGCCTCAGTGGGGCCACAAAACTGCCCTCAGGAGCTTCACTTTCACAGCAGAGCAGGTTTCTCATCCCTTCTCCCCCAACGTGGAAGATCGTTTTTCTAAACAATCCTGACAAAGTTTCTCTTTAATCTCTCTGACAAAGAGCAATACCAAAGTCATTCCAGCCCCACTGGCACATCAGGAGGTGGCTTTCTCCACCTCCACCAGCAATAATGCTCGTCCCGATTCAGTAACACAGCATTAGCCTTGACACTGCCAAAGAAGGCTGAATCACATGCAGGGAGTGCACAAATCACACCCTGAGCTCTCTGTCATTGCAGACCACGGTGCTCTGCTGCTGCTGCTGCCAGACATCTGAGAATTAAAACGAAGTGCTTGGCTCACCTTGCCCCGCTCACAGCTAAATGCCAGGACATGCCCATCACACCACACACAAGGCAACACTTGTACCAGCTCAGCAGGGCATGGAGGGAACCTGCCAGCACATCCCACCTGGATGCTTCCTCTGCTGTCCCTGGCTGACACATGCCAAGTCATCAGGAAAATTCCCACCTCAGCCTGGAGCATGTCTGTACAGAAGAGGATACTCCGCTGAAGGCAACAAGGGATTTGCACGGGGAGGGCAGGAGGAGAGGAAAGTTGAGCAGAAACAAGAAATGGGACATGGGCTGCCTCAACCCACAGGTCACTGTTTTAGAGATCAACATTGCAGCCAGCCCTGGGACTCTGATTCATGGGGCTGCCACCACTCAGATCCCTCTGCAGCACTACGACGGGCACTGTCCGGACACTACAGCACATCTGAGTCCTTCCCACAAGCATGTCCTTCATCTGGGATCTCAGGGACGGAGAGAGTGGAATGGGCAGATATCAGGGATGAGAACGGACTCACAGATCCTTCCTCCTGGAGCAGCCCCTCACCGGATGCTCTGCACAAGGTCCATCCTGACCCTCCTGCTTCTCCTCCTTCCAGCCCCAGACTCCTACAGCGCTTGATACCCTCAATCCTCAGGCCAGTTCCCCCTCTACCACCCCACCCTGGCACAGAAGACAGGCACACTGTCCCCCTAAGCCTCCTCCCGTGTGAGCCATGTCCCGTCCTCAGTCTCCTCTCATTTCCCAAGAGGAACCACAGCCTGAAGTCACTGATGCTCCTCACGCCCCAGCTCCTCATACCCATGTCCCCTTTGCCCCAACCCCAGCCCCTCACACCCCACGTCCCTCACAGCCCCTCGCACTCCCCATCCCTCACACTCTCCGTCCCTCACACGCCCTGTCCCTCACTCCTCCCGCCCCTCACGGCCCCGGCCCCTCACGCCCCCCCTTCCCTCGCGCGCCCCCCGGCCCCGCTCACCTCGCGCGCGGCCCCGCTCGCGCCGTCGTCCCCCCCCCTCCCCCCCGCCGCCCCGCTCTCCGTCACCCCCGGCCCCGCGCGTCACCGCGCACGCCCTGACGCCACCGCACCCCGCGCGCGCGCGCGGCCAATCACCGCCGCCGCCGGGGGGGGCCTCGCGCCCGCGTCACCACGGCAACGGCCCCGCCCACCTCTCCCCCCCCCGACACCCCTCCCACTACGCCGCACCGTCCCCTGCCGGGAGCCGCCGGCGCTGCACACCCGCGACGGGAGCGAGGCCTCATGGGAAGTGTAGGCGCTGCCTGTGGTGTACTCTGGGGGTGGGGCCCCTTGGGGGCGGAGAGGGGCTTTGGGGGCGGAGAGGGGCCTGGGGGCGGAGAGGGGCCTTGGGGGCGGAGAGGGGCTTTGGGGGCGGAGAGGGGCCTTGGGGGCGGAGAGGGGCCTTGGGGCGGAGTGGCCTGAGGGCCACCCAATATGGCGGCGGCGCCCCCTCAAGTTCGGTTGGCTCCGTGCCTGAGGAGCCCGGGCAGCGCCAGTGATCACCCCTCGGTTCGCCCCCAGCAATTCGCGGCCTCCTCTCGCCTCGATAGAAGATAATAGCCCAGCCTCGGGGTAGAGCTGGGAAGGGCTCACTCTGCTCAGAAAACCCGTGCAGAGAGTGGGGGGGATCCCGTGTCCATGTGGCCAGGCCAGGGTGGTGCGGAGCAGGGGGGAACCCCACAAGGGAAGGGCTCAGGGCTCAGGGCCACGCCGCTGTGTCCCAGCGCAGAGGGGAGCAGGGAGAGGTGATGAATTTGACCTGCGGCCCCTGCACTGCCCGTGCCCCCGCCGTGAGTCAGCGCGGCCGCGTGGGAACGGGCCAGGGCCGGCCCGCAGCCCGGGCACACTGAGCGCTTTGTCCCGGGGCCCCTTCGGCCGCGGTGGAAAAAAACTGAGAAACACTGCGAGAGCGAGGACAGCGCCTGTTCGGGGCCCGGGAGGAAACAGATCGTAATCTCCCTAACGAACTCCGCTCATCTCTGAGTGACAGAGTCGGTGCAGAGCTTGCTCCCAGGGCCTGTTCCAGAGGCGACCCTGCCTCTGTGCCCCAGACTACAAACACCCCAAAGGCACAGGTAACTGGGACAGTATTTATAACAGAGGTGCTAGAAAAACTAACCCAAATGATGGTGTGTTATTGGGGCTTTTTTTGTTTTGTTCTGTGCCCCTCTTGGCCCCTCCACACACCAACCCAAAATCTGCTGGTGGGGCCACTTTCCACAGGTTGTGGCGGATTGCTGTCAAAGGGCTCTTTCACACGAGGAATCCAAGGAAAGAGGGGCTGGTGCCTGCAAGGCTGCTGCTGTGGGGCAGGAGGTCTGAGGCCAGGGGCTCCAAAAGCTTTATTGGTCGTTAGTTTCTGCTAAGTGACTCCAGTACTAACAACCACTGCCAGGGAACACAGTGGTAGCTGCAGTTAGGGACACCGGGAGCGGTGTGGGGGTGACCCTGCTTGGTCACTCCAGGTGTCCTTGGCTGGTGACAAGCCCCACAGCCTGGAGCACAGTGAGTTATGCAGAAGGCTTGCTGTAGAAACCAAGGGAGAACTGCAGCCCTGGGCCACAGAGTCCCGACCCATCAGAGGCTCTTTTTTAGTACAACTCTGTAAAACAGAGCACAAGGAGTTGAGTCCAGCAGTCCAGAGGAGACGGTCCCGCTGCCCTCTCCCCAACACTGGGCTGCCTGAGCCTCCTGGCACATGGTGGCTGCAGCCCTGTACTGATGGAAATGGGAGCAGCTCTGCCTTATGCAGTTCCCTGTAGGCTCTGTGCTGGTCCCCACTTTGGCTCCAGCCAGAGATGGCCACACTGACCACTGTCCACTTGGAGGGAAAAGCTGAGCCCTGCCATTCCCAGCTGGGCTCTGCCATCCTGCTGGGCTAATCGGTGGGCTCTGTGGCCATGGTGTCCGCATCTGGAGATGGCAGCACGCTGCTGTTCCCACCGTTGCTCATGTTCTCCTTGCTGTTTTCCCTCGTGGGTTCGCTGCCTTTATCCTCCACCCTCTGCTTGAGTTTGAGGGAAGAATCTCTCCGTGACAGAAGGGGCTGGTAGCCAGCGAAGACTCCTCCACTCACGTTTGTTCGCTTGTCTGGGGGGTGGACAGAAAAAAAGAGTTGTTTACCTGGGGCCCAAACTGAGAAAAAGGTTCATGGAGCCCCTCATTGCAGGAGGCATCGTGGTTTCTTCTCTGAGAGTCCTTCCAGCCACCAGATGCCCCCAAAAAGGGGAAAAGATGGGTGGGGGTCTGGGCTCATGCCCCAGCATGGCTCAGGAGGTCCAGGGAAGGGTGGTCAGCTGGGTCAGCTGCTCTCCTACCTCCTGGCCCGATGGGGTGCATCAGCCGGTTCATCTGGACGTTCCAGTGCTTGACGTTGGTGCTGGCCTGGCGCAGCTTCCGCTGGGCTGCCTGCCAGGGGATGGAGGAGAGGGGTCAGCTGGTGCCCCACTGCCCCTGACCTGGGACTGTGGGCATGGATTTCCCTTCCCTTCCCTTCCCTTCCCTTCCCTTCCCTTCCCTTCCCTTCCCTTCCCTTCCCTTCCCTTCCCTTCCCTTCCCTTCCCTTCCCTTCCCTTCCCTTCCCTTCCCTTCCCTTCCCTTCCCTTCCCTTCCCTTCCCTTCCCTTCCCTTCCCTTCCCTTCCCTTCCCTTCCCTTCCCTTCATAAGCCTGGATTGGAGGTTCCCTCTGGGATGGAGACCCAGCTCACTCTCTTCTAGACCTTCTGCTCCCCCTCCAACCCTTGTCCCCTCACACACTCCCACTGTCAGCATCACTTTGGACACCAGTGCTTTGTCCCTAGGGCAGGACACGCTTGTCACACACATCTCAGCCACTGCACCACGCTGTGCCTGCACATGGTACAGCTCAGAAACCCTCATGGCAATCCCAGCTTGGTCCTCTCTGGTATGGAGGTGACTCTGGGAGGGTTGGAAAGTTCCCTGGGTTCACCATGTCAAGAGATGTGGCATGGATGTCATCCTCACCATGACGTCTTGGTCCACCCGCTGCCTGTTCACTCTCACTTCTTCCAGCTGCTTCTGTGCCTCTTCCAGACACTTGTTCTTGTTCTCCATCTCCTGCTTGAGGACTTGCTTCTCCCTCTGAGTTTTGATGATATATTCTTCTTGCTCCTCCTTCAGCTTCATCAGCTCTTTCAGCTTCTCCTCTTCCTCAGCCAGTAGCCTGACAATGAAAAGCAAGAAGTGAGGATGTCCCCCTGCCAGCCTTCCCTGTCCCAGCCTGCATACTGGGGAAGTCACCAGCACACCCCAGTACCGGGGAGCACTGAGCTGCCCTGGGGAGCCCAGCTGCTGCCCTGGGAGCAGGGCTGCCCAAGGAGGGGGAGGGATGCCCTAGTCCTACCTGGCCTGTGCATATCTCACAGCCTCCTCGTCCTGCCGTGCTTTCACCTCCTGCTGCAGGGCCTCCTGGAGCCTCTCCTGCATGTCCTCCAGCTCCAGGATGCGCTTGCGCTGCCGCTCTGCCTCTGCCTCCTTCAGGACCATCTCTGCCTGCATGGAGGCACGAGCCTGCGCGGGCACAGGAGCCATCAGCTGGCAAGGCCACCACCAGTGTCCCCAGAAGCCACTCAGGCCCACTGGGTGGAGCAGCCCAGAGCAGGGGCAGCCCATGGTGGCAGGTTCAAAGCAAAACTGTTTCCCTGCTCAGGAGACAGGCTGTGTCATTTGGAGCCAGTGCTGGCTGTGAGGTCAGAAATGGGCTCCCTGTCCAGCCTGGCACCAGCACTCGCCTCTCACTGTCCCTCAGCTAAAGCCCCTTGAGGCAGGTTGTCCCCATCTCCTGCTCAAAGGGATCTCAGGCACAACAGAGCCCAGAGGTGACGGGTGGCAGCAGCATTGCACATCCAAACCCCTGGGCTGCCCCGGGCAAGGGAAGGAGAAGGAAGCACCCACCCCGTGAGCACCACAGTCCATGCGGGAGGCACCCACCTGCTCAGCCTCCCGCAGCTGGATCTCCAGGGTCCTCTGCATCTCCTCGTGCTGCTGCCTCCGCCGCTGCTCCTCCTCCTGCAGCAGGATCTCTGCCTGCCTCTGGGCCTCCTTGAGCAGCTCCAGCTCCTGCAGCTTCCTCTCCTTTTCCTCCTGCAGCTGCTTGAGCCGCTGGGTCTCCTCCTCCTTGGCCGCCTTGCGCTGCTCCCGCTGCTCCCGCTGCTCCCGTCGCTTCTGCTTCAGGTCCTTGTGCAGGGATTTCTTCCCCTCCGCCTGCAGGCGGATGGCTGTCTGGATGGCTGGAGAGGGAGGGCAGTCCCACGGTCAGTGGGGACATGCAGGGGCCATGGGCAAGCTGGGGAAGGGGCGTGGGGTGGGCACGGACCGAGCGTCCACTCCTGGCGCTGCCGGGTGTCGGAGGCGCTCATCTCGTAGGTGCGGGACGAGGTCTTCACACAGAACATGCATCTCTTCCCATCCCTGTCTGGCAACACCTGCAGGGAGAGGACACAGCACAGCGCTACCCCCCACATCCCACCCTATCCCCCCATCTTCAGGCACAGGACTGGCTCTCTCATGCTCATGGATGTGAAATTGTGCGTTCTTGGCTCTCCCAGGGGTCTGAAGGGTCTGCTGTCCCCAAGCTGAGGGTGGTCTGAGCTGTACCTCCACGCAGCAGTGCTTGTCCAACAGGATGCTCCCCTTCTTCTCCTTCCGCTCCTCGCTCATGTAGTAGGACAGGGCACTGGGCTTCAGCATGAACCACCGCTCTGACCAGTTCCTCCTCAGCTGGCCCTTCTTCCAGAGGTAGCCCTGCACCCGAGAGACGTGGAGATCAAAACAGGGTGGGAGCAGGATAGAGCTTGTGCCCCAGAACATGTGGGCTCCTTGCCTGTTTGAGCACATCCTCGATGACCTCCTGGTACACCTCCTCCACGGCCATGCTGATGGCCTCCTGCTCGATGCCTCTCAGGAACCTCCCCGAGTTCACCATGTCCAGGAACTGCCAGACCGTGAGCCCGCCCTGCCCCTGCGGCTCCTGGGACAGGTAATCATCCAGCTCGCAGGAGTTCAGCTCCACGTTCATGGCTGTGCAGATCTTCTTCAGCAGGTACTCCACCTGTGAGTGAGGGGGACACTCAGTGACAGGAAGAAGCCAGAGCTGTCCCCACCCCATCGAGCCATTTTGGAGAGCCCAAGGCCACATCTCTCTCCAGGCTGGAGATGCAGGACCCTGATCCCAGAGGGATCACCCTTGGTGACGGTTGAGGCATTCCAGGCAGCAGGCTGGCTCAGGAGACTGGAACTGGCTTAGAGTTTGACCTCTCCTGGGAGGTTTTTCCTTTTAACCCCCAAGGCTGGGATGTTTTTGCTGGTTTGTCTGTGGAGTAAGAAAACTCTGTAGCAGTCAAGAGCCTGAGGAGTACAGGCCAGCACTGCTGAACCCGTTCAGGACTGATGTCTCAAAGCCACAGTGAGCTCAGCACCACTGCTTTCCAAAAATCACTGGGGAGGAGCAGGGGGGACAGGTCCCTATGGAGATGAGCATCATTTTAAAACTGCAAATAAAAGGAGTCAAGGTGGTTGTCATGATGTGGGGAAGACTTATCCCAGCTCAAGTTTTGCTGCCAGCTCTCTTCTGCCCACAATCTGAGGGCTGAGACTGGTGGGTGACTGTAGGGAGCCACGCAGGAAGGTGACACACAGCAGGGTCCCCACAGTGAGCTGGATTTTTAATGTCATTTAATTGTGAGAAGGGCAAGAATTGAGCGCAGTTGCTCAGGATGATTCAGTTTTTCATGGTCTGGAGAACAGGAAACACCTCTGTCAAGGCACAGGAAGTGCGGTCACCCTCCCATCTGTGCAGCATGGTGCTTCTGGCCTTTTCTCTCTCTCTTTTTTTTTTTTTTTTTTAATTTTGACTTTTCTGCTGATCTCAGGAGGTTGATGAGGTAGAAGACAACAGCAGCCATTTGCCCAGCCAAGTTCCTTCTGTGAGGCCACTCTTGGCTTCTGTGCTTGTGCATTCTCCCCAGACCTGCCCCCCTTCTCATGGGGGTTTAACCTGACCCCACAGAAAGGGAGAACTTTCCCCCTTAAATGCTGTGGAATTTGGAGATTTGGAGATTACCACCAGAGGCTTTTCTTTGGCTGCCACCTCACCCTTAACACACTGCTGGGCAGGGGCTGAGCACTGGGTGGCAGTGACCACAGAGAGGGACAGCCAGGTCTGCTCTGCCACTGCCCTCTAGGCAGGAGAGGCTGCAGCATTTTGGATGGATCTCCCCTCTAAAGTCCCCCTCTCCTCCCTGGGCAGTGGGCACAGTGGGGGTGTCCAGGGCAGACAGCCCCCTTGTCCCACCTCCAGCCTCCTCTCTCATCCTCTGGGACACCACAACTTGCAGGATGCAGTGGGAGGTGCCAGGAAGAGATGGTGGGATGTGTCACCCACAAACGAGCCTCACCCCCTGGGAGGACAGGGATGGGGGCAGAGGCAGGTCCTACCTCATCTGGCACCATGACAAGAGGGTATTTGTCTTCAGACAGAAAGTTGAAGAGACACCAGAGCTTGAAAGCATCCTGGTGGGAGATAACGCTGTTCCCATTCCGGTCGGGTTTGTAGTTCTTCTTCGCCGTCAGGGTCCAGCAGAGCTCATCAAAGTTTTCTTTGACAAAAGCACCTTCCTCCACCTGCAGGCAGGAGTCAGGGGGTGAATGGGGAGCTGAAGAGCTACAGAGGGGAGTTCTGGGGGAGGAAGTGCTGAAGAGAAGAAACCCTCACTCCTAAAATGTGTCCAATGAGAAGCATGGGGTGATTGGCAGCACCAGCAGGAACCCTGGGGTGCAACACAGGCAGGGTGATGTGGAGCTCTCCAAGCCCATCTCCCCAGGTTTGGGGTTTCTTGTTATCCCATTCAACCCCAAAAAAGAACTGAGGAGTGAAGGGAAGTGCTGGCCTGAGGGCAGCCAACAGGAGTGGTGCCTCCACCAGCCTCATCCCTGCTGCTGTTCTTTAACTGTGACCTGCCCCAGGCAGCACGTTTGGTGCAGATGGGTGAACTGTGATGGGGATCAGAGGAGCTCTGGCTGTCCCTGGGTGCTCTATCCCAGCTGTGTGAGCACAGGAGCAAACTGTGGCCTGTAGCAGCAAAGCTGGAGGAAAACCTTGGGGTGGCAAAAGCTAAAAGCTTCTCTTACTAGGAAAACCCACTTCCCCCTTTTCAGGCTGCCTCTGGGATTCTATTAGCCATGGTGAAACCAGAAGAGGTGGGTTTAAAGATCACCTCCCAAAGAACCACGTGGGCAACGGGAAGGATTTTGGTCACTCTGTGATGGGGAGATTGGGCTGGGCTGACTTTGGGCAGCTCCTGCTCTGGGCTGAGGGAGCTGGGGAAGGCTTTGCCCTTGCTTGCTGCAGACCAGATCCCTGCAGCCAAGATCAGCATTGCTGGATCAGGCTGGGCAGCTGCTGCCCAGCTCTGGGCAAGGCAAAGATGGGCACTGGCATGGAGACTGGCACGGGGACAAGAACACCAAAAGAGCCAGGGGAGCAAAGGGTTACTGCACCCTGCTCTGGCCCCTTTCTGTGAGCACACAGTGGAAGAAAGCTGTCAGTCATTCTTCCTCTCCTCACATGCTTGGAGGAAACAGCACCCACAGACCAACCTCTGGCTGTGCCAGACAAAGGTGTCTTTGAACCACAGAAAAAAGGGAGAGAGCCCCTGCCCACCCCAACTCTGCTCCTGCCTGCACCTCATCCTCCACCCTCTCCTCTTTGCCAAATGAGGTCACACCTCAAACTTGAGCACGGCTGGAGAGGATAAAAGGGGCTGAGGTCTCTCTTTGAGCCCTTCAGGAAATGTGGACAGACATGCTGCTCCATCCAGAGCTGTGATGTAAAGGGATGACTTCATCCTTGCCAGGGAGACACTGAGGACGAAACATTTCTCACTCGTTTTGGCATTCTCCCGAGCACTCCCCATCTCTCTGCACCCACTTTCCACCCAGCAAGACCTGTGATTTCCAAGAGCTAAAGGGAGTTCCCAGGAACCTCAATGACCTCACGTGAGGTCTGGGGGATGAGCAAGGAGCTGACCTTGTCCAGGATGTACTTGTTGAGGTAGGGCATGTAGCCCTGGCTGGACACCGGCCCGTCATCGTCATCGCGGAAATGCTCCTCCAGCGCCACGGGGTCGTGGGGGATGCACAGCACCGTGTACAGGTTGTGAGACAGCACCTGGCCAAGCACAAGGGGTGGTGAGAAGGTGAACAACCTCCAGCCCTGGCCCAGCACGTCCCCAAGGTGCCAACCCCTCCCTCTACACCTTGCCCTACACGGCATCACCTCCCGGCAGCCACGGCATCGAGTCAAGGGTTGGGTTTGGCATCATTTCCAAATGTAAACCCTAGAGAATCATTTAGCAACAGGCAAAAAATCGAGGTTTTTTCCACATTAGTTTCTTTTCTTGGCACATGAGGAACTTCTTTCTTGAAAGGGCTGTTTCAAACCTCTCAGAGCAAACAGGACTCGCTCCGATCTAGAAAAGCTGATAAGCTCCCCCAAGCTGTGCATTTGGCACAACCACAGCCCAGTCTGGCAGCAGCCACTGTCTGCTGAGGGCACAGAAAGATGGAAACATGGAAATAGGAAAGACTGGTGAGAAACTCAGCAAAGGTTTTGTCTGGAATGGAAGCAGACAGCGGAGATCTGGAGACACACCACCCCCAGAAATACTCAGCCAACAGCCGGTTTTGTTCAAATCCCCCCAGATAAAGCATGTTTACAATTTCCTATGTGCTGGAAAGCCTGGAGCAAGGCTGCCCATGAGCACCATCAGCATCTCTAGCTTGTGATGCTGGGCAGGTGGTGCTCTCCTTGCCTTTACATCCCAGAAGCAGGAGATGGTTCATCAAGTGTCCCAGACTGACACCTCCCCACTGCACCAGGATCTGCCAATGCAGCTTGCCAAGGGTTCAAGAGAGGGGCTGGAGGAGATGGAACAGCATCCCTACTCCTCTGTGCAGGGCTGGAAATTTCCTCCCAGCAGAGAGGAGCTGCCTGAGGCCATGATGGCTGCTGCAGCTGGAGATAGTTCTTGCTCGACCAGATTTTCGTTCCCTTTTCCACCCTCTGGACCAATGGGATCGGCAGGACTCCACCCTGTGCTCACACAACAGGGCTGTAGCCCCGAGCACTGCTGCTACAGCTATGCCTTTTGGGGCTCAGTGCAGCCCCAGGGTCCACACAGCGGTGGAAAGGCCTGGGAATAACATGGACATCCTCCAGGATGGTAACAAATCCATCAGGATGAATCCAAAGTTTGGGAATCGTAACCCATTCTGTGTTTCCAACACAGGCCCTCATCTCCATCCTCTGCCCCTCATCCCAGAGCACCTCTAAAAAGCCCTGTGAGGTGTCACTTGTGACTCAGGCCATGGGGGACACCCTGAGCCCCTCCATCCATCCTGGCACCTGTGACCCAAAGCTCCTCCTCTGGCAGGGCTGTCACTGACAGAGAGGAAAGCCCTGACCTGGTCAATGGTGGTGTGACTGGAGATAGGAGAGCTGAGAAACCCTTGCAGGCTCTGAAACCCTGACAGGAGGAGGAGAACAACAGCAGGGGAAAGGGCTGCTACGAAAGCAGTTTGCTGGTACAGCCTTTCCCCTGTGGCATGCAGGGGGTGGCCGGGGGCGGGCAGGGGGCTGCCTGACTCCTCCTAGTGCCCTGGATTCCTCTGAGCACCAGCCCCGTTTCTGTTCTCCACCCTGTCCCACCGCTGTCACACCCATCACCCATCAGCAGAGGTGCCCAAAAGCACCGGGGCAGTGCTCGGTATTTCCAGCCACGCATGGCCACACTGAGGGACCACACCCCATCCCGCATCCACAGCCCTCCCAGCCCGGCCGGGGACGGGGGGGGATGCAATGGTACTCAGAGCACAAACGCTTCCCCAGAGCAAGGCTGGCGGAGTTGTCTGTGCTGGGAGCAAAACTACCCGACCACATGCGCAGCAGCCGACCGCAAGCTGTCCTTCCTTCCTGTGAGCACACACACACACACACACACACACACACACACACACACCTACACTGCAGCCGCCTGCCTGCGCGGTGCCCCTGCAAGGAGCCCAGCGGCTTCCCACAGCTCTGAGCTCCCGCTGGAGACCCCGACACGGTCACAGCTCAGCCCCGCTCCGCCGGGACGCTCCCACCCAGCTCCGGGGCTGGCTCCGTGCTGGAGCCGCAGAGCCGGTGTCTCTCCCACCCCTGTTCAAGACCCTTCGTGCAGCAACACGCCCGGGTGAGGGAGCAAAGCACAGCCCCGGCTCAGGGCTCAGCAGCGCTGGAGGAGTTTGGAGAGGGCTCGTTGGTTTTAACGCTTCATTGCTCAGAGCTGCGAGACCCCGGATTCCTTCCTCACTGAACAGCGGCTGGCCTGTGTAGGCTGGGGCAAACTCGAGTGGTTTTGGGAGTGGAAACAACCTCTCCCTGGCCTGGAGACAGTGGGAAAGTCATCCAGAGCTGAGCTTTGCTGTTTGGTGACCTGCCACCAACCCTGAAAGTGTGTGGGAGAACATCCCTTCCCCTCTGAAGTGTCCCCTGGAGTAAAGTCACTTGGGAGGTGCCATGCCCAGCATCACCACAGCCCCTACACCACGGTTTGCACACCCTGCATGAACTGCCCATGAAACTGCCCTTAAAATCAGAGCCTCTGTGGTCTCAACATCATCACTGGTGATAAAGATCTCTCCAGACAAGCACTGCTGGTGCTTTTGGGTCCATCCCATGCCTGGACCAGGCTCTGGACCCAGAGCAGTGGTGCAGGGGATGCTGTGAAGGGAGCACAGCAGCCCCTCTCAGGGATTAGCAAACTGAACTAAGCTCTGGCCTACTTTAAGATTTTCCTTAATTCCTTCAGCTATTTCTACAGTTTGAGCAGGTGAGTGTGGCTCGCAGGGCACACGAGCTCTGGGGGGGCAGCCGAAGGCTCTCAGCCACAAAGGCTGAGCAGGAAGAATCTGCCTCCCACTGCTTCTCCTCCAGACCCCAACAGAGCTAACAAAACTCTTAATTCTGAGGCAAAACACACCCCCCTTCCCCAAAGCCCAGCACCTTCCCTGCAGTCTGTGCTGGGGAAGGCCTGTAAAATAAAGGGAATAGAGGAAAAGTGGGTCTTTTTGCAGTGGTTCAAATCTGATCTTGCAGACTGCCAAGCCCTGACGCAATAGCTCCCTGTGCTCGGCATGTTCCTGCTCAGGTCTCTTCTCTCATCTCAGAGCCTGGTACCTACCAGCATTTCCAACCCCAGTGCCAGCCTAAGAACCAAAACACATTCCCACCGTGTGCAAAGGTTAAAAAAATCAATTATTCTCAGAGCCAAGGGGCTCCCGGGTGGGTTCCAGGAACCCTGGCCCGGGGGCAGAGAAAAAGGTTTTTAAAGCTGTGATGGGTTTGATGAGGAGCTGAGGGCATGAGCCCTCTGAAAGCTGCTAAGAGTGGGGAGAGGGCAAAGTGGAGAGGTTTTTTTGTTACTTTTAGCCACACCGCTGAGGAGTTTTTGTTTAAAAACAACCTGTCCCTATCTCCCAACCCACTGGCTCAGCAAGGAGAAACACAGGTGCTCCAGCAAGCAAGAAAATGTAAACAGAGTTTGGGCTCTTAGTTGGCCATAAAAAGCACAAGAAACTGATAACTGAAATTTAGATTTCTTATCATTTTCATCTAGAAAACACATTCGAGCTTGAATTCCGCCCCCCCCCCCCTTTTTTTTTTTTTTAAGGGAGATGCCACAGAGCCTGAGAACTTCACCCGAACAAGCGTGGAGGCAACAAGAAGATCTTAACGATCTTAAATATTTAACAATTTCCCCGCGGAAACCCGCGGGGATGCAAAGCAGCCGCGGACTTGCTTCACCCCTCGCTGCCCACCCTCCATCCCCTCCCGCGCCGGGGCCGCCCGGAGCTCCCCGGGGACTCACTTTGAGCTGAGATTTGGAGACTTTGCCGCTCTTCTCCACGTCCAAGGCGGTGAAGGCGTACCAGATGGACTTGAGCAGCTCGGCTCGCAGGTCCATGGCTGGCGGCGGCGGCGGCGGCTCTGCCGAGCCCGCGGATCCGGTTCCTGGAGCCGCCCGGGCGGGCGGGACGTGGGGCGGGAGCGCCGCCTGCTCGGGGCGCCCCGGGAACCCCCCGGGCCCCATCGCCGCTCCCCGCACGGCCGGGGCTCAGCCACCTTCTGCTGAGCTCGGCTCAGAAATCAAAAGGAACCGTCGTAATTTGCGTTTTGGGGAGAGAAATCCCCGCCCTGGCTCAAAGCAGCAGCTTCCCCTCGCAGCGGGAGCGCTGCCTTTGGAAGGGATCGAACGGGCGAGCGGAGACTCAGCCTGTGCCATCCCCTCCGGCTGTGCCCGTGGAAACGTCCTTCTCTACAAACTCCTCTGGGATGTCCTAAAAACCACCCACGCGACTGCTGGGAGCCGGTGCCAGGCTCAGGTTCGTAGCTGGACTCGAGGATCTCAAAGGTCTCCAGCTCTGTCCAGCGAGCACCCGGGGCAGTGGAAGGGCTGAAGGCTCCTGGGGGTGCACGACACTGCCCAGGTCTCACTCCCAGCTCAGGAGAGGATGTAGGATGTGTTCACAGAAACAATTCCCTAAACCTAGGCTTGCAGGGGTCTCTGGAAGAGCCAAGGCCTGATGTGAGATTGCAGGGACACGTCTTAGCCCCTCCAAGCCACAGCTCACCCTGCTCCCAGCCCTCCTCTGGGACAGCTGCTGCTTTGGCAGGATATGTTTGGTCAGTTCCACACATCTCCTCAATGTCCTTAATTCTTACAGCTGCTAAACATCAACGTCCATCCCACTCCCTCCCAGCTTCCACCAAGGAGAAGGGGAGTCCTTTTAAAAACAAAATTTTAAATTTTTTATTATTTTAACTCAGCATTTACATCCAGGTCTAGCTCAGCTCCTGGTAAGTGCTGGCAACTCTGCTCCACAGCTAAGGAGTCTGCTATGGAAGCTTTGCTAGAGAAAGGAACATGACAAAGAGATGGGAGAACTGCTCCCAGAGTCATCCCAGTGCTGGCTCCAATGGCAGGAACTGGTCACCCTCCATACCCAGCTCAGGACAGCCTGGGCTTGCTCTCTGGGCCTTTATTGCTTCTGTGCATGTGCTGCCCACTTGCCCCTGAGCTGGAGGAGTGAGCAAGAACGGGGAGCTGCTGGACAATTCCTAGAGGGAGAGGGCAGGAAATGCCTCTCAAAAGGGGGCTGCTGCTCAGAGCCCAGAGCAGGCAGCACTCCAGTGTATTTGCCCTCCCTCCCTGGAGGGAAGAGCCCTTCAGACAGGGTCACCCCAGCAGCCCCATCAGCGTCCTGGCTGGCACAGGGCACAGCTGGCACTGGCTCAGACACTGTCCCTGCCCCGTGTCCTGCCTGCAGCACCCACCACCCTGCACACGGCAGCCTGGGGCTGCCACCCCCCTGGCCCGGCTGCTCCGCTGGCCTCAGCTCCCCTTCTCAGGCAGGGCTGTGCCAGGGGGCACTGCCTCGTAGTGGATGACTGCTGTGGCCATGCTGAGGGCTTCCTCCAGGCTCTGCTGCTCTTCCAGCTGCAGGAGGGAAGGCAGAGAGAGAGAGAGAATGAGTGCTGAACCCCCACAAGGCAGCTCAGGGTGGCTCTCAGCAGGACAGAAGGGTGACACAGGTGGGTGACACAGGTGGGTGAAGCAGAGGGGCAGAAAGGCTTTTTTCAAAGGAGCATCCTGCAGTCCCAGGAGGACATCCCTGCTCTCCTCTGCACACAGAGCATCTGGCAAGTCAAGGAGCAAAGTCCCCCAGGCAAGCAGCAATGCAGCAGGGCCAGAGGGCAAGTGCTGCAGGCAGCAGGTGGCCAGGGAGTGAAGGGGATGATGACAAGAGCCATGTGGTACCTGCACAGCAATGTGTGTGCCATGGGAGGTGGCCAGCAATGCCACCTGCTGATGGCACAGCAGGGCAATGTCCGACTCCTCTGACACCACCGCCCCAGAAGCGACGATGGTCACCTGGGAAAAGTTCAGATGGTCATGTTTTAAAAGAAAATGCAGCTCCTTTCCAGCAGAAGAAGCAGGGACAGTCCCAGCTCTGTGTGTACCTCCTGTGCCTCGGTGCCATGGGTGTTGGCCACAGTCAGGGTCCCAGTGTCACCACCTGCCAGCTCTCCCTGGGGCACAGCCAGGGCCTCGCTCGGCGTCACCGCGCCGATGGCACTGCCCAGGGCCTGCAGCTCCTCCTGAGACAGACTGACCTGGGGATGACAGCAGACACTCAGGGGGTCTTAGGCAACTCCTGAGTTTAGCAACACATCGGTCTGGGCAAGGAGGAAACAGTCTCTCTGCAAGACTCAAGGCACAGAGAACTCCAAGGACTTTGCCCAGGGCCGTGGATAAAACTGATGACAGAGAACTCAGAGCTTGGGTCTTCAGCCTTCCCTGTTCTACCACATCTCCCTTTCCCTTTCAGCCTTTTGTCTCAAGCCTGGATGGGGACAGCTCTGTGCATTGCAGCAGCAGGAGCATCTCAGGCTAAGAGGAAACAGGTCACTGGTGGCAGCTGTTTCCTTTGTCCCGTGCCACAGAAGGAAGTTTTTTCCAGTCAGCACAGGGGCAGCTGGTGGAGGGAAGTACAAGAAAAGCATTGCTGTATACAAGTGATGACAAAACATCTCCAAATCCAGCCTGGGTCAGCAGAGCTGGGGAGCTGCAGGGAGCCAAGGGCAGTCACCACACAAACACCATCAGCAAGGAGGGGCACCAGGACCAGAGACCCCCCAAACCAACACTGCAGCAGTGGGTGAGGCTGTAGGAGGGAACCCTCAGGGAAGGAAGTGCCCAGAGAGCTCCAAGGTCTGAAAAAATGCTGCAAAAAGGCCCTGCAAAGAACACCATGGCTGAGTAAAGGCAGAATCTCAGTTCAGATAATAACTGCTGTCCCTGACATGCTGGATGCTGTCCGTGTCCATACCTGCTCTGTCCCATCCTGAGAGATAAGTGAGACTTGTGTAGGCACAGCATCTTCCTCTTCATCTTCCTCCATCTCTGACAGGAAAGCAATATGCTGACTCTTCAGTGGAGAGCCTCTGTCAGCAGCTGCAGCAGCTGGATCAAAGGGGAAGAGCAGCATTATCAGAGAGTGAAAGCACATGCCTGCCCTCTGGACCTTCCTGTGGGGGCCACCACAAAAGAGCACAAGACCATGATGACACCAGCCCAGTGATGGCCTGGGAAGAAGGGCCTTTTACCTCTCCCTGCAGCACAGAACGGGCAGGGGCTTGTTCCCAACCTGTGACTTACAGCAAGGCCCTTCCAACAGCTCTGGATTTGATGGGGAGGCAAGAAGCCATAGCACACAACCTGGGTCTGAGAGGGGCGCGGCTGCTCTTGCTGTCACTTTCCTCCCCATTGCCACACCACGACGGGGGCGTGGCTACTCACCCTTTACTCACCCTCCAGCTGCTGCTGCTCGTAGAGGGCTTGCTCGCTCTCCTCGGTGGCCTCCAGCTCGCCGTGGCTGCTGCGTTTGTGCATGGCCAGCGTGGAGGTCTGGCGGTAGGTCTTGCCGCAGCTGCTGCAGGTGTAGGGCTTGCAGTGGGTGTGCACCACGTGGTGCTTGTACAGGCTGGAGTACTCGGTGAAGCGTTTCCCACAGCCTGGCACCGTGCACAGGTAGGGCTTTTCTCCTAAGGGCAGAGGCCACAGAGATGAGCTGCACCTTCCTCATGCTCTGGGGAGGGATTCCCCCACCAGAGCAAACAGAGCTTCAGGGAACAATAAACCAATGCTGGAACAATAAAGCAATTCCCACGACTTCTTCCAACTCTCTGGCCACCCCTGTGAGGTTCAGCCTGGAAATGTCCATTCCAGCCCCACCAATTGTTGCCACGCTTCGTGCCTACCATGTTTTGGTTTTGGGAAATTCTGTTCCCAAGCACTTTTTGGTACAGAAGGTCACATCATGTAAACTACCTGGTTTTGTACAAATTTCCCAGAGGAGGGATTTTCACGTGGTGGTCTCTAGAACTGACCAATAGTTCCCAAAGGTCCCACCTCTAAGGTGGGCACATCTGAAAAAGCATAAAAGTAGCCGGAGAAATAACCCGGGGTCTCCTTCCTGCAAGCCTTTCTGAATCACTCCCTGCCTCCATCATTGTGTCCAACAGCGACAACCCATCTCCCTGCTGCTGGCTCCCTCCCTCCCTCCCTACCTGTGTGGATTCTCATGTGGTTCTTGTAGTTGGTGGCGCTGGTGAAGCCCCTGCCGCAGCCGGGCTCTGCGCACAGGTAGGGCCGCTCGCCCGTGTGCGTCCGGATGTGAACCTTGCGGATGTTGGAGGTGGTGAAGGAGCGGCCACAGCCCACAAAGGGGCACTTGAAGGGACGCTCACCTGCATGGACAGAGAGATGTGGGTGACACCTGGCACCAGGCAGCCACCTGGAGACCTTTTCACTGCGTTGTGCCCTGTGCAGTTCTTCCCCCCGCAGTGCTGCTCACCTGTGTGTGTGCGGATGTGTTTCTGCAGATCCCCCGAGGTTTTGAAGGCTTTGCTACACAGGTCTTCTGGACACTTGTAGGGTTTCTCACCTGTGTGTGTTCTCACGTGGCTCTTCAGCCCGTACCCTGTCCAGGACAGAGAACACAACTCATTTTGTAATGAGAAGGAAGCACCATGACAAGCTGAGCACCACCCCTCAGTGCATGTACTTGAGTGTCTGTGCTGTGGCTGCAAAGCTTGAAGGGCAAGAAATAACCAACCCCAGCATCACTTCCAACCTTGCTTCCACTATTTGCCCACAGTCAATGAAGTCCCAGCAGGCTCCTGTGCTGTGATTCCCTTGCTTTAGATGCTCTGGATTTTGTGCTCTACTGCACCAGAGTTAGGACTGAAGCTCAGCAGGGGCTGGGCTGGACAGAAAATGAAATCTGCTCAAAACAGAAACTGTTACCTGTAGCAAATGCCTTCCCACAGCTTGGGAAGTCACACGTGTATGGCCGGTCACCTGTGTGAGCACGTTCATGTACCTGGAAAAGAAAGAACAGCTCCCTAAAATGAGGTCCAAAGCAAGGAAGAAGGAAAACTGTGGAAAAATGCTGGTGGAAAGAATTTGAGGCTCCCTGTTGGATTTCACCTCGGCCAATTGACACATCTGGGTCTCCTGGGGAGCTCAGCATGGTAACTCAGCTGCACAGAATGGAGCATTCTGCTCAGGCAGTGTAAGCTGGGACTGCTCTGACCTGTGACACTGCTGTGTCACCTGCTTTACCTTGAGGTGGTGGGCAGTGGTGTAGAGGCGGCCACAGCCTTTGTACCCACAGCGGAAAGCTCTGCTGCCGGCCTGCTGCCCCTTCCTCTGGTTTTGCACCACCTCCTCCTGCAAATCCTGCTGAGACAAGAACTGGAAGCAATCCAGCAAGCCACCACAGCTTCACCAAGCCCACACAAATATTTCCCTCCTTAGCATACATATGCATTCCTGCAGTTATCCTCCAAAAAACATGTTCCTACAAACCAGCTTGTACCCAGGTGGTGAAGCCCAGGTGACAGGGCTCTAGGAACCTGCATTTCCCCCTCCCAGCTCACTGGGGGTTCTCAGACACGAAACTCCCTTTCTCAGCTCCTTTGAAATATTTGCAATTAGTGTTTGCTAACCCAGAGAAGCCACTATGCTTTTATAATTACTGGCCAAGAGGAATTCAGCCCAGTTCCAGTCACTGAAAAATTCACACCTGGGAAGGGATGTTGCTGGAGTCCTCACTCTTCATATGGCAAGTGTCTGTCACTCCCTCCTCTTCCTCGTCAGAGCCCTGTGAGTGAAGAAGCACAGGCACTGTTTGTGCCGTTTGAGCTTGCTTTTCAGAAAAACCCCTTCAAAAGTTCCCTCTCAATTTTACCCTAAACCAAAACAGCCTCCCTGTACAGCGTGGAGCAGGAAGGCAGTGACAGCCACAGTGCCACCCCACCCTTCCAGAGAGCAGGGGCTGGGCCTGCCACAGCAGGAAGGTCTCAGCACTGCCAGCCCCTGCTCCACAGCACCGTGGAGAGGGGAGAAAATTGAGGTGGGACATTGAGGTGGGACGCTGCAGTGACAGCACATCAGGGTCTGAAGCTGTTTTGGGTTTTGAGGCCTTTGTCACCATGGGGACAGTGGCCATGGCTTAGCCACTGCTGACACACCAAAGGCTCTATCACAGCAGCTTTCCTCCCTTCCCAAAGCTGAGCCTGCAGCAGGCTTTCCTGCTTTCCACCCAGCACTGCACAGAACCAAACAGCCCCATTCTGTGTCCCCAAATGCCAGGCACCCCTCAGCAGTGGCACTCACACTGCAGCCCTGCCCATTGCTTCTCTCAAAGCTGGTGCTGCTGTCAGAGAGCTGCACACAAGCACTGCTGAAGGCAGAGCACAAACTCAGGCCAAGAGATGCTGTGCCCTCACCTTCCTGCCATACTGCTGCAGTGCATTAATGGTGTCCACATCAAAGCCATCATCCTCCTCCTCCCCAGCCAACTCCTCCAGCCCAGATTCTGTCTGCACTTGCAGGGTGGTGCTGCCAGGAGCCACGATGACAGGACGGTGGATGTAGGCAGTGGAGCCATCCTCTAGCTGGACAGCCTGGAATGTGCCAGGCTCATAGCTCTCTGCAAGAGGAAATATTCAGGTAAAGAGCTGCAAAAAAGCTCAGTGTGAGGCAGAAAAAAACAGCTTCAGCTCCCCAGCCCTGGAAATCTGATACATTCCAGTAGCTTCTCTCCAGCTGCCAGGGAAAGAGCAAAGGAGTGCTTTACCTTTAGCTGTGCTGTGTATGAAGGCCATGCTGCCATCCTCCAGCACCACTGGCTGCCCATCTTCAAAAGCCACAGCCTCTAAAAGAAAATAAATACATCCACACACCCCCCTGGAGGACTCAGGATGGGGAATTCTGTGGCAGTTCAGGCTGCCAGGCAGGAGAGGACACAGGGCTGCCTGCTTGCCCTGAAAGGCAACCACAGCTGTAGGTTTGAAGACACCATTTGAGCCTTTCTGATGTGAAGGATGAGATTTTCAAGGCTGCATGCACAGATTTGCCTCTTCCTTCACTCAAAGTGTCTCACCAGTTGCAATATCCCAGAGAAGAAGGATGGCTCTGGGACAGGGGTGTGTGAAGGAGAACACAAACACCCCATGGCAGGGGAAGCAGGGGTGAGAAGAAGAACCCCCTCTCACTGTGCATGTGAAGGCAGGGAAGAGGATGAAGAGGGGAAAGGGGCACAGCCAGCTATAAAACAGCAATTTCAAGCAGCCTTTGGAGAGTAGAAGAGGGAGGTGGCATACAAGGAGCTTGGGACCATCAAGGAAGGACTGCTCAAAGTAACAGAGCTCTTTCTACCTGCCCTTTTGCATCTTAGCATGGCCAAGGATGATTCCTCCTTGCCACTCTGCTGCCTGCCACATGAATTGGATTCCCAACACCTCTCAGACTAATGTTACCTGATTTCAGAGATGACACTGGCTGATGGGTCAATGACATTGTTCCCAACAATCCCCACATGACCTCCCCCACCAACACCTATTCCAGAAGTAAAATGTTATCTCACAGTTCAGAGGAAATTCCTGCCCAACTGCTCCCAGGTGAAACAAGCTCTGTGTGTGCTGTGTGGCTGGCACCAACACAGCACACAGCTCACTGGACTTGTGGTATGACAAGAGGGAGAGCCCACAGGTGAAATGACACTTAAACATTTATCTCCACCTCCACCAAATTCACCTTCTCATCAGATTGTTAAAAACTTTGAAGGCAATGTCGTTGTTTACTCAGCCTCAGAAACCACAAGAAAGAAAACCCCAACAGAAACCCTGTGCTCACATGCACTTTTAAGAGCTGGAACTGATGGAGCAGCCCAAATGCTGGAGCACTGAGAGCTGCAGCCACATCCACGTGGTGTCCTTCCAAACACAAAGAGGGGAATGTGTGCTCCTCACCTTTCTGGACTGTCACCTGATGGATAAAAGCTGTGGTCCCATCTTCAAGTTCAATGACTTGCCCTTCAATCAGCTTTTCACCTGGAACAGTTAAAACATGCCATCAGCTGCTGAGCCCAGTCCCTCTGTCCCACATGCCTCCCACAGTCCCACAAAAGGGAGAAATTGTCACTTCTAGGCTGTTATGGGTCAGCTTTCCCTCACAGAGGCACTTCACTACCCAAAAACGTTGGCATTGCCCTTTTCTAGGCAGGACACATGACAAAGCCCCTCAGGCATCACTTGTTGAGGAGCTGCCCCTCACAGCTCCTCATGCCAAGGAGCAGAAAGACTGATCACAGAGAGAAAGCAGTTACACTTGTGTTGGGGAGAAAAAAAAGAATCAACTGGATGTGCTAAGTAACATCAGCAAGTGCCTGGAGATTTATTTACTACTTTGGCAGAGGATCAACTGTTAGTAAACAATTACAGCACCTAAAGTGCTGCCAGTGTTGGGCTGCAGGGACTGAACTCTGCCAAAGCCTCTGTGCAAACCTGTAACAGTGACTTAGGTACCCAATGATTTGATGCAGAGAGGACATTGCTCCACTGAACATGGAGAAGCCAGGTTGGTTTCACCTGGAGCATAAGGTTTGAGAGGGGGCTCACACAACCTGGTGGTTCCAAGACAGTCCAGCTCCACATGGGTAATAAACTTGCAGTGAGTTTGCACAGAAAATAAAGCAGGAGAGCAACCCCCCAGGACACGGAGCTGCACAACTCCTCCATCCTGTTCTGCAGGCTGGGAAAGAGCCTGCTCCTCTTCCTGGGAGCAGTGGGGGGTGGAGAAAGGGGCACCTCACAAACACCAGAGTAAGGGCAGGTGTGGAATTCAGCACCTCTTTGAGTGAGAAAAGCACTGCTGTGAACCAAACCCTGTGAACAGCAGTGATGCAAAACCTCCTGCTCAGCCCAGGGAAGTTTTGGTGGAGCAGAGCCCTGCAGGCCACAGCATCACCTCCCTATCCACAGCAGCCCTGGAAAGAACAGGGCTCTTCTAGTCTGAACAGCACCTTTATTTTTCCACACCAACACCTCCACAGCTCCATTTCCAAACCAGAGGTATGTTTGATTGGTTATTTTATTTCACATCAGTGCAAATCCAACAGCCACCAGCTGCCCGTGTGAAGGAGCCAGGCACGTGTGGCAGCTCCCACGCCGTGAAGGGGCACTTTTGGTGAGTCTGACTTTTAATTGCAGGGCCAGGAAGAGACTCTCAGCCCTGGCAGGCTCTGTTACCTCTGCCAGCCTGCTGCAGGTAGGCCGTGGTGCCATCCCCAAGGGTCACTGCTGGCAGCCCCAGGCTCTCCATCCTGCCCCAGCTCCCCACACATGGATTCTGCCTGGGAGCACTGGGGCCAGAGCCAGGGGCTTGTGGAGCACGGGGTCCTCGTCTTTGCTGCAAGCCTTAAGTAAAAGACAACAATTCCATTTCAATTCTTCTTTTTTCAATTTCTCCCCTTCCTCGTCTTCCCTTAATTTCTCCACTTTTGCCCCCTAGGAAAGGCTTGAATGGCCTCGAAAGGCTTTTGAGGTTATGAGGTGTTCAGATGGGCAATGCTGCATCATTCCCACAGGACAGGCAGGCAGGGATAATAATCTGTTCCACAGACAGATATGAAATAAAGCTCATCACGCCAGGGAACTGACAGTACAGATGTCACATTCCAGCCCTTCCCGTCCTCCAAATGATCTGCATGGTTTTTCCAAGCACTTTAAAACCTGAACCTACAGGCTGAGCGTGTCCTGTGCTGCGGGAGACAGGGGTAGGGTGATGAGCTTTATCCCTGGAAGCATCGTCCTCCTCTCCTCCCTTTCCTGACTAATTTCCAGCCTTCAGAGGGATAGAATTTCAGGCTCTAAGCAAATGATGCTAAAGCCTCCACACCCCCACAAGAACATTTTGCTAAAGAGACTCTCTGCCGATAGGTTATCTTTCAAAGGAGCTACAGCGCGTTCTTCGTCAGCGACCTCCGAGATAAGCCAAATATTCGATTCCTTTGATTTCCAGGAACTTGGCGAACCGCCCCCGTCCGTCCCCGCCGCCACTCGGGGCTCAGCCCGGCTCGGGGCTCAGCCCGGCTCGGTGCCGCCGCTCCCCGCGCTCCCCGCACCCGGCTGAGGCTCCTGTGCGCTCCCTCACACCGCCGTCCCCACAGGAGACCGGGGAAACCGACGTACGGGGCTGCGAGGGCAGCGAGGAGGGCAGGGCAGTGCCCGGGGCTGGCGGGGAACACGGGGAGCTCCCCCCGCGCGGTACCCGGGGGCTGAGGCGGCTCCCGGGCCCGGCCGCCATCGCCGCCCCCCATCCCCCACACCGACCTGAGCTACCCCGCCGGGCCCGGGTCCGCCGCCGGCCCGACGTGCACCGCGCCCGGCCCCGCCCACCCCGCAACCCGCATGGCGGCAGCGCTCCCGCCCGCGCCTCAGCCGCCCCCGCCCGCCATACAGGTTCCGGGGCTGGGCCGCGCGCGCCGCCGGGCGGGCAATACGCGGGGGCGCAGCCGGCGGCGCATGCGCGGTGCCGACACTGAAGCCACAAGGCCCCGTTCTCCCCGCCCGGGCCAGCGGTAGCTGCCCCGTGTCAGGGACGGGCGGCGCTGCCGACCGCGCCCAGCCTGTCCCGGCAGCTCCACACTCCCCTCTCTCCTCCCCGGCGGCTGCTGAGGCCAGCCCGGGGCTCCTGGGGTACTCTGTGAAGTGATGCAGTAACTCCTGTCATGGTGGCCCGAGACAGGCATCAAAGAGATCCTGGTTTATTTAACAAAGGAGGAGATGCGGACTGGACCGCCCGCCGCGGGCAGCCTGGGCGGGCTCCCCAGGCCGCTCCCATCATGGCGGCCCCGGGGTGCCGCTCCCCGCCGCTCCCAATAGGGCGCCGCGCCGCGCGCTTGAGTCTCGCGCGATCTCGCTGCTATTTATAGCGCGCGGGAGGCACTTCCGCCCCTTCGGTCCGAGCAGCCGCCGCCATGAGGTCCGTCCACGGTGGCGTCTTCTCCGCGCCATCCGCTGCCATCCGCCCCATTAGCCGCCATCCGCGCCCGGTGGGGGCCGCGGGGCGGTCCGGGCGGCCGGCGGGGCGCGGTCGATCGCGGAGGAGAACGCGCAGGGACCGGGGCGGGCTCGGGGCCGCGTCCCGGGCGGGGCCGGCTCTGAGCCCGCTCTGTCGTTTCCCCCCCGCAGCAGCAAAGTGTCCCGGGACACCCTGTACGAGGCGGTGAAGGAGGTGCTGCACGGCAGCCGTGCCAAGAAGCGCAAGTAAGAGCCGCGGACACGGCGGGATCGGTGTTTTACCCTCGGCCTCCTCGGCCTTCCCCGCTCCGTGCCCGGCCGGGCCTCACCCGCTGCCTCCCGCAGGTTCGTGGAGACGGTGGAGCTGCAGATCAGCCTCAAGAACTATGACCCGCAGAAGGACAAGCGGTTCTCCGGTACCGTCAGGTTCGCCATCCTCTCGCTCCTACCCAGCCTTCGGCCCTGCCCTGCCCGGCCCGCCTTGGGGCCGCCGCGGCGCCGAACCGCTTGGGGAGTCCAGCGCGGCCCCGGCCCAGCGGGAGCGGCTGGACGGACCCTCACCCTGGGTCTTAAAACATGAGGGGAGGTGCGGCAGCCCCCGGGTTGTCCCCACCGGCCTGCCTGGGGACGGCAGGTGTGCGGCTGTGCAGGATGCCCCGTGCTGTGGTAAGGTGTCTCCGTGCTGGCTCCGTGGACACTCGGGTGGTGCTGGCCGGTCACTGACTCGGATCTTCCTTCTTTCCTTCCTTCCTTCCCCAGGTTGAAGTCGACGCCACGGCCCAAATTCTCAGTCTGTCTGCTGGGGGATCAGCAGCACTGCGATGAGGCCAAAGCGGTTGACATCCCTCACATGGATATAGAAGCTCTGAAGAAGCTTAACAAAAATAAGAAGCTGGTGAAGAAGCTGGGTGAGTGTCCATAAGGCTTTTCCCTACTCTCAGATTTCCATGTCATGGTTGGTTGCAGGGCTGAAAAGCTGAGCAGAGTCGGCCCCAGTATCAAAATCTGCCCAGAAAAAACTTCAAAAACCCACGAGGCTGTTTCCAGTGTAGGTCTGACAGGTCAGTCCTGCAGGAATGGGGCTGCTTGTCCAAGGAAGGGAGAGACACAGAAAATGTCCCTGTCAACAGTTTCACCCTTTGCTGTGATCCTCAATTTCCTGGTCGGGGAGCTGGAGGGCAGCAAAAGCCAAGAAACACGAGAAGCAAGAGTGTGCTTCTTGTGTGAACAGAATGAAATGCAGTCATTTGCTGTTGGTCAGAGAGAGAATCCTTCCCTCCCTGAGAACTCCAGAGCCCCTCTGCTGCATTCCTCAGGCAGACAGGAGCTTGCCCCTCAATCCATAATGGCCCAGGGAAGTGCCTGCTGTTAGGAGATGACCGTGGTTGTTGGCTGAGCCTCTTTTAGAAGGATCCTTTGTCTCATTCATCCTGGTGTGCACGGGCTGTGTCACAGCTGGGAGTTCAGTGGCACCTGGGGCTCAGCAAAGGACAGTTCCTTCAAGGAATGAGCTGTTATTGGGAGTCACTGTGTTGAGTGTAGCTGAGATCTGGCTGCTGTGATAATCACTCCTCAAAGATTGTTGGTAAAACCAGCTCCAGTTCAGGTGGGGCCCAGGGAATGTTGGAATTGCCTGTATGGAGGAGCTGTGTGTTCTCAGCTGAGTCCCTTGGTGTGGGAGCAGAGTCCATCCTGACCTCCCTGGTTTCCCCTTGCAGCTAAGAAGTACGATGCCTTCCTGGCTTCTGAGTCCTTGATCAAGCAAATCCCTCGAATCCTGGGCCCAGGCCTGAACAAAGCTGGGAAATTCCCTTCCCTGCTGACCCACAACGAGAACCTGGTGGCCAAGGTGGATGAGGTCAAATCGACCATCAAGTTCCAGATGAAGAAGGTAAAGCATGGCTGCAGTTGTGTCACCTGGGGGTTGTTTTGTGTCTCTGCCATCTCGGGGTTGAGCTGTAGGTGTCCCTCAAACCTTCCTTCAGCTGTGGCTGGTTTCCTCCAGCAAGGGGAGATGGTACCCAGAGCCTTCTGTGGCCAGGCAGAGAGGAGGAATAATTGAACTGTGGCTGATGGATCTTGGAGCATACGATGAGGAGATGAGTGGATGTTTCAGTGCTGAGCACAGAGCAGTGGAATTGATGCTGCTCCCAGCATGGGAGTGCTGCTCATGGGGTGGGACCTTGCCAGGCCTGTCCCTGGGGGGCTGAGTGTGAGGGGGGTCAGGCTGGGACTTGTCTCTGTCCAAGTGAACTTGGGAGCAGCTCTGTGGGGATCTGCTCTGGCTGTCATGGTGTGCTGACTCTCTTAAACCAAAATAACCCTGTTCAGGCATCCTAACCCTGTGTCAGTGGGCCGAGTGTGACTCCTGGGGGCACAGCTGGGAGGACACAGCAGATGTCAGGGTTTGCAGATGCTTGAGGATTTAAAATAGCTGAGTTAATGATGTCCTGACGCTTGGCTCGTGGGCTCACTCATAAATCCTTCTGCCTCCAGCCTGTGGGGAGCGTTGACTTCCAGGCTGCTCGGGGAGGCCGGGCAGGAGGAGGCTTGGCCTTTGTCACAGTGCAGAGAGAGAGCTGGGGGCTGTCCCCAGAGGCAGAAAGTGAAGCTGGTGTGGGTTTGGCAGTGCAGGGTAACCCTGAGCTGTGCTCCAGTGCCAGTTCTGCACTGTGTTCCACGGGTCCCTCCTGGTGTCAGGGAGCAGCCGTGCTCCCACCTCACCCTGCTCGTGTTAGAGGTGGCATCCAGCTGCTGCAGGCTCAGGGAGCCACAGGCCAGGTGGAAAAGCCTGTGGGTGTGCTGGGGAAGTCATGCCCAGTGTCCAGACCCTGCTGAGTGGCTCAGCTCCCCTCACCTTTGCTCTGCCTGTGAAAGCTGTACCTGTGTCTGTCTGTCTGGAAAGGTGTGCCTGAGTCTGTCTGTCTGTCTGTCCCCAGGTGTTGTGCCTGGCTGTGGCTGTGGGTCACGTGAAGATGACAGAGGACGAGCTGGTCTACAACATCCACCTGGCCATCAACTTCCTGGTGTCCCTGCTGAAGAAGAACTGGCAGAACGTGCGAGCTCTCTACATCAAGAGCACCATGGGGAAACCCCAGCGCCTCTACTAAAGGGGCAGCAATAAACTCTGCAGACACCCCCAGCTGTGTGTGGTTGTGTTCCTCCAGAGCTCCTCGGGGTAGGGTTTGCCAAAGAGCTGCTCCCTTCCTCCTGAGGAAAGCCTCAGGTGCTGTGTTGGGAGAGAGAGAGAGAGAGATGAATTCCAAGTGGGATATTGGAGCTTTTGAGGGAAGGAGCCTCATCCCCTCTGCATTCAGCTGGGGAGGGGAAGGATTCCAGAGGTGTTCCAAGCAGGTTCAGGTTCAGCAGTGGCCTCCAGATCCCCCTGTGCCCACAGAGAGGACCCTTAACCTGCTGCAGAGCTCTGGGAGGGCTGGTGAGGGGCAGCAGAAGCCTTTAAATGCAAATACCCCTCACCAGCCCACACCTGCCCAGGTGCAGCTCCTGAGGACTTGGAGCCTCGTCCATAAGTCCAGGGGTGCTGAAGGACAGAGCTGCAGCTCAGCAAGGCCTTTGGGGCTGAGGTGGTGTTTCCCATCCTCTCTTCCCTCTGAGCCCAGCCATGTTCTGGGCTAAAAATGAATTTTGTTGCATCTAAGTAATGTGCATAAATAAATAAATACATTGTGCAGGGGCTGGAGAGCTTAGGGAAGTGCAGCATTTAAGCTTCTGGGGGGGAGGAGAAAAAAAATACTTGGGGCCCTGGAAAAGCTTGTCAGCATCTGAGGGAGCAAAACAATGAAAATAGCTCTGGATCCTGCTGTTAGAAACCTTTAAATAAGCATCAGAGCCAGTTTTTGAAAGATCAACACAACACCAAGAAATTCCATTTAATAATTAAAAAAAGACAATACAAAATGCAAACATTTCTTCTTTACAAAGTTCAAATAACAAATTTTTTTTTTTCTTTCAATCAAGTGCAAATAACTTCATGAACTACGTCTTGCTCATCACTTTTAATCGTTTCTGCTGGAGATGGCAAGTCCTGGCCCGCTGCAAAAGGCAGATATAAATACTCCCAACACGAACAAAAAAAAAAAAACAACCCAAAACCCCAACAACGCTCATTTCGCTTCAAAACCTTGATCCCCGAGGTGGCTGATGTGGGTTTCAGCCTTTTCAAACCCATTCTGAGGGGAGGCTGGGTGTCTCCAGGGGCCCTGTGGAATTTTGGGGGCTTTTCTGAGCTATTTGGTGAAAGGAGGAGGGGGAGGCACCGTGACCGGGCGCTTTTGGCCGTTCCAGGAGGATGTGCTGCCCACCTCATCCTTCCACGGCTGCTTGGGGCTGTGGTGACAAAGGTGACAGCCAGGAACACCCCAAGGGCCTGATGCCCCACCAAGGCAGCTGGGCAGTAACCTGACATTAGATCAGCCAGAGTTAATCAAAGTTAATGAGCTGTGGTGGGCATGAGGGGCTGTGGCAGTCCAGCAGGGCTGGTCATTCCTGGGCTGATTTAATTTGTGCTGCTGGGTGGTTTGGTTTGTTTATTTTTTTTTTTTTATTTCCTTCTAAATATGAAGGACTCTTTCAAAGGTCACTGGCCTGTGCCACTGTCCCAGAGCCACAAAACCCCTCCAGATCCCTGGAGCAGCTTTTTTGTGCATTAAAGCAGCTGCTTTCAGACAGCGACCGAGCGACAAACAGCTCGGCCCCGCAGATGTGCAGCTTCCAAACAGGCTGGGAGCCGGCGGCAGGAGGGGAAAATCCACAGCTGGGATGAATCAGGACAAACTTCTCCAACTGACGCATCTTGGGGACAAATCTCAGCCCCTGTGCCAGTGCTCAGCCCCCCCACAGCCCCTCACAGAGCCCGGGAGAGGCTCTTGGGGTGCTGAGCAGTGGGGAATCAAGGAGGGAAAACAGGGATGAGCAGCTGCTTCCCCCAGAGGCAGGGAAGATGGACGCAGTGGGGACACACAGAGCAATAAATAATTTGTTCAAAGCAGGGCTGGGCTCAGGTGTGGGCAAAGAGACAGTGAGGGACAGGTGGGGATAGTGATGGGAAGGGACCTGCCACGGGCAGAGCTGTAGGCAAGTCAGTCATGTTCAGTCCTGGCAGCTCCAGGTCTTTGAGAGGATGAAGATGGGGATGAAGTTGTGGGGAGGATGACAGCTGAGAACTGGTGGCAAGGCTGGAAAAGTAGGGAGGCTTGGGGAGGAGGAGGAGGAGGAGGAGGGATGAGTGGTGGCAGCAGTTGCCTGTCCCTGGGAGCTCTGTCTCTCCACATGAAGATGCTGGGGTGGGGGGACAAACCCACCAGTGGTGTCCACCTGGCCATCATCCCCAGCTGAGCCTGTCTGGGGGAGGCAGATGCAGTGAAACAGGGGGTGGCAGGATGGGCCTTCCCTGGGATCTGCACCCCACTGCCCTGGGGAGGGGCTCCTACAGCATCCCTTCCCTGCAGGGTGAGAACACACAGAGGGACGGGGCCAAAAATGCCTGGGAGGACTCAAGAGCACAAAACCTCCCCAGATCCGTGGGGGTGGCTCTGCCAGCGGGGATTTTTGTACCTTGGGGAGAGATTTTAGGGCTGAGTGGAGGGCCAGGCCCCCCAGACCCGACCTCAGCAGCTCATCCCTGAACCCCTGCAGGGAAGCAAATCCATTTGCAACAAGCAGGTGCCACGGCCCAGTTTGGATCCACGGGGCCCGAACTGCGGCGGATCCGTCCGAAAGGACCAACTTCACCACCATGGACGGACCAAAAATGCCTCCAACTCCTTGCAAAAACTCACCCCATTGCTCCTCGAGCAGGAGAGGCACCGTCTCCCCCCCAGACAGGGGCTTTTGTCGGGGACAAAGGTGACAGAAAAGGCCTGAAGATGCCATCGCGCTGCTCAGCGCAGCCCAGGGCCCGGCTTGCTCCGGGTGGGTGGTTTTTGTTTCCTTGCAAACACACATTCTCATTTCTCAGGCAGTTATAAATATTGTCGTTTCTAGTAGAAAAAAAAAACAACAACCAAAAAACAAAAAACCAACAAAACAACAAAACAACTTCCCTCTAAATAATATAAGGAAGACTCAAATGATTGCACTTAATACATATGAAAAAGGTAGAAAGGAGGATATCCTAGTGCACAAACATTAACTCCTGCTCTTCTCAAAGCTTGCTTTTCCGAGTTACTCTTTGGCAGAGCTTGTAACAAAGTCTGGTTTCTTGGCACAAGTGTCTGGGGTTGGGGGGGGGGGTGGGGTGGGGAAGAAAAAAAAAAAAAAAAAAAAAATTCAAACCCGGCTGAAAGTCCTTCTCCTTTGCTCCCTGTTTTCTCCCGTGCAGCCAGACATTGTTCTCCGGGAACGTGGCTTGGCTGCGCTTCCCTCCCAGCACCAGCGCGGCTCTCCAGCGGGACAGAGCCACCACGGTGCCGCGCTGGTGGGCTTTGCCATCGCTCCTTTGCCTTTCCTTTTTCATCAAGTCGGCTTTGTCAGTTCTCTTTCCCTCCCCACTCCCCCACCCACCCACCACCCCGACCTCTGCAAAGCGGCGCCAGTAGCCGGGCCCCGGCGCTGCGGTGGACGCGGCGTCACCTCCTGCGCTCCTCTGCGAGGGGCCGCCAGCCCCTGGGGGGCTGCACGGACAAGGACCCCCCACACTGTCCTGGGCTGCTGGTGGCACCGGGGGACGGGGACAGACCTGGCGTAAAGGAAACCAAAGGGAGGAACGCGGCACAGCGGAAGGACCCCCCGCTGCTTCAGTTTTCCTAAAAAGCTTCGAAGAAGCTGCTTCGGAAGAGGGGAGCGGAGCGTGTCCCCGGCTGGGAGCGGCGGGGAAATCGTGGAGGGACGTCTGCGGGGCGAGCAGTGGCGATCCTGTCCGGAGCCAGGCGGAGGAAGGAAAAAATCAGAAAGGAGAAGGAAGGGAGAAGAGGGTTTCCTTGGCTCTGGGGCGGCGGGGGGCTATTTGTAAGGCCGGAGGAAGCTGGAGACTTTGGAGCGCAGGAGTTTGATGAAGGAGCGGGGCAGCATCTCCTTGTGCTTCTCTGTGTACTTGAAGTAGTTCTGGGGGTGCGCCAGCACGTCGAAGAAAGCTTTGATGAGCTTCTTGTCCTGCAGGGAAGCCGAGCCAGAGGGAGGTTCAGCATCCCCCCTGTGCTCCCCTGAACTGAAGCCCCACGTGCGAGGAGAGCAGGGGCATCACCGGAGGGAAGGATGTGACCCCACAGCCCTGGGTCACACACACCCGGGGGCACACGCTCACCTTGAGGATCTCCTGGTGGTTCTCGGAGGCGTAGAGCCTTCCATCCCGCACGATGTCCTCCACCAGCTGCTCGTAGTCCTCTGCCAAAAAACACAGGGGGCATGAGCTACCACTGGTCCCCAAACATCTGCTCTCCATCCTTCAGTCCACTCCCCCCCAAACGCACAGCAGGTGGGAACTGGGGGCCACCTGGGTCCCAAACTGTGGTGGGGGAGAAGCATCAGCCTGCTGGGGTGGCATCTCCCCGTGCTCACCGTCGTAGGTGACGTAGGGGATCTGGAAGCCCCGGGCACTGTTGGCTTCACTGGTTTTGAAGTTGATCCAGAGCTTCCGGGAGCGGGCGGTGAAGGCGATGGGTCTCTCGTAGGTCTGGCAGGTCTCGTAGGTTGTGATGGAGGATGGGGAGGCTGCAGGGAACAGCAAGGGGACACAGGATGCTGGCTGCCCATCAGCAGAGCTACCCCCAGCCTTACGGGGTCAAGAGGGGCATCAAGGATGGGAATTGTCTGTGCTGGGCAAGGCTGAGCTGCCCCTAACCCTCATATTACATACCAAGGATTGTTACTCCTTCCTTGGAGCTCCAAATGGAGCTTTTAACCCCCAAAATGAAGGCTGAGGCCCAGGTGTGCAGCCCAGCCCACACAAATCCCCCTGAGATCCAGCTAGACACGTGAACCAGCAGGGTGATGCTCACCTCCCCGCTCACCCTACTCCCAAAATTCCCCTCCTTTCTCCCTTTGCACGAGGCAGCTCTGCCAACCCCTGACCTTTTCCTCCCCAGCTCCTCCCCTGAGCACCGCGGCCCGCTCGGTTACCTACAGTTTTTCCGCATGACCAAGACGTCGCCGCACTCGTCCTCGGAGGGGAGGAAGATCTCCGGCACCACGATGAGGATCTTGCGCTTGGGCGGGGGGTTGATGTTCCAGGTGCACTCGACGTTGGCGGGGTAATTCCCCGGGTAGTTGGGGGACTCGATGTAGCCCGTGTACTCACCCAGCTCCCCTCCACACTGCCGGTCTGCAGGGCAGGGAGACTGGTTCAACTGGGAACCAGCGGCGTGGGGGCACTGGGGGGAGCGTTCCACTGGGCAAGAGGGGCATTGTCCCATCAGAAAACCCCCCCACCCCATGCCTGCCCGCATGCACAAAGCGCTGAAATGACCCCGAATTCTACAGGATTTATAAATACTTTTGAAGGAGGGACCCCAAACTTGTTCCCCCCCCTTTCTGCTGCACCCCAGCTCGCCTACTTTTGCACTGGGACACAGAGGTAGAGCCATCGAAGTCGGTGGTGGTGTTGCCAGGGCAGGAGATGCAGTAATTCTGCCGGAAATCGGGCTGGTAGGTGCCCACGGCGCAGCGGATGCAGCGGTGGACGCTGGTGTTGTAGTAGTGCCCAGGGGAACACTGCACTGCGGGGGTCAGGGGAGCACAGGGGGCCGTGTCAGCTGCTGGCACAGCCCTGCTGGCTGGCCCCTCCCTGGGGAGCAGCTCTGACCTACCTTTGGTGTCGCAGTCCTGGAAGGAGAGGGCTCCCTCGTGGCGGGTGGTCAGGCCCCCACCGCAGGGGAAGCAGAGCGCCCGGCCCACCTCGGGCTGGTAGGAGCCACGGGGACACGGCTGGCAGGGCTTGAAGCCGTCAGCAGAGTGCTGGCCAGGGGGACACTGACCTGCAGGCACAGGTGTTTTTCAGTCCTGACACCCCACATGCTTGGGATTCTCCTGCCCCACACCCAAATCCTCTTCCCCCTCAGCCTTGGCAGCACCAGTATACCCAGAGCGAGTGCTGCCCTTCCTAGAGTCCCCTCTAAATAATAAACATCCAAACCAGCAACTTCTGTGGGCCCTGGGGATGCTCAAGGCTTTCCTGTCTGCCGGCTAATGGTTCAGGTGGCAGCTCTGGGCTCGAGACACATTTGGGCATGTCCAGAGCTGCCACCTGAACCATTAACCGGCAAACAGCAAAGCCTTGAGCATCCCCAGTGCCCTCCTTACCGGTGCAGCCGGTGATGTTGGTGGCTCCTATGGGTCCGAAGGTGTCGCCACGGGGACACAGGTCACAGGAGAGCTGCCCCTCCTTCTCCTGGTAGGTGCCGGGTGGGCAGGGCACGCACTGCTCCGTCTGCCCGTGGTAATAGGTTCCCTGCGAGCAGCTGACTGAGAGCCGGGGGGGACGTCGGTGACGCTGTGGGGGCTGTCCCCGCCGGGTCCCCTCGTCACCCCGCCACGCTCTGTTGTATTCCCTTTTGGTATCCCCTCCCCTCCCCCTGTGAAACTCTACCTGTCCCTTGACTCTGACCTATGGCCTTTGGGCATAGGTAACTCCGCCCCCTACCCTGAAAGGGATAAAACCCCCTTTCCCTTCGGGGTCGTCCTCTTTTTGCCTCGGGATACCTTCAGGAAATAAACCTTGGAACCACATCTCGAGGTAAGAGCCTCCTTTAGTTTTATGTCCTTATCTTAGAGTTTCCCCCACCCTAACCTCCCTAAATCTGAGCTAGACCGGGTCTCCGAGGAGCTGAGAGAAAGGAGTTAACTTCAACGCTCCTTACCACACTTGCTGGCCAGGCGCTGCTGGCCCGGCCCACAGCTCTCCTGCCGCTCCGGGGCCACGCTCAGCTTCCGAGCCACCTCGTACTCCATCCCCGCGAAGCGCAGCAGGAACCGCTCCTGGTTGATGGATTTCTTCAGGGCTTTGATGGCCGACTTCAGCTTTTTCTCCACCCTCTGTCGCAGGCAGTGCAGGTTGCAGCTGGCTGGGCGGTGCAGAGGGGGAAAGGGGGGACGGGGGGGAAGCAGGGATGCAGTAAGAAGGGAGGGGTGGAGAGGGAAGCCCAGAAGCATTAAAACCATCCCCCAAAACGCTCAGTTCCAGGTGCTACCCAGCACACGCCAATCGGGTGCAGGATGAGGACTGGTTTCTCTCTCCTTGCTGATCCCACCACCTGTGCCTGCATCCAAGACAGGTCAGGCCAGTGCCGTGCCCACCTGTGATCTCCTCGGGCTTGATTTCCGCCTCGAACTCCAGCGTGATGCGCGTCACCTCCTTGCTGGGGGAGTTGCGAGCCCGGCGCCCCTTCCCCTTCTTGGATGAGTCGCACTTGAGGTTGACGAAGGTGACCTGGCAATCAGAGCACGGTGCAGAGCCACCTGCAGGCAGGGGACAGGTCAGCACCCCCTTCCTGCTGCGGGACAGGCACCTCCACCTCCCCCTCCCCATCACACCTCACCTTGTGCCTTCCCGGCCTCCTCCTGCTTGCCCTTGGTGCGCGGGTGCAGGTGGCACTTGGCATCCTTGATCTTGAAGGAAGCCTTCTGCTTGACCGGCGCAGCCACAGTCTCTGAAAGGACAGGTGAGTGCTCAGCAACCTGGCACAGCCCTGCCAGGCTGGTGGCAGCCGTGGGCACCCCAGGAGCCCCCTTACCGAGGCACTGCTGGCTGCTGTTGGTGGCTCTGTGCTGGCTGCCCTGCCGCAGGACGGGGGTCCCGCAGCTCACCGTGTAGCTGCTGTCAGACTCTGTGAGGGAGCAAGGGGAGTTGGCTCTGCCAGGGTGATGCAGGCAGACCATGGAGGGGATGATGCCCAGCACCCTGCCAGGGTGGATCTACACCCAACAATGAGCCCTCCTGAGCAACACCTTCCCTCCCTCGCTCAGGCACTGCACTCCAGCTGTGTAGCCACTCCTTTCCCCTCAGTTTGGGCCATGCAGGGAAATGGGGATCCCCCTGCCCATGCTGGTGGGGTGCACTAGCACCAGTACCTGGCAGAAATCGGGCTTTGGAGGTGCAGGAAAGGGCACAGCTGTCCTTCTTGCCCATCTTGTTGCAGGTGAGGGTGGCTCGTGGTGACACCGAACCCGGCAGGCACTTCACCAGCTCCAGGGGACACGCACCAGCTGGTGATTACAAGCAGGGATGCCCATGGCTGGCACAGCTCAGAGACCCACGAGGGACCCCTGTGCCCTCCAGCTCATGGGGGGATTCACTGGGGAGTAGAGGGTGCCAGAGTGTAGCATGGGGACCCCAGCCCGGCATCCCAAAGCCCCCAGCTCCTCCAGCAGCCGTGCTGGCTCCTGGCCTGACGTACCCACACAGTCCTTCTTGTTCCAGTGCAGCTTGCAGCCAGCAGGACAGGTGCACTGGTAGCTGCCAGGAGTGTTGATGCAGCCGAATTTGCAGCCACCCCGGTTGATGCTGCACTCATCAATGTCTGTGGGGACCAAGGAACAGGCAGTGGGTGAGGGGCAGTGGGTGAGGGGCAGTGGGACCCCTTAGCTCTGACACTGAATCACTGGGTTGTCTCCAGGCCAGGATTCTGGATGGATAAATCTAAGCCCACCTGGAACAGGGGATCTGCACCACAGGGCATTTCCAGCCCTGCCAGCTCCCTGCAGCAGTGCCAGCTCCACGGGGATAAGGGACACCAGACCTCCAGTGTCCCCAAGGGCTAGGCAGGGATGGGTGCAGCCCACCCAGGCTGAGCTCAGCCCCTCGTGGGCTGAGGGGGCAGCAGACAGAGCCGACATGGAAGCACTTAGAGTTAGAAACTGAACTCAAAAGGCTCAGCAGCCCTGATCCCTCTCTTCAGCAGGGTCCCACCGGCCCAAAATGATCCTTCAGGTCAGAGATGGAGCTGCCCCTGTCACAGCCCTCCCTGTCAGCTGGCTCCCACCAGTGCCCCACAAATCCCTTTGCTGCTCGAGACAGTCCCAGGGGCTGGGCTGGCTCACGCTGACTGCACAGCTCAGAAATACGAGGAGGGTCTCTGACCCTCACCAGCCGGGCAGCACCCGAGCTCGTCCCCCCGGGCCGCCGGCACCGCTGCCACAACACGCTCCGGCAGCCCCTGCAAAGGCTGCTTCATTCCACCTCCCCGCTTCCCGGGCGCAGCCCGCCCCCGCCCTTGGGAGCTATCTGCCTTGTGAAATTTAAATCAAACCCTTTTGATGTTCCCCTTCCCACCCCGTCACAGCTCCCTGCCAAAGAAACGGCGGGGATTTCTCCCTCTCTCCCGCTGCAGACAAGTCGCAAATTGTTCCTGTCGCTCTGTTTGAAGTTGCAGACACCAGGCGAGTCTGGCTGTGAGCCCCCCTCCCTGCCCGGCCTCAGCCCAGGGTGTGCGTGGAACCCACCTTCCCCACGGGCCCTGGGGGTGGGCAGTGTCCCCAGGGGTCCCACAGCAGCCCCACCCCACCTTGGGACCCGACCCCAGCCAGGTGCCAGCAGCCAGCTGGCCCTACCTCCGCAGTGGGTGAGCCCGTAGAGTGTGTAGCCCTTGTGGCAGAGGCACTGGAAGCTGCCGGGGGTGTTGATGCAGAGGTGGTCGCAGGTCCGGTCAAAGGAGCACTCGTCGATGTCTGGAGGAAAGGGTGAGGGGAGGAGGTGAGAGCTGGCACGGCAGAGGGGCTGTCCTGGCCACAGGGACTGTCCCATTCCTGCTCCAGTTGCTCCAGCAAGCCGAGGGCTGCTCTGGGATGCTGTGGGACCCTGCACTGGGTATCCTCCAGCACTCCAGAACCAGATGGCTCTGGGCATTCAACACCAGGATGCTCCAGAACCCTGTGCTCCCTCCTTCCCTCCCAGCTCTGCCTGACCCGCTGCACCAGCACCCCCCTGCCACGAGCTCCTGCAGCCCCTCTGCACCTCAAAGGGGTCAAACAGAGCCAGCATCCTGACCCTGGCACGGGAGAGCTGCAAGAGCTGCCGCTGGTCCAAGGCAGGGAGGGGTCAGGAGGATGCCACGATCAGGAGGATGCCAGGGAGGGATCAGGAATGCTGCGCGGGCAGGTCCTGCCTCGGGGACGGTGCCAGCAATGTCTGCTCGGCCCCGCGGGCACCTCGCCGGGGCAGGGAGGCCCCGGTTTGGGAGGTGAACCCAACCTGGTGGGCTGGAGCATCGTTTCATTGGCTTCATTAAGTTAATTGCTGCACTCACGTCAAACTCCCAGAGCACAGAAGCTGGCCGGAGATGAAAGCAGTGGCAGCCCCGGAGCCTGCCAGCCCCCTCCCTCCCCGGCCCTGTGTTTTCAGGAGGCAACGCTCAGGCTCACGCACACCTGCCGTGCTGACCTCGGCCATGGGCTGCGGGGGCAGCACAGTGACCTGCTGGCTTGACGTGGGATGGGTAGAAAGATGTTGGGAGAGGGGGGGGAAAAAAAGGTGGAAGAAGCAGCATGGAGCAGCCAGCTCCCTCTGGAGTGAGCAGCAGGCATCTCCCCATTCCTGCCCTCCAAGAAGTGGGAACCCTGGCATCTGCCTAATTGCTGGCTTGAACTCTGCAAGAGCCCACAAGTCCCCAGCTCTGAGACTGAAGGGCTAAGCCCCAGACCAGAGCCTAAATCCAACACTAATCCCCTGAAGGATGTATGCAGCCCACAGGAAAGCCCAGAGGAATGAGCAACCGGGGCAGCATTTCTGCAGCAGCAGCCGTGGGAGCACAGGGAGGGGCCTGGGCACTCACTGCCCCTTACCTTGGCAGTTCCTCTCGTTTATGAGCAGCTTGTAGCCCTTCTTGCAGCTGCACTCAAAGCTGCCCACCGTGTTCCTGCAGATGTGGTCGCAGCCGCCGTTGTTGAGCCGGCACTCGTCAATGTCTGGTGGGGACAAGGGACACCCGTCAGGCCCTGGCTGGGATGCTCGGCCAGGAGAGCCCAGTGCTCCCCTCTGGATGTTGTCCCCACCATCAGCAAACGGAGGAAACCCTTTGGGCTCTGGTGGTCAGCAGGGGAACGTGGCTGTTGGTTTCCTCTGTGTGCATCTGAGGAGCCAAGGTGTGACCCTGGGCCAGGGCAGGACCCTGGGGTTCAGCTCTCCTTGGAAGTGGTGCAAAAGTAAATAATTTCTGCAGGTCTCAGCGTAGAGCCAGGAGCCCCAAAAGAGTCTCACAGCTAAGTGAGAACACCAGAGTTTGCAGAGCCACTGGTTTGGGCTGGGGACAGCTTTAGGGGACCAGAAGCAGCAGGAAGAGAGAAAAAACCAGAGGGGAACCCCCTCCTTCAAAAACAGCTGCTTGACAAAATAACTGCTTTTCAGCCCTTGCCTCTCTGCTTGCCATCCACAAAGCTAAAAAGGATAATGCACAGTAACTGCAAAGAACCCAAACAACCTGGAAAGGGGCTGGGGATGTGGGATGTTTTTCTTGTTTTTCCACTAATCACAACATTTACTGTTAAGAAACAACCTGTGAAATGGAAGGAGCCCAGGAGGAGGCAGCGGCCTGTCTCTCCATCCCCCAGTGCTGGGGCAGCAGCTCTGCCTCACTGGGGTTGAGGCTTTCTTTTTATGACTGTGAGGGAGCGAGCTGTAAAGCTGCCTGCAGGCATAATAAAACCCCAGACACAGGGGACGTGGCTCCGGGTTATTGCACGTCGCTGGAAACTGCAGAACTGGAGAGGGCTGGATGCTCTGATAAAATACCAGGGGCAGGGGGTTCTGGAAGCAGTCAACAGGTAAGACAGGCAGCCAGCAGTGGGACAGGCTTTCCTTTCAGCTGGGGTCAAGTTCTGAGAGCTGCCAAAAGACACAGTGCAGGCACCGGGCAGCCCTGAGGGGGGCAAGTTTGGGGGTGCAGGGAAAGCAGCCTGGACTGCCCTGCCTGGCAGGGACAGCTGGTTGGGGACGTTGGTGGGATGTGCAGCACCTCGGGGTGTTCTCCCCCGTGTGGGATGTGGTGCTGGCACCTGGCTGGGCAGTGTCCCCAGAGGGACCTGTGCATCTCAGACTCCCAGAGCAGGTGTGGATTCCCTGCAGGATTCCCTGCACACCCAGCCCTTCCCCTGGGGCAGCTGAGGCAGTGGGGTGGAGTGAGATGGGACAGGACCTTCCAGCCCCATAAGGGCTGTGCCACTGCCTCCAATTTGACTCCCTTTTCCTCCCCATAGGCTTCCCAGGGGTGTGAGGCCAGGCATGGTGCCTCCCACTCCCCGTGCTGGGGGGTGATTCCTGTCCCCACCCCATGCATGCAAACACCAAGCCAGTCAGCACCGGGGGCAACGTTGAGCTGAGCTAAATCTGAGCCTTTTCTAAGGGCACTGAGGACACAAGGGGGATCTGAGGCACCCAGGGGTGACCGTAGAGCCCCAAAAGAGCCTCACAACTGGGTGAGAACACCAGACCAGAGTTTGCAGAGCCACAGGTTCAGGCTGGGGACAGCTTTAGAGGAGCAGGAGCAGCAGGAAGAGAGAGAAAACCCAGAGGGGAACCCCCCCGTCCTTCAAAAACAGCTGCTCAGCATAAGAACTGCTTTTCAGCCCTTGCCTGAGTGAGCACCCCAGCCCCACTCACACCCCCCCTACCTTTGCAGGTCTTCCTGTCGGGCTGGAGCATGAAGCCCATGGGGCAGCTGCAGTGGACGCCGGTGGCCGCGTCGTGACACTTGCTGTCACAGCCCCCGTTGTTGACAGCACAGGTCTCTGCAGGGGAAGGGGAGAGAAGGGCTGGGGTGAGGGACCGGGGTTCAAAAGGCTTGGGGGGGCGGTGGGGGAATCACACCACCCAGATGTCCCCCCTCAAATGCCACAGCCTGGGAGTGGCAGCGGGGTACAAAGGTCCCCCTGCAGAGCCCGTGGGAAACGCCCTTGGCTCTCCCACAGCGGCAGGGAGGCCACGGAGCCACAGTGAAATAAGGAGCACATGGGGGGGGCTGGCGTGCCCCACAAACAGAGCCTCATGGGGGCCACCTTTGGTGGCTCCAAAGGGGAGGAATTCCATTTCCCGGGGCTGCAAAAGCAGCCAGACCCTGGTCCTGCCAGGAGTGCCCAGGCTGCAGCTCCCAGGGATGTGGGTGCACAGCCCCAGTCCCATCCCATGATGGGGTGGGGTGGCAGGGGGTCCTGTCCCCCTCGCTGCCACCAAGCTACCGAGCCACAGAGCTCCTGTGCTGTCGGTCCCTGACTGTCACCCACTGCTCAGGCATGGCGGGTGCTCCAGTGTCTCAGGCTAATTTGGGAGACACATCATGTAATTAAAACACACACTCAGAGGCAGGCAGCATCAGTGGAAAAAAAAAAATCCAATTGAAGAAAAAAAAAAAAAAAAGCTAATTATTTCAGTATTATCAAAGTCAGCTGTTGCTGGTAGGACTAGAAGGGACACTAATTTAAATGAAGCATTTTCAGCTTGACAGCTTCCCTGTGAGATCAATCCTCAATTTCAACCCTAACCACCAGAACAATGGTTTGAAGTGCATTAAGTTGTTCACAAAGGATAATAAAATACTCCTTTCAGAAAGCTGGTTGCTTGGATAAATGAGGCATTTGGGCTTCAAGGAACCCAAGATGAAAATGCCTTGAAGAAATTCCTTGGAAAGAGCAAATCCCAGGTTCTCCTGCTCTTTGCAAGCGCCGCATGGGGCAGGAATGACTGAACCATCCAACCATTCGCCGCGGGGCCCGGGAGCTGGGATCGCTCTGTGCTCTCGTCTTGCCACTGCTATTTTTATGATGTCCCATAATAAGAGAACAAAAGGGACCATTTTATGAAATTAATCGCCAGCACAATTACAAAACCTAACGGCAGGGGAAGGATTTCTGCAGGGATTGTCCCTCCAGCCAGGTCCTCGCGCTTCACGTGGCCCAGCCGTGCCAGGGCCATCCCCCTCCCTGCGGCGCCGGGGGGGACACGGGGCAGCCAAGGGAAGGGGAAACTTTCTGAAAGCCCAGTGACTCGTTTGTTTAACGCCAGCCTTTGTTCCAGCAGCTGATGCAGAAGCAGCCCGCGGAGGATTGATTTAACAGGGTCACCCCTGAGATGAGAGGGTTGGCTCGCTTCAGGTGCCGCTGCCAGCGGGATGGAGCTGGAGAAGCAGCTGCAGCAGGGAGGATGGAGCCTCTCCAGACCATGTGGTGCCCTGGGCTTATTGTCACCGTGCTCACAGCCTCCTCCAGCACTGCAGCAACTCTCCTGGCCCCTTTGCACCTTTGGGAATTTCACCTGAGAGTAAAGCCAGTCCCACCCACCATCCCAGGGCAGCTGCCCGGGGTGGGCATTGGGTATGAGCTCGGCAAGAGCACCACTGCAAACCCTTCTGTGAAGCAGGGGACCCTGTCCTGGGTTTGCAGGAAGCTCGGAGGGGGCTGCCAGGGGGTACCTGTGAGGTTGGCGGCACAGGGCTGGGCTCTGGAATGGCCCCGGGGAGCAGCAATTGTTCGGCGGAGCTGGCAGCCCCCGGGGCTGCTCCCAGCCTGGTGTGACTCACCAGCCACACACAGGGCTTTGGTGAGGCCTCAGGCAGGGACAAAGCTTCACACACACACACACACACACACACACACACACAAAAACACACCCAGACTCTTTTCCACCCTCCTCCATCCCAGCTCTGGTCTCACTGCCTGACTGCTGTGCCACGGCACTCCTCGCCCTGCTCAGACACTCTGGCTTCACCTCCACCTTCTCAGAAATGACCATCTCAGCAGGATGTGACCCCACCAGCCAGAGGGGATAATTCAGCTCCTGGATGTGCCGGGAGTTTGCCTGCACCCAGCGCATCCAGGAACAAGATTCCCCACCACAAACAAATTGCTGCACCTTCTGCCTCGGTTTCCTTGGTGGCAGAGCAGAGGCATCACCTTACCTTTGTGAAGGGCTTGGAGACCCCCACGGGGATGCAAAGAAATCCCTGGGGGGGGCTGCCCAGCCCTGTAAAGGGCCATTGCTGCAGCTCTGGGCTGAGAGCCGCTGTGCCTGGCGAGGCCAAACCCTGGCAGAGGGGCAGAGGGCACCATCCTCGAGCGGGTGGGCTCTAGGAAGGGCTCACTGGGAGTGCACAGTGCAGAGATGGGCACAAGCATCCCCCTCCCCACCACGCAGCTGCTGGCAGCCCACTGTGAGCTCCTCCTGGGTTGGGGGGGGGGATAACCACTGCCACAGCCACTGGGAAGCAGATTGTCACCCCCCAGCGTGGGGCTGGATCCACCAAAGCAGCGTGAGAGCCCCTTTCTCATGCAAGCACAGCAAGGGGAGGGTTCCCTGCTCTGCCCCCAGCCCAGCCCCGGGCTGGCCTGGCGGGGTTTGGAAGCAGCAGCGGGGCAGGGTTAGTGAGACATGCGGTTAGAGCAGCAGCTCGGCCCCCCGAGCCCCGGGATGGTCTCAAGAGGAGAGACCATCTACGGTTAGACCCCTTGGTAGAGATAGAGAGAGAACGAAAATATTTACCATTAGAAAACGTCTCAAGGATAACGTGTTGCTGGAAGTGTCTCTCCCCTGTTTAACATTATAAAAAAGTGATTTAGAAACAGTGTCCAGCAGGGAACTCGGTTGGTGTCACACATCAATGGGTTCAGCTCTGCTGCCTTTCCAGCCTGGTGGAAACTGTCCCTTTGGGGCTTTTTCTCTCCCACCTCCCCAAGCATTCCATGTCCCTCGGCCTCTCCAAACCCCCTCCAGCTGTGCTGGGCTGGTTGGAGCCCCATGCAAGCAGGAGAAGCGTGTTATGAGGAGCATTAGTGCAGCCTGTTAGTCTGGGGAACCAGGTCCTCGCCCTCGTTGGGAACAAAACCAGCTCATGCCAGGGCAGGTGGTGATCCCCGAGCGGAGCCTCGCGGACACTGCGCAGCCACGGCCTTTGGGAAAGCCACCACATCCCTCCTGTGGCACTTGCACCCCTTGGATTTAGCAGCCAAGCCAGCAGTGAGCCCAAATCCTGGGTGTGCTTGGGCTGCTCGGCCTCACCCGTGGCTCCAGAGCTCCCAGCACCACCAGCTCCAAAAACCCGGGGAGCATCGGCGGTGCCGCCACAAACCGCCCAGGCGTGGGCCAGGAAATCACCCATAAAACTTGAGCTGGCTTCAGTTTCCTTCTCCATCCAACCATATTTCTTCCCTGCCCACCCCCTCCTGCCCCTCCAGTGCTCGCCACAAGCAAGGGGCCAGCAATAACCCTGCTGCACCCCAGATACAGCTGGGAGGGAGCTGCAATAATGCCCTAGCTGGTAAATCTAGGAAAATCCAAAATCTGCACCAAGTATGACAGCCATTTTTGCATCTCCCCACAGGCACTGCACCCTTGGCTGCTGCTGGAGGGCTGTTTTATGTGCTGCCTTTTTTTTTTTTTTTTTTTAATTTTTTTTTTAAGGCTGCTTTCAGAGCATAAAGATAAATACATAAGGTCATCGGCCTCCCTTCCCATCTCCCCCCTCCCCCTGGTGCCTGCAGACATGTTGGGAGCCATTAGTGATGGCCCCCGTGCTTAGAGGCATGGTCCTCATTATCTGCCTTTTAAAAAGCAGCAATAAAGGGCGGAAAAATGAAAAACACCGGCCGTGGCCTAATGAAACTGTCACTCAGAGGGGCTGATGGTGCTTCCTGCCTCGTGGTGTGATCTGAAGGGAACCTGGACCAGGGGCCTGTCCCGGCAGCCCATCAAAAGCACCGCGTACAATTTCAAAGCCCATGGCCCCGGGAACGACTTCGCGTTTCCCCTCGCTGGAAACTTTATTCCCCTCGAAATGATGAAATATTTTGGAGGAAATGGGGAAGGTGGGGGCAGCGTGGATTGGGTGGGGGGAGGGTTGTTTTTGCTGTGCCCCAGCCATAAAACAAGAAAGGGTGGTGATAAATATCCGAGCAGGTACCTCGGCCGTAAATCTGCCGGCCGGGGCGGCTGCCGGCTGGAGCACAACCCCTCGGTGTTCCCACGGATTGGGAATCCCCCAGGGAATGCAGGAGCTGGGCAGGCCCCTTCCTGTGAGAGGGGGATTGCAGAGCCCAAAGGGATGAGACAGGCGTGGTGTGGTGGTGGGCTTTGGGCTGGTGCTGCTCCTAAAATCCGCCAGTGCAGTGTTGGATTTCCCCTGGAAAGGTGGAGAAGGGGAGAGCTCACAGGGATTTGATTTTCCCTGGAAAGGTGGAGAAGGGAAGAGCTCACAGGGATTTGATTTTCCCTGGAAAGGTGGAGAAGGGGAGAGCTCACAGGGATTTGATTTTCCCTGGAAAGGTGGAGAAGGGGAGAGCTCACAGGGATTTGATTTCCCCTGGAAAGGTGGAGAAGGGGAGAGCTCACAGGGATTTGATTTTCCCTGGAAAGGTGGAGAAGGGGAGAGCTCACAGGGATTTGATTTTCCCTGGAAAGGTGGAGAAGGGGAGAGCTCAAAGGGATTTGATTTTCCCTGGAAAGGTGGAGAAGGGGAGAGCTCACAGGGATTTGATTTCCCCTGGAAAGGTGGACAAGGGGAGAGCTCACAGGGATGTGCTGGCTCTGGTGGGAGATGCCTCCCCAGCAGGTAGGATGAAGGGCGTGGGGGGACAAAGAGGGAGACTCTGGCCAAGGACAAGAGAATGAGCGATTTTGGAAACGCCCAAATCCCAACCTCACAGCTGTGGTACCCAAGCTCTGAGTGCAGAGACCACCCTTCCCCAGCAAACAGGCTGCTCTGAAGCATCCCCCAAACCACGAGATGCTTTGGAGAGCTGCTCCCTCACCCCCCAGGGTCGGGGACATCCTTTGTCCCAAACCTGCCCAAATCGGACGCCGCACTCCGGGCCCTTCACCCAGGTGGAACCCACCAGCTGACACACCTGGGGTCCTGAGCTCCCTGTTGGAGAAGAGCTCCCCACCCAGCCAACCCCCTGGGAGGGTCCTCAGAGGTGGGACAGGACGCAGTGGTTCTGGGAACAAACACGAGGACGGCGGGGCCCAGGGGCTGCGAGCGCCTGCCAGCAGCCAGGAGGGATTGGGATCCATCCTGGGGGACAGCAGTGGCATTAAGGCAGCAATGAGCTGATGGGCAGGAAGGCTTTGCTGGGGGCTCAGCCCCAAACACCCCTCAAGCTGGCAGGGAGCAGCCAGGGGCTCAGGGGGGATCCTCTGCCCTGAGGACGGAGCCGTCTGTGGAAAGCACGGAGGGTTTTCTGTTCAGGCACAGCAGGGACATGGAGAGCCAAAACCTCTCTTGCTTTCAGTTCCTTTTTCATTTTCATTTTGCAATAAGAACTCAAATGTCTCAAGCAATTGTGGACTTAATCACTCCCCAAATATAACATTTTTTAAATCAAAGCAGCTGTTAAACAGCACAAGCATATGAAACCAGTAAAACTTCTATCTCTGCTTGATGTTTTACAATTTGAAAACACACACAGGAAAAGGACAATTCTGGGGGTGGTTGAGTTGTCAGGTTGTTGGGGTTTTGGTTTTGTTGGTTTTATTTTTTCTTTTTTTTCTTCTTTTTGAAAGACAATTTTTCCTGAGCCAAGGCCCCACAATACCAAGCTGGAACAGCTTGCTGTGGGCAAACCTGCCCCCTCCACATCCCTCCTCAAAAGCTGCCAGTGACAGCAACAATTCCCAGCCTGGGGACATCCTCACAACTCTCTCTTCAGCAGCACAGAAGCAGGCAGGGACCCCAGCACAGCAGTCTGTCCCCAGGTGTCCCCTCAAGCACCACCAAGACCATTTCTGCTCCCTGTGGCTGCACAGAGACACATCCCTGAGCTCCCAGGCACTGCAGCATCCCTCACACGCGTGCTGAGCCTCCCTGGCCTCAGCAAAAGGACATCACCACGTGCCCAAGCCTTCACCAGGCCAAGGGCAAATCACCCAGGGAGGAGGAAGAGCCATCCCACACCCCAACCCACGTGTGGGCCATGGCCTGACCTACCTATGCAGGTCACCCCATCCGAGTGCAGCAGGAATTTGACGTGGCAGCCGCACTTGGGCCCCTGCTCGGTGTCGTCGCAGGTGTGCTGGCAGCCCCCGTTCCCGTAGTTGCAGGTCACTGTGGGAGCAAAGCAGCAGCGTCACCACGGCCCCAGCTCCTCCTTCACTGCCTAGCATCCATATCTAGCACATCAAGCTGGCTTGGAAACACCTTGTCTGCACCCTCAGAGCCTTTCCTTCCCCTTTCCTTCCCCTTTCCTTCCCCTTCCCTTTCCTTCCCCTTTCCTTTCCTTTCCTTTCCTTTCCTTCCCCTTTCCTTTCCTTTCCTTTCCTTTCCTTTCCTTTCCTTTCCTTTCCTTTCCTTTCCTTTCCTTTCCTTTCCTTTCCTTTCCTTTCCTTTCCTTTCCTTTCCTTTCCTTCCCCTTTCCTTTCCTTCCCCTTTCCTTTCCTTCTCCTTTCCTTTCCTTTCCTTTCCTTTCCTTTCCCTTCCTTTCCTTTCCTTTCCTTTCCCTTCCTTTCCTTCCCCTTTCCTTCCCCTTCCCTTCCCTTCCCTTCCCTTCCCTTCCCTTCCCTTCCCTTCCCTTCCCTTCCCTTCCCTTCCCTTCCCTTCCCTTCCCTTCCCTTCCCTTCCCTTCCCTCCTTCCCAGATAATTCCTAAAGCCCTTCACTTTCCCTGTGGGATCTTAGCAGATGCAGGCTGTTCTGTGGTTTCTCATGTCCTCCCTCTGCATATCTGCTAAATGCCACCAGTGGAGTCCAAGCAAAGGGGACTGGTGGGCTGGGGTTGATTGTGAGACCCTGACTCCAGTGCTACGGGGAAAGGGTGAAACTTTCCCCAGCTCTGGAATGACACAGGAGCTTTTGGGAATCCCTGCCCGCCCTCCCCAGGGGGCAAGGTGTGCTGTTTAGGATTAAACCTTCATTCCATCAGCGATTTTACACATTCGCTGCACGCAGCAAACGAGAAACAAAATAAAAATAATTGCATAAACACACACATATCTATTTAATAACCCTGGCACTGCCAGTGGGATGCTGGCAGGAGATCAGACAGGCTGAGAGCACCACAACCCCCAGGGAGAGGATTCCTGCGCTCCTCACATGCCAACTGCACTCTCCTTGTTCACCTCCCCTTTGGAAAACGAAATGCTGGGACAAGAAGAGGGGATGCTGAGCTTCTGGGACCCCCTTGAACTGCCATTTCAGCCTGGTCATGCAAGGACACAACACCCCATAGCAAAGGGGGCTGCCAGAAGCGTTGGTCTGTAAGGGCAACAGAGGCAGAGCTGAGCTTGCTGAGCTTCAGGCTCAATGAACCAACTGCTACCAGGGGGTCAGGGCTTTGCTGCAGGGGCAGGAGGTGTCTGTGCCGTGGGGACAGGGTGAGGGGCTCCCTGGGGGGCTGCATCCCCAGCTCCTTACGTTTGCAGTCGCGCTGGTTCTTGGTGAGCTCGAAGCCGGGGCGGCACTCGCAGGCGATGCCGCCTTTGGGGGTCTCCCGGCAGATGTGGGCACAGCCATGGTTCTTGTTCATGCAGTTCATGCCTTCTAAAAGAGAAAAGGAAGCGAAGAAATGCTCCAAAAGCTGCTGGCACTGGCCAGCAGTGGCTGAGGTGGGATGGGATGGAGAGATGATGGCAATGAAGGGAAACCTTGTGAGGACAGGACAACCCTGGCCAGCTCCTGGCACAGAGCTGCTTGGGAAGGTGGACAAAACCACCTGGGGGCCTTCAACCTTTGATTCCCTCCCACCTTGGGTGTGATCCTGCTCCCACATCTCTCAGTGGCTTTAAACCCCATTGAGCTCCAGACCCAGCACCTGCACCCCTGTCCCCAGCAGGGACCACCCACTGTGGCACCACAGCCAGGAGTAGCCAGCTCATCCCTCTTGGACACACAAGGGATGGGGACACAGGAGATGCCACTGCAGCTGCTCGGCCATCCTGAGCAGGGTAAGATTCCTGGGGAGCTGGAGTGACCAACACAGCTGGGAAGGGGGAAGGAGGAAAGCAAAAACACTCAGCTGGCTTTGCCAAGCAGCAGAGATAAAAATCAGCAGAGACGCAAAAATCTCTCATTTCCTCCTGTTTTGGCTAAGAGATTTCTCCAGATGGCAACAATTTAGAGTCGATACTGAGAGGAAGGGCTCGGTGCTGTGCAAGACCTGGCAGGGGAGGATGTGTCTCTTAAGGTGGTGTGAGGACCTCCAGGTCCTTCCATTTATCAACAAATTGCTCTGGGCATAGGATTAATGTCCAGTATTGCTGTGCCTGGACAAGGGGCCTGTGAGGGTTTTGCTGCAGGGCAATTATCATCTCTCCCAACGTGCCTGTCATAGACTCACTTTCAAATCTGCCAGAGCAAGAACCCAGCAGCAGCACCAGGCAGCAGAGGTGACAGAGGACAGAGGCAGGGCTGGAGGCTGCCCCAGGGCGTGGAGCTGCTGAGCACTGACCTTCAGGGCGCTGGATGCAGGTGTGCTGGTTGTCACTGAGGAAGAAGCCCTCCCGGCAGAAGCACTCGTAGCTGCCCATCATGTTGACACAAGTCTGCTGGCAGCCACCGTTGCCCTCCGAGCACTCGTCCAGGTCTGCAGGGGGAAGGTGGCAGGGGGTGAGCACGGCTCCTGGGCACACCAAGGGGATGGGGACAGATCTGTGGGGTGGTCACCTATTTCTGCCTTTACATCTGTGATCCCCCAGCTGGAAGGGAGGGGAATGCCCGATGCTGCAGGGGATGAGGGCAAAGCACAGCAGGAGTGGGTGCAGGGATCATGCAGCTTCCCTGGCTGATGGCCTCATCTTACAGAGGGGAACACCAGCCCGCAGAGAAAGGGGTTTTCCTTGTTCCAGAAAACCCAAAGCACTCAGGATGCTCATCCAGGACGCTGGCTGCAGCCGGCCCCTGCTCCCAGCCCCTCAGAGGCTGTCGCCAGCTGGGGATGCCTGCACTTCATTAGGAGGAGCTGGGAAACCTTAGCTGGGAGCAGGGATAATTACTTGTAAGGAGACTCGCATCCCCTGCCCTGCTGCTCGGCTGCCCTCACACCTGTTTTGGTTTAACAAGCCAAGGCTGCAAGGGGCTGAGATGTGGCCCCGTGGCAGCAGCAATGCCCAAAACCCCAGGCTGCTCCTGCTCCAGCCCTGCGTTTAATGAAGAGAACAGCCCCTCGCTCTCTCCAGAGGCTTTCTGGGGACAGCAGTCCAAGCTGAACTCACCCACGCCCTGAGGTGCCAGAGCAGCCAGGATGCCGGGCTGGGGCAGAGACAAACCTTGCCCCCCGTGCCCGCGGTGCTGGGGCCGGGTTGATGCTGTCGGGCCGGGAAGCGAGGGGCCCCACGCCAAAGAAAACCTCCTGTGAACCGGAGCGTTGCAGAGCCGCGGCTGCGGGGAAAGCCGAGCCCCGCCGGCATCGCCCGCCGGAACCGCGGCTCGGTGACGGCACACGCCAGGGGCTCCCCCGGCACCGGCCCCCTCCCCAAACAGCACAGCACACACCAAAACCCCTTGGCTTTTGGGTGAAATGGATGCCTGAGCAGTGTGGGTGATGCCTTGCTCCTGGCAAGCCCCTGATGCTCAGAAATATCAAAGCAGGGCTGCAGCTCTGGCTGGAAAGGCAGCGGGGCCCGGGAGCACCCCACAAAGTTGGTGTCTTGGAAAAGGAGGTGTTGAAAATGCCCTTTCACCCCCAGGGCAGTGAGGGCTGACACCTGGGCTGCAGCCAGGCGTAAAGGGATGTCCTCTGCAATGGCAGGAAGCTCATGGCTTCCTCCAGTGCTCATCCCAGCCAAGCTATGTCCTGCAGATGCCAATAACCCCACTCCCAAATCCCCCTGCTTAGAACAAGGGCTTAATGTCTTGCAACTTCTCCTTCCAGCTCTGCTCAAAAATGAGGAGGCAGCCATTCAAACCCGATGGCTGAAACGAGACTCCGCCGCTCTAATACCTGTTTTATTAAAGGCAACAGAGATGGGCAGATGCCAGCAGGGCCCGTGGCAGGATGGGGGCTTGAATTCCTGTCCTGGTTCAAAAGGTCGCCCAGAGTGGGCAATGGAGGACTCTGGTGGGCACATAGCCTGACCCCTCTCCAGCTCAGCTCCTGCCCGTGGCACTGGCAAAGCCTAGGCACGACACACTGCTTCTCTTTCTTTTGACTAAAAGGGGATGCGGGCAGGTTGGGCAAAGCACATCAGGATGGGACACGAGATGCTGGGATGAGCTAAGGAAGGGCTCAAGGTGGGAGCCAGCATGCTCCCTCCAGATCCCTGCTTGCCCGGCTGCTCCCCAGCCTTCTCCATCCCCTCCCACCCAACTCTGTAAACACATGACGTCCAGCTTTCCTTTCTTCTCCTCGGGCTCATCCTCCCCCGGGAGAGGAAGGCAGAGCCGCCCGCCCGCGCCTCCTCCCAGCTGTGTAAATCTCCCCCCTCCCCGAGGAGGCTGCAAAGATCCCGGTGATGGTGCTTAATGCAAAGCGTATGTGTCCATAATCCCTTCCCCCTCCTCCTCCTCCTCCTCCCAGTGATGAGCTCATTAATGACCCCTCTGCAGACACTAATTAGAAAATAGCATGAGCTCCAGGCGGAGGGGAGGCGGGCGGCCCCGTGCCCCGGAGCTCCCGCCGCGGATGCCGCGGGAGGAAGCGGCTGCCGGGCGCGGGCAGCTCGATGGGCCCCGGGGCTCTGACGGGAGCTTTGGCTCCGCCGCGGCCGGATGGAGTTCGGGGCGGTGGGAAGTGGCAGGGAAGGATGCGCGGCCGCTCCGTAGGCAGATGCCGGGTTTGTCTTGGCCCGGGGATTATTTATCCAGTCCCTTCGCTGGTTCTCATCCCCACCATAATTCGCTATTAACTCATCTATTTTGGCAGGTGCAGGGCTGACCTCAAGCACGAGCGGAGCGAGCGGCAGGGCCCGGGTGAGCTGGTGCTGCCCTCAGAAGCAGCACAGAGCTGCTGGCCTGGCCCAGGTGAGCTGGTGCTGCCCTCAGAAGCAGCACAGAGCTGCTGGCCCGGCCCAGGTGAGCTGGTGCTGCCCTCAGAAGCAGCACAGAGCTGCTGGCCTGGCCCAGGTGAGCTGGTCCTGCCCTCGGCAGTGGCACAGAGCTGCTGGCCTGGCCCAGGTGAGCTGGTGCTGCCCTCAGAAGCAGCACAGAGCTGCTGGCCCAGCCCAGGTGAGCTGGTGCTGCCCTCGGCAGTGACACAGAGCTGCTGGCCCGGCCCAGGTGAGCTGATGCTGCCCTTGGCAATGGCACAGAGCTGCTGGCCCAGCCCGGGTGAGCTGGTCCTGCCCTCAGAAGCGGCACAGAGCTGCTGGCCCGGCCCAGGTGAGCTGGTCCTGCCCTCGGCAGAGGCACAGAGCTGCTGGCCCAGCCCGGGTGAGCTGGTCCTGCCCTCAGAAGCGGCACAGAGCTGCTGGCCCAGCCCAGGTGAGCTGGTGCTGCCCTTGGCAATGGCACAGAGCTGCTGGCCTGGCCCAGGTGAGCTGGTGCTGCCCTTGGCAGCGGCACAGAGCTGCTGGCCTGGCCCAGGTGAGCTGGTGCTGCCCCTCAGAACCAGCACAGAGCTGCTGGCCTGGCCCAGGTGAGCTGGTGCTGCCCTTGGCAATGGCACAGAGCTGCTGGCCCGGCCCAGGTGAGCTGGTGCTGCCCCTCAGAACCAGCACAGAGCTGCTGGCCCGGCCCAGGTGAGCTGGTGCTGCCCTTGGCAGTGACACAGAGCTGCTGGCCCGGCCCAGGTAAGCTGGTGCTGCCCTCAGAAGCAGCACAGAGCTGCTGGCCCGGCCCCTTGCTTGTGGGGAGCCTGTGCCTCACCCCCTGCAGCTCCAAACCCAACCCTCCCAGTCTACAGATGGACCCACAGAGTGAGCTTCTCTCCCAGCACGGAGCATCCTCCTTAGCACCACCCCTGTGTCATAGGGAGCCCTCCTGTCCCCAGCCAGCACAGGATGTGCCTGCAGCTGGCTTAGTGCCCTGAGAGTGCCACTGCGGCTCTGCAGCAGGCCTGGGGCTGTTGGGACCTGGGAAGAGCCCAGCAAAGAGAGCCAGCAGGTCGGTGCCAAGGTGCTGGAGCAGCTGAGGAGCCACAATGCACTGATATCCCTCACCTAAGCAGTTGTGGCCGTCGTGTGCCAGGCGGAAGCCGTCGTAGCAGGTGCAGCGGTAGTTGCCGGGGATGTTCACGCACTCGTGCACGCAGCCCGCGTTGTCCTCCCGCTCACACTCGTCAACATCTGGGGAGAAGAAGGGCAGGAGAGCTGCAGGGCTGCTCAGGTTGCTGCCTGCCATAGGTGCTGCTCCCCATCTCCAGCATCTTTGCCACCCAGCTGGTAACGGGCCCCGGGGTCTTCTGCTCTGCCTATTCCGGCAGGTTGTCAGCTCCGTGATCACCTGCAGCATCCCTCCAGACCCTACAAAACCAGCTGACCCAGTGTCTTACAGCTTTAGGTCGGTGCAGAGTGCTGGGAACCTCCTGGGATTTCCCAGGGTGCTGGCAGAGCAGCCTGTCTCCATGGCAAAGCCCTGCAGTGCCTGGAGCACTTTAATCCCTCTGCTGTTTGTACTCGGCCCATCCTGACCCTGAACCTGCTCCGAGCAGGGCTGAGAATTTTTCCCCTGCTCCAATCCTGCTGCTGCTCTAAGGAGCCCATTTTCTTTCCATTCCCCACTCAGTTGTATCTACAGATAGATCTATGCCTGTACCTATATCAATACCTACATTTACACCTATATTTACATCTGTATTGATACTCACATCATCTATACGTCTATTTCTATATCTTATTTTCAAGTTTCTTATGTTTTAGCTGCTAACACCATTCTGCAGCCTCAGGGCCAGAAATCCTGCAGGAAAATAAGCCCAGCTTTGTTTAAAACAAGCCCCAAGTGACCCTTCATGGGCAGCCCCAACCATGCCAGGACAATGGTTGCCACCACCACCAGCAAGGACAGTCAGAGTCCTCTCTGTCCCCATGCACTGTCAACAGGCCAGGAGTTTGGGGCAGAAAAGAGGAATAAAAGGTTTACAATGGGCTGGAGAGAACAAATGCCCTTTTTGCATGAGCCAGTGCTGCCGAGCCACCGCTGGCCTCTGACCTGCAGGGGCTGTCACTCCTCAGCAGGGCTCGGGCTGTGCCAGCAGCGTGTCCCTACCTTTGCAGTGCTTCCCATCCCCGGTGTAGCCAGACTTGCAGATGCACTTGTAGGACTTGGGGGTGTTCTGGCAGATGGCATCGATGTGGCAGTTGTCGGTGCCCTCCACGCACTCATCAACATCTGCAAGAGGACAGGTGAGGGGAGCAGAGGGCAGAGCCTAGGACCTCTACCCTCCTGTCCCCATGGGAGCCACCACCCCAGGTGACAGATCCCAGCAGCCTCTGGCTCCTCAACCAGCCCTGACACAGCCAGCGATGGGCTCTGGACACGGTGAATCACAGCACAAGCTCTGTCCCCTCTTGGGGGAGTCACCCTGAGGCTCCCTGGCCCTTTCATTTGTCTGATGATAGGAAATGCTGCTCCAGCACTCCCAGTCCAGGCTGGAGCCAGCCCAGGCAGAGGTGAAAGCCTCTGTCTCCAATTAGCTGTTTCCTGAGCCGACCAGGCACCCAAATAATCGTCATCGCTTTCTATTCTTAGGGGTCAAGGATTAGCAGGGACCACACTAAACAAACCTGGGAGCCAGGAGTGAGAAGCAGAAGGGAGAGCTGGGAACAACATCAAGGCTTCCTTGGGGTCATGGACAAAATTTGCATCATCCCCATCCCCCTTTGCCCCTCATTCTCTGGGATGCAGTGCCGTGGTACCCAGGAGATCACATCCAGAGCTCCACGTGCTGCCAATGGCCTCAAGCAGCAATGCCCAAGGGTTTGCTGTGCCAGGAGGCCGAGGGAGTGGAGGTTTTAATGGTATTTGGGAAATGGAGAAGCCTCGAGCACATGGAGTGGAGGTTTGTGAGCAAAAGGCTGTTCAGCTGGCTCTCAGTGCCTTCCCTGCTCTGGCAACCAGGAAGATGAAGTGGGCACATCCCCTCCGTGACTGCCAGTGCCTGGAGATCGGGCTGCTGAGGGGCAGGCGGGGGCTGAGCATCACCCACAGCCCCTCAGGTGTGGGCAGAGCTCCCCGAGCAGCTCCAGCTCCACGCCGGGAGCATCAGCGCTGCCCCTGGAGGAATTTGCCTCCACCTCCTCTCACGGGGACAGAAAGGGGATCTGAGAGACCCTCCAGCTTCCCCGTACCCCCTCAGGAGGAGCTCGAGGCTTCAAAGCTCTCAGCTGCCTTGAAAAAAAACTTTTTGGCAGCCCCAAGAACGGAAGTGCTCCAGGAGAGCTCCCCAGAGACCCAAAACATCCCTGCAAGCGGCGGGGCGGGCGGGCAGGCAACCCTGCAGCCCCGAGGGACAGGGGCCACGGCCTCGGGAAGGGCAGCCCGAACCCTGTCCCGGCCAACCCGAGCCCTGGCCCGGCCACCCCGGCGGCTTTCTGCCGGGACATGTGAGTCACCCGGCCGGGAGGAGGAGGAGGAGAGAGCTTTGTCCCCGCACCGGGGAGGCGGCACGTGCCTGCGCATTGTATAAATATTTACAGCCCGCATTCATATTTGTTATTTGACATTAGCCATGGCCCGCGGCCACCACGGCCTCCCTTGGGCCATTAATCACCGGCTGGAGGCTGAGCCACCGCGGTGGGGACGAGGCAGGGATTGCACGGGGGACCAGGGCCCTGCTCTTGGCTGGCACCTTCAGCACTGCTCAGGGTGCCACGGTGCTGTGGCTGCCCCAGCACCCAGCAGCCAGCACCATCCCCTGCCCGTGCCAGGAGTCCCACGGGGCTCTTTGGGGAGCTGAGTGTGGCTGTTCAGCATCAGCTCTCAGCAGTTCCTCGCTGGGGTGTGCCCTGCTTGTCCCCCTACTCCAGGGAACCTGCTCCATTCAAAGTCCCAAATCCAGGTGGGCTTTCCCTAAGGTTTGCCAGTCCCCACGCAGAGCTGGACCCCTACAGCCCCTGCACCTCTTCCTTCCACAAATAATAAAGTCACAGCATCCCAGTGACTTTGCCTCAGGCTCCTGCATCCCTCACTGGGCTCCCAGAGGGGTGGTGGGAGGTTGTGGCACTGGAGCAGGGGGGATGCCAAGCGCTGGCCACCATGAGAACTCAGCAGCAGCAAAGCTGATGCTGACCCAAATGCCTACTGAATCTACAGATCCTGGTCCTGGCCCTGCATGGTTGGGAGCTCCCCTTCAGGTGTTGCCCCAGAGTTACAAATAATGTGATGCTTCCAGTGGTGGTGCCAAGGTGACAGTGACAGTTGTCACGTCTGGCACCCCGGACACTCACCCTGGCACAGAGGTGACCAGGGACCAGCACCCAACCAGCATTGGCCATCCATCAAACCCCATCTCCTTCCCCTAAAAACGCTCAGAACGTGAAGCATCCACCAGGCACAAATCACATCACCGAAACTTTCCCAGCCTTTTGCCAGGAATCTCACTTTGGGGGGAATTTTATTTCCTATTTCTTTTTCCTTCTGCACTCACAACACACGTGAGGCACTGAATGCATCTCTGGCCCTTTCCCACTCACACGTGTATAGCATCTTTTTTTTATTTTTTTTTCCCATTCTGTAACTTCAAAGGTCTCTAACTTGGGAAAGATTACACAGCAGCAAAAGTACAAAAGGAAACATTATCAATTTTCCACTCTGTAATTTTTCCAAAGGTAGAGTAATTCTGAAAGGTTACAGGATTATGAAAAGAAAAAAAAAAGTGTGTTTGTGGGAAGAGTGAATAAATACTCTCCTGGGTACCCCAGGAGCTGTCCTGGGATTGGCAAAGATCCCAATTTTAGAATGCTGAAATTTTGGCTCCTCAGTATCCTTCAGAAATGACGTAGTGAATTAAAGTAAAACCCTCTGAAAAACCTCAATTTTTAGCATTTTTGTCAACACAAGCAGCATTTTCCCACAAAAGGGAAGGTCTTCTCTCAGGACAGCCTGGTTTTTTCCTGCAGGAGAATTTTCTCCATCCAAAAAGCTGCCTCACTGCAGGTGCTCCGAGTTGCTGCCACCATGTGAGAGGGTTCATCCTCAAGACAAGTGAAGATTTTCTTTTTTTTTTAAATAAAAGTCCTTACTGATGCTCCTGTCCCTATTTGCTCTCAGCAGTTCCTCGCTGGGGTGTGCCCTGCTTGTCCCCCTACTCCAGGGAACCTGCTCCACTCAAAGTCCCAAATCCAGGTGGTCTTTCCCTAAGGTTTGCCAGTCCCCACGCAGACCTGGACCTCTTCCTTCCCCAAATAATCAAAAAAAAAACCCCAAAAAACCAAAAACCCTGCTGCTTTTCACCCTAAGCTGCCTGAAACCAGCCCAACCCGGGCGGCGCATCGCTCCTCAAACCCCCGGCGCTGGGGAATTCTGCGCCCGGCGGGGATTTCGCTTTTGATGAAGATGTTGAGTCTCGCTGGGGACTCGCCCACGGTGGCCCCGCTGCCTGGCCAGCCCCATCTCCCTGTCCCACCGCTCTGGGGCCGGTCAGGGCTCCTCAGAGGGCAGCAGCATCCCTGGCGGGGGCTGCGGCGAAGGGCAGGAGGTTGCGGGCGCTCGCCCCGCGCCTCGGGCCATGTTTTTTATTCCGTTTGTGGGTGGGATTTTCCAGCGCTGGCTGTTGGGCCCCGTTCCGCTCCAGCTGCAGCTTTATTCTCCATTTCAAAGGCAGCGGAGGCAGACGGTTTCAACGCCACTGCCATTTCGAGCAGTGCCAAAAGCCGGGGGGACCGCCACCTCCCCGGGACCGGCGCGTACCCACCGGGAGCCGGGGGAGGCGGTGGCAGAGCCCAAGGGCATCACCTCCGTGCCCTGAGGCTCTCACACCCGACAGCGAGTAGAGGGATAAAGCAACAGCTCGTATATTTTTAGAGCCTGGATTGAGGCTCTTTCCTCACTTCCTTATTTTGTTTTAAAAAAATAATAATAATAATAAAAGATGGTTTTAGCCGTAGGGCAAAAGTCCCAATAAATTTGAGGAGGGGAGGGGTGAGACAGGACAGCAAAAACTGGCCTGAAAAAATCCTAAACAAACAAACCCACCATCCTTTTCCCCCCCCACCTCTCCTGCAAGCGCTTTGGCTTTTTCTACAAATTAATTTTATTCTTTGTTTTTATATAGGCATATATATTAACAGCCTGTCTGTATGGGGATGTGTGTGTAGCTGTTGGCAGACATGCGGAGTTTCCACTCGGCCTTAATGCCAAATTAAAGCTTTATAACTTCAGTAGCTCCTTTTACCAGGGTATTAATAACCACCTCAGACACTGTGGTGCAGTTTATTAATCATTTGTTCGTCCAGGGAGCTCGCAAGGGCCACAGCAGGAAGGGCTCAGGGCATGGCCACGGCCACTGGCAGCCCCTGGGAGGGGACATGGGCCAGGAGAGGAGAGGAGGATGCTCTGCAGGGCAGCCTTCTGTAAACTGCCTAAAGAAATGTCATCTGCACTCAGAGGTCCTGACTCAGGTGCTGGGTGATGTCTCGCTGCCAGGATGGTCCCTGGGCAGGTGCCTGTGCTCAGGATGGTTCAGAGGGGGTGTCTGCACCTCACCATGCCATGGAGACCCCTGAACCAGCCCTGCACGCCCACCCAGCTTTCCCAAAAGCAGGTGGGACACAGGAGATGCAGCCCCAGTGCTCGGCCCTGTGGAATGATGGAGTATGGGCAGAGTCACAGTGAGGACCTGGGGCTGTTCCCAGCCTGGTGACCCTACTGCCCAGACCCTGCTCTGTAACCCTCACCATGGGTTTTGCTTCCCCAAAAGTATCAATCACCCAGAAAAGTGATTTTTTTTAATCCCCTTCACTTATGCTTCCAACTCCCATGAGAGCAGAGCCAGGTTGAGCTGTCCATCCTCTGCAGCAGTCCAGGTCACCCTGATGGATCCCAGTTCCACCACCATTCCCTGGGTAGGAAATCTTCCCTCCACCTCCATCCCACCTCCTTGTGCCAACCCTGCTCACCTCAACCCAATTCCATCACCACTTCCCCACGGAGGGTTTGTTGCTCCACGCCAGCAGCGTGTTCATCCCTCCCCATGGAATTGTCATTGCTGTTGTTGTTCCTTTGGCTTATTGGACTGACCTAGCCTTGCCTTAAAAAAAATGCTTGTGTTTGTTTTTCGCTCCGGGAGCAACAATCTCAAGATCTCCAGCGGGGACAGAGCCTCTCCAAAACACAGCCGGGCATCCTCCAGCACTGCCAGACAGAGCAAACCTTATTTACCATCCCAGGCTTCTCCTAAAGCCTCTCAGGGGACTTAGAATTTTGCAAGTGAAGGTTAAGGTCAATCATGCCTGCTTTTTTTTTCCTAAACTGAGTACTCTGGTGTGGCTGTCTGCGAAGGGAAAAAAAAAAAAAAAATCTGTATAAAAAGAAAAGAACCCCCAACTCCTGAGCAGTTTGGAGAAGAGCAATACATCGGCACTGGAAGACTCAAGGTGCCTGAATATTTCTACTCCAGTTGGCAGTTACAAAAAAAAACCTCTTCTTCCCTTCTTCCTACCCACCCCCTCCCCTTTTTTTTTTTTTTTTTTTTTTTTTTTAATCTCGGTACAGGCACGTTAGACGCCCTCAGTCAAAGATCTCCTTTGAACTGTGGATGTGAAATGTTTACAGTTTTACATTTCATATTTCAGCGGGGCGGAGGGGACAGGCACAACAGTCGCACTCTGTGAATGCTGCAGAGGTAGGAAGGCAGAGGCCAAAGGGGGAGGAGGCTCGGCGGCAGTGGGAGGGGAATCCGACGGCATCTCCACGCCGCAATTGGAAAATTTTAGACTCCTTAAAAAAAAAAAAATACAGGGAAAAAAAAATAAAATAATAATCCCTGGCGGTGTAGGCTTTGCAGGTGCATCCCAGTGCCTCACGTGGGACAGTGGCTGTGGGCCTGGGCAGCCACACAGCACCAGCCAGGAGGGTTGGTGTCAAGCATGGAGCACCCAGCGGGCTGGGCTGGGGCTGTCACCCCACCCAGGGCCCTGCACTGGGGCTGTGGGAATGCCAGGGGCTGCAAATTGGGGTGCTGGGGTGACTCTGCCTCTCCCTCCTGGCCCCACACCACAGCATCATCTGAGGGGATGGGCAGTCAGTTGCAGGGAAAAGTGGCAAATCCTGGGATGGGGTGGCAAAGCCAGTGATGAGGGTGCTGCCAGAGGGGCTGGCACTGCCCGAGGGTGGTGCAGAGCTGCTCCCTGCCCTCCCAGCACTCAGGGAGGGAGTGCTGCTGGCAGACAGCAGGTAAGGGCACTGCTCCACTGAGAGCAGGAGCTCAGGACAAACTCTTCTGGCTGGAAGGCTGTGAGATGGACTGACGGACAAAGGGTTGGGACTGGGGGTGACATTATCTATCCAAAACCCAGAGGAGTGGTGGGCACAGCAACATGTGGGCAGCTTGGCCTCAGGACTGCAGGGAGTCCAGAGAGTCCATCCTGATGATTATTTGGATTTATATTGTCAGTTCTCCTCTCGAGAGCCCTAAGCTGACTCCACAACCAGCCAGGTCCACCCTCCAGGCCCAGCTCTCTAAATCCTCCCTTCCCCACAGACTAAACTTGCTGGGGTAATTCAGTACAAGAAACGAGCCAGCAAGCCCGAGCCACCACACAACGTTATCCCAGCAAGACAAGACCATCTGATGGGAGAGGAGCCCTTCCCAGGCTGTGACAGTCACCTGGCAAGGGTGGCTGTCCCTCAGAAGGGCAAAGGCTTAGGGGTGATGTGTGGCCCATCCTGGGGGCACACACGCCTGATGCTTTTTGAGAAACATCCTGCTAACGCAAGTCCCAGACACACAGAGCGGCTTCAGAGAGCTCAGTGACAGAAAACCCAGCAGACAGCAGCTTCTGAGGAAAGGCAGGTGCTGGACCTGCCATCAGCGATGCCCCGATGATGCCCCTGGGTTTGGCCTCATCCAGAAAGGAGCAGCACCACCCCTGCCCGGAGTCCTTGCAGCCCCATAGGCACCAAACCTTTGCCTCTCTGCAGAGGCAGAGAGCTGGGATCTCCCCGTCCCCAGCCCACAGAAGCTCTCAGCTGCAGCCTCAGGGGTGAATTCTCCAGCAGAGCCCCCCTGGCTGGCGAGCAGCCGGAGCCCCGGGAGCAGCCAGCGCTGTCCCGGGCGCACGGCGGGCGAGGTACCCCGGCACAGGACTGAGCTCACCTCTCTCCACCCCCACTCCACCCCTCTCCTTCCCTGAAGGGATCTGTCAAGTCTCTGCACGATGGAATTTCACTTTGCTATTTTAATGCAATTCTGGCTCAGGCTTAAATGGAACTGGAAACCAAAAGGCCTTAATAAATAAATATTATGATAAGAAATGAAAGCAATGCATACACTCAAGATAATTTGAGGGGGGATAAAAACCTAAGCATTCCTTTCTGTGCCTAAATCATAAAGCTTTACGTGAAGCTGGACGCCTTCTCACCAAACCTTTGCCCTGGAAAAAAAAAAAAAAAGAAAAAAATCTCTCCTGCTTGCCCAGGCTGCCCTCCGGAGAAGTCGCCTATTGTTTTAGAAACACTTTGAGCCAGATAAGACAATAGCCTTGAAATTCCTTCTAACTTTGTCAGTGACAGGGCTCGGGCGACCATGCGCGTGGCTGGAATCCTCCTACGAGAGATCTTTTTCATTCTGCCCCGCGCTCCGAGATTTCATTCACACGCTGTTTAATCTCACCCTACGCACAAACACGCAGCTGCCACAAAACAGCCGGGCTGGAGAGACCTTACACGCCACGGAAAGAGAAAAGAGAAAAAACCCGACGGGTTGTACAGATAGTGGTGAATTAAGGAGAAAAACCCCCCTTTCGAGGCGGCCAACAGGATCATGTGTAGGGCTGTGTGTGCTCGCACTCCCGCGCGTGTATAGAAAAAAAAAATCTGAGCTAAATATAGAGGTGCTATAGAAAAGCCAAGGTATAGATAGACCATACATAAAGCTCCGTGTGTACGTCTGGGAAAGGGGAGGCTCTGGCTCAATGCGGGAGTTTGTGAAACAGAAAAGCCCGAAGTTGATAAGGACGGGACATCCCTCTCTTTCCACGAGATAGGGAAAGAGCTCCCTTAATTTTTCAGGCTCTAGCTGTGCTCAGCCACCCGAAGTTTCCTGCTGCCCACAGCCCTGCGGCCAACATCTGAGATTCCCCCGTGCCGATGTGAAGTCCCCGAGCAGAGATGCAGCCTCCCGGTGTTATCAACGCCCGCTCCGCCATCCCTGCCCTGCAACCCAGCCCGGAGCAGCCTCCTCTCCCACACTGCTGCCCTGGGAGCCCCATCTCTCAGACACAAAACCAGCAGAGCTTCCCCAAGCCCCTCCGAACAGCCACATTTTGCCTGTGATGGATGCAGACTTGTTTGCCCACCCTCATTTTCTTCCCCTGCACCCCCTGCCTTGAGATAAAGAGCCCAAACACACACAAAAAAAAAAAAACCACCAAAAAAACAACACCCCCCCCCCAAAAAAAAAAACCAACCCAAAACCCCTGAAGTCTAAGAAGCGCAACTCATTAAAAGAGTTTTACAAACCCAACCCCAGTTCCAAGGCAGGAGGCGAGAATATCTGCAAGCGACATTTAAAATCCCCTCCACTGTTTGTTGTTACTGCTGCTGCCTTCTCCAGCCTGCACTTAAACCCCGGCTCTAGCGAGGAGATCCGGCTGCCCAATTCACACATCAAACAGCAAACCTTCGAGCAAGGGAAGATTTTTTTTTTCTCTTACCTTGACTGGCTTTATTTGCCAGCGTGTTTCCAGGGTGGAGGAGAAAGAAAAGGATGGAAAATCCAGCAATCTGCAAAGCTCCCATTGCAATCCCAGTCTGCAAGGGAGGAGCGGGGGCAAGAAGGGGGATTTCTAGTGCTTTAAAGGAAACAAGGGGCTGAGCATGCGAAGGAAAATCCAGGGGAGGAAGGGGCTCTCTCCTTGCCGTGTGTGAGACAGAGGGAGGGAAGGGAACTGAACTGATGGAAAAAGCTGCTCTGGGTTCAGTTTGGGGCTCTTGGTGTTGCTGAAGAGGAGAGAGCGAGGGAGGGAGACCCAGGGCAGTTGGAGGAAAGTGGACTCTATCGCCCTCTCTCTGGCGGCTGCTCTGATCCCTTCTCCTCCTTTTTTTTTTTCTTTTTTTTTTTTTTTTTTTTTTTTTTTTTTCCTTCCCTTAAATAATCCCAGCCAATTCCAGTTTTGCAAGAGCAGCAGCAGCAGCAGGAGCAGGAGCAGCAGTGCTGGAGGGGGGAAGCAGGCGCCTTGCCCTGGTGCTGGGGACCTGGGAAAGGGGAGTGGAAAGGAGAGCCCCATCCAAGCAACGCCCTTTTTCTCTCTCCCAGCCTTTCTTTCTTTCTTTCTTTCTTCCTTTCTATTTGGCTTTGGTTACTCCTTCACGGCTCCCCCCCTCGCACCCCCAAGGCTGGGCTTTGCCTGCAGGAATTTACAGTCTGCGCTGAAGGAGAAGGGCCAGTAGCCATGGAGACTGCTTCCCTGGGAGCAGGGAGGTCAGGCGGAGACCATGGGCGATCAATGCATCAATGCAAAGCCCCCCGCAACCCCCAGACCCACCCCGCACCTCGCAGCCCCTCGGCCAGCCCAGGCCTTGGGGTGGTGGCAAGGGGAGGGGGGCCAGGGGGAGGCTTGTGCCATGGGAAAAGGCAAGGGGGTGGAAAAGAAAAGGACAAGGGGGAGGAAAAAAAATAAAAAAATGCATATGATTTAAAAACCCGAGAGTTTGCAGATGGGCATGACCTGGCTGGGCTTGGTGGCTGCGGGAGCGTCTCGGGGTGCTGGGCAGGGGGAAACAGGGCTGGAGAGCAGCTCTGCTGGCTTCCCTGGGAGCTGGGAGGAGGACTGGAAATAAGGGTGGAGGGGGAAGAAAAAGACCTTCCTGAAATATTCGGGGGGTTTTTTGTTTGCTTGTGGGACTTTCTCACAGCCCCCCTGGAGCTGGGGGCAGCCCAGGGAAGAAGAGGGACCCCTGCCCCACTCTGGGGACCCCTGCCCCAGCCTGGGGACCCCTGCCCCACTCTGGGGACCCCTGCCCCACCCTGTGACTGTCCTTGTGCTGGAAGCTGCTGGCACCATCTCTCTTCTGGGGTGTTCCAGCTCCCTGAGCCAGGAGAGGCACTGCCAGCCAGGAAACTGCAGCTGGAGATAAGGCTGGAGCCAGGAGTGATGGGGAGGAAAGGTGTGCAGTGATTCCACCTGTCCAGGGACAGCCCCAGTGGTCAGCCTGCCCATGGGCTCCCTCCCAGCCCACTGTGCTGCCCTTACACCCTCCCAAACCCCCTTTTGTCCTAATAACCCCTAAAGATAAAACAAAGGGGGCTGGAGGCAGTGGGAAATACCCAGCTAAGCCAAAGCACCCACAGAGGAGAGGAGGGACTGCAGCTGGATAGAAGGATGCTGAGAACTCTCTGGGTCTTCCCCTTCAAAAACACTCACTCCCTGGGCTGCCCTCATGGGACAGGGGCAGCTGGTAAGGGGCAAAGGTGTGTGAATGATCCTTAAAGCTGTGAAAAATGCTGTACATAAACATATGAACGTGGAGGTGCTGTCCTTAGGATATGTTGGGAGAGGACCATGACCCAGCAGTGGGAATGTGCTATCCCACTGGAGGAAGCCAGCTCCAGTCTGTGCCAGGAGCTCCTGGGTACAAAAGCTCCTTCCTGAGGCTTTGGGCAGGACGGGACTCTGGTCATTGCAGCCCACATCCTGAGCTGAAGACATCACCAGTGGGGTGCCACCACCCTCCCGTGAGCATCAGATCAGCAGGTGTGACACTGCTTTTTCTTTCTGGGCTGCAATTCGCTGCAGAGACACAAGTCCCTCATGGCAGAGACTCCTAAGAGCAGAGTCAGAATGGAAACTCTGCTCTGGGTTATGCTGGCAGATCCCTGTGCCCAGCCACCGCACCTCACACCCCATCCTGTGATCCTTTATCACCATAACCAGAGGAAAACGAAACAGTTCTCCTTTCTTCCCCCTTCCAACCTATCTTCTAAATCTGGAGACCGATCTCACGGCACGAGGGACAAGACCTTCAGCAATGCTGATTTATAACTGAGCTTCTAAATTGCAGGTTTATGCATTAGTATAAACACCCATAAACCAGCCTTAAATACACAGGGCCGTGTGTAATTAAAACGCCAAAACACCGAGCGGCCGCGTGACAGCACCGGGGGGGATGAACAAACTGAGACTGCCTCAGCTGGGACAGGTCTCTGCCCAAGAGCTCCCATGTCGTGTTCCTCTGGGGAAATGGTTTTTCCCCCAGAACCTCCTAAACCATTTAGTTTGACCCTGTCCTTGCCTTATCTCTCTATCCTGAGACAGAGTCTAGATAAAAACCCCTGCTCTTCCTTGTTCGTCCTCTGTCCCTGGGACCCCTTTGAGAATAAAGCCTTGGAATAACAATCCTGAGGTAAGAGCCTCTTTTGGGATCTTTTATCCTGTCCCCTGAGATATTTCCCCCAAAGCCCCCCAGAAGACTGAGCTAGCACAGGAGCCCGGGGGGGGCGGGCAGGGGGGAGTATTTCACTCCCAGTTAAACCAGTACCCTGCACTGCTAGGGGTGGGTCATGCCACAGGAACCAAGGGGCTGACCCCCGTGTCTCAATCCTCTAATGGGGTTACAAAGTACCACAGAGAAGGAGTGGGATTGGAACTGCTGATGATCAGGAATTCCCAAAAAAGCAATGTAACCCTGCTGTCCTCCCAAAGCACGCTGGCTGGCCCCAGCGGCCAAAGGGCCAGTGGTGGTGCGTGCCTTGGTGCCCCTCCAAGCACAAGGGGAAAGTCGGGCAGATGGGGATTCCCCACATCACACAGGCAGTGTGGAGGGAGCGCCATGGATCACACTGAGATCACCTGCAGGACAGCCCAGAGCTTTGGCCCAGTGGCTCCTCACCAGCTCCTGTTGCTGCTGCACAGGGCTGGCACAGATCCATGCCCAAGAGCTGTCTCCAAAACCCTTCACAAGCACTGGGACAACCCTAAACCTTCTGTGTGTGTGTGTGTGTGGCGGGGAAGGAGGTGGCAGGACTCTCCTCCCTGCTGCCTCCACTCCCCGTTGTGCACTTCTGGGCAAAATCCATTTTGCTTTGGCTTCATGTAGGGCCAGAAGATTCGGCCCATTGTGCTGTGGCGCTGAAGAGCCGGCGAGGAATTGTCAGCCATGCTGAAACGGTTACATGGGGAGTCATGAAAATTTACTGCACCGCTCTCCGTTCCCTCGCCAAGAAATAAAAGCAAAAGATCACAACAGGCATTTTTTTAATTTGGAGCAAAATTAAAAAAAGAACGGATCTGCACTCAGAAAACAACAACCACATCCACAGATCAAAGCAGCTGTTCTCCTCTCATTCGGGGGTTTTAAGAGGTTTCTGCAGCTACAGAGATGTTTACACAGGGAGAGAGATACATACATTGTGCTGTCTTGATGCGGCCTCTCCCCCCTTCATCTGGCAAAACATTCCCTGGGAGGCGATATGAGGTCATTCCTAGCCCCTGCCTTGTTTTCCTCAAGCTGCAAGGCTGCGGGGGCAAGAGGCAATTCAGTTCCCATTAGCACACACACATTTGCACTTGGAACCCTCCCATGTACATTTTGCCTCGGGGGGGAGGAGAGCTCGGGATGGACAGGGAACCAGCCCTTGCCAGCTTGTTCCCAGAGGGAATTCCAGCAGCCCGAGCTGCCCTGAAGGGCCAGCGGCTTTGGCAAAGCCCCTGGGAAGGGACACGGAGCCGGGGAGGTGGGCTGGCATCTTCTGCAGCCCGGCATCTTCTGCAGACCAGCCCGTAATGTTTCTGTGGCTTCCACCACTTTTTACGACGAGAGGGGCTGGAACGGCTCTGGGGAGCACTAATGGACTGTAAAAGGCTTTTTTTCCCCTCTGCCTCCTTGGCTCCAGCCCAACTCGGAGCGGCAGTGAGCCCCACTCCGGTGCTTGTGCAGGGACGGGGGCCGTGGGAACGCGCCAGGGCAGGCTCTGCCTTCACCTCCTGGCATCAGCACCTTGGTGCCGCTGCTCCGTGGGCAGCACCCGCCTTGGCAAGCAGATGGATCCTGGCCCCGAGCCAGCCTGCACTGTCTGTGCAAATGGTAAAAGGCCCCCAGAAGACTCTCCCCATCTCTAGCATGGATTTCATGCCATGTGCTAGGAAGGAGCTGCATCTTTCAGCTGTGTGTGCTTGTGTGATGAGGAGCCAAAAGCAGTTTCTGAGGCTGCACAAGAAGCTGCTGAGAAGCAAAAGTCCCCGAGGCCCTTAGGGCTTGCAGAAGCAGCTATTGAACCAGCCAGGGATACTGCAGGGATACTGAGTGAACCAAAGTTCCTTTTCTCTCTAGTCCAAGAGAACCAGAGGGTCAGTGCTGCCAGCCCTGGGCAGGACCCCCCCTCTTTGCTGGGCACAGCAGTTGAGGGGATGGATGCTGGCACCTCATCCCGACCCCGAACACTGGAAGGTGCTGGCTCGAGAAAACAGCAGCCCAGACATTTCAATGCCCCAGCGAGGGCTGTGGTCTACAACTTGGAACAGAATAGACTATTTTTAAAAACCGAGAGGAAAACACAGTTCTCCCAGTAACACGCCAACAGCCCAGACTCACGCGGCTCAGCCGGTCCCCGACACTCGTCCCTCATTTTTCCCCAGCCTACAGTTTGATCCAGATGCCTCCAAGGTGGGTAAAAAAGCACCAGGTCCCACTAAATGACTGCCTGGCACCTTGTGACACCTTTTTTCCAGAGTCATGGGGCTTCCTAAAAGGCTGCCTGCGAAAGGCCTTGTTTGTAATTCCCGGTTTGCAGCAGGAGAAGGTGACACACGCTGAGGTGAAGTGACTTACCCCGGCGTCACCGGGAAGGTCGATGGCAACGCCAGGAATAGCCCCGCTCCCAGTTAACCACTAACCACACTTATCCCAGAATAAGGGTCCCTTTTTCCAGCTGAATTTATAACAGCTTTCCAAGTGACATAAGGTCTTACAGAAATAGGCAGGCTTTTATTCCAGAATAATTACTGGGAGATGGGACTGGAGCGGGTGTAATTACGCCGGTGTCGCTGCTGCCGGTGAGTCGGACCCTGTGCCACTGGGAGACGGCTTTTATCTCATCCTGCTTTTCCACCAGCACATGCACGTCAGCTGGGAGATCATCAGGATGTGGGTGGAGAAGGAAGGGGCTTTGGGTAGGAAGGAAAGTGATGTATCACTCTCTACAGCTCTGTTAATCACATTTCCCATAGAGGATGATAAAAGGTCTTCAGCTACTGAAGTCCAAAGGAGTCTTTTGGGGTGTGCTGGGTCACACACCCCAGATGGACTCAGCAATGCTCGGTGCATCTGCTTTGAGTCAGACACAGCTTTGGAGCAGGTGGGTTTTTTTAAAGTACATTTTTTATGTCCCACACTGGTAAAATCAAGCTCTGAGTCCGGGTCGAGGCCTGAAACACATTTCTGACAAAAGCTGTGGGAACACATCATAGGAAAAGCAAGCTCCTCATTTATCAGGTGTGGATGTGTTTGTGCCTTGGCAAGAACGGTGCCCCCAGGAACGGGGCTGTGGGGGGCTCCTCTGCTGCCCACAGCTGTGACAAGGCAGGGGTTAACTGTGACACCACGGGAACTCCAAGACCCAGACACACATGTTTAAAAGTAGCACTTCTCTCCTTAAAATAGTTTATGGATCTTACTTGGGGATAAATCCAACACCCCGGAGCAGAAGGAGACCTATTAATTCCTGAGTTTTTTCACGCCGTAGTAAAGCAGCGGTTTTATTTGCCCGCCTTGTGTAAGATGTCAGTCATTTTCCCACTTGCATTTCCATCTACAATTTAACAAGGCAGCAGTTTATTTCCAGAAGCCCCGGCCAGACCCCAGCCAACTGCGTCAATATTTTGTTGCTTACACAAATGCCACCATTAAAGTCAATACTGCGTTCCAGGGGAGGCTTTTTTCCCTTTTTTCTTTTTTTTTTGTTGTTGTTAGATGATGCATGTACAGCTCTGGAAACACGGGAGGGTAAAGAGCAGCCTCTCCTGAGCGTGTACCTGGTGCAGAGGCACACTGCTCAGAGCACCGACCTGACCAAAGGCATTTGCTAATTAATTCATTCTTCCAAGAGACTTAACTGCCTCTTGCCTTTGGAAACCAAAGGCGAAGCCCGAGCCAAAGCCAGAGCCTGTCAGAAAACACGGAGAGACCCTTAGGGACTGCAGAACGCTCCAGAGGAGGGAGCTGCCTGGTGCCAGCCGACGGGGGCCGGTGTCCAACTCCAAGCGGCCGCTTCGCCCTCCCGCACGGCTCCTCGGTGCCACTCCGGGGACAGAGGAGAGAGGCAGAGCTTGGCTGTGCCAGGGCCTCCCCACCTTCCTCAGCCTCCTCCTACAGCACCGCTCTGTGGTGTCTTTCCCGTGCTGCAGCAGCTCAGCATGGGCTGGCTCATGGTTTGAGGGATGCTCCTGCAGCCCGCACTGTCTTGTTGCCTTTGGCACGCTCTCCCGAAAAACCCTCAGAGGTTTTCTGGTCCAGCATGAGCTCATCCCTCTGCCTCAGACTCCCTGGGGCTCTCAGGGCACCCCCAGCACCTCCCTGAACCCACACACACCCACAGCCCCAAAAGCTGGGGGTGGTTTAACCCTACACACGGCTAAAACATCAGATAAAACCCCAAGGGGAAGGAGGAGAGCCCAAAGGACAGCCCAAGCAGCCGGGGAAGCCCTGCAGGATCTCCTTCCTAATTCCTGCATCAGAGCACTTTTGCATGAGAACAGAGCGGCCTTAGTGTGTCAACAAGCCCTAAACGCCCGAGGGCAGCTGGAAGTGAGATGACATTATTATTTTATTTTTTTTTTTTTAATTTAAAACGGACTTCTTAACCTTACAGGAAAGTAAATGTTCTTCTAGGATGGCCAAGAAAACCACACTGGGATTTTCCAAATGGGCATGACTGACTGTTTATGAGTAGAGGCTTCCAAAGGCAGGAATAAATGGCTTGCTCTCAGCAGGTTTTCCTTTCTATATTTACCCTCACCTGAAATGAACATTATTGCACACTGCAACACTTATTCCCTCTGATCAGGGGAGCGGGTGAAGAACTAGCCAGCCGCAACATGGCAAATAAATTGTTCATCTGGTGTTTGCACGGGCAGGGGGAGGAGGGAGTCCCCTGGGTTTGGGGGCAGGCCCCAGGTCCTGCTTCCAACTCCCATCCCAGCTCTGCAGGAATGCTTTGCTTGCTCCTGGCTGCTGAGAGCTGGAGCTGGGCCCTTTGGTCCCCGAGAGGTCTCCAGCCCTGTGGCACCCCAGCAATCCTGATCACAGGCAGCTGGTGGTGGGAAGAGGTGGCATCTGGTGTGGGACCCGCCCAAGGCTGCACGAGAAGACTTTTAAAGAGCAAGAAAGTGCAGCCAGATTGCAGCTGAAGGTTCAAGCATTAGATAACCCTCTCCAAAGCACTGGGCTTTGCCATCCATCTCTGCGTTTCACACCGGGTGTTTCTCTGCTCTCAAGCTGGGAAGTCCCTGTGGATGCAAAGGGGTGGTGCCTCCCAGGGATAGGTCCCCCACAGGCACAAACTGTCCTGCTGATGCTCAGCTTGGCCATAAAAGACCTAGAAGTTTCCTTGATAAGGGGCTGGGGGCTGAGCCATTGTGAATCAAACCTCGCCATGAGGCTGGTCACTCAGCTGTAAAATCTCTCCTAATCCAGGAGAGGACAGGGAGATCCCCTGCCTCTCCAGGACGTCACCCACATCACATGGCTCCCTCATGCTCACACCCACCACCACCTTCAAATCTGGGCTTGACCTCCAATTTACCTTGAAGTTCACTAACTAATTGTGCCATCCGCTCTGGCACGCCAGCTGGAAAAGGGGTTCACATCACCCCAGGAAGAACAGGGGGGATTAATCCTCCGTGGTAGTGGGGGAAGTTGATCAGTCATTAGTGTCTGCAGGTGCCAGGGACACTTGGATGTGGGCAGCAGAGATGAAACAGCCCTGTTCTGCTCACAAGGCTTCCATGTACTCATGCCAGACAGGACCTGGCTTTTTTTTTTTTTTTTTTTCTTTCCCAGCTCAAACTTTTCATTTTTGGAAAAGTCTGTCCTTGTCAGCATAGCTGAGCAAACCCTTCCCCAGCCAGCCATTCCAAGAGAATTTGTGTTAATCCAGATTAACGAACATAAAGCAATCTAGATAAAACCGCATTAAGCCAAAAACACCTTTGAACTTTTTTTTTTTGGATCACAATCCCTCCCTGAGCTCTGTGTGTGGTTTGGGCCTCCCTGTACCTTCAGCTTCCCTAGAGCCGAGCTCTCCACCGAGCCACAATTAAGTCAAGTCAGCAAATACAAAGATTATCCAGAGCCAGTGGCACCAGCAGCAACCCAGTGCTTTGCACAGGGAGCCCAAACCCAGTTTGGGGTGTGGAGGTGTCCAGTGGGGTGAGATGGCACGAGAAGCATCTCCCCAGCTCCATGCACAGTCACAATGCCTGGGATGTGGCCGTGTGACCATGAACCAAACCCCTCCAACCCTCAGTTTACCCAGCACCAGCCCATCCCCTAAAACACACAGATGACAGATTGGTCTGGAACACCCCAAAACTGGGCCCTGCTCACAGGAGGCTGGGCAGGACGAGGGGTGGTTTGCTCCAAGTGGCTGCTCCCCATAGCTCACTGTGACTGAGGTGGCAACAGCCAGCTCATGCACACGAGATTTCTCACAGGAAAGGTCACACAGCACCTGGGGAGTGGGGAATTGACAGACACCAGAGCTGCTGGTGAGGTGTGTGGTGTGTCAGGGGCACAAACACACCTTGCATGCCCACGCCAGAGCAGCACTGCAGCAGGCACTTCTCCAGAGAACTCCCAACCACAATCAGGGACTACAGCAAACCCAACACCCTCTCACCTGGACAAGGTGTAAAATACCCCTTCACACGCTTGCTGGGACACTGGGAGCTCTTCAGGATCCAGCTGTCTGCCCACGTATTTGCACCAGCATCCAGCACGGGAACAATCCAAACCTTGTCTGGCGCCCGGGAGCTCCTGCAAAAATAGCTTTCCTGGCGGACTGGGCAGAGGAAAACTCCAGTCTTCCCCTGCTCTCCCCCTCCACACCCTCCCAAAACACCTGCTAACACTTTCTGCCCTCCACCCCCATTGCCTTCCTCCTGCAAGGCCGGTTTCCAACAGCCACAGCCGCAGCTGCTGGGCTCCAAATTCCCTCCCGTTTTGGAAGTGAGGGCTGTGACACCACCGGGGGCTCTGCCTCTCCTGTTGGGACGGGGGTTTTGCTTTTTCACAGAGAGCAGCAGCTCCCAGCTCAGGGCACTGTGCCTCCCTCCCAGGTGATTTGGATCGGGACACACCAGGAAGTTTGCTTTCACCTCCTCTGTCGGGCGCGTGGGCGTGCAAACAGTGACCGGCTTCTCCGCTGCTTCCACTCCTTTAAATGGGGACTTTCATATTCATCAGGCTTGGAAAAACATGGCCATCTTTTCAACCCAAAAAAAAAAAAAAAATAAAATCCATTTCCCCTTCCACGGGGAAGGTCTTTCTGTTTGCTCTGGCAGGCTCTCCCCCTTGCCGTGCCCAGCACGGTGATGACGGTGGGGCTGCAGAAGTGTGGCCATTCCACAGGTGAGGAAGGTCCAGCCCTGGAGCTCCCTCTGCTCCTGCCAGGAAAATGGGAGCCTCCTCGGAAAGCTGAGCCCTCTGCACCAGGCTGGGTTTAATTTCTTAGGGAGCTTGCTTCAAGCAGGGCAGAGGAGATTTGTGTGGGCTCTCCACAGCCCAAAGGGTCCTTTTCCAATGGGATCGCCAGGGTGACAAATTTCTGAGGTGATCAAAGGGCAGATTGGAAATCTCCCTGTGGAGTTTGCTGCCTAACACTCCAAGTGCTCACCCTGAAAGACTCCAAATCCCAATTTCCTCTGCTGGGATTTCAGCTAGATGGCTTGGCTAAAATAAATGAGATTAATCTAATCAGAGAGATGGATGGAGCTCATTAAAACAGTAGATTAAAAGAACCCACCCAGCCCTATTACCAGTGTTCCTGAGGTCCTCTGCCTTTGTGGCAAATTAAACCCACTCAGGAATTAGATTGCCTTGCAGAAATCTGCAGGAAATGCATTAAAAATACATTCTGCTATTACAATCCTTCATGTCACCAGTCACTTGGGAAAGGAAATTAATGCAGGGCAAATGCATATATATTTAAATACCTACAATTGCCTCCTCTGGGATCAGGATTTATAGGCTGGAAGCAACGGGCCCTGCTCTGAAACAGAGACAAGAGCAAACTGCAGTCCACTGTGCTGTGCTGTTCTACTCTCTAGAAATGCTATTTCCCCATCCTCAGCTTCCTCACACGAAGCTGAGGATCAGAAAAGGGCCAGGGGCTGGGTCTGGCACTGCACAAGGAGCACTGAGGGAAATTCCTGGGCAGGATTTTGGGCCAGGCAGGTCTCGTGAGGAGCTTTACTGGTTTTGTTTCTCATGCCCAGTTGCTTTCCCACTCACAAGCCATCCCCATCCCCATCCCATCCCATCCCCATCCCATCCCATTCCCGTCCCCATTCCCATCTCCATCTCCATCTCCATCTCCATCTCCATCTCCATCTCCATCCCCATCCCCATCCCCATCCCCATCCCATCCCATCCCATCCCATCCCCATCCCCATCCCCTGTCCCTGCCCTGTGGCCCTGGGGGCTCTGTAATCCCTCAGTGCTGCAGGTGCCAGCCAGCAGCTGTCCTGGATGCTGAGGAAATAAATTAAGAAGGGAAAAAAAAAAGAAAAAAAATTCTGGGAGGGAGAAAAAAAGGCAAATTGTTTCTTGGCACACAAGGAGGCTCATCCCAAGGTTTGTGGGAAGGTTTAACCCCAACCCCAGAGAAGTGCGGGAGAGGTTACAGCAGGTGACTGGAGTCAGGCCCTTCCTTTGCCCAGGAAAATGGACAAACTCAAGAGGAATGAGGGAGGAGGAAGCAGCGCTGCCTGCAGCTCCCGCTGCCGCTCTCCGACAGCTCCGGGCCCCGCGGCAGCTCCGGGATGGCAGGGCCGGGATGGCCGGACCAGGATGCGATGGCCGGACCAGGATGCGATGGCAGGGCCGGGATGCGATGGCAGGGCCGGGATGCGATGACTGACAGACCCCGAGATGGCCGGGATGCGATGGCAGGGCCGGGATGCGCTGACAGACCCCGGGCTGTCCCCGGCTCTCGCCGCCGCGGCCGCCCCGTCCCTCAGCGCGGCGCCGGGACCCGCCTCACACCGCGGCCGTCTCCCCCACCTCGCTCCCCCCCCTCCGCCCGTAATGGGAGCGCCCCGCCGCGCCGCCTCGGCACTGCGCCTGGCGCAGCCCATTCGCGGGGCGGGGGGCGCGGCGGCCCGCGGTTGTGCGGAGCCCCGGCCCGCCGGGCCCGAAGGCGGCTCTGGGGATGGCCGCGGGACCCCGGGGCGGGAGCAGCGGCCGAGGGCAGTGTCCGCTGCTCTCGTTATTAATTCTCTCCGTGCCCGCTGTTAACTCCATGAGGCGGCGGGGCCGCCGCTCCCGGCCGGCACTAGGGGTCAGCGCCGCGCCGGGGATGGCGGGGAGCGCAGGGAGGCCGCTCCCCTCACACCCTCAGCCTCCGACGCGGTTTGTCTGTACACAAACCTGCACGTTTTCGCTCAAAAGCTGCTCACTAAATGCTTTTAGCCCCCTTTATCCTCTGGAGGTGTGGTTCGCCTTGCTTCCCTTACTTTCATCCTGCTTTTCTGCAGCCAGCCCTGCACCAGTTGTGTCCTGGAAGCAGCTAAGGGCAGTCACTGGTGACATTTCCACACTGACCATCGTGCATGAAATTGTCCTTAGAGAGACTTTGGACTGCCAGAGGTCGGCTTCTCCCACACAGGTCTGCATGTATATAAATACAAATATATATCTATATATTCAGGTTTGCCTTTTGTCTGTCTCATAGCAAAAAAATGTGTGATAGTGGGGATGGAGGGTGGCTTTGGGTCTGACTGTAGAAGTACTAAGAAAATAGGATAGCTCCTGGAAGAAGCAAGAAAAAGTTGGAGCTTGTTTTATTTATTCATTGCTTCATGGTTTACTAAGAAGTTCTTAAATCTGACGAGTGTCAGGTATGAGTCACTAATACGGGAAGATTTAGAGGCTCCAGCTGTGTAAGCTGTGATTGTGACATGAACAAAGCAGACTCTGCAGAGGAGCTCTCCTCTGAGGTGCTGGCGTCTCAGCTGAAGAGCTGTTTAAGTGACTGACACTCTCTCACTGCAGAAACAAGCTGAGAAAACATTCTGCTGGTCTTCACGAGGGTGTGGAGGACACCTTTTCTCTGAAAAGTGCTGTGCTAAGACAGGGTAAGTGCTGCATTTGATGAACTTTCTCAGCATTCCAGAATAGCCCCTCTTCAAAGCATTTATTGCTGTGTAGAACCTTCAATTCACTCTCTCATCTCAAGGAGATTTTCGAGGTTTTGGATTTGCTGAAGGTCACCATCCAGAGCCTCTGCACTCACTCAGTGTCCCCTATGAATGGAGGAAATTCCAGCAGCTCTTGGAAAAGCTGCCTAGGAGGTCAGGGAGAAAGAGAGAGAACCACTCCTTCTACAGGAGCTACTGAAGCACTAAATGGACCTTGGGTATTCTAAAACTGATGCTTTCATCACCTGTTCACTAACAGATGAGAGAAATGCCTCTGAGAGCCAGAGACCTCATGGGTCCCTCCCTCAAGGCACATCTCACGCAGTGAGCCTCTGCTCCTGCATGCAGAAAACAGAGATGAGAGCCTTCCCAGGAGGAACTGGGAGTTCTCACAAGTTTGAAGGATTCTGAGATCCTGCGAGGAATGAGGAAACGAGGAAAAAGGAAAAACTGCATTTGGTGTAGACATCTTTTTTCCTAGCCTGCAGAGATTTCTTTATAGCTGCCCGTCTCCTTCCTCCAACTTCATTAAAGGTCCTTCTTGCAGGCTGAAATCCTCTCTCCAGTATAACATCGTGTGGATACCAGCCCCTGGAGCCTAACCCTGTGCTGGGACATGAGTGCTGTGTGTCAGTGTGAGCAGTTCCCTGCCCTTCCCTGCTGCTCCTCCCACACACACACACACAAATCCCCTCAGCCTGCAGTGCCCCAAACCTGCTTCTTGCTGGCTGAGCATGACCAGGCTGGTCCTGCAAATATCTTTTGTGTGTTTGTTTGATTGCCTGGAACACCCCAGAGAGGCTGAGCAGTCAGAGCCAAGTCTCACCTCCTGGTAAAACCAGGATTTGCTCTGCTGGGAGCCTGGGCAGAGGGAATTATTCCTGGGCTCAAATATCTTCAGGTTTTTTTCATAAAGACACACAAATTAACAGCTGTACTGGCTCTGAACCTTCTGTAGGAGGATCTGGCTGGACTCTGTCCCTTCCACACCACAAGGCACTGATGTGGCTTTTTCCTGTGTGAAAGACATTGGATGTTTGACAAAGAGAAAGCAAGGTGAGTACACTTGATCCTGGAGTGCTCTCAGGCACTCCTGGGTGCCTGTGCTGGATGTTGGTTTATCTGCATCCCTCCAGAACCAGTTCCTGGTTCCTACAGCATCCTCCTGGAATAGGGCTGTCCCTAATCTGCTCCTGGCTGCCTGAGGAAGCTTCTCTCACAGGAAATTTCTGTTGATTTTTCTGACCTTTTTTTGTTTTGTTTTGTTTTCGTACTTTTCCTCCCTACAGGGAAGTGGATTCACTCCATCCTCAGTCTTTTAATTTTCCTCGATGGACAATATTCTCAAAAAGATTTCCCAAAGGGCTTTGGTTCCATTCAGGAGCTGCTGGAAGTTGGGTGCAGGTTGGGAATTCTCAGGAAGGTGCTTCTCCCAGCTGCAAGCTGGATTATTTCTGATCACATTCTCCACGTAGCAGGCAGGGGTGGAATCCATTCTCCTCCAGTTTCTCAGATCTTGCCTCAGCTTGTAAAAATCCATCTGACAACTCCACCGAGGCCAGCAGGAGGTGACCCTTGGCACATCAGGATCTGAATAAACCTCTCAACTAGAAAAACTAGTGGTCTTTTTCCCCTCCAAAACCTGTCATTATTTGGTGGGGAAGGCAAGGGGCTGTGGAACTCATGGAACTGCAGTGCAGATCAGGCCTTTTTAACTCAGTGTTCACTCTGCCCAGGGCCTGTAACCTCTGCTGAGGTGTCAGTCCCAGCCAGGGCTGTGCTGAGAGGGATAAAACCTCATGGTGTTTTCAAACCATTAAAGCAGCTCAGTGTATTTCATGTCAGCCTGAAAACCTGACTTGCCTCCTTATTAGAAATGGAACATACGGTATAAATTTAGCAATCCCTGGTGTATTTAGCATTTCACATCAGTCAGATTTTACTTGACACAAAAATCTGAACTTTAACCTGTATTTAAATGTCTGGATTTCTTGCTCTGATTTTACATACTGAAATGTCCTAGTTCTTGGCAAGCCCCAGGTCTTTGCTGGGTAAATGTTCTGAACTGTGGCTGCCCAAATGGGTACTGGTGTCACAGGATGCACTCGCTGCTGTGCTGCAAAAAGGGATTTCAGTGGCTATCCCCAACACACGACAGCCCCCAGGGACACAGTCCTTGCAGATGTACATTAGTGGGGGTAAAAATGAGCTTTTCTAACCCTCCATCACGTGTAGAACACACCCACAAAGGGCTGCAGACCCTTGGGCTGTCTTTAACACAACATTTGGATGTGATTTTACGCTCTCAAAATAATAATATTCAACGTTTGGGTCATTATGAGTGACTGCAGAAAGAGCAGCTTCAACCAAACCCCCCCCCCCAGGCAGTGCCTGCAGGATGAGAACTGCCCTGCCTTGACACAGACCCTCAGGAGGACTTGGGCACAAACACTGGGGCCACACACAACCAGCACACACGTGTGTCTAAGGTTGTTTATTAATTCTGTCCGTTCTAAGTTGTACAATTATGAAAACAACAAAACGACTGCTGGAAGCCCAGGAATATTTACAATCTCGCCTTGTTGTAGTGAGGTCAGTCTATGTTGTTGCACAGATTGGTTATGTTTGGTACCACATGATGTCGAAAATTCAGACAAATTTGAACAGATTAACAATTGTATATACAGGAAATAAAAGGAAATTCAAGTATCAAAATACAGACAGATTAAATAACATTTGTATTACAAATCAGCCCCACTGCCATACATCACAATTAGCAAAAATGTCCACATTGCAAACTGAACTCGACTGTCTCTGCCCTGTCAGGGAATCCCAGGTTATTCTTCTGTGGGTAAGAAAAATGTCTGAGCTGGGTTGACTTAGCGAGAACAGCACAGGTACTTTTCTTTTTTGGGAAAAAAAAAAAAAATTAAAAAAATTAAGGTAATACCAATGTGAGATCAAAAAGGGAGACCTCTGCAACACGACAGCATTGTGAGAGCTGTGCTGGCTCCAAAACATGGATCTGAGCAGAGCTGGGGAAATGCTGCTGCTGCTGGAAACTTCTGAGGTGGGTGGAAGGAGCATTAAAGCGTTGGCTCCACCTCAGCTGCACACAGAACGGGACATGTTTGGGGCTTTTTGGCATCTGCTCTGTGTCTCAGCAGCCTCCTGAAGGTACAGACTTCACTGCAGGTACAGCCTGGAAGGTGCTGCATCTTCTCCCTGGGAGGGGGGACAGGTGGTGTACCCCAAAAAAAGTTGCATCGTTTCTTCTAAAAAGAACGATCCCGAAGGAAGTTTAAAGTCAGCTAAGGTTAGCGCTGGTTTTTTTTTTCTTTTTCTCTTTGTAAACACAAAATAATAATTAAAAAAAAAAAGGATAAAGCATCTTCAATTTGAAAAAAAAAAAAGAAAATAAAAATCATCCCCTCCTATAAAAAGAAAGACAAAACTCGGCAACTCTGTTTGCCGGCCGTGAGTGAGGGCTCAGCCCACAAACCAGATCGTGGAACACAATCTGTCTTTAAAGAGAGGAACAGGGCCCAGGGCAGCCCCAGCTCTTCCTGGGCAGGTAATACAGCAGGTGCAGTTGGATGCAATGTCATGTTCAGCACCAGAAATTTGGGGCGCTTTCCTCCAGATTAGCACAAAACCCTGCAGGGAGGAAGAGCCCGAATACTGCAGAGTGGGTGGGTGAGGGTGGCTGGGAGACTGGCACAGCCCAGGGTGAGTCCCCATCACCGAGTCCCTTGAGAGACCCCACCACACTGAACTGCCAAAAAAAACAACTGCTCTGTCTGTGAGGTGAGAAAGGGAGTGTCTGGCTAAAGAATGGATCACTAAAGACAACCACAGGTTTACACGTGGGGCTGGAATGGACCACCAGGGTCACCTGAGCCCAGTGCCTGAAGATTGGAGTCTTCATCACCACATCACCTCCAAGCCAACCTCCAAAAAAGCTCACGTGTCAGAAAGGAAAGGTGTCCCTCCTCCCAAGCAGAGGATTCAATTTGCAATCTCACCAAAGACTTGTTGCCAACACATCAAATATTTACACTTACACCAGTATGAATTGCAACATGTGCATAACAAGGAATGTTCGGTTTCCTAAATTCATTGACTTAACCCTAAAATCTCCACTCCCCCTTCCCAATCCTTTACAGGTCTGTGCCCTTGGGATTATGGTTCACTTCCCTCCCAGCCTCACTGGTGAGAGAGACTAAAGGAAATCCTGACATACAGCAGCAACTGGAGTTAAACAGGAATTACTTGGGCACAGCATTCCCGTGGGGCAGCAGGTCCCACAGCCCTGCCAGGGCCTGACGAGATCACCACGGACGCGCCGCGCTACATTTTGCATCTGAAGAATTCAAATCACAGCCATTTGAACATCCTCCCCAGAGGGGAACAGTCTGAAAACACATCAGTCACAGCCCAAACCGCTGTGAAACACTCTGTAATGCGGAATAAAAGCAAGCACACAGCACCTCTGAGGTGGTGTCTTTGGGGACACTGGGCTGGGCTGGGGCCGAGCCACCCTCAGGCTGATGTGGTTTGTCCTTGGGGATGGACTGTTTCAGTGTAATGCCCAAAAATTTAACTCCTCCTTTGTTCATCTTCTGAAACGGTTTGCGCTAATTAAATAATCAGCTAGTATCAAAAAAAAAAAGTGCTAAATCACAATTGAATATACTTAAAAAAACCCCAACCCTTCAGGGCACAACTGCATTTAAAAACAAGACAGGTGCACAGAGGCTCGAGCAGGGAGGCGTCCCCAGGAATTCAGTGCGGAAAACGGGAAGAAACGGGGTCCTTGCCATAGAAATGTCAAGTATTGCAACAGGACAGTTCGGGGGATAAGGAAGCTTTGTACCATCGGGGATATTGGCCACAGCTGCTCTGGGGTGAAAGATCCTTCGTAGAAGATTCTTTTCCTCAAGTAACTTCCATTTGCTACGAAAGCGTGGAGTGGCTTGGAGAATTGGGATGGCTTGGAGAACTGGACACAGGTTCTCACACGGGAGGAAGCGATCTCCCAAGAATTTGGCCTTCTCTCCTGTTCACCCAGAGCTGAAGCAGAGTTAAGTACCGTCAGAAATGCGCTCACCACGCCCCTGCCAAGACTTTCTATCGCGCTCCTCGCCGGACTGCGGGGGTTTCTCAGTAAATAAAAATCCGTTTTGTTTCGTTTGTTTGTTTTGTTTCCCTCACCAAAAAAGCTGCAGCGCTACATTGAAACCGCGAGCCGGGTTTGCTCTGTGTCACTCGGCCAGGAAAGAAACGGGGGTGGGGAGATGTTTTGTCTCAAACTAGAAAAGGCGACATCGCTCTCGGCCTCCGAAGTCTCGAGTTTTTCCTTCGCTTTAGGAATGGAGGGAGCAGCTTTCCTTGGCTCCCTCTGCTCTGGGAGCCCTCAGCGAGCAGCCACGCGGCCACCCGTGCCAGAGGGAGATGATCTTCGTGTCAGGAGGCCACTGCGTCCCAGGTCTCTGCCCCTCTACTACATCCCGTGGTAGGAGACGGCTGCTGCCCGGCGCTCAGCTTCGCGGAGGCAAACAGAAAGGGAGATAATGGAATGAATTTCCGAGGCATACAAAAAAAACCAAACACCACGTGCTGGGAAAGGCGAGGCAAAACGGCCCGGAGGTGGGACACAAAAGCCATCAGGGCTGCAGCGGCGGTTTGGGAAGGGCTGCCTGTGATCCCCGCTGGGTTTGGTCACTCTTAGGAAGGCACATGCTCTGGTGACCTGGATTTAGGGGGCATGGAGGGACCTGCCCTTCCCAGCTGAGAGCAGGGGGGGGTGAAGAGCTCAGACCCTCTGACGCTGGGTGGATGTGTGGTGGCTACGTGGTGAACACCTATACGTAGGAACTGCTCTGCCAGCCACACCAGGGACTGAGTTTCTCTTAGAGGGACACAGGAACCTTCAGGGCACTCTTATAGCTTGGAAAAATGCTGATGGAACCCAAAGCTAAGCTCCTGGAGCACCTCAGGCACAGCAATGTTCTGCTGTGCACAAGGCCTGGGCTGGCAGGGTGGCGCTGCGGGCCCTGGGCAGTGCTGACTCTGTGGCATATGAAATATATGTACTAGACCGAGCTTTCCTCTGTTTGTTTTTGCTTTAAGACAACACTTTTAGTCCTCTCACTGGGTTCCCACTAGCTGAGCCCTCAGTCTGAGGTCAGTTTGCCATTAAGTAGCAAATGACTCGGGAGATCAAACTCATTCCTGAGAAAGAGCTAAGTAAGGACTTTGAAACATCAGATTTCACCACAGGTGAGGGGAAATGGAAGCTCTGAGACAGCAGCTCCAAAGCCACAGCAAAACTCAAGACAAGCTGCTGCTGCACCCTAACACCAGGGGCAAATAACCCAGGGCTGCTCCCTGACCTCTCCCTGCTGATGCTGCTTATGGTGCCCAGCTGACAAGTCACCTCCCCAGCCCTGGGCTAACAACAACATGTGCCTTTGGAAGCTTAACCACAGGCTGCCAAGTGAGAACTACACCCAGCACTCGTGAGAAGTCTGGTAAGTGTAAACCCAAGGACTATGAGGGGAAGAAAAACCTACAAGGGACTGAAATGCATGCAACCAACCTCCCCCCCTCTTCTCTGAGGGGACAGAGCTCACAGTGGGAACGATCACACCCGGCCCAAACCAACGCTCTCCCACCACCCAGAGCAAGTTCTGCTCTGGGCTTTGTTTGAGGAGGGAGACTGTGGGCAAGGGTGGCCGTGAGGAAATGGAAGTGCCCGTGTGTTATTTGCAGAGAGCATCACAGTGGTTAGTGTCGGTTCGACTGGCAGGGAAGGAGAGGTGAGTTCACTCAACAGTACCCAGCCGTGGCTCAGTCAGGAAGAGGAGGATCTAGGAGGAAGGGAGCTTGTGCACCGTAGAGACAAGAGGTCTCCATCTGTCCAAGGACAAGGTGAGATAGAAAAACACAAAAAAAGGCCTGGGGAGTTATCACATTGCCCCCAGGGATTCACAGTGCCAGAGCGAGGGGGGGAAGACGTGAAAACGGTGGGCAGCTTTTCTTGGATCCACATCTCCGACTGCCAGCCTGCCCTCTCTGCTCCTCCCGCCTCGTGGGCAGCTACAGCGCGTTACCCTTCTTTCCGAGTAAGGAGATTCACAGTGTTCAGCAGCGATCAGGTACAAAAGCCTTGTTTAAGTCTACAGTCTCCTAAGTGCTGCTGCCTTGGACGAGGTGCCCAGGCAGGCTCAGGGCGAGCAGCTGGAGGAAGAGGGAGTTTAGAAGAGCAGACAGATCAGATCGCAAAGGCACGGTTAGACGGGGCGGGCGCGGGCGCTTGCTTTAGAAGATAGTGGTCTCATACTTAGTGCTGAGGGTCCGCTTGGAGTCCTGCTTGGGGTCCACGACCCAGGAGACACTGGCATGAGACTGGGAGTCTTGGTCCACTTCAGGGGGATCCAGCTAGAAAACGAGGAGAGAAAGGGCATCTTAGGACACCTGTGCTTCTGGGACAGAACGAGCAGGGACTCAAAGCACGATGCCTGCCTATTGCCCGTCCCAAAAACGTGCACGTGTGCAAGGGAGCAGCTCTTGCTGGAGAGGCATTTGAGTCCTTCACAGCTAAAACGTGTCTGGCCACGTCAGTCTCAACCCAGCACCCCGAGATGACTCCCTGCATTAGGCTGTGAGTCCCTGTCACCATCAGTGACAGCTTGGCTCGTCTCAAACAAGCATGAAAAACGGAGCTCTACAGAAATGGGACAGAGGGAGACAGCTCCTGGCAGGTGAGCTCCCTCGTGATCTACCCTCCTGACCAAGCACGGCTCTTTCCTCTTGTCCTGCTAAATCAGGGTGCCACGGGGAAGCTCCCAGCCCAGCAGGAGCAGCGGGGTTAGCTGAGAGCTGCCACACTGCATCAGCGGGGGCGGCAGATCCCCGGGGTTCATCTGAACCCCCCGGCGTGGGCCAGAACCAGCAGGGGAAGGAACAACAGCGAGGCAGAGGCAGGACATGGGGGGCACAGCAGGAGATACAGGGAGTGGGGAGGCAGCCCGGGTCGGTTGGGAAGGGAGGATGGCAGGAAGAAGGGTAAAGACCTTCGCTCCAGGACTAACAGACTGCAGCGGCAGGTAGGAGGGGCGGTGTGTTGTACAGGTGTGACAGTAACAACAGCGGGTGTCGGGAGGGAGCGGCACCTGAGCAGGGGGGAGCAAGCAGAACACAGACAAAAGGAGACATTAAAGGAAGGCAGCAGTGCAGCAGTCCCTGCTCCTCAGCAGCTCCAGTCTTGGCTGGTTTTGGCTATGGGGAATCCCATACTGCAGCTCACCTGTGTATCTCACTGCAGGTCTGTGGGGTTTGCTGTGCTGGACCCAGCAAGGTACTAAAGCCCCATCCCACCTGGGCTATTTCCACCTCTGCCTGCCCTCCTGTTAACCAAGAGAAGCCCCAGCCCCGCAGCAGAACTAACACAGGCACAGACCTGCAGTGCCAGCAGCAGGACAGGCACCTGGACCACGGCTGGGCTCCCCCCACCACCCAGGGGAGGTGTAGGGAGTGTGGTGCCCACAAGAACCCCCAGCTGAGCCCAGCAGGTCGCTCCTGCACCCACGTACCGCGGATTTCCTCATGCCTGCTCGTGGTTTAGGCACCGGTTTGGAAGATTTTGTTTCAATCATTTCTCCTGCTCCAGCACCCAGAGACTTTGCTCTTTGGGCTTGCAGGGCGAGCTGGTAGGCGACCTCGAATGCCTGCCCCAACGTGAGGATGATCTCGTACGTCAGGTTCTTTGAGAGAACACAGAGAACACAAAGCCATCAGTTAGTTCCATTTGTGCTCAGAAGCTGCTCTGGGGTCACAGGCCTTGGCAGAGCTGGTGCCTTCCTGTCAGCAGGTCACATCCTGCTGTGCCCCTGGCAAAGCCACTGAGCTCCTGATGTGGGGGAGCCGGGACCACGCTGCCTCCCCCAGGGCCCCCTGCCCACCTGTAAAGCCCCACCAGCACTGCAGCTCAGCAGCATAAAGGAAAATAGCCCAAAAGTCTTGTGCAATTTTGATTCTGCCCAAGTATAAAAGCAAATCAAACTTCTACCCTCTCTGAATTAAAAGGTTGTTAAATCAGCCCATTATGCTCAACATAATTGAGAGCATGTTAGGGGTTTGTGCACGGCACGTTCCCCAGGAGGGAAAGCTCCTGCCCTGCTTTATTCAGTGCTGGAGACGGCAGTAACGAAGCCAGACCAATATTCTCTTTGTCCACAGAGGTCCAAAGGACAAGCATTTGGAACCAAGACTACTTTATGATAAAAATGGGTGAAAGAACCCTGGAGAGGGGCACTCTGTGACTGGCCAATACAGCCGAGGGATGAAACAAATGGGCTGTGAAGGACTGGGTGATGTGACGTGACAATGCACTCACCACATCCACAGTGCTGAAGACATGGCAGTAGTGATGGCTGGTCTGCAGGTCCTTGGTGATGTAGGCAAATGTGCAGAGATCCTCAGGGTCCTGAGCAGCACAGGAGATGTTCCGGATCTCGTGCTCAGCAATGACATTCTGCCGGGGTCAACCACAAGCACCCGTCACCCTTCTGGGGATGGCAAATACACCCGGCAAACAGTGGCTGTGGAGGGTGTCCTGGGGACAGGGAAGGGGAGTATCCCAGCCAGGCCAGTCCCAGCTCCCTCCCATGGCAGGAATAAATGGCAACGTGGTCCACAAGCAGCCAGTCTGCCCAGCCTTTGGCACTCAGGTGATCATCACCACCTTGGTATTCTCCCCCAGCCCCAGGAGCTCCCCAGGACCCTGGAGCCACAACAAGTGACCTGCAGCCCCCAGGCAGGTGGGATTGCAGGCTCTGTCTCTCCAGACACTGACTTTGAGGCATCTGCAGCTCACCTTGTTGGAGGCATCGATGAACTTCACCCCTTTGTATGTGATGGACAGGATTATGGTTGGGATCTTCTTCATGTGCTCCGTGGATTTCTTCAGAAATAAAAATATTCAGGTGACCAACTGTGAATGGATGCTCTCTCTTCACGCCTGCCCCAGCCCACCCCAGAGACCCCCAGGCCTGTACAGGAAGTTTCGGGGATCTGGGACCAGGAGGAGGGAAGTTGGCTCCTGGTGGAAGCAGAGAGGAAGAGACAGGGACTTCAAGAGAACCCAGCCACCACTTCCCCAGTGAAAACATCCACTCCCCCAGTGCACAGAGCTTTGGGTACTGGGAACAATGCTGGGAAGGAGCAGTTCACCAGAGACAGTGGCACTGTCTGTTTGGTGGTCTGGGCCCCTACAGGGTTTGGGGAACCACCAAGTTCCCCCCTCCCCAACCCACATCATCCAGCACAGGCTGCAAGTGAAGACCCCAGCCCCAGGTCTCCGTACCCTCATCTTGGCACAGGCGTCCTGTGTAGACTCTGTCCCTCGGAGGTCTTTGATCAACATGGAGCCCAAGTACTGTGTGAAGGAGGGAGGGATGTTAAATCCTGCCAATCCCAAGGCAATGACACTGCCCTGAGACCCCCCACTCAACAGCCTGACCCCCAGAGCCTCCTCATCCTCGCCACCCCTCCCCAAACCAAAAGCCACTTACGTTGGCCTCGTACCCACAGGACTCGAAGATGAGCTTCTCGGGCTGGTGCTGCCAGTTCTGAACAGGGGCATATGGGGCTGCCAGGCTGGGGGGGCGCAGGGTTAGCTTGGACTCCCGACGGTCCTCCTGCATGGGAGGGGAGAAACACGGAGGTGAAGCCACAAGGGGTTCAACCTGGGTTGGAGCACCTCTCAGGGGGAATCTTTAAGCTGAGGGGATTGAGGCTGGCAATGGCCAATTCACCCAGGAGCTGGATGAAGGCAGCATGTGGGGTTAAGGTGCTAGTGCTGATGGAAGTATGAGCCACTCATTTTTGAGGTGAAACTGAGGCATAAAGGAGCTGCTGGCTCTAATGTCTGAGGGAAGCTGAGCCTGCCCAGCTCCCTCCCTGCATATCCTCCCTTCTCCCTGGCTCCAGAGACGGGGGAGCCTGTGCAGAGGGGCCCCAGGACACACAAAAGCACCCACTAACCTTTGTAACCCACTAACCTGTGCTTTGTAGCGCTCAGCTCTGGAGTAGGGAGCCACCTCAGTGCCACGATCGTGTTGCCTCTTGGCAGTGTCCCCGGAGGGCAGCAGGAGATCGGCAGATCTGCCTGTGCAGGAGTCGTTCTGACTCAGGGGCGACGACGTCTGCGACATCAAGTCCTGGCACTGCAAGGAGCAGACACCACAAAAGTGATCTTGGGCCGTGCTGTGCCCCCCATTGCCCTCCACATCTCCCCACACAGGGTGCATCCGATGCAATAATGGGGTCAGCTCCTGCCTCAGTGCCAATCCCACCCTTTACATCCTGCATGAGACCTCTCCTGGTTTGCTTCCAGGATGGTTTCAGCCACGTGCTCAGCCTTTTGTGCCCAGCACTGAGCTCACCCCAGGAGGGCAGGGGACACACCGGGCTGGGGGCAAGGTGACTCCAGAGGGGTGGGCTCCCCTCAAGCACTAAGCTAAGCACCCGAGGGTGATGATGATCAGCCACCCCAGCAGAGGAGCCCCGGGAGCCGCCGCCAGAGCGCGCCCAGGGCCCGCAGGCACGGCCAGAGCCCCGGCACAGCTGCGGCCGCATTTAGTCCCATTCAAGGCACTCGCTTGATTTGCCATTGACGTCCGCCCGCCCCCCGCGCCGCAGCCAGCGCTGGAGCTCACCAGCTGCAGCGCCAGGAAATGCTGCAAATGGCCCGTTCCCCCACCCAGGCTCCCCGGGCAGCATCTCAATCAGCTAAACCGAACCAAAGCAGGCTCTCCCCGCCCGGTTCAAGGGGGAGATCCTTGGCTGTTGGTCCTTCCCATGCTCCTGCTGCCTGGCACAGGGGGCTGAGCAGTGGGTCTGTACTGGGCACCCTTCCAGTGCAGCACCAGTGTGAACCCTCTCTGTTCTCACACTTGAACCCAGGTCCTAAAAAAATCCCGTGCCAGCAAGCAGGGCACAGCAGCCCAACTCGCTTCAGCCAAGGTTGTTTGGGTTCAAAAGCCTTGGGAATCCAAGAGGGCAGAGCTGTGCAGCAGGGCAAGGACCAGATGTTTAGGATGGGTAAACTCTAATCACTCCAATTCCTGCTCCAGGAAGCTGATTAGCAATCTCTGGGAGGAGGCAGCACGACATGCTACCCCATTCCTGAGCTCACAGGGTCGCTCAGCAGCCCAGCAGCTTTTGCCAAACTCAGCTCTCAAAAGCCACTTTTCAGGAAGAATGGGGAATGTGATGTTTCCCTCCCAGCCAAGCCCCATAACAAGGGCCTGACATCCAAAAGCTGCCACTCCTGCAGCAAAAATCAACATCCACACATGCTGTCGAGTGTTATTTGGCAGCGGGAGCAGGAGCTCTCAGCAGCCCAGCCGGGCCAGGGAGAGGGCTCCGGATCCCAAGGGTGCAATCAAACACCAAGTCCCAGCTGCAGCCCCTCTCCAGCTGGGCTGGGTCACTCCTGCCTGCTGAAAGCTGCCACATCTCTGACCAGGAAACAAGGGCAAGAAAGTGGGCTCTGTGCAGGGCAGAGGTGGGAGTGGCACCCTGCACCCCTTCAGCACAGGCACCCCATCCCAAGGGGCAGCCTGACCTTTCCCATGCCCTTCCCTCTGAGCATCCAGAGGCTGATCTGCAGGGGCTGCAATTATCTTGCCTCACTCACTGCAAAGTTTTCCCTGCACAAGTATTTGCTGCCTGGGTGGCTGGAGAGGATGAGGTGAGCAGCTGAACGGACACCACTGGGAATGGTAAGATTTGTCCCAGCACTGATGCACGAGCCAGGGACTCACTCTCAGCTGTGAGAACCGTGGTGGCTTGGCTGGTGGCTCCTCGTAGGGTCTGTCTGCCAGCGAGGCGATGATCCTCTTCCGATGGCCCAGCAGGTTCACTTTCAGCACCTGCACGGAAAGACCACGCTCACCACGGGCACAGAGCTACTCTGAGAGACAACAAGCCCCAGCCCCAGGGAACAGGGCAGGACCCTGCTGTCCTGGCAGGAGAGGGGTGACACTCACGTTTACTATCTCAAGCTCCCAGAGGTTTTTCACAGTGTCGATAGAGCTGTAGCCACTCGAGAGGAAGGACTGGATGTAATCCTGCAGCCCCAGGGAGTCGAGCCATGCAGGAACTGATGGCTGGCTATTCCCATCACAGCCCAAGGGTTTCAACTGTGAAAGCACAAGAAAGGTGTTAAAAGCTGCAGGAGCTGGGATCCCAAGGGATATGGGGTCAATGAAAATCAGTTTACAGGCCAGCACCATCTCCACTAGCCAGTACCAAAAGCACTGTGCAAAGAACGTGCTTGGGATCAAGACTGGCAGGAGGAACAGTCCCAGCACGGAGCTACCACCACCCACATAGCCTAGAAGAACAGTACACTCCTCCTCCTCCTCCCTGCTGTTCCCCAAACCCTTCCTGGGCTGGTGCTGACCTTCGGGAGGGAGCGAGCAGCCTGGAGCAGCTTCCGGCGGTGCTGCGGGTCACCGATGCCGATATCCCGAAGGTCCTGGTCCTCCATGACATTACAGCCCTGTGGGGACAGGGGAGTGACATGGGAGTGACAGGAGCCACACAGGTGTTGTGAATGGACAGCACAGTTGTGGCACCCTCCTGCCTCCAGCACGTCCTGGCAGCAGCAGGAGGAGGAGGAGGAGGAGGAGGAAGAGGAGGAGAAGGAAGGCTTCCAAGGCTGGGAACACTGCCCCATGTACCAACCTTGGGCACAGAGAGGGCTGACACGAGCAGAGCTGCTGCACACAGAGCACTGCCCTCCCCTCCCTGCTCTGGGAGCCCTTCCAGCCTTTAGCCCCGGGGCATGGCTTGCAGCTACCTCCCATGAAATTCGACACACAGAGGCTTTAAACATCCTGTAACAATGCCCAAGCAAACCCCAGCCCCCTTCCAGGCAGAGCAGGGCCTCTGGGTTCTGGTCACAGGGAAACCTGCCCTGCTTTCCCTGGCAGCAGGGGAAGGTCAAGTGTCTCCTCTGGCCCCAGGCAGGGCCAGTGATGCTCCAGTCACCCCACACTGTGCTGTTAAAACCCATTTTCTGCCCCCTTCCCCCTGCAGAGCAGAAGCACATGGACTCTACCCCCCTTTGTCACAACCTGCCTCCCCGCCCTCCTACCTGGGCAGAGCTCAGCAGGACACGTCTCCCCACGCTTGGCTGCTGTGTGACTGAAAGCTTCAGCTCGAGCCTGGACCCCCTCCCTGGCCCTGCCTCCCTCTGCTCCCCAGAGAGCCCCGGCAGGTGTGTGCTGACAGCGCCTCACTGCTCCACATTTTGGTTTTATAAGAGAAACCCAATTAAGGCCGGCCGCAGGGAAGGTGAGGGCAGGTGAGATTTGCCTCCATTAAGGGCAGCAAGGGTTTCCTACCCCCTCCCAGCCACACTTCAGTGGGATTTCAGCACGTGTGCTTTGCTGAGTGCTACTTGCTTTCAATGCAGCCAGCTGCCCCAGAGCAGCCACCTCCCCGGCGTGTCCTCGCTCCTGGCCACGCCAGCAGCTGCTCTGCTCCTGCCAGGCAGCATCACTGCCACTTCCATGGCAGGTGTGGTGACAGCAGAGTAGCGTGGCACATGGCTCTCCACCACCCAGGGGCTGCTCTTCCCTCGGCCACAGAGGAAGAAAACAGGGAATTAACACCAGAGATAAGAGATGCCCAGAGATCTCTCTGCCCTGCAGCCCAGACTAGTTATTTAGCAAACAGCAGTGGTGAATAAGCAGTGGGGAGCAGGAGGCAGAGCCCTCACCACCTCCTGACAGGGCTCCTCTGCCTCCCCCTCCCTTGCTGGGTCAGATCCCACACACTTCACTCCTGGAGAGCTGGGAGGGGACAGGAGAGCAGAGCCTGAGCTGACAGCCACAGCACAAAGGCATTTATTTGTCTCAGTTGTTTAAACAACAGAAAAGTCAGCACTAAATGGCTCTGCAGTCCATAGGGAGCAGGGGGTTCAATCTGTGTTTTCCCAAAGGCCAGTTCACAGACTGTGCTAGTCAGGGCCATTGTGCTGGGGAGAGCTACTGCCACTGCCCCAGAGTCCCTGTGGACACCAGATCATGGCCAGACCCATCTGCCCTGCAGCCCAAGGGACACCAGGGGCTCACCTGAGTGGTGACACTGCACACCAGGAGCTGTGAGAGGATGGAAACACATCACATGAACTGTTCTGTGCACCCCTCAACTGCACAAAATCAGTAAGAAGAGGCAGGTTGTTGCTGAAAGCTCCAGGCTTTCCATTTGGTGCACAAGCAGCAACTCTCTTGGATTGGGAATAAACTCCAGTGATAAACACATGGAGCTGCTGCTGCCAGGGCAGTGGCCTCTGGCTGGTGGGCTGCAGCATCCCACCAGAAAGATGGAAACATCTCCTCCCCTTTCTTGTTCATGAATTTTAAGCCAAAGAGCCACATTTAACGTGCATTCCTGTAACAGCAGGAGATTGTGTGCTGGGCTCTTGGGAGGAGGGAAGGGATTAAGGGGGATTAACTCCCCTGACAGACACCTCACCTGGCAGGAATGCAGCATGTGTGCAGGAATTCCTCCCTCAGAGAGAGATGGCTTCCCAAGGGCTTTTTGAAACGGACAAAGAGGGCCACAGCAAGTGATGGGACTTCTCTCATAGATTTGGAAAGCAAAGTATTACTGCCCTTTGTGGGGGAGGAACAGGGAGGGACTGAAGTGCCCGCAGCAGTCACACCTCAGGTACCTGAAACCTGCAGTTCCCAATGCCTGGGCCTGCTCTGCTCCCTTGATCTGCCCATCTTGGTGCTCTGTGGCTCCATCCCTCTGCAGAGAGCCAGGGCTGAAGCTGGGCTAGTGCAGGGAAGGTGCTGCTAAGGGCAGAGCTCACAGCCAGCCCTTCCCTTCGTGCCACCCACCCGGACAGCAGGAACAGTCGGCAGCCAAATGAGCTGTGACAATGGCCATGTGTAATTTCCATGTATAAAAACTAAACAAGCTTGCTGATCCTATTTACATTTTCACTCAGGCTCACTTTCACACGTTGAGCCCTTTTTGGTGCTAATCCCCTTTGGCATGGCCATGATCCCACATGAGCAGCACGGAGCTGGTGGCTCTTTCTCTCCCCCACAGGGCACCAGTGCCAGCCCCAAGGCAGGGCAGTGGGTGTTTTCCCACCTTTGGCATCTCGAATTTGAAGAAAACTGCTTGCTCTGTAGCAAGGATACAAGGTAGTTAAACACTGTGAAGCCTACAGCTTTCTCCTGCACTCCTTATTTTTATGTGTCACATTCAATTCCCTCGGTGGCAGTCTGTATTCTCGGGGTACTTAACAAGGATAGACAAAGCGTAGCAGCTCTGAACAAATCATTCCAGCCCCTGGTGCAGGAGAAGTGTCCTTCAAACCCATGTGGATTTCAACTCCCATGGAAAACAATAATCTGCCACTCAAAGAGAGAATCAAATACAAAGACACTGAAGATCTTTTAACCTTTGCCAGCCACACAGAGGAGCCAAACTTTAAACCTGTCTGCACTCAACACACCCTCAGACATGAGCCATGGGGCAGAGCTGCTCTGCATGGGTCACTGCTGCTTTTTGGTTTTACTCAAAGGTTTTGATCCCCAGGTGCCACCTCCCAGTGCCCCTCTAAGGGCACAGAGCAGCCCCAGCTCCCACCAGCCCCTCCCCAGGTCCTCTGAGGACGGACTCTGGGGAGAGCAGGGCTCCAGGATGTGCTCTGCCATCAGCCCAGTCTTCCAGGAGCCTTCAGCAGCAGCCTCAGAGATGCCAATTAGAATCAAAAAGACTTTCTCAAGACATGTTTCCGATTTTATTCCTTGTGACAAGTGCTTTTACCTTGCACGTTCCTCCTGGGTGTCTCAGCTCCATGGGGCTGAGCAAAACAAGGGACACTGAGGGCTGGCCCAGGCCAGAGGTCTCAGTGTCACCCCCATTTTGAGGCACCCAACAGCTCCTTCATCCCAACATCTCACCCTGTGCTCTGTCAGGACCCAGTCCCCACCTGGGCTCAGGGACACAGGGGGTGAAATGCATTACCTGGGGCAGAACTCCTCAACTTTGGTTGCTCAAGGAGCTGAACCATCAGCCCAGTCAGACACCTGAAACTGGGCAGGCAGAGCCCCACCCCAGGGTCCAGCTGGCACAGAGGGACCTTCATCCCCCAACCTGGCCTTCAGCCTCCTCTGAGCCAAACTGAGCCTCTTCTGTGGAGAGGCACAAATACACACCACCATGAGGGACACTCCTAAATCCTGTCTCTGCCCTCCACACTGCCCCAAGGGAGGGAGGGATCTGCCAGTGACCCCTGTCCTCACTGGGAGCCCTGTGGGATGCTGGTGCAGCCGACCCGCCTGCAGTGACACGAGCTCTTGGAAAAAGGGTTGGCTTGGGTCACACCTCACTGCCTGCACTGTAGTTAAACAGCCCCTGAGGCTCCAGGTTTCTCATTAAAGAAAAAAAAAAAAAAAACCAACCTGTCAGAGGTTACCTGGCAGAAGGCAGCGTCCCCTCCTGCTACCGAGGTGACCCCAAAGTGACTGAGCCAAAGGCAGCGCTGCTGAAATCTGCCAGATTCTTCCTTCCAGCAGGACACTCTGCAGGCACTTAACTACCCAATTTTCAGATGCTGCTTCCTCCCCAGAGCCTGGCGTGTGTCCATGCTCTCGTTCCAGCTAAGGAAGGGCCCCAGGCAGCGAGTGTTCCGTGCAGGACGCGTGGCCGGGCCGGCAGCGGATGGACCCTGCTCTGAGCGCTCCCTGCACGGGCACCACGGGCACCAGGACGTGTCTGCTATCAAAAGCAACAGATGCAAAACCCAAACACAGCGTTCCCAGACTCCCAAGGCTCCTGCAGACATCCCAAGCAGAGAGACAGCTGAAGGCTCTCTGTGCATACAAAGCTCTTTTTTCCCTTTTTCCCCTCGGCGCGTTCGAGACGATTCGCATCTTGTTGGAGGCTCTGCTGTCACTGCTCTTGTTCTGCTTTTGGCAGCCTGGATGGGGGAGATGGAGACGTGTCCAGCTCACAGCTGGGCCCTGCACACCCAGATCTCAGAGCAGGGGGACCCCATTTGGTCATACAAATGTGTGTTTGCAATTGGCCTTATGATCTGTGGAGTTTGGTGCCTTTCCTTAATATAGTCTTGAGTGGAAAGCAAGTTTGTTTGGTCATGGGCACGATGACGAAGCCCCAGCTCTTCACAGAGCATCAACAGGGGCTCATACACAAAACCCTACAATAAATCTGAGATTAGCACACAGCCACTTCGTTTTTGTTTAATTTTCTTCCCCATGCAGACTGGCAGCGTGACAATGGCAATGGAGGGAATCGGTCATGGTTGTCAAGTTCAGGCAATTTTATTGAGAGAAAAAAAAAAAATTAACTGCAACTTTAATGGCTTTTTTTTAATGTTTATGGGGCCTGGAGCTACTAATGAATCAAATATAAGCATCCTCTAAATTGCCAGTTCTGGTCCACCCACTTTGCTCTTCAAAATCCACTCCAACCTCTCTGCTCCCCGTGGAGTCCATTCCTATTATCCGGGGAACTTTGGCACAGCTCTGCTGCATTTCTCTAGATCCTCAAACTTCCTTCAACCCCAGATCCCTGCATGCCTTTGCTCTCACCATTCCCTTCCAGAGACAACCCAAACAGCCCTACCATGGTGGACAAAGCAGACTCCTTGGGAACCTCCCAAAGACCAGCCAGAAGCCGCTGGGGAGATGTCAAACAAAATTCATTTAATTGAATGAAGCGATTCCCACTCAGGGGCTTGGCAGAGACCCTTACCCCAGGGTCCAGCTCCACTCTTAGGCACTCATTTAGTGCTGCACAGTCAGTCTGGGGACACTGGCACGTGTTCCTGGGGGCTGGCAGCAGTGACCAAATCCAGAAAGAGCCACTCAGAGCTTCTGCCCAGCTCCAGTTCCAGCCTGACACAGCTCAGGCATGAGCTACAGAGGGCTCACCTGAGTCTGCACAAAAATCCCTGCACCAGCTGTGGTCAGGCCACGTTCTTGCTGTGTTTCAGCAAGAGCAGATGCAGTAAAACCCTGTCAGGAGTCTCTGGTGAGGCCCTGTTCCTCACAGATCATTCCTGGGTGCAAACCCCTACCAGAATGTGTCAGGGCAGTTTTCCCCGAATGGTTACTATAAAATGACAAGTTCTATATGAAAATAGAAAAAAGCTCTGGGGCAGACACATTCCCAGAGCGTGTCCAAAGCCTGGCTGCTGCCCAGGGGACCAGCAGCTGCGTGCCAAGCTGGGCCATTCCGAACTGCATCAGGCAGAGCTGAGCAACTGAGGACACAGGAGATGCCAGTGCTCCAGCAGGGCAGGTACCAGGTGAGGATGAGGATTGTGCAGGTGTCAGCCCTGCACACACCCCAATCCCAGGATCTGAAGAGCAAAGGAGACCTGGCTTTGTGTGCATCCAGTCAGATGGGGATCAGGGCTGTCCTTGGCCTGGGAAGGCACGAGAGATGCTGAGCTCAGATCACATCCCCAGCCAAGGTGAGCCAACCTGAGCCAAGGCCTCAGCTCCACACTTACCCTGTTTGTGCCTGCACACACAGAGGAGAAGGGGAAGGAAAGGCTGTTCTGTTAGTGAACGACACCGCAGGCTAATCTAACATGGCCCTGAATTGCATTTAATCAAATTAATGTCAGTACTCTAAATTATTTGCAGACACCCCATTCTTCCACCACCATCGTTTTTCTACCACTTCTCCCCAATTATAAAAAAATAAATAAAATCCCCCAGAGAAGCCCAGGGCACTACACACAGAGAACAGATTTCCCTTTTTGACGCTGTCTCATTGAATCAGCATTAGCTGCTTTCCACACACTCCATGGGAATCCAGGCTTGAACAATAATAATAAAAAAAAAAGCCATAAAAAATGCTTTATGTTCTCTTTTACCTGCTCATTTGTGAATCAAAATATCTTTGAACTGAATAAAAAGTTCAACTCCAGAACACTGGTACAACTGCCAGAGCACGCGGGGTTTGCCCTTCTCAGATGTCAGCCCAGAGGAAGCTGTCGGGGCAGCAGCAAGATCCTGCACTCCAGGGGAAGGGGAAAGCTTTTGCAAGCATCTCAGATACATTTATGGGATCTGTGGGATCACAAAACACCATGTGAGGGAACAGGTAATGGCATTTCCTTCCCCACCTCTGTGGAGGAATTCCACCAGCAATTATTGCAATTCCTTCTCATTACAGTGGCCACGTCCTTGCCTTCTCCAGACGGGCAAAGTCCAGCCTGCTGTTTCCCTGGGTTAATCCCTGCTTTGCTGCAGGGATCAGGGCACTGGGCATCCCCAAATCCATTTCCTATGGACTTCCCAAAAGGGGCATCCGTGGTAGATGCAGTGGTGAGCGCAGCAGACACGATGGGGCCAAGCTCCAGGAGCAGCAGAATCCCTCTTGGCCCATATCCCTGTGACATTTTTCCTGCTCTCCCAGCTCCCCGGCTCATTGCCCGCCAAGGACAATTAAGTCCATTTATTGTGCACTTTTCTGGATGACACTTCTCACTCACTGCTGCAGTTTTGTGATCTGACCTTTCATTCCCCTCCTCTGGTGAGAGATGAGGCAATGAGGCTCCGGGAACTCGGCGCACGCTACGGGGCCGCGTTCCTCCACGTGGGAGGCAGCAGTGCTGCTCCTCCTGGGTGGTGGGGTGGGCATTCCTGGTTCACTGGAGCTGTTCACATTTGGCAGGCAATGCTGCTGAGGGTTTTATCCTACTTGCAGAGCTGTATTTTTGCTAAGTCAAGGACAGCACAGCCACTGCCAGCAGCTTCGCCTGGGTTGCGTTCACCCACGGCACAAATGAACTTTCCCCTCTGATGAAGGAATCCCAGCGGGCTGCAGAGCAGAGGAGGAGGAGGATTGGAAGCTCCACTTGAGCTGCTCCTAATCCCAGCTGCCTGCACAGGCTGCTGCCCAATTCCAGCTCCATATGAAAAGCAGCAGCTGAGTATCCCAGTCCGACTGCCCCGTGGCAGGGATGCCATGAAGGTCATTTGGTGGCAAATGCAGAGGGTGAGGGGAAGATGCTGCTGTCTTGGGACAGTGGGGTTTGTGCTCGAGAGTGGCAGAATAACAGGGAAAGCCTCTTCCCTGCCTTGTCCATAAACATGGTGTGGCTACTGTAGGCAACCTGAAGGGAGTAGAAGAATTTCTGCAGACACAGAGATGTGGCCCAACACGTAGACGTGGGAAGAGAACTCCCATGGTTTTGGAAAGCTAAGCTACCTAAATCCATCTTTTATCACCCCTTTCTTCCTTCAACCAAGCCAGAAGATTACACAATCCAAGATCTGTGCAGACCTTGGTCCCTTCCCAGGAACATCTCCGTGGACGAGGGCGCTCCAACGTCACGTCACATCCATGTCCCAATAATCCTGCTGACTTGTGCCAGTGATACCCACCCCTGAGTGAAGCCAATGCTTGATCCACATCAACTTTGTCCCAGATGCAGAGCTGGAACTCCCAGGAGCAGAGAAGAGGCTCCAGAGCACCTTTCCCTTCCACAGCACAGCCTGTGAGACACTCAGGCTCCCACTGTCACCTGCAGGAGCTGTGGATCCTCTAAGCTCCTCTCAGCTGTTGGTCTGCAGACCCTGAGAGGAGCAGGACCCTCACCCCCCTCCCTGCTGCCCACTCCAGCTGCAGCCTGTCCAGTGAGGCGGCCGGCACGTGGCTGGAGCACAGCTAATCCCCTAATCCCCAGTTCCTGGAGTTCTGAAAATAACGGAATTATTATTTTTGGAAACAACACATGTTTCTGCCTTCCTATATTAACATCTAATTAAGAAGCCAAATATATATTTACAGAGCACTTTCCCAAACTCCCTTTACACACTGTGTGCTCATGAATCATTTCCCTACCTGGGGGTAAAGGCTCTTGTGACTGTGGGGCAGAGATTAACGCAGGAGCCAGCTGAAAATACCCAGGGAATCAAAAATTCCTGAAAGCAGACCCGGCTGCAGTACAGGCCACCAGAGCACCAGCAAGCCTGGCACCCCCAGTTTGTGTCTCTCACAAGCCTGTCTCACACCTGAGGCAAACAGGGCTCTTTGAACCCTGGTTCTCCAGAGAAGAACAGCCCCAAGCACCCTGTGCCTGCACACAGCAGCTCTCACAGGTCCCTGCTGCAGTGACAGGATGCACATCTTGGCAGGCTGTTCTTAACCCTCCTCTGAGCTGCTATCTACTACAGGCTGAGCATCTTCCTCAGTAATTAAAGGACTCTTTTAGGACACTGCCCTGCTCTGTAGCTGCATGATCTCTGCACACTGAACACTCTTCTCCTCCAAAAGGTACCTGAGGACCCCGGAGCAGAGGGACCATCCTGGCACACCAGAACACCCTGCAGCTTTCTGAGCAGGGAGCAATGCAATGCAAAATCCTGCACAGAAAACACGTGCTTTCATATCAAAGGATTCCAGTTTCCTAGTTTGGGCTACTAAAACTTAATTAACCTCCTAACCCACCTGGCGATTTGCAAACCATTACCCGGCATTCCTTGGACCTTGAAATATTGAATACAGTGAGGCCCTAAGAGGGATTAATCATTTCAGAGAAACTGTTTAATTCCAGGAAAGTAACACTCTTAAGTTTGGAATATTCTCTGTTAGAGAATGGAAGGGGCAGCCAATAAAGCAATGGTTGTGCAAAGAAGAGGACTGGGCAACCCAACACTCAGAGCTCAGTGTCCTGAGCCTCTGCTCTGCCCAGCTTCAGTGTTCACAGCAGCTTTAATAATTCATCCAAGAACATCAAAAACACCACGAGAACCAAATTAACTACTTGCTCCTCACTTGTGCTCTATCTGAAGGTTTTGCTCCCCCAACACCAGAAGCTGAAGGCAAGGAACACCACAGAGGGAAAGACTCTAAATAATTTAACTTTCCTGCTGGGCTGATGTATCAGCTTGGAGCTCTCAGGGCTGGGATGAATGGATTTAAAGCCAGGGTTGGCACGGGTGCCAGGGTCAACTCCCTAGGAAAGGAGATAAGCAGCAAAACGGAAATTAGCTGGGGTTTGCAGGAAATCTTTGTGAAATTATTTGACCTTTTAAATTTGAGAGGAATGAGCAAATGAGTGTCCTATCCCCTGAATTCAGCAGCAGCCAACTGCTACACCAGGAGCAGCCACCCAGCACTGGACAGGGAAGAAAAACATCCAGCCATGAAGAGAGCAAATCCTACCACGTACCCAACACCACCACACAGAGGGACACACACAGGAACCTTTGCTACTGGAGTTCTGAGCTGAGTGAGGTCTATCACACCTGGCCAAGCAAGGGAAAGGTGTTTTATCTGCAATTTCTGGATGAGAGCAGCCACTGACCCCACAATGATCACAGGTCCATCAGCAGGGAATCTCAAGAGGATCTACAAGGTTGTTTCATTTAAATTTGTTGTACCATCTCCAAACAGCCCCAGCCTCAGCACACAGGGAATGCTGAATCCTCACACATCCCTGGCCCAGAGTCCACTGGCACTGGCCAGGTGGGACATGGGGTGAAAACCACAGCAAACCCCAGCTCTGGAGGGGAGTGTTGGCCCTGCCAGGGGAAAGGAAAGCAAACGACCTGGCTGCTTGCTGTGGAGACCAGGAGGCAGAGCTGGATAGATCCCACATTTATCCTCCTGGCCAGGGCGTATTTTAAAGTGTAATTACACCCTGTCCTTAAGCAGCCCAACAGATGCTGCTCAGGTGTGTGCTCCCTTGAGCCTCCATCCATGCCCTTTCCTGTCTCTCTCCAGCTGCCCCTCACACCCTCCCCACCAATGATGGCCACTGAGTGTTTCCAAGCCCCCTCACCCAGCTCACATCCTCCCAGTGTCACCTCTCTGCACTGTCCCCAGCACCAGAGATGTCACGGTGCCCGTTCCAAGGCACGATGCTGCATTAGCCAAAGCGACTCTTCCAAAGGTTTACATCAATTTTTTGTTCTTTGCCAAACTTAAGAGTCCACGTTCAAAAGCATTTCTTTAAGCCACGGAGGGAGAACCCCTCCTGCAGCACCAAGATTTTCCCTCTTTGCAGCTCATCCATCATTCCACACGAAATCTCGGATTTTTACACCGTGCTGCTTTAAGTTTCTAGACACTGGTTATTAAAACCCCTCAACCCTGAGCATTAGCATGTCGTCATCATTGGGTTTCAGAGCCAACAGTGTCAATGCAATTAGGTACAGCTCATTAACATACTGCCTGCATGCTCTGAGCAAGTACAGTTCCAACAAGAGGTCTGCTGCCTCCTTCACAGCCCAGAGCACAGACTGCTCAGGGGCTCCATCAAAACACCAGCGAATTTCAGTTCCCATTCCTGGAGTAAATTGGAGAGTCAAGATTTGGGGGGGGGGCAGACTAAATAAAAATTTTTCTATCCAAATTTCAGCGAGAAAACCGACAACACCCGAATTAAACGCAAAGACCCAACAGAACCCTCATGTGTTCCTTCTGCCCAACCTCCTACACTCCCCGACACAGAGCGGCAGAACCCGGCTCTGCCCGGCGCCCACGCGGGGCACTGCCAAGGCGGGCGGCTTGGAGCAGCCACCCAGCACTGGACAGGGAAGAAAAACATCCAGCCATGAAGAGAGCAAATCCTACCACGTACCCAACACCACCACACAGAGGGACACACACAGGAACCTTTGCTACTGGAGTTCTGAGCTGAGTGAGGTCTGGCCAGGCAAGGGAAAGGTGTTTTATCTGCAATTGCTGGATGAGAGCAGCCACTGACCCCACAATGATCATAGGTCCATCAGCAGGGAATCTCAGGCCGAGCCATCCCCCAGAGCCGCGGGCACTCACCAGGAAGCGGACATCGTCGAAGCCGTTCAGGAGCAGCTTGCTCTCGTACTGCTGCAGGCCGATGGACTCCAGCCACTCCCCGACGCTCTGCTCCAGCATCCGCGAACCTGACGAGAGAGGAATCGGCAGCCGCTTGAACAGGGAGAAACCGTTCAGGCGGTAGCAGCGGCACTCTGAGGAGGACAGATGGCATTGCCACATCATAGTCATTACCATCAAGGAACTCAAAAAATTATGCTCAGAGTACAACAAATCAGCGGGCAGACAATTCCTCTCGTGTGCACAGAGCATGGACAACGAGCTGGCGGTGCCTCGGCGGGCTCTGGGCGCAGATCTGTGCCGCAGTTCACACACTCAGAGAAGAAACTCCTCGCCAGGGCAAAGGCTCAGAGGCGCTGCTGGGGAGCTGAGATCACAGGCACTGCCGTCAGGGCTCCCGAGTTCCTCGCCAGGCAAGCACATGAAGCCCAACCCCACGGGGATGCGGATCCACTCCTCGGCTCAGCGGAAGGGGGCGGGAGGAGAGCAGCAAACTTCCACCCGAGGCATTCCCAGGCAGTGGCAGGTGCGAGGGAAGGGAGCGTGGCTCATCCTCTCCTCCCCGCACCTCTGGACACCGCCCCGGCTCAGCGGGGAGCACGGAGCAGCCTGAGAGGAAACAGCTTCATGCAGGTGAGGCAGCTCAGCCACGGCGGATGCTGGGGAAAGCAGCGGGAGCCCCGGCAGAGCGGCTGTCCGCGGGAAGACACGCAAGACAAAGGAAGCACAGACTGCAGCAGCGGAGAGGAAGGGCTTGTGCTCTTCCTCCCCAGCAGTCCTGAGAGAGGCAAAGCATGGCAGGGGCTTCCTCTTGCCGTCACTGTGTCATGGGGACCCCAGGCACACGTCCGACGGCCCTGGCTCTGTCATTGCACCAGCGATTCGGTCGCCTGGCATTCCAGCACGCTGCCTGGACCTCTTGGCATTCCAGCACGCTGGCCCCAGAGAGAGCCCAGCCCCACCTGGGACAGCACAGCCAGGATGGTTCTCACCCAACACTGCTGGTCCTGCCAGGTGTTGAGCACGCACCTGGGTTTGCCCTTCCTTCATGTTCTTCAGGCCAGCGCAGCCGCCGCATCGAGCCCCTCGCTCAGACGGGGAGCAGCTCTGCAGGAAGGAGGCATTTCGGATCCCTGCTTCTGAGCCACGGCAAAAGGAAAAAAGCAAGCACACTCTCTCCTCTTCCTGCAGCAGCTCAAGTCCGAGCCATGCCCTGGCACCTCCCCTTCAGCCTCTGATAAAGGAGATTCCTCCCAACACCTATGGAAGCCCTGGCAGATGAGCTCTCCCTTCCCTCACCCCTGGGATGAGTCCAGTGACTTGTTACTCTCTTCTAGTAAAGCTCAAGACCTTAACTACGATCAAAAAAAAAAAAAAAAGTTCAGAGATCTCCTTTTCATCAGGGAATTTGCTATGCAAGACAGGCAGATTTGCAGGCTCCCTGGGATGTCTGTTTCCAGCACGGATGCAAAGAAAAGGACGATCAGGAGACCCCTGTTTGCTTCCTTTGAACCTTCAGGTCAGCTGAAGCAGTTTGGTCCCTTCCAGCCATCCCTCCCCACCGTGCTGCAATGGCTGCACACACAGAGCTCACGGTGTCATCTGCAGATTCCTGGGGTGATTCCTGCTGCCTGCTCCCGGGGGTTGCTCCCGTGCCCGGTGTTTGGGAGCGCCGGCCGGTCCTTCCAGCGCCGAGCTCACAAAAGGCTTCTGCCTCCCTCCCCTGAGCCAACCCGTGCTCCGGGGCAGCAGCAGCTAAGCCTGGACTGTGTGCCAGGAGCTCCCGCTCGCCAGCTCTCCATCCTCCCCTCCATCCTTTCCCCCCGCCGGTCCCTGCGCTCCGCCGGCGGCTGCGGCGGCTTTGTCTGAGCCGCCAGCCCCACGCTGTCCCTCCCTTCTCCTCATCCTCTCCCCCCTCCCGGCGCTCCCACCCGCCGAGCCCCACGCTGTCCCTCCCTTCTCCTCATCCTCTCCCCGCTCCCACCCGCCGGGAGGGAGGCAGCGGCTCCGTAACTCTCCAGTGGAAATCACTGACTCCTCAATATTTACTCGGTGATGGACAGCATGGCTTGGGGAGGGAGGGGGGGGTTTAAAAAATGATGTCACAGGTCTGCTTGGACAGATCCCAGTGATTTGTGGCTGGCTCAGAATTAATTTATTAAGAGAGAGGTGAGGAAGTGCCTGCTGCCTACCACAGCATTCCTGGGGAGCTGGCGGGGTATTGGCAGGGGGAATGAAACCACAGCAGCTCCTCCTGAGCTCCTGAATTTAATTTTTGAAATTACTTACTCTATTTAGGCTTGCATGCACTTGTGTAAATACATTTCTGCTTTTGAAGGGAAACCTACAGTGACACCAAGTGAAGGTTTTCTGTTTACAGAACCCTTTCAAGTCATGGCAAAATGAAGAGGGAGTATTTGGAGGGAGGGAATGGAGGGGCTTCCTTTAGAAAGAGAAGAACAGATGCTGAAAACTAAGATGCCCCAAATACATCTGATATTTGTGTGCTACAAAGATGATACAAGAACAGAAGAATAACAGTACTTGTGCCCCCTGGCAAGATCCTGATCACAACTTCTGACTGAAACAAACTCCTATTTCTCAGCTCCATCCTTCCCCTTATGCTCCACATTCTGGGAATCCTGCCTTTGAGAGGCCTGCAGCTGGCAGAGCTGGAATGATGAGTGCATTCCCAAAGCTGTGGTGCCTCCTGCAAGGCTCTTCTCAAGTCCCACACAACAGAGAGGAAGAGGCTGCCAGGGTTCAGGAGGGGCTTTCAGGTGTTATTGTTTCAGTAACAATCTTTAGTGTGAAGTTTGCATTTGTCTGGAGGATGAAATTGGTGTGTGGGCTGTGCTGGACCCCACCTGCTCGTGGATATTTGGTGCAGAGAGACACAAACATCTGTTCCAAGGCCAAACTCCCATAAGAAAAAGGGCAGGTGGAGTTTGGTGTCCCTAAAATGATGGTGTTCCTTGACTGCCCAAACTCCAAGAAGGCTTTGCCAGCCCTTACCCAGACACAAGGCAGCTGTACAGAGTAACTGCTCATACAACTAACTCCAAACACACTCATCCCCACAGGAACTGCCAACAAGGCATTTCACCTTTCCAGACCTCAAGCTAGTCATGAGCCCCATTACCCTCAAACCTCACTCATTTTAAGGACGAGAGAGCATTTGGGGAGCTCCCTGCAGTTCCCTGCACATTCACCATTACCTGAAGCACACCAACAGTCCCACAAAGCCCTGTGGAGGACCAGGGAGCTCCCAGTGAGGGGTTGGCAGAGCTCTGCCTGCTCCAGGGAAAGGAGACACCAACAGGGAACGTGCCCAGCAGAAGATCTGCACACGAGGGATCCCAAAGCGAGCGTGACAGAGCACAGCCTGGGGGAAAACCCCTGGCTCCAGGACACTGCAGCTCCATTGCCCACCTGCTCCAGGGTGTCCACCCTGCTGAAGTGCTCCCTGCACAGCTGCAGCTCTGCAGGAGCATTGGTTCTTCCTCTCCCCTCCATGTCAGACCTTTCCCTGGCGCTATTGATCCATCACAGCCCAGGCAACGCAGGGAGCACAAACCCACACAGAGCTTCAACTCCTCTGCAAAGCCACCTGAGCCTGGAATCAGAGCCTGAATCATGCTCAACTCCCACAGGGAACAGTGGGTTCCTCCTCACCTAAGCAAAAACCTGAGTGACAAATGGATCTGAGGTGAGCTGTGTCACAGCCCGTGTGAGCTGCGTGTGTGGATCTGCATTAGCATCTCATCAGGAGGAGCTGCTGCCCACCCGGAGTCAGAGCTGCTCTGCTGCAGCAGCCTGGAGGTGAAGGATTTAAAAGGACAGAATCCCTCGTGGTGGCAGCTCTCCAGCAAGCCTGAGTTCTGCTTTTGCTCACGATTCAAAGGCAGAGAAGGGAATTCACATTTTAAGTGTCCTCCAAGAGCCTTGTTCAGTGAGTGTTGATACCTGCAGGTGCACTTAGCAATACCCAGGATCACCCTCCCTGAAGCACCTGGCAGATTAACCACATGCAAAAGGCACAGCCACCATGGCACCCACACTGCCCCACCACTGGCACCACCCAGCCCTGCTCAGCACAGCTGCTGCCCTCACAGAAAGAGCTGGGAGGAAAATCCTGCAGCTGCACTCTGTCAAATTAAAGGAATCTTCCCAAGAAGTGTAGAATTCAAATCGCTGGCAGCAGCGTTCAGCATCGTGTGGGAGCCCAGGTCTGCTCCTCCTGTGCCAGAGCAATCCTCTCCCTCCCAGAGCCAAAGCAGGTTAAAGACATCCACACACAGGAGCCAGCAGCTTGTTTGTGTGCAGAGCACAGCCAGGACAGACAGACACATGCTGGGTACACTACCTGAGATCCTGTGCTGCTCCTGGGAAAAGTCAATGCCTTCTCCGATGGAACTCATGATCTTCTCGATCTGGAAATTAAAAAAAAAAAAAAAAGCCTGTGTTGCATTATTCATAAAGCATCAGTAAAAGGTAAAAGCAGCCCAGGATTTCACCTCCCACGTGACAGCTGAATAAATCCAGGAAAGGATGTTAAGGTATCCTGAACCAGAAGAGGTACCCTGAACATCTTGCCTGGTTAGGTCTTTGTTGGGATGGATGGTTCAGAAGGGATATGTAGAGGTCCCTTCCACAGCTTGCCAGTGCCTGGAAAAAAAAAGCTTCAACAAATCCATCCCTCTGGAGAAGAGCCTGGGGGTGAGGAAGGAGCCCCCAATCCTCACTGACCCTGCAGGAGCACACAGCCCCCTACACCAGCAGTGAAGCTGCAGCAATGCTGTCACCCACTCCTTCCTAGCAAGCAGACTGGGAGCTTGGCTTCCCCACACTCTGTTTTGTTGGGCATTTTTGTTTTGGTTTGATTTATTTTTTTTTAAACCACCACATTTCCCAATCCTGTGCATGGAGCTGTGCTCCCACCAGAGCAGGTGTTTCCAAAGCAGCAGGGCAAGCAGCATCACGGGGGCAAATGCCTGAAGGACCCAGGAGAGGGAGCAGGAGACAGCTCCATCTCTGAGGAAGTGATTCACAGTCTACAGCTCCAGGCAAACCTCAGGCAATGAGGAAGAAAAGGTACAAACTCTGCTGGAATGGGTATGAGTCCACTTAAGAGCTGCACAGAAATGGCTGCATTTGCCACACGCACAAAAGAACAAATTAATGCAAGTTACAACTCCCAGTGAACCTAAAGGAGACTTCCTTAAATGAGAAGAGAAACTTTCCAAGCAATTCTTGAGCAGAATTTGTAAAGTGAGGTTCCCAGTGCAGTGGTGCAGAGGGAGAAGTGACAATTCCCAGGTCAGTTTGTAAGAGGAAAGGCCTGAGAAACTGCAGCTCAGCTGGTCAGTTCAGACACTTCAATACTCTCAGCACTGAACCCCAAAGAGCAACACACCCGAGAGGCTCAGGGCTGGTTGCTTACCCGTCTATAACTGAGTAGAAAATAAAAAGAAAAAAAAAAAAAGAAAAAAAGTTTTAAAAAGAAGTGCCTCCAGTAAGACTCCCAAAAGGAAATCTCCCAAGCAAACACCCCTGCAAGGCACTTCTGAGTGGCTGCTGCTCAATGCAAAGTGACTGGCCACAGAGTGGGGGAATAAACCTCAACTCTTACTCAACTTTTTTTTTCTCCTGGTCATTTAAGGACATATTTGGGGAAGGAGTCCAAGTTTCCCTGGACTTCACCCCTGGCTGCCTCTGCCCTGCCTGACTCCCAGTGTAATGCTGTGTTTGGTGCAGCTGCACAAATCCCCAAGTATCCCACTGGTGTGAGGAGCTCCTGGAGATGCTGCAAGAGGATAAATCTGACTGCTGTGCACACTCAGGGGCAGCTTGGAGCTGAGCTCCACCAGAGAGGGGTTTTGATGAAACAAAAAAAAAAAAAACCAAAAAAACAAAACCCCTTACAAGGCTCCTGCTAAGGCAGATCTCCAGGAAGCCCCTCTTTCTGCAGGGAGAGCAGGCACTGCACATGCAGTGTTAAATCTCACCAGGGACCAGGCAGCCCTGTGAGCTGTAACAGCTGTTAAGGATGTAGGTCCTGTGCCCCTGGAGAACCATGAGAATGAGCACCTCTGCTGGGCTCAGAAATACAGTTAACACCCATTTACTGGGAGATTTGAAAATCAGCCTGGGAAAACAATCAGAATCCCAACACATACATACAGCAGAAAAGGGAAGTATGATCTAAAAAGAAATTAGGAGGGGTTTGGAGTCAGTGGACACACGGATCCTGTCCCAAGGCAAAAGCATTCTTTGCTCCTTGGCCCCTGGACATGAATGGGAGACACCTGAGGCCTGCTGGATTCATCCCAACAAGAACCACCAAAGCAGATGGTTTTGACCCCCCCAAAGCAGCAAATGCTCTCCAACAAAACCTTCCAATTTCACAGTGCCTTCAAGCACCATTATGGCCACGCAGGACTGGAGGGAAACACAGGGATGGTGCAGAACCAGCCCCATTCCCAGCTAACACCAGGGGCCCTGGCTCTTCTACTCCCTTCCCTGGACTGAGCCTGAGCTGCAGAGGATTTCTGGGATGCTGCTGCAACCTTGAGCGATTTGCAGCACAATTTGGGTCTTGAGGTCAATTCAGTTCAAGCTCCACAAGTCTAAGTACATTCAACTTTGCAGGTTGGTGTCCATCAGCTTCATGACAAGGTACATCTCTGAGCTGGAGCTGGTCTTGCAGCTTGTCTGGGAATCTCTAGCTGGATTCAAATTGCAAATTAACTCTGAGGCCAAGTTCCTTTGCTTCCTTCGTGCTGCCCTCTCCTAATTTGAGAGAGACTTGATGCTGTCCAGGCTCAGCCCCCAGCACTGCCAGCTCTGCAGTCCCAACACTGCCTTGAGGACTTGCAGGTGCCTCTGAAGCACTGAAACACCCACGACCTTTTTCCTCAAAAGCAGGGAATCGCCTTGTGCTATATAAAACTGAATGAAAATGAAACAATCACGTGGCAGAGGATTACCTTTCACAGCCCTCCTCTGCCAAGTGCTGGTCACAGTTACACACAGCCTCAGCTATTGCCATTAATGCAGAGGGAAACCCTGCCCTGCCCTGGGCTCTCCACGAAAAACAAACACCTCAAACAGACTCACACACCACCTCCAACACGGGTGTATGGCTGACCAGCTTTGATTGAACTGTTAGGAGGCTGCAAAGAGAAGAATGAAGGGGAAGGACAAGCTTGGAGAGGGAATCACTGCTTTAGAGCATCTCTATCCTCTGCAGCCTTCCCTCAGCTGCACTCCAGCATGGACATGGGGCTGAAGAGAAGATACCTTGAAAATAGCCTACGCTACAGTTTTTTAGGCTGTTCTTTCCCACTGGTTAATTATTAAAATACAAAAATACCATGTTTAAATATAGCGCTGCAGATCAGACTTAGTTGTAGCCTGAACACTCAGTTCTGATTTGTTTTGGCTTAACCTGTATTTTTCCACTGAAGCACCAAGTGCCCATCTCTGGTTATGCTGTGGGGTTGGTTTGGGGTGGGGATTTTATGGTTTATTTGTTTTACAGCCACGGAAATAAAACCACAAAATGCTTCCACACCTTCTAAATGAATACAACCATATCTGTTATCCCTAATGCAGAGGGGCAGCTGCTCCATGCTGGGACAGGCAGGGTGAGCCAATGAGCCCTCAAACCTCACCAGGGAAGGAGAAACTCCTGCACAGCTGAAGTACTCTGGGAGAAGGAAAGGCTGCAAGGATGGGAGAGTGTCCCTCATTAACCCCACAGCAGGAATGTGCCTGGAAGGAGCTGTGGAGCAGTTACCAGGGTTGGAGCTCTTGGGTCTATTTTGACATTTTGCCTACATTTGGTGAATGATACAAATGCCCCAAAAAAAGGAGCTGGGTGCGGCCGAGAGTCCGGCCAGGGCGAGCTCTTCCAGGCAGGCAGGCGGCCATGGGAACATAGCAACTGGCCAGTGACTCCAAAACAGAACCTGACTCAAAACAAACTGTCCTGAGCAGAGTTCTGCGAACAGAGGAAGAGGCATTTGTCTGCAGAAGGCCAAGCCAGCCTCGTGGCATGCTGAGGTCTGTCCTGCTGCAGGACAGGAGACATTTCCACACCAGAGTCCTGCACAGTAATTCCCCACCTCACAGTGCTCGTGGCAGGAGCAGCAGGGTGGACAGGTGGACAGGTGGACAGGTCCCACACCTGTGTAGAGGGCAGTGACCCTCCCTGTCCCCGAGGGCACACAGTGCCCCAGAAGCTCTGCTCCACAGCCAGCCCCATTCCACACCCTGCCCTGATGGATGTGCCAAGCTATGGTGTCCATTCTGATCTCCCCAGCTTTTCTCCCCCAAGCCACTGCTGAGGTTTGAAGCCAATGAATCCACTGAGAGAAACTGAGGACCACTAAACCAGCCCCAGTGCTTTAGTCCCCAGAATACAGAGATTCACACAACACAGGCTGTCTGCCCACACACGGGGTAGGAGCCTCACTTGAACAGCACTAGATTGAACCATCACCCTGTCAGGGTGACACTCACCCAGCCTTGGAGGCATCTTGCTGCTCCTGGAGCTTTCTGAAAGGGGCTTCATAAAACCTCACCCTACAGTCACCACCAATGCAAATGCAGAAGTTTGTTCTCAGTCTCTGCACGCAGCATCAGAGTCTGCCAAGGACACAGCAAGGTCACCCTAAGAGAACTAAAATCACAGAATCCTCAAACAGTTTGGGTTGGAAGGGACCTTAAAGCTCATCCAGTTCCACTCACTGACGTGGGCAGGGGCACTTTCCACTATCCCAGGTTGCTCCAAGCCCTGTCCAGCCTGGCCTTGGACACTTCCAGCCATGGGGCAGCCACAGCTTCCCTGGACAACCTGTGCCAGGGCCTCCCTACCTTGTGTGGGTCCATGTCTTCTGCTTCCTGTGTGACCCCTTCCCAAACTGGCAGCTTAAAAACCACCAGTGATTCCTGAGCACCAGGAAGAGGACCTGCAGTGCACCTGCACAGGCCTCAGACTCTGGGCAGAGAAGTTACTCAAATAAAGGTCTGTAATTAAATAAAACCACACAGAACCCAAGCACACGCTATCTGCCATATGGAGGGCATTAGTGCACTATAATGACACCCTGCAGCAGGAGTATAATTAAGAATATAGCAGGATTCCCATTATAAATCCTTATTACTGAGGGTTCATAACCTATTGTGCAAACCCGCCCGGGGCTCAGGCTCAGCAGACAAGAGCAGCTCCAGCAGCAGATTTCAGTCTCAAAAGCTACTTACAAAGTTGGGTGGAAAGGTTATCAGTCTTTTAAATTTCTGCAATTCCAGGAGAGCGTCAGGAGTTAAGACTTCATTATTTCCAAGCTTTAACAGCTGGGGGATGGGGTAGATTTGGTTTCAAATTATAAAAAAACAAAAACAAAAAACCCCCAAACAAGTTGCTTCTACAGTTTCAAACCCCTTTGAGCACAGCAAAACCCCCCAGTGATGATGGGAGCAGCCCCATCACAGCCCAGCAGGTCAGCCCTGACCTCCAGGGCATGTGAGGTTGACAGATGATGCTGGGGCAGCACAGAATCACTGCCACTTCCATTCTGCACCAATACCACAGCAAAGCTCATGTCACTGACTGATACTGCACCCCTGAAGGAGGAAAGGAGGCTGCTCAGACTCAGCTGGGATACATCCTGGAGCAGAAGAATGGCAGGATTGCAGCATCCAGCCAGCATGTCTGAAAGGGATGGAGCAAGAGCAGGATCTGGGATGATACCTGCTGACTCCTTAATACAGGTACAGACCTGAAAAATTTTGGATTTGGGCCACGAATCTCATTTCTGGGTTGGTGACAGCCCATAAACCACTTCTGGTTCAGTTTATGATGCTTCAGCTCCTGTTCTCCCACTGCCATCCCATGGAGCACATGGCTCATATTTCACTGCTCAATATATTCCACGTTTCCAAAAGACACCAGCCTGTATGAACTCAGCATAACAAACACCAGAGGCCTGGAAAACATAATGCTCCATTTATTAATTCAAAGCTAAAATGCACCAGCCAGTTGTTCACGGCACATTTGAGCACTCCAGAATCCAGAGTTGCCGTGCTCCATCCTCCCCCAGCAGCCTTCCACACTGCACGGAGACTTTGCTGAATTTATTTCAAATCATTCTGCAACTGTTTGCCAGTGATAAAGGCAAACACATTTCCTGGCTTAATATGGTCTCTGAGAAATTCGTTTGGATGGGGACCAGGGCCTGTTGCTTCATGCCACTCTCCAGCCTGTGTTTTTGTACAAATCCCAAAGTTACAAATCCAAACACGTACCAAAAAGGAACTTATGGTATCAACTCGAATTTCACAACAGTGTGTGATGGACCTGCGGTATCACAGCCCTCCAAATCCCAATGTTCTTTTGACAAACATTAAAATCCAACACTGACATGATAAAGAGAATGCAGTTTCCTGCCCACAGCAGGGAAACAACAGGACAAGGCGACTCTGAGTCACAACGAAAAAGGCAAACCCTCAGAAAGCATCGACTCAATCCAGTCTTTCCATATTCCTGCATCCTAACACCAACCCCAAAGCAACACAAGGCCCTCAAGCAAGGCAGGCTCCCATCTGTGGGACAGAGCAGTGAAGCTGCTCCAGGCTGGAGAGAGAGTGAGAGATTTAAAGATTTTTTTTTTTTTTCAAATAAAAGCTTCAGAAGTGCTGGAATATGCGACGTAAAGCGGAAAAGAACATAATGAAGGACTGGATTTAGTAAGGACACCGTGGCCGGACATTTCTCTGTTCCTGAAAAACAAAAATGTCCCCAAAATGCCAACGATCACAAGGTTGTTACATAACCAAAACATCCGTCAGAGCACGGCTCACTCCCACAAGGAGCAAATTCACAAATATTGAGTTCACACACTTGAGAGAAGCTCCCAGAAACACACACAGAGTGTGGGGATGGAGCTGCTGTACTGGCAAATATCACCCCTGTGGTGTCCAACCCTTGCTGGGGGAACAAAGCATGCCTGGTCTTTACATCTGCCTTTCAGCACACTGGTTTTCCTGTAAAACCAGTAAATTGTCTTACACTGGGCTTGGATTGGCTTAGTTCCACGTTGGCTCACAATTCCAACAGGCTGGGCCTTGGCAGCAGGTTTACAAATGGTAGAAACACAAAAGCTTTCACTTCAAAAAGTTCATCAAGGCTGGAGGAAATGTCACCACTGGGGGCAATGAGAAGAGGTTGGACAGGAGGGGTGATGTAAGAATTCCTGACCTTAGCACAGGAAAAACAGGAGGAAACATTGGGATCTGGAGACAATAGAATAATCAGGCCAATAATTAAGCTGATTAAGACCCTGATGGCCATGCCTGTTTAGCAGAAATCGAGACCAAAAATACTGACCCCACTATTGCATCTGCCCTAGACAAAAGTGAATTATAACTATTTCAGGCAAAGGGGAAAGTGGAATGTGAGCTGAGGGCGAGGGTCAGCTTGGGGCAGGGGACACCCAGGGACAATTCAAGCCACCCCACCGGCCAAAACCAGGGCAAACTGAGATTTGAACACCTGAACCAAGAGAATAAATGAAACATTTTGGGAGGCAGAGGCTGACCCTGAGCTTTTACACCATGCAATTTCACCAGGCACAAAACCAGCAGCTCTTCCTGAGTAACAAGGGGAATATTTGCATTTTCTTTCAACGGTGCTGGCTGGCAGCTCTGAATTTCAACTCCTGGGTGTTTTAAGGCAGTGGCAGGTTTTTGCATCAAAAAGCTTTCTGGAAAGTTTCACATTTCAATGCAAATGTTGTTAATCCTCCACAGTAAGCCTGTAATTAAGACACTGATTCCACAGGGTACTGCAGCACCCAACAGTCCAGACAAGGTTTAAAGGCAGCCACCCACAGCAGCCACAACCTCCATCAAAGTTGCTCCCCAGCCCTAAGGCTGAGGTGGAAGGCACCACAGATGTGCCATCTGCTCCTGGCATCCACCCTTAGGGGACACCAACAGCCCCAAAAGGGGTCAGGAACTGGTGAAACATCACATCCATGGTTACTGCAGATGCAAAGCATTCCTTTCACAGGAGACACGGGAGCACCACTGCAGTTAGTCATAGGAGATGAATGTCCAGTGCCATAATTAGCTACAGATTATTCATTAGTTCTTCAACTAATTCACTCGAGAGGGGAGGAAGTGGTGGACTGTGCACCTCATTTTTTTTTTCTAAAAAACCTAAAGTAATGTGCATGTTTTATTCAGTTCCTTAGATTTTTTTTTTTGAAGGATGTTTAATCTCTTCCTAGGAGGACTTAAGCCAAAACACAGAACTACAACCTCATTTTGTGAGATGGATACTGGAACCTCCAAAATTCAAACTCAGCATTGGAACAGATGACTTGGTAGCAAGGCAGCTGGAAGTGGAGGAAGTCAGGGGATGTTAAGGGATGTCAGGAGCCAGGTCTGAGGCTGATTCTCAGCAGCCTTCCTTGTTCTTTGCCCTGATCATTTAACAGATCGTTTTTCTTACCAGCACCTAGGAGGCAGAAGAGCAGCCCCAGGCCTTGACTGCAGAAATCCCTGCTCAGAGCCTGGAGCATGAACCAGGCTGAAGGGCAGCTCTGGAGCTGCTCTACAGAGCAGGAAGGCAGAGCAGAAGCAGGTTAATCTGTCCTGAAAAGGGGACTGGCAGTGGGGCTGGGGGCCAGAGCCCCCTTCCCTCAGAGGTGCAAATACAGCTCATTCTGTACCAACCCCTGCGAGCTGCTGCTGCCCCACTCATCCCTGTCTGCTCCATATTCATGAGCCAATGATGAAAACCAAATCCATCACTTCAGCCCTCAGACAGGTTTGGAAGCATTTAATATTTATGCTGACTGAGAGCTCTACCCCCTCACACGCCTCCTTGCCCCCACCTTGCTTCCCACTGAGCAGGACTGAGCATCCTCAGTCCTCACCTCCCCAGGCAATCTGGGGATGTTTGATGTAAGAGTTCCTCTGCCTTGCTCACACAGAGGTCCCACCTGGCAGCAGCTGCAGGGGCAGCACGTGTGCATTCCCACTCCCAGGGAGGAGCAGGGGCTCAGGAGCAGATGGGACATGGGCTCAAGGGGCTCCTGGACAGCACAGAGCACAAAGCAACACTCTGGGCCGGCTCCTTGGAACAGCAGAGCTGCAACTGGCAACAGGGACGAGCTTTGCCAAGTGAATCATTCCTTCCCCATCCCACCCTTTTGGCAAAGGCAGCACCACCTTCCACTTCCAACAAAGGGCACTGGCAGTGCTCAGCCAGGGCAAGGACCTGACCCTTTGCTTACAAGCAGCAGGTTTTCTGCTGTCCTCAGTCGGCCACCACAGCCCAGAGCAGGGTCAGCTCAGGCTCTGTTGCAGATCTCACCTGTCCAGGGACACCACAGAGCCCTCCCCAAGTCCCTGTGCTCTGCACAGACACACCTACTGCTGGCCAGGCCAGCAGGCAGAGTCCTCAGCTTGCTGGGTACAGCTGGGAGCCACGGAGAGCTGCACATGGATCACTCCCCTCCTCAGTCACCTGCATAAAGGCCATTAAAATTAATAGAAAAATATAAATCTGCCCTTGTTTCCCCTCAGCAGAGAGGGAAAGCCAAACCATTGCTAACAGGGGTGGCTCAAAAAAGGTTTATATTGCCCTGGTAAACGCAGAAGCTGCAAGTTGCATCCAGTTCTGAGCAGCTGCACTATCCCATCCAGGGAATTCATTCAACACACAACCACAGAATCATATTTATGTTTAAATCTCACTGGTGCCATTATGACCAGCCAGACTCTTTTAAAAGCGAGACCTGCCCCATTGCAGACAGATGTGAATTTTTCACATTCTTTCTCTGATTTCCTCACCTAAACATGAGAGGAAGGAAAAGCAGATTCCTCTCCTGGGGCTTGTCCGGCTGCCTCAGGGGAAATGAGGGATTTGTTTACAGGCAGGAGGAAGCAGCTCCGAGGGTTCATCTGAGCAGAGGAAGCAGAGGCAGTGCAGGCAGCCCAGCACTTGACCTCTGCTACCAGTGCAGTCATGCCAAAGGCTTCTGCCCTTTCAGTGTCTGCTGCAAACAGCTCAGATAAAAGCACAGGGAATTATCCAGCCCTTCCAAAGAACCTTCTGCTGCAGAACCTTTCTCTAAGCCATGGTACAACTGACCTGGGCAATTAACAGCGAAGCCTCTCCAGCCCAAGCAGCTGCAGAGGAAAATATCTATTTGGCAACCCTGAGAGCCGGCAGGGAGTGAGGGGGAGGTAGAGAACGGACTGAGGGATGGATTCTCACGTTGCTCTTAGCATCTCTAAATACCTCCCTCTTCCCCAGATGATAATTTTCTCTCTGAGTCAGGGTTGGAGAGGCAGCTGAGCATCAGCCAGTGCAGGGGCACAACCCTCCCCAAGGTTTCCACGCCCGGCACACGCGGCTCCACACCCCCAGCACCACGCCAGGGGCTTTAGTTCCTTTCAGAGTACAAAGAGTGGTTCATCCCAGTTTATCTCTTCTGCTGCCCCGGCTCTCCCAGCACAGAATCATCCCCAAAGAATGTTTCAGTAATGCTGCAGTGCTGAATTTCAGAGGGACACTTAATCTTGCCCCGGTGGCTCTCCAGGGCCAACTTTCTGAGCATGAAATATTTAACTGTCCGTGGGCGTCCGATATGATAATAAAGTGACTGCTAACCAGCCGCTGAAATGAGCGTGTGAGGAGGAGAGCAGGAGCTATCAAATACACAAACCAGCCTAATTACTGTCTTCCTTTCATCCCCATGAACCCCTGGGCACTGCTCACACTCCCCAACAGCAGGGACTCAGCAACACAACACTTCCAAGACATTGGGACAGTCAACAGGGAAGAACTGGAAGGAGGAAATCAAGAGGAAGGTTGGTGAGAGGCTTTGTTATCAAGTCTTTCTCATTTTGGGGACGTGAAAACATATCTAGCTTGCCTAAAAGAAACCAAGCCCTGTATTTGAGCAAAAAAACTTTGAAACTGCTTGCCATTCTGCTACTTCCACACTTCAATGAACTTTATCTTTTGACATTTAACACCTTGCAGACTCCCAAGTAAGCATGTGCCCGTTAATGCCTCATCAGAGTTAGCAAAACCCATGGAACCCACCCAGGACCCCCGAAGGCAGCATGGCAGAGGGGAGCTCCTGCTGCACACTCACTCCTGGCACAGAGGCTCTTCAGCAAGCTCAGCCTTACCTCATCCCACTCTGAAGCAAAGGACGGGGACTTCTCCAGCCGTTTCTTCCCGGCGCTGCAGTTGGAGAGCGATTCGCTCCGGCTCCCCATGGCATCGTCCTCCGTCGGCGAGCAGGTCAGCAGGTCAGAGTCCGACTTGGACAAGCTACGGCTCAGCTTGAGCTCGGCTTTGGGCTTGCTGCCCGGGTGGGCTCTGCCCACGGCTCTGTCCCCCTCGGGCTCAGCACCGCCGGGGTGCTGCGGCACCGCGTGGGGCGTGACTACGGCGGCAGGATCCGCCCGGCTGACGTGCTGCACCGTGGCGTACACCGCCGTCTGCGTGGGGTCCGGGGAGCTGCTCCCTGCCGGTCCTGACGAAGGGAACTCGGCATCCTCCAGCTGCATAGCACTGGGGTGGCTCGGGGCTTCCGTGTCCCCCCTCTCGGCGGAGGGGACGAGCCTGAAAGGGTCCTCGCTTATCTCGCAGATGGGAGAAGAGCCGTGGAGCAAGCCTGAGAACTGCTCTGGCACCTGGATGTCCTGGCTCTCGGCAGAGTCCTGGCTGCGGCCGCCGCTGCTCCTCCTGTGGTCTTCGAGGGGATGAAAGCAGAGAGGAAGGGGGAAATTAAAAACGTGGAAGAAGAAGCAGCGGCGAAGTTCCAGCTCTCTCCCTGCCCTCCCTAAGCAAGGGAGGGAGAGATAAAGAGAGAACAGTTCCGTATTGTTCCGCGTGCTCAACTTGTACCCAAAGTCATGGCATTTATGAAATTCCAAACACTGGCCCGATTTACGCAATCTGGCAGCTCTCCGTGTTTTTTATTCCTGTTAACACTAACTATCAGGCCTTGCTATATAAGGCCAAGAGAAGTGCTAACTATATCCTGCAGAGAGAGCAAGCGAGGTGGGAGCAGCAGAGAGGCAGGCTCCTGGAACATCTGATCCCTTTCCATAAAGGCCAGAGCGTTATTTCGAGCCGCGCGCCCGGCTCTTGGCACGGGCCGCAGGGTGGGAAAACGCCTGGACTGTAATCGACCTGCCAGTTCCAAAATCCGCTCCCAAAAAAACCCACTGCTTCCCTCCCTAGTGGCTTCCGAGTTTAACCTCTCCTCCCTGCTCAGGGGAGAGAAATAAACAGTTTATGCAAGGAGAAAAAAAAAAAGCCTTGAGCAAAAAGTCTCTTTTGCAATGAGCTGAGCACGGAGTGGTCAGACCTGGTGGAGCACTGGCTGCCTCAGAAATGTGACACTGGTTCCCAGCTACTCCTGCCCCAGCAACCTTAATATCAGGTACCAGGGTCCTGCATAAACCATGAAGAATTGACTGATCCCAAGTGCTGAGCACACACACACACACACCATGCACTCACCTTCGTCACAGCTGAACGAGCATTTCAACTGCAAAAGCAAAACTTTTGTCAAGCCAACAAGTCTAACTTTGGTTTCCTAGGATTCCTTCATCCTCCCAGCATTGCTTGTGAATTTTAACTGCTTCCATTTAGTGCTGAAGAAACTCTTCAGTCTGAGGACTAAAAATTGATGCTGCAAGGGAACAATACAGTGAAAGGCTCCGATAATGAGGCTCTGAAGTGCAGGGAGGATGTTTGGATGTGAAGAGGAAATCACTTGCTTTGCAGACAGCGGCTCTGGGAAGCCAAGGCAAAGGAACCCTCCTTTCCGTGAGCAAAATAATGAGTTCTGCTCTAACTGAAAGCAGCCTGTTAGCAGCAGCAGAGAGCTCAGCTCAGCTCCCCCAGCACCTTTCCAGCACCAAGCCTGACCAGAGGATTTTCAAACACCAGTACCTGTTGGGCTTTGTGGTCTTGTCCTCACACCAGAAATGGGCAGGAAAGGGCTGCATCAGTAATTTGCCTTTGTGTGGGGGTCCCAGGTACCCCATGAGTCCCTCTCACAGGCACAGAAGGCCAGGAGCAGCCACAGCCCTCACTGGGATCAAGTGATGTGAGGGATTATCTCATCCTGGATCCTATGAGTTAGAGATTCCAGGACAGTGAAGTAGTTGTTGACTCTCTTGCACAGGCACATAAAGCACCAGTTCTGTGACTGGAGCTGCCAAGGGAGAGGCAGGTCCCAGTGTTGGCTGAGAGGGACCAGCAGCAGCACCCCAGATTACAAGGCCAAACTAAACCCAGTGACTTTGCATAAAGCTCTGAAGCTCCAATGCTGGAGAGAAACCTCAGAGGACAAACCTCAGAGGGGATCAGATGTGCTGCATTAGTACCAGGACAGACTGGTACTAATGCAAAGCCACAGAGAGGTGAGCAAGACAGCAGTGATGGGACAGTCACACAAACCTGTGGGGAAGGAAAAAGCTTTTGCAGTTTTTCTTCCCAACCTCTTCCCTTCCTTGGAAACCATTTCTTCCATGCCCCAGCTGAACCTTTGCTGACATTTCTGCTGAAGGCAGAGAGGCGGCTGGCCAAAGTTTGTGCCACGTGCTGTAACACTTGAGCCCAGCCAGAACAAAGTGCTCCAAATCCAGCTCCAGCACCTCACAAAAGGGCTCCTGTTGGACAGGAATCCCAGCCACCCACTCATCTGCGAGCTGAAGAGGGACTCTGAAACACAGGGCAGCTGCCAGGGAAGGAAGGGATGGAGTGAGGGCAACAGCACTTGCTCAGAAGTTGTGAGAAACGTCTTGAAGGAGACATTTCAGAGCCTGCCCTGAAAGCTGCAGACAGAACTAATGTAGAAAGTCATCTCAGCCTTTTTGTCACTGAGGTGCAGGCAGCAGGAACATGCAGGGCTCTCCAGATCTTGGGGATCTGAAAGACTCATCCTCCTCCAGTTACACCTGAGTTACACTCAGAAAGGGTCCTTAGCACAGGTACCTCTGCCCAGCTCCCTTCACAGATTTTACAGACCATTTGAGAGATCCTGCCTTTTTCAGCCACAGCCTGATGCAGGTCTCACCCACAGGAGAGGCTGCTCCCAGCCCTTTTTGGGATCAGGAGCCCTTCCTGGGTACAGGGAGGATTCCAACAAGAGCTTCCCTGCCAGCAGCCTGAGGACTCCAGATACGAAGCACTTCCCTAAACACTCCATGCTAAGCTGTAACCACCCTGCCTCCACTGGATTTTTTTCCCTGTATATCAGCAGCAGGATTTGTCTCATGACCCTGGATTAGGAGAATGAAGCTGTTCCTGCAGCTGCTGCCTGCTCAAGCTCCCCAACCTCAAAATTAGTGAGGGCATACAGCAGCCTCTGATTTGCACGTGGAAAAGGCTGCCCATGTTACATCATGCTGGAATTTGTCAAGTGAGGAGCAGGCGAATCTCCCTCCTGGGAAACAGAAGGCCAGAGGAAGAAGCTGGCCTTGAGGAGTGCAAAAACATCCTTCACCTACAACAGAACTGAAACACAGCCCATTCCACAGCCAGCTACCTGGTGTGGAACCCAGCTGAGCATGGCACACTCCTGGGTTAACCTCACCAAGCTCAGTCATTCCAGGCAGAGTTTATCCATCTGAATTTGTGCTCTTTTGTACTCCCCTCTTCAGAAAGGGCAATGAGACACTGCCCTGCTTAGAGAGATCATTGATGTGACCCTGCACAACACCATGACAGCAGAAACACAGGCTTGGGCCAGGGATATGGGACAGAGGTCTGTCCTCTGTCCACGACAGGACACCTCACCACATCACCTGAGGACTCCCAGGCTGTGGGACTGTACTGCCCTTCATCTCACAGCAAACCAAGGCTTGTCCCCAAACCTTTGCCTGCAATAACCAAGTGTCCCCACAGAACCCCCACAGCAATGTCCACCCTGCTGCTTCAGCAGCCACATTCTGGCTCTCAGAAAAGTTTCTTTCAATCTCTCTGCTGGCTCATTCCAGCTCTCTGGTTAGCAGCACAGTCACACTGTGCTGGTTGAACCAGTATAACCACAAAGCAAATCTCTAACAGGAGGAAGGGCAAAGTGGGGACTTCAAGCTGGACCTCCTATGGAAGCAGCACTGAACAACCTCAACAAGCAGCAAAAGTAATAACTACCAGAAGGCACCAAGTCAGTCCTACCTGCAGCTGGTCACTGCTGACAACACCTGGGTGTGACTGCTGAGAGGCCAAGCAGGTCAAAATTCAAGTCTTTTCACCCTCCATTGGGTCTCTCTGGAGGCAGCAGGAGCTGCAAAGCCTCCTCCTGGGTCACTCCACACACATTCCTCCTCTTTTGCCTTATTTTCACACCCTGTTACAGGGCCTGAGTGCCCTGACTTCAGGCATGTGACTGCACACCAAAGTGGATGGGAGAGCATTTGGCTTAAACCACTCCTGATACTCTGCCCAAAACACGAGGCCAACTTCTGCCAGTGCTCCAGCATGTGACAGCGAGCTGCTCTAACACACACAAAGGCCACCAAAGCCAGTGGATAATGCCACATTCATCTGCTCTCTGGACACAGGACAATTGGCAGCCAGAGGAACAAATGCAGCTATCACAGATGAAAGGCCCCATTAAACCCGCGTGCCTGAAATTCAGCCTTTCCGCTGCCCTGAAACGCCCTCTCGACAGCCACAAGAACCCAAGCCCTCCTCTCCTGACCAAAGGCTGCTCCAGAACTCATCCAGAAGGCCAGCCCCTCAGATTGAGAGCCAAGAAGCAGTTCAAAGCCATGCTTCAGCCTGTTCTGTGTCTTGGGATTGAGCTGCTGCCTTTGATTCTCCAGGATCCTTCTGACCCAGAGGTGGGAAAATTGTCCAACACCCCAAGTGAGGCTTTGGTCTCTCTCTCAACTCTTGTTTAACTCTGCCACTCCTTAAATTTATTTTCTCCCCCCAAGCATCAGCCACAGCGCTGACTGCATTTAAAGAATGGGAAAGTCAGGGAAGATGAGGAAAATCTCAGCTGCATCCTTTGGACTTCTCCCATTGTAACATTGGGAAGGGCTCCAAGCTTGTTACCAACACTTTCCATAGAGTGCAAACCATGAAGTCACAGCTTTGATCCTTCCAGCTGTACATTAAAAGATGGGACTCTGCTCTGGATCCATAAAGATCTTCCTGCAACCTCTCCTGTCTTCAAGTGTTCAGGGGAAGAGATCTACATTAAGAACAGGCAGCTGAGTTACTCTGAGGTTTTATTTTAAGCTGACACATAATTAGAGCACACCTCCACTCTTACCAATCAAGCCTGGACAGAGCAGCCAGGGGAAGGAGTGGAGCAGTTGGAATAGCTCGTGCCTGAATAACCAGCAATAGCTGCCCACTGATGAAAGCCTGAAAGCCCTGGCTCAGTGGCTGCTGCCCAAGGACTGTTCCCAGCCCAGACTGCAAAGCACCAATTTGAAAAGCTCCCAAAATTTGCCTCTGGCAGTGAGGGGCTTTGGCAAGTGCTGGTGGGAACACAATGACCTTTTGTGGCACTCTGGAGCAGCCAGGAGAGCAGCAGGATCCGAGCAATGACAGCTATCATGCTGCAAGGAGGGGAAAGAAGCTGCAGATCTGACAAAGACTTCAGTGAGGTATCACCTCAAGTCCTCGTTAGCCCTGTCCATCCTCAGAGGGAGAGGGGTTCCAGTGTGAGAATTCCAAACTAAATCCACCCAAATTCCTGCTCAGGACTTCTGAATAAAGCGGAAATCTTTTCCCTCTAAACAAATCTTTTGTTGTTATTGTTGAAGGAAAGCCAAAAAGTCAACAACAGCCAAACACAAGAGACAAGGTGTTCCCAGATGCTTTGTAAAACTCAAAGGTCCTTCCAGGGGAGGAGAAACTGCCTCAATATCAACCTGTGTACCCCCACGGTCTCAGACAGTTCTAGTTCTTGCTCTACACATTTTTGTTTTCCTCCTCTGTTAGTTTTCATCCCAAATTAGCTCTAACACAGAGCAGGATGTTGATTTTACAGCAGGATAGCAGAAACCTGCAGCGCCAGCTGGATGGAGAGCACGGCTCACTGGAACACTCATGTTGCTCATCTTCCCTGGCAGAGGCACAGCCTCCAGCCTCTCACCCTCTGCCTTTGCTTGGCCAGGCATGAGATTTGGGCATTTCTGAGGTCACAGAGCAGATCCTTGCAATCTCTGAACTGTCCCACAGTGGAGCTGCCCTTCCTCCACGTACACTCTGTACAGGAACGCTCAGAGCTCTCCTTTACAGGGAGATTACCAGGAAACACAACAATCACCCTCCAGCCCCCACCCAGCACAACTTTCATTGTTCCACTTGCCCTCTGCCCCCCATGTTTTCCTGAAGCGTATGCAAGCAAACAGCTCTGCTTTTTGGATGGTCACTCACCTTTTGTTTTCCTGTCCACTGCAACCGGCTTTTTAGTTTCTGCTGTAAGCAGCAGCTCGTAGGGGTGTTCCTCTTCCTCAGCTCCACTTCCCCTGCTCTTCCCCCGGGCAGCAGAGCCCTAATGAAGAACAGCACAATGTGGTGCTCTGCAAAGCAATGCTTTGTCCCACCATAAACCCCAGAGCCTCTATACCATGGGTTAAGCAAAGAATTGACAGAGGCAACACCTTCACTGCGGAGCGTGAGCCAAAATGTAATCACCCCCTTCGGGGTTTCTTAACTCCCTCAAAAAAACCCCACCCACACCCCTCGAATTTTTAGTATTTCAGCCTGCTGACAGCTTTCCAGCACTGACCAACTGTGCAAGGGCTGCAGACAGTCTGGAGAGGGAAAAGAGCTGAGACCGTTATTCCTGTTCATCCCATCTCAGAGTTGCTGTTGGAATTTGCATCGTCATTCACTTTTTAGCTGCCGGCCCTATTAGGACAGGGCTGAAAAGAACAAACACCCCAATCCCTGCCACCCTCTCAGATCTGTGTTTCTGACCTCAGGGTGTATGGCATATTCAGAACTAAAGAGTCCTCAGGCAGCCCTGTATGAACTCAGTTTAACTTTCAGGATGTGCAGCAGAGATTGTGCTCGTTTAAATCCCCCAAAAGCCTCCACTTAGAGCTGGTTTGTAACCCTGGCAGACTCTCCCTGAGCTGTTCTGGAAAGGCACCAGCCATGTGCAGGGATGAGGTTTTGGTGTAGGATCCAGAGTCTTGCTGCAGACTCACACATGCTGGTCTGTATCAATGCCAAGGATGACAGGCACTGGGTACCCTCGTGTGCCATCCCAGTGCTGAAGGGGCTAAAGTGGCCACCAGGGCACAGTCAGCTGCCTTTCAGCACCATCTCCTGGCCAGATCCTGGCAGGTTGATGCAACCCTGTCCCAGGAGCTCAACATGACCCAGGAATGCACCCCTAAGAGGCTGCAAGAGAGCTGGGGAAGGGCACGGAGTGAGAGAAAATTGTGAATGTCCTGGAAGTGTTCAAGGCCAGGTTGGATGGGGCTTGCAGAAACCTGGTTGAGTGCAAGATCCCAGCCCATGACAAGGGCTTGGGACTGGGTGATCTTTAAGGTCCCTTCCAGCCCAAACCACTCTGTGACCCCTTGTGTGACTCTACCCAACCACAGTGGGACAAACCCAAGCCAGAAAGCAAACAATCCTACTGCTGCCAGGACAGGGAACAACAGGTCTGAACAAAACAAGCCTCCAGGGAGGGCTCCTACTGCTCAGACCCCTGGACCTGCCACTGCCTCACCAGCAGAGCACAGACCACCTCCTGCTTCTCCCCAAGGTGAAAGCACCAGAGCTGCTCCAAGGGCAAACTGGTGCCTCCCTGACTGCAACCCAGCCAGGAGCTCTGGAAGCTTAAAGGAGTCTTGGAAAGGCACCCAAGAGTCAGCAGCACAGCCAGGATTCTGACATCCATGTGCTGTTCTGCACAAACCCAGCTGCCTTTTAAAGTGACTTTCCCAATGGGAGGAAACAGGCCATGTCTGGCATGGGAAATATTTATTTATTCTACCTGCTTTGAGCAGGAACTGCCAAGCAAACCTGTTCCTTTCCAGGTGAAGGAGCTCATAATGAACAAATTAGGGAAAAATTCTGACCAGATGGTGGCACAAAACCATCAGACCAGAACAGCAGGTAAGAGGTTCTTGCCAGTGATCTTGGAAAAATCCTGCCCAGCAGCAGCCTGTTAGCACAGCAGCAGCCTGGACCTTCAGCCAGGCTCTGGTGCTCTCCTGACACTCCTGTGGATGATGATTCCTGTGATGTCCTCTTTAAATGCACCAAAGGCAGAAGCTCTCCAGCAGCTTCTGTTCCAGCTTCTACTCTGTGAACTTTCATAGGCCTGGTGACACTTGATATTCTCCATCTCTCACCCTTCCAAGCTCTAAACAGTGTTCCAGGTTCAAATTCACTCAAAATGAAGACCATTGCTGGAGAACTCTGCTTGCTCTGTGGGCTTTGTGACCAGGAGCAACGCCACCAAGCAAAGCTTTCTTCAAATTCAGCTTCTAGTTCTTCAGCAATATTATTTGCATGTATAAATGTTCATTGCTAGCAAAGCCCAAAAATAAGATGCTGTGAATAATGAGGATGCTCTTTGAGGTGTAATTAATCCACAGCAGAGGACTTTGAAAGACTTTTTAAAGGGTAACTCATCTCTTCCTCTCTTCTCCCTCCCCAGAGCTGCAGACCAAACTCCTGGAGCCAACGTGGCGCCTTGTCCTTGATCTGCACTTCCCTTCCAGAGACAAGCAGTAAACAACTGGAACTGAAGTTTAATTTGACAGTGCAGACTCTTACTCAGCTCCAAACCCAGAAGGTTTCTGCAGATAGTGAAAGGCACCACTCAAGCACCTCCAAACAATCAGCTCCTCTGCCTGTTTGTACCAACGCCTTCCCGTGATGAAAGTGAACTTTCTTGTTTATGCTCATCTGTTTTGACTGATAGCCCCAGCTTGGCAAAGAATAAAAAGACTACTTTGGAGAACTAGAGTTTGGCCCAACCCCAGAATACTCCATGATTAAGTGTCCTGGCTCCAATGGGAGAGTAGGGCTGCAGGGTGGCAGATTGGGATGCTGCAGCAGAACGTTTACAGCGTTCCCGGAGCACGTGCACACCTGCCCGGCCCAGGGAGAGCACACTGGGGTGATAAAAGATGGGCAAGAGTCAGGAAAGCAGAGCAGGCCAGGAGGAACAAGCAAAGTAAAAGGGTCAGCCCTAAACTTCTCATCATTATGTCTAAAAGGTCATTTTGTAAGTTTTGTCACTGAAGTTGGTAACAAATCAAGGTCTGCCCGGCGAGTCACTCTGCCATTTGCCAGCAAAGATTCCCTTTAATGGATTGTGCTTCCAAAGCCATTAAAGGCAGGACAACACAGCAGGTGTTTGGTAATTAAACATGGCAAGAAAGCTCAGCAGGAATGGCCAGGGCACGTTTCTCTCCCTCGTGTTTATTGTCATAAACAAGTTCTGCTTCCCAATTACTCCATGACCTGCTGCCCAGCTCTCCTCTGCCTCAGCCAGGCACAGGACTGCTTACCACCCCCTGCATTTGAACAGCAGTGCAGGGATCAGTCCACAATGTCACATCCCAGTTTCTCTGTCCACGCACTGCTCAGAGTTTACTCCCTCTCTGCATCAGCTCTACTACAGCAGGCCACGTTCACCTTGTCTTGTGTGGATTTGACATTCTCCAGAAAACAGATCTCATCTCTGCCTTGCAGAACTCCAGCACATTCAGAGAAAGCACCCGTGGAACCAGAGCCTGCTCTGACAGCAGAGGTGGCACACGCTCCACGAGCTCCACACACAACCCACTGCCTTTGGGAGAGCACAGAAATCCACAGGATTTGGATTTGCTTTGAAGGTTTTCCTGGGTGTCAGCAGAAGTTGCCAAGGCACATTTGTGGTTTCCCACAGCTGTGTCTCCTGGAGAGTCCTCACATCTGAGGTTCACAGGCAGGTGAATAAGATGAAGGGAAGCCCCAGCAGCAACAATATGAAATGGGAGAGTTTGAGTTCCATCAGAAAGCAGCTCACATGCACTGACCCCTGCAGAAGGCAGCTTTAACACATGCTGGGCCAGATCTTCAGCTGAATTCAAGCCCCTGATCCCTGCTCATGTCAGTGGGACCCACAAGCCCATGCAGCTCCTCCACAGCTGGGAGCTCAGAGGAAGCAGGAACTCAACAGCCCCTCTGTGTTTCAGTCCAACTGAAGATGCCTGTGGTGGGATCATTACTAGTGGGCAATGGTCCACATTGCAGTGTGGGTCAGAAAAATCTCCTCCTAAGGGAATTCTCAGCCAAGAATAGGAAAGTAAGGCTGAAGGTCAACTCTGAGGTGCCCTGGAAGAACCGGACAAAGGAAGTTCCCATGGTAAGGGAGAGCAGCAATGCTGAGTGAGGGAATACTTCACATTCACAGCCCAGCAAGCACAGGAGGTAACAGCATCCTTGGCTCCTCCCAAACTATTAAAACTGAGGTTTAAACCACTCTCCCACGAAACACCCCAGAGCCAGCCCCATGTACCTCACAGGGAGCACTGTGGCCTGTCTTCTTCTCCACATTCTGCTCCTCATCTTCATCAGGTGGGGGCTTGGCCGGCGGGGGAGGACGTTCTCTCTGCAGGTGAGACAGACACTGTCAGCTCATCCCTTCTGCCCCCACTGCTGTGGATGCAGCAAGGACCCCTTCAAATCAATCTGGGTGGAGGAGAAGTTCAGCCCTAAAGGCACAGAGCTGGGCAATGGCTGCTGCCTTTCCTCCTGCTGTCCCTCAGGACACTGGTCTCACTCAGACCCAAACCAGCATCTTCACAATACTACAAAGGGGAGTGAACAACGAGCTGATCAGAAGAAAGGGCTTGTGGCTTAGTGAACCTGATGCCAGAGGCACCTTTTATAGTGGAAAACTCTAGGGATCAAGAAACTACTGCACTGCTCTCCTCTGATATCCTGGGACTGCAACTGGGCAGCTGGAGCTGCTGCCTGGCCCCGAGGCCCAGCACATCCCGGGGCCACCTCCTGCCCGGCCACAGCTCCACCTAACGGCAAAGGGAGCAGCAGAGCTGCACTGCTCAAACTCCAGCGAACTACTGGAGCACGTCCCTCTTCCTGCTCTCTTTTCACTGCAGTTCAGCTCTCATCTTTCCTTACTCGTGACAGAACTGAGCTCATTTCACACCAGACACCATCAGCACAGGGCAATGACAAGATCTGATCAGTAACACAACTGCCTGGTACTGCACACCTGAGAGATCTGGCCAAAATGTCCATCATCCAAAGCTTTTGTCTCATTTCTATTCTGCTGGCTCTCAGCACAAGCCAAAGGCTGCACCTCTTTGCACAGAGGGGAACCATGGTTACTGTGCCCCCAGCAGTTTAATTGTTCACTGCTGCTCTACCTTTTGTCCAAAAATGCCTCCACAGAGCAGGCTTTGGAAAACCAACCAGAACAGAGCCTGAAGCTGACCCAGCACTGCAGGGCCCACGACTCATCTGCCCCACAGCAGCCTTCCTGCTGATCCCCACCAGGGCAGCAGATGCAGCTGACAGAAGGTGAAGAAGACTTCTCTGGGGACAGTTCCAGGAGCTCTGTGCTGCCTTGTAAAGCCTGGAGTACCCTCTACAGAGCTCTGCAAGTAATACACAAAAAAACCTCCTTCCACTGCCAACTAGTCTCCAACAGGTTATTACAGATAATTCCCCAAGAGCCTCAGCTTTGGTAAAGCAGTGAGACATGAGAAGATGCCCCCCACAAGTTTCCAGAACATTTTTCCAGGACAAGAAGTCAGCCCTTCTGTGAAATGTAATCTCCTGACAGACCAGGATTCACTGGCACCAGTGCAGTGCCAGAAAACAGAAGGATACAACACAAGGTGAAACGAAGAAGCAGCTGCTTTTAGGCAGGGCAGGGGAGGCTCTGCCTGCTCTCATCAGGGAAGGATTTAAAGCTTGGGGCAGCCTGCTGCAAAACTTGACCCTGCAGGTCAGCCCCCTGTGCCCCTAGGGCATGCAGGGGTGAGCTACCTACAGGCCTGACTCCAGCTGCTTTGAGGCCACTGGGCTCTGATTCCTTATTCAGGGATTCCCGGTCGGAGGATCTCCCGCTGGCCAGGCTGTCCAGGGAGTGGCAGGACGTGGCGTTGTACAAAGCCTCATAGGGGCTCTCCTCTTCAGGGTTCACATCAAAATCCATGATCAGCTCTGTGACAGCTTTGTCCACATCACCTGTTGGGGGGGGAAGAGAGAGGACAAAGGATTGTCACTGGATCTCCCGAGTTTGAGCTGGGTGAAGGGTTGGGAGAAAATTTCCCCCGGTGCCATTTCCTCACCATAGGTACCATTGGTAAAGCAACCCCAGAAACACAGAGTTAGTGTCTGATAGCCCTGAATCCATGTGCTTGCTTTCCAGAGGAAGTTAAAAATCCATGAATTCCTCACCTTATTGACCCACAAAACCAACTGGATGCCAGCCACAGCAGCCTTAGTTACAGGGCCCATGTTTAGATAAGGGCCTGCAAGTGGCAGGAGTACAGCCACGACCACGTGCCACCCAAACCAGGGAAAGCCAGACCACATGATTCTGACCAGTGGGCTTCTATCTACTACACAAGAACTGTAATTCCTTTCTCTCAATGCCCTTGTGCCCCACGTTGGGTGCCTCAGTGATGGAAGGAGAGGAATGCTGGTGATGCCCACCCTGAGACGTCCGGCCCGAGGGATCGGTGGCTGGAGCGAGCGGGGCTGGAGCAGATTTCTCCACAGCTTTGGCACTTTTCTTCCCAACGGTGTAATCTGCAAGGGGGGTTGGGGGACAGGGTCAGCTCACGTCAATCTGGCTTTCTGGCCCCTTCAGCACATGGCCCTTCCTCCCCCGTGGGTGGAAGGCCAACTGTCAGCTTATTAAGTGTCCAAAAAAAAAAAAACCACAACAAAACAAAAACCATTATTAAAAATTGCATCTCAGATCCCAAAATAGAAGCAGGCGGCCTCTTTAATCACAGGCACAAGGGTCCTTTGAACTTTCAGAGTCTTTAATCAGAAAGCTGCAAAGCTGCTGCACGGACACAGTGTCACGGAACAAATTCATGTTGCAGACACAAACTCCATCACTGAACAGAGTCATAACAAAAGAAACCAATCCCAGCATCAGCCCCCAACCACAGGCAAAGCCAGAGAAACATTCAGCTGATGTAACATCCAACAGCAGCTCCCTCCTGGGGATAACTAACAGCCTTTATCTGCAACACCTTCGGTTTTAAAGCCCATCTTTGTCTTCACTTTCAGAAGAAAGCTCAAACATTCCAGCCTCACAGGCACAGCTTAGTTAAAAGTCTGAGAAGTGCTTTGAACCTGCAAAGCTCCCAAATGCTCAGCATGAATAACACGCCCCAGCTCCAAATGCTTCTGATCCTCCCCACAGCTGAGAGGAAATGCAGACAGCGTAATTACAAGGTATGAATTTAGCCAAGATGTCACATTTCATTCCCGAATTTGGACAGACACAATGGACCAAGCTCCTTTATAAAACACAAGTAATCAAGGCCTTTTCTGTAAATCTCATCTGCAAATTCCATGCCCAAGCCTCACAACGAGGGGAGGAGCAGGATGTGAGATCTGTGGACAACGATTTGCCTACACAGACACGTAAAGGGGAGTTACACCAGAACCATTTCTAAAGCTGTTGCTTTGCATTCTGCAAGCAGATTTAGGCTATCCTTAATTTTAATTAACTTCTAAAGTGAGCTAAACAAAGCTCAATTAAGCCCATTTAAACTGTAAAAGTCACGCCACGCTCCCTCAGCAAAGGGCTAATCCTCCTAAATCCCCCCCAAGTCCTCCTCCAAACATTTGGTCTGGAGAAGCTCACCCCAGCGTTTCAGCACCAGTTCTTCCAACACAGAGTGAAGCTGCTTTGCTTTCAGCACTTCCCAGGTCTACAAAAGCACATCCTGTACCTGCCCTGGCACAATTAGCACCCCAAGCTTTCCCCTCCTCCCCAGAGGCAGAGCTGCATTACCCACCTTCAATGAGAGCTGCTATGTGCTGGCTTTTCTGGGAAGGAAGCTCCTTCACGATGTCCAGAGCAGTCAGGCCTCTGTTATCCTTTATGTTCACATCAATACCTGTGGCCATAGGGGTACAGAGTGCAAAAGCAAGAATACTGTCTAACTACGTGCAGGTTTCATGTATTTCATCAAGTCACATTTGTGATCATCACTGGGGGGAGCTAAAAGGCACTCTAGAGACAAATCTAAAGCCAAACTCCAAGAGCCAACCTCTCCTGTATCCTGCTCTGAGGAGCTCCGACAGCTGGATGGAGAAACCTGCTGTGCTAGAAAGGGATTTCCTCGAGCTCTGGGTGAAGGGATCACCACATTAGTGCTTCAAAGGGGGAACATTCTCTCACCTGCAGCCAGCAATATTTGTACCACATCTGTCTTGCCAAACAAAGCAGCTTCGTGCAAAGCACTGCCTTTCTCAGTCTGCAAATTAAATGGAAACATAGCATGAAGCCAGACAGCAGGGAATGGAGAGGGAGGCATGGCTCAGAGGGTTACAGAAGCAATAAATACAGGGTACACGAGGTGTGGGCAGCACTACCTACTGCCTGAGGACGGACTATCAACGTTACTACAATGCTGAGGATGTGGGATGGAAAATGGGGATGGTTTCATCAGAGAGACCAACAAAGGGCCTTCTCCAGCTTGGCAAGAGGTCATGTCCTGACAAGGAAAAACAGACCCACACACAAGCCATTGCTGTGAAAACAGCACAATCACAAAGTGGCTTGATAGGAAGAGACATGTTTGCCTATCAAGAGCTCACAGCACTGCAGGGGAGAACAGCTTTGGCCACAGGGGGTTCCTCTCCCCACTCCGTGTCTGGGGCCTTGCGTGAGGCATGCACAGCACCCGAGCCCCTCCGGGCAGCCCCCACTGAGCAACCCCAGAGCTGCACAGACAGCCCAGCAGAACACAAAGCTCTCCTCAGCTTCTGCCAGGAAGGTTGGTGGAGCTCTCCAACTCCCAGCCCAGCCCCGCTCAGACACAGCAGATACCTGGTAGTTGCTGTCCATGCCAGCATCCAGGAGGACGTGCACCACCGCTTTGTGACCGTTCCTGGCTGCCAGGTGCAGCGGGGTGTGCTTCTTGGTGTTACAGCTCAGCAGGTTGGGGTGAGCGTTCAGGAGCATCTTGACCACTTCCAGCCTCCCGTAGAGAGCGGCCAGGTCCAGGGGGGTCTCGAACTTGTTGTTGCGCATGGTGGGGTCGGTGAGCTCCTCCAGCAGCACCTTCACCACCTCGGTGTGGCCGTGCTGCGCCGCGCAGTGCAGCGCCGTCTCGTTGTCGTTGTTCTGCGGGGCACAAGCGGCAGCGCCGTCAGCTCCGACGTTAAAGGTTAAATGTAAAAAAAAATAATAAAAAAAAGGAGACAAAAAAAAAAAAAAATAAAGCAGTGGGGAAGCGGAGAGCCCAGCCTGAACCGGCCTGAGCAGTGTTTCACCATCTCCCTGAGTGTGTTTAGCATCCCCTCATTGATGGGCCAGCCCAGCCACAGCTTCAGGGATGTCCAGAACAAGGCACTTCAGCTGTGGGAAAGAGGGACTATGGATGGACCAGCTTGCTTTCCAAGCACTAGGGTCAGAATCCGGGGGCCATTTTAAAGTTTAAGGGATGTTGAGCTGGATCCGGATTTCCATTAATGCTGCTGGCACCTGGGGAAGGCAGGTATCTAGTATCTGGTATCTGGGCAGCATCCCACACTTCAAGGTGCCACAAAAATAAAAGGCTGAATATAAGGCAGGCAACCTGTTGTGTGAACTCTATTTGCTGGAACCTCATCCTCATCATCATTTTAGATTTAAACTTCAATTGTTTCAAGTCCCACTTATCCTGGTTGTAACAGTCATTCCACCTCTGCAATTCTGGCTGTTTAGAGAAAGGTGCACCCAGTCCCATGCAGTTTGTGAACCAGAGCTGTGCAATTCCACCACCGCAGGAACAAGGCAGGGCTCAGGTCAGCTGAGGGAAGCAAAGTCTCAGTGACAAGGGAGCACTCCCAGCTGGAAGCCAGACCCAAACCAGAGCGTGCAGCAGCAGCAGCAGCCAGGCTAAGAACCAGCAATGCAAAGCCCAAAGATGAGCAGTCCAATAGCCTGCATGTGTAGGTGCAAAATAGGAACATGGCCAGATCTAACAGAGCCTTTTCTCAAATTAAGTTTCTCTCAAGTTTCTAGTTTTACTGTGTCATCCACAGAGGGATTCTGGTTTAAGCACTTTAGAAACAACCACTTGACAATATAACCCCGAAAAGAGTTTAATGCAGTCACACACTTCAACTGAAAGAATCGCGGTTGAATTTGTCGTTTTAACAACATTTCTAATAAAACAAACAGAATGTTCTTGTCCTGCTGGAGGCAGCAGCACCACTGCAGAAGGGAGTTTGATCCCTGCCTGCCTGCTGTGAGAGTACATGGGCCACTGCTCAGTATTTTGCACCATGTCACAAACTCGTGAGGCTGCACCAGCACTCGGATCCTGTTGAGGCGTTCAGTCGCCCTCAGGAGCCCTGTCAATCCCCCCCCCAGCTGTTTGTATCTGGCTTTTGCATCACTTCTCAGCCACAAGCAAAGCAGGAGGGGAGCTGGGAGAGGCTCTGGCAGCTGCAGTTTGTAGGGCAGTGAAGGGAAGGAGGCAGGATCAGGCACATGCAGGGGGCAAACGGGGGCAAAGCGTCACTGCCAGCACAGAAGGTCCAAGTCAAACAGGCTCGACCCTGGGGGGAGGCACATACACGTGGACAGAGGGTACTGCAGGGTACAGAAGTCTGCAGAGAAGATATACAAATGGAGTGAGAGGGGACAGAGTAGAGAACATCAGAGCTTGCACCTGCCCGTCAGCTCCCACTGCTGCTCTCGGGCATTTACAGGGATGGCAAATCCCATTATTCCCGTTTTACTGGGAGTGCAGGCAGGGATCAGGGAGCCCAAGACAGCTGGGCCAAGGCTCTCAGCCTGCCCCGTGGCATGAGGGATCCTCACTGCCAGGCTGTGTGGAAGGACTGGATGATCCCAGCCCCTCTGAGCAGCAGATCCCTGCCCCAGAGCTGTGGGGGCACAAGCTGCTCGTGCCATGCCAGCCCTGGCTACTGGGGATTCCCTTGGCCAGGACTGCCTCCCTCTCCTTTCTCCCTAGCACAGGGTATGCATCCCCCAGGGGGCTTTAAAGCATGCAGCAGCTCCAAGCATCTGCCTGAGGGCTCAGAAATGGGAACACAACATTGTTTAAAAACCTAATTGTTGGAGACTTTCTTCATCTTCCCTCCAATTCAGTCCAATTTTCCCTAAGCAGATTGGGGCTCCAATGCTTGAGGCAAAATCCCCAGACTTTCCTCCTGCAGCAGAGATCACCAGCCAGTAAAATTCCCCTGAATCATCATAGCAAGTCTCTCCCAACTCCAGACTGTGCAGTGGAAACTCCCACTACTGCCTCAGTCTTTATTGCCTCCATTTTGGGAGAGTTTTGAGCAGCCAAAAATATTACAGCTCTTCCAGGCAAGGGAGTTTGCTCCCTTTCTGCGTCACCTCTCCAGGCACAAACCAGAGCAGGAGTGCTCAGACCTACAGATGTATCAGAGATGGAAAAGGAAAATTCCATTCCAGCAGCCAGAAGGCACATGGCTTCAAATTTCAGAACTACTTAGAAAAATAGAGCACTCAGGAGGGCCGGGGGGCTGCATTCCTGCAGGAATCTCTGCATCCCCCAGCCCTCAGCTGGAAGAGAGGAGCTGGGAGCAATGCTCATCTTGCAGAGCACAAACAGCGATGGCTCTGCTTTCTTATGGGCTCCAGCACAGGTTTCAAGGCCTGGTACTGTGATACCACTCACCACACACAGCCCTGCTGCTCCTCATCCCATGCTCGAGTGGAGAATCCACAGCACCTTCAAGTGCTGTGTCCATCCTGCACCCTCTGCTCCCAACACACCCTGGGATGGCTCCAGCTGAGCAGAGGGAGACTTGGTTTAAATAAGGGAAAGTTTTCTGACCTGCCAAGATCTGAAGGGTTGAATAAACTGCCAGAGAAAGGCCACAGAGCTGTCCCTCTCTGAGGTTTTTGAGAATTTGGTGGGCAAACCCTGGCCAGGAATGGTGTAAGGAGACTTGATCTTGCCCCAGGGTTGGGGAAAGTGGCTACACAGCCCTTCAGCCTCACCCATCCTACTTGTAAGATTCCTTGGTAGGATTTTTGTGAGTGTCTGAGTGTCCAACAGAGTCCTGCCCTATTGACAACCTGCTGTTGGCTGCTCCTGAGGAAACACCAGAGGCTGTGTGACAACTCCACATGCTCCTCATCACACCTGACCAGGAACTGATGCAAAGCTGCTCAGAACCTGTGATGAACCCAACAACTGTGTGTAAATCATCTCTCTCTCTCTTTAAAACCAAAGCAAAGATTCCCAAAATCTTGTCCTGCTCTAGAGAGCACCTCAGCCATGGTGAACACTGAACTGAGGCTTTAAATAAGGCACTTCTCACCATACTAAACCCAAATTAGCAGACTCTGTAAACAAAAATTCACAAAAAAAGGGAACTCCCTGGATATTCTCTCTTTACATTCCTTCTTCATTCAACATCCCAATACTGGAGTGTGTAAGATTTTACTTGGTTATTGACAATGTTTTAGGAAGCTCCTTTCAGGCAACCGAACTGCTCAACTATGATGTTGCCACAGAAGACATAAAGGCATAAAATCCCCATCTGGATTTTTGCAAAAATCCCTGATTCCAATGAGCTTCACAGGAATGCATTTGTGCTCAGAGGATGGGCACTGGTGACCCTGAAACAGGGCTCTGCAAAACCACATCTAGCTCCCAGCAAGCACAGGAGCTCTGGCTGTGTGTTTCTAAGGTCCAGCAGACCAAGCAGATGGAAACTCTGACAGACAGAAATCTGCCATGGATGGCTGGATCCAAAATAAGTGGCTGGAAGCAGCTGTGAGCATGGTGGCTCATGGCAGAGATGTCTCAGGACAGAGCAACAGATTGATTGCTACCCCTGGCTTGCAGTTTCACTAGAAATAAAACTGGAAAATGGTGTCTGAGAACCCATCACCAGGAATCTGATCTGCTTTTTCAGTCTCAGCACATTGCACAAGCTGATGTTGTGTCTTTTGTAGCTCTAAACAACTGAAAACAAGAGAGGAGCAAAACAGGCCAGAAAACAGGAACAGGAGACCAGGGCTGAAGGATCAAACGACACCACAGACTGAATATCAAAAGAGAGACTGATGTAATAAGCAGGACATGGAGGACTTGGGAAGGGAGGCAGGAACATCACTGCCCTCCCTTCCCCCCACCACCACCACCACAGGAATTAACTGTACATTCAAACAACACAGAGCATTATGCATTTGGTAGGAGAAGAGGCATCAAAATTCACTCCAAACAGCCCACAGAGAAAATGCAACCATGGTTAAGCAGGGGAAAAAAAAAATTCCTTCTCTTTGCATTTATCAGCAACATCAGCACATGAAACAAAACCTAGAACATTTAATTGAAGTGACATTACCTTTGGGAAGTCATCCAGCCCAATCAAGCAAACTGACCATCACTGCGAGTCCTACAAGGCTAAGCAAGGAAGGAGCCCCCAGGAAAAGTAAGGAAAAGCTTTCCTTTAATTATGTTTCTATAACTGCCTTGAAGAGAGAAACCCACAGTAAATCAATGGTCCCATTTTCCTTTTCCCCAAGCAGCTGCAAAGTGAACAGGTATTATTGCACCTGGGAGCACGCGAGTGCAGCCTGGAGTGATGATGCAGTGAGATGCTGACAGCAAAGTACACACCTTGGCATTGATATATGGGTCAAAGGGGCCGTACTTTTTGAGTTCTTTGATCTCAAGAGCATTCTACAAAAAGGAAGAGGAAAAAGAAAAAAAAAATGTGATGAATGAAATGGGTGAGATACAGCAACAAAGCAATGGGTGAATTCCAAGGGGTGGAAGGCCAGGACACAGCATCTTGTTCCAGTCAGAGCCACGGCCAGCAAAAGCTGTTCCAGCTGGGATTGCTGTGACCTGGACCAGGCTCCAAGCACAGGCTCCTCAGCTGACTTCTCTCATTAAGCAGGGTTCCTACTAAACAGACATTAATGAAACATCAGCTGCAAGGATCATACCAAGCCGTGGATCTTTTGCAAAGATCACCCCTCTAGCTGCCCTACTCAGAGCAGAACATTTTCACTATGGGCTTTCACTCAGTTCTTGTCAGATTGATTGAAAAGGGTTACCTGCACTCAAGCCTATGTAATCAGACTGAGTGCCTGCAGCTGTGCCTGGAGACACGATTAACCACAGCCCCAAACTGGAAAACTGTCACCAGAGACATCAGAACACACATTCCTCCTTATTCCTGCTCAGTGGAGGAATGACAGGGAGTTGCACTACAACCATATTTTTCATTCCACAATGTTTTAGCAGCATTTATCCCTGGGGCAGCCTGGTGCATTATGATACCCATCCTGGGAAACTTCAGTGTGGCACTTGGGTCCCCAAAAAGAAGGACTGGGACTCCTAAACCAGCCTCTGAAAGGAGTTTGCTCCCCAGCTTCTGAAAAACTACCACGGAGCAAATCAACAGCAGGGACTGCCCAGCTGCTCACCTTGACTGTGAGCTGAACTCAGGCCAGGGGTGTCTGACCTACCTGGGAATTACTCTGGAATGAATGCCCAGGTTTAGCCTGCTGGCACCAAAGCAGGCAAACCTATTTTGGTTTATTCTTTTCCTCCTGAAAGAACACCTGAGTGGCTTGGGAGTTGATTCACAGGGACATCAGATGTCCCTGCTTTAGGGACAGGACAATCACAGCCCACTGCAGCTTTAGCCACCTGATTTGGGCCTGTCACTCTGTGTCTGCTGGACTCACCCAGGGAGGGACATTTCAGTGACAGCACTCAGCTGGCCTCATTCATGAAACCAGTGCGTGTAAACAAAACTCTGCAACAACAGCAATATCTGGGCCTTCCAGCAGTAGCATTTCAGAAGTTCCCTGCAATTTAAGATACCTCTGATGTCCATGGGGCAGTTCCACAGGAGCCAGCCCTCTGCAGTGGGCACAGCTGTCTCACAGCCCTCACTCCCTCTGCACCCCAGACCAAAACCATCAGCTTGACAAAAGGAACAAATCCAAGAGGCTTTTTTTTTTTTTTTCTTGCCTGATTGCAAAAATAATTCTTTAAGATTAAGCTAGGGATTTATCTGGGGGCAAGTAGTGTTAAAATTATCTTAGAACTTACAAATTAGTGAACTGGAGCAAGTGCCAGAGACAAGCCAGGAGAGCAGCTAAGAGAGCACGGCCAAAGAGACTGAACAAAGCTGCTTGGATTAGTTCCCAAAGGAGGGAGCCAATGGATCCTCTGCAGAACTAGAAACCTGCTCAGCTATCCAGCAGCTGAAAGGAAAACTGTGGGTTAGTTTTAGAAGCCCAGAAGCAGGAGACCACTTCCTAAGTGTTGAGCAGTTCTCATATTTATGTGTCTCTCTATAAAACTTCAATACCTTTTCATCCTACCACTAACTCTGAATGTATTGCTTTAGGCAGTGCTCTTCTTATCCACCAGCAAGTAGGACCTTACAACCATTGCTACTGGTTTGGGAAGGGCCAGGAGTCAGCCAGGGAAGTGATTCAATGATACATTAGAGAAAATCAGGCAGACCTGCTCATTGACTTTGGTGTGTGAAGGGCCCTGGTGGATGAGGAGCTTCACTATGTCAGCATCTCCCTTCCAGGCTGCCAAGTGCAGGGGGTAGCAGCCCTTACAATCTGCCACGTTGGTGAGCGCGTCGTTCCTCAGCAGAACTTCCACAACATCCCTGCAAGAGACAGGAACTCCAGTGAGACATTCATTCAGTCCTTGTTTCACAGCTCACATTCTGCAGCAAGGACTGAACAAGAAGTTAAACTGAACAGGAGTGTTTCAGAGAGCCTCTTGAAATGTCATTTTTAAGGGTTGCTATTAAATGCTGTCAAAGGGAATGAAAAAAAAACCAAATAAATAAATATTGCCAAAGTGAGCTCAGGGAAGATCCACATTAACTCCTCACTAATGGAGCTGAACAGGGGCTGAAGGCAGCCACAAGCCTTTGCTGCAAAGTGAATTGCACCAGCACAACGAGGGTGAATAAAGACTTTAACTCTGTCTGATTTCTCAGTATCTCAGGCACCAATGAGCAACATGAGATCTACCAGAATAAAGTTACTCAAAAATGTGATATGCACACAAGGCAACTGTAAAGTGGTGCAGGCCCAGACCACCCTGGACACCAGAAAGACTGTAGGGACCGTCACCAGTCACCCCCTTTCACATGGTGTTACAGCTTCTCCAAATTGCTAAGAAATAAAAAGGTTGGCTGGAAACCCCAGCGTGTCGAGATCTCACATCAGCCAAAGCACTGACATTCTCCACTTCCCCTGAAGATGGAGTAGTGCTGCACCAGTGCCTCAGCTGGTGAATGAACCACACATCGGTGGCCAGGGAAGCACAAAGCACCCACCCCCTGCCACCCCCTGCCACCCCAGGCACGGGCACAGGACTCACTTATGGCCATTGAGAGCAGCGTGGTGCAGCGGGGTGTATCCAGTACTGTCCACGCAGTTCACGTTTGGCCCCCTCCAGATGCTGCAAGACAAAAACCAGACAGGGAACACTTAGGCAGACACCAAACAGAGAGAGGGCAAGGGCAGGGCCACCTCACACCGAGGTGGGTATCTGACAGCTGTGGTCAGGGGCAGTCACAAGGAGCACAGAGCAGAGGGGTCAGTGTGTCAGCACACGCCTGCACATGGATTCTCTCCTCTGCTTCACCTCACCCTCCTGCTTTCCAGTCAGAGCTCCCACTGCCACACATCCTTCAGCCAGACACAGGCTGGCCAACAAGCATTTCAGAGGAACATGTGTCTATTAGACTGAACCACAAGAGACAGCAAACCATCGACCCACTTCTAATTCACACCCCACAGGAGAATTCTGATGGCTCTGGGAAATTGTCCTTCTCCACAGCAAGAGTCACAAGGGGTGGGTGGAAGTCAAAGACTGTGGGATACAGAGTCTGCTCCTGGTCACCACTGTGATTCCACACTGACTTCTCACTGTCCCAAAATCGCTTCCATCTGTCAGCTGTTGGCAGCCTGCACCAAAGAGTAGGTGGTCTCCCAGCATTTCTGAGAGCATTAACTTCTCTCCCTTGCTCAGAAGTCAAGCAGCACAGATTTAAGTATTAACCCTGGCAAGGATTACTCCTCCCCAGCCCCTGCAGGGTGCCCTGTTCACATCAGCACAGAATGGCACAAGAAGCCAATGCTGCTCCTGAGCTCACTGTGAAAGGAGTGTGATGTCTGCTGTCCCTCACCAGGGCCACCACCCTCTCTCAGAAACGGGCCTGAAACTCAAACCAGGACATTCTTATAAGCAAACTGATAATCATCAACTTTCCTGATGATGGCCCTCTCCAGTACAAACCAAAAAAAGTGTGTGCTGGCCTGTTTTACACACCATCCTTTCAGGAATTACACAGGGCTTTTTACAAGGCCCGACAATCCCACTTGTGCTAATGTGCTGGCTTTTCCTGCTTTGTTTTCTTTGGGGGTAGAACTTAACAGCACCCTCTGATCCCCAGCTGAAATGGGTTTAAAATCAGCCAGCTGTGGCTCTGTTTGAAGCTGGCCTTCTCTGAGCAATCCATTTCCTCCCCAGCATGAACTCAGAAACAACTCATGTGGCCCAGAGGCTTTCTAAATCAGCACTGGGGGGCTGCTAGCCAGGAGCACCTCAGTGCCACAGGGCAGGAAAGGCACCAAACCAAACCAACAGGAATCTCGTGCAGTCTGAGTGGAACTCCAGAAGGGAATGAAGCAGCAGGCTCACCTGGAGCATGTTCCAGTGGGAAATGGAAAGTCTGTCCCTGTCCCTTCCAAGCGACTCCTGATCTGCAGAGCATTATAAAAGGCTTTGCAGTCCTGAGACAGACCCAAGCTCTGCTAGAGGAGAGGCAGCTAAGGGGAAACTTTATCCAAGAGGACAGGCAAGTGAGCCACAAAATCCAATTTGCAAAGGATCAGAGGCTTATCCTGAGGCATCCTGCACGCCACGCACCACCCTGTGCTCCAGGAGGATACACACACGCAGATGCAGATCAATACACACATGCAGTGCACCTCCAGCACTGCTAACATTGTTCACAGGATGAGGGCTTAAACTACCTCCAAAAGGACACCAAAAACTCCCACTCAGAGTGTGTGGGAGTGCCCTGCCCAAAGCAGCTCTGCAGTCCTGAAGCATGAAGGGGACTGAGCAACTCTCAGCTCTGGTTTGTTCCTGGCAGTGGGCTCTTGCAGTGTGGTTGCCCAAATAATTTATTGCTAGATTTAACATGGCAATTAATGGTTAGAACTAGTGCCAGAAAGCCTTGTGTGCAGTCTAGAGCAGTTCTAACATTGCACCTGTGCTGCCTTTGCTGGGGCTGTAACCTGGGCAGTGCCAGCGTCCCGTGGTTTTGCACATTAAACTGAGCTGTGCTTGGAAGCTGAGCTCAAACTGCTTGAGGGTGAACACATGAAAAACCAGCAGCAATTAACACAAATGTTTCTTTCAGCTGAAGTTATGAAACGAGGAAAACCAGGGTCAGTGGTGCAGTGGGCAGGGCTGGGGATCAGAGCCTGGGGCACCCGTCCCCATTGGAGCGTGGTGTCCCCATGATAAAACACTTCCTTAGAAATCTTCAGGTCAATGCTTTAGAGTAAAATGCAAAGTTTGTTCAAGGAGCTCAGAGGAGGAGAAAAGTTGGAGCCCAGGAGGGAGTTGGCCCAGCAGTGAGCACTGGGTATTGCAGAAACCAACTGCCAGGACCTAAAGAGATTAAAAAAAAAAAAAAAAATCTGCTCTGTCCTCTCCTCCCCTTTGCCTTTTTATTCCTGCAAATAAAGAAAGCTTTTATCAAAGAAAGGTCAAATCACCCATAAGATCAGACTGGAAGGATCCAAGAGGAGAACAATTTATATTTAGATGTGGGGACTGCAGTGAAGGACATCACTCCCTTCCCTCCTCTTCCTCTTCAGCTCTGCCAGAAAGGCCACACAATTCTCCTGAGGTTTGGAAACAGGGTGCTGAGAAAAGCAGAGCACAAAGCCCAGAACTCCCTGTGACTTTGGGCTGTTTCTGATTAAACAGAAACCCCAATCCCAGCACAGGCAGGAGAATGCTGTAAATACAGGTCCCCAGTAAAGGTCTGGAGCCAATTTGACCACTGCTGCTTTTTGATTTCTTTTCTCCCCCAATCCCCCAAAAACCCCTTCACATCAAAGAGGGGTTTGCTTTTACCCTGTGGTCTCTGTTCCCAGAGGATTACCCAGGTCTCACCTGCCCTTTGCTGCACCAGGGCAGCATCTGAAGATGCTTCTGATGGCATCTGCTTAAGACAACTAAGACTAAACATCGAGGACATCAGGAAAGCTCTGAAAACAGCAAAATCTGCTCCATTTAAACTATTTCTTGTGCTCAGTTTTCTTTTGCTCCATGATTCAGCAAGTGCTGTAGGCCTCAAATAAAGCTTCCTGCTTGTGAAAACTGCTGAATAAAGCACATGCTTTAGGTCACAGTAAAACCCCAAAGTACCTTTAAACAGGACCATATTTGTCCTCTTGCTTTTTCCATTTCTTTCTTCCCAAGTGCAGTAGTGACTTTGCTCACAAAACCACCCCAGGCAAGGAGCTAAAGCAGGGCCAAGCCTAGAGAACAGTGTGGTGTTTTCAGCTCAAATGATGAACCTTTGGGGCTGGTTTCTGGTCTCACCAGCTTGGGTTAAGGAAGCACCAGGAGAGCTCAGGGTGCTTGTGCAGAGGGCACTGGACCCCCTGTATTTACACACCCAACACCAAAGACAAAAAGCACCATGAAACACCAGCAAACACGAAGGGTTTGGCCCAAAGGCCCCAGGAAGTTAAAAGCAGCTGAGCACTGGCCCCAGATATTTGTGTACTTCACTCAAAGCCTTAGAGACAAAGTGTCAGGAGGGCAAGTGAGGGCTGGAGGCAGATTCCCTCGAGTCCATTGCCCAGAGGCCACCACAGCAGGTCAGTCACACATCCCAGCTCTCCACATCCACACAACCACTGGATTCCTGCAACCAAACACAACCCTCGCTTGGTATTTCCTGCTTACAGAGGGAACACAAACAACCCAAAGGCTTTGGGCAAGGCCTCAGGGTTAGGAAGCTGCTTATGTTTTTCTGAAGAGTGAGGAAGGGACTGCTGCAGCCACCTTGTCAGCAGGCAGGGTTTGGCATAGTGGGACTCCCAACAGAGCAGGGACCCCGCTTCTTATGCACCCCAACCACCAGATACTACAAGAGCTTTTATAAACAAATGGCTGATGCAAGGCTGGAGAAGAATAAAGTAGAGTATTGCTGGGGCAAGGGACTCTCAGCCCCTCCTGGCAGATTTTGAGAAAGCCCAAGGGGAACAGCTGGTCAGACTCCAGGTATTGGAGTGGCTGCAGAGGAAGCCAAGGCCATGAGCTTCTGCTTCTGCACTCCTCAACTTCTTGGGTCAGATTTTAATTTGCTGTAAGACAAGTGGGTAGACTTTACTCAAAGGGTCATGAGCTCAAGTACAAGATGCCAGAATGGACAGGGAAAAGCAGGGACCACCAGAAAGGCAGGACACACAGAAGTGACCCAGCTGACATCACACAACACCACAGCCAGAACAAGAGCTGCCCAGCCTGGGCTCTGTAATCACACCCACTTCCAACAGGGCCACTGACCAGGGATTCCAGTGAAAATCCTCAGATTCAGTCCACTTTGACTGACACACTGCAGCAGTCAGAGCCTTGCCTGGCCCTCTGCACAGAGCCAGACCTCAAGCTCCCTCTTCACCAGCTCATTCTGAGTGAAGCAACAGCTCTGAACAATTGCCAGCAGTTCCAGCCTCATTGCCCAACACCTGCAGACAGTTCAGCCAGTGTGAGGTCGACAGGGCACTGTGAGAAACCAGCATTTCCACCAGTGGAGCAACATTGTGCAGCAACCAACCCTCTGATGGCCAAATCATCCCTTCTCCCATGGAAAGGAGCAGAGCCTTTCATTCCTTAGGTGCAGTGGGTGGCCAGGAGCAGGAAACCTGCATGGGTTTGCAAAGTGACAGCAGCCTGTGAAGGATCAGTTCAGGAACTGAGAGGCAGAAGGTGAGCTCATCTGCTTCCCTCAGAACCAGTCTACCATCTCCCACTCTTCACTTCCAGGCAACGCTGTTTTGGGTTGGCACAAACCCACGACAATCACACATTTAACTCCCAGGCTTGCAGCTCGCACTAGGAAGGAACCAGACAGGGTTGGCACCACTAATAGAAATGTGTCCATCCAAGCTAAAATCCCCCATTAGGAAGAGGCCAGCCCTAGCCTTATGGATGGCTCCTGGCAGTAAAAATGCATTTATTTAAACTTAATGTATGGTGGGGGGTGGCAGAAAGGCCGGGTCAGGCGTGCAGCGTGTGCTACATCAGGGAATCCCTCCGAGCAGGGGCAAATAAAGAGCTGCAGGACAGGAAAAATATAGGTCTGGTTTGAGTGCATATGCTGCTCTTTATTCTTAAAAGCATTACAGGCACTCTGCAACCTGCTCCCATTAAGGAGCATTCCCAGCTGATGACAGGCCACGGAACAGGAGCAGCCCCACCACTCAGGCTCCAACACTGGCTCTGACCTCAGAGCCAGAGGCAAACAAGCTTTGCTGGGAGAAGTGCAAAAAGGGTCAGCCATGGAGTCAGGGAAAGCCAAGCAGTGTCTTTGGGAGGGGTCCAGGAGCTCTGGGCTCTGCTGTGTGTGGCAACAGGAGCATCCCCCTGTGCACACCCCAGCCAAAGGCAGCATGATGGCAGGGGAAGAGCAGGGAAGATGAGAAGGCAGCCACCCAGCATGGAGATGGGAGGGTTTGACATGAAGCCTGGGCTCATTCAAGGCAGGAAAGTGACCCCAACAAGAGGACAGAGATTTGACAACATTTGCCAAATGTTGACAAACCTCTCACTGAGGTTTACTGAACATTGATATTTTCGTTCTCTTCTTTTGCATCTGACTAGATGGGGTTTTGAGGAATAAAAGCAAAAGGAACCAAAACATCCCTGCAGAAATTCAATGAACTGAGCAGCTTTATCAATGTCATAAACCAATATCCCGGAACTGCAAACAGGAACCAGAGCACTGCTCAGGTAAACACTCCCCACTCTCCATTTGCAGCTCAGCTCTGCTCCCGTAGCACTAGAGAAAAAATGCACTAAGTGGAAGAAAATACAACATTAAAAAAAATAAATAAATAAGATGCAGGGAAAATTAGCAAGACACGTGTAGATGGTGCAGGCTGCTGGGTTCCACTGAAGCACAATTCCTTAGAAAGGTGCCAGACTTTCTGCTGGCCTTCCCCTCATTGAGCACTTCCAGAGAAATAGAAGGAAACCCTGGGCAGCCACAAATTCCTGATCAAAACCACCAAGCAGCTGATGCTGCAGCACTGAGCTGGCTACAGCTGGCAACCTCGCACCGGGCTTTCCCTCCCCCTTCTCCTTTGTGAGATGATTTAACAAGCTGCAGAATCCCATGGGACATGTCAGTCAGCCAACAGCAATGGAGCATCGTGTCTGGAGCCCAACATGTCCATCTGTGCTGTTCCCCCTTCTGACAGGCACAAAGCTCTGAGCTTGGAGTAAAAAAGTCATCAAAAGGAACTTGTGCAGAAAAAAATCGTGGTAGAGCACGTGCCCTCCCCTGCCTGCCAGTGCCCTTGCACGGGATGGATGTGTCAATTAAGTGTTTTGGGATGGTAGAAAATGTGTCACCCTCTGCACACTGTCAGACAATGTCAACAGGATCAGAACACATCAATGTTCGTTTCCAGCACCCACAGAGATCTGATCCAATACACATCTTAGTGGGAATCTGGGATTTCTAGCACCTTGCACTTAGAAGGGTATAGGGATGGTGATACTTTATTTAAACATGGACACCCTCCTCCTGGTGAAGTCTCAGATCTCTCTACAGAGAGAGAATAAATCACCTCATGCTCTCCCCATCTCAGCACTGAAAGACTTCACAAGGTCTGCCTGCTCAGCCCAGCCAGCCATGCTTCAATGCTCCTTTGGCCACCGTGGCTTCTTCCTGGGCACTGGCCCTTCACTTTGTGCCATGTCACCCACACTCACATCCCTCTCAGCCTGGCTGCTGCCCACCCCTTCCCAAACCCTGCTCACATCCCTCTCAGCCTGACTGCTGCCCACCCCTTCCCAAATCCTGCTCACATCCCTCTCAGCCTGGCTGCTACCTACCCCTTCCCAAATCCTGCTCACATCCCTCTCAGCCTGGCTGCTACCTACCCCTTCCCAAACCCTGCTCACGTCCCTCTCAGCCTGGCTGCTGCCCAGGCCCTTCCCAAACCCTGCTCACATCCCTCTCAGCCTGGCTGCTGCCCACCCCTTCCCAAATCCTGCTCATGTCCCTCTCAGCCTGGCTGCTTCCCAGGCCCTTCCCAAATCCTCCTCACATCCCTCTCAGCCTGGCTGCTGCCCACCCCTTCCCAAACCCTGCTCACATCCCTCTCAGCCTGGCTGCTGCCCACCCCTTCCCAAATCCTGCTCACATCCCTCTCAGCCTGGCTGCTGCCCAGCCTGATGCCTGGAACACTGAACCACGACGTGTCTGACCTGGGGCAGATGAAAAGCAGGTAACTAGGCCAAGTCAAGCAGAGACAGAGATCCAGGGACCGAATTACCCCTTCCCTACAGCAATTAAAAAAGCAAATGCAATTATTTTCTACCAACAACTGCACACAGAGTGCACTTTTGCCTTAGGGAGACTGAAAGCAGTGAGACAGAGATTGGCACGACATCCCCCTTCCCCCTGTGACATTGCCCAGATCAGTGACATCAGGGCTCTGAATCAGTGCTGGCCCTGCAAGTGCTCAATTCCATGCACGTGGGGAGACCCCAGGACATTGGGAGAGACCCCTGGGCTGCAGCCCAGGACATCAGGACAGGCAGGAGAAACACGGTGCTGGAGTGAAAAGGAAATGAGCTGCTCTGCTCCCAAACAGCAGAATGACAGGATGAGAGGCAAGGCCCTGGAGGAAGGGGACACAGGACTGGAGAATTCAGAGCCAGGACAAAGCTTCCACTGAAGCGTTTGGAGCACACTTTACCCTTGAACACAGCCCACAGCAGCAGCCCAGCCGCTCACCCACATGGCTCCATTTAAGCCTGTATCAATCCCAGCTCCAGCTTAGCCAGGACTCCCTGAGGGCTAAAGAAAGACACAGCAAGGAGAGATTAACTGGCAACAGTTCGGGACACAAACAAGGCACTGACACACCAGTGACTCCAGAGACATTCCTTCTTGATGAGCTTTTTTTAATTGGGTGCCCGAAGAGCAAGTGACAGGGGAAGGAGAGAGCAAAGACAGTGAGAGGAGGAGGGCAAAGAGAGAAGTGACCCCGTGGTGGCTCAGATGGGAACATGGGGGACACACCTGAGCAGCCACAGAGCTCCGTGGTCAGCTCTGCTTGCTCCTGCTGGATGCTACACAAGCAGAGAAAGCACTGACTTAGACAACAGATCCTAAGGAAAAGCTCAGGAAAAGAAGGATGGAAATCAGAAAGGACACTTCTTTTACTCTAGAAGCATCCTTGAAATCCAGTCTGTTAGAAAAGGAGTGAATGGCCAAGGCAGGAAATTATTTTCAAATCCTGAGATAACTCCTAGAAGTTGTCATTACTCGTCTGCGTTATCTGTAGGGAGATAAGGTTAGAGCTGAAAAACACGGAGTGCTGAGAGCTGAGGGCAGGAGCCAGGCAGTCAAACAGAGGGTGGAGTGTGACAGTGCTGCCCTGCTCACAGAGCCCTGGGGAAGGGCAGGGATTGCTCCCCAGGAGCAGCTGCACCCACCCCTGATGCTGGAAAACCGAACTAATAACGGGACAAGCAGCAAAGAGAGACATTCCCACACATTTCATGCTGGATCTGCAGCTTCCAGTCCTCGTTTCACCCAAATGCCAGCTCTGACTCTGCCTACAATGACAGCCTCACAGCTTTTTTCCTCACCAGAAAAAAAAAAACTTTGTTCTTTGGGGAACATATACACCATATGATGCTCCAAACCCCTTGAAATATTTCTGCCCACTTCTCTGCAAGAATAACAGACCCAGCTCTGAGTCTTTTTTCTCTGTTCAATACAGCTCTCCCAGCAAGAAGCTGCTTTCAGCAAGAGAGCTTTTCCCAGACTGACATTTTTAATGTACAGAAGGAATGCATATACGCCAGTCAGACTCCTAAATATATGCAGGATAGAGCTCCCTTACTTCAAACAATTTCAGGGTTACTGTGACTGTCCCAGCAAATAATTATATCTCAGCTGTAACAACTCAAACCCATATAACAACCAGGATCCTCAGAGCTTTTAAACCAATTCTCTTTAGTCTTTATTTTCAGTGAAAAGGAATGTCAAGGTCACATCCTGTTTCACTCCTTCTGTGAAATAATTTCTGTTGAGATTAGAGGAAATATTTCCAAAATGCCAAATTCCACACGTCCTCCAAGCTCCGCTTTCAGCTGTTCTGATCCAGAGTACATGAGCCACAGGAGCTCAGACAGCTTCACAGCCTGCACCAGGCTGAAAGGAGCTGTCAAGGGGCCACAGGGGCAATGCAGTAACTGAAAATCAGGCAAAGGTGGTGACTAACAACACTCCAGGACAGCCACAAGTCAGCCATGGGGATCACAGGATGAATTGAGGTCAAACATCTCTTACAGGGCAGTCAACTCTATCAGAGTCCCCACTGTGCAGTGAGAAACCATGGCTTAAGAAATCACTGGAAAGAAGCACTAGGAAAAAACCAATGCAAGCCCACGGGACACAGCCCCTTACTTAAGTCATCTGATGGATTTTACTGTCCTTGTAACAGAACCAAGAGCACGACGCAAAGCTTTGAAGTCTTCAGAGCTTAAGGCTTTATCCTAATCCTGTTCCCGATTCCTAAAAAAGTTGTGCTGATTCCTGAAACTGAGAGCAGTGAGGAAAAGCCTGTGGAGCCCACCTGGGTCCCTTGCACGGGGGTGCTTCAAACCTCAGCAGGGATCCAGCCTCTGGAATCGGATTCTGTGCTAAAATCAGGCACTTTGTCATGCCAAACTTGAGCGGATTTCTCAGTGCCTTAATTAGGATGAGGCTGAAGTCAATTCACCTAATTTCCAACCCATTTCAATATTAGGTTTGAAAGACCACCTATGACATCTCCAGCCTTGCTCGCCTCAGGAGTCTGCACAACAGCAGGCAAGAGGATTAGATAAAAATCTAATGAGATAATGTATTTACATAATATTTATGGCACTCACTCTCAGACAGGGTTTTGTTCTTTCGTGCTTGACGTTTATTTTTAAATCTAATTTCCCTTTAAAAGAAACCATGTCTTTAAATAACAAGAGAGGAGTGCAAATGTACCTGGGCTTCCCAAACCTAAACACCAACCCCAGCTCAACTTTTCTTCAGCTGAATAACTCAGGTTCCTGCAGAGTGTCCAGTAAAGCCAGGCACACACACACTGCTCCTGCTGTAATTCCCTCAGCATCTTGCTGTGTCAGATGTATACTCTGATTTTCACCTGAAACCTTCAATAGCCACACATCAGCAAGCCAAGCATGTACCCAAACATACAGTCCCAGCACTTTGCATGCTGCAGCCTCCCAAACATTTAAACAGCTCACCCTCACTAACCCTGGAGAAACAGCCACCTTCACATCCTGCATGTGCCAGAGCCAGCTAAAATCCTTGGCTTAGGAAAAAGTAAAAACCAGACAAATCTACACACTGCTGAGATAGAAATAGTTCCAAACTTAAGCCCCTTATCCAGCAGTCTGGATTTTCTTCCAGGATACAAACACCTGCAGGAATCCCTGCTGAGCATCCAGTGCCACATTCAGTTAAAGGGCAATCGAAAAAAAAAAGTTTAACTCCAATCTGATTCATCCAAACTTCTCAAAGCTGAGTATTTTTCATTGAGTTACAGCACCAGGACAAAGTAATTTTGGGTTCAGGTCCAGAAATGTGCATGTGACGTGATGGATACCCAGGTACCATGTGGCATTAATGCTCTGCCTGCCCCAAGGCAGGGCATTTCCCCACCCAGAAGGGTGTAGGAGTGCAGCCTTTTGGAAGAAGGACATAAAGAGCTCTGAGGCTCTCCAGGTTTTGTGAAGAAGAGGGCACATTCACAGCCTCCAGCTCAGATTTCATTCCAAAGGCAGCTCACACCTTCCTGCCCTGTCTTTATTTGAGCCTTTGCCCCCATCCCCAGCCCCCAGGCTCTCCAGCCAGCCCAGGTGCACCGACATTTCCAGCTCTGTTTTCCTCCCTCCTGCAGACAGCAGCTGTGTTCACTTCGCCAGTCGGTTGCTATAGAAACAAATCAATCCTCAATAGTTTTATTTTTACCAGTTTCTGTGAAATAGGATTTATCTCATTTCCATGACTAAGCTGTACTCTAGAGCGAGCTCTTTGGGACAGTGACAGTGCCAGCTCAGCATCAGGCAGAGCTCGTGCTGCAGTGACAAGAGGAAATGGCCATCACCCATGTTCAGAGGCACCTTCTCCTATCGAGGACACTTCACCTTGAAAAGGATTCCACAGCCAGAGCACTACAGCTCTCCACAGTTGCATCCAAGGAGTGGAAGAGAGCAGGAGTGGATGGAACAGAGCAGGAGTGGATGGAACAGAGCAGGAGTGGATGGAACAGCCCAGAAAGGCTCACATGGAGTGGAGGTGTCAGCACATGTACTCTGCTGAGAGCCAGCCTGTGTTTTGTTCCCGAAATTCCTCACACAGCTCAATGGCAGGATAAGAACTTGGGGTATACAAATGAAAAAGCCATCAGGGAACCTCACAAACATCCCCTCAGGGCACTCGAGTCTCACAAGCACCTGAGCACGAACAACTGTTCAGGACTCTCCAGCCAGCACCGGAGCCAGGCCCAGGCATGGCATGGGAAATCAGTAAATGCATGTAGTGGATGTGTTTTGTTGCTCCTTCCATGAGAGGACAGAGGACAGACCTTAGGTGAGCCCTGCAAACACTCACAGTGTGTAGCCTGGCAACTGGAAGAACACCTGGGAGCCTTGAGCCTGGGCTCTGCTCCAGTTCCTGCCACTTTGGGACACTGTGACTGTTCACATCCTGCACCAACAGCAGCAGTAGCTGCCTTGGTTCCAACATCCTCAGCATCCTCAACACAACAGAACCAACCTGATGCTGCTCACCTGAGACCAGGACCCCCATGACACTCCTCACACCACATCTTCGCTCACAGCAACTCCCTGATGGAGCATTTGAGGTAACCTGCACGAGCATTTAGAAATGAATATTTCTAAAAGTCACCTGGCACTTCAACACACTCTCAAAGCAAGGCAAAAAACCTGAGCTTGAGGTCCCACCCTCTGTCTGACACAAACACGATGACACATTGACATTCCCAACACAGCGAGTCCCAGAGCACCAGAGGACTCAGCACGTGGGTAAAGACTGATGGGAAGCCAATACCTGGAAGAATGCTCAGCACCCCCAACACCCACCTGTGCTGAGCATTTCCAATCCCCCTCTCTGCCAACCAAACCCTGGAAACCTGGGGCACTGGGACAGGGCTCTCTCCAGGGGGTTTCACAGGAAGGAACCCACACCCACCCATCAATTCCCGTGTGTCCAAGGAAGCCCCAGGTGAAGCTGTGAAACCACAAGTCCTGCTTTGCCCACTGGCTTGAGCTAAAGCCACTGCTCTGAGGTTCCTGAGCGAGGAGAGCCCGGTGCTCCTGACCCAGCCCTGAACCGCGCTGCCCAAAGCAGGCAAACAAAAACTTTCCAAAACTGCCTCACAGGATCACACAGAGACACAAACACTGCAGAGTCACAGCCAGTAACTGCAGCCTTTGAATTCTTAAAGAAGCACTTAGGAAACAATTCCCAGCCGAGAGCCAGTGCACACCTGTGCCTGTGGCACAAGCCACGGCAATCCCTGTGCTCAGGTGTAATTAAAGAGGGATCCGTGTGCACGGGAGGGTGTGGAGAGGAGAAGGTTTAAAGTGGGTGAGATGATGAATCACAGCAGCAGGACAAGGGGAAGACCCAACGTTGCCCTGTTCCGTGGGAATGCAGCAGGAGCAGCTCCCTTGGGATGGGGAAGGGGGGGAGAGGGAAGCACCTTGTTTGCACAACCCTGGGAGCTGCACCTCGGAGCCTCCCTGCTGTTCCTGCTCCTTTCTCTGCCAGACACTGCAGAGACTCGGTGCTTACCCACACGGAGGGACAGACAGCCTGACAGTCCCACCCTGACCTCGGACAGGGCAACCTCCTCCTTCCCTGGCAATGTCACCGTGTCCCCTCCCCAGGCAATGGCAGCAGACAGGCACAGTCAGAGCCTCACCTCCCAGGAGTACACAGGACACTATCAGATCCCTGCTGTAAACCATCAGCCACACCAGAACAAATACCAAACCTCAAGTTTTAAATAAAGAACTCATTTTTCTGACTCCTAACCACCCTTGGACTGTTGGAAGCCACCTCAGGTGTTCTGCCACCCCACCATGTCATTCTCTAAACCAACCAGAGCCCCCACCGGCAGCGACGGCTGCAAATGGGCTGGAACAAGGGTTGTGGCTTCTGTGGAGCAGCACTCGACCCTTCCCACAACAGATGTGCACCCAAACTCCTCATTCCCAGCAGAAGGGTCTCCTTGACACACTCCCTGGGGACTGCAGATCCCATCTGGGGCTCAGCAGCAGCCTCAGTTTCCCCCTCTGGCAACACAGATCCAGACTTTTCACAGCAATAGATGAAAATAAAAAGCTGCTCTTGCAGATTTGGCTTTAACACAACCCATCCCTCATTGCTCCTGGCAAAACCTCCTGAACGCAGCCTGATAGCTCAGCCACAGATTGTTCTGTTGTTTCCCGCCTTCAACTTCACAGCAAACCACTGAAAAAAAAAACCAACCCAATAAATCAAATTCTGCAGCCTCAATGCAGAAGTGGCTCATAACCCTCAAGAAACCTCAAGGATTCACAGACCAGTTGTGATTTCTGGACTTGCTGTTGCTCACAAGCCCTAAGCTGTGCATGCACAGAGTGGGTTTTCTCTCTGGCTGCTCCCTGCTCCTCACACGCTGCTTCTGCCCGTGCCACGATCCACGGCTGGAACTGGGGAAGCGGTGCCTGGCTGAGGAGCTGGGATCTGCTCCCTGCTGGGCCAGGCCTCCAGCAGCTCCCCAGGCCCTGGCAGATCCCAGGGGCTGCGTGGACGCCAGCAGGGAGCCGAGCCTCCCAAACCCTGGCAGCCATCACCTCTTTGTGAGCCCACCATCTGCTCTGGCAAATCCACACTTTCCCCCTCCTGCATCCTTCTCATTCCCCCAGCCTGCTGTCAGCATTCCCCATTCCCATCAGCTTCCCACTGGGATTTATTCTCCTGCCCAATGCCCTGAATGTTACACCCTGGCACATTCACCCCTCCAGAGAGACTTAAATTGTCTTTGAAGTTCCTCCTCCTGTGGTTTATCTCACTCCATCCCAAGCTGCTTCCTGCTCACCTGCAGCCATAGGTGATTGGAGTCTCTGCTGCCTCCACACCCAGCGGGCCCTGCTCAGCCTGGGCAGGAGCAAAGCAGCCCAGACTGTGACAAAGTTCACACTGAACTGATAACAGACTGATGGCAGTTCAGGTTACCTGAGAAAACATCACATTCCAAGGAATTCACTGCCAGGGGTACCTTCTACCACCTCATGGAGCAGCACCTGCTCTCTTTGGAAGAGAAATGGCCCAAACCAACGAGTGCCAGCTCAGAGCAGGTGCCAGCTCAGCACATACCAGGTGTAATGTGGGAATTCCAGGGAATGCCTGGTTTGCACCCCATCCAAAATCTTTGAGTTCTGAAATACACAACTGACAGAAAAAGCTGCGACTGGTACCTCAGGAGAGAAGAGCTTTGGGAACAGGTTATCCAAACAGTGGGACTTAAAAAATAAATATAATAGGACCTGAAATAGGGTGGAGAAATGAACAAAGGTGTTGGCCCAGCAGAATGTTTATCATCCTGTTCTGGGAATGAGCTCTGAGGGTGGAGAGCAGCTCAGCAGTTCCCATGTCAGGAGGGATCCTCACAGACGTGAGGAGCCTCAGCAGGACCAGGGATCAGCCTGAGCAGAGCCAGGGGCTGCCCAAGGAAAGGAAAATATGGAGCACACAGACCTGACTGAGGGCAGGCTTCTCCCCACAACCAAGGAGGGCAAAGTCCTACATTAGAAAAGTTCCCATGTTCTAGTATTGGAAAAGGTGAGGTTTTCTCCACCCTAAAATTCATCTGTCTGGTCCCCACAGCCTGTCCCAGCCTGCCTCCTGCACCCTCTGGCCTCTCCTTGCAGGGACACTCAGCAGCAGCTTCTCATCAAAACCTCATCACAAGCTCCTCACCTGGAGGAGTCTCCTTACACAGAGCCAGAGCCCAACAAGTGGTCAGGAGGTGGGAAATGGTCACAAAGCCCCTAAATGGAAGCAGGTGGCACACAGGATGCACTGCCATGCCCCACAACATGCAGCCAGGCCAGGAACCTGTGCCACAGGCACAAATCCCAGCTCTACAGGGATAAACAGGTTCAGGGGCTGGGATTTGGGCAGAGGAAAGGGGCAGTTCCAGTGTCACCAGCAGGTACATCCAACAGCCACGGCAGTGAACACAGAATGTGAGTTCATCCTTGTGTCTGTGCACAAAGCCACGTTCACATGTGAGAAACAGTAACAGGTCAGGGTCAAAGGGATGGCCTGGCTCACTCTGGCACCATGGGACCGCTGCAGGACCATGGCACTGCCCCAGGGAAAGGCAGGGGAAAGGCACCATCGTGCCCAGGTGCTGCCAGGCAGGGGCAGAGCTGGTTCAGCTCACAGAGAGTTCAACTGCACCGACCCTCTGCACTGATCTGAGCCCCCTGTGGGCACATCCATCCCACTCAAACAAGGGCTCAGACTGTTTAAAATATCAAAAGAGAAGAACAAAGCTCGACCCAAGGGTAGATTTACGTTTCAGAAAGGCAAACGTGTGCCTCAGGGCAGGGTGAGCCTGCAGGCCTCTGCCACCAGCACAACCTGCAGGTATCCAACTGGGTTATGGGAGAGAAAAAATGGATCAAATTCGGCCAAAACGGGGCAAGTCACATCCCTCTGAACAGTCAGGTTGTGTAGCAACAATGTCACTTAGCCCTGGACACAAATCATCCTCCACACCTCCCAGCACAGACCAATTGCTCAGAGACCAGGAGCATTCCCAGCAGAGCCCACAGCTGCAGTTCCAGAGGCGCAGCAGCGAGAAGGAATGCCAAAAAATGGGAAAGAAGAAGGAAAAAAACCTAACAAAGGTCCAAGAGCTTCAACCAGCGAATTCCACAGCACGGGGCTGGGGACGAGTGTCACTGCCAGCCGCGACAATGCCAGCGCAGGGCCCGGACACCTCCCCTGACACCGGGCTGCCCCAGGAAAGTCATCCCGCTGCTCTCCCACCGGCCACGGAGCCCTCCAGACACACCACAGCCTCCAGTGAGGCCAGCCTGCAGCACAGCAGCGGTTTGATGCCAGGGGACACCCGTGGGCAGCACCCAGCCCGGGCAGGGCCGGCTCCAGAGAGCCAGAACGTCACTCCCCTCCCCTTTCCCTCTCCTCTCCCTCTTCTCTCCCTCCCAGCCCACCGGGCCCCGGCTGCTCGCCGAGGGCACACCAGCCCGAGCAGCTCCGCCGCAGCTCCCTCTGGCACGGTCCCCTCGCATCTCTGGTCCCACCGAACCCTCAGGGGTGCCCAGGACACACGGCTCTCACAGCAATGTCCCATCCCACCCCCTCAGCTCTCGATTCCTACCCGGAGAGCCTCCAGCTCCGGCCCACCCCCTCAGCGGACAGACCCCCGGGTTGCCCCGCTGGGCTGCAGCCCCAGGAGCCCCCGGCATCCCTTTGTCCCGCAGCGCTCCGTGAGCACATCCAACCCCCACAGCTGCCCCCCAGCCCCACACATGCGACCCACAACTCCCGCTGCCTTCCTGTCCCGCAGCCCCACAGCCAACCCCCGCTCCGAGCAAAGCCCCCATCTCATCCCAAATCCTTCGCTCCCCGCCCCCGGGGCCGCGCTCACCTGAGCAAGCTGGACAGCGGGTGCCCCACACCGACGCTCCCGCCGCTCCCGCCACCGCCTCCCCCCGCGGAGCCGCCGCCGCTGCCGCCGCCACCACCGGAGCCGCCGAAGCCGGAGCTGAGGCGCTTTCCGGAGAGCAGCTTCTCCACGGCCGGGAGGTTCCCGGTGCGCGCGGCCTCCAGCAGCTCCTGCTCCTTCCCCATGGCCGGCGCGGCCCGGGCGCCCGCGCGACTTCCGGGGCGGGGCCGCGGTGGGGCAGGGGCGGGGCCTGAGGGCGGGAATGGGCGGGGCCTGATGTGTGGGCGGTACAAGGGGCGGGGTTACTGCAGGCCCCGCCCCCGGGCGCTGCCCGCGGTCCCTCAGCCGCGCTCGTTTTGGACGGATCTGGGGAGGTTGCCCGTGCGGGCCCCGGGGCGGTAGGGCCGCTCTAACCCCGTGTCCCAGCACGATCCGCCTGTGGGGACGGCAGCTGAGAGCGGGGCCCGTCGGTCCGAGCGCGCAGGGCCCGGGGCTGAGCCCCGCAGAGGCCCCCCTCCATAGCCCCGCTGCCATGGCGACAAGCCCGGCCCGGCGCATCCCCTCGCGGCGCCCGTAGCTTGGCGCTATCAGGAGGCGCCGTTGGCATGGTGACATGCTCCGCCCCCATCGCGGCGCCCCTCAAATGCGTCATTAGCATGCGCGGCTTAGTCGCCGTTGCCGTGGCAACGGGCACCGCCCCCCGGCGCGGCGCTCGCAGTCGTTTGTCATCAGGAGGTGCCGTCGCATCTCCGTTGCCATGACTACAGACCCCACCGCCACCAGCGTCGTCGGTAAATGTGCGTCATCAGGAGGCGCCACGCGCCACCGTTCCCGTGGCGATAGGCTCCGCCCCCTCGCGGCTCTCGTAGTGTTTCGTCATCAGGAGGCGCCGCGGGCGCGGCCATGGCGGACCCGGCCCGGGACGCGCTCGGTGCCGCCGCTGTCCCGGAGCCGCCGCCCGCAGGCGCATCCCCGCCCGTCGCCGGCGATGGGGCGGCGGCAGCGGGGGAAGCGGCAGCCGCGGAGGGAGCGGGAGAAGGCGAGGTGGGGGAGGCTGGCGGTGGCAGCGAGCTCAAGGCGGAGGTGGCGGACGGGGAGGTGAGGCGGAGCGGGAGCGGGGCCGGGCCGGGCCGCGGGGCCGCAGAGCGAGCGCTGTCCTCTCGTCCAGGTGAGGAGCGCGGAGGGGGAGGCGGCGGACGCGGAGGACTCGGGGCTGCAGGCATGTGCGGCCAGGAAGGTGAAGCTGGAGCTGAAGGAGCGGAAGGAGAAGAAGCAGAAAGTGGACGAGGACGAGATCCAGAAGATGCAGTGAGTGCCGGAATCGCCTCCCCGGTCCCGAGCTCACCGTTCCCGTCGCAGATTCCCCCTCCCACCCCCTCCCGGCCCTGGCTGGTACCGCGGGAGCGCTGTAATGATCGCTCTCCATCCCCCGCAGGATCCTGGTCTCCTCCTTTTCCGAGGAGCAGCTGAACCGGTACGAGATGTATCGGCGCTCTGCCTTCCCCAAGGCCGCCATCAAACGGGTACGAGGGCGGAGCAGGAGCCGGGGCAGAGCGGGACCCCGCTGGAGCTGTGGCAGCCCCACGGATCCCGGCTCAAATCCCCGCAGCAGGAGCTCAGGGGCTGGGAGGGGCTGAGGGGGCCCAGCCTGCGGGGCTCTGACTGTCCCTGTCCCTGTCCCAGCTGATCCAGTCCATCACCGGCACCTCGGTGTCCCAGAACGTCGTCATTGCCATGTCGGGCATCTCCAAGGTGTTTGTGGGGGAGGTGGTGGAGGAAGGTGAGTGGCACCTGCTGAGGGACAGCTGAATTCCCTGGGGTGAATTCCCTGCGTTTTCCATGGTTCTCCCTTCCAGCAGCAGCTCTGGCTCAGGGCAGGGCTCGGTGAAGCTGCCACAGCCCCTCTGATCCCACCAGTGCTGCTGCTGCTCCTCAGGCAGAGAACCTGGGCTGGCAGCTCAGTCCCTCAGCCCCAGAGCAGCTGCATAATGAGGATCTCATTAGTGCTGCAGGGACAGAGGAGTTCATTAAGCCTCTAAACCTGCCCCAGTCTTCCTTTGTGGGACAGGGGCTGGGAGCTGAGGCAGCTGTTTCTGCTCAGCTGCAGGGGGGGATCACAGCCCACCCAGCCCCCAGGGCTCCAGAGCAGAGGCTTTGAGCTGCTCCATTCCCTGCACCCAGCATCTCCACAGTGCCTGAGGGGTTTAGAAGCTTTGTCCTGGTTGCTGCCCTGGCACTCCTGACAGGGAGGAGCTCAGGGAGCAGGTTCACTCCGGGCTCTGAGCTGCAAACCCCAAACACAAACCTTACCTGTTCCTTTCAAACTGCACTGAAGCAGCAGCAGGGGATGGGCAGAGCTCAGCTGGCCCCTGCCACGACCTCTGTCTGTCTGTCTGTCTGTCCAGCCCTGGATGTGTGTGAGAAGTGGGGGGAGCTGCCCCCCCTGCAGCCCAAGCACATGAGGGAGGCCGTCCGGAGGCTCAAGGCCCGCGGGCAAATCCCCAACTCCAAGTACAAGAAGATCATCTTCCACTGAGAGAGGCTGCAAGGAGCTTCCTGTAGGACCTTCCCCCGTGGTCTCCTCCATCAGGCCCCTTTGGGGTGGCCTGTGGGACCTCAAGGATGTTCCTGCTGTCCCTGCCCAGGCTGGGCTTGGCACCCCACACTGGGCAGAGCCTTGGGTGCACCCTTGACCTGGACTTGGGGTCTCGACGCAGAAGGGAGAGGAACATCCAGGGGCTGCAGAGCATTTCCTGCTGGTCCAGATGTGCCATCTGTGCCCAGATGTGTGGCTTTTTCTTTTTTGTACATTAAACTTATTTCTTGTGTTTGTAACCTGACTGGGATCTGCTCGTTGTGTGACCCAAGGTGCTCCCAGAGCTGCTCCCAGCCTGGGGCAGGGCTGGTGCCCTGGGAAGATGTGCTGGGAGCTGGGACATCTCAAGTCATGGCTCAGCTGTGTTTCCAAATCCAGGAGCTGCCCATAAAACTGGGAGGAAAAAGCAGGAAAAAAAGGCCCAAACCTGGAAGGAGGTTAATAAGTTTAATTCTGCTCGTGGTTCATAGAACCAATAAATGCATCAGTGGAAACAAACTGCAGCAAAGTTGCAATACTGCCTAAAATTCAAGTTCAGAGTTGCACATTCCCCCTTGTCCCCTTTCCTGGGGTCCTGGGAGCTGCTCCTGACCCTGTGAGAGGTGCTGAGGCCACGTGCTCTCCCACAGCACCTGTGCTGGGCAGGGCTCCCTGGCCTCTCACTGGAACAGAGGAAGAATCCTTAAATGAGAGGCTCCACAAAGTAAACTTTGATATTTACAATCTGGGAGGGGTCCAGGAGGTTTTTTCCCCCCCACACGTGTGGGTTTTGGGTTACAGTTCTTTTCACTGGGTCTTCAAAGCAAAGGAAATGCTTGAATTCTTCAACAAAACCCATTGACTGAAGTTGCTGGAGCAAGGAATTTGCTGTAAACAACCTGGCCCCAGCTGTGCTCAGCCTGCACGTGTGGGAGGAGCTGTGGGACCCTGCAGGTGGGCACCAGGGCTGGGCAAACCCTTGGCATACCCCTCCCATACTCACACAAAACGTCATGAAAATTTGAAAAAGCAGAAGAGAGAAACCTCCCATTTTCAAGCAATTAATGAAGAAAAAGCAGGAACACCGTGGTATTCCACCTCAGGCAAGCAGTTCTCAGAGCTCTTGCTCCTCACAGGGAGAGGGAGCAGCACAAAGATTTGGTGAAACAAAATTCAACTTCTGCTGGTGGGCTCTGGGCAGTTCCCAGGGGTGCTCACAGGGAGCTGCTCCACACGGGTGTGTTCCAGGGTTTTCCTTTTGGGATCAGGGCTGGCAGCTGGTTCTGGTGGCCCATCCCAGGCAGCCCCTCAGCCCAGTGCTGAAAACCCCACAGCTCCTTCCTCAGCAGCCACAGCTGCTCCCCCTCCCCACTGGGGAACCCGGGCACACAAAGCTCTGGAGACAAAGTGCATCCCAAAAAACACCCAGGTCACCACCTCCTTCTGAGACTGAACCAACCTCCCTCAGCCCAATCTTTGATAGTAAACTTAAAGTTTAAACAGTGCCTTGTAAGGAATTAATTCCTGCATCAATAAAGCCAAACATTGTGGTGGGATCAGGTGGGAATGAACTGGACTAAGTCTCATACACTGCATCCATCTCTACACGAGGAATTACTGGTGGAAAGAGGAATCTGAAGGAATTTCTGTTTTATCTTAGCCCTGTTCTTGTGGGAATGGTGAGCTGTGTGCCCTCACTCCACAGTGGGAAATCCCATCTTTTTCCAGGTGACAGCAGCCCTGCCCTCCCAGCAGAGCCCTGACCCTTCTGCCACCCTGCCCTGTCACTGCCCAGCTGCTGAAGTGACCACCCTGCTCCTGCCGTGGCCCCTGGCCAGCACAGCTGGGCAAGAACACAACAAGGAAAAGTGAAAGAAGCAGAAACCCCAACATCAACCATCTCCAGAGGTCACAACAAAAGCTGGAGGCTGAAATCCACCCACAGATGAGGAGACCTGGGGTGTCCCCCCCACATCTGACCTGGTGCTCGTGGGCTGACCATGCCCTGGCTCAGTGCAGCACTCCCAGGCCAGAACAGAGCAAACTCCTCCTCATTCCTCTCATTTCTCTCAGCCAGGCCCCCTCCCTCCCTCTCCCCACTCCTCTGCAGTCACAGCTGGTTTCAGTCCTGGAGTTGGACCCGTTTGGCAGCGAAATGACCAAACCTGCCCTGCTGGTGCTGGTCCCCTGTCCCCAGCAGTGCCCTCAGAGCTGGAACAGGGGGTTGTACTTCCTGATCTCCTGCAGAAGGCGAGCCTTGTCCATGTTGGCTTCTGCCAGGGCCAGTTTCATGGTCTGCAGCTCCCTTTGCAACTCTGGCACTTGTTTGAGCTACAAGAGACAAGCAAAGAACAAGGCAGGAGTCTTCATGGTCCACAGTGAGCTGCTCCAAGGAAAACCAAAGCAGGAGCTTTTGGGATGAATTACACAGTGAGACACAACCACGCTGACAGAACTCCTCTTTTTGGGAAGCTCTCCATTAGTGTTTTTCTAACAAGGAACAGGACACAGTGGGGAAGATGGAGCCCATCAGGAAACAATCTCCAACCAGATTCTGGAAGGGAACAAGTGAGTTCATGCTGGGCAAGGTGCCCTCACTCCTCAAAACACTGATAGGAGGAGGCACAGGCTGCTCCTTGGGGCACTCCCTTCCTGCAGCTCACCACACCTGCCCAGGACTGCAAACACACAAAGCCAAAAGAGATTTGTCAGCTCTCTGTTGTCCAGACTGCAACAGGCAGCAGTGACTCACCTGCAGCCCACGTGCTGCTGCTGCTGGGGCTGGTGAGACAGACTCTGATGGGGCCTTCTGCTCCTCAGGGACTGACACAGGCTTTTCCTGTTTCACTGAGTCCTTCCCCTGGGAAGCTGGAAAGCAACAGAACCCACTCAGGTGTGGACATTCACACAACAGGGCTCTCAGAACAACAAAAAAACCCTTTAATTAATTTCTTTCCTTCCCCTCCCACCCTTCTTTTTGGAAATAAAATTCTCTTTCCCCTTTCAAAATGGAGAAACTAAAAAGTAATAATGGATCCTGTCTGTGTATGCTTAAGGAAACACCAGACACGAATTCTCACACCAGGGAAGAGAGGCAGGGACTGCTCCCACCTCAGGGCCCATCCTTCCCAGCAGCAACCATCACGTCCCAGTCTCCTCCAGCACAGCCTGGGGCTGCAGAGGGACAATAAAACCAGGATGTCACTGACCTGTGAGATAGAAGATGCCGTCATCCCTGCGCCTCACCACGACGTGATCCATTGCCAAGGTGATGGGGACAGGGCCAGGGGAGGTGGGGTACACTGGGGGGCTGTCATCCTGGAGAAACATGAAGCAGAGAAGGGATGAGCAGCTGTGACAGCTCTTGAAAGGACTTCCCTTGCCTGCAGCCTCCTCAGGAGCAGCATTCCTGACCAGCAGCACTGCCAGACTCACGGGGGTCAGTCCACCCTAGGGAAGGGCCTGGCTTTATGTGTCTGGTCTGGTACATGCTTCCCTTGTGTTCCTCACTCATCCCCAGGACAGCTTTTAGAAGCAAAACCAAACAGTCTCAGGAGCAGAGAAGCTCTACAGATGCCCCCAGCAATCCCACAGCAACTCCCTTCCCAAGTGGAACCCCCGCGAGCAAGCTCTGCCTCGGGGGAGAAATCTCTCACCTTCAACGTGACTTTGGCATCCACCACCTCTATCTCCATGGGGATCACCTCTGGGATGATTTCATCCTCCAGGAAGGGCGCCAGGCTGGTGAGGCAGGACGTGCAGAGCTCTGTGGAGCAGCTGTGCAGCAGCACTCGCAGGAAGCCGTTGCGCTCGGCCAGCGGCGAGTGGGCGGCGGCGCGGGGCCCCGACTCCAGGCGCAGGCACACCTCGGGCTGGGGCTGCTGGGCCCCAGGGCTGGCAGGCTTCTCCACACCTGCATCTCCTAGAGCTGGGGCAGAGAGAGCTCGCTGCACAACGGGATGCCAGAGATCAGTTATCAACTCAGGAAGGGCACCACGGACAGCCCGGTTCAGTCCAAAAGCAGTCAAGTCAAGTCACAGACCAAGTCAAGTGACTTTGGTCTGACATTGCCCCTCACAACCCAAATGTCCAAGGAGTAAGAGCTCACATCACTGAACTGGCACTGGAGCTGGACCATTTAAGGTCCCAGGAATATCCCTCTCTCATCACACTTTAAAACTGGCCCCTGTTTTGCATGCACAGGACCTGGCTCAGTGCCCCACTCACTCTCCAGAGCTGCCCCAACTCTGCCCTCCAGGGCTGACCCGGTGTCCCACTCACTTTCCAATTCTGCCCCCCAGAACTGTCCCAGCTGCCCTCCACAGTGTCCCAACTCTGCCTCCAGTGCCCTGCTTCACTCTCCAGAGCTGACAAGCCTTTCCTCATCCCTTTGCTCTGCAGGACTGGGAAAGGCAGGATCAACAGCCTGGGAACTGCTCACACTTTCACTTCAGGTTTGGGCTTGGAGCTGCTTTTGGTTTTGTTTGGGTTACAATTTTGGGGGTGTTGGGGGGATAGCTGATTGGTTTTAGGTTTGGCTTGATGGTTAATTTTTTAAAATTCAAATTTAGAGGAAGTACTGTAGACTGAAAGCATTTTTCTCAGAGCAGGAGTAACTTTGCAGGTTCCTTAGATAGCTTTATTCACTCTTTTAATTAATTTCATGCATCCTAGCAGCAATTTAAAAAATCCCAATCAATGATTGATTACTAGGCACCACAGAGCCTGACTGTGTAGGCACTTGGGAAACATCTTTCAAATGCCAGATCTGAACCCTCACACATGAGTTGTGTTCAATCCTAACCACCCCAAACACTGAGGCCCCAGTTAATGGAATATTCCCTGAGGGAGGCTGGTATAAAAACCAGTTCTGACAGTGCAGCTGAGTCCCAGAGCAGCACCTTACCCACGTAACCACGCAGGAACTGCCACATGCCAACGTTGTTCAGCTGCTCTGGAACCACGTGCATCACTTGCAAAGCCACAGACAAATCATCTCCCTGGACCTCTACTGCACAGTTCACATCGTTCATCTTCAGCACCAGGACAGACACCTGAAAGAGCCACCAAGAGCTCATTGGTTACAGCAAACACCTCACCTCCAGAGCCCCTCAGGGACAGAATCCCAGTGCCAGGCACTGACCAGCTGCAGACTGGGGTCTTCACTCTGGGATGTGGAGCTGTTCACCTCAGGGGACACTCCACCCTCGTCCTCTGCCACCAGGCTGCTCCTGCTGCCCATGTCGTTGTGGGCCTGGGGAAGCTGCCCTGAAGGAGGAGGGTCCAGGCTGGGCTCTGAAATGGAAGTAAACAACAACTCAATTCCATTTCTTTTTCTGGAAGTCCTGACATCAGCATCTGCCTGAATCCCTGGCCTCTCTGGAGGTGCCATCCTCTGGAGAGCTCTCTCCAGCTCCTCAGATGAGTTTAAGCAACACAGGGTTGAAGTGAAACACGTCCAGAGTACCCCATATCCAATCCAGCCCTTCCTAAATGCTCTGCACCACCTGCCACCAGCACATCACAGCCCTCAGGACACCACTGGGATGTGCAGGGTCACCCCACACTGATTCACCCCCCTCACCTCAAAGAAAAGGCACCTACAAAAGCAGAAAGAGCCACTGTGAGGCAACTCCTTAAGACCTTCAAACACAAGGAGCAGTAAAAGTGATTCCACAGGAACACAGCATGGATGAGTTGCCTGCAGCACAAAGCTCTCACTCCTGTGAGATGAGGGTGGGGAGAGGAAAAGCCAAGGGCTTTACCAGAGTCTGTGAGCATCACGAAGCCATCGCTGCCGTCACTGTCCACGGACAGCCCGTCCTCGGGGCCACTCCCATCCACGGATGTGGTGTCAAAGGAATGCTGGGATGAGGTTCTCTTCATGGAGAAGAAACGCATCCGGCCGCTGCCCGCCCCGCCCGGGGTCACTGCTCCCTCCTCTGCTTTGGGCACAGCATCCCTACAGAAAAAAAAACCACCAAAAACCAGTGATAAAGGCAGGAGCTGAGCCTGCAGATTTATCTCAGTGCTGGGTTGGTCTCTGGCCAGCTGCAAATCAGACTTCAGTACCCTCAGAACAGCCCCAAGACACCAACACTTAACCCATCTCCAATCCAAATACAATGGAAAGAAAGGGAGCAGCTGGCCTCTGTCTCCCCCTCCCGCAGCCCAGGAGCCTGCTCACCTGGCTGGGGGCAGGGACAGCATCCTCTGCATGGTGGAGGTCATCTTATCCCGGCTCAGGCTCAGGGCATCCTTGGTGAAGGACATGGCCTCCTTGGTGAGGTCCATGGTGGCGTGCAGAGCCTCCTTGGTGGCGTCCTTGGTGATGTGCAGGGCACTGGAGAGCTCCACCTCGATGTTCCGCAGCGGGACCAGCTCTGCCTGGCCATTGAGGGCGACGCCTCCTCTGCCCGAGGGCTGCGTGTCCGAGGCTGGGCTGGAAGGGAGAGCAGGGGGGCTCTGAGGGTGGCTGCTGGTCTCTGCTGGTCTTTCTGCAACCAGGGCTTCCACAGCTTCGTGTGCTTCCTCTATCAAGCCTCTCTCCTCTGCGCCCTTACCGCGGGGAGCTGCGCTCAGGGCGCCGTCGCTGGCGGATCTCGGGAGCCTCTCCAGCGGGACACTGGCTCCGGTGTCCTGGATCCCACTGTCCTCTGGGAGCTCTGAGGTGCTGCCCAAGCCCTTCTCTGAACTGCTCTCCGATTTCAGCTCCTTCTCTTCAGCTGCCAGCCCCTCCTTGCTGTCTGAGGGCGAGAGCTCGGACTCGATCAGGCTGGTTGTGTCCGAGTCCAGGGACCTGGGTTCCACGACAGACCCTGGAGCAGGGGTCATGAGCAGGGCCACCTCAGCACTGTGGAACATGACTCCCACACAAGCAGACATGGCATCTAAAGGAGACCCAGTCATTTCCTGGGTATCTTGGGCCAGCTGCTCCTGTAGTGTTTGCAGAACTTCCTTCATCCTGAGCAGCACCAAGTACTGGTAGTGGTTGAGCCGAACTTTGACGTGGACAGAGGAGGACACGAGCACGTGGATATCAGCAGAGGCTTCCAGCTCTTCACTGTCTACTCCTTCATCAACTTCACAGTCAGATTCTCCCAAGACATCCATTGTGTCTGGAGCCTTATAGATATTCTTCAGATCCTGGTCAGTCTTTGATCTTTGACAAACACCATGCTCTCTGGAGAGGTTCACGTTCTTGGAGTGGTTGCTAAAGCTGGCAGAAGGTTTGATTTTCACCTCAGAGGTGGCCAGTTCCTGTCGTTTAGCTATCTGAGCTTGCCCCCACCTCTTGGGCAAGCAGGCCCATACAGAAAGTGGAAAAGGATCAATAAAACTAAGGGCTCTACCCTTGGAGCTTTCGGCCCCCTCAAAACCCAGGGAGAGCTCACTGAAATTCACAGACCACAGATCCTCAGAGGCAGAGCTTTTGTGAGGCAGCTGGGGAAGGCCCTGGTGCCTCTGTGGCCTGTCATCCACCTGGTAGGCGTGGCGCAGGAACAGCGTGTGCAGGAGGCTGAACCCGTCCCGCGCCCGCGGGAACTCGGCGTAGCTGGAGTGGAAGAACTCGGCCCCTGCAAAGTCCCGGAAGAGGCTCTGCAGGTCCTGGCAGCTGCAGGAGGCAGCGTGGCGGGTGTTGGTGGCCGTCACCTCTGCCATGCACACACACAAGGCCTGCGGTCGGTCCCGGTGCTCTGCCACTTTCTTATCCACGGGGATGCTGAGCTGCAGGGGGGAGACATCACAAGGCACGAGGTGAGGAGGGAACAGAGGTTTAGTCTGGAGTGATGCTGTTTAAGATTAACAATGACACGAAATCCCGAGGTCAGAAGGCTGAAAATTACTCCAATCAATCTTTAGTAACTGGGAATTTCTTCCCTTTATGCTATTTTACAAAGAACCCACCCAAAGGGATGGTGTTGCCATGCTCGTGCCTGCCTGTTTTGGTTTTGGGAATTCCATTCCCAGGCATGGTCTTGATACACAAGGACATGCAATGTAAACTATTGTGTGTTTTCCACATCTGTTCCCAGAGGAGGGACTTTTGTGGTGGTCTCTGGAACGGACCAATGGTTCCCAAGGGTCCCACCTCTGAGATGGGCGCATCTGAGAAAGTTTAATGGGAATGAGAAAAATAAACCGGGGTCTCTCTCCTTGCATGGAGAGATCATGCAGCCTCTGAATGCACTCCCTGCCTCGTTCCTGTGTGTCCCACAGTGATAGGATGGAATAAAGACAAACTTCTTCGACTGCATTGGTCAAGTCAGAGGGACATCAAGAAAAGGTCCCTCCTAGGGAAAGGAATGCAAATTCCTAGGAATTCCTAGGAAAGGAATGCAAAACACAGGATACAGTTAGGAAATCGTGTCTCTTGTTGACAGAACAGTGCCTGGGAAAGAGTTTCAGAGAAATCAAAACATCACAGGCACCAACCATGACTACACTGAATGAGAACTCCAGCACCAGCTCTACCGCCCACAGACCGAACAAAACCAACAGGAGTGGCAGCCAGAGCAGAGTCAGAGGAAGGCAGCAGGTTTGTTTCCTCCTTAGGGACTCCAGCTATGTCCTGGTTTCACAGGTTCCTTTCACAGAGAGAACACTGAGGACTGGGAATGGAAAGGAATGGAAAGGAATGGAAAGGAATGGAGAGGAATGGAAAGGAATGGAGAGGAATGGAGAGGAATGGAGAGGAATGGAGAGGAATGGAGAGGAATGGAGAGGAATGGAGAGGAATGGAGAGGAGAGGGGAAAGGAAAGAGGAAAGGAAAGAGGAAAGGGGAAAGGAAAGGAAAGAGGAAAGAGGAAAGAGGAAAGAGGAAAGAGGAAAGAGGAAAGGAAAGGGAGTGTTACCTTCAGCCTGAAGCCGTCCAGCCGGACATCCACGTGCTCGTCCCGCTTGCCCGAGTCCTCCAGCTTGTAGATGGCTTTGAACTGCTCCAGGCTGCGACACAGGTCCAGGCAGAAGAGGTTTATCCAGAGCACACTCGGTGTGTCCAGCGTCAGCATCAGGCCGTTCAGCTGCACGTACAGATTTGGGCATGGAACTAGAAGGAAAGAGATGAATGATATCAGGAAAGGCCCCCAGGGTGCTCTGCAGCTCAGTGCAGAACCTGCACTGACAGCACCAATGCAGGGGCTTCAACACCCCTGGGAGACACATCTCAGAGCAGGAGCAGCTGTGGTGCACCCAGAGGAATGAAGTGACCCACTGGGACAGCACCCAGAGGACCCCATGGCCCTGCTCTAGGGCTCTCAGTAAGGCTGAGCCCCAGGAACTGGGCAAACAGCAGCTGCTGCAATTCCTTCCTGCAAGCACAGCTCCACATTGTGCACAAACCTCATTCCAACCTCCCACAGGAAAAATAAAAAATAGGATGGCAAACATCAGAAAACTAAGTAACAATGGACAGGGAATATCTAACAGGGTTAACACATCTAGATAATTGATGGCTCTTTAAGAAACTTGTGAAAGAAGGTGCTAACCTTGATTTATTACCTGGAAAGTCTTGATTGTCTGGGAAGTAATATTCTGTGAACTCAATATGGATTGCAGAGACCTGATCAGGGAGTTTGAAGATTTTTCTACTACAGGAAAGCAAGGTGGAGGGTTTCTTACTTTGCTGCCCAGCTGTAGAGACCTGAAAACAGAATGAAATGCAGTTGTGCAGAACTCAGACTTGGCAAACCCGTGTCCCAGTGACCCTGCAGTTGCCTGTATTCAATCTGCCTCATTTACACATCAAACATACACTGCTTTCAAGCAAAAATATAATTTTCTTCTACCTGCAGATATTGCCAACTCCTCTCCTTTGAGGGAATTTAATTCTTTGTGTCTCCTGTCACTGCTGGTAAGAGCTGTGACAAGCAGAATTAGGTGACATGAGCAAACAGAACAGAAATCTGTTACAGCTGCCTGCAAGATCAGCAGCACGTTGGCAAGTTCATCCTAGTATCTGGTGCTGCAAGGAGCAAAATCAGCTCTTGGATGGATACAGGGCACAGGGAAGCAGGGCCTGATCCAGGGCAGAAAGCCTGAGGTGAGACTTTACACTTTCTCCATCAAAAATCCACATCCTCACTGACCTCTCAAAAGCATGGCACGTTTTACACTGGGCCTGCCTAATGCTTGGTGTAAGCTTAGGTAGGAACAGAGGGCAGAAACCTGTGGTTATGCAGTTCCCTCTCAATGTCAAAACTACCAGCAGTTCACTCTTGGGTTAAAAGTTTTACAGGCAACATCATGACACCATTTAGCTTCTCCAGGCAGCGCTTTGGATGCCGTAGGATTTGCATGATTCTTTGAATCAGATCTTGAATTGTCACAGTCAATATGTGGCAGTCAACACGGACACTGCACTCGAGGTGCTTCCTTAGAATCATCAGGAGGCTTCAAGTATCAGCACCTTGTTATTCAAAAAGTCTCCCACACCTTTTCTCTGTAACTCCCAAGAGCAGCTCCACACAGCTCTGGCTCTGTCTCTCCTTCAGTTCTGGCTCCTTCCTGTCCCTGGCACAGCCACCTAACCCTGTCTGTCCCACCTACAGCAGCTCACCTCTGCTGGCCCTGGCACCACCTCCTGCCCCTGGGTCTTCACAGCACAGCCAGCAGACTCCAACTGACCCCTTACCACTTAACTCACTCTTTATCACACCCATGGCTGCGAGGGCAAGGCTGTTTCTACTCTAAGATAATGAACACTGGTGTAAGATATCAGAGGGGAGACTGCCTGCAGCAACATCTCCACATTGAATCTTGTCATTTCCTTTCCAGCAGTGCCATTAGCATCTGCAGACAGTGCTGAGGTGCCTACCTGGTGCACATCCAGGTCATCCACCCGCACCAGCACGCAGCTGGAGCGCAGCCGGTGCCAGGGCGGGTGCCGGAGCCGGGGCAGACTCGTGGGAGGAGCCCGGCCCCTCTCTGGGGGGCTCTTCTGGGGACTCTGGGGAGGCTCTGTGGGGACAGACAGACAGGCACAACCAGCAGGGTTTTAGTCACCTCCTTTGCACCATCATGTCAGTGTTGGACACGAAGGGAGGACACGGACTCGTGGTTCAGAAGGCTGATGACTCTAAATTTGGGTTTATTCTCAAAGCACCTCAAAGTCTTTATACCTTTTCACAATGAGCCCACCCAAGAGGTGGGATCCTTGGACCCATTGGTCACATCAAAGGGTCATCAAGCAGAGTGCCTCCTTGAGAATGGAATGTAGAAAACAGGATAGTTTACAATAACATATCCCTTGTTCACCAGAAGTCCCTGGGAAAGGAATTTCCGAAGATCAAAACGTGGCAGGCACCAACCGAGACTGCACCATCAGTACTGACACCTCTGTGCTTACTGAGCAGAACTGACAGCCCCAAAATCAGAAATGGATGAATGTGGCTGGGCAGGAGAAACACTCAGGATTTTGGAAGGAAGAGCTGTGAAGGATTTTGGAAGGAAGAGCTTTCACTGTGAAAGGTGAGTCTGTTCTGTGGCAAGAGAATACATTCCTAAGCCAGGTCTTAAGTCTGTAATTTCATCCTTGTATCTTATGGAGAAACTCAACAATAACCCACTGCAGTCTGTCCATCCTTGCTGCAGTGCTCTCCCAGCCACTTTCCTTTGCCTTTCTGTCTATGATTTTTACAGTGCTATGCATTCCTGCACCAACAAATCAACCTGCTCAGCTGGGGACAGGCAACCAAAGGTTTTGCTGGATGGAGCAAAATTGGTACCACCTCCTGCTTCACTGGTTTTATCAAATTTGGTTTTATCAAATACCATTACCTGGTTTCCTTTTGAAAGGGGAAAGTGGAGTCCTGGCAAACACAGGGTCTGTTTCTTCATAGAACTTCTCCATCTTGCTTTGAAATTCACTGACCAACTTCTTTGCCCACTGTCCCCGAGTCTCCATTGCTTCACTGTACCTCACCCAATGCTTGCAGGCATCTCCTGCAGAGAAACAAACATCCTGGCTTTAAAAATGCAGTTTCTTTCTTCCAGTTCAGCCTGCAATCATAGAATAGAATAGTTTTTTTATCCCCCTCCTCAGGTTGTGAGGCCACAGGCTCCCTACCTGCCCTGTGGAAAGGATAATAATCAAAAGCCATCCTCCTGAAGGTCAGCTGGATGGCACCACCCAGCATCCCATGCTTCAGAGCACCTGTGAGGAACAGAGCAGAGGAAACCTGGTCAGCCCTGCAATCCCAGCCCTGATCCAGGAGAATTCAGAACCACACTGCTCTGATTGCCACCACTGATTAACTGACACCACAGCCAGGATTAGGGTACCATCTTTAGGAATCTGGACCAAAATCTTGTCCTAGGCAAGGAGAAGGACACCTGAATCAACCGACCAATGGTTTATACGGTAAGAACCAGGCCTGGAAACTCAAACCCCAAACTGCAAAAACCCCAGTGCTTCCCAAAACCCTCTTCCAGACAGGAAAAAAAAAATCACTGCCTCAGCTGCTGTTTTTTTCCCCCTCTGCTGCTGTTTTCCTCTCTCCTGACCTGCCTCCCGGGCGTGGCTGTCGTCGCAGATGTGCAGGTCCAGGCGGGAGATCAGCAGGTGGTAGGAGGATTCCTTCATGTCGTGCTTGTCAAAGTACTGCCCGATGCTGCTGGCGTTGGGGCTGCCCCCAAAGGGCTGAGCCCAGGACTGCTGGGCACTGGGAGCAGGGGGGGTGATCTGTGGGAGAGGGGCAAGCTCGGTGAGAACTCAGAAATGGGGGAAAACACAGAGGTTAAAACGTAATTAATCCACTCCTGCAAATCTGTCACAATAGGACACGAAAGAAGGAAATTAACTCTGTGATCAGGAGGCTGAAAATTACTCCATCCAGTCTTTATTGCAGGAGAACTTCTTCCCTTTATACTGTTTTACAAAGGACCCACCCAAGGGGTGGAAGAAAGACAAACTCCTTCAGCTACATTGGTGAAGTCAGAGGGACATCAAGCAAAGTCCCTCCTAGGGAAAGGAATGAAAAACACAGGATACTGTTAGAAAAACCTGTCCTTTGTTTACAGAATTGTGCCTGGGAAAGTGTTTCAGAGAAATCAAAACATCACAGGCACGAACCATGACTACACAAATCTTCCAGCCTGTAAAGCATGGGTTTATAGGATTGAATTGAGATTCCTAGGATTTGGATCCTTTCCTGTGCCCTTGTGAGCAAAACCCTTTGTCTGTGGCTCTGCCAGTTGCATGCACTTCTCCTGGAAGATGTTTTAAGATTCCTGGGGAAAAGGGCCAAGTATTTTCCCTCCCTCCTGTGCAACCCCACCACACCATGTGTGCATCCCTGCTTCCCTGGAGCTTCCAACTCCAGCAGAAATATTCCTCTTCCCCCATCCTTGACTTGGAAAATGTAATTTATTAGCAATGAATCCCCCTCCTTTGGTCACCTCACCACCCCAACATGACACTGATCTGACAGGAGTTCCCATCAAGGAAAATGCTGTGAATATGGGCCAGATGCCACACAAACAGAAATTATCCTTTTCCCTGGCACACCAACATCCAAGCTCACTCACCTGTACAGACTCTGGTGCCAGGCTCTTCCTCTGCTGAGCAGATTTCTCCATGGCTTCACTCAGAGACTCAGCATATTTCATCATTGCTTTCAGCTGAGAGTCTGTCAGCACCCAGAGCAGGTCATCCAGCAGAAACATCAGCTTGGAGGCCACCACGTTGCAATCTTTGGTCTGAAACAGCAAGGAAGGAGTTAGGGACTTCAAAAATTGCCTCCACAGACATGGAGTCCTCATAAAACATAGAAGCAGAAAGAAGGGAGGCTGCTGTGAAACTCCTCTGAGAGATGTTATCTGGTGCATGTCCACAGCACCTCCTCTCAGATGGAAAGTAGTCAAAGCCACCTCCTCTTTAGCAGACAAATTGCTCAAATTGCTCACTGCTTAATTCTCTTTTTTTTTTTTTTTAAATCATCACATTTCCACTGACAGCTAAAAATCAGGCTGCCAGGCTTTCAGCTCCCAGCAAGGAGATGACAGCTCTCCTAGGGATGTTTGAACGGATTGAAAACTCACTCCATCCACCAGATCTTCCCCTGGGGAAGAAACTGCTTTGACATTTGGTAAGAACACAGCTGCCTCTGACAGAAAACATGGGGAGACACATCAGCTTGGGCTCAACGTTTCTGAAGGGAGAGAAGGGCTGTTGAGGACTGTGGGAGGAAACATGCATCATCTCTGCACCAGGCAGTGAGACCACATCCTGCAAAGCATGGAGGAGACTCTCACCCTTCTCTTGAGAGAGATCTGGATCCTCCCCTGGTTGGTGATGAGTCTCAGAGGGGTAGTGATAGGATCCTGATCACCATTGTCCGTGGCATCTGCCTCTATCCGCAGGGTCTGCCAGGTGAGCTCCTTGAACGTCAGAACCTGCCCAGGAGGAGAAAAATGCTAAGATTTTCACAACTTGAAGGATATTAAAAAAAAAAAAAAAACAACAAAAAACCCAAAACACTCAGAAGATGTGAAATGAAACAAGGAAAAACCATCCACCACACTTTTCTCAGTACAAAACCGAGGCCTCACCTCTCCCCTCTGCGGGTCCGTGATGCGGGTGAGGCGCAGGTCGCTCTGCTGCCAGTTGGGGTTGACACTGTAGCCCTGGAGCTGCCACAGCTCAAAAGAAGCATGAAAGGCCTTGGAGTGAATCTTGATGGTGATGGAATTGACGACAATAAACATCCCCTCCACGACCTTCTCAGCAAAGCCATATTCACTGCAAAGAGAAGATTCCCCTCCATGTCAGGACGAGGAGCCTGGCAGAGGTGAGGCTGACACAGAGAGGTTCAAAAGCAACACTAAAAGCACTTAAACTGAGAGCAGGGAGGCCAGTGGTGAATCAAGGAGAAGAGCAGCCCCCACACCCCAGCAGGATGGCAGGGGGGAGCTGCAGGGCTCAGGGTCTGACCTCTGTCCGGCAGCAAGAGCGATGGGGGATTGTCCATTGGGCGGCCGAGGCTCCTCACACGTCCTCATCTCCACCTCCACCTTGTCCAGGTACTGCAGAGACACAACGTGGGAGCCATGAACACCACACCAAGCCTCAAGCTCAGCCCACCAGCCCTGGAGTGAGATTCCAGGGCAGAGACAACCAAGTCTGGAGTCTCAACGCTCCAAGAGTCTCATGTGTTAAAGCTCTCACACCATCAGTGCCAGTGGGTAACCTGAAACCCCAGGAGTGGGGAAAACAAACAACAAAAAACAGGCACAGGGCTGTCCTGGACTTCCCTGAGAGCTCATCTGGCTCCATCCTGCAGTGGAATGAGGGATTCATGGGAGGGCACTCATGGCCCTATGTGCTAAGGGCCTGGAGGATTCAGCTCCAAAGAAAATTTGAGCACTTGATGGTTTCCCTCTCCAGAATTTTTCTCGAGTAGAAGAGATTAAAAAGAGTGAGGAAGAAAAGGAAGAAACGAAGAAGGAAGGAAAAAGGGAGAAAAGAAGGAAAGAAGACAAGAGAGGCAACCTTACCAGGCAGATTGGGTGTGTTTTCAGCTTTGTCCACTGGATCTGAAATGATAAAGTTGAGGTTATCAGTGATCTTTGTATTGGAAAGTTTCAGAAATTGCAGGAAACCCTCTCAGCCCAAACTCTGAGCCCCATTTCTCTGTGAAATGTCTACACTGTCTCATTGTATCCAGGTCAAACAGAGACACAGACAAGGGAAAAGACATTCCAGACACCAGATCTACAAACCCAGCTGAGCTTTTGGATCTCATATATCATCAGGAGTAACAGATATTCTGCAGGTCAAATTCTGCTATGGGGAACATTCCTGGCCTTTAGGAGTTTACAACTAACTGCTGCTGTTACTGGGAGTCACACAACTCTTTTGAAGACACTGCACAAACCAAAGAGCTCCATTTTATTTTCATACAGCAACGTTCACTCCGCAGTTCTTGTAGGAGGGAGAACAAATGTTTGTTACTAAACTGAGCAGATCAGACTCTAAAAACAGAGCACATCAGATGAGTAAGACAAGCTCATTTCAACTGTCACTTGGCAGAGTAGAATCATATTTCTTTTATAGAAAGCCTCTTTGATGTCCTTAAAACTTTTGAGTTCATGTAACGCGACAGTGGTTAGCACCACGTGCAATTGAGCAATCTGGCAGCTTATAACAACTAAAACACCACAATCCTTTTGCTCTGAAAAGCACAAGGAGGAGGAATTTGTAACAGCTCAGCGTGCAAAGTGCAAGTCCACACAGAATCTCAGCGGTTCTGCCTGTAAATAGATAACTTCATCCATTTCAAGTTGCCTCTGCTCACCCTGATGGAGGCCTTGTTGCAGTAGACCCGGGTGATGGCCAGCCAGGTGGGCAGCTCCAGCACATTCTGCAGCACCTCCTCATCCAGCTCCAGGTTGGTCAGCTGGCCCTGACCTTTCAGCGTGCTCAGGTTGATTTTGTCTGGAGAGAGGTTCTTGGTAAACCTGCAAGGGAAGAAAAAGGAAACTCAAAAACAGCCCCCAGCAAAGCTGCTGAGACTGCAGGAGCATTTCGGAGCTATTTTAATACCAGAGTTTGTCTGCTGTTTTGTTAAACCCTTTTTGACGTTTTTAAACCCAAGGCAAGTTGGTAGCTTCAGAAAAAAACCATCTCTACACTTTGACATTTGGAGGATTTTTTTTGTTTTAAACTAAATACAGGTTTTGAGAAACTGAAAATTTCCTTCTAAAGCTCTGGATCCTGGAAACCAGCAAAACTGCCCTAGGACAAAACCAAAGAAAACCAAAGCCAAACTCCAACAGCTCAGCAGTTTTACTCCCCTCAGAACTGCCGTGTCAGCGGGGGAAAGTTTAATTCTCTAGATTGTTTTCACCCAGGAAAGCAAAAGATCATTAATGAATGACTTTTGTGGCTGCCTCTTTTCAACACCACCACTGCAGTCCAGCCTGCTCTCTGGTCAGGAGGGCCAAACAGCAACTCCCCTCCCAGAGACTGCCCCAGCTCTCTCCTCTTGTTTTTTTCTGCTTGAAATTCCTCCTCCCCAGGGCTGCTAGTGTTTCACCTCCCCTGTGTGCAGCCCTCATGTGCCATCACCCAGGTCTACTGCAACAAGGGCTCCATCAGGGTGAGCAGAGGCAACTTGAATGTGTGATTTCAGTGTCATAGATGAAACACCTGCAGCAGGACTGCTCAAGAGCAGAGGATCCTGGTGTGAAAGCCTCTGAATTCATTAAAACCAGAGTGGCCCCTAAGGAGGGGCCAGTTCAGAGGGCAGCAGATCACAGAGGCTGTACAAGTGTTAGCAACACCTCTCCATGTCAGAGAACCCCTCTGTGGCAGCAGAACCCCTCCTGTCTCCACCAAACCCCACTCCAGTGCAGGAGCTGCCACCATGGGAGCAGGGGACTGCACTCTGATGTCACTGGATTCAAACTGGAAGAGTTGCTGCCAGACAGCTTTCCCACCCCTGAATCCAGGGCTGATTTCACACATTCCTCCATGCCAATGCTAATTCTCATTCTGTACAGTGGTCCAGGAAGCAGGATGGAAAGAAAGCCCCTATTGTCAGCCCTGGGAGCAGGCTCCCAGTCACACACTGCCCTGCTCCCACAGTGTGGGGGCTGCTCTGGGAGAGGCATCAGGGGCTTCTGGAACAGCCACAGCTCAAGGAGGAGAGGAGGAAGCAGAGCCACGCTGCCAGGATGCAGCTGCTGCAGGAGCTAGAGGTGTAGCACAAACCTGGCTGAGGCACTGGAGCAGCAGCTGAGCCATCAGCCCCGGGCTTCCAGGGGCAGAAGGGCCTTCCCAAAGCAAACATTTTGCTGGAAAAATGTAGTCACTGTTTCTCATGTTTGCATTTTTCTTAAACTCTTTCCCAGGGATCGAAGCAGTAAACAAGGTCACTCTATGTAAACTCTCTGGTTTTTCACTTTTCCCTCTTCTGAGGAGGGACTTTGCTTGTTGACCCTTGGTGTGGCCAATGGGTCCAGGGGTCCCACCTCTTAGGTGGGCACATTGTAAAAAGGTATAAAAATAGGTTCTGAGAATAAACCAGCCCCTTTTTGGAGCATCAGCCTTCTGAACCACGAGTCTGTGTCTCATTGATCGTGTCCCACAGCGACAGAAAAAATAGTCTGACAGCTGTGTCAGGATGTTGGTGTCAGCCCCGTGCTGGGAGGGCAGGGCAGCACAGAGCTGGGAGTTTGCCCGGTGCTGCTCTTCCCCTGCAGACACCTCCCATGCCCTGCTGTCCCCTGCCCACGAAGGGACACGCTGACAGCTCACACCGAGCTAAGGACACCTGGCCAGGCTGCACATTCCCTTCACACTCGTCAGTCACTCCCTTTAACCAAAGGCTTTTTATTTGAACACGCCCAGGGAGGTGGCTGAGGTTAACCTGGCTCCTCAGCATCCGCACCAAGAACCTGAAAATGGCAACTGTGTCCCAACAGCTGCTCCACAGGCAGGGAGCACTGAGAATCCACATGATTTGGGCCTGGAGTCCTGTTGTGAGCACCCACAAACCCAGAAAATGGCTGAAAATCAGAGCAAACACCTGCAAAGGCGACCCAGGAGCACCCTTGTGTTGTGTCAGAGAAGCAGCTCTGCTGAAAGCTGATGTCACCGTGTGCACTTGGGATTGGATGCTAAGAATAAACCAAACACAAGGTGGACAGGTAGGTAACACCCAGCAGTTAAAGCTGGAAAGCTGGCATGGGCAGTGATCAGCTGAGCTTTCTCACACCTGCACTGAAGGATCATCCCTGGGCTGGGAGCCTCATCCCAGGATAAGAGTGCTCAGAGGGGAAGCTGCTTTCAGCTGGTAATGCAAAGGAAAAGTACAAGTGTTGCCTGTAATTCTATATTCTCAAGTCTCTAAGTGGTGGCGTGGGGGGGATGATGCTGAAGCTTTTTATATATTTTTCATATGTTTGTAGCTTTGTAGATTGTTAATGCATGGCTGTAGCTCTGGTAGTTTTCCTACCCTTTTCCCCTAGATTTTAGAACCATAGGCTGACCTTCGACACACATTCCTGAAATATTGTTTAGTCTTATTCCAAGGAGGGGATCTACAATAAGGCATAATGAGAAGAGGGGCAGAGAAGCCCTTGGATCAACTCCAAGGGGCTGACCCAGGGGTGAGTTACTGGGGCAACTGAATCCCCTATTGGAGGTACCTGTCAGATATCCTAATTAATTAACCCCATAAAATTGTAAAAATTCAATTGCAGGTGTTCCCATCACCTCCAGGACACCTGGAAGCTTCCAAATAAAGGTCTGGTTTTTTACTTTACTAATCTAAGACAAGGTTTTTTGTTTTTGTTTTTTTTCTTCTGATTATAGGCAACACAAGCACATATCTTAACTTTCCTTTAGCATGCAGGTGTATCAAAAATACCAGCACACCGTGGAAGAACCAAAGCTGTGAAACAAGACCCAGGGTAGAGCGAGGTATGAAACCTGATCCAGCCAAACCAAGCAACTCTTTATCACCATCTCCAGGGAAGGGCTGCAGAGATCCTGCTGAGCAGGTACCAAACCCACCTCTGGTGCTGCCAGCCTCCATTTAAGAATCCTTTCATGAGGCATTCCAGATGCACCAAAATGTGCCTTTCCACCCCCAAAGCAGGGCTTACAGACCCCACCCATGATAGGGACAACAGAAGCTGGAGGTTTTGGAAAAAAAAATAAATCTCAAATGGAAACAGATTCTTTTAAACCACAGCTCAAATTTCTCAGGGTGTATTGCCCATTGTCAAACCCTGCTTTCAGCTGCTGCCCTGCACAGTGCTATAAATGCACCTTTTGGAGTTGGCTTTTCTCAAATATTGAAATGAATGTTATACATATAATGTAAGAAGGTTGTACTGTATTTTATTTGTGGAATTTAAAAATGCAATGGAGGCATATTTTCAGATTGTAACAAAGTAGAGATGGGGGTGGTTTGTTTTTTTTTTTTTAACTCCTCACCTAGATAGAAGACAGAAGGGACGTCTGGAATTCCTGAACTAAAGATTTCTGATAAGGAACAATTAAACCTTTGAGAGTTTTGAATCTTTGGAAGACAGATTTACAACATACTTCTAGACCTCGTGGAGTCTCACAGATAAACTGTATGCTTAGGGGGGGTCTTGAAACCAAAATGAATATTTGAATCACGCATTAACTCATTTAAATATGTAACACCAAGACTTTCAAATACCAAAGAATCTAGAATGGGCAAGGTGTGTTGCTTTGCACCCTCAGCTGAAGAAGCTGTCTTCTTTTGTCTCCTTATTGTTTATTTTTATTTCTATTTTATTTTATCTTTATTAAACTTATCAATTAATACAAAAAGGCTCTCAGCAGCTTTGGTCAGTGCCAGGGGAGGAGAAGCAGCGAGAGCAGAGCGTGTCAGATGTTTGCTGGCAGCCTCTCTCCATTCACACTCACCCACAGCAACGTCCTTGGCAGCACGGGCTGCTGCCTTAGGGAAAACTGAATGAAAATGGTGGCTATTGGGAAAACTGGATAGTTGCAGTTTGGTTTTTGGTTTTTTGTGGTTTTTTTGGGTTTTTTTTTGCAGCTCCATCAGAAGTCAAGCAGAGCTGAGCCAGTAAACTCACAGGGCAGCACTCCTTTTGAGCCTGCTGGGATTACTCTGACAAAAGTCAAGCCTGAAAATCTGTTTGCTCGATCATCAGCTTGAATATATATCAAAACATGAGGTCACGACTGAAAGCAACTGCCCAATTCCTCAGCCTGCATATCCAGAGGCCACAAACTCACTGATTGCAAGAGGAATTTGGGTAAATCTGACTGCTGGCCCAAAGCCAGGCCAGAATCATAAATAAATTTATGTTCACATTTGTAGCTGTCTCGCCACACTGTCTCCAACTGAGCAAATGCACGGACAGATAATGTCAGAAGACATCTGAAATCATAAAACTTCTCCTCAGACCCCTGTCTCATTACCCTGCTGCCACATGGATCAGGAACCTTCCTCTCAAACACTCAGCATCCTCCCTGCAGTCATCACTGGTTGTTGTACACAGCTCCACACCAGCATTTCTATTAATACCTTCATCACTATGGCTATTATATGGGAGAGCTAATTAGCTGTACACCAATGACCTTGATTTTGCTTAATGGCAAGCAAAATCCCTTGGCAGGAGGAAGTGCATGGCTGGTGACACCAGCCACAGCTGCAGGGAACAGCTGGAAAGTCCCACCAAACATAGGTAAGGCAGAAAGGAGGAACTGAGCAGCTCAGTGGGAAACCAGCCCAGGAACCACTGGGGGTTTTGCCTCCACAAGAGTCACAGCAAGGGAAAAGATGAGGATTTTCTGCTTTGTTTTGGAATGCAAATTTGTCATTTAAGCAACTGTGACAGGAGTTGGATGTGGGGGAAAAAAAAAACAAACCCCAACAACTGTATTCTGGCCAAGGCAGATTTGCTCCTTCCCAAAAATCTTTTCAAGTTTTGCCTGGTCTGGCTTCAGACAGGGTATTTAGTGGGATTTCCCTCTTCTTTGGGAAGATCTTCTACAATCCAAAAATCTCTGTGATGTGACATTTCACCTCCAATGAAAACCTCTTACCTCAGAAGCCAAAGAGCATGTTTACTGGAACAAAAGGTTCACAACTGCTAAAAGGAAAGGTCAGCGACTTTCCAAATCAGGGCTGCTCTCAAGGAAGGCAGCAGCAGAAGCTTTAGGTGCAGTACACATGACTGAGGATGAACTTAAAAATAATTTTGGAGGAAATAAAACTGGGCAAGGGATCAAAACTTCTGTAGAAAAGGAAAAAATAGCTGCCTCGAAGATGCACAGGAAGAACTAAAAGCTTTTTCAGGAAGAAAAGCCATTTTACCTCCTTGAGCTTTCAGTGTTAGCAGCGACCACTGTCTGAGAGGGGGCACAGAGCTGCTCTGCAGAGCTGCACAGGAGGAAGAGAAACTCGCTGAATTAACAGAGGATGGGACTAATTATTGCACAGTATGAGATGGAGTTGGTATCACACCCTCTCAGCACAAAGCCATTCAGAGTTTAAGGGAATCCCATCAACACCAAACTGCCCAATTGTTCATTAGACAGAAAGCATCACATTTATAATCACCTCATCACAGCTCAGAGTGTACCCCAGATATGCTGGGAGGCAGTAACACCTTCCCAAGTGAACAATCAGCCTGAGAAACTCACCCTGCTAGGGTTACAGGGCAAACAGTTTCCACTTAAGGAGGTACCAGCCTGTCCAGTGCTTCTTATCAGGCTGAATTTAGGCACATCTGGTGTCCCTGAACACACGTGCCACTGCTGGTGGCTTTCCATTATCAGCTTTCCGTTTTTCCAGGCTTCAACTGCATTGAATGAAAGGCTGGGCCGCTCAGCCACCCTAAGGCAAACACCAAACATCCTGGTAAGTAACCAGCTGTCCTGGCTCTGTGTTGTCTCCTGCAACACCAGGCTAAGGGAAGGCTTAGGAAAGCTCAATTCACAGTTAAACTTGCAGGGAGAAAAAAAATCAGCATTTCTGAGCAGATCAGGCACGAGATGGAACCATTAACACAGAGCAGAATTCCAGCTCGCTCCTCCCCAAGGGCTGCAGCCTCCCTGGGCACCAAAGACACTTTCTTCTCCCAACAAATATTTCTCTAGAGCGTTCTAAGGCTCCTTGCTTCACACCCACCAGCACCTCACTGGGTACTGGGAGCCCTGGAAAGCAAACCAGGAACTCATCTGAGAGGAGAAGAGGCCAGGTCTCTGCCAGGGGCTGAACTCCACCTTCTTTGCTATTTCCAGCTCCTCTCCAGGACACTCAGTAAAGTTTAAATGCCAGCTGCCCCATGCTCTCAACAAATCCGGAATGCAAACCCTCGGCGCTTGCCAGGGAATTTCCCAAATCTAATCCTCAAGCAAATAACAGATGAAAGAAAACGAGAAACCTAATAAATACAAGCACTAGTCCAAAGCTCCAATAATTTTTGTTTCCAGTGTGCAGAAACAAACAGGTTACCTAATTCCAAACTCAACTGAGCATCTGCAGGGGAGGAAAAGGCTCAGGGGGTCCAGGAGGAATAAGAAGAGACCCTTTACCAGCCCCTTTCCACCAGTGAGGCTGAAGGGCTCTGAAGAGGTTCCACAGGGTCAGGGCAGCCCAGAGCTGCAGTGAAGGAGCTCTGGCCACATTTTTACTCCTGAGCTACTCAAGTGTAATTTACCTCTGCTGCAACAAGAGTTCTATTTAGCATTCCAGAAACGGCACACACGTGTCTGGAGCTGAGGAGAAATGGTTGGAAACACTTGGCACCCAGCAGCTCCATAAAACTGATCACTTGGTTCACCCAGCAAAGTGCAGCACAGCAACTTGTGACTTTACAAGGGAACACTTTTAGACTCTGTGAGGGGGAAAATGCCACGTCCTGTCTGTGCCCACTCTTTTTTCCCCACCCTGTCTTGAACAAAGGAGAGGCAGATGTGTGTTATTTTACCCCAAATAGCTTGGGGTCCTGCCTTGCCATCAGTAATTCCTCTATACTAAAATTTTTAAGAGTAAAAGAAGCCATCAAAATGTACTTGGGAAAATGAGATTTCCAAACAAAGACACTGAGTAAAGGGTTGACATCCAGCCTTATATGCTTTGCTGGGCACAGCATGTAAGAACTGAGAGACAAGCTCATCACCAGGGGTTTGGTGCTGCACCAGCAGCAGCTGCTGGGACTTGACAAGAGTTCCCTCCTCATAAAGTCCTGCCACAAACTGCTTCATGCTCTGATCCACCCTGGGCACCTTTGGGGGCACCAAAGGAACCATTACCCAGCTGAACATCACGTGCTGAACTGCAGGAGCAGGATGCTGTGCAGATGGAAAAGTAACGTTTTTTTTTAATCAGCGTTTAACAGCTGGCAGCTCTGTGGTTTCATGTACTTCCCATTGCTGCAACAGCTATTTTAGGCAAATGATCATCTTAGAGATCATCACAGAAATTTCCCTGATCACCAAAGGAGGATATTAAAGCAGCTAAAGCCAAAACTGCAAAGCTGGTCAGAGGTCTTGCTGCCTAAAATCACTTGAGATTCTGTAGCTTCCTCAGGCCATTCCCAGGTGCAATTTCTTTGCTTTCCTCCTTACCCGCCAGGCTTGCCACATCGCTTTCAGGTAATTTATAATCAAGGTCAGGAAACGGGGAGAAGCCTGAAGGCTTGGCAGTAAGCAAATCTCTCTCTTACAGCTCTTCCTGACTCCCAGGGTGTCCCAGAGCCCTTGCAAGCTGCATGTGCCACCCTGTGACTGCAGCAAGGGCACAGCTGCAGCGCAGCGCTCGAGCACGCAGCGATGCTGCAAAACACTTCAGGGCAAGACAGAGGCAAACAGAGCAGGAATTCAGGGTCTGTTCTCTTACAGCAGTGCCCAGACTGCAGCGTTTGGGCAAGAAATGTAAGCTGAGGGGGAAAAGCGCTCTTTAGACTCGGGGAATTCCCCACACTCCCGTGCTGGGCAAAAGCAGAGCTGGTGACATGGCCTGACTTGCCTGGTGCAAGCCACAGAGCCCATTCCAATGATTCCTGAGTGGCACAGAACAAATCTCATCTTCTCGGTGGAAGAACTGCTCTGTCTCATCTGCCCATCTTTTCTGAGGAGAGGGACGGGTCCCCTTGAGATAGCACATCTCATTTCTGCCATCCTGACCCCAGGGAGTCTCACACCCCCTGGCAGGATGACCACAGCTGCAAAGGCTTTTCTCAGCCTGAGTGCAGGGGATGGACAGGGAGGAGTCCTGGTCCTAAACAAGGAGTCCCAGACAACCCCAAAACCAACTGCAGAACAGGCAGGACTCACACACAGCTCAGTGCTGGGTCTGGGAGCCAGCTCTCAGCTCTTTGTGTTGGCACAGAAAGCAGCACAACTGCGTGGAAAGGGTAATGCCAAAGGCATCTTCAGGGCCAGGAAGGGATTCCGAGATTGCTCGCATCCAAGTTAGGAAAGAACAGCCCCCAGGAGCCCACGCGCTCCCAGCTCAGCACACGCTGCCACACCCACGTGTCCCTGCTGCCAAAGGGGTCCAGAACAAACTAGAGCTACACCATGAGCCTGCCTGGTCTCCTCACTTACCCAGCAGCTGCAAATGAGAGAGGGCAGGAGTCAAGGCAACCTTGCCTGGAAAAAGGGATGCACGGCCTAACCCGTGGGATGGAGAGGCACTCCTCCATTCCTCCTCCACTGAGGTGCAGCACCACCTCTGAGGAGCTACACGATGCTCTTTCTCCTGGCTGAGTACCTGACCTGCCCTGATAAGCACCTCAGTGTTACACCCTGCTCCACTGCTCTGCTCTCTAACACTAGTATTATTGTTTCTAAATCCTGTCTCACTTACCTGAAAAGGTGGCTCCATCCTGTGCTGAGGACAGTTTGCCAAATCCACAACCTGCTATCCGCTCATCTCTGTGCTGCACATCTGTTCCACATCTGCCTGCACCGGTGACACATGCTCTGCACTCTCCTCTGCAAACAGCTCTCGTTCTCCACACAGGTTTTCCTCTCTGGTGACATCTCTGCTGTTGTTAACTCCTCTCTCATTTCTCCTCTGCTCCCTTTTCACCCTACTTTCAGAGGTTCCCACAGTTACTCCTTAGCTGCAGTTCTCTGAGGTCCCTGTCACACTGAGAGACATTTGTGTCTCCTTCCCCTGTGTTCAGACCTGCCCCCAAACCCCAGTCTGGCCGCTCCTCTGCTGACACCAGCTTTTATTTCTTCCCAGCAGGACTGCACGTTGCATTTCCTCTGGAAGCCATGTCCTGTGTGCGCCTGTTACTCCACAAGCTCACAAGTTTCAACACGTGTCCCAAAAAAAAAAAAAAAACCAAAAAACATCACAAAGCAGCTGTTATAGGCAGCAGGGGATAAACCTCTCCAACGAAATTAAATAAAAGCCTTTTTGGCAAGGATTTCCACTGCAGTGCTGAGAACTCAAATCCCAAAGTGGCACACGAAGTTGAGGCAGTTGGGCTTGTGGATAAACAGGGCCTTTGTCACACCCTGAGAACACGGATCTGCTGCGGCTGCACCAGCCCCGGGTAAAACAACAAAAAAAAAAAATACAACGAGAAGGAGCTACTTTTGAAGGAGAGGTAAAGGCAGCTCACTGCTTTTATTTTAAAGCACTAGATGTGCTTCCATGAATAATTACAGGCTGGGAAACACAACCATGGTCAGAGCCAGCAGCTGATGCCCGGGCAGCTCTCAGGGAGCTCCTGGATGTTGGGTTCCAGTCACTCCCCAGCACTGCAGCCCTGTGCCCGCCTGGAAGCAGCAAGAACTGAAACCACCTCATCTGTTTGCTTTTCCAAGCTAAATATAGGACAAAAGGAGTGAAAGGCACAGATGGCGAAAGCTCTGCAAGTTTTTAGGTTCTCCTGCTCTAGGAATTTAAGCTGCTGAAGCACAACACAAGGCTGAGCCTTCTCAAATACCTTCACAACCGGTGACCACCACGGCCATTCCATCACACACCTGATGTGGGACCACAGGGACAGTCAGGTGAAACACCTCATTCACATTTACCTCCATCCAGCTGCCTCTCCTGGCCGCTGTTTTGCAAATTTCCACATAGAAGAGGGACAAAACCACACCCCCCCACCCCGTGCAGAAAGGACTCCGAGTGGAGACACAACACAAAGAGCAAAGGAATTATTTCACATGCAAATGTGAGCAGAAAATAAAGGCAGATTAATGATTCAGTAGCAAAATTCTTCCAGGCAAACGAGCGTGGCTGAAAGAAAACCCAAAGGGAGGGTGACAAGGAGGTATTTGGAGGAAATAAAACTGGAACAAAAACACTTAATCTTTTTAAAAAACACCATTAAACTGGGTTCAAATTGCATTTCTGCAAAGATCCACAATCCTTGTGGCAAGTGAGGGACAGGTTCAGATCAATCACCCAAACAACAAAGTCCAGCTAGCAGGAAAACAGAGAAATGCTGAATGTTTTGGGACTCCTTGCTCTCCTTGGAACTACCCAAAGGATACACAGGTGAACACGGAGAACTGGCCCAATCAGAGGGAAAAAGGGGCACTTTGGGTAAGAATATGCTGTAACAGTGGTGAAGAGAGACCAAAATGCAAAATTAAGCAAAAGCACCAGCAAAATTCTATTTACGTAAAGAAAGAGAATTGTCCATGAGAACAACACCCACAGGAGAAGCACCCAGGATAACGCCCAGCTCTGTTTCACCCACTTATCAAGGACTGCTCTCACCCACCTTTGGGTGCTATAAAATACTTCAGTGCCTCCTCACCAGGAGGCTGAATCCGTACTGACCGCAACACACCTGTGTGAGGTGAATGAGGGAGAAAGGTCGGAGGTTTGGGGATGTCAGGCCTGGCAGAAACCCATTTAAAGCAGCACCCAGAGCAGCTGCAGCAGCAGCTCCATCACTTCGGGACAGTGCCCAGAGAGCCGGAGCAACTGGTGACTCCAAGACAGACCCTGAGTGGGGTCTGGGGTTGGTCTGGGGCTTCAGCCACTCCCAGGATCCACCTCAGAGAGCTGGGATCCATGGATCCCACCAGCACTGACCCCACTCAGCCCACTCCGGGCCCCTCACTCTGCACCTGAGCGTGTCCAGCAGCAGGGATGGAAATGCTCTGCTCAGAAAGCCCAGGGCAGGAGCGCTGTGCAGTGCTGTGCACGGCACCTTTCTGTTCACGCTCCTCTGATCCCGCAGCGATGCAGAGCGAGGCCGTGAGATAACACAGCCGTGAGATAACACAGCCGTGAGATAACACAGGCAGCTCTTTCCTCGCCGTGAAGGGAAACTGAGGCACCGCTATCTGCCCGAGGCCCGCCCCGAGCGGCCGCAGCTGCATTTCCCGGCAGAGCCCCACGCAGGCTTTTCCTCAACGCCCCTCGCAGCGCCTGGGATGAACTTCGCTGAAAATGACGGAATATAACGCCAGCATCCCCCTAGAGCCGGTGTCACCCCGGGGCTGCTCGTGTTCCCCTCTCGCCTCCCGAACTCGCACCGCCGCGGCCCAGGGCCGGCACCGACACCGGGACACCGACACCGGGGCACCGACCGGGCTCGGAGGGCTCTGAGCCCGGGGCCGGGCAGGCTGGGCCCGCTGTCCCCGGACACCACAGTCCCAACGACCCTCGGACACCCCCCGACCCTCGGACACCGCCCCCGGCCCGGCGGCTCCACAGCCAGAACAGGCCCTCAGCCCCCCCGGGCCCGGCAGCTCCCCAAACCCCCAGGCCCGGGCCCTCACACCCCGCAGCCCTCCGGGAGGAGGAGGAGGAGGAGGAGCAGGATGAGGTAGGAGAAGGAGGAAGAAGAGCGGGCGCCTCACCGGGAGAGGTGCTTCAGGATCTGCTTCTTGATGATGCCCGCCATGCCGGGCCGGCGGGTCAGGCCCGCGGGCGGCGGGACCCCATCGCACCGCCCGCTCCGCACCGCCCGCCCTCTGCCCGCACCGCCCCTTTCCCGCACCGCCCTCCCCGGCCCCTGCCCACACCGCCCGCCCCTTTCCCGCACCGCCCTCCCCGGCCCCTGCCCGCTCCGCCCGCTCCGCACCGCCCGCCCCTTTCCCGCACCGCCCTCTGCCCGCACCGCCCTCCCCAGCCCCTGCCTACACCACCCTCTGCCCGCTCCGCCCTCCCCGGCCCTTTCCCGCACCGCCCCCTGCCCGCACTGCCCTCGGCCCGCAACGCCCTCCCCCTTCCCGCACCGCCCTCCCCGGCCCCTGCCCGCACCGCCCGCTCCCTCCCCGCACCTCTCCCCGCCCGCCCCGCAGCCGCGCTCCGGGCGTGTTCGCGGACCGCACGACTACGGGAGCTCCCGGACGTCCGCTCCCGCTCCGGGACCCCCATCCGGAGCCCACTTCAGGACCAACCCAGGAGGTCCCCTCCTGAAGCCCACTCCAGGACCAACCCGGGATCGCCCCCCCAGAACCGTGCTGGAGCCGCCCCAGGATCCTCCAGGACTCCCATCAGGGAACTTCCCTCACAGCCCAGCACTTCTCCCCACCCTTAATTTCTTCCCCAGGAGAGAGTTCAGAACTGAGTCCATCTGGAAACAACACCAATGCTTTATTCTTGTTTTTATCGTTCAATGGGAGGGAAAAAAAAAATAATAATACAATTGAAGAGACACCCAAAAAGCCAGACCTCGTACAAGTCAGTGCGGGGTGTGTCCATCCACACGCTGAGGTGACAGCAGAGCCCCTCCACACACTGAGTACAAAGCCCCAGGGACACAGGTCTGTGGTGTTTATCATAGGGAAGGTCCTAATATGAAAAGGCAGCTCCATCTCCATCTTTATCTGTCTGGACGGGTCATTCCCGGCCTGGTTGGCACCATCATGGGTCTGGAGGGAGGCCTCATCATTGGGGGCCCTGGCATCATTGGCATGTGTCCTCCCATGGGTGGCCTCATCCCAGGAGCTGCCAGGGGAAAGAAAGGTTAAAGAACAGCTCTTGGGAGCACTACCAGTCATGGCAGAACATGGATGGCTTGGGTTGGGATGGACCTTGAAGATTTATTTCCATTCCCCTGCCATGGGCAGGGACACCTCCCACTATCCCAGGTTGCTCCAAGCCCTGTGGAACCTGGCCTTGAACACTTCCAGGGATCCAGGGCCAGCCACAGCTTCTCTTCACAGCAACATCTGCCTCACTACCTTCAGAGAGGGAAAATTTCACCCTGTACAGCGGGCAGGTTCTCTACCCTGCTCCAGGGAACTCCCATTTTCCAAGTCTGTCAGCTCTGATCTGGCAGGTGCTGAGATGGATTCCTTTCCCTGAAGGAGCTCAGCCACCAGCAGAGGAGGAACCTGGGTTATGCACCCATTCTGACAATATTCACTCACAACTTCTATCCAGCCACTTGAGAGACACCAGCTTAATTCCTGATCTGGAAAAGTGTTCATTTGGAGAAAAGTGCTGCAAAACCATCCCGTGTGCTCACAGACAAGCACCGAGCACCTCTGCCAGGGAAAAGCTGGGGCTGTACTGCACAGCCCTGAAATAATGGTTTCCATCCCACTTTGCCATTTATTTTCGCCAGGCTGCTGAATTATCACAGATTGTGCATTTATCTCGTGCCTTTAAAAGCCCTTAAAGAACACTTTCAAGTGCAGGACAAAAATTGCAAAGACACTTCACCACTTTCAGTGCATGTGTGTGTGTGTGTTCCCATAGATTTGTTCTGGGAACTGCTCCAATAAGATATCCCTTGAGAATTCTCCAAATGCCAGGAAGCTCAGGAGTGGAATGGATCAAAGACATTTTAGTTTACAGTTCTGATAAAGCCTTTTCCAGGCCCATTGTTTCTCTGCAACACGTTCCCCTGAGACGCTTTAAAGAGTAAAATTAATTCAGTGCAAAAAACGCACCTCTTGTGCAAAACCTGAGACCTGGAGGCACCAAACTCCTAAACAATTACTGCTCAGAGAAGAGGAAAAACAGCTACAACTTCCCAGAGCCATAATTCCAGCTGCACAGGGTGACTCTCAAGGAGAAGCAAAGGGGTTTTAATGAGTGGTTTTAAAATTGTTCTAGTCTCCCCATGCAGGGCTAACAGTGACCAGAGCATGGCCAGCCCAGCACTGAGCTCCCAACAGATGGTGGGACAGGAAAAATCACCCAGACACCCCCCAGCCAGCCCCCCACGGCAGAGTTACCCCATCCCAGACTTACCAGGTCCAACTGGCATCATTCCTGGAGGGGGTGGGCCCATCATTGGCATCATTGGGGGCCCCCCCATGTGTGGGGCTGGCATCATGCCGGGCCGGGGGGGGCCAGCTGCACAGACACAACAGTTACACCACACTGGCACTCTCAGCCACCAAAGGGCACTGCAGCTATTCACAGCACATGGCAGGAACTAATGCCTCAGTGGCTTTACATCTGCCTCCATTCCAGCCCTGATTCCAGGTGCTAGGAGGTGACCACAGGAGGGATATGCTGGCTACCAAATCCAGCTGTGCACACCCAGCCACTCCCAAGAGGAATTTGGGAATTGGGGCTGGGAGGGCTCTGGGCTGTTCACCAGCTCAAGGGCAAAAGGTTACCAAAGTGATTCTATTTAGAATCTATTTAGAAAAACACCTCAAAACCAAACCACTGTGCAGTTCTAACAGAGCCACCAGCATGGAAACCCCTATGGAATGAGGGGTTGTCACTGCTTCTGGTGCACTCAGCACCCCAGAAATCAGACACAGTGAGGACTGAACTGCTCTTCCACACAACTCCCTCACACTGTGGCAGCACAAGCTCAAGATGGCTTGGCTTCAAGCTAAAAAAAGCCTTTTCTTTCCAAGCTGAGGGCACAAGCAATACAGCTCCAAAGGGCCACGATCCCAGTCCCAAACTGTCCCCAAACTGTCCCAAAACTGCCCCAAAACTGTCCCCAAAACTGTCCCCAAAACTGTCCCCAAAACTGTCCCCAAAACTGTCCCCAAAACTGTCCCCAAAACTGTCCCCAAACTTACGGATGCTGGGAGGAGGCGGAATCATGGCTCCGGCCGGAGGTGGTGCCGAGAACGGGGTCGGTGGAATTTTCCCTTGCTGGAATGCAGCCGCTACATTGGGGGGGAAAAGAAAAAAAAAAAAAAGGAAAGAAAGAATCCCAGGAAAAAAAAAAAACACAAAACAAAACAAAACACCAGTTACTAGGCCGAGGGAACTGCCGGGGTGGCTCGTCCGTGTCATGCCCCGCGGTCACGTCATGCTGCGTGCGCTGCCGTCCCCACGCCGGACACATCCCTGGCACACCTGGGGAGCACCTGAGACTCCTGGAGACAATTATTGTTACAGCTTGGGACTAGAGAGCTCCTGCGTGGATGTCACACCCCTGGGCAGGGCGGGTGGGGTGGGTGGATGGGAGAGAAAAATAAAATAAAATAAAGTAAAATGAAATAAAATAAAAATCGACCACGTGGCGGGATCCGCAGCGTTCCACCGGGACATGCTGTGCTGGAATGGCAACGGGGCCAGGGCTGGGGAGGGGGCAAGGAGCAGGAAATGAGGGGGGGGCAAGGCAAGGGAGGGGAGAAACTCCACCGGCATTGACTGGAAGGAAGGTAAAAGATGGGGAAGTTGGAAGCATCGCAAGGGAAACAGGCAAAGGGGAATAGAGGATGAGTTAGGGGAAGCTTGGATTGGACGTTTTAGGAAAACTCTTCACCCAGACGTGGTTGTGTAGTCACTGTTTGCCACGTTTGGGTTTTTCTTAAATTCTTTCCCAGGGATTTAAGACTGTAAACAAGGTCACTCTCTGTAAACTCTCTCGTTTTTCACTTTTCCCTCTTCTAAGGAGGGGCTTTGCTTGTTGACCCTTGCTGTAGCCAATGAGTCCAAAGATCCCACCTCTTAGGTGGGCACATTGTAAAAAGTATAAAAATAGGTTCTGAGAATAAACCAGCCCCTTTTTGGAGCATCAGCCTTCTGAAATCACGAGTCCACATCTCATTCCCACTGTCCCACAGCGACAGTGTTTGTGCACTGAACACTCCCCAGGGAGGGGGGACATGGCTCTGAGTCTGTTAGAGGTCAGAGAGCAGCTGGATGATGCTGCTGGGCACAGGGTTTAGTCTCAGGCAGTCCTGCACAGAGCAGGGTCAATGATCCTTAGGGGTCCTGTCCAACCTGAGACACCCTACAAGCACTGCTTGTTAATCTGGTTAACTGCAAAGTTAATCTGGTGTTTGTAGTTCTTTCATAGAGGAAAGAGACATTCCTCAGAGGAAAGAGAAAAAGGACCTCCTGAAGTGACAGAGGAAACAATGCCAGACTTCAGTCAAGCCTTCAAGTGCCAGAAAAAAAAAAAAAATCACTTGGGAACTGAGGGCAGGCAACCCCAGTGCATGTGAAAAATGCAACAATCCACACATTTTAATGTCCATTTTCCTATCTTTTGGAATTCTTAGCCATGCTCTTAGCATAAATATGCCACTGCCAAGCAGCACAAGTTTGTTCTATGGCCCTGTGGGATATCACTGAGAGCAGTGGCACTGACAGCCCTCGTGAACAGTGACAGGGAGCCACTGGCACCAGCCCTGGGAAGGAACCTCAACTCTTGTGGGGTAGGCAGAGCTCTCAGACTCCCCTAGGACAGCCTAAAACCTGAGGATCTCAAGATCCACACTCCAGGATTTCACTGATGACTCACTGAGCAAAGACTCCCCGGGGGAAGTGAGGAAAAGTCAAGGTGGAAGCAGAGAACAGCAGCTGGAGGAAAGGCAGGGGAAGGAATGGGGAGGCAGCTGGGGTCACAGAAAGATTGGCCTTACTTGTTTTGTCAATCAGGCTCTGGGCTTGCTCCTCCATCCATTTCTGGTAATAATCCTTCACGTTCTCCTTGTGCTTCCGGCCACTGCAGTGGGTTTTTCTCACGGAGGGCTGGGAAAGGTCACAGAAACACCGAGGTTACTGGGTGTTAGTCATGGTTTTCAACACGGGTAATTCAGCAGCACAAGGCAGGTTTGTTTCTGTGCCCAGCCCGAGGAGGGATGATGTGCAAAACCTTCATGCAAAGCTTGATCAGCACGGTAAGTGTTGACCCTCCAAAGGCTGCCCTGAGGCCCCCCAGCTGCCTTCTCTAACCCTGCCACCGCCCCGCTGGAGAACACCAGGGAAATGGTTCTCCCTCTTTTTTTGCATGGAAGGGGAAACCTCTAAGGAACACCGCCGCATCTCGCGGGGCCTGCTCTTAGCCGAGTGAAGTTTTATTTTAATATTCCTGCTGCATGAAAGAATTAAAGCCGAAGCTTCGGTACTTACCGAGTCATGGGTGAGGTACGTGTCACAGTAATCGCAGTAAAACCTGCGGGGGAAAAGCTTTGTTATTCAGAGCCCCCTTTGCGCCGTGAGCGTTAACGGAGCCCCAAGAACGACCCCGCAGGGCGCCAGGACTCGGCCCGCCCGGTCATCCGCGCCCCTCATGGCCCTAGGCTCGCGGAGAGCACCAGGAGCCTCGAGAAGCACCGAGCCCCGGGCGGGACCCTCGGGGAGCCCCGGCCCGGCCCCCCGCACTCACTTGGGCATGGTGCTCCCGCCGCCGCCAGCCGGAAGTGACGCACGGCCGCAGTGACGGCCTCACACAGCGCCGCCGCCCGCCGTTTGACCCCCACCGGCTGCCGTAGGGCCCCGGAAGTGACAGCGAATGGGCTCCGCTCTGTCCTTCTCCCCGCCCGGCAGGTGGAGCCATCCCGCCCGTCCCTGTCTGGTCACGCCACCATCGCCCGCCCAGCGCCGGCATCGCCCCCACGGCGCACGGCGCGAAGGGTTCGCTGGGGCCCCTTGCGCTGCCAAAGCGTGTTCTCCTTGTTGTCTCTGTTCTCCTCACGGAACACAGCCGGTGGTTCCGGTCACGAGCCGCGCAGGGAGCAGCCTCGCGCTGTCGAAAACTGAAGGAAAAACATGATTTTTTGGCGGAAAAAAAAAAACACCGAAGGCGCTCCCATCAAGCCTTGCGCCTCTCATTTGCATGGCACCGCATGACGGCACGGCAGCTCGTTTGCATACACAAACACGCGCGCTCCCCGCCATATATGGATGGCAGCGCGCGAATGTGGGCGGAGAGGAGCGATCGCCCCGCCCCTCGGTGACGCAGCGGAGCCCGCGCGGAGCCCTCGCGTCACGCGCGGCGCTCATTTGCATGCGAGGCCCCGCCCCCTCGCCCTTGCCGCGCTCCCTCCCTCCCCCGGCGGGCACGCGGCCCCGCCCCGCATCGCGCGTGGGGTGACGCCGGTCGGGGGTGACGTCGCGTGCCGCGCGCCGCGGGGCGGAGCGGCGCAAGCTCAGTGCCGGCGGCGGCGGCGGCGCGCGCGCACCCACTCTCTTCCCCCCCACCCCCCCCCCCCGCCCGCCCGCCCGCCCGCCCCCGCGCGCCCCCCCCCCGCGCGCGCGGCGCTGAGGCGGCCCCGGCCCGGCCGCGGAGCCCCCGGGACCCCCCGGCCATGGAGGGCATGGACGTGGACCTGGACGCGGAGCTCATGCAGAAGTTCAGCTGCCTCGGCACCACCGACAAGGACGTGCTGATCGGCGAGTTCCAGCGCCTGCTCGGCTTCCAGCTCAGCCCCGCCGGCTGCGCCTTCTTCCTCGACATGACCAACTGGTGCGGGCCCGGGGCCGGGGGGGGGGGGGGCGGGCGGGACGGCCTGAGGGGGCTCGCGGGGCTGAGGGCCCGGCCCTCCCCCCCGGCCCGGACGCCCCGGGGCCCCGGGCCCCGCCAGGGCGGAGGGGAACGGGCGGTGTTTGTGCTGGGCCCTCTGTGCCCTGCCCGGGCCCGACGGGCGGCGCGGGGCCGGAGGCGGCTCCCGTGGAGGTGGGGGAGCGGGACGGGCCCGGGGCGGACGGGGCTGACTCTTGGCCCCAGCCCGGGGTGCGGGTTTGCCGGTTCGCCGGTCCAAGGGCCGCGGAGCTGTTGGAGTGGCGAACAGATACACGGGGCGTGTGAGCCGCGGGCAGGGACTGCCTTCGGGGACGGGCTGTGGCGCCCCGACTTTGAGGCAGCTTCAGAGGAAGGGAAATAGTGGCAGAAAGGCGCTGTAGGACCCTGGAAGCGGCCGCGGTGCACGTGTGAGAGTTACCGGGGTGTTTGGGGAAAACTCAGCGTCTGCCTGTGGACTGAGGGTCTGTCTAAATCTTCTGACTTTCGGGTGTGTGTTTGTCTTGATAAAGGCTCTGTGTCACTGCCCAAGGAAAAAAAAGTAGGCACGGGTTATCAGGGAAGCTGTAGCTCGAGAAAAACAGGGGAGATACTCAGTACAAGGGTGAAAAACAGGAGCTAGGAGTGGTTTGGTGCAGTGAGCCCAGGAACTGTTAAAAGGCTGTTGTGGAGCAGCTGCTCTGTGAGTCGGGGGGTTTGGCTCGTTTTGAGCCCTTGCACCTCTCAGCCCATCTCCAAAGTGTGTTGACCTAAAAGCTCTGCAGGCTGGGGGCTGCAGGAGAGCAAATGAGTGCTGTGTGCTTCAGACACGGTGAACAGAGATCACTCGGCTAAGCTCTGCTTAGAGATAGAACATCAAACCCAGAAACCTCGGCTTTGAACACTGAAATCCAAGGGGAGGTCAGGATATCAACAGTTGGGAGAAAACTCGTGTGGGATTGTTGAGCTTATAAAGAGTGATAAGACAACTTTGTTGGCTTTTTGGTTTAGCTTTTCCTTCATCCTGCAGCTCTGTAATGAATTCTAGTGGCAAGTAAGCATCTGCAGAAGGAGTAGGGTAATAGGAAGTAATTCCTTGTGTTTCATAAGCTGACACAATGTGAAAGGTCTGGAGGAGTTCAGGGGTTTGCTTGGAAGAAACGGTTGGTTCCTAGCAGAAGATGCTTTCCCACCTCATCCTTGTGTTGGTGATATGACTAAAACTGACACTGCACTGTAATCCTGGAGTTTCTGGGGTGTCTGGGGAGAGCAGGGAACAGAGCTGAACTTGAAAGTAATTCCTGAAGGTGTTCTGTGTAGCCAGAGTGTTCCTGGTTTGTTCTGAAGCAGCTCTTTTTCATTCAGGAGTATTGAATTCTTGTTTGAAATAACATCATTTCAAATCCAGCCTCAGAACCAAGGGCTTTTACAAATGTTAGTTTCAACTGAAGAAGATCTGAAGTGGTTAAAGTAGCCTTAATTTCCCAACTTCAATGGTTTGGTTTTGAAAACATTGGTTTTCACGCTTTTTTTCTGAAGTACTAATTGATAAATCTTGTGGCTGGATGGGCATATGCCTCTTGGGGTGGTGAGATGTGTATGCAAACAAACAGGGACTGGAGCTGCTGTGAGAGGGCTCAGAGCTTGTGTCAGTGCCCGTTCTCAGCCTGGCAGAGACTGCTCCTTCTCCCCCAGCTTGGTGCTGTTCCTCGTGCTGGTGTGTCCAGCTGCCAGCTCTGCCCTGTGCCTGTCCCACTGCCCAGCTCCCACCCCTTCCTGGATGGCCACAGGGTCATTGACCCTGCCCTAACCCTGCTGTCCCTCAGCAGGGACAATCAGGACACGTGCTCCTGTTCTGGAAGCACCTCTCCCGTGTCACTGAGGGGCCCTGTGCAACCCACACTGCCCAGGTGATTCAGGTGCCCTACCAGGTTTGCCTTGTGTGGCCTGGGATTAGGGTCAGAACCTTCTGGCACCAGCATGTTCTGCAAATAATTTGGCTTGATAACACTGTCAGATCACTTTTCCAGGTGTTAAAGGCATGGCACGTGCTATCAGGGATGATCCTTCTGCATCAGAATTGATGTTCACCTGCAGGAAATGGTGAGGGAGCTCATGGTGGGGTGACAGAAGTGCAAGCATTGGGTGTTCCAGGTTCTCTGTAGCAATGTCCCGTGTGTGAGTTAATTAACAAAGACATAAATAGTTTCACTAGAGCTTGTTCCCAGGTGTGAAAGCTGCTCTTTGTGAATAACTGTCATCTCCAGACCCTCATTCCTTCCCCACTTTGTGTCTTTCATGTACTGTAAGGAGCACTCAGAGCTTAATGTGCTTTGAAAGATCATTTCCATCAGCTTCATTAGTAATTGTGGCCAGAGGATTTACAGTGAATTACCAGTACTGCTGGAATAAATGAATTATTTTTAAATAGCTTGTTTGGCTAATCTGAGAGGAAAAATTAGTGTCTGACTGGGGAGGAATACCTGTAAGTAGCCTCTAAAAGTCTGTGTCCATTTCTCCAGTTCCAGGAATGCCCAGTACCCCTTCAGACCTCTGTCAGGCTTGGGCAGTGCTAAGGAACTGCCAGCTGGCTTTATTAAGTGCTGCAAAAATGCTTTGAGTTGAACATATGCATCCAAAGTTTTGGAGGCTGTTCCTTGATCTGCAGGAAATACAGGTTAAACCCTTTGTCTTTCCCTGGTATTTATTAAACACTTTCCTAGAGTTCTGTTTGCTGTGCTGACTTCTTGCCTTCCTGCTGCATAAATCTGATTCCCAAGCTCCTGGCTGTGCATTCCCCAGCAGCAGCACACACCATCCTGCTTTACTATTTAGTTATTTATTTTCTGTTCAGAGAGGCTGCAGAGGGAGAGGCTGAGCTTTCGCTTTCGGCCTAAAACCAAAAGTGAACTTCTTTGTTCAAAAAGCAGAACCAAAAATGAACTGCTTTGGTGCTGAAACGTTTTTTTTTCCTTGGGAGGAAACCCTGGGCAGTGGAGTGGGGCGGGCATTATGCTACTGTTGCATCAAATCCCCCTCCCTTACCTTGGCTCTGCATCCTCCCCTCCACATGTTGGGCCCCACCACCGGTGGGAGGGATTTTTGTGGTGCAGTGAAGTCCCACGTGTTGCCTGCATCTCCACAGTGATGTGTGAGATGGGCAGAAGTGGGTCTGAACCCCTTTGGCCTTGGCTTGCCTTCACAGGAGCTCCTGGAACTCCATAAAAGTCATTGGATTCCTCTAAAGCTGGTGTGGAAGTTGTATTGGGACAAGAAAAAGGAATGATTTTCTTGTAATTGGAGTGTGTGCTAGCTCTGTGGGTGAGAGGTTTGGAGCTGCTTTAATTCTGTGAGAAAGTGAATTAGTTTGAAGTGGCTAATAGTGGTGGATTTAAAATCCATATTTTAGTGTAGCTGGCTCAGAGATTCCCAGTTTGGAAGAACTAATGTGTATTTCAATAACTTACATGTAATATTTCTTTGCTTTCTCTTTTTAGCTCTTGTTTAGAAAGCTGAATTTTTATTAGAGCAGTAGGTGTGATATTTAATTGAAATGTGTCAGGTAATGATGTTTCCATTGTGTGTGGGGGAAAAAAAAAGCATTATTGTAACAAAGCTTTTTGGATCCAGCTTTAGGTGAAAAAGGTCATTATTTGTAAGGTTGACAGATTCTTCTGGAGATCCTCTTGTTTTTTTCATCTGTTTAGGAGAATTTGTAGCTGTGTCATTGTTTAACTGGTACTCCCAAGGTGTGATATTTTGCATGAAGATAAGTTTATCTCTGAAAATACTGCAGAAATCTGCAGTAGAACCTCGTTCTGTCTCATGTCAGGTGTGGGGCAGTTCTGTGCTACAGTTGCCTTACAGATTCACATTTCCATCCCTCTGGGTGGGCTGTTCAAGTTATTTATATTCAGTGAAACACCTGTGTTGCCCAGAAGTGGATGTACTTAATTGGGGGTCTAAAGACATGGTTTAGCTAATGGGGATTTAATTGCTCAGAGAAATATTTGAGGTATATTTGTGTAAGAAGTCAGGACACTCAGAATTTAACAGAACAGACCTGGTCAAGGGGCTTCACTCATACAGGATGTGTTTCTCACAGTGGCTCACACCAGCATTGCTCCTGATTTTTAACCTCAGGTGTTGGCAGACATCTGCAGCACGCAGGTGTCCTCTGAGAACAGATGTTTGTGCTGCTCTTAAACTGAAGCCATGTTCTGACAAATGTGAGGAAAACTTCCCCACTGCTCTGTGTAGACCTCGAGCTCAGTTTTGACACCCTTTCTCTTTGGGTGGGGAATCCTCATGTCATGGAGGAGGCAGGAAACTGAGACCTGATTCTACAAATAAATCATCCTTCCCTGGGGATGCCTGTGGGTTTGTATTCCTCACCCAGCATCCATGGGGCAGTGACAGCAGTGGGTGGGAGTTCCTCTTCCTTTGCTTCCCGTCATCATAATCAGGTGACAGGGACCAGTCCCGTGTTCTTTCTGTGACTCAGTACACGTTTGTCAAGCAATCTGTGTCTTGGTGTGACTCTGGTCAGGTTAATATTTGTTTATGGTGACCAGCTGGGCCAAATCTGGTGAGAAGGGTTGCCTCAAAACATTGATGGGGTGTTGATAATCTTTAGTAGGGAAGAAGGAAGCTGAGGCTCTGGACTTGATGTCCATCTTACTCTAACCCAGGGTGACACACTTTGCTCACAGGCAGCAGTGACACCCCAGAAGCAGATCTGGTGGTTGCTGCTGTGCTGTTGCCAGGATGTCAGGACAGTCTGGGGAGCCCTGTGGATTGCAGTGGGTGCAGGGTGATTTACACCCTTGGGTTGGGGAGGGAAAAGAGGTTTTAAACTGTTTGGTCTGTTGTGGCTCACTTGAAACACAGTGGATGTCTCTTAGTGCCTGTGAGCTATCCCAGACTGCTGCCTCTCTGTGTCCACAGCTGTCTCCTAATGCTACTAAAAATAGCAACATTACAGAATTAAACAATTTTAAAAATATTTTCTTAGAAGCATTTATCTAGTGCATAAAAAAAAACCCCAAACCCACACCTCTTCTCCAGAGCAACTCAAGTGTTTGACCTGATTATTTTTGAATGAAATCTAGACTCTAAAGAAATTGTATTTATAACAGTGGAACATATTGTAATTGTGCTCCAAGGTACAAAGCACTGAAAAATTTGGTGCCTGTGGCATGAAAGCATAAGCAGGTAACTGTAGCAGAATTGGGAATTGGGTACAATATAATTTTGGTCCGGCTGGACTCTCCCTTACATGCCCCAACTTGTTCTCAGATAGTTTCTGTAGCTTAATCCCCCTTCACTTTCCTGCAGACAATTATAGATTGGTAACATAGTTTGTACTGAGGAATTGGCAGTTACAGAATCTCCTGTGTACTGGCAGCTCTCAATGACTTTCCACTGGGAAGAGCTGTTGCCTGTTTTCAGTGGCAGCTCCTGCTGGGACATTCTCGGGATATTTTACCCTCTCCACTTAAAGCTGCTGGGACCAACTGCTTTGGGAGGGCTCAGCTGCTGGGGGTGGTTCTGGGGGTTCCTGCTTATAGCACCATTATTGTGGTGTTGCTGTTGGGCAAGGGGTTGTGCTCAGGTGCTTTACTCTGCACAGGTGTTTCTGGTGATGTGCTCAGCCCTGTGCAGATACCTATCTTGGGAAGGTTTCAGCAGCTGCTGTTGGTGTTTCTGTGCACATTAAAGCTGCTCAGGGAAAGTGAATTCCGTTGTTGGTTTGGTGCTCTGAGGACACGGTGCCTCTCCTGTGGGCTCTCGGTTTCTCTCCTCGTGCTGCCCCTCCAGACACAGGATTGTTTCTGTCTCCTTCCTAGAACACCCCACTTGTATGTGGAACTGCTACTTTAAACTAAGACAATGAAATGGTTTTTCTGTCTTCATATGAAAAAATACATAAGCTTTAAATTAGCCACATCTTCCCCCCTGCCTTCAGCTGTGTAAATTCAGCTTAAAGCTTTCAGCTTCCCTCAGTTGTCCTCTTCCATCATCAGATATCTTCTAAGTTAGTTTCCCAACTTCATGCATAGAATTTAGTGTAACTTTAGTGTAAGGGGAGTCAAAAACGAGGAAAACTGACACAGAGATTTTGCTTTCTGAAATTCTGTCTGCTAAAAGATATTCACTCATTAAAATTCCAGCCCTTCAAAACATCTTAAGACTTTGCACTTAATTGCCATGTGTCATCCCTGTTGAACTTTTCAATTGAAAGCTCCAGGTAGAAGTGCTTCCCTGCAGCATGATGTGCATGTCTCTTCCCCCACTCCCTTTGGCCTTCTCCAAGCTTGGAGTGAGGCATCTCCTGCTTCAGGAGCGATAGAAGCTGTTGGAGATGTCCCAGCCTGGAGTATCAGCAATCCAGGTCCCCAAGAGCTGAGGTGAGGAACATCCAGCTAAGATTATGGAAACCAAGAGACAAAAGGGATTGCCTCACTTGGATGTCTCCCATACGCATTTTTAGTCTCTCCCCTGTGTATCATGTAGAGAAGTTCCATTATTTGGGAGTGAGAAACTGTCCATCTGCTGCACTATTTCTTTTTGTTTTTTAACAATAGACACCTTATGGGGTGCTGTGGTGCCTGGTTACAGACTGCATTTGGAGAGCGAGAGGAGGTCTGTGAAGGTGGAGACTTGAGTTACAGAAGGAATCCAAGGTGTCCTACATCACGTGTTCTGTGCTGGAGATTTTGTTGTGCTGTTTAGCACTGCCCAGCGTCTACATTGTTTATTTCCAGGAGATGTCACCTGAGTTGCTTGGCTCATGACAAAACACTGCACCCTGCGAGTGCTGAGGGACAGACCTTGGCACCTTCCTTACCAAGTCCATTTGTTAACTAAGCAATATCTGCATGACCTGAGGGCTGCATCCCATCTGGAATTCCAAATGGAAGGTGCCGTTGCAGGGAGTGTTCTGTCTGTTGTGTTCTCCAGCAGCTCAGGAGAAGCAGAGCCCTGCAGTGTTCCCCAGGAGCGGGCCATGGTGGGAGCTGTGCTGTGGGCATGGGCAGGAGCCAGTGAGAAGGAAATTTGCAGGCTGGATTTTGTGCCTAAGCTGTGATTTGATTTGAATTTTTACCCCCCAAAAATCTGTTCTTTTTCTTTTGCTCTCTCATCAAGTAATTTGACAATATATGAAAGCTCACAGATTCCTGTAACATTTATAGTTCAAATTCTGATGTCCCTCATTTTGTATGTTCGAAGCACCTGCCTGTACTGCTTTTCTTCCAAGATACTCAACTTCTCTATGCTGAAAGAATTCTCTGTAATCTGGGGAGCAGAAGGGTCTTGGGCCCATGCCCTGCTTTGCTTGAGGCCTCAGCAGCCTTGGTGCTTCAGTGTCTTCAGTTTCCTAAAAAAGTCTGATGCAATCAATTAAAAGACAATTTCCATTTCCCCATGTACTGCTGGTAGTTTGCAGGACAGGGAGGTTGTGTAAGGAGCCCTCGAGTTTGTGAACTGATTTGGAAGAGTCTCTTTTAATTTTGAACACTGAATTACTTTAATTAATTAATGGCTAAATATATTGGTTTAACATAACAAAAGGCTGTCTGGAAAAAAACAGGGAATGGAAAGAAGGGCTCAAGATGAGCCACCTCTTTGCTATCACTTAAGAGTTGTTAAGGGATGTCACCAGAGCTATTAGCAGAGAAGGTTTTAACTTGACTATTGTAATTTAGCTCCTGAGGCTTGAAATGAGGCAGCAGAGCAGAAGGATTGATCTGAAAAGGAACATTTTGGTGTTGTGTGGGAAAAGCACTTGACACTCAAGATTTATGGGATGCCCTTGGAGAGGAAGGAGTGGGATACCCAGAGTTAGAGTGGATTTGGTTGGTGATGTGGAGCTACAACCTGTATTTGCTTCCTACTCCCCTCTCTCTTTCTGGAATTATGTTCTTAGGGCTAAAATTGAGCACGGTGGAGAGTCCTGCTCACCCCATCGCTGGGGTGATTTGTGACTGCAGGCTTTTCCTGGGAATTAGGGCTTGGATCCTGTCAGACCTGCTCTGTAAGTGTGGCAGGGCTACAAACTCCTGCGGTCCAGGACTGCTCTAAAAATGGAAAAATTGCTTAATTTTGGGAACGTAAGGAGGGCCTGAGACCTGGAGGGCCCTGTGAAGAAAGAGCTGCATGGCCACCCCTGTAATTAGGAGAGCTCAATCATGTCAATGACACTGGCTGGATTAGCAGAGTTGTTTGGTTTATAATAGTAATTTATCTCCTATGGCAGAGAGCAGAGGGTAGTAAGTAGTGTGGTGTAAGTCACACTGAGAAGTAAAATCAAGCAGGCAGGGATGTGTGAGCAGAAGCCTTTAGATGATAACTGGACCCTCTGAGGGCTGACCCTTGTGTCTGCCCCTGCAGTGTCTGCAGCTGGAGCTATGCAGTAGCAGCTGGGCACAAGGGTAAAGACCTAAAAAAACCCCTACTATGTATTTCAAAACAGAGAAATTTCAGGGCCTTGAGTGTGTTTGCCATAATGCATCTGTGTCATTCGGGTCACATTTGGCTGTGGGCTGCACTGATGCTGTGCCTGTGGCAGAAGGGCGAGTGCAGGGTGTGCTGCTTGGGCTCAGCTGCCTGCTCATCACCAGACTGCAGAGAGTTCAGCTCTGCAAGTGGCATTTTCCCTGGAGTGCTGCCCTCCAGCTACTCTTGGGGGTTTTGGGGCAAGGGAGGAGAGGGAGCACTGTCTCTTGGAGGGAGGAGTGGGACAGAGCCAGTGGTTGTGCAAGAGAGCTGAGAACACCACCGAGGTGTGAGCTGGGGGTGCCTCTGGCACAGAGCACGGCCCCTGCCACTGTCCCTATCTCCTGGGGTTGTCTGTGTCAAAGAACGTGAACTCAAGGCAGATTTGCTTTGTCATCCTGACTTCAGCTTTTGCCACTGTGAATTTCTCTTCACTTTCTGGAAGCTTCTTTTTAGTTCTCTACTGGGAAGCCCAAGAGGCATTGAAATACATAGAAGGGCTCACCCCAAACATCCCCCATCACACAGATCATACGGTGGGAGTGGGGAGGTGGGTTTGGGAGTTTTGGTCACAAATGGGGCAAATCTGTTAGCAGCATGTGTTGTTCTTTAGTTAGTTTTTAACTCGATGCTGCAGAGGAGTGTTGTTGTTTCCCAATGGCAAAGCGCACTGAAATATGACCCCGGGATGGGAGTGCTGGCCCCAGGCCTATGTGCACAAATAGCCCACTACCTTCTGAGGCCTGTTTGCAGCCCAGCAAACAAACACAGCCAGGCTGCCTCACTAAGAGTTGCAGTAGAAATCTGCCCCTCAGAGCTTTTTTTTTTTTTTTCCCTCTCAGTGTCAATAAAACGTCAGTACCACTGATTCCAGAACCATCACTCACAAGATGTCGTTGTCCGTCTGAAAATGTAGTTATGTAGTAGTGGATTAGAGAGAGAAAGAGCTGCATTGCTGTCTTTTGTATCTCCTACAATACCTTTTGCCTTGGATTGCTGTACTACAGGAAGAAATCCTAGTGCAAACTAAGCTCCAGCTCATGGTGTTAGCTGGGTGAGCGAGCAGGAGTCTCTTGGCACAGCCCTGGTGTGAGTTATGTAAATCTTGTGCAGTGTATAAGCAACAGGCGGTTGGTGACGTAAAACTGAGCATTTGTCTCTGTTTACTGGCTAATGTGACATGGCCCCTTCCTGCAGCATTTGACTGAGCTGGTGGGATTAAATAGAGCCCTGACACTCCTAAGTAGAAAACGCCTCAGGCTGAATAATGGTTTCTGCTCTGGAATTCAGAGTTCTGGCCACGGCATGGGACCCGGTGGCTCCTGTGTTGGACCAAAGTCTGCTCGGCGCAGATGGCAAAGGTCTGGCTGTGAGGCTGGGGTTGCTGAATTGCTGATCGATCCCCGTGGCCATGTTGTGCAGGACATTCCTCCAGTGCCTCCTTAGCAGAATGTCAGGAACTCCTGTGACTCACACAGCGATTATCTGCTGGCTGCTGGTGCTGTGATGGATGGATTGATTGCAAAACTTTGGGGGGTCTCTGGGTCCTCTCCCAGTGCCCCCAGTGTGGCTCTACCTCCTGCTGTTGCCCCCCCAGTCAGCTGCTGCACTTTGAGTCCCCTGAGTTTTCTGTGAGGAGAAAGTGACACTGCTCCCATGCAGTTCAGATTTTATCCTGAATGTCTGATTTGAATGGTTTTTTTGCCATGAACACTGTAGGAATTGAACAGGAGGCAGTTTCTTTACTCACTGTTTCAAGCCTCTTTCCAGCTGGCAAGCAGCCCCACAAAGCCCTGTGTTTGCTCTTGCTCAGGGTCACGCTGCAAATGTTTCTCTTGCTTTCACCTTGGCTCTCTGACTCGGACACATGACACCCCACCACTGTCCAGCCCCTCAATATGTCACTGTGCCCACACAGAGCAGCTTCTGCAGGGCTTTGGTTTAGGTGGTGGTTCCCAGTTCCTGAAGTCTTGTTGTTTTTTTCCTATCCTGCTCAGAAAAGCAACACAGATTTCTGCAATCATGAATAAAAAAAAGCAGTTGTTATGCCCATTGCATTTGGGGAGATTTTACTCATCTCCATTCTCACAGCACCCACTCACAACATGTAAATCAGGGCCATAACCTCTCAGACATGTATAAACAGAGGAATTACATGACTTGCCAAACACTTACGTAATGACTTAATAGTATATCGTGGAACTGAGCTAAGGCTCATGAATCCTCTTCCTGCCTGACTGTTCCTCTTCTCACATTAATTATCATGAGTTGTAGCTACACCGTGGCTGAGGAATCAATAGCATTGTGGCTTTCTGAATGTCCTTAATATATCACAGACTTGCACTGTCATTTATCTTTATTCAGTGAGAACTTTTGACTCAGGTGGTTTGTAAGTTCCTGCGAGTTGTGACTACCCAGAGCTGAACAGGCACTTTATTGATGAGTAAACAGTTTGTACCTGATGGTGTGTTTCAAAAACAGCAAGGCTGGAGTTATTATCTGTAGCTACTGGTGCCCTTTGGCCCTGAGAGTTATCAGAGGAGCGTTCTTCTTGTTTTGTTCCTCTTGTGCTCCTCTTGGACCTTGTGTGCCAAAATAAAATGGAGGGGTTTGGTTGATCCTTTTGAAATTAGCTGAGGTAACAAGACTGGTGTGAAGAAACTGCCTCCTGTGGTACAGCTCTTCTCTTGCTGTCTCCTGAGCTGTTCAGCAAGTTTCATAAAGAACTGTTGGAATTGAGGTCTCCAAGACTTGTAAATTCCAAGATTTCCAGGGAAAAGAGAGGCAGAGTAGAAACGTGATCTAAAGCAGTGTCCCTGGCAGGAAAAAGTGCTGTATTTTGAGCTCTGTTATCTTGGAGAATCCATATGCAATAGAGATAAAAGCTTTTTAAAAACACACGAGCAGCAGAGTTATTACAGTCTGAATATTTTTGCTGAACTCTTTAGGATGACATACGATCTGTGCAAAGATCTGGCCTGACCCACCTGCACTTCAGGTTGTAATCTGCTTTTTTCCTTTCCAGGAATCTACAAGCTGCCATTGGAGCCTACTATGATTTCGAGAGTCCAAATATCAATGTCCCCTCCATGTCATTTGTGGAAGATGTCACCATAGGTGAAGGAGAGTCCATCCCTCCTGACACCCAGTTTACAAAAACGTGGAGGATACAGAATACAGGTGAGGCCTTTGGACTGCAGCAAACCCCATGCAGCAGGTGCTGGGATCCAGTGGGAGGGATGCTGGCTCGAGGCAGGAAGCTCATGTACACTCACCTGGGCTGGAGCCACCCTGAGGTGCTGCCAGCCCGTGCAAGTTCCCTTTCTTGGGTTGGCACAAACATTTTGTGGCAGGATGTACAGCTTGGTCAGGTCACCAGTCTTGTTCCTCGTGCCACCACACAAACAAACTCTAGGAAACTTGTAGACAAATGAGGCAGTGACACAAGGGTCATGTGGGAGGTCCACTTCAGGCAGAATTGCCTTTTCACGTTCTGAGAGGATGCAGGGCTGGAGAGACCACATTCCAGTTTGAAATCAGTCAAAGCAGTGACTGGGACCCAGGAAGTGAGGCTGGGCAAAATGCATTCCCAGTGCTTGGACTGGTGGGATGCAGTCAGAGAGGAAAATGAGATCCATGGATGTGAAGGAATCCCTTGTCCTCCAGCAGTGCAGTGACAGGATGTTGCATGAACGTTTAAAACTGCTTGTCTGAATTTAATTGACCTGCTTGTACTTGTGTGAGGGAGAACAGTCCCACACCGAGGTGTGATGTTGGGAGTCATCACAAGTCAGGTTCAGCTCTCTCAGCATTTCTGCTTGTGAATAGCTGCAGTACTTGGACTGAATATCCACACTAAAACCACACTGAAAAATCTAAGAGTATTTAATTAGGAGGGGATGTTTAAAAACACTGATTTATAGAGAATCTGCTCTAGAGGAAGGATTTAATATTTCAGTGTACTTTTTCTGGCTCCTTTTGTTTGAAAGTACAATGGAAGGCTGACATGTGGAGCTTGCTTGAACTCCAGTACTGTGAAAAGTTGACTGGCAATTTTTTTATAACTGTCCCAGATACAGCTCTTACAAATCTAGTAAGTGTGATTGGTCTTGTTTCTCCACTCTTAGTATCTCAATTTGTGTGTGTTATGACTGCACCTCTATCTTGGGCCCTTCCAACTCCACCCTTTCTTGTTCCTCTGATGTGCCATTTCCTGGATGCAAATTCAGCCTTAATTTAGGATCCTACTTCAGGGGATGTTTCATTGTTTTTGGAACGTTTCACCTTCTGAAATCCTGGGTCTTCTAAAATGAGGGACAGCAGCTCATCTTGATTTAGGATTTCCTGGCGAGGCTTACATGTTTTGGCTTCTGTTTGGTTTGAGCCTGGCTTTTCAGACCGTCTATCCATGCCCTAGCAGTGGTGCTGGAGGCCACTAAGGGTTGCTAAGGGTTAGTGAAGTGCAGCTTCACATGGTGGTTATGACTGTGTAGAGTGACTGCAGCATTTGAAAACCATTCTTTGGTTTAATTAAGGTATAGTATCAAAGGGCTGTAGTGTTTTCAGATAATATCTACTTGTTAGGCAGATAACTGAAGCAGCGCCAAGGTTTTTAACAGCTCTACAGGAGTCCTTGATTACATGACTTCAGTTCTAGAACACAAAATACCTGAGGCGTGTGTCACTGGAGCGTTTCAGGTCTGATGAGTGTGACAGGCAGAGCTCAGAGATTGTCAGTTTGAGGCGTGTGAGCTGTGAGCTCGGTTCACTCAGGTTCTCGTATGTGTCAGTAAGAAACAATGCCCTGCTCTGGTACCTGCAGGACGGTGCTGCCTTGTCTGCCAAAAGAGCAGTTTGTGTAGTAGAACCATTGCTGAAAGAGCAGCAGGATTTAACAGCCTGGCTTTCTCTCCCCACTCTGCCCCCAGCTGCTGCTGGCTCTGCAGGACACTCTGCAATTTATCATCTCCTGAGAGATGAGTGTACTGGAATAGAATGACATAATTGTAATTTCATTTTATGAGGCTTATCAGTTGCAGCATTCTAGGCACCTTGCAAGCCTAAAGCCATTAAACCCGATAAAAATCACATAAATAATTTAAACTAAACCATGTTGCTGGGCTGCCAACCTCTGCAGATGAGGCTTCATGCTCAAGTGCCCCACGCCCCAGGCTGAGGTCAGCCAGACACCCAGCTCCTCTTTCAGAGGCCTGCTCTCTCAGCACCTTTCCAGCTGTCCTGGTACATCCCCCACGCTCAGCATCCCGCTGCACATCCCGCTCTCCCTGCCAGCTCGTGAATTCCAGAAATAAAGACTTGACAAGAAAACCAGTCCTTGCTGTATCTTCACTGGAGTATCCACAGGGATTAAATTAGCAGGCAAGCTGTTGCAAAGGATGCTCCTTGAGGTAACGTGAGGTCAGAGCAGCCTGCAGCATGCTTGCCTCGGACCAGACGGAGCAGTTCCAGGCTTCGTGGTGGTTCAGGCTTTCCGTAGCCATTTCCGTCAGCCTCAGCCGAGCAGGAGGTGTTCTCAGGCCTTGCCTGAGTCATGTGACATGACTGGGGAAGAAGCAAAAGAAAATTGTGCTAAACTGATTTTTCATGAGTCTCAGAAGCACTTTTTCTTTCTGTCTGCCCCAGTACTTGTTATCTTTGGCAGCAGTGCCTGCACGCAGGAACTGTTTTCTGTCTCTCTGATTGCCAGGTCACGCTGTCAGTCCCAGTGTCTGCAGTCTAAACATGGATCTCCACAGATAAATCGTGTGTTCACAACCCTCCTCACCTTTGCACAAGCCTGAGAAAAGGGTAGATGCAAGGAGAGGAATAAATCCATTTAGGAAATAGGGCTGGCACTTCAGTTGCAGCTCAAACTATGAGTTCCTCTTGAGACTTCTAACAGGCTTAGAAAGAAATGAATCCCTGAAAGGACATGTTGCCAACACTTTGTATAAATAACAGGTATTTGATGTGGCATGGTTCAGGAGTTTCATGGAGGAAGGCAGAAACAGGGGCACACAACACAGCCCTGCCTCTGGCCCTGGGGAAGGGAAGGTGTGTTTAGGTTGTTATTTTTTTGTTTAACCTGTTACACAGTGACTTTGAGAATTTTTTTGTGCAAAGACATAGAAATTACTCAAATAGGAATTGTTCTGCTGGTCCCTAAATGCACCAGTTAAGCCTTCTCTGAAAACCAGGCTTCCTCAGCATGCACTGCTACTGTGTCCTGTGTATCTTGGTTTCCTTTGACCATCCAACAATTGCACAACTGTTTTAACGAGCAGGTTTCATCCAGTCTTACACAAACAGACGAAGCTTTTCCTGGTGCACTGTCAGTAATTCCCTCTCCTGTCTAATCCCAGGGACGGAGGCGTGGCCCCCAGGGGTTTGCCTGAAGTATGTCGGTGGAGACCAGTTTGGCCACGTGAACATGGTGATGGTGAGGTCCCTGGAGCCGCAGGAGATGGCCGATGTCAGCGTGCAGATGTGCAGCCCCAGCACCGCCGGAATGTATCAGGGACAGTGGCGGATGTGCACTGCCACGGGACTCTACTACGGAGGTGAGCCACCCCTTCCCAGCCCACCTGCCCCCTGGGGACAGCAGGGTTCCCATAGCAGAGTGGGAGGGCAGAGATCTGCCAGCCCCAGGCCTGAATACAGAACATGGAGTGGAGGAAAACATCAAGGCAGCTGCTTTGTTGTCTTGGTCAGTGTTTTCTAAGCACTGGAACAAATTACAGATTACATAAAACTCTGGAAAACAAAGGGATGTGCACAGCTCTCCTGGAGACTCTTTCCCAGTCGGTCCTTGTTGAGATTCTTTCTCAGTTTTCCATTGCTTAGCATTGTGAACTGCTTATGAACATAAAATAGTAGTGAAAACCTCATGTGAAAAGTGAATGCCCAGGGTTTAATGCAGTGATCTGGTGCATCCCCTGTGAGCTATTTCTCTGTTTAAAGAACACATTTGGCTATTTTGCCTGGTGCTTCAGCCTGGGCCTCAAACATCTGCCTTCAGTGCAGCCTTCCCTCCCTTTTCTGCCAGCTTTAGTTTACACTGAGAACATCTTTGTGTCTCTGTTGGCAGCTGGGAGTATCCCAAGTTTCAGGGTTTGAGTGAGAGTTGTTGGCACACGGAGGCAAAAATACCAGTGCCCAGAACGAGGGGGCTGCTGGCAGCACTGGCACTGCCACGCAGCTCCTCAGTGCCTGGAGGGGACACAGTGTGTCCCTGAGGGATGGGCAGGGGTATCCCCATGCAGGTGGGACCAGCCTGTCCAGTTTGTGTTGCTGGTCCCGTGTGCTCACAAAGCCGAGGGTTTCCCAGGGTTTCCTGAGGGTTCCCAGCCCCAGACAATAGGAGATGTCCCTGGCATTGCCAGAAGTTGTCACTTTGTCCAGAACACGACCTGAAGATTGAACCCCTTTGGCCACCAAGCTCTGAGTCAGAGTGACTCTTGCCCTGCAGCCGAGCTGGTGGCTTTGCTGGCGGCTGCTCCCAGGTCCGGCCGGGCGATCCCGGGGCCCGGAACGTTCCTCCCGTTTTGGGGCGCCGGTGGTGCCAGCCCGGGGCGGCACCGGGGCCGCAAGGCCGTGAGAGAGCGGCAGAGGGCGCTGCGGGGCCGCTCCAGAGCCTGCATGGCGGGTGGGGGGATCACTGGTGGGTGTGGGTGTGGGTGTCTGCAGTGGGGTCAGTGGTGTCTGCAGTGGGGTCAGTGGTGTCTGCAGTGGGGTCAGTGGTGTGTGCAGTGGGGTCAGTGGTGTCTGTGTGGTCAGGGTGGTCAGTGGTGTGTGCAGTGGGGTCAGTGGTGTGTGCAGTGGGGTCAGTGGTGTCTGCAGCGGGGTCAGTGGTGTCTGCAGTGGGGTCAGTGGTGTCTGCAGTGCAGTCAGTGGTGTCTGTGTGGTCAGGGTGGTCAGTGGTAGTTGTGCAGTGCTGTCAGTGGTGTGTGTGTGTGTACAGGGATCAGTGGTGTGTGTGTATGCAGGGGTGAGAGGGGGTGTGTGTACAGTTTTCAGTGAGGGGGAGTTGTGCACAGGGGGATTAGTGGTGTGTACTGGGGGTCCTGGCCCTGGCAGGGTATGGAGTTCCCCTAAGCAAGTCGTGTACTGCTAAGGTAAAATCCCACTGTCAATTGGCTGCTAAAATTCAAACTGCTGATCCCAGCCCTGTTAAACTGGGGACACTGGAACCAGTACAGCTGAGGCTTTGTAAAAATGTGCTTTAAGCCATCAGTCCTTTTCTTGCTAGTGTAAAGGATGGAACTCATTTGCTCCTTCTGATCCTTCCTCATAAACTCCCATCTAGTGACAACCCAAACGTGTTATCTTTCCACAGATGTCATCTGGGTGATCCTCAGCGTGGAAGTTGGAGGACTTCTGGGTGTCACACAGCAGCTGTCATCCTTTGAAACAGAGTTCAACACGCAGCCGCATCGCAAGGTAGAAGGAAACTTTAACCCATTCGCCTCTCCACAGAAGAACAGGCAACCAGATGAAAACAACCTAAAAGACCCTGGGGGTTCCGAGCTAGGCACAATCAGCAAAAACACATGGGGGCCTGCTCCTGACCAAATCGAACAAGATCAGAATGGACTGTCACAAAACTCTGTAAATCTCTCCCCCAGCAGTCACTCGAACAACTTGTCGGTAGTGACGTACAGTAAGGTAGGTGCCCTGGGCGAGCAGGAGAACGGGTAGGGGAGGAGCCTGGCAGGTGTGTAATTGCTCTTCCTTCCAAACTGCAAAGCCCTTTCCTTCTGCTTCTGCCAGACCTGCTAAGGAAGGTTCTGAATTTGACTGTCTGACTCTGCCAACTCCTCATGTTATATTAAAATATTTTTTGCCTCTGATAGACTCTACCAGATCCACCTTTTTGTTTTTGCTTCAAGTCCTTCTTTAAATTTATATAACCTTGTTTGGGTGCTGTAACCACAAGTGGCCGGAGCCTGCTCTGGTTGTGTGTGCAAATAAGTCAAAATATCTCTCTAGATGTGTCCTGAGTTTGAGCATAATTTCGAACAGAGAACAAATAACCACACCTTCAAACTTCAGATTAGCCAGATAACTTCTTTTTAGCTGGTGTGGGGAGACTACAGAGCTCACCATTTGATCCCAGAAGCTGCCTGCAGGAACAGTCAATCAAAGAACTGTTCCTGTCTGTGTCCTTGTCTTGTTCATAATTGTAGGTGACTTTTAAATGATCTTTACTTTAAATCTCTCTCAAAAGCTTGCTTGGTGGATGCTATATGAGTCTGAGTGATATTTTGACTGTTTTTATTTGCTTGTGTGTGAAAAATGAATTGCAGGATTATTTACAATTCAGAATCCACCTGTTAATGCAGCAGTATGTGTAGGTGTGTACTGTCGTATGTCAAACTAGTTTGATTTTTAAAATCCTTTAAAAATGCTTTACTGTACTTTGAGCAGGCTGTGTAGGACAATAACACTTGGTTGCTGAATGACTTAATAAAGCCCTAATGTTAGTTCACCTACAGCACTTTAGTTCCTCCCTGGATGACCTGCCTGTCCTGTGCCAGCGCATCTTTAGTGACCTTTATCCCAGGCTGTGCATTTTTTACAGCCAGCACTTGTGGGGTGAGCCTGATTCCCCCCCTTTTAGTGCTCCCAAACACCATCTCTGGGCTGCCTCCTGCTGCCGGGCTCTGCTCATAAACAGCAGAGTGGATGGCTTGGGAAATGATGAGCTGTCAGTGCAACACCAGCTGAAGTGGCAGCGCTGAGAGTCGCTGCTTTAGTGGCTGCGTGCTGGGGTCGTGGTGCTCCCCGAGGGGCCAGGCTGGGGCTGCTTGCAAAGGTGGCTGTGAGGGAGCAGAGCCCGTGGCAAGGAGCAGCTGTGCTGTGGGAGAGAAGCCAACAGGAGAGTGAAGCACCACCTGAGAGGTGTCACTAGGTTGGAGTGGGCTGGTCTAGCTGGTAACCCAGAGCTCCGTGCTCTGAGGGAACGGGGGAGGTTATAGTCTAATCCCAAACATAGGGCAGGTGACCTTTCCTCCCTTTCTTCCTGCTTGTTTTGTTTTGGGGTTGTTTGTTCCTTGTTGTGTTTACAGAATATTCTTGGGTGGATTTGAGGTGGATTGTCTGAGATTAAAGCAGACATTTTGTTTGCTGGCTTCAGAAGGGACAGCTTTATGGTCCTTTTTTTGGTTGAGGGTGGGGGATATGGAAAAGCTACTTGATTTTTGGGTGGTTTTTCTCCCTACTGCAGTTCTTTTTATTTGTGACATACTAAGACAAATTATTTTATTGTTTGGAGGCTGTTCTGGTAGTTCTGAAGATCTGAGTCCTGTTCCAGCCTTGCCCATCCTGTCCAGGGCACAAAGTTTTCTGCCACAGACCCAGTATTTATATTGGTACAATACTGGTTCTGTAGTAAACAAGTTTAAGGGGGTTGAATATCCCAGACATCTGATCTGGTTTGAAATGGCCAGGTAAACATTCCCCCCATTCCCTGGCCAGGTCTTTGGGAAAAGAAGATGCAGTTTTGTTTGGTTTTTTCCCTTTGTGTGCATGGTATCCCTAGCTGAGGATGCTGCTGGAGCAGAAAAGGGATTATTAGAGGTGATGTCAGGAGTATTGAATTACCTGAGGAACAGATGGAGCTCCAGTACCTGTTGGGAAAAGCTCTGCCTGGCCCATCTTCTCCACATCCCCAGGGGATCTGACCTGTACTCTGCTGCTGCAGAGGAGAAGGAAAACTACTGCATTGGGAGTTGCTGCCCTGTGATTGAATATTGATGTGAAAGGCTTAATTTCAGGTTCTAGAGCAGACAGAAGAATACTGTGGGTTGGTTAGGCAGTGGCACAGACTCCAAGATTCCTGGATTTTTTTTATCTTGAGCAGGACCTCTGATATTTTTGTCTCCTCTCGTGTACCTGGGAGAGGGAGGGAATCCCCAGTCGTGTTTGACAGGCCATTGGTGAGCAAAGGAGACGGTTCAGGTTTAGTTAAAGTCTTGAGAAGAGCCTGTATCCTGTATTTAGAAGTAAAATAAGCCCTTAAATATTTCTCAGATGACTGTGGAGGCTTCCTCTGCTGACAGACACTGGGGACACCCAGTCATGCAGTGCATGAGACCATGAAATCTTTGAGGTAAAACGAGCAGTTTCTGGCATCTGCAGGTGTAAAACATACTCGAAGCTGCCAGACCTTGTTGGAATTAGTTCTCCCTCTGGTGCACTGAGCAGGTGTGACTTGTCCTCTAGAACTCCCCATTGTGGTGATGCTGACGTGCCATCTGCTGCTGGGTTAGACAAGTGCAGCAGCATTTCACACCTGGAAACATTCAAAATGCTTTTATACAGCAGCAGAGTGTGTGGTTTGGATGTCCCAGGGTAAAACAAACAAAACCACACACAGAATTCCCTGTAAAGTGGGTAAGATAAAACCTGTGGCATGATTGGAACAAGCTGTGTGCCCTTTATTTCTGCTGTGGCACCCACCTCCCTGGGGCTCCCTGCCCACCTTCCACACACGCTGCAGGGAGGCTGCAGGCCAGGGCCTGTCAGGGCTTTGCTTGAAGCATGTTGTTGTTAATTCTGTTCCCAGTGGAGTTTTTGCATGTTCTTAGATGTAAATATATGCCTAAGTGCAGGATAGGATGCCCAGAAATCCCCGTGCAGGGATACTTCATTCTCTGGCAGTCACTTTCTCTGGATTCTCTGGAGATCTGAGGTTGATACAGCTTCCTCCTATTTACTCCTGTCTCATAGCAACCCTGCACGGTCACTGCTGCTCTCCTGTGACTGGCTTTTCCATTAAAAGCCCAAGATCCAGTCTCACAGTGCCTGGGAATTAGAGTTTAATTGCTTAGCTGAGGAAAGAAATGTACAGGTTTCCATGTCTGGGAAGATCAGAAATAAATAGCCATATCCTGACACTTAGATTGTACTTAACATCTCTATATAAAATCCATAGATCTGTATCTAAAGCTGCTGCCCAGATGAATTGAGGAATCACTTCTCTCTATGTCAGGCAGAAAACTGCCCCTGGAGGTTGTGATTCTGCAAAGATTTGCCCAGACAGGACACTGGGCATCATCCCCACCAAAGCAAATGGTGCCTGCCTGTCCTGGTCATAGCTTGTGCTGCTCTTCAAAGTCCAGTGAAATAGAAACATATTTGGAGTTCACAGCTTTAAAATCTGAACTCCTTTTTTCCTGCTGTGTTTATTATGCTCCCCATCTCCCTCTGTTTTGTGTGGAGCTGAGCTACTTGGCAACTTGCTGTACCTAGGGAAAACCAACCCTGTGTCCTTGGAGCCTTTAACTGGCTTCCCCTCTCTGAGCTTCAATGTCATTGCTGCTTCTAGAGCCATGCTTCTCCCAAACCAGGGCCTCCAATTTGCAGATTTTTGAGTACCTCTGTAAACTTTAGACAGAAATACTTTTACTGGAAACTGGGCATCAAACTGTCTTTATGCATGAGGATGATGCCCCAAAAATGTTTGCATCCATGGAGGAGAGAGAAGCTCCTTCCATCCTGGTGTCTGGGCTTCACACTGGGCTGGTCACCGTGTGGTTACATCCTGTTAGACACAGTGGGACTTGGAGCTCCCACAGCACTGCAGCCTGGGCTGGGCTGGCATGAGCTGGTTTGCCTCTCTAGTGAGAGATCGATGGTTTGGGTGCTGCATGTCAGCTCATCCATGAAATCCATGTCCTTCTGGACTGTGGGAAGCACCAGATAATCTGATTTTAGCCCAACTTTGCTCCACTGCAGCCCAGCAGAGTTGCCTGTTGTTCATCCTGGCCTGGCAGCACATCAGAGAGTTGTGCATGGGAACTCAATCAGGTCCCTGAGCCCTGCCACCTCCTCACCCACGGCCACCTGAACCAGCCCTGCCAGTGCCTGCTCCCAGAAGGTCCTGAACTTCCTGGTGGTCTCCCAGGCACGCCATGTTTGCACAGCATGCATGGAATAAAACACAAGTGCTGGCTGCTTTGTTCTCTGTTTGTGCTGAGTTTACGTAAGCGAGGTTGGAGTAGCGCGGGGTAGGAGCAGCCTGAGGGGATGGGGACTGGCAGCGTGGGCTGGGGCCACTGTCAGTGCCCACTGGGAGACTCCTTGTATTGCTGTGCAGCTGTGCATCCACCTCCTGTCCCTGGAAGTGTACCTGCATTGGTGGTGACTCAGTCACAGAGGTGAAATAAAGAGCTGTCTGAAAGCCCGTGTGTGATGGTTTATGAAAGATTCACTTAATCCGCACTTTGTTCCCAGCACAGGTACCTCGGTTTACAGAGCTCAGTACTCACAAAGGGTTTTAACTTTGCAAAACATCTCACTTCCTTTCTAGAGGCACGAGTCAAATGGTAATTTATACCAGGAGTTGTCATGCAGAGTCTTTGCTTGGAAAATCACAGCCCTGTGTTGTGTCACGCACTGGTCTGTGTGAAGAGCCAATGCTCCCACCAGCAAGTGAGCAGTTACTTCTGGGGAACATTCTGGAAGAACTGAAAGTGAATTTCCAAAGCTGCAGCTGAGCTTCTCGTTGCAGACAGTGATCCCACTTGGGAGATAGACGGGAATGCACCAAAAATAGTGGGAATAATCCTACCATTGAAACAACTGGGAAAAACTGCAATTGTCTGCAGAATTATTTTTGCATGTTTGTGATGTAAAATGTTGCATAGAGGGAATAATTAGGCTTGAAAATGTTACACAGGGGTTTGGTATTTGCATTGCAGCAGTAACTGAAGTTTTCTGGTATCAAGCCCTTACACTGTGCATGGTGACTAAATGTCATGGGACAGGGGAGGTGGAGTCACCTGCACAGGGTCTGCACTAAAGCAGCTCTCACTCACCTTAAAGGGTTCAGTTTTGCCACATTCTCATGTCCAGTAATGAATCTCGGGTAGGTGAAATGCAGTGAAGAGTGGCAATACCAAAAGGAAAGATTTGGGGTTTTTCCACGGTGAAATTCCTTGCGTAAGGAGGAGTGAATCCATGGTCATGGATTTTGGGACAGCTCTGGCATTGCTAGGGGAGCTCGTTCCAGGGTGTCAGGTGTTCAGTGCAGGGTGGCAGGTGGTGCAGAGGAATGCTGAGGAATCTCTTGTGCTGAGCTAAATTCTGGGTTTAACTGACACAGTTTGCATAATTGCAGAGCTTTAAATTAGGTGCTCCAGAAACCAGTATGTGAAGATCCAGAGGGTCCCCCTGCAAACCAGCTCACGGTGACTTCACAGGGTCTCTGCATCCAAAAGCACAAATGAGCTGCTCTGATGTCAGACTGAGGGTGACTGGCAGTTCCTGACACCTCAGGGGGATACTTGTGGAACCCCCAAATTAAAACAAGCAACTTTTGCCTCTGGCATCCCCTGTAAGGTGACACAGGGTAAGAGACTCCCAGGGTGCCCCCAGCAGATGAGCAGGGGATGGTTAAACCCCTCCTGAGCTGGCCAGGCAGTGCCTCAAACAAAGCCTTGTGTGCAGGTAGCTCAGAGATGAAGCAAATTCTGGCAAATGTGTCTGTACAGGTAATCGGCAGCAAATCCTGTTTTCCTCCTGCAGAGTGCTAAGCACAAAAGCTTAATCCCTGTGAGGTGAGACTGCTTGGGATCTTGTTTATACATTGCTTTTCCTCCGTGTCCCTTTTTTGTGCACCTGCTCACGCCATCTTAATGTTTCTCTTCCTGCTTCTTCCCTTCCCCCTGTTTCAGTGAGTGTATTTTTGGAAATGTTGGATTTCTCAGTCTCTGGATTTTGATGAGAGCATCTCCTTCCTCAGGTGAACTGTCATGCTGGAATCTGCTGGCTGTTCTCTTTTGAAAAGCTTTACCAACTGGCACTGCAGCATATTCCTGGGGTAGAAGCGTATTTGTTTTTCCATCACTTGCATGTATTTCTGTCTGCAAACAGCAATTTCCACGTCCCCAGTCTTTCATACTTCCCACGCAGTTCAGGAGATGTCCTGGTTAATTGTCTGCTGATCCTCCTCTTGGCTGGATTCTGAGAGCTGCTGAGAGCTGCTTCATGTTGCCATTTGCTTGTATTTACCTCCTGATTATATCCCCAAGAATGAACTTTTTTCTCTCCAGCTGTAGCAAGATTACAGGCTGCTCATGGCAGTTCCTTCCTAGTCAGATCTGCAGCAGAGCTCTCCAGCCGGGGGTTTGCCAGTGACGTTGATTCTTTACACAATCTGTGTTCCTACTCGTGGTTCCACAGCCCTGGCTCCTGCAGGGAGGGGGTTTTGAAGTTGTAGAACACACAGGAAATGGTATTTTCTAGGAAACTTGCCTCGTTAAAGGCAGAGTGGTGAAAACTGAGGTCAGAGCTTCCCATTCAGCTGGAATAGGAATGGTTTGGGCTCTCACTGCCTTACCCAGAGTGTGCTGGTAAGAGCTGGACTGTCTTTAGAAGCATTTGCATAATGGTCTTCCAACTCTGCCATGAGATACAACGAGTTTTTCTCACTCATCTCCCTCCTGACCTCGGTGTGTGTCTGAGTTTGTGTGGGGGTTGTTCCTTCACCACTGACAAACTTCATCTCCTGTGAGCTGGGGCATCCCTTGCTGCCTGTTGGTCTTTCTTCTGCTTCCTGCTGAAAACCCGGATAACTGATCCAGACAATAGAAGTTACAAAAGGAGTTCCTGTTAATTTGAGACTTGTGACTAGATCTGACATTTAGGTGACTCACTTCAGGATGTAAAGGAGGGAAATGGATTCTGTAGGAAGCATTTTGGGGATTTTGGTAAATGCTCTGGTTGATTTCACTGGAGGCAAATGTGTACTGTCACCTTGAGGAGGCACGTGTGGCACTTGTGGGAAAGTGGATTTTTTTATCTTGGGGTTTTTTCTGGCACAGCCTCTTACTCACTTACAGCCCCATGTCTCTGGGAGAGACTGGGGAGGCTGCAGGGACTGGGCCTGCAGGTGTTGTAGCATCTAAAGGGAATTCTGGTGTAGAAAAAACAAGTTACTTTGTGGCCTTGGCCTAAAAAGCATCTGACAGAGGTAAGTGGTGGCATCTGCCCTCTCTGGGGAAACCAACCCTGGAAGGTGTGGTTTAGGAGTGTCCTTGGAGCCACAGTGGGGTTGGTGGGAAGCCCTTTGGAGCTGAGTACAAAGCAGTTTTTTTTTCTTGCCTGTTGAAAATTGATTATGTCTCCAACTTTCTTTCAGGGTTTCCACGGTCCTTATCACTTCGGACAGTCTTAAAACACAAAAACACAAAACGGGTATCGACAAGAGGAGAATTTAAGAAAAAAACTGACTTTTGGGGGAAGGGAGGGGGATTCATGTGGCAGACAGACACAGCGTGGACCCCCCTTCTCTGCCTCCGTGTCCTGGAAAAGAAGAAAAAACAAAAGCCCAGTAACTTAAGACTAGCTGTTTCCAGAGGAAAATCCAAAACCTGAGTATGCATGTGTGACTGCTGGATTTCAGAGTGGTGTAAATGCTATGAGGAAGAAGAGACACCAACACTATGGGTTTTTAGAAATCATCTTCACACGTAATTAGGTAGCTTAAAAAGAAGTTTAAAAATGAAAATTTAAAAGCCATCGTTAAAAAAAAGAATATTTTGCCTACAGAGCGGTTGTAGTTTGAGCAAATGTTTAATTTCTGTTTGTTTCTTGTTCTTTTTTTTTTTGGTTGGTTTTTTTTTTCCTAAGGGACAGCGTGCATTTTCCCAGAATGTCCTGGTTTGCTGCCGAATGGGACTGGCTCAGCACCCGCTGGGGTTTGTGCAGGGACTGCTTCTGTCAGGCTTTTTTAATGCCAGGTTGGGTCTGCACCCAGCACTGCGTTTTTAACAGCGTCTGCTGGTTTTAGTTACCGACTTTTTAATCTTTTTATTTCCTCTTTTCCTTTTGGTTTGGGTGTTGCTTTTAAGTTGTCCTGCGTGTCGTTGGGAGCCACGCTACGGACAGGTCTCGGTATCAGAGTTGGAGAGGGGGACTCTGGGATAACGTGGAGGGCTCATCTCCCTCCCCCCTTGTACATGAAGTACACAAATACACACCCGTGTTAATAAGAAACTGATTTATTCAAGTTCCTGAGCTGTCCTGTGTGGTTAGCAGTTTAAAAATCCCTTTTTGTTCACTCTCATGTGCAGTAGCTGTGCCTGGAGCTGTGTGCCAAGGGGAAATCTCTGTAGCTGTAATTCACCTGCTGGTAGTTGCAAAGCTTCACAGACATCCTGTCCTTTTCGTTTGGAGTCTCCCCTCTCTCTTTCAGAGCATCAGTTTGCATTTGTTTCTCCTGTGCTGAGGTGTAGCTTAGAGGCTGATCCATGTGTTCTGGAGCACAGAGCAGGGCTTGGCACCAGCAGCTGGATCCCACTGTCACCTCCTCTTCTGCCTTTGTCATCTGGGCTCGGGGCTGCCCTGAGCTCTGAGTGGGCTCTCAGGGCTCATGTTAGGGGAGGGGTTGCAAAAGATTTGTGCTCCTCTGCTGTTCTTCCAGCGTGGTTTCCTCTCGTTCTGGGCTGGGAAGTGCAGCATGAGGGGATGCAGGTCTCAGGCACTGTGGTGAGTTTATTCTGAAGTGCTCTCTCCAAAAGAGAGGTGAGTGAGCCCAGCAGCACCGTCCTGCCCAAACAAAGCAGGCTGGAACAGCCATCTGCCAAAGATACAGGAATATGCAAAGCTCCCTTTACCTTCTTCCAGATCTTCCCAGTGAAGGCCTTTCCCTGTGTCAGAGCTGCACACTGCATGGCTTCACCCTTGCTGCTCTTGGCTGCTTTTGTTTTTGTGGCTGGTTTTGAATGGGGGAATCTTTTGTTGCAGTTACCAAGGGCTGGTACTTGGGTGCACATGGATGGACCTCGTGGGGCCAGTGGGAGTTCCTTGTGTCCAACAGAGAAAGGATTGGGCAGTGGATTTTGTTCATATTTCAGGGGTTCAGTTATCACAGATCACCATTAGCTGAAACCTCCCTTCAGAAATCTGTTAGCTGGGAGAAACAAGTGTAAGATCAGAAGCTGCCTGCAGAGAAGTGGCACCACGGGATTTGAGCTGCCTGACACTTGCACTTGCAGCCTGGTGGGCACCTGGCTGTGCCCAGGATCTGGGAGAGTGTTGGGATTGGAGTGAACCTGCTGAAGATGCTGCTTCTTGGAAGGTTTGGTTCTTGTGCTGTAACAACATTTTGGCTTGGATTAGTTCTGAGCATTTAGACCTGAGGATTGATCTGAGGGGAGATCTGCAGCCCCACAGTGTGGTACGAGCAGGTGGAGTCTTTGCTCACTCCCTCCTTTCCTCACAGGTGGCTCACGAGCCCCTCTGAGGAAATGAACATCACACCTGCAGTGCTGCTGCTCCCAAGGGCACCAAACCCCTGGAGACAGCTCTTGGTCCAAGTGACAAGGTGATTCCTTATCTTTATTAGCTCCTTGTGTCAGCTGTGTAGTGCAAGGGAGGGGAAATCAAGGTCTGAGTCTGAGTTAGAGCTGGTGCTGTGACCTTTGCCTGGTGTCAGCAGAGGCACCTGGGAGACCCTTGCACTCAGATACCCCCACGCTGGCTTTGCTTCTCCCAGGCATGTGTGCTCCTCCTGTGTCCCCTGGCTGCCACATTCGTGTTCCTGTGCTCCTCCTAAGGCTGAATTTATTTCCCTTGTCTTGAAAAATCAAAACCTGCATGCACCCCAAGTAGCCATGTGCTTTCCCACTCCGAAGGCACGCACGTTTGCAGTCCGTGGTGCCCTGGTGACAAGGGTGGCACGTTCCAGGGCGTGAGGAAAGGCAGGGCTCTGAGATCTGCAGCTCTTGCTGCTCACATCCTGCTCTGCCCAGGCAGCTGAGGGATCCACGGAGCCCTGGCTCTTTGGGGCCGGAGTTGTGGCCCCTGCTGTGGCACTAGGAAGGTGTTTAAACCAAGGATTGCTCTATCTCTGTGTTTTTCCTCGAGTAAAAACTGTTCCACTGAGGCCAAAGGTGGTTTTGTCTCCTGATTTCTTGGAGCTTCGTGGTGCAGCCAGCCTTCAGATTGCTCATGCTTCAGATGTCCAGCTTTTAATGGGAAGATTGAGATCAATTTGGCAAAGTTCTGCCCAGGACCTCGTGCCACTGCAGTTTGTATCAGCTCCCATAAGGAAAAGGTTAATGTGGAACATCTCTGATGGCCTCTAAGTGGGTCCCTGTGGTGAGAGCCACTCGGACCCTGTCACTGACACAGCTCAAGTGGTGTCACCTCCCAGCCTTGGCAAACTGGAGCAGGATGTCCCTGGGACTGGCCCTGAAGTGGCAGTGCCACGGGAGGGGGCAAGAGAGTGGGAACCACACTTCAGGAGTGCTGGATTCCAACCTGCCAAGGTGTGGGAGCTGGGGCAGAGCCGTGCAGAGCAGCGGTGTGGGTGGGAAATGCACGCTGTCCCACGTCTGGGTTTCTGTTGTGTTTCATTTTTTCCGTGTGTGAGTGCGTGGGTGGTTCCCAGCCTGTCTGTGCTCGCCGGGGCAGTGCATGTGTAGCACGGGATGGTGTGTTGCCTCTCTGAGTCTGGGAGAAGTCCTATGATAGCACATTGGGGGTGAAAATAAAGGAAGCTTTTTCCTTAATGTATAAATGAATATTTGTATGATTAAATTAACACAGAAAAAAAAAAAAAAAAAGCTCCGTAGCTGTTGAGAGTTTTATTGAAGCTGCAAAAACACTTCTGAGTCTGTCACCTTGGGGTTAAATGTACCTGGTTTGCTCCATCCTCAGAGTGTTTCCAGACACTCAGGCACAACACCCTTGAACCCAGCTCCAGCCCTAATTTAGTCCAAATTGCTGTGAATCCAGACCCGATTCGGTGCATTTTGAGATTATCAAACCACCTGTCAAGCCCCTGGGTGGGAGTGAGGGTGGGGAGAGGCTCTGGGGGTGGTTGTGAGGCAGGGGAGGGAGGGGACTCCAGATTCCCTTGTGTCAAGGTCAGGTCACTTCTCCAGGACAGCTCCTGAGGAGGGGTGGGATCTCCAAAGGAGGGGCACCAACACAAGGCGATGCCACAGCTGTGTCCCCAAGTGTTCCTTGTGTGGCTGATCCACATCCCAGCCCTTCCCACCGAGCCTGGTGCAGGATGGGCTGATGCTTCACACTTCAAACAGCCCGGTCCTGAGGGGTCACACCTTCCATCTCCTGGCTTGGGAAGGCAGGAGTGGGAGTTTGAAGGGAGGAAGATTGGTTTGGGGTTTATTTTCTCACAATCCCTAAAGAAATAGCTGGGGCTGTGTATCAGGATGGGGCACAGGAAGGTCTCACTTTGCTGGGCACCTGCACACCTGTCCCAGGTGGATCTGAGTTCCCAGGTGAGGCCTTGCTGCTCAGGACACCCAGCCCAAGCATTACCTGGATCAACTGCGCCGTGGAGCAGCTCAGCTGAGGCCGTTCCTTTGCTTACCTGGGAGTTTGTTACTAATCCCCACGAGAAACCTCACTCTGTGTGTGCTGGCTTTGCTTTTATCATTTGAATAAATGCCTGGAGCTTTCATGTGCTGGTTAAGCTTGACTGAAAGCCTGACTGGGAACAGACATCCTGCTATCTGTGCCTGGGGGTGTTTGTTCTGTGCCCTGAGCAGAACGCGCCCCTCGGAGCTGGGGCTGCTCGAGGCCGCTGTGTTTGGGCAGGGGAGGATCGCCCGCCCTGCTCACTGCCCAGCTTTGCATTTACTCCTTATTTGCTATAAAGAATCTGTTTATCTTTAGGGTTGCAACCTGTCAGAGGCTGCCAGCACAGGACAATCCCATCACACCTTTAATGGTATCTCCTGAGCGGGCAAATAACCGGCGGGATTGCCGTGGTGGAGTCATCCCGCGATCCCGAGAGCAGAGCTGGGCAGGTGGGCAGGAGGCCAAGGCAAACGGCCACCACAGGCACCTGGGTGCTGCTTGGGTGCTGCTTTTGCTGCTTATTTATTTTTTTTTTTTTAGGGGAACCAGATCGTCCTCCATTAAAACTCGCAAAATTAATTTTGGTTGTGTGCGGTTATTTTTTTTTGTTCCCGAAGCAGCGGCGGTGGGAGGGAGGGTGTTCCCAGATTTTTTGGGATGGGTTCCAGGGATGAGGATGTGCTCAGCATCCAGGACTGCTTGGGCCCATGCCCTCTGCCTTGTTGGGTACTCCTGCCCCTTGGGCTGGAGGGAAGAGCAGGATCTGTTCCAAAACCTCCCCAGCACCACTGCCTGTCCTTTTATCTGCAGGTGTGACCTCAAGGCCTCCAAATGGCACCTGCCCATCCAGGAGCAGCACCTGAAACAGTGGCACAGAGGATTTTTGTGATTTTCGTTTATTTTCCCTCCTCTACCTGCTACATCCTGCAGCAGCAGCCTGTGGTGTGCAACGCTCTGCCCGTGCATCTCTGCAGATCCCTTGGGAGGCACAGGGGAATGTTAATGAGCCAAGGGGGAAACGAGGCCAGGCCAGTGGTGGGATGCTACCAAGGGTCCACGGGGAAGGAGCAGGATCAGGGAGAACTTGGGATCTTTCTGGAAACTCTCCACAAACCTGCTCTCTCTCTCTTGCCTGTGTGTTCGTTGGAAAATTCCCAGTTACACAGGAATTATTTAAGGGAATCTAATCTCCAACGTTTCCTATCCCGTTGATAAAACAGCCGAGTAGTAAAAGCTCGCGGCGGGGAGGCAGATGGCACGCGTGGGCACGGACCAGCCCTGTTTGCCCCATGGAACTCTGCAGGCTCGGCTCTGCAGAGCAGCTGCAGCTGGGGCTGCCTCCAGAGCTGCCTCTTTGCTCATCCCATTCCCCTGTTTTGGTTATCTCTTCCCTGCAGGAGTGGCGCCTCCATAGAAACTTCAAAAGGGAGGGGAGAAAAGTTTGGTTTTCACCGCTTTGCGCTCAGGGTGAGCGGTGCAGTGTCCTGGGAGGGGGGGGCAGCCGTGCCCAGGAGTGGGGACACTGCGGGAATCCCAGCTCCGTGTGCTGCCAGGGGCTGGGCTGGGGTGGGGGTGACCTGGACCCGGGGGCTCCCAGCCGAGCTGTTCGAGCAGGGTTTGCTGGCGGCCGGCCCAGCCTGGGGCAGGTGCCAGCAGAGGGAGCTGAGGTTGTTCCTCCTCCGCAAAACCCTTTGGAGCTGCTGGATGTGGCTTTTCCAGGCTTCGAGTCCTGCTGGTGACAGTGGCTGGGCAGGCAAGAGCAGTGTCCTGCAGCTGCTGTCCTGGCCAGGCTTGGCTGGGCAGTGGGGTGGCACATGTCACTTGGCCTGTCACTTGGCCTGTCACCACCACTGTAGGACTGGGGCAGTGCTGCAGAGCCAGGCAGGAGCTGCTGGGCAGGGACAGCATGGGCACACCCCTCTGGGTTGGGAATGAGGAAGGGTCTGCACGCCAGGAGGGCCATGTTGTGTCCTATTTTGAAGGCTGATGTCCCCTTTGGAGACAAAGGGGGGTCTGGTTGCTCTGCTGTGGCCCCAGGGTGGTGCACAACTCTGTGGGAGGGAGGGAGAGAGGGACCCCCAAACCTTGGGGCTGGGTGAGGCCCTTTTTTCCATGCCCTTTTCTAGGAAAGCCACCCTGCAGGACGGGGCTTTCAGCCTCTCCTGGCTCTCTCTGCACTCCCTGGTGTGGAGCAGCTGGGCTTGGCAGGGTCTGTGCAGCATTGGCATCCAGGGAGAAACACAGCAAGAACTCCCATTCCTTATCTAATCTGCAGCCTTTTCCCTCCCCGCTGTTTGCTGTGGCCGTGCTTCCTCAATCAATTGACAGCTGCAGGCTGGGCTGTGACGTCAGCCTGTGGCACTGAAGCCCCACACCAAGGGTGGCATTGGAGGGACCCTGGGATGAGGCCCTCGAACCCCTGGGAGCCCAGCAGGGCCATGAACCCTCTGGTAGGTGACAGCAAGAGGCACCTGAGGACTGATCTTGCTGCACTGGACAGCAGAGAGGGTCCCTCTCCCCAGCAAGGGCACAGGGCTGTGCTTGAGGGACAACTTAAACCTGCCCAGCCCTGCCTCCACCCCAGCAGTCACTGTGCTGCCCTCACTGGGGCTCTTCATGGCCAGAGCTGGATCCTGCACAGAAGGGGTTGGACAATGGTGGCCACTGTGCCCTTGGGGGTGTGTCCCCCCCTGAGCCCCCCGAGCCTGGCAGGGCATGGCAGCAACCCCAAAGCCCCTGTGTCTGCTCTGCAGTGGGATGGGGAGAGGACAAATCCCCAAACTACAGCTTTGGAGCAGCCTGGTTTGTCCATCTTGGGAAGGAGGGGGTGAGTGGGAGCTCGGTGCCCTGCAGTTGCCTCCCCAAGCAGGGAACTCTCCTTAGGATGAGCTCTGCCTTGCCCATGGGGAGCAGGCTGGGAGGAAGCAGCTGAGGGTGCCTGAGAAGCAGGTTTGTCAGAATTTTAAAGGGATCTAAATCAATAGCGATAAGGAAACAATTATTTAAAGAGCAAACAAATGGAAACTGCTAAATGTACCTTCTTTTTTCCCTCTTTTTTTTTTCCCTTGGGGGTGAGGGGTGCAGGGCTGATGCCTCTGGGTGCTGGGAGTGGGTCCCTGCTGGGACCACCCCAGGGTGGGCAGTGGGGCAGCTCTGCTTGCTCAGCCCAGCCCCAGCCAGGCTGGAAAGGAGCCTCGCAGGACAAAGTGTTGTTTCATCCCACAAGGAAAAAGGTTTTATGGGTCATCTGGAAATACTAATCCTCAGGTGAGCCCGTTTGTGACGTTGGTGAGCGTGTTGGTGGTGTCACAGCAGGTGCTGGGTCAGCAGGGACAGAGACAGTCCTAGGCTGGTGTGGGGACACTGCTGTGTGCTGCTGGCTACATTTTGAGGGGGAAAGGAGCCAGGACTGGTCACTGAGGCCGGGCAATCCCTGCAGGGCAAGGGCATTTCTGCACCTCCTCCGTGGAGCTCAGGATCCTGCTCGGGTTTGTGGCAGGGCCAGGCTGCAGCTGGAGCCCATCCCTGCCCCATGGAGAGCGTTTCCCCTGCCCTGCCTGGTACAGGGGACCCCAGGACTGCAGGGCCAGGGCAGGATCCCAGTTCCCCCCACTGGGGCTGTGGCTGTCACCACCGGGGCTTGGTCTCAAAGGGCAGCTCATTCCCATCCTTCCCCCCCACGGTGTTTTCATCGGCTTTTGGTTGGGGATTAGGCACGTGTTGACAGAACAAACATTTTGCTGCGCTCAGAATCCACTGCTGAGGAGAGAAGTGATGTCCTTGCTCTGCTGGTGCCTGAGCCAGCACTGGGATGGGGACAGTTGGGATGGGGAGAACCAGGCTTGGGGCTGGGACAGCCCCCTGAGGGGAACACGGAGCCATTTCGGGTCACATCCCACACCAAGGCCAGAGCTCTGTCTCTCTGCTCCCTCACAGAGCATTAATCTCTTTCTGCTTTAATATCCTGCCCTGTGAAACCAGGGATGCCACAAGGAACGCTGCCTGTGTCCAGCAAGGCTCTGACAGGTGCTGGGGCCCCTCTGCCCAGCTCCCAGTGCCCATCACAGCTCCCTCCTCCCCACACCTGGCTCGGGGAACTCCCCACGGTGTCGGTGTCAGGAAGGCTGACAAGGCTGGGGATACCCAGGAGCTGCCCCCAGGAGAGTGTGTTTGCCGGGGAAAAGTAAATTCCTCCAAGCTCTGTGGCCAACCCAGTGAGGGGAGACAGGACACGGGACTTCGTTTGGGGTCCTGCCCCAGCTCCCACACCCCGTTTTCCCTACATGACCCCCAGGTCCTGGCTCCTGGCTGAGCCCCCAGGACAAGGTGCAGGACCTGGGAGATGCTCACGGGAGCTCTGAGTTTCCTTTGGAGCTCGGTGAGTCACGGCTGAGTCACAGCTCGCTCCGTGGGCAGCTCCTGCACCCCAGACCCACGGCCCCACGGAAGGCTGTGGGATGTGGGGGTCCCTGCCCTCTGTGCACAGGGCAGCCCCTCCTCTCCCTGCTCCCCTGGCCCTGCAAACCTGGCTCAGGAGTGATAGGAGAGGGGTGACTGGTCCCTGCTGTCCCTGTCGCTGTTGGACACGAAGGAAAGACACGGACTCGTGGTTTCAGAAGGCTGATGCTCCGAAAAGGGGGCTGGTTTATTCTCAGAACCTATTTTTATACTTTTTTACAATGTGCCCACCTAAGAGGTGGGATCCTTTGAACCATTGGTCACACCAAGGGTCAACAAGCAAAGTCCCTCCTTAGGAGAGAAATGTGAAAAACATGAGAGTTTAGAAAGTGTGACCTCGTTTACCAGTTTAGGTCCCTGGGAAAGAACTTGAGAAAACTCAAACATGACAAGCAGTGACTACAGTCCCCCTCCTGCCCCTCACCACGCAGCCCCTCGCCCTCCAGCTCCTTGAGCTGAGCCCAGGCCGCCTGTGGGGTTTGGGGTTACTTTTAGGGGTTTGCCCCCTGGGGCAGAACCTTCTGCAGTTCTCCTGGGATGCACAGTGCAGAACCCAAAGGGAAATGACCACCAAGAGGGTTCCCTGCTCCGGGGGCACCGTGTGCTGCCCTGGCCCTCCGAGCTGCCCCGTTCCACCCTCTCCCACCCGTGGCATTTCCCTGCCCAGCGGCTCCCACGCTCCGTGGGGCCGTTCTGCCCGAGGATCGTTTTGCATGTGGGGAGAACGGGCAGCAGAAGAATGAATTTGCATTTCTCAATGGCACCCAGTGTGGGAACCGAAGCCGCCGAGGGTTCCGCCGCCGCTCGGCCCCGCACCGGGGCTGTGTGAAAAGACAACATCCCGTCTGCTGGCAGCAGGCCCGGCCCGTCTCACCTGGCTGCCCGTGTGTGCCTGGGAACTGCTGCTGCACGGCCAGGGGGTGCTGACCCCGCTGGGATGAGCAGGTGACAGTGACAAAATCAGAGTTGGCTGCCTTGCGTGGGTGATTTCGGGGAGTTCTCTGCTGCTGGATGGGATTTGGGGTTTGTGTGCTCAGGCAGCAGCTGCGTGGAGAGCTCAGAGCAGGATCCTTGCCCTCCTCTGCGCCCCAAATCTGCGGTGCAGGGGGGGCTGTGACCTTCCCTCAGCCTGCAGCCAGTGGGGTGTGCCCACGTCGCCCTGAGCCCTCTCTTCCTGGCACCGCCGGGCGACCCGCAACCATTTCCAGGCTTTTAATCCCAAGAGACAAAAGCCGGAGTTTAATGCCACCGGAGGATGAAAAGAGCAGGGCTTTGGGAAGGGAACAGCAAACACGGCGGTGCATCCGCTGCTCCCTGCCTGCCTGGGTGTCCCACGAGTTCCCCTGCGTCACCCGGGGTGGCACCGAACCTGGAGGTGCTGGGGGGAGAGCCAGGGTGGGAATAGGGGAGGAGCTGGTGGTCCAGGAGCTGGGCTCACCCTGGTGTCTTCATCCACCTCCCCCAGCTCGTCCTTCCCCAGCTGCCCTCCCAGACTGTGGCAGCCCAGAGCCAGACCCTGTCACCTCCTGCCACCCATAGGTGCCAAGCAGCACCTTTGAAAGGTGCCAGGTGACCACCAAGCTCCCAGGTGAGCACCAAGGTCTCTGTGCTCAGCAAAGGGCTGGCACCCGGACCCCACCATGCCATCAGTGTGCAGCAGACACCACCAACCCCTGCGCTGCTGCTCCAATCCCCCCTTTGCAGCCTGGAGAGCTGCCCTGGGATGCAGGGGACACCTCGCAGGGACACGGGAACAACCAGGAGCCACCTCAGACAGTGAGGATGGAGTGTGGGAGCAGCGACCAGCAGCCGGAGCGGGGAGAAAGTGCCGGGGCAGGGTCGGGAGCCCCGGCTCCTCTGTCATTCAGGGTGGGTTCGGCGGGCGGGTGCCGCGGCAATAACTCGGCTGTTTGCCCCGAGCACACACAGCGGCCTTTATGGCAGCAGCTGGGAGATGGGGGAGCCGGGGCGGTCATAAAGAGAATAAAGAGGAGCGGCCCCGCTCGCCCTGGGGCTGCACGGGAAGTGGGTAGGTCTGGCTGGGATGAGGAGGAGTCGGAGGGGGTTCCGGTGGTCTGGGCTCTGCAGAGATCCCAGCAGCTCGGGAGCTCTCCCAGGTAAATCTGCACAGGGACGTGGCACCGTCCCCTCCGTGCACCACCTTGTGCTCCCTGACCCTCTGGGTGATTCTGGGCTCTGCTGGAGAGACCTTCTCCCCTCCCAGGACCCCTCCAGAGCATGGGGAGAACGAATGAAAGGTACTTCAACCATTTCAACCGTTTCAACCATTTCAACCGTTTCAACCATTTCAACCATTTCAGCCATTTCAACCATTTCCACCATTTCAGCCATTTCAACTGTTTCAACCATTTCAACCATTTCAACCATTTCAACCATTTCAACCATTTCAACCATTTCAGCCATTTCAACCATTTCAACCATTTCAACCATTTCAACCATTTCTTTGGGCTGCAAAAAAGCCTCTGAGTGCCCACCCTGCAGCCTGGGAGTGGGGATTGATCCTGTCCCGTGGGGTGCAAGGATGCAGCTTCTCAGAGGGCCTCCAGCTCTACTTAGGGGCCACCACCACTGTCCCAAAAGTTGTGCAGGAGCTGGAGCAGAGGAAGCCCCAGCACTGCAGGGGAGCAGGAAACACAGCTGCGTGCGGGGACAGGTCGGGCCCCGTGCTCTCTGTGGTTTGTGCAGTGACATCAAGGGCCTTCAATAGTTTTATTATATGTGACATGGCTGCTTATCTATTATTCTTGTGATGCAGCCAGAGATTAGCTGCAGGCAGGTGGGCAGAGATTCCTCCAGGCTGATTCATGAGTCGTTTCTCCATCTCTCCCCTCCGGCCGAGTTCCCAAGCATTGAATTTGCAGCAGTGGCAAAAGACACCGGAATCGGAGCTGATGGGTTGACAGGGAGGACAAGGAAAAAAAAGCACCGAAAACTGCGCACACGGGGCAGAGAAGCCAGACTTCGTTTCCCTCTTTTGTTGTCCCTCAGGTGTTGCAATCTCTCCTTTTCCTGGTTTGCATGTGCAAGCAGAGCCGGGCCGAGCTGCGATTGCGAAAGGTGTCGGGGAGAGCCCGGCGTGGCCAGAGCCCAGCACAGCTGGAGCCCGCAGAAACTGGTGACACTGGGCGGCTCCAGCCCCCTGAGCCCTCTGGGAGGGAAGCAGAGGTCTCATTTTGGGGCCTTTCACCCAGTTTTGCGGTGCTGTGCTGCACTGCCCAGCTCTCCCTGAGCCCAGAAAAGCAAATGTTTTTCCCTTTAATCGCTCTCTGTTATCGAGATCCCGCTGCTGCCGATAAGAGAAGTGGGTAAAGCTCTTTCAGACTGAGGTGTGAGTTTGGCAACAGGGCCCAGACAGCCCAGGATGACCCAGGTCTGGGATGCTCTGGATCTGGGCCTGGGAACTCCCTGGTGACATCTGACACTGTCCAGTGTCCCCAGTCTTGCTCTCTTCTGCTTCGCTTCTGACTCCTTCAGGTGCTCTGGTCTGCTGTTTGTTCTGGTGAAAAGTTGTAAAGAAACCAAATAAACACGGGTGACCTGGAGATGGTGTCACAGCAGATGCAGCCTGCAGAGCCTGTGCACACCAACCCCTGCTCACCAGACATCCCCAGAGCCACAGCCCAGCTGTGGGGCAGGAGCAGGGCTGCCACAGGAAGGGCGGGATGGCCACGGTGCTTTCCCAGCATGGCTGGTGCCAGGCTGCTGTCGAGTTTACACGTGACTCCACTCTGCATCCTCAGTTTCCACAGCCACACACTCGTGTTTCTGTGTGTGGGGAAAGGATCCGTGCTTGGATCTGGCCTGTGCTGGGATGCTCCTGCTCCTGGCGACCTCCAGGGATCCTGAAGGGAGGAGCTTTGGGTGCCTGTAGAGCCTTGGGATGCTCTGAGTGGGCTGGGGAGCTCTGCTGTGGCTGCCAGGAGCACTGGGAAGGCACTGGGAGGCCTGAACCCCCTTCCTGGCTGTGCCACATCCCAACCAAACACGCCCAACCCCAGGGGCTGGCACCTTCCCAACCCTGCTGCTTGTCCTGGGGTCCCCCCACAGCCACTGCCACGTGTGCCAGGCTCAGCCCTGTTTACCAAAACAGGGGAAAAGAACTCCCCTGGGACACGGGATCCCTGATCCAGGGGGAGCTTTCCCCACGATAAGATAACATTGAGGCGTTTCAAAGGGAGGCAGGAACTCCTGGCGCTGCCGATAGCAACGAAGTCCTTTCCCTTTCCGGGGTCTCCTTTCCTCCAGGTTTTCCATTTCCTCGGGGCAAACATTCCCCATGGATGGCTTGTTGGCCGTGCCTGCCCCGGGTCAGGGCAGCGAGGGATGCCAGCTCTGCCACCAGGCTGGGGACACGGGCCAGGTGCCCGCCGGGCGGTGGTGACGTGGGGCCACAGCCTGTGTGGGTGTTTGTGGCAGGGTTTGCTCTGACGTGGGCTTTTAGGGCACGGGGGAGTTGGGTTTTGGCAGAGCTACGTGCTCAGGAGAGCTGCCTGGACTGCCCTGCCTGCTTCATGTGCTAAAAAAAAAAAAAAAAAAAAAAAAAGAGACAATAAATACCAGCTGGGTGTCTGTCTCGCTCAGAACTGCTTTTTCCTGCTCGTGCCGGTGGAGACGACCTGGGCCTGGAGTGCGGCACGCTCTGGCTGTGTCCCCGTGCCCCATCCTGCAGGCAGGGACCCCTGGGCAGGGGACAGCTCTGTGTCCCTGAGGTGGGAGGGTTTGGGTGCTGTCAGGGGCTCCCTGCACCCCCAGCAGCTCTGTGCACCCTCACTCACAGGCTTGGCAGGGGATGGTTCTGGGGTTCAGGTCAGGGATGCTCCCGGGGTGTCCCTCAGGGATGCTCCTGGCCCCAGCATGGCCCAGCCTGCTCTGGGAGTGATGCCATGCCGTGGATGCTCACACATCTGACAGGCCTGTGTGCTGCAGGTCTGGCTCCAGGAGGAGCCAGGTGTCTGTCCCTGTCCCTGTCCCTGTCCCTGTCCCTATCTCATCCATTGTGAGGGTGGGAAGGGGTTAACGGTGCCCAGTTTGCCCCACTCCCCTCCCCAGTCCCGTTCTGGTGTGAGCCCGCCCTGGACTCACCTGCCAAGGGTTAACCCGGCCCGGGCTGTTCAAACACCTCGGCTGAGGTAAGCGCTGCTTGTTTGTTCAGGTAAATAAGGAAGGAATTGGATATAATGGGCAAAGGAGGCTCTGGCTAAGCCCTGACACTCACTGCCGGCGTTCCCCTCGCACGGCCGCCGGTGGCTCCGTCCCTGTGCTGCCCGCGGAGCCCCGCGGGGTTGGGTGCCCGCTTCTCCCCGCTTCTCCCCGCTGCCCCCGCTCCGCCGGTGCCAAACCGGGGCCGATGCGGCGGAGCCCGGCCGCGCTGCCGCCGCATCGGGGCCGGCGCTGAGGCGGGCGCGGTGCTGCTCCCCGCCGCTGCTGGGACCCCTCCGCTGGGGCCATGGCCCCCGCAGACCCCTCGCCGAGCGCCGCAGGGACGGCTCTTCCCAGCCTGCGCTGCCATCCATGCGGATTCTGAACCCGCGCACCCTCGAGGTAAGGCACCCGCGCTGCCCGCACCGCCGGCTCCCTGCGCTCCCCCAGCACCCAGCCGGCCCACCTCCCCTCCCTCCGGGGGTCCTGCTTTTGGCAGCAGTTTGGGGTGGGCGCGGTGCTGCCCCGTGTCAAGATTCCATCCCACAGCTCCTTGCAGCTGCGGGTGTCGCTAGGGCTGAACGGGGACGGGTTGTCCCTCGGTGCGAGGTTCCTGGCCTTTCGGTGTCACCCAAAATGAAATGGGATTTGCTGGTTTTGTGGTTTTGCAACCTCGTCCTGCTCAGGCAAGGAGGGTGGGACAGAGCCAGGAGTCCTGGTGCTGGCTGCTCCTGAGCCCATCTGGGGACAGCTGGGACACCCAGGGTCCCACCAGCCCCTGTGCCAGGAGGAGCTTTGGGGCACCGTGTGACAAACCAGGACCCTTCATGGAGCGTCCTGGCTGTGGAGAAGCTGCCAGCTTTGGTGTGTCTCTGTGAAGCTGAACCCCTTTTCCAGAGAGCTGCACTGTCCCAGCTGCTTTCCTGCTGGGGTGGGTTGGTTGGTTTTTTTTGGTTTTTTTTTCTTGTCAGCCCTAAAGTCACTTTGGCTGCAGGTTTGGTTTTCGTGGTTCTGCTCGGTTAGTGAAACACAAACGCCGGGAGGGTGCCAAACCCCCACAATACCGGTGTTCCCTGGGGCTGGCACCACAGAGGGGGGGAAGGTGCTGCTATAAATAGGGGCTGCCTGGCCCCAAATGGGGAACACCAAGCTCTGCTGCTCACCGGGGGGACACGGAGCACCGGGCTTTGCTCAGGTCACTGGCACAGGGTTGTGCCTGTCCCCTGTCACTGCTGTTTGCCTCCCTGCGCTGATGGAGAGGGCGGCCTGACCCAGGGCGTGGGGACCCGTGGGCACACCTGGTCCCTGTGCCAGCAGCCATGCAGGTAACGGCAGCACGAGCCAGGGCACCTCGGTGGTGGTGGTGGTGGAGGAGGCTGGTGGGGAGCCAAGGGGCCAGGGCCCCCAGGATGGGCTGCATCCCCCCGGGGGTACATCAGGGTGAGCCCGGGGCTTGTCCTGGCCCCAACCCTGTCACCAGAACCAGCCCCCTGCTCTGTCACCTCCCCAACCCCCTGCTCTGTCACCTCCCCTGCCCCCCAGCGCTGTCCCCAGTCCCTGCCCTGGCTGTGGGGACGTTTTGGCCAATCCTCCTTCCTCCACCCAGAGATAAGAAGGGTGCGTGGCGCAGGGTTTGGCAGCAGGACGTGGCACGGCTGTCACTCGGGGCTTTGCAGGGTGCATGGGACGTGCTGGCAGGATCTCAAATCGTCAGCAGCCTCTGGCTGCCTGCTGCAGCCCTGGCTTGTGCAGGGACCCCAGGGCTGTTCTCCTGCTTGATCCAGGCCACTCTGGGCAGTCTGGGACAGCTCAGGGTCCTGCACATCCCCAGTTCCTGCTGGGCCAGCAGAGCACGTCGCTGTCCCCAGCCTGAGGCTGGAGGTGACCCTGGAGCCTGGCCCTGGTCCCTGGGAAGGGCTTTCGGAAGTGCCTGGGGGCTTGGGAGCCATCCCGGGCGCTGTGGGCAGCACCCCTCCCACAGCAGCCAACCCCCCCCAGTCCCACAGAGCTCCGGCACAACCTGTTCCACCGCAGATTGGATTTTAATTAACGGACCCATTGTTCGAGGGTGGGGGGTGGGTGAATTTCTTTCTTTTTTTTTTTTTTTTTTCTTTTTTTTTTTCTTCTTTTTCTTCTCTTGTTCTCAAGGGCTGATCCCAGCGTTCCACCCTGGCTGGTGCTCGTGTCCCACCCTGACCCATGGGTCCCACCCTGACCCATGGGTCCCACCCTGGCATGGGGGTCCTTGGCCCCATTGTTACCCCCCTGGGCTGCAGGGTCTGTGTGGGGCTGGGTCCCTGCAGACCTGTGGAGCTGAGCCCTGACCCAGCACCACCCACAGCCCCGGGCTCTGTGCCCTGGGAAGTGCAGGAGCCCCATCCCAGCCCCATCAGCCCCTTCCTGTCCCACCACCCCACCTCAGCCCCGTGGAGCAGCCTCTGCCAAAGCTGATGCAATGCCCAGCTCAGCCTCACTCAGCTCAGGGTGAGCAGGAAGGGTTTTGGGTGCCATGTGGGCCAGTGCACCCTCCAGCTCTTCTTTTGCAGGGAAATGCAAAAAGGGGTAGGGAAAGAGGGGGGGAAAGGCCACCTGAAGTGGCTTCTCAGTGCAAACAGGTCCCACCCAGCCCGGCCGCCCGCGTGCCAGAGCGGGAGGAAGGCAAACAGCGGCCCCCGCCCTGAGAGTACAGCGCCCTTGGTGGGGCACAGCTCAGGCTTTTGGGGACACTTCCCCAGGGATTGGGTCCCTCTGGTCCCATCTGGGAGGGGGGGAACAGGATGAGGGTGAAGATGGGGCTGGGGCCGTCCATCCTGTGCCGTTCCCGAGGGTGGTTCCGTAGCCCTGCTCCTCCATGAGTGAGGATGAGCCAGGACTTCAGAACATCCCAGAGGCGTTGGGAATGAGGCACCAAATCCTCATCCACCAATCCCCTCCCCAGAGATCCCCATGGCCAGCACTGTGCAGCAGCAGGAGCTGCACAAGCTGTTGCCACTTCCCTTTTGTGCTGGGAGCAGCGTGAGGCTGGATTTAGGGCTGATCCCCTAAAGCTCTTCTTTTAATCCTGAGCAAATCAAGGAGAGGTTTGGAAGCAGGCACCATCTCTCAGGGAAACTGTTTGGAAGGTGGAGGCAGCCCCAGACCAGAGGAGGGTTTGGGTACCCTCCTCTCCCTCCTCCTCCTTGCTGCAGTGCCACCAAAACCACTCAGGGATGTGGGCTCCAGTTCCTGAACCCACAATCCCTCCCCGGGTCCCCACAGGCTCAGGCTGCCACGGGTGCTGTTGAGGTGTCCCTGGCTCTTCCATGGGTTTTTCTGAGCTCTCCAGGCCATTCCAAGGATGAAGTGATGAGCTTCCCCCAAGGGCAGGCAATGCAGAGCTTCAAAACCCGTGTTCCTGGGAGCACTGACTCCTCAGGAGCTGCATTAACTCCCCCCCTGAGCAAGGAGCACGGGGCTGGGTCCCCAGTGTCCCTCCTTCACTGAGCACCCCTGTGCCTGGGGGCTGTGCTCTGCCTGCAGGAACTCTGAGGGACCTTTTCCTCTCACATCTTTCAAACCTTTTTCCCCCCAGCTGGGCTTTAGAGCAACAGGGCAGCCCCTTTCCCTGGCCACTGCCCCCTGTTCCCCTTCAGGGCTGCCTGGAGTCCTGAGGGGTTTCAAGCTTTGCACGCTCCTTTCCCAGCTCCATTGCTAAAGCTCCTTTTTCTGATTTTCAACCACCGATTTGGGATGGTAGTTCTTCTCCTCCTTGTAAAATGCAGTGCTGAAGGTGCAGGAGCTGGGCAGTGCCCTGGCCATGCCCATCAGCAGCTTCTCCCTGGCAGGGGCTTCCCCTTCCCGAAGTCTCAGGATGGTTTTTGGGGAGGTTTCTCCACGGATGGAGCCATTCCCTGGTGTTGCCATGGAAATTCAGCAGGTTCATCCTCTTCTCCATGGCCTCTGGGACTCCCTGCGTGCAGAGCAGACGGGGACAGGCTGATTTGGGGTAGTTTTTTCTTGCAAGAGACTGAGGGTAATTGCAATTATCCTGTCTTACGAGGAAAGTTCTCATTTAGGGGTTGGCAAGAGCGTCCAAGGGCTCAGTCCCTTCTGGGAGATTTGGGTCTGGAGGCTGTTGTGCCTCAGGTGGAAGCAGCAGAGGGTGTTTTCCATGCCCAGAAATGTGTCCCTGCAGCTCAAGCACCCATTGTCACCCCAGGGCCGTCCTGTACAGGTGCTGGGGACCCCCCCCAGTGCCCCCCAGTGCCCCCCACCGAGGCCTCAGCTCCACCTGGGGCTGAGCTGCTGCCAGCCTGGGGTGCAACCCCTGGGGAGACCCTAAACCCCCAGCCCCTGAGCAGGGGGCAGGTCCTGCTCATCTCCTGAGCCCCTTCTCCCTGCTGCCTGCTGCCTGCTGCTGATCCTCCCCAAACCCAGGCCAGCCCTCCCAGCCGTGGCTGACCCTGCAGGCTGGCGGGGCACGGTTGGGGCTCCTTGGAGGGTTTTTTTTTTTTCCCCCTCTAACAGGCTTAGTTCCTCCCTTTGTGCCTGCTGGGCGGGAAGGCAGGAGCGGTGCCGGGCTGAGCTGTGCTCCTCTCTCCTCCCCGGGCAGGTTTGGAGGCAGCGCTGAGCGGAGGGATGGGCAGTGCCAGCCCCGGGCTGAGCGCTCTGCCCCCCGGCCGCCTGGCCTGGCCGGACCCTGCGCTGCTGCTGCCACCCCCGCGGGACCCCGAACCCCGGAGCTGGGGCTGTCCCGAGAGCCCCAGCCCTCCCAGCACCCCCGAGCAGCCCGTGCCAGCTTTCTGCCTGCACTACTTCGACATGCTCTACCCGGAGGACACAGCCTGGGCCACCAAGGGCAACGGGGAACCGTCGCACAGCGGAGCCCAGGGCGGGCGGGAGGAGGCGCGGAAGGAGCCGGAGCAATGTCCCATCATCGACAGCCAGGGCCTGGGGCTGGGGCCCGAGGGGGAGCTGCAGGACAGCCTGCACCTGGAGGAGCACTCGCTGGAGCAGGTGCAGAGCATGGTGGTGGGCGAGGTGCTGAAGGACATCGAGACAGCCTGCAAGCTCCTCAACATCGCCGCGGGTGGGTGCTCCCTGCCGGGGCTCTGCTAAGCCAGGGAGGGATGTGCAGGGAGGGGATGGTTCCAGGGGGGCTGCAGCCCATGTGAAGGTCTGGGGAAGTGTGGCTGCTCTCCCATAGGAGAAGGGGATGGCTCCTGGGGGCTGCAGCCCCTGTGAGGGTCTGGGGGAGTGTGGCTGCTCTCCCATAGGAGAAGGGGATGGCTCCTGGGGGCTGCAGCCCCTGTGAGGGTCTGGGGGAGTGTGGCTGCTCCCCCAAGGGAGAAGGGGATGGGTCCTGGGGGCTGCAGCCGGTGTGAGGGTCTGGGGAAGTGTGGCTGCTCCACATCGAAAGGAGGGGAAGGCTCCTGACCCCCCCTCCGCCCCCAGACCCCACGGACTGGAGCCCCGGGAACGTGCAGAAGTGGATCCTGTGGACGGAGCACCAGTACCGGCTGCCGCAGATCGGGAAGTCCTTCCAGGAGCTGTCGGGAAAGGACCTGTGTGCCATGTCCGAGGAGCAGTTCTGCCAGCGCTCGCCCACCTGCGGCGACATCCTGCACGCCCACCTCGACATCTGGAAGTCTGGTGGGTGCCAGGGAGCCGGGAGGGAGCTGGGGAGGGTGGGCGATGCCGTGCAGCAGGAGATGCCCCCCCTGATCCCCCGCTCCTCCCTTCCAGCCGCCTGGATGAAGGAGAAGGCTGCCCCTGGAGATGTGAGATACTGCGGTGAGTTCTGTGTGGGCTCGGCTGCACTGGCCCCACTCCTGCTTCGGGCAGCTCCGGGGTACTTGAGGGGTCCCTCCCTGATTAATTGCGATAATCCGGAGCGCTGGAGCAGCGGCCGCTGCGGGATCTGTGCGGTTACAGCCCCTCTGCCCCAGGCAGCCCCAAGGCTCTCTGCAGGGAAGGGGAAACGGCTCGAACCCCTCGCTGGTCCTGTCCCACCCTCCCTGCACCCCTGGGGGCTGTGCAAGGGCAGCACTGAGCTGCTCTCCCAGCTCCAGGACAGGGAGGAGCGAGCAAAGCTCCCTGACCCAGGCACGGGCTGAGCCCCGGTGCCGCTCTGGCATCGAGCGGGGGTTCCCTGAGGAGGAGCTCTGTCCCTTCCCTCCTCTCACCCGTCCCTTCCCGTGGCAGGAGGTGACACCAGCTGGGCCGACAGCGAGGTGGACTCGTCCTGCGCCGGCCAACCCATCCACCTCTGGCAGTTCCTCAAGGAGCTGCTGCTGAAACCGCACAACTACGGGCGCTTCATCCGCTGGCTCAACAAGGACAAAGGTGGGCGGGGGTGCTCCCGAGGCCCGGGGTGGGGGGCTGAGGTGGGACAGGAGATGCTGTAACCCACCCCACCCGTGCCCCGCTCCTCTGCCAGGCATCTTCAAGATCGAGGACTCGGCGCAGGTGGCGCGGCTGTGGGGCATCCGCAAGAACCGCCCGGCCATGAACTACGACAAGCTGAGCCGCTCCATCCGGCAGTACTACAAGAAAGGGATCATCCGCAAGCCCGACATCTCCCAGCGCCTCGTCTACCAGTTCGTCCACCCGGTGTGAGCGGCGGCGGGACCGGAGGGACGGGGGATTTTCACTGCCTCCCTCTGCCCCGGCCACAGAGAGCCTCTGCTCTGCCAGCAGCAAGGACCTCGGCTGCGGGGCGAGGCTTCCCCTGCCAGGACCTGCTGGCAACGGACACAGGGACCCCTTCACCTCCAGCAGGCCCTGGTGTGCGGCCAGGACCGTGCAGAGCCTTTGTCTCCCATGGGAGGGGCGGGCACGGTGGCTGGGCTTGTTCCTCCTCCTCTCCCGGGTTCTGGCTGTAGGTGGAAAAAGCTTGGGGAGTGAACTGAGCCAGTGGCACCCGCGGGGACAGGGACACCCACAGGGACAGGGACATTCACAGGGACAGGGACACCCACAGGGACACCCACTGCTGCTCATGGTGGGGTCCTGTCCCAATCCTTGTGGGAGCAGCCTGGCACCAGCCGAGGGTGCTGCCTGCCGTGGGAGCTGTGCCACTGCGGACCTTGGCCACCCCCTTGGGGTGGGGGCATCTCCTTTTTGTTTTTCACTCCAGGACATGCTCAGCTTCTCCCCTGCACAGGGATTCGGGAGTTCTGCAAAGGGGGCAGCTGTAAATGGGGGTGTGAGGCTGTGTGCAGCGGGGATCCCCCCAGCTGGGTCCCCCATCCTTGTGCATGGGGCCACCAGAGCCCTCCTCAGGCCCCAGGTTCTGTGCCCTGGCACGAAGCTCTTCCCTTGATTTTTGGATTTTACTTGGACTGCCTAATTCTGGAGGCTGGGGGAATGGAGATGGCAGCTTTGCCATTTCCCTCTGGACAATAAATCCAGAGCCTGATCTGCCGAGGCTGGACTGGGGCAGAGAGCTGGAATTGCTTCACCTGCTCATTGCACCAGAGTCAGAGTTACCTGGCAATGTTGATCTTTTATATTATAGGGGTTTTTTTATTTGTCTATTTGCTTTTCGGTTTTGGCTGGTGATGAGTTGTGGTTTAGGTTCAAATGCCAAGGGGTGGCCCAGGCTTCCAGGGATGTTCTGTGGAAGCTTAAAAGGAAAGACACCTGCTTCTTGGTATTTTGATTATTTTCCTTAAAAAATCTGCCGGTGCCAGCCACTGCCTTTCTCTTGTGTTCTTCCCCCGTGTTGCTCCCACAGCAGCAGATCCAGACAGCCCTGCTCACATCCCAGCAGGAGGGGTGGAGGGGAAGGAGGAAAACTGCCTTGGCCTTTGGAAAAGGGGGTGGAAAAAAACAAAAAAAGTCGGGGGAAAAGAAAAAAAACCCAGCAAAATGTGTCTTGTGCTTTGTGATTTGCTGTGTGCAGCCGGTGTGGGGGCACCGTGAGGATGGGCCGGGGGTGCCAGGGGTGCCCCAGCTCTCATGTCCCCCTCACAGGTCCTCAGGGCAGGAGGTGACATCAACCTGCTGTGCCTCAGGAGAGCGCTGGGCCAGGGCTGCTGCTTGGAATGGCCCCCAAACCTTGCACCACCTCCGTGGGTTTGTCTGGCAGTGGCACAGGAGTCCCCACAGGCAGTCACTGCTCCCCTTGTCACCCCAACCCCCAGCAATGCACCCCAGCTCCCACCCTGCTGCACCCCAAAGCCTTGGGGAGGGGGTGTCTCTACCCTGGGGGTCCACAACCCGCTCCCCAGGGGGGTGAGACAGACGCACAGCAAAGGAGACCCCGGAGCCAAGGACGCTGACAGAGCTGGGTTATTTTTCTCTTGCTGCTTTTTGTTGTTGTATCCACGGAAATACAATCACGAGAGATATATATATTATATATATACTTCTTAAATTACACAATCAATGTACAAAAACCGGGGTGCATTGCTGAGACAGGTGGTTGGTTGGGTCTTTTCTGACTTTGTGGTTTTTTGTTTTGTTTTTGTTTTTTTTTTTTTTCCCGCTACCTGGCAGGGGCCGGACCATGCCCAGCACACGGTGCTTCCTTCCCCTGCATCCACGAGAACACTGGATCCCCTGGGGCCAAAAAATTCACGAACCAACGGAGGGGGCAGGATTAGGAGCAGGAGGAGCGTGCGGGAAGCCGATGGCATTGATGCTTGCTAAGGGTGATGGCATGGAAAGAAATGAGAGACGATCTGTAGGGAAAAGCTCGGGATGGCAAAGGCACCCGAGGCAGGGGGTGGGAGCGGCCGTGCTGGGCGGCAGCAGCCGCGGGAGCTGCGGGGCAGAGCCCAGGGGAGGAGGGGTAGAGCTCCGTGGGGACAAGCAAAGGGCAAACTCCCCTGCCTTGGCGTGTCTTGTTTTCGGCCGTGGTCGCCAGGCAGCTGCTCTGCCTGGGTTGGGCATCCTGAGCCCTCCTCCTCCTCCGGCTGCAGCTCCTGCAAGGCCGGACGATGCTCATCCCCCGTCCCTGCTCTGCTCCCGCCTCTCTTCAGGAAGGGGTGGATGGGGACCGTCCCCAGCAGTGCCCAAGGCAGTCCTCGCTATCCCAGGCTGGGCCAGAAGGTGCTTCCAGCAGCCCTGGTGCGCCCTGGTGGGTCCTTCTCCGGACAGCGCTGGGTTTTAGGGCCGTCTCATCTGGATCTGGTGTGCGTTGGATACCTGCCCGCCCGAAGGGCGATGCTGCTCCCTGCAGCACAGACCGGGCATCGGCTCGGGAGCCTCCGCCCGCTCCAGGTGTGCTGACAGCCCAGCCGGGAGGAGGAGGAAGCTGAGGAGATGCCAGCAAGCTCCATGGCGGGGCTGGTCTCACCTCACCTGGGCATCTCAAGGATGGCTGCGGGGCTGAAGGGGGCATTCACCCCCTTCCTCGGGGCGGGAGGATGAGCTGGGGAGAACATGGAAACACCAAAAAAAAAAAACAAACCAAAACAAACCAAAAAAACCCCAACGGAGTCAGACTCCAATCCCTCTCGGTTTTCTGGGATGAATTTGGTTGGTCCCAGGAACTTCGGTGCCATGCGTTTCGGAACAGTTCCAGCCAATCAGAAGGCGGCTCATGATTTCAGTATCTTTAAAAACCAACCAATCAGGAGCTCTCACTGGTTGGGCTTTAAGATCTTGAGGTATCGGCTTTTCGCTCAGAAAAAAAAATAATAATAATAATAATAATAATTTCAACTAACGTAGACGAACGGACGACGTCATCTTTCGCTTCACGTTATCTTAGAAGAAAGCGACTATGCAAAATACTCTTCGGAGACAACTCTTAAAAAAATAAAAGCTTGGTCGGAAAATATGTCTGAATCTCTAAGGGTGAGGAGTGAAGGACCAGACGGCAGAATGGCTGGTTGGCTGGTGGAGAGATGGAGACAACGGAGGGTGGATTTATCTGCTGACGGTGACGAGGAGCACACCACAAGACTTAGATTGCCTCCACGTAGTTGGCGGGGTACAGCCCCAGCTGCCCGTTGTCCAAGCGCCCTTTGCACCACCCCTGCTCGTCTTCCTCACCCAGTTTGGTTAGTTCATCACCTGCAGAGGAAGGTGGAAGGGAAGAAGAGCTCATTGCAGGTGCTGGAAATTCTCCCACCTCTCTTTTCTCCCCAGGATGGAGTTGCTAGGGCTTTGCAGGACTCATCCTGGGCACACCAGGTTTGTAGGATAGAAAGGCCAAGGGGTGACCCATGAGCCCTCATGTGCCCTGTCCCGCCATTGCTCCCTGTCCCTTCTGCATCTGGGCTCAGCTCTTGCCTTCCCCTTTCTGACAGCTCAACTTTTAGAAGGGCTGGGCCAACTCAGAAATCATTTGAGGGAATTTCACACCCACAGCTCCAGCTCCACGAGCCCCGTCCTACCTGGCACTGGCAAGGGAACCATACCTGCTTTGAAGCTGAGCTCATCCTGCTCCTGCCCGTCGTAGTCGTACAGAGCCCGGACCCTCACGCCCTTCCCCTCCTCGTCGAAGGGGTTGGCGCCGCCGTTGGCCTCGCTGGTGTTGAAGGAGTTGCTGCCCTCATCATCGGACCACTCGGCGCTGTAGGTCTGCCCGCGGTCGTGGCTGCTGACGCTGGGAGGGGGAGGAGAGGGAGGGGCGGCTGTCACCGAGGGCATCCACATCCCCAAGTGCTTGCACACGGGCAAAAGCCGTGCCTCTCATGGCACCTCCCCTTCGCGCCGGCCCTCACCTCCCGCGCTCGCCCGCCTGAGCCCCCGTGTCGCCCGCGCCGCTGGCGTTGGTCAGGGCCACCCCCTCGCCCTTCTTCTGCTTCTCCTTCCGCGTTATCGTGTGCGTCAGGTCCGGGTTCCACTCCTGCAAGCACAGAGTGACCAACCCCTGAATGCCCGGCTGGCCCCGCAGGGCTGCCAGCACCCAGCCAGGGCGCCCAACCTCACCTCAAACTGGGGCCAGTTCATGGGCATCCCGGGGCCGCTGGTGCTGCGGAACCACCGGAGGTCCTCCTGTGCGTCCGACATGCGGATGGTCTGCTCCAGCTCCCGGTACACGTTGGCATAGCTGCGGGGAGAGACGTGGTTGAGGGGCTGTGGGTCAGGGTGGACCCCCAGGGACAGCGTGGGACAGGGACGTGCCTGGGGCTGTTGTCACCTGGGGCCAGGTTGTGTGTCCTCCGAGGCACCAGGGGGCGCCAAGCTCCAGCACAGCCTCCTGCCACTCTGGTACCTCTTGGTGACCATGGTGTTGGCCAGGATTCACTGTCCCTACCTGCTGCTCTCGGCCAGGTTCAGGTGCCTCTTGATGTCCAGGAGCATTTCCTTGAGGAAGTTGAGCCTCTTTTCCTCAAACTGCTGGCACTGCTCGAAGACCTGCTCCATGCTCTCGATGTACTGCGGGGTGCACTTGTTCAGCTCATCCAGCACCTTCTCGTACTTCTCCTGAGTCTGCAAAAATGCAGGAGGGACCCTGGTTGTACCTCCAGCTCCTCAGAGGCCATTCCTGGGTGCTGAGAGGTCTGGTTTGGAGGTCACCAGAGCTGGGGAGCCCAAATCGAGTCAGGACCCTCAGTGAGTGGAATCAGCCCCCATGAGCGAGGTAGATCCCTGGCCAGCTCACACTCCCCTGAGCACTGCCTGCAAGCCCTTCTCCTCCTCCAGGAGCACAGGGACGGGAAAATGGGAACTGATGGTGGAGAAAGGGATGTGGCGGCCACCTCCACTGGTTTCCCTTGCCCAATGCCCCATGTGTCTGGCACAGGGCAGTGCCTCGCACCTTTTGCACATCTTGCTTGCACTTTTCCACTTTGTCCTGGAGCTTCTTCTGCTGCTCAGGAGTGTTGGACTGATCCGCCTTGCTGTTGGCTTCACGGGTCATGGCCAGCTTCTCCTCCTTGCATGCCAGGTGATAGGCTTTCTTTGCTGTCTCCAGCTGTGGGGAGGATGGGGAAGGGACATCAGAGTGGTGGTCACAGCCCCCTGCCTGTGGGGAGGTGCCATGCATCTCTCCCAGCCTGGACTGGGCACACAGAAATGGACCTGGGGACACAGGGATGCCCTAGGACAGACACTCTGTGCTTCTCTCACCTCCTTGAGCTTCTTGGCCCAGGGCTTCTGGGCTTTCCGGAATCCATCCTCAGCTTCCTTGGCCTCCTTGAAGCCCCCCATGATCTGCTTGTGGTAGGCGTCCTTCTGCCAGTTCTTGACCTTCTCGAAGTCGTCGTTCAGGAGGCTGTTCTTCACCTCCTGGTGCAGCTCACTCACCTTGTCCGCCTCCGTCATGATCGCGGCCCATGCCTTCTCCAGGCTGCCATACTGGGGACCTGGGGGCCGAGGGGACAGCTGGGGGTCACTCCGCTGCCCTTACCCCCTCCATTTCTGCTGTGATGGTACATGGGACCCCAGGGGTCCCAGGGAAACCCTCCCCCCTGGATGGAGAAGCCATGGTACCTTTCTCAATGAGCTGCCTCCACCGCTTGGACCAGTCGGTGAGCTGCTGGGCGTAGGACTTCTCGATCTTGGCCCGCTCGTGCACGCAGTTCATGAGGTCATTGCAGAGCCGGTGCCCATCGTCGATCCTCTTCACCGTGCGCTTGTAGTTCCCCACCTGGGGTGGGCACAGGGACAGGCAGGTGTGGGGGCTGTGACCATCCTGCCTGGCTCAGCCCCAGCTGGCCTGGGGTGGCTACAGGGGAAGCACCAGGCAATTTGGGGGTGCAGGGATGGAGCTTTGGGTTGGGGCTCCTCCAGCCCAACTCCCTCCAACCTCTCTGTCACTCAGGGACAGCCAAGACTGAGACTTTGGCTCAGACACAGAGCCACCACAGCAGGGATGCTCTCAGACAGAGAAGAGAGGGCAGCCCCCAGCCCAGGGGACATCCCGGGGTGCAGTGACAGTGGGGTGGGGTCTGTGGGAGGAGAGGATGGCCGGGACTCACCTCCCAGAAGCTGTCGGTTGTTTCCTCGGCGGCCGATGCCGACTCGTCGTAGGAACCCGACATGGCTCCCGGCGCTGCCTCGGGCGTCAGAGCAGGCGCTGGGGGTTTCCTGGGCAAACACCAGCCTCATGCACTGAGGGGACAGGAGAGGGGAGTCATGGGGGGTGCAGGGGACCCCCATTCCTCTTGCTCTGTGGGACAAACATCCAGGTACAGGGACAGACGTGGGGACAGTGCCCGCTCCAGCTCTGGACCCACAGACTCCTCCAGTGCCATCCAGACACCCCTGAGCTGGGAGGGAATCACGGGGAGCAGCACAGTGGGTGCTCACCCACCAGGGCCTGGCTCAGCACTGGGAGGGAGCCGCTGGGCGAGGGGCCGTGGCTGGGTCAGGGGATGCGCCGCCCAAGAAATTCTCGTCCTGATATTCCAGCCTAATCCGTCCTGATCTTCAGAAAAACGGCATCCCCGGAGCGTCACGTGGCCCCGCTGCGTGGCTTAACCCTTTGCCACTTCGCTGAGAGCTGGGAGGGGGCGGGTGGCTGGGGGTGGCATTGCACGGGGACAGAGTGGCGGGTCTGTGGTGGCCTTTTCCAGGCGTTCTCCTCATCATCCCATCTTGACCTGGATTTGGATTTCCACAGGAAAGCACTAGGCCTATCCTGCCTGGCATCTGCCAGCGGGATGGGGAAGAGGTGGCCGTGAGCAGCTCAGATTTCCTCCTGCCCCATCCCAAAAAGGGCTGTGGGAGAGGGATGTGGCCTCACACACCATCCCTTCCTTGGGGAGGTGGAATGGGCAGAGGGAGGCCTGTGCTCTGCCCTGAGGTGGGGTGGGAGGGCAGGGCTGGGGACACAGGGTCCTGTGGGGAACATTGGTGAGTGCCCACACTCTCCAGCTGTGCGCACAGCTGGCCCTGAGGTGTCCCCAGGCCAGGGCAGGGCATGGCCCCAGGAGGACGGGGACCTGAAACAGTTACTGGAGCATGGCACAGGGCTCGCTGTGCTGGAACTAACAGGGCCTGGCAGGGATTTAGTGATATAACCAGGGAGGCACCAATCCCCTCCACCCTCCCCAGACGGTTAAAAATAAACGCGTGACTGTCCCTCGCTCAGCCGCCGAGACGCAGATGGATGGGGGACAGCAGCGTCCCCCTGCTGCTGGCAGCATGCAGTGCCCACGCCTGCCTGGCAGCCAGGGCACCGCCACCGCCACTGCCTGGCACCCAGGGCACCACCACTGCCACTGCCTGGCACCCAGGGCACTGCCACCGCCACTGCCTGGCACCCAGGACACTGCCACTGCCACTGCCTGGCACCCAGAGCACCACCACTGCCACTGCCTGGCACCCACAACAGTGCCACTGCCACTGCCTGGCACCCAGGGCACTGCCACTGCCACCCAGGGCACTGCCACTGCCACTGCCACTGCCACTGCCTGGCACCCACAGCAGAGCCACTGCCACTGCCTGGCACCCAGGGCACCACTGCTGCCACTGCCTGGCACCCAGAGCACCACCACTGCCACTGCCTGGCACCCGGGGCACTGCCACTGCCACTGCCTGGCACCCACAGCAGTGCCACTGCCACTGCCTGGCACCCAGGGCACCACCAGCACCACTGCCTGGCACCCAGGGCACCACTGCTGCCACTGCCTGGCACCCAGGGCACTGCCACTGCCACCCAGGGCACTGCCACCACCACTGCCTGGCACCCACGGCACCACTGCTGCCACTGCCTGTCACCCACAGCACTGCCACCACTCCTCCTGGCACCCACAGCACAGTGACTCTCCCTGCCTGGCACCCACAGCACTACCGTGCCTGGCACTCATGGCAGCACCACTGCCACTGCCTGTCACCCACGGCATCATCACCACCACTGCCAATCACCCATGGCACCAACATCACTCCTGCCTGGCACCCACAGCACTGCCACTGTCACCACCTGGCACCCAGGGCACCAACATCACCCCTGCCTGGCACCCATGGCACTGCCACTGTCACCGCCTGGCACCCACAGCGTGGGCACTGTCCTTGGCACCCACAGTGCCACCACTGCTCCTGCCTGGCACCACAGCACTGCCACTGCACTCCCCAGCGCACCTGCAGTGGTGACAGAGCACCGGGTGGCACAGCCCCAAGGGACCCCGTGGGCGCATCGTCCCCACTGAAAGCCGCGGGCACAGCGCAGTGCCCGCATCTCGTGCCCCTGGGTTTTGCTGCAGAGGCTGCGCTGGCACGGCAAGGGCACCCTCAGGGTGACAGCCCCAGCGTGCCAGGGCTGGGATGGGCACTGCAGGCAGGGAGCACCCCCAAGGCTGGGTGCACCCCAGCACCCAAGGGCACGCTGCCAGCCCCAGCTGCCCCCAGCGAGCCACTCATGCCACGGGGGCACTGCGGACGTGGCTGCCGCAGCTCTCTCACCGAGCCACTACCTGGTCCGAGCCGCAGCCCAGGGGTTATTTTTGGCTCTGCATCACTCCCCAGCTAACGCTGCCGCCTCCTTGCCACTTCTGCCACGCACCCCCCCACCACCACGCGCGACCATCCCCGCACGCCTGCGTCCGTCTGTGTGCCCCCACCGCGCCGGGCCGCCTGTGCCACGCGTGCCGGCCCCCTTGCCAGCCCCTGCCAGCCCCTGCCAGCCCCCGGCCCTGCCGGCACAGCCCATCACCTCACATCAGGGCGGCCGGCGGTGACGCCTGGCGCCCGCAGAGCCGGCGGCCGAGCCGCGGCGTGGAGAGCTGCCAGCCCCGGCCACGCGTTGCCGCTCGGGTACCCTGGGCCCGGGGGGCTCCGCTTTGGCCCCTCGCTTCCGCGGGGCTGCCAGGGAGAAGCCACGGAGCGTCTGGCATCAAGTGACGGCCGAGTTTGTCCCAGCTCCTGCTCCACGTGCCCTTGGGCTGCTCCTGCAGAAGCGGCCCCCCCTGCGCGTCTCTCCTGTCAGCCTGCTGAGCCCTGACACGGCTCTCCTCGCCCTCCAGGCAGCTCCTGCTGCCCCGCTGCTGCAGGGGGGTCTCTGCCCTCTGTGGGGGCCGGGCCGTGGCCGTGGCCCTGCGCAGGCAGGAGGCTGCTGCAATGCAGAGGCTGGTGCTGCTGACACAGCGGGCAGGGCACGGGCAGCTGCCCGCACCCCCATGGCAGAGCCCTGGCTGGCACAGCCCTGGCTGGCACAGCCCTGTCCCCAGAGAGGTGGGACAGTCCAGTCCTGCTGTCCCCTGGCCCCAGGTTGCTCTCTCCAGGTGTGTTTGTTGTCCCAGGTGACCCAGCATCTCTCTCCTGCAGCCAAGAAGCAGGGAATAGGGATGCCTGTCTCTGGGCACGTTGGCTGAGATGGTGGGGACCAGGGGCAGAGTGGCTGCAGAGCCTCTGGTGCAGGTTCCTCTGCTGCAAAGAGCCCCTGGCTAAGGCAGGATGGTGGCAGACGCACTGCAAGGAGAGGAGGAGAGCACAGACCGAGACGGTGTCCCCATACCTGTCCCCATCCTGTCCCCATACCTGTCCCCATCCTGTCCCCAGGCAGGAGGCCCACACCAGGTGTGAGCCCCGTTGCTGGGAGGGCAGTGAGTGAGTGACCACTGCTGAGAGCATCCAGGGCAAGGGGAATCCACACTGGGAGCTGCACTGGTCTATGGGAATCCAAGCAAGTGGGCTGGGCCTCGGGCTTTTGGCCACAGGAAAGGTCATCTGCTCTCCCTTAGTGCAGGGCTGCTTGAGGGTCCATTTCAGGGTACAGCACCAATGCCACCATGATGCACCACTGTGGCCACACGACAACCACTCGTAGCAAAGACAAATGGATTCAGCCAAAGAAGTCCAGAGGAGCCTGGCAGCAGCATCTCCCACCATGTTCTGGGGCTGCCGTGCTGCATCCACTGAGGGTACCAGTGCCCAGGTGCTGCTCCTGCTGCGGCCACACACAGGGGCTGAGGTGGCCACACACAGGGGCTGAGGTGGCCACACATGGGGAGCTGAGGTGGCCACACACAGGGGCTGAGGTAGCCACACGCGGGGGGCTGAGGTAGCCACACACAGGGGGCTGAGGTGGCCACACACAGGGGGCTGAGGTGGCCACACACAGGGGGTTGAGGTGGCTGCTCATGGGGGATGAAGTGGCCACATATGGGGGGTGAAGTGGCCAAGGCACAGCAGCAGGTCCCAGGGAAAACCCGTGGCACCCGTGTGCACCACAGGAGGCTTTGCAGCTGCAGGAGCTCTGCCTGTTTTGCTGCTCAACTCTGACCCAGCTGAGCGGCTCTGGGATTCCCAACCCAGGGCTGGGCCGTGTGTCCCGTGGGGCTGGGGCAGGGAAACGCTCCTGGGGTTGGTGAGGCTCAGAGCTCAGGGAGCCAGGGAGTCTGGGGAGGTTTGTTTGTGGGGGATCCTGTGAGGAAATGGTTAAGTGGGTGCTGCTGATTCACGCTGGCAGCTCGGCACCAGCAGCGCCCGGGGCTCAGGGCTGAGCAGCCTCAGCACCCATCCTGCCCCCTCATCATCAAAGCAAGCCCAATGCCAGGCAGGTGGTGAGCCTGGGCCCCTCCAGGGTACTGTCTCCATGGGAGGAAGCTCATGTAGGGTCCCTCCTGCGTTCCCTGGTGAAACCCCTTTGGCTGCAACACGAGCAGGGCTGGAGCCCTTGGGCAAAGAGCCAAATCCACAACGGTGGGTGATTCTCCACGGGATTTTGGCCAGAGCAGCACCATGGGGCTGCCTGGGACCCCGTGTTCAAGCAATGCCCAAGGTGGCAGGAAGGGCAGCAGGACCCTGGAGGGGACATGTAGGTAATGGTGGGAAACTTCTGGGAGCCACTTTCCAATGAATCCTGGGTGGGATGTGCCTATGGCAGCCTCCTTCTTTCCATCAGGGTCATCTGCATCGATGGGGGAATCTGAGGCCTGGGGACCTGCTGGACCCTGTGGGGTCAGGGCTTGTGGGCTCCCCCAAAGCAGAAAGGAGGTTCAGGTGATCCAGGAGCAGCCCTGGGAGCCTGGTGTCCTGTGCACAGACGGGAGGCCGCCGGGGGCCAGGTGCTGCCAGGTTGCAGTAGCCAGGGGAGACGCATTTGCTCCAAGCCCTGGCAGCGATTGGCTTCACAGCTCATGTGGGCTCTGCAGAGACCTTCCCCTTCCCCCTGAGCTCCCCAAACCGCCCTGCCCGGGGCACCCGTTCATCATCTAGGGATTTTAGGAGCCTTGTTGGAAAATTTTCTGGAAGCTTGCTCGGCATTTGCGGATAACGCAAGTGTCTCTCTCCAGGGGAGCCCGCAGCCCAGCTCAGGGACCGCGGATGTGCCGGGAATGCGGATGGGGAATGTGGATGGGGATCCCGGGAGGGGCAGCAGCAGCAGGATTGCCAACCCCCTGCATGTGCTCAGGCCGGGGGAAGGCAGAGGGGGGCTCAGCCTGGGCTGGGGGTTCTGCTGCCTGCCCGGCTCTGCAGCTCTGGCTCACGCTCGGTTCGCCGAGGTAAACAAGGCTGCTCGGACACCGAGCAGGGATTTGTGCGGTCCCGGGAGCTGGGTTTAGGCAGAAATCCAAAGATGAGGTTTGCAATTGAACCCAGAGGTGGCAAACAGGGACGGTGGAGGGATCCATCCCCCGGCTTCCGCATCGGGGAGGGGGGGGAGCGGAGCGTCACGCGCTGGCACGGGGGTCCCGTCCCCTGAGCCTCGGTGGGATGGACCCGGAGCTGGTGGTGACAGGAGGCAAATGGGGCTGCTGGGAGCAGGAGAGGTGGAGGGACAGCGGTGTCTGTGGTGGGGAACCACGCTCGGAGCCAGGGGGGACAGGAAAGTGGGGAGATGGGGGGGCGAAGAGGCAGCAAGGGGAGAAGCTGGGGTGGCAGTGCTGAAAGGAGGGGGGGTCAGTGATGGGGTAAGGGGGTTATTTGGGCAGGGGGACAGCGATGACAGCGACAGCACAAGTTCCCCCCACTATTTGCAGATGGGGAAACTGAGGCACAAGCCCGGGAGTGCGGCAGCATTGCAGAAGGGGTGTCCCTTTCCCCAGCACCCCACTGGACGCACGGAGGGGGTGAAGGTCATATACCCCCCCCCCCAACCTCCCTGGCTTGCAGAAGGGATCCGGGGACATTGTGCCCTGCCAGGGGGTGCAAAGCCATGCCTTACTGCTCGGTCCTTGCACAGCATCCCCCCGCGCTGTCCCCCCCATCCCCGCAAGGGACCCGGGCATCCCGCACCCCATCCCGGCAAGGGATCCGGGCATCCCGCACCCCATCCCCGCAAGGGACCGGCCGTCCCGCACCTCGTCACCGCAGTGGACCCGGCTGCCCCCGCGGGGGCCGCGCTCACCTGCCGGGGGCCGGGGGGGCCGGGGGGGCCGGGGGCCCGAGGCCGGGGCCGGGGCTCCGCTCGCTCCGCTCCGCTCGCTCCGCTCCCGCCGGGCAGCGGCGGCGCGCACGGCCGCGGGCACGCGCCTGCCCGAGCCGCCCGTTGCCATGGCAACCGGGATGGAGCCGTTGCTGCGAAAATCATCGGGGGGGGGGGCGCGGGGGGGCGGAGGGGGGAATGGACCCCCCCACCCCCCATCCCCGCGTCCGCGCCCACCCCGAGGATCCGCACCGCCGCCAGCCCCAGCCGGAGCCGCTGGCCCCCGACCCTCGCCCAGGGCACCCACCGGGGCCGCCCCAGCGCGGGGGCCCGGCCCGGGGGAGGGGGGAGCACCACGGCCGGGCTGTAACGGGGTCGGCTCCGGGCTCGTTAGGGTCTGATCGGGCTCGTTCCCCCCGGGCCAAGCGGCGGGGGCGGGGGGGGACTCTTTGGGGACCCCCAGGGGTTCCTGGTCCTGCTACCCCCGGGGGTCATTGTCCCTCCTGCACGGGACGGGACAGAGCCATGCACTCCCTCCACTGCTGCCCCGGCCTCTCTGTCACCCCCGCGGTTGCAGGGGGGGGGGTTTGGGGCTGAGGCACAGCTTTTGCAGGAACAAACACCCCAAAACGCCTTCGGAGAGGCAGCCGGTGCCGCCTCCTTGCCAAATGTGCCAGCTGGGAACAAGCTGGCAAGAGAAATCAGGAACAGCCTTTTCCCCCCGGCAGGGTTGGGGAAGGGGGTGAGGGGGCTGAACCCTCCAAGGTTTCTTGGAGGGGAGCAGGGCAGCTCCCCCTCACTGCCATCTGCCCATCTGCCTCCTCCCAAGCCCCGGGGCTCACACCCGGGGTCACCGGGGCTTCTAACGGGATGGGAGTCCCGGGGGCAGAGGGGGCTGGAAGCTGTCGGGAAGCAGGCAGGATGCGGGTGGGGGTGATGACAGGCTCCCCGACGCTGCGCCTGCATCCCCCCGCGAGCGGGGGATGTCAGGGAAATTAAAAGCCAGCAGGAGACGAGAGCGTCCAGGCGAGTAACCGAAGCCGCCGCAGAAGCTGCAGTAATGAGGCTGCCGGGGCCGCTGCCGTCGGGATCGGGTTGCCCAGAGAATGCGACCCGGTCCCGGGGGGTTCTGCCGGCCTCCGACGCCGGCTCAGCTTTCCCCCAACAAGCGCCTTCGACTGCCTAATGAAGCTCGGTGGGGCTCTGCAGCCCGCCTGCCGTGCCGGCTCCTTCCAGCTCCGTGCCACCCGAGCCAGCCCACCTCAGGGCCAGCCAGAACGGCCCCCGGGAAGGTTTCACGCCTGGCTGGAGCAGGGCTGAGAGCCCGGTGATTTCACGCCCCCAATCCCAAACAGGAGTGGGATGGTTCCTTCAGGAGCAGGGGATCTTTGCCTGTTGGCGTTTCAGGGGGAGGAACCAGAGGGTGCTGAATGGTCCTTCCAAGCAGTGAGTTGGCAGCTCTCAGCACAGAGGTCACTGCAGGCACCGCTGGGATGTCCCGGCTGCCATCTGCCCTGACAGCATCCCTGCTGCAGAGGGGGGAAATGTCCTTGTGGCATTAAACATCAGGTGACAAACGCTCTCCAGGATGGTTACGTGGGGACCTCAACGACTTGGGGGTATTCCCCAGTGCAAAGAGCCGCTGCCACCAGATCTGTGGCACCAGCTCAGGTCTCCTTCCCTGCAGCTTGGGCTGCTCCACGCAGGGAGCAGGCGGGAGCTCTGCCTCCTGGGCTCCTTCACCAAAAAACTCGGTCACGACAAACTTTTCCCCGGCTCTCACCATCCCACCGTTTACTGTTTTCAGCCGTAAGTCACTTCTCCTCCTGTAAACGAGCTTCCTCGTGGGAAGCAGCAGACGGTATTGGCAGGAAATAAGCCCTGATTGATGGGGCCACTCGCCGCTCTGGAATTACAGCCCCGTGAGTGCAGACGGGGAAGTCCGGGAGCACATGAGCCCACACCGTGATCCCGGCGGCTGCTGCAGCCACAGCGGGCAGGAATGAGGAGATGCCACCAGGGATCAGCCGCCTGCCCATCACCCAGGCAGGAGCGCTGGCCTTGGCACGAACGGGGGGTGGGGTGGGCTTTGAGCACAGCCAGCTCCCGTCTGCCTCCCCAGCAAGGAAGGGAAAATGCGTTCCCTAAATCCCGGCAGAGCCCGGAGTTATGGGGCTCGGCTGTTTCTGGGAGAGCCCAGGGAAGGCTGGCGTGTGCATGGGGGCATCCCAAGCATCCCGAGCCCATCCCTGGCTTCCACTGACTCTCCCCAGGGCTCGGGGGGCCGGATGGGGCCGGTGCCCCACGCTCGCCCCATGGCCCGGCAGCGTCGCCGCAGCGGATGTGCCGCCGGTCCCAGGAGCCCTCCGGGGAGCTGCGAGAACACAAGCGCTACTTTGCATCTCTAATTAGCCGCGGAGGATAATTGGCGGCTCTGCGGCAGACAGGCAGCCATTGTGGAGAGCCCCGCGCGGGCCAGGTGCTCCCAGAAACCCAAATCCCACCGAAACAATCCCCTTCTTGTCTGCCCGTGACCGGCCGGGGCATCCTCCGAGCCTTTCCGGGGAAGGGGCTGGGGCCGGCACATAAAGGCTCCATTTTTTTCCCGGGAAGCAGCGTGGAGCCGGCTGCAGGCAGCTGCCCGAGGAGCCCATCCCTTTCACCCACGGCCACAGTGCTGCTGCTGGGGCTCGCTGCCTCCAGCCCCTCCCGTGCTGGGCCACGCCGGGGGCAGCCGGACACTGCCTTGGCCACCCCTGCAAGCTGCCGGCTGGATGCGACCCCTGCTCCTCCAGCATCACCCGCAGGAGCTCAGCAGGTCCGGAGTTTGCCTCCGAGGTGTTGCACAAACGCCTTGTGGCCAGGCTGGCAAGCCCGGGACAAAGTCTGTCCCCGGGCAGAGCCGTGCCAGGCTCCATCCCCGTGCCAGCCCGCCCTGGCACGGAGCAGCCCAGCTGGGGACGGGGCATTCCCAGCCAGGGGGATCCCAAACAGTGCCCAGCCCAGGCTTTGGGGCTCAGGATGTGGCCCCGGTCGGTGCTGACGCGCTTTGCTGATGTCCCTTCCCTTCTCGCCCTGCCCTGTGCACGTCACTGTCGGTCCCTGCCAGTGCCTGGGCTCTCTTCCCTCAATCCTTTCACGGTTCAATCCCGCTCCCGTCCTGCCGCAGCCCCTCCGGCGGCCGCACACCCTGGGAGAGGAGGGAGGGGAGGGAGAGGAGGGAGAGGAGGGAGAGGAAGCGGCCAGGGAGGGGCACAGATCAGTGCAGACCCCCGGGCAGGGCAGCACCTCCAGCAGCGGCCGAGCCCCCCTGCCTGGTGAATTCCCCGATTTTCTCTGCGCTCCTGCAAAGGGAACACGAAACCCCAGGAGGTGGGAAGGAGCCTCAGGGCTCCGGCCGGGGTTTCGGGATCAGGCGCGCCGGGAGCCGCAGTGCCTGATCCCTGCCACGGCCTCGACCTGGACTTTTGGCTTAGGGATGGGGTTTGCCCGGGGAAGGCGACGCGGGGGCCGAGGGATGCGGGAGCAGCCGGCGAGGCTGCCGGGAAAGCTCTAATCCGTTTAGCAAAGCACTTGCTTTGCCATTTCCAAGGCGGGAGGTGCAGGAGCTGTCAGGAGGAGATGCAGCAGAGGCAGGGACAGCGACAGCGACAGCGACAGTGTCCATGGGCAGGCTGACCGTGCCAGGCGGGCAGGGACAGCTCCTGCCCCGTGAGACGAGCCGGGGTGTGCCACAATTGTCGCAGCATCCTGGGGGTCACCCTGTGGGAGCTTCGCCCCGGTTCCGTCCATGCTGCCCCCGAAAGGAAGGAAGGAGGGGGTGACACGGTGTCAAAGCCCCAGGACGGCCGCGGGCAGCTCCAGGAACGCGGCGCATCCCTCGAGCCCTCCCGTTCCCCACCCGGTGCGGTCCGGCACAAGTTGGAAACCACTTCAAACGGCTCGGGCACGGCTTCGTTTCCCAGGATTCGAACACCGGAGGGGATCAGCGCTGTCACCGACACCCCCGGCATCCCCTGTTTCCCCCCCGGGGACAGCCCTCCGCCCCCCGCCCGCCCCGCCGGCCGTACCTCGGGGCCGCGGGGACAGCGGCGGAGCCTCTCCCGGGGCCGGCGCTGCGCATCGCGGGCAGGTCGCGGCAGATGGGGCGGAGGGAGGGGGTAAAGATCAGCTCGGAGATTAGGGCGGCATTTTTAGCCGACCAATCAATCCCCGGCCCGGCGCGGCGGCTCCTCGGCCGCGCAAGGTGACAACGCGACGGCGGCGGGGATGGGAATAAAACCCCCCCGGGACCCTGCGGCTCCCCCCGAGCCTCCTGCTGTCCCCACCCAGGGGTGCCCAGTGCCCGGGGTGTGCAGGGGGACAGCGGGGACGTGTCCCCTTCCCCGCGGACCCTGCTCCTGTCGCTCCCGCGGGGTTCAAACCCCAAAATAGGGCGGGAGAGCCCCGGGCTGGGCTGGGCTGGGCTGGGCTGGGGGGGACACGGGCTGTGCCCGAGGGGACACGGCTCCTCCTGGAACGAGGGAGGACGGGGGTCGGGGGAATGCCGGCTCCCCCCGGGCGGGTGTTGTGGGCAGCGGAGCGCTTCGGTGCCTCCGGGAGCCTCCAGCCCTTTGCCCGGGGTGGCACCCGCGGCTCTCCGCCATCCCGGGCAGGGTGTTCCAGCCCCGCTCCGAAGGACCGCGGGGAGCTGCGGGTGACACGGCTGGGGACTGGCTGGGGATGTCACGGCTGGGGGTGACACGGCTGGGGACTGGCTGGGGATGTCACGGCTGGGGGTGACACGGCTGGGGACTGGGTGCGGGGGGATGTCACGGCTGGGGGTGACACGGCTGGGGACTGGGTGGGGGGGATGTCACGGCTGGGGGTGACACGGCTGAGGACTGGCTGGGGATGTCACGGCTGGGGGTGACACGGCTGGGGACTGGGGGGGATGTCACGGCTGGGGATGACACGGCTGGGGACTGGCTGGGGGGGATGCCACGGCTGGGGGTGACACGGCTGGGGACTGGGTGGGAGGGGATGTCACGGCTGGGGGTGACACGGGAGGGGGGGCGCGGGGGTCGCCTGCTGACCCCATCAGGCACCGCGGCGGGCTGCCCGTTCCCAGGCGGGAGGGGTCCTGCGCTTCGCTCAGGCAGCGCCGTTGCCACCCTCGTCGCCGGGGGCCTTCGGCGCGGCGGAAGTGGCGGTGCGGCGCACACCCAGCCCTTTCCGGTCGGGCCCCGCCGCCGCCGCCACGGTGAGGCCGCGCTCGGGCCATCGGCCCCGCATCGCCGCCATCCCGGGGTCTGGACCCCTCCGCGGAGCATCTCCGCGATCGGGGCTCCAGGCCCGGCTTGTGTGGGGAGGGAGGGATTGAGGGCGCCAGGCCGAGGGGTGATACCGGAGGTTCAGCGCTGGCACCGGGGCCTCCCGCCCCAGGAGCTGCCGCGGGGGTGGCCCGTGATCCGCGGGGGTCAGCCATGGCCGAACACGGAGAGCCCCGCGCCCGGCGAGTCCGGGAGCGCTGCCCGTAGCCGAGTTCCCGTGCTGGGGGCGCTGCCGGCCGTCCCGGGGCGCTGCCGGGGTCGGTTCCGGCTCCCGGTTGCCGCGTTCAGTTTGACTTAACGGCAACACCAACGCGTCCATGGCTCCGGGACAGGCCCTGCCCCAGCCGTGACCGACACCGGTGCTCGTGATTTAAAGAGCAAAAAGCTGGGATTGCTCGGTTTTCCCTCCCGGGAAGGAGCGGCCCGGTGGGACGAGCGTCCCGGGACAGCTCGGGGGGCACCGGGGTCACCGGGCAGGGTGCAGATGTCGGTGCCCGGGTGTCACCGAGCCCGCTCCGCTGTGTGCTCTGCAGATGTTGATGCCCAAGAAGAACCGAATCGCCATCTACGAGCTGCTGTTCAAGGAGGGGGTGATGGTGGCCAAGAAGGACGTGCACATGCCCAAGCACCCCGAGCTCGTGGACAAGAATGTGCCCAACCTGCACGTGATGAAAGCCATGCAGGTGTGAGGGCTGGGGGGGGACAGGTGTGAGGGTTTGGGGGCACAGGTGTGAGGGTTTGGGGGGCTCAGGTGTGAGGGTTTGGGGGGCTCAGGTGTGAGGGCTTTGGGGGGGCACAGGTGTGAGGGTTTGGGGGCACAGGTGTGAGGGCTGGGGGGGCACAGGTGTGAGGGTTTGGGGGCACAGGTGTGAGGGCTTTGGGGGGGCACAGGTGTGAAGGTTTGGGGGGCACAGGTGTGAGGGTTTGGAGGGCACAGGTGTGAGGGTTTGGGGGGCACAGGTGTGAGGGTTTGGGGGGCACAGGTGTGAAGGTTTGGGGGGCACAGGTGTGAGAGCCTAGGGGGCACAGGTGTGAGGGTTTGGGGGGCACACAGGAATGTTTGTCCCTGGGGTGCTGCTGCTTTGTGTCCCATGCACGTGAATTGTTCCATTCCCCACTGCCCTGCTGAGCCCCCCCAGTGCCTGCGAGGAGCTGGGAGAGGCTCAGCTGGAACTGGGAGTAACTGGGAGCTCTTCCCCGCAGTCCCTCAAGTCCCGAGGCTACGTGAAGGAGCAGTTTGCCTGGAGACACTTCTACTGGTACCTGACCAACGAGGGCATCCAGTACCTGCGGGATTATCTCCACCTGCCCCCCGAGATCGTCCCGGCCACGCTGCGCCGCAGCCGCCCCGAGACCGGCAGACCCCGGCCCAAAGGTCAGCTGGGGTGGGCACAGGGGGGTTTGGGCAGCCAAGGTGGGCACAGAGGGCTTGGACAGCCAAGGTGGGCACAGGGGGGTTTGGGCAGCCAAGGTGGGCACAAGGGGGCTTGAGCAGCCAGGGGTGGGCACAGGGGGTTTGGGCAGCTAAGGGTGGGCACAGGGGGGTTTGGGCAGCCAAGGTGGGCACAGGGGGGTTTGGGCAGCCAGGGGTGGCCACAGGGGGGCTTAGGTGGGCACAGGGGGGTTTGGGCAGCCAGGGGTGGCCACAGGGGGGCTTAGGTGGGCACAGGGGGGTTTGGGCAGCCAGGGGTGGACACAGGGAGGCTTAGGTGGGCACAGAGGGATTTGGGCAGCCAAGGGTGGGCATAGGGGGGCTTGGGCAGCCAGGGGTGGGCACAGGCAGGCTGGGCAGTCAGGACAGTGTTTGATCTGTGGGGCACTGGGTGTAAGATTGTGAGCAATGCAAGGAAATGTGGCTGAGGTTTGTGACTGGTGTCCCCTGGCAGGGGTGGGGAGAGCTGGGAGCCAAGGGACAGCTCTGAGTGGGGATTGGCCTTCCCCAGGGACTGGGATTGCTGGGAGAACGCCTGCTGAGATTGGGGTGTGATGGAGGTGCTGCCCAGGGCTGGGTGGAGCCCACCTGGGGATCTCCTGTGGCCAGGTTGGGTGTCCCACTCTGCCTTCCCCAGGGGCGCTGAACCTGCTGCTGGAACAGGGCTCGTGGTTCAAGGTTAACAGCAAACTCATGGTGGAGGAGCAGCAGAGCCCACAAAAATGGGGCTTGGAGGGGTTTGGAGTATCTCTCTGTGAGGAGAGACTGAGGGAGCTGGGCCTGGTTAGTCTGGAGGAGAGGAGACAAAAATGCACAGATATCCCCAGGGGAGGTACCAGAGGATGCTGCCAGGCTCAGTTCAGTGACAGGACAAGGAGCAGTGGCCAGAAACTGAAATACAGCAAGGTCTCCTCTGGGCACATTCCAAACCCACCTGGACACGTTGTTGTGTCACCTGCTCCAAGTGACCCTGCCTTGAGAGGGGTTGAGCTGGGTGATCTCCAGGTGAACCCCCAGCTGCTCTGTGATTCTGTGTGTTGGACTTGCAGCTCTGATTTTCCCTTGGTGGGTTTTCACACCCTCGAGTGCAGGAGGTGCAGCCAGAGGTGCTCTGGCTCTGGGGGCTCACATGGGTTGTGCTTTTTTTTTGCTTCTGAGCCTCATTGGGGGCCAGGGGGTGCTGGGAGTTCACCCCCAGCTGCTGCAATTTGTGTCTGAGCCAAACAAAACGGGAGCATCACCCGCTTCAAAGGAGGGAATTGCAGAGAAGCTGGGAAGATGCTGCTTGCTTTGATCTCTTGAGTTGCTTGGATGTTCCAAGATTTGTTCTTTAGATGCTGTGTTTATCCAGTGAGCTAAAGGAGCTGCATCCCTGCTGGGAGGGAGGGAGAGGTGGCAGCTTCTGGCTGGGGTTTGTGCAGGAGGAGCTGTTTGTGGTGAAGCAGCCTTGTCCTGGTGCTGGAAGCCTCCTCAGCCCCATCTGGACAGGGATATTTGGAAGGGCTGCACTTGGTGCTCTTTTTTTGCTATGCATGACCTGCCTGAGGCAGCAGCAGCAGCAGCCTGGGAGCCACAGAGGTGGTGTAGTAAAAGAATTATTACAAGAAACTGGGTTTTGTATGGCCAGGATGTGCAGGAGGACACTGGGGTGTGCCAGGCAGAGCTGCCCCTCAGTGGGTCCTGCCTGGGTGGGCAGACCCCAGCCTGGCCCCAGGGACACATCCCAGTCCCTGAGAAGTGGTGGTGCCACCACCACTGGGTGTTCCTGCAGGAGTTTTGCTTGGTATTAATCTGAGATTCCACAGATAATCTGCTTTTACTGTCATGAACGTGTTTTGTGGGGAGTTTGGGGTACTGACAGTGTGGCTGTTCCAGGTCGGGGTCAGAATTCTGTCCTGCAGTTTGTGACTCGGGCTTGTTGGACACGGCAGATTCCCAGCATTTCTGGGATTTTTACCAACAATTACATTCAGCACTAGATTGATGACCAGAAAGCTGTTGAGATGATGCTGTGAACCCACTTCTCACGTTACTTAACTCCCACCCTGCCACAAGCTGGGACACTTGAGCCGATTTCACCCCTAAAGTGACGTTTCCTTTACTACATCAAAATTTCCTCAGGTTTATTCTCCCCGAGCTGCCCCAGGTGCTGTTGTGCACCTTGGGGTGCAGGAGGGAGCTGTTTGTGCCTCGGCTGAGCAGTGTTGGAGGCTCTGCTGTGTGTTGCAGGTCTGGAGGGCGAGCGCCCGGCGCGGCTGACGCGAGGCGAGGCTGACCGGGACACGTACCGCCGCAGCGCCGTGCCACGTGAGTCTGCCCCCCTCTGCCCTCTTGGGGACAATTGTCCCAGCTCTAGGACTCCTCTCAAGGAGAAAAAGGGCAAGATGAGGCTCATGGCATAGCTTAGAGTCTGTATGTGCAGGTGGGTGGGAGGTTTGCTGGAGTTTGGTCCGGCTGAGCTGGGGGATTTTCCCTGGGGTTGGTTCAGTAACTCTCAGACGTGCTGCTCTGGTACAGCTGTTTTGGCTTTGCTGTGTTTAGCCCCAGTTTTAGTTCAGTGGGATGACTGAGGCTTTGCTCTGAGAGTTCTGTGGGCACTGACTGCTCCTCTCTCTGCAGCTGGTGCTGACAAGAAGGCTGAGGCTGGTGCTGGAGCAGCCACGGAATTCCAATTCGTGAGTATTTACATTTTAACTTTCCTTTGTTGAAGGCTTTGATGGGAGAAGCTGGAAGGTCCTGCCTGTAGGACTCTGAGGGGGTCAGAGAGGCTAGAAAATGTCACCCTTCACAGTGAAGGATGTGGGGAGAGGATGTGGTGAGACAGAGGCCAGTGACAGGTTTGAGAGCAAGCTGAGCTCTTTGGACATCCATGATTTTATACTTCAAAAATAAAAAGTATTTTAGGTGTGATCCACAGGGCTGACTGGAATGGGTTGATGTTGGTGGCACTCAGCTGGCTGACCATCAGAGAACTTTGATGATGTTTTTTATTGCTGTCATTTCTTGACACAGTGCTCTCTAACACTCCTTTTGCTGTTGCAGAGAGGTGGATTCGGTCGTGGACGTGGTCAGCCCCCGCAGTAGAACTTTGTGCTCATGTTTTGTGTATAATAAAAGAGGTGAAAATGCCACTGGGTTTTCTGTGTCTCTCTGAAGAGCACAAACAGAGCTCACGAAGCACAGCGTGACTCAGATCTCTGGCATCTGGAACAGCACTTTGGGAGTGACTAAATACAGGTTCTAGTGAAGGAACTCTCCGAGTTTAGGGGTGTGGAGGTGAGTCCTGGAGGAATGCGGGAGCGTTTGTCTGCCCAGGGTGATACCGATTCCCAGCGCCGCAGCAGGGCTGGGCTGGGTCTGAGCTGTTCCGCAGATGGAGAGCTCAGCGGTGCCAGCCCGTGTGTCCCTGTGATCGGGACACAGCCCGCGTGGGTGGGCCCGCGTGTCCTGCAGCGCTGCGCTGTCACCTGCGCTGTCACTCGTGGGCCACCGAGGGCGGGGTTGGCAGCAGCGCCTGGAGGGGGCGAGTGGCGCAGTGGCCGCCGCCAGGTGTCGCTCGACAGCCGGTGACAGCGCTCGGTAACGGACCCGGCACGGCCGCGGTGTCACCGGCGGGGGGAGCGGACACTTGGGAACCGGCCTGCGGTGTCACTGACCGGGGCAGTTGACACAAGGACACCGACCCGCGGTGTCACCGGCAGAGGAATTGATACCCAGCCGGTTGTCAGCGGAGGGGGAACGGACACCGAGCCGCAGTGTCAGGGCTGGGGGATGGACGCGCACACACGGAATGTCACCGGGGGAACGGACACGGCCCCGCGGTGTCCCCGGGTGGGTGGGGAGCGGCGCGGACCCGCGGTGCCGCCGGTGCCGCAGCGCCCCCGCGCGGCGCAGGGCGGGCGCCGCTGTCCCCGCGGAGCCGCTGTCACCGCGGGGCCACGTGCGCGCGGCCGGCCCGGCCCCTGCGCTCTTTGCGTAAGGGCCGAGCGCCCGCCGCCGCCGCTCTGCGCCGCCCGCCCAATTCCCGAGCGCGGCGTGCGCCAGTGGCGCAGAGCGCGCGAGCCGGGGCGGGGGCGTGGCGGCGCCGCCTGCGCGGGGGGAGCGATTCTGCAAGCCGCGCTGCGCACTTGGCGTAGCGGGCGCGCCGTGAGGGCCGCAGGGGCAGCACCGCCTCCCCGGCCGGCGGCGCTACGCCGTTTGCGTAGCGAGCCCCAAGATGGCGGCGCGGTCGTCGTCGGCGGTGGCCGGAGCGCGGGCGGTGGCGGCGGCGCGGCCGGGAGCGAGGGCAGGGGTGAGGCGGGCGAAGGGCGGCAGCGCGTAGCGAGACCCACGAAGCGAGACCCAGAGAGAGACTGTCGCGGGCAGGCGGTCCCCCCGCGCCCCCCCGTCCTTCGCCGCTCGGCGGGTCCCACCCGCCCCCGCCCTCCGGGCCGCGCGTCCTCCGGCCCCACCGCCCCCGGAGCGGAGGATGATGAAGCTCAAGTCCAACCAGACGCGCACCTACGACGGGGACGGCTACAAGAAGCGGGCGGCCTGCCTGTGCTTCCGCAGCGAGAGCGAAGAGGAGGTGAGGGCCGGGCCGGGGGCGAGGCCGGGCCCGGGACCCCCGAGCTCCCGGGGTGGGGGGGACTCGGTCCCAGCGAGGTTTTATTTTTAATAAGCGCAATTCAGCGTCTGTGGGAGAGTTGGTGCTTCCCACTTGGTTATTGCTGTCCGCTGGAGCCGGGGAGATGCCCGGTGGGCGGCGGGACGGGCTGAGGGGAGCGCCGGAGGGGGTTTGGCAGCCGAGGGTACCGACCACGCTGGCAGAACTTCAGTCCAGCACATCACATGAGATGGGAGAGGAAACCTGACCTTGGATTTATAAAAAGAAACTGGGATAAAAGGGGACTGATGGAGTGCCAGAAGTTGCTGTCCAGAGAGCTTGGGGAGGAAGTGGGAATTAAAGGTGGATTGGTTGGTTTGAGAGCGGCCGCGTTGCTAAGGGGCTGCTTTGTCCGGGAAGTTACAATGAGAAACTTCTCTCCGATCTGCGGTTTTTACACCAATCTTCATTGACACCGCCCGAAGGTGGGCTCGAGGTGCTCGGAGCAGCAAAGCTGCAGGTCTGCGTGCTGCTGCTGCTGCTGGAGTCAGGCGTATCCACTCCACTGCATTTGCTGTGCCCGAGTGGCTCTGCTAAAGTCTTTGTTCTCCTGATTATCATATTTGTAGCTACAGGAAATCGGAAGGGAATGCAGACAGTTCACTGGAGGAAAGGCAATTAGCATACATCCAGTTATTATTTAACGTGAGGGAGGCTGCACAAGCCCTTTGTAGCTCTGCTGGCGTGATGAGGAGTGTCAGCATTTCAGCAGACATGGTTCTGAAATGACAGCAGTGTGTTTGGTGCAGCGTTCAGTGTAGCTGGTCCTTCCCACGGACTTCCAGGAAATTTATGGAGTGGCCGTATGGAAGAAGAGCATCATTGTTCTGTGTGGAGATGCTGTGGGTGCTCAGCACGGGTGGCTCAGGGCGCTGGAGTGCCCTGATGCCATTGTAAGCAATTAATGGAGCAGTTTGCAGCCTCTTCCCGAGAGGTGGAGGCTTGGCCGTGTGTGACTGCAGCGTGGTCGAGGGCACAAAAGTACTTTTAACAGGTGCCTGAGGCAGTCAGCGTGTGACTGGTTGGGAGTTTTATTTTAACACACCTCAGCCTGCAGTGTTGCACGGGCTCCAGCTGATCCCTGCAGCCCCGTGGGAGTTGGTGACAGAGCCCTCAGGGTGCTGGGGACACCGAGGTGTGTTAGTGACAGGTGTCAGAGCCCTTGCTGTGCTGGGACACCAGGCTGTGTGGCAGTGTCACGGCGCTGACCCAAGAGGTTGAAGGAGGAAAGTGAACTCGTTCCAGAGGCACGCTGGCGTGGGACAGATGCTTCCAGCCGGCTCAGCTGTCAGGCTGAGATTTAAAATCACTTTTGTGTCAGTTGTGTCTCTGCTGTGGTCTCCACCTACAGTGGATTGAATTTAAACTCCTTCAGGCTCTAGTTTCTAGGTAAGAGATAGGGTAGAACGATCTGTTTCTGGTTTCAGGCTGGCTCTGAGGGAGCTGCTTCCCTGTGCTGGTTGTGTCAGGTCATTTCCATGGCTCTGTAAGCTCTGGGGACATTTTTTGTGTGCGGGGCAGTGGAGGTTCTGGGCCAGCATCGAGTTGTCCCCTGTGGTCGCTGTTGGTGGCCTGGTCCCTGAGCTGGCAGTGACAGCTGGCAGTGGCTGTGCTGCCCTGGGACAGCTCAGGGAGGGAGCAGTGGCTGCTGTGGAAGGGCTGTACCTCGGGCTGGGATGGCTTTTCCTCGGGATGTGCCTGGGGTGTGTTTCCCACCCCAGTGTTTTCCACTGGTGAGGAGCCACGGCAGGGATGGGGCAGGGAAGGAGGGTTCTGATCTCAGAGCCTTTGAAGGGCTGTGTGTGGTACCTGGGAGTTGAACCCCGAGCTGAAACTGCATCCTCTGGTCCCACCTGTTGCAGCTCTGCTGCGGGAGCTGCCCAGCAAGGGCTTGTGACAAATACAGCTGGGAAAGTTCTTACCCAATCCCACGGAATTAACCACACTGGGATCGACTCTGTGCCCAGATCCTGCACTTGGCCTTGGCCAGAAGTTAAAACTTGTGTCAATGAGTGAAACCAGCAAGCAGGACACCTTATTAATTTTCCTTTCTAATTATTTCTTGGATTAATTCTCGTTTCTTGGCTTTTAAATAAACTTTGAGAGAAGCTGACTGGTGTCCACTCACTGCTCCTTGCACTTTTTTTGATAGCAAGCAAGGTGTTACCTGTACACATTTAACTACAGAATTTAAAATGGCTGCGAAAGATTTCTTGGTTTGCTCTTGGACAATAATACTTTTTAATGTTACTGACTGTTACTTTATTATTGATTGCTTCTATTTAAATGGAAATTGAGATCTCTTTAAAAGGTCTCTCCAGGGAAGAGAGAAAGAGCCAGAGCCAAAGTATGTACATTAAAGAGCTATTAAAAGCTTAGTGTCTGAAGAGAGAAGAAAAGAAGCATGTTTTGATAAATAAATTAAACTTTCTGTATTAAAGTAGGATTTTTCCTAGGACTGGCTGTTTCTCATTACTGTTTCTTTTAAGTGCTTAAGAAATAATAGAACTTTGCTCTTGCCTTTCTTCTTCATTTCCTGCTATGAATTCAAAAAACCCATTTTTTCCTGTTTTTAACCCCTCATTAATTCTTGAATTAAAAAAAAAAATTGTCAGTGGACAAGAAGAAATAGGAGAATTCTGTTTACACTGACAGGGGAGGCTACTTTCTTCTTCTTTAGGTGTTTCCCCCTGACTCTGCAGTTCACTGATATATTTTTCTTCGAAATCTTTGCAATCCCTGGCGATTGATAAAACACCACGTCCTTGGTTTGGTGTTACATTTGCAAAGAAAGAGCCTTAACAGAAAAATACTTTGTTCTTTTTTAGTTTTTGAGTGATTTATTTTTTTCCCTATGCTGCTGGAGGTCGCACATTGTCTCTGCATTGCATTTTTGGAGGCCGCTACTTTCGGGCATGAGGAAAGCTCTGGAACGTTTCTGGAAGACCAAACATTGGCTTAAAAGATGCCTTTGTTACATATTGCTTTAAAAAGCAGCGCAGAGAGAATTCATTTCAACATGAATCTCAAATGGAGAAAAAAAATTTACATTTTTTTTGGGCATTATGTGTGTGGTTTCCCAACCCATGATCCACCTGCTTGGGCAACAGGGAGAGAGCCAGGGCAGCAACATTCAGAGAGTGGGAACAGACTTCAAAGCAGCCAGATACCAAGACTTTGCTCTTCCCATCTTTTCACCATGGACTGAACTCCTGGAATATTTGCAGAACCTTGGAAGGAGAGTGCAGAGGGAGAGCTCCCAACTCCAGTGGTACCTCTGGAGTTGCTTGGCATGTCCCTGCCCCTCAGCATTGCCACCAGAGTGTTACTTTGACATAAAACACATATTTTATTTTTTTTTGTGTGTGTGTGGACCAGCTGTTTCCATGAGGAAACATCTCAGCAAACTCCCCCCATGCCTGAGTGTGCCCCAGCAGCTGGAACCCAGCTCCTGGTGGTGTTTGACAGGAATAAAGAGGCAGCTCTGGGCCGTGGGGTCTGTGCTGGGACAGCGGCGGGTTTGAACATGCCCACATTGTGTCTGTGAAAGGACAAGCTGCTCGTTAACCACGGGCGTTTTTTAAAGACTTTTTTTTTTTCTTTTTTTTTTTTGAGAAAATGCCTCGGGAAGAATCTTTTCTGAGCGCTGAATGGAGCCGGGAGAAGAGAGGTTTCACCCAGGGACCGGTGCTGGCACACGCCGAGGCCACGGTGGTCACGGGGGAGAGGAGCTGGGCCCGGGTGGCCCCTGGGAAAGCCATTGGCATGCAAACGAACCTTTTTTTTTTTTTTCTTTCCTTTCTGGCCTCTTCTGGGCCGGTTTTACTCCAGCTGTGATGTAACGCGGGCAGAGCTGGGATTGGAACCCGCCGAGTGTGGTGGGGATCACGAGGTGCTCCTGGGCTGTCCCCTGTGAGCCTTGGCTCCAGTGTAAACCAATAACAGCTCAAACCACTCAGAGTGCCTCACTGTTGGGATGTAAGTGAGCCCAGCATCATATGATCATCCTGCTTTCCGTGGAATACAGCCTCAGAATCCCTGTTCTGGTGGCTGGGCTTGACTGTGAATCCAGTCTTTGCTTCCCATCTGCTGCTTTAAAGAGGTTGTGGTTGAGCCCAAGTGAAGTTCTCCTGGTGTGTTAACCTGTTACCACATCTCCAGGGGGAGAAGGGCCAGCTTGGATCTCTTGCTTGTGCTTCTCCTGTCCCTCTCAGCCCTGTAGATTGTGTAGAATCTGTAGGTTGTGTTCTCCAAGAGCAGGAGCATGAATAAACCTCTGCAAAACCTGGCTTTCATCTTAAAAAGTATTTTGCCTTCCCACAAAAGCAGCTGTCACTAAATAGTATTACAAGCAATTCCATGGTCTCTTGTACTTTCCTAAACTACAAAAGAATGAAAATCGTTAAATTTTCACTTCATTTACTGGAAGCTGAGCAAGCTGTTGTGAAACTGAAGAACTGAGTCAGTTTTGTTCTGCTGCGACTCAGGGAAAAGTGATGACTGTGGAAAGAGGGTGTGCTCCACCCTGGGTGTGTGGAGAAGGGCCCCAACAGTGGTGGCTGTGTCTGTTCTCTGCAGAACACTTCTTTGGAATTTCTTCCACCTCAGATCCATTTATTGCTTAACTAGGAGCTGTTTTTCCTACCTTTTTCTCCTTAGTCTGTGTGTTCTGTGCCCCCTTCTTAAAAAAAAAACAACAAAAAACCAACAAACTTGTGCCTAGTTGCATGACTTGGTTCATCTGAGCACCCTTCAGAAAACTCCTGCAGTGTGGAAACAGGAACCAGCATTTGGGGTGCACCCAGCAGGGACCTTATCTTTCCATGGATGGTCTCTCACAGTCTGAAAAAACAATTCTTAGATTCTTAGCAAAAAAAAAAAAACCCAACCATGTGCTTGGACTTTTGTGTTCTTTTAAAATAAGGAGAGTTCTTCTGGTTTGCTTGGATAGAGCAAAATTAACAAACTGATTTCTGCCTTACAAAGATCCATTTGGGAATGCTGTAGGTGACATCCAGTGGTTGGGAAGCAGAGCCTCTGTTTCTTTAAACACTTGTTCCTTTTCAGGCCAGCTGAAGTTCTGACTGCACAGACCAGTCAAAGATCTCTCAAATTTTGTGTGTATTTGTTTCAGGATTCCTGTCTCTGCCACTGGATATTGCTCACTGACTCTTTGTTCTCAGAAATTTCACGTTCACCCGTGAAATTCGGAGGGATAGGATTACCTGCTGGTTAGATTTTTGTCAGATGTTTCAGGGGTTACTTCTCCTCCTCCAAGTGACATATATTGATGCTGTGTGTAGAATTAACTACTTCTGTTTGAGTTATTTGAGAGTCTGTGTGTGCTTTATTTCCTGAGTAGGGTGGTTAATCAGAACAGTGTGCAGCTGCTGACAACCAGAGTCATTTGGGCTCTGTAAGAAGCCCAAATACCTCTTCATTGCTTTTTTTCCCCCTCCCTTACTCGAGAAGTCATTTGACAAGCCAGCATTTCTCCTGGAAAAGGTGCGCCTGGACAAGTTGTGTAAGCACTGAGTGGTCACCAAACTGGTTCTGACAGGCAGAAATAGGTTCTGGGCTTTGGGGTCTCTCTCTGGGAGTGCCCCTTATCAGCCCTCAGCTTCTGAGAGCAGCGCCTGCTGCTGCAGGCGGTTCAGCTGCTCCTGAAGCATGGGAAGGCATGTTGCAGATAATTTCTGTGGTTATCTAAACCATAATTTCGCTGGAGGGGGAGGACTTGGGATTGTGTTCTTCCCTGGTAGGAGCAGGCAGCGGCTCTGAAGTCGCAGGAGCGCTGCAGTAGCAGTAACAGGACCTGTGGAGTTCTGGAGCCAGAGCAGCAGCGCAGTGCTTGGTGATTTATTATTGTTATTCTAACCAGCAGCCTAAAAACCAACAGAATCTGCTGTATTTTTTCCTCTCTGGTTATAGGACTGTAGGTGCGATCCAAGCACTTGAAATGACTTGAACTTCTTCCAGTTCACCTCTTGCTCCCGTTCCAAAACTTGTGCTTTGCTTTTGTCGAGTTCTCTAGTGCAAGTCCCTTCCCTTTTGCTCGTCCTGCCGTGGATTTCCCACCTCCAGCTCCTGGATCTCATGTTGTGGGTTAGATCCCATTATCCCACAGAGCCTGGTGCAGGTGCAGAAATAACACTTGTCTAAGGAAATGTATCCTGTTGAGGAGCTGGAATGCTCCTGGCAGGACAGGTTGTTATGGGCAAGGGAGGGATTTCTGTGGCTGTGTGTTGTGGTCCCAGCTGCTGACCCTGCCAGGTGCAGGCCGGGCTGGACTCACTCCTACCATGTGTGAGCTCCAGAACGTGCCTGGAATAGCAAGAGGGTGGGAGAAGCCCTCCTGTAAGCCCTGGAGCCCTCCTGCCTTTGCAGTTTGGCAAAACACGTGATTTGTTGGGGAGTCCTCGAGGCTGTGTTGCTGCTGAGGAAAAGAAATTAAATTTGCACAGCTTTGGTGACAGCAGTGTCCCCCTTCTCCCCCCTGCTCCTCCAGTTCTCACCCCTTGCTGGGCGTAGGGTTTAAAGGTGATTTGGTGTGGTGAAATGCACTTTTGTCAGATAGAAAAGCATTACAGTACTGATATTTGGGGATTGAGAGAATGCCTGTTAATTTGGAGTGAAGCACCCAAGGCGTTTGTTATGCCAGCTCTGGGGTCTCCCCTGACCGTGGGGCACAGCTCAGCTCCTGAGAACACACTCGTTTGAAAGTGAAACTTTGAGACAAAGGCAGATTGAACAGCAAAAGCCTTGCAGTCAGCCATCTTCTCCTCCCAGCTCCTGCAGCCTCTGCGGCAGCGTTTCCTTGCAGGCTCTGCTCTGATAAATGATGCTGGAGTGGGAAAGGAGGTGCAATGCCGGGAGGTTTGTGCTTCAGTTGCTGTGCAAACGATGTGATTTATGGCTTCATGTTGATAGAAAGCATGACAGTATTGATAGAAAGCGTGTCAATATTGAGGGAAAGCCTGAAAATATTGAGGGGAAGCCTGTAAGGCAGTGCAGAGGCTGTGTCAGGAGCCAGCAGCTATGGATCAGCTCCTGGCAGCAGGAGGCTGCTGGGCCAGACCCTGGATTGAACATCTTGCCTGCTGTTCCCTGTGCTGGCTGCCAGCTCGCCAGGCCCTGGCTGGCACAGGTGGGCAGCACTGGCTTTTCCTGGAAGTCTGGAAGGTTCTCAGCTCATTTTCTAGTCACACTATGGCCCAGCTTCTTGCAGGGCTGTGGCCTTTTCTGTCTGCTCAAATGCTGCTTTGGAGCCTCTTTCGAGGAATCGTGTTCCTTATGGTGTAGCTGCTGTTTTATTTATGTGCTGGATGTTGATTAAATCCACCATGGCGTGGAAGAACCTGGGAATCTCTCCTCCTCTGTTTCACGAATGGGGAGTTAATTCTCTGCCTGATCCTTGTTGCCCAGTTTTTGCTCTGCAGAGCCACATTATGTGAAAAAAAAGACAGAAAAACCCCTCCATGTGGATACAGCAGGGTTTGTGTAGCTTTTAAATTCAGTGTTGTGTATTGGGGATGCTCAGATTCATCCCGGGGACAAACTCTTTACCTCTTTTCCCATGGAGCTCCTTATTCCATGTGGCTGTCTGGGCAGCCTTGGATGTCTTGGTGTGTTTCCTGTCTCCTCCAGGCAGGGTTAGTCCTGCTCAGGTTTGTTTGGATTTGTTTGTTGCGTGCAGCTTTGAAGGTTCTTGCCATGAGGCTCTGCTTTGAGCCCCTGCTGCACACTTCAAACTTAGCTTATTTTTCTAAACTTTCTCTTTTGTGGGGGATTGTGTGGGAGAGTTTTCAGCAGGGCCACCTCCTGCCTTGCCAGAGAGGCTTGTGTTGCTCATTTCCCTGCTTTGAAATGACATAATTGTCTTTGAAATCCTGGAAAACACAACTTGGCCTTGGGATGTGTTACCTGCAAATGCTTTTCCAGAAAGTCTGCAAGACGTGGCTCCAAAATCCAACTCCAAAATCCCTGGCAGGCCAAGAGTCTCAGTAGCCATTTTAAACACAGTTGCCTGGCAAGAATAAAATGGAAATGTCTGACCTTCCTACGTGTTCTAGCTTGATTTAAAAACATAAGTAAATTTTGGTTTATTTTTTGCTGGCTGTTTAGATTAAATTAACTACTTTAGAACGTATTAAAATAAAAGTTATTTATGTAATAAAGAAGTTAATGAGCTAAAAAGCCAGATGTACCCTGGTCTGGAAGGTGGTAGGGGGTGGAATGAGATGGGATTCAGGGTCCCTTCAAACCCAAACCTTTTTGGGATTCAGATGATCAACATGACAATTTTTTCCTTGATCCCTCTGAATGCATTGCATGTATCAATGCAATCCAGGACTGGTGTTGGGAGTGTGGGTTTTTTTTTCCAACAGAGCAATGTCTCCCCCTCGTTTGGAACTCAGCCCCTTTGTCTTGGGGAGAACTCATTGGTAGCAATATCCTGTTTGAAGTTGTTTTAAAAGAATGACCTTGTAGGGCTTGTTTCCTGCGCTCTCTTGATGGGATTTCCTTTTTATTAAACAGGAAATAGTCTGATTACATAAAAGTGTGAGAATGACAGGTTTTTCCTTCCCAGCAAGGGTTGTTCATGTTAATTCTATTCAGAAAATGCTCAACTGCCAGAGCAGCTGAAGTTAATTTACTTTGCCTCAAACCATTGTTTACACCCAGAAGTTCCTCCTGGTGTGTTGCTGAGGCATTGTCTCAAGCTGGAGCAGGTTTCCTGGAGCAGTCTGTGTCCAGGGTTCCGTAGCAGATCCTTGTTCTCACGCCTGGAAGGTGGCAGGAGTTCAGGGGTGTGAGATGTGCTGTGCTGAGTTTCATAGGTCTGGTTCTGCAGCTTTTTTTGAGTGTTTTTCTGCATTTTTCCCCCACCTTGAGCTGGAGCTCTGAATTGCAATGGGAAGTGGCAGAGCTGGTGCTTCCTTACCTGGCAGCAAAGGTGAACTTGAAATGGCTGTTCCTGCTCTTTTGGTTTTGTCCTCAGAATCACCTGCTGACCTGGAGTCAGGAGTTTGAGTCCAAGCTCTTCTGGATGGTGAGTGAGGATGGAGTAGAAGTCAAGTACCATGCTAGGAAGAGGCACAGTGGCAAACTGAGGTGGCTTGGCAGGGACTGGCAGCTGTCCCAAGGGCTCTGAGGATGAATGAAGTTTACATTCCCTATTTAGGCATGGCTTTCTGGTGGTGTTTCACATGGACTGGATGCCTGGGGGAAAGGAATTCTGCCTTCCTCTTGGAGAAGGCCAAACATTTGGGATGTCACTGTAAAGCAAATGCTGTTCTGTCACAGCCTGGCCAGAGGATGGGGCAGGCACCATCCCCCTTGGAACTGTGGAACTGAGGTGGCCCATGCAGCTTCATTTGTTTCCAATATGAGTTTGGTCAGTTGGCAGATGAGAATTTTCCAGAAAAACCAGCTGAAAAACCCTGGAAATCTTGTGCTTGTTTTTGTTTTGAAAGTTTGAGTTCTGTAGGTAGATTCCTGTGGGTAATTAGTGCAAATCTTTTCATATCCTACTGGCAAATCACTGTTTCCCCAGTAAAGCCTGGGATTTCAGTGTCTCCACAGTGTAACTCCCAAATGTCTGACACTGTTACAGCTGGCCTGGAACCTAATTGGACTGGTATGTTGGAAAGTTTCTGGAGCAAGTCGCTTTGGCTCTGAGCTTTGTGCCAGTGAAATGATGAAGTACAGCAGGATGACTCTAATGAACGAGCTTTGTTTAGAGAGCTGGACAACAGTATTAGTGTTGTTTTAAGTTTCCATCTCTGCCCATGGATGTATTGCAAGTAGATTTAATAAGCACAGTGTCTCACTGTTCTTTGGGACAGTCTGTAGCCAGTTGAGAGTGTTAGTTAGAGTTTGTCTTGCTGGGAGGTGGCAAATCAGAACCTGAACTTCCACAGAGCAGAATAAAAAAACACTGTCTCAAGAAAACCTGCCCCAAAGCATGTATATGGCAAATCCCTCCTGGGAAGAGGGTTGAACCATTTTTCTCATTCACAAAAGTCTGTCCTGTGCAGCCCTTTCCTAGGAGGTTTTAAGTTTAATAGATTTAATATGGGCTTTTATTTTCCTTATACCTCATTGAACAAACTCTTCTAAACCAAAAGTAGCCAAGTGCTGGCTCCAGAGCTGAGCTCCTCATTGCCTACTGCAGAAGAAATGACAAACAGTGGGGCTGAGAGTCTGTGCTCAGACAATTGCACATAGAGAGTGCAGTAAGTGCAGTGGGAGTTCCCAGATGTGTTAGTGACAGAACTGCAGGGACAGGCAAGGCCAAAGGCACCAGGATAATTAACTCAAGGCACTTCTGCAAAGAGTGGAGGTACTGAGCAGCATCTGTGCACTTCTGTTATTGTCTGAGGTGCATCCCGAGCTGTGAGGACTCTGCAGTGAACTCACACCGTGAGCGATGCTGTGTCCTGTGCTAACGAGTGTTTTGGTGTGCAAGAACTGTTTTTCCTGCGATGCCTCAGAGCAGGGAGAGGCAGTGGCTGAAGGAACACAAAGCGTGGGAGTGCCTCGGTGTCCCTGCTCCTGGAATTTCCACGGCTCTGTGGATGGGTGTGCTGGTTTGAAAGCAAAACCAGTGAAAAACTCCAAGTCAGAAACACAATTTAATAAGAGGAAAAAGAAAAGAAATAAAAGAAAGTGAAATAAAGTAAAAGTAACGGTACAAAAAACCACTGACAGAGTCAGAATACAACCTGACACCCTGTTAGTTAGGGTGGTAGTGTCAGTCCAGATGAGATGTTCTCATCAAAGCAGTGATTCCTGTAGAAACATCTGGTAGCTCTCGTCTCCTCTGGGAGTCCAGTGGATAAAAAGCTGCTTGTGAGGTCTCAAACCCTGGATTATATCCAGGTGGGAATGCTTGGCTCCTCCCCCTGGGCAGAGCATCTCACAATGGGATGATCTCATTCCATGAGTCATGCAGTGGGTCCTTGATGGCCCATTAACCAGAGATAACTTCCTCAGGGAAGGCATTGTTGGGCTCATTAACAGAAGATAAGGAAAACACTGCCCCACCTTGGCTCCAACAGCTCATGGGGATAGAATACATCCCTTGGGCACAATTTTACATTGGAACCTAGGACAATGGGGCTGAGGGAAAAAGCGAGCAGTGGCCAGGCGGGTGTGTCGTGTCTTGGGGGCGCGTGAGGCACAAAGACAATCTCTGCCCTTCAGCTGGGCTCTGAAGGGGAGCGCTGAGGGTGCCCCATCAGCTGTGCTCTGCTCTCCACAGGTGCTGCTGGTGAGCAGCAGTCGCCATCCGGACCGATGGATTGTCCCCGGGGGTGGCATGGAGCCCGAGGAGGAGCCCGGCGTGGCCGCCGTGCGCGAGGTCTGTGAGGAGGTGAGTGGCTTCTTCACCCTGCCCTGTTAGCCCGGCTGCTGTGGGTTTGTTTTCATCGCTCTTCCCTCTTCTCCTAGAGGTGGAGAGGGTTGTAGTTACTGTTTGTTATGTTTGAAGGGGTTTTTTAAGTTTTTTTCCCCAGAGATCTAAAGTAGTGAACAAAGTCACGCTCTTGTAAACTCTCTTGTTTTTCACATTTCTCTCCTAAGGAGGGACTTTGCTTGTTGACCCTTGGTGTGGCCAATAAGTCAAAAGATCCCACCTCTTAAGTGGGCACATTGTAAAAAGGTATAAAAATAAGTTCTGAGAATAAACCAGCCCCTTTTTCAGAGCATCAACCTTCTCGATCACGAGTCCGTGTCTCATTCATTGTGTCCCACAGCGACACAGGGTCACTGGTGATATCCCCATCCCACCTGGGAGAAAAATAGAGTCTTAAATAAAGACAACATGGGAGTGTAATTAAACCTCTCAGTTGGAATGAACTTCTCCTTGCCTGGTACCTTTAACTGAAAATAAAGATCAGCTCTAGTCACTTCAATATGTATATATATATAGTCTCTGCTTCATTTTCTCTGTAGGAGAACTTCAGAATTCAGCTGTGCCTTTGTGGACCTGTCTAGTATTTGGGTAGAAGGTAACAATAAACCCTTTGGAGCTGCTAAAAGCACTCCAAACATAGGGATCTAAGTATGTTTTGGTTTAGAATACATAGCGAGGTTTATGTGAAGAAGTGAAATTGGCCATAGGTTACCAGCAGCAGATCCTAAAGTGTGCATGGGCTGGTTGGTTTGTTTTCTCTCTTTTTTGCTCGAAGCTGTTTCAGGAAGGAGATCAAACAGCAGATCAAACAGCAGATCAATGGGCTGTAGGGAGAAGGCACATTTTTCTCTTAAAGCTGGCAGAACAATTTTTTTCTCCATAAGAAGTGTAAAGGCAGCAAATGGCAGTTGACTGCGGTGTATGTAAAACATGTCTTTAGAATTTGCTTCTGAATATTAACCAGTTGGGAAGATGCTTAGGTTCAGAAATGATTGCATGATTATAGATGGAATGGCCAAGTAGGTTCATGGTTACGTAAGGCAGGATTAAAAATGCTTTCAAGAGGGTTATAAATCTTTGGGCTCTGAGCAGAACAGAAAGCAAGAAGTAATTGATGGGACTTGGGAGGAAGCTTCTCCTTAGCTCATTCTCCTGTAGCTGCTTTATTGAATTATCTGGTGTATGCAGGTTTCTTCCTGAATTATTTGAAGTACCTGCTGCTCTTAAACAAAACTCTGAATATTCGGGCTGTTGGACTAACCAGATGTGGCAGATCTCGAGTTGCGTGTTTCTCTTTGGATGCTTTTATAATCTAGCAGTTTATCAGAAGGAGATTATACAGTCAAAGTTTATTTTTTCAGTGTCTTTAGGTCCCTCTAATACTGGGAATTACTGCTTGCAAGTTTTATTTCCAGCTCATAACCCAGCTCCTGCTTTTCCAGTAACTCGGCAACCTTTCAACTGCTTTACAAGCCAAAGCGAGTGTAACCAGAACAATAGAAATATTTTTAGCTGCAGACTCCTGCTTTTCAGCCCAAGCATTATTAATAACGAAGCGATCTGCTACAGAAGTCCAGGGTTCATTCAAGAGGTGCTGAGCTTCGCCTCTCAACCCTTAAAATAAATGTGCAGGGGCACTCCTTGCAGCGCCCTGAGAGAGCCGCGCTCTTTCCATGAAGCGCTGGCTGGAAGGGAGCCCTGGCACGGCTCCGGCCGCGCAGGAACTGGTTTGGGCTGGCTGAGATAATCCCGCTCCTCGGCTGGTGTTCCCTGCTCACGTGGAGCGGTGCCCACTGCCAGTGTAACTCAAGCCCTGGCAGCCTGGCAGGGCTGAGCTCTGCCCAGCGAGGCACCTCTGCCCGGCTGCGCCCGACGCGGAACGGCGGCAGCTCGGAGCGCCGGGAGCACCTGGGAATCACCTGAGCATCCCCGGCTCACCTGGGCATCTCTGGCTCACCTGGGTACCCCCAGCTCACCTGGGCACCCCTGGCTCATCTGGGCACCCTCAGCGTCTGGGCACCCCCAGCTCACCTGGGCACCCCCAGCTCACCTGGGCATCCCCGGCTCATCTGGGTACCCCCAGCTCACCTGAGCACCTCCGGCTCATCTGGGCACCCCCAGCTCATCTGGGCACCCCCAGCTCACCTGGGCACCCCCAGCATCTGGGCTCCCCCAGCACCTGGGCACCCCTGGCTCATCTGGGCACCCCCAGCTCATCTGGGCACCCTCAGCATCTGGGCACCCCTGGCTCACTTGGCACCCCCAGCATCTGGGCTCCCCCAGCACCTGGGCACCCCTGGCTCATCTGGGCACCCCCAGCATCTGGGCACCCCCAGCATCTGGGTGGCACCCCCAGCTCACCTGGGCACCCCCAGCTCCCTGAGGAGCTGACACGGAGCTGTCTGACATGAACACCCTGCAGCAGCCAGTGGTGCTGGCAGAGCTTTAGGGGTGCGAGGCCTTCCCCCCAGATGGGCTCTGCTCATGTGCTGCTGCTGAGGATTTGCACACAGAATTATCCTCCACATCCCCGGCCTCGAGTTCCAGGAGCTGTTTGCCTCCTGCAGCAGGAGTGTTGGGAAAGACAGGAGCACCCAACTTCCCAGTTAATTTTATTGGTTTGGCAGGAAGGGTTTCAGGAGGCTGCTGGGAGCCCTTGCTCTCCCTTCCCTGTGAATCCAGGTGTTTTGGGGTTGGTTGGAGCTGAGGCTGATTTCTGAGTAGGTTTGAGGTCTGTGCATCTGTCCTGAAACAGCCACTCATGGGGACACAGGTTAGCTGTGCAGTTCCAGTTTGTTGCTCGAGGTGAGAGAGTGAAAAATCCAGTTTCCCCCATGTCAATGACCAGTGCTGCTCAAAGCTGTGGGAGAAATGTGTGGGGTTTCTTTCCTTGACTTTGGTATGCCTTTTCTAACTTTTAATAAGAGCCAGTTGGAAGAGCTGTAAGGACTTGTGACCCTTCCTGTTGCTTGTGGCTTTTGAGGATGACAATAGCCTGTCTCTTCTCAATTCATTCTCTTTTGCATGGTGTGCATTTTTTTTTCCCCAAAACATGCTTCCCGAAACGAACATTTTAACTTCTGCATTCACTCTTTTAATTTTACTGTATGTGTGTTTGGGTTTATCCATGTCATTGCTGGAATAATTGTCATCTAAAGTTACCTAACTTTTCCCTCTTTCTGTTCCAAAAATGAAATGTTGATTCTGAGTGAAGGCTGTGATCCCTCTGTCCCAGTTTGAGTTCAAGTCCTTGTCCTAGTTTGAGGTAGTCCTTATCTCTATTAGTCTGTACCAGCACAAGTATTAAAGCAGACAGGTACCAACACTTGTCATGCTCACTGTTGTCTGCATGAAATTGGAAGTGACTGGAGTTGTTGGGCATTGTTTGTGCAGAGTGACAGCAGACACACAGCAGCTCTGGGTCAGAGCAGCCTCTTCACAATCAACCCTCTTTATTTCTGACAGGTTGCTGAGAAGTGCTGTAGTCAGTCTTACAGAGCTGGGAGCTCCACGTGTGTTCTAAAGTTCACCTTTGGGGAAGGTGTGTGCCCTTTTCAAGCAGGTCTTGGTGCTCGTGGAGTGTGTTCTTTGCTTAGGAATGAGGGGTTTTTTATGGGTGTGAGCAACTGGTGAACATCATGGTTTAGAAACAGATGCCTTAAACTTATTATAGAGTGACTTTGAAAAAAGCCTGCACACTCATCTGTGAAACTCAGCACCAGTTCATTTTTCACTTAGACCATTCTTGACATCCTGACCTTTAAATACTTAGTAAGTGTCAAATTTTATAACACTGCAGGAGTGTTGGTTGTGCTTTCTTCATGGGAGTCAAAAGCCAGGTAATCTGTGCTTGATCTGTGATCAAACAAGCAATTGGTGCCAATATCAAGAATAGTCCATCATGGCAGTACTTTGATCTGGTTGCTGGAACATTTTTTTTCCCTTCTTCTAAACATACTTTATAGATAATCTTTCCTGTTTCATGTATTTTGTTAGTGATTTAGAACACAGATAGTGATATCTTTCAGTGCTGAAATAGGAAGATTTTTTAAAAGTACTGCAGGGCCCACAGATGAATGATGAGATGAGCAGCTAGGTATGACCTCATTGGTCATACCCAGTGCAAGTGGCTCAGAGTCACTGTCCCTTACCCTGTGTACTCAGACTTCACAAAAACGAGTGCAGTGTCTGAAAGTTCTTCATTCTGACATGGAATTTCATTTCTATTTCACGAGTGTAGAAGCAAATAGAGGTGTCGTGCAGTACAGAATTAGATGAATGAGTCTTACCCTCTCTGAGGTGGTAGAGTTTGCCCAGCTGACCTGGAATCAGCACCCTTCAAACGTGTCCACAGCCCTCCTGGGTGGGATTTGCACCTTCACCAGTGCAGGTCTTAGAGCAAAGATTTGGGTGTTCCACCACAGTCCTCTTGCCCAGCAGTAATCTGTAGTAGATGCAGGCTTTGAGCCTAATAGAGCAAAGTAAAATAGCTGAAATTCCAACCCACATTTTCCTTAGCTCAGATGGAAGGAAATAAAAGCTGTCCCGAGGAACAGATGGTGTTGCTGCAGGCTGCTTTTTGCATCTGACCCCAACTTATTTTCAGCTTTGAAACCTGAACCTGCTGTTCTTGGATGTCTTCAGTAATTTTTCTTTATTAAAACAAGTTGTTCCATGAGCAGCAGAACTAGTAAAGCTTCATTTCCTCCGGGTTTTTGTTCCTTGTCCTGAGCTCCCAGCCCACCCCTCTGGGGCCAGTGGGGGTTTGAAGTGTGTCCTGGGCAGGCAGCTGGCTCTGGCAGTGTCTGTGGCTGATGTGCTCTTGCCAGAGCTGCCTTCTCCTCCAACCCTGGACACTGATTTAGATCAGCAGAGCAGGGAAAAAAGCTCATTTTGCCAGCTCTGTGTGTCCCCTTGTACCTGAGTGTACCTCTCCCAGGGAATCCTGTTGTGTGATTGCCTTGCTTTGTTTCCACACCTGCAGCTGGAACAGTCGGTGCTGGTGCTCTCCTACCCCTCCTGATGGGTTCAGGAGCATCCTCCTGGCATCCTCCTGGGATTCTCCGTGTACTTTGAGGATTGCAGCACTTCCAGTGCTTAGAGGGGCACAAAATCAATTGCTCTGTCTCACTCACTGTTCTGGCCCAGGAGGGCACAGCATTCTCAATTCGTTTGCTGTCAAGGAGAAAATTCCTGAGTCATCTGCTGCAAATTAAAATTTAGACCCTGCTGCAGTCCTGGGTGAGCCCAGGACTGGGTTTAACTCTTCAAAAAAATGCTCGTGGCCCATATGAAGGGAGGAGATGGGGAGCTTGCCCAGAGAGGAGCTTGGCAGTTCTCTTGCTGATTACTAAGCTTGACTTCTTAGTGATAACAGCTGTAGGTTATTTTCTCAGGTGTCCTGGGCAAGTTCTGTGTTAGAAATTTGTGTGAGACTGTGAATTCCACTGGCATGCTTGTTTGTTCCATTGTACAGAGACCAGCTCTCCTGTTGGTGTAGGAATTTAGTGCTCTGGCAAAAACAGGTGTGTGCCAATCCTGTTGGTGTTGGGTGTCCTGTATGTTGTCTTTAATATCCACTGTACCTGGAAAATGGGCTGAGAGAGGCATTGGCCCCCAGGAGCAGTGGTTGATGTGTTTTTCAGATTTTGGTAAGAACTTGCTTTATAAAATCAGCCCAATGTTTTATTTTTTTTTTAACCAAACCATTCTTTTATGTCGCCATTTACAACTGCACATGAGAAGTTTGTGTGTGAAGCAAAGCTTAGAGCTTTTTTTTTTTTTGTCTGATGATAATTCAACATGATTTTTCTATGAGATGTGTTTATCTCGGCATCGTTTTTCGTGCCTTTTTGAGCAAATAAGACCAGGCAGGACAGAGCAGGAGGATCCTGTTTTGCAGACAGTGTTATTTCCATTGCCTCTCTTTACCAGCACAGAAGGAAGGGCTCCTCACCTCCCTCTGCTACTTCCAGCACAGTTCTAGAGCTGGGATAAACTGCCTGGGAGGCTGCTTGAGCAGAATTCATCCTTCATCTCCACGTTGGCCAGTTGCCTGGAGATAAATTTATTTCTAGTCAGACTTGAGAGTTCACTAAACCATCACAACAAAACCCCTGGCTTCTGATTCAGTGCCTACAGGTAGAGAGAGCAGAAATTCAACAGCCTTTTCCAGGAACCAGTGAAACATTGGCTTGAGACAGTTATTTTCCAGAAATATTTGATTGTGCTTCACCTTTTAATGCATTCATGTCCGTACGTTGTGAAGGTGGAAACCTCCATTTCTCCCTGTGTTAACTGCTGCCTGTTGAACGCAGCTGAACTAAAAATAAACCCCAGTGCTGAAAGAGTTCCTTGAGGGAAATGCATTTGGAGCATTTGCATTCCAGATGCCTTGGGAGAAGGCTGAGCCCAGGTCAGCAGGGTTGGCAGAGGAGATGGAATCGCTGGCCCGCAAAGGTCAGGCGGGCTCTGCCCGGCCCGTCCTGCACACCGACCTCCACGGAATTGCTGCTCCTTCATGGAGCTGCTGCTGGCTCCAGAAATAGCCCCTGGAGTCACAGTCAGTGGGGCACCTCTGGGCTGAGCACGATGTCACAAGTACTGCTGAGACAATAAAGCTGGTGTCCAAAAATGAAATGGAAGATTCGGTTGATTCGCTTCCTAGAAGTGAAGCTCGGCGAGTGTGAAACCAAAAGGATTTTTAGATTTCTGTGATTGCTTGTAGTGAAGGGGGCTCCAAACCCTTTGTTTCTGGGGCAGTTCCACATCAGCACCCTTTGGAAGCAGGAATGAGGAGTGCTCTGGTTGGATTGTTTGGTACCTGTTCATGCAGTAGGCTGAACCTTAACCAGGAAAATCGTCTCATTAAAGAAAGTTCTTCCTTTCTGACAGCACGAGACTGTGCAGCAGCTGGTCAGTAGGACAGAGAATTTGTCGTGTCATTAATGTGACTCAAACATCTTTTTTTTTTAAAAAAAAGAGAGAAGCCTGGCATAATCAGATCTCTGTATCTCATCTGCAAGAGGCACAATTTCCCTGGGCTGTTCATGGGATGTGTTCCAGCTGCCGGAGACAGAGCCGACTCTACCTCCCAGTTGTGGCTGGGTGGTGTGCCAGGTTGTGTGGGTTGGTTCAGACCTGTTAAATCATGGAGCAAGATCTCATCTTGTCTGTAGCACTTGAGTTCCAACCATTTACAGTCATAAAACAGAGGGAATATAAAGCAAGGGCAGGAGAGTGGGATGGGATTTTGCACGGAGAGCTGAGGAGGGTGGGGAGGGAGCCAGCAGAGAGGTGCCAAAAGGACACCAAATGTGACAGAGTGGTACCTCCTCAGTAGTATTCAAACAGACAAAACTGTTGCTTAGATCTCCTGATTTGTGTCACTACTCAATTCAAGGGCTTTATTTCAGTGTGCATCTGCCCTTTGTGTTAAATCCAAACCCCTCTTGTTCCTGCTGCCGGGGCCACGTCGCAGCATTTTGTGTTTATATTGGCTTGTTTCAAGTGTGTGCAGAACACCCCTGAAATACCTGGGAGCTGTCACCTCACTCTTGGGCTGTGAATGCCTTACACATACTTTTATTTCCTTAAACTCTGATTTTGAGGGGGTAGAACTGCCAAACCCCAAAGCCAATGTTCCCCGTGCTCAGGCTGTAATAACCTGCAGAGGAGATTCTGGTCACGAGGACTGTATTGGTATGCAAGGAGTAACTCCTCAAATATTTCTCCTTCCTCCAGATTGAATTCAAAATTGTCTGAATGTAGGAAAACAAGAAAAAGAAACCCTGGGAATGCTTGGATACATTTCTGTGTTTTGCCTTGTGACTGTGTTGGTTTAAGAGGAGCAGAAATTTAGAGCCTTTTCTTCCTGTCCTAAAGGAACTGGTCCTGCACAAGAAGTAAGAAACACATACTGAGCTGTCCTTAAAGCATGTTTCTTTTCTCTTTGAACTTCCCTAGGCTGGAGTGAAAGGGACGTTAGGAAGATTAGTGGGAATTTTTGAGGTAAGTTTCAGATGTGGGTGCTGTGAAATTTTGTTGCAAAAAAATCATCCTGGAGTAACAATGGCTCTGCAGGCTTATGGAGTGAGTGGGTGCTGCTTTGGTACAAACTTCAAAGTCCCTGATAAATAACAACACACCTGCTCAGCAATTCTGATCTTTGCAGTGGGCACTTCAGTGAAATTACTGGGGATAATTGATGTGGCTGAATATTCTTGGTGCTGCCAAAAGCTGGGGTGTGGGGTCCCCCCTTCATTTTTAGCACTCACAGCCACACCTGGCACAGTCAGCAGGTACCAGACACGGCTCTTCTTGCTGTTGTTCTATCACTGACTCCTTCCAACTCATATGAAATAGGTCAAAACCCTTAATTTGTAAGCGCATCAGTCCATAAACTACTGCTCCACAGATCAGGAACTACACTTTTGGGTGTCCTTATTAACACTTTTAAACCTCTCTGATTAAAACACAACAGTTTTTAATAGCTAAGAGTGAGTTGTACCGTGGGAGGAGCTGCACCTCAGGTGGGCAGTTTGCATCTTGCAGTGTCCCAGTGCCTCTGCTGCCTAAAAAGGTTGAGTTGTTGCTGTTGGTTGGTTGTTCCTCTGTCCCCTTTGCCTTCCAGAACCGGGACAGGAAGCACAGGACATATGTTTACGTACTCATCGTCACCGAAGTGTTGGAGGACTGGGAGGACTCTGTCAATATTGGTAAGTTTGGTCCTTTGCTGCATTTAAGTGATGGAAACAAACCCCAGGTCAGCTCAGCATCCCTCTGGGATCTGGAGTCTGTGTGAGTGTCATTTGGGAAAGTTCCAGCTGTGTGTCCTTTGGTTGCTTGGGGAAAAAATTTTGGTGAAATTGGTGAGTTTGTCACCTCTGTGGCCCAGGAGAAGGCAAGTAAGTGTCCAGCTGGCTCTGCAGCAGTTTTGTGTTTAATTCTTGCACTGGAAGGTACCAAGCAAAGAACATGAGGAGCTGTCCTGTCTGACACTAGAGGAAATACATGTGGGCAGTGTGGGTTAATCATTCCCTGTTATCTTTGAAATCTTTGTGTTTAAATTGGATTCCCAAGTGGAAATGAACCTGTTGTTGCCACAAGGTTTGGGATGGCACTGCAGCAAATGGAACGTGACTCTCCTCAGGCTCTTCATGGAAAGAGTAAGGACTGAGAGCTGTCCACAGGAAACTGAAGTCCACTTGCAAAGTTATGGAAATTGGGTGGTGCTTGATGTGTGTGTTGCGAGTTATTGTAAAATGAGCATCTGGCTTGAATAGAAATTGCAGAAATAGCAAAATAATGTTTGTATTTTTTTTTTAATTCAGAAAAGCAAGACAGGGAATGCACTGCCCTAAACAAACCCCTGTCCCTGGGGATGGGGACCTGTCAGTGTGGGATTGGAGGGGGAGACCCTTAAGATAAGAGAACATCATTCTGTTGCATCTACTGCTTTCTCTCTTTGCCCCCAGGAAGGAAAAGGGAATGGTTTAAGATCGAGGATGCCATAAAAGTCCTGCAGTATCATAAACCAGTGCAGGCCTCGTATTTTGAGACCTTGAGGCAAGGCTGTCTGGCCAACAACGGCACCCCGGTGATGAGCACGCCGTACTCCGAGAGCTCCGTGTCCGACATCAGATGACTGACGACGTCCCCGCGAGAGCAATTCCCAAAAGCAGACTGAGACCTGGATTTCCCTCCCCTCCCCGTTTCCATGCCTTCCTCCCTCACGCCAGGCATGGGCAGCTGCCTGGGGCAGAGCAAGCGTTCAGAGTGCTGCGATTTAGTGCAAGGTGGGATGATTTGTTGGTTTTTATTTTTATTTTTTATTTTTGTTTTGGTTGGCTTTTTTGGCTTTTTTTTTTTTTTTCTCTTTTTTTTTTTTTTTTTTTCGGATCTGTATTTTGTAAAATACATTTTGTGCATGAAGTGCCCCTTTCCCGGTACTCCGCTCCACGGCCTGGAGGCTGCCAGCCCCGCCTCTGCCTTTGTGCTCTGAAGTGTCCCAAGTGTCCCCTTTGTGTCACCCCAGCCAGAGCCACTTTTTTTTCTCTTTTTTTTTTTTTTTTAATTAAAAGACTTCCAATGTGAGATCAGCTCTTCAAGTCTTAGTCTGTACTGTAAGGTGCTGCTCAGACCCGTGTGGGGATCACTCGCAGCACATCTGTATAAACTTTTTTTTTTTTTTTTAGATGGAGAATCTAACATTTTAATTTTGCGAAATATTTGGGAAATATTCTTTTTTTTTTTTTTTTTTTTTTTTAAATCCTGCTCTGCTTCTGAAAAGAAGGCTTCATAATTAATCCGTTTGCCTTTTGTTCTCTTTTTTTTTTTTAAAAAAAAAAACAAAACCCACACACATTCTGTGACAGTGCTAGCGGCTGGGCCAGTTTACTCCCCCCACCCCCCTATCCAGTATCTCCCCGATTTAGTGCAGTGACACTTGAAGTGGAGGGCAGAGTTCAGATCACCTGCAGACACATCCCTGCGGCTTCTCCACCCACCTTTCTGCCTTTCCGCCCCAGCGGAGCCGCTCCGGAACCGCCGGCCAAAAACCGACCCCGCCTGGGCAGCAATGGGGGCTGCCAGGGGGGTGTGTGGGGAGGCTCGGACGGACAAACAGCAGCGTGGCTCCCCCAGGCTGCCCCCCCAGCTCCCGCCTCATCCTGCTGGTGTCTCTCTCATCCACATGCCTTACGCCGCGCCGCGCTCGAAGCATCCCTACCGAGCGCCGGGAGAACCGAGATGCGAGATCATCCCGGAGAGAGAGAGAGAGAGAGAAGTCAGTCCTTTGCGTGTGTGTGTGTGGTGGGAGGTTGGGGGGGGTGGAAAAAAATAATTCAGGTGTTCGGTCTCTTCGTCCTGTGGTTCTGCAGCACTTCTAGGGTGGCACCGTGGAGCGTGCTGGAGGTGTGGCCTCGGTGAGAAAGGTACGGCTGCCTCCTGCAGGCGGCATTCCCCGGGGGGGAGCTCCCCCCGATGCGTTGGCGCACTTCACGCGGGGGTTTGTTGTTTTATTGCTGTAAGTTTTATGCTGTCTTGATTTGCCAACAGTGTTGTCTAGTTGGGAAATAAAACAGGGGGAAGGGTTTGGGGTTTTTTTGGTGGGGGGGGGTTGGGTGGGGTTGGGACAGGTACAAGTTTTGGGAGGGGCATTAATTAATCCCTGGCTTGGGACAAGAAGTGGTTGCTGAGTTCAGTAACTTCTCCTTTGTCAGAGCAGAGCCAAGATGTGAAGTTAAATCTGCAGTACTTTTTTTTTTTTTTCCCTTTCTTTTTTTTTTTCCTGCTCTTTATTTAACAAAAAAAAAAATATTCTAATAAACACTCACTGTTCTGGAGTTTTCTCTCTTCCTGAGAAGCGCTTACAATATGAAAATCCGATAGAAATATCCATGGAGCCTGGGACGAGGGGGAATGGTATCCTTGCTGGTTTGGCAAGAAGCTGTTCATTTTAAGATCCTCTTCTGTTCCTTTTCCTTGTTCTCCTCCCTGCTTTCATCGGTGTGGAGTAGCAAGGCCAAAAGCAGTGCCAGCGATGGCTGACATGGAAAACCACGCGTAAGGAACAGCCCATTATTCAAGGAGTAGCTCAAAACCCCAACGTCTGGAATTGAGCCTAAATTACACCAGTTCAGCTCACTTCAACTTAAGAGACGAATGTACAATCCTTTTTACACTATGTGCTGGTCAGCCTGAACCAAACCTCTCAAAAGGGCTTGAATATTCTGTCTGGAAGTGTCCAAGAAATTCCCAGAGTCGCTGTCCCCGCGCCCTGCGAGGCACCTGACACAGCCATCTACTGCCTTCAACGAGTCTTGGTCTCTACTGTACAGATTAGTTTGTTGGAAATGCTTTGCAACAAAACAGCTGGTACTCCTGAAAGAGTAACTGCACTTTTAATATCAGCAGCATGCACACTTTTGTTTTTAAACTAAAAAATGTTTTTACAGGGCTGTTTAAACTGACAATTTAGGGTAGAATATTGTTAATGACTTGCTAATGGCTTATTTGTTTGGGTCAGAAAAAAAAAAAAATAAATTGTGCCAAGAAAGTGTTTTAATGTGGCATGGATTGATGCTGTTACCAGGGAGTGGCTGATGTTATGCCTTGTAACTGGAAATGGCTCCTGGGGCAGGAATAGCCTTGATTGAAGAGATGCAGCTTTCAGACCAGGCATGAGCTCTGTGCTCCCTGAACCTCTCCCTGCACCACACAATTCCCATCCTCCTCAGCATCTGAGGTTCTCCCTAGAGCTGGTACAGCTGCACCAGTTGGAGGGGCTTTATCTAAACTGGTGTTAATTGGTTTGGGACTGAGCGTTGCCCTGTCTGTGTGAGGCACAGGGGAGCTGCTGGGAGGGTGGCTCTGGTGACCCTGATGGGCACACTCACCTGCTGGGACCACTGTCCTGAGCATGCTGGATGCCAGGGGATGAGCCTGGGCCTCCCAGCCGTGCTAAAACTGCTGCTGTTCCCAGCTGGTAGTGTTGGATAGTGGGATTTTTACCTCAGCTGGCCTGGCCCTTGGTTGGAAGGTCACTTTGTGTCTGGGTGTGCCATGGGAGCAGTTCTTGGCTGGCTCTCTGCCTGGCTGTGCTCTCTGGGCACTGCTGGGAGCTGGGTACAGCAGAGGGTGTCCCCAGGCAGCCAGCGAGGTGCATGGCAGGTCTTGAGTGCTGGTTTGGGGTCTGAGTGGGGTGCAGGTGAGGAGGAGCTGCTCCTCTTCATCTCCTCTGGGCCCTGGGGGTCTCTCTGCAGCTCCTCAGGGGCGCAGTGATGTCCCCAACAGGGTCCCTTCTTCCCTTGCTGCTTTCCACTCCTGTGCTCATGGTCCATGGTGCACCAGCCAGGGGCAGGGAACTCTGCACCAGTTTGGTGTCTCCAGCATGGGAGCAGGAGAAAAGGAGGACACACACCCTGTGTCCAAGTGCTGCTCAATCCTGCCAGCAGGATTTGTCAGATGCCAAACCTCTGTGATGATCTCACACGATGTGTAAGGAAGGTGGACGTCCCTCTGCAGAGAGAGCTGAGTGTAATGAAACCCAGCAGAGCTGGAATCGTGTGGCTCTTGCTTTGGGGAGTCTCTCCTAGACAAGGATTTGTTGTGGTGGAGAAGGGATTTTGCTTCTCTGGTTATCAGCAGCTCAGAAATCGTGTGTGGCAGGACCATCCCAGCACCTTGGCTGAGGTGTTGCTGTTGGGCAGGTTTGGGTTTCAGCTGTGGCTCTGCTCACGCTGAGGTTGTTCAAAGGCACATTTCAGAGGGAGGAACCCTTTTGCAGTTCAGAGTGGTGAAGCCCAGGTGGGGATTGAGGGATTTCCCTGCTGTGTGGTGGGTGCTGTCTGGGCCACTGCCAGGCCTGGGAGCTGCTGCCTTTTCCTGGGAGAGAGGAGTGAAAGCAGGGAGGGTTTTTTTCCCTTCTCCCTGAAATCTGGAATTCAGTGATGTTAAAGTATCTCTGGTGGCTTCCCAAAGATGGATTTGAGTGGTTGGAACCTCAGTGTCACAGCTCCCCCTGTCTCAGGGCAGTTCCCAGCAGCACTGGCCGAGCTGTCCCTGCTCCGTGTGCTCAGCACAGCCCAGTCAGAACTGCTGTGGCACTGGGAATTCTGAGTCACCTCTCCAGGTACAGAGTTAGGCAGAACATTCTCTTCCCTGGATGTGGAGTTAACAGCTGCTGTGCAAACTAAAAAGAGATTTTTTTCAGTTTGAAAACACATTAAACTTCGGGCTGTAAAACCTCCCCAGGACCGAGGCAGTGGCAGCAGGGAGGGGACATGGTGACAGCCCCCTCGGGTAGGTTTACTTCCAGCTTAGCCAGGTGGGTTTGTTCTGGGGATAGAGGAAGGGGGCAGAGCCTGAGGGCTGCACATCAGGGTCACCCAGCTGGGGAGGCAGCACCCAAACCTGCTGCTGTCTGCCCTGGCGCTGGGGGGAAGGTGGGAGCTGGGTTTGGGGGCTGCAAGGAGCAGCAGGATCAGCATTCCCACCAGCTCTGTTCCTGTGTAGATGGATGCTGGGAGCTCTTCCCTGCTCTCCTGCGTGGCACCAAGGCAGCTCATTCACCCTCAGCTGGAATGTGCCTTAAAGCAAAGCCTGTAAAATGAAAAATGAAAAGGGATTGGAATCTGCAAGTGTTGCTTTTTCCCTTTGTGTGGCCACAAAGTATTCAGTGGCTAAAAATGTGGGTAGGGAATGTCAGGAATCCTCATTCCCTTCCCAGATCTAGCAGGGGCTTTGGGCCTTTGCCTCAGCTTTTCCATGCAGAAGCTGTGTTCAGTATTCCACAGCGACCAAAGTCAAAATCCTGGAGGCTGCACAGGTCCAGCGAGTACCCCTTGTACAAGAGCTGTAGATCTTCCTGCCTGCTCTCTCTGTTTTACCCCAAATTGACCTGTTTGTGTTTCCACACAGCCAGATGCAGCACCCACCCCTGTGCAGAGCACACAGGCAGCCCTGGGCGCTGCTGAGGGGTTGGTTTGGGGTTTGACCCTCCCAAGTGCAGCCTCTGGCTGCTGCATCTTCAGCCAAACCTGCCCCAAGCACTGACTCCTGCAGTGTGAGGAGCTTTTCCCTCTGGCTCACCCAGTGCCTGCTCTGGTCTTGCTCCCAGGCTGGGTTTTCCTTCCTGGCTCTGTTGTGCTGCTCAGTGACAGCATCATCTGGTGGCTGCAGCCCTGCGGGGACGTGCTGACCTCAGGGCTGAGGTGTCCCTGAGCCCCTGACACAGGCAGGGCGTGATCCTCGTTTTCCTGACCTTGGAATGAACTAATCCAGCTGCTCTGGGCTGTGCAGATCCTGGAGGGCTGTGCTGGGGTAGTGTCAGAGGTCTGTACCTAACTAAGGTGTAGCTGGTGAAAAAGAAACTGAGCTGGTGAAAAAGAAACTGAACTGGACTGAAGTTGTATTTAGAAGATTTATGAATCTCTTTTTGGTGCTAGTCCATAGAGGCGGGGTTTTTTGTTTTGTTTTATGGGTTTTTTGGTTGATTTTTTGGGGGGTTTGTTGTTTTTTGGGGTTTTTTTTTTGTGGGAAGATGGGAATTTCGATGTTATACTTGATGAATTGGCTCAGAAACCCGGGGAGGTCTGAGAGTGTTTGTTGAATTTCCTGTGTGTTCCTATTTTATATTTATTAAATCAGAAAATCTGGAATGATCTTTGCATTTGCTGCTCAGTCCTTCCATGAGCTCTGTGTACCTGGGGGGCTCCTGGCAGCCCCCCCCAAAGCAGGAGAACAGGACCCCAGACCCCAGCTGAGGGATGAATGACCAGGGTCCATTGTCCAGCCTCCTGTCCATGGGTGTGTTTGCCTGAGGCTTCTCCATCCCTCCCCAAAACAAGGAATCTCCATGGCTGCTCAGAGCTGTGGGGCTTTGTCTCTGCTTCGTGTCTGAGCTGGTACCATCGACCTCACCCCCAGGACTGAGGGTGGGACTGACCCAGGCACTGAGGGAAAACGGGTTCTGAGCCCTGTGCTGGTTTGAAAGCAAAACCAGTGAGACTCCCAGTCAGAGATACAATTTAATAGGAGAAGAGAGGAAAAAAAAAAGGTAAAATAAAATAAATGGAACAATACAACCTGACACCCTGTTGGTCAGGGTGTTTGAAGCAGTCCCAAAGTGAGTCCTCCTGGAGTGGCAGAGGTGGTTCTGTTGGAGTAGAGATGATCCTGAGAGAGAAAGGTCCAGTGATGATGAGAAGGGTCCAGTGATGGTGAGAAGGGTCCAGTGATGGAGAGAAGGGTCCAATCTTCCTCCAGGAATCCAGTGGAACCAGATGAGATGTTCTTGTCAAAGCAGTGATTCCGTCTGGTAGCTCTTGTCTCCTCTGGGAGTCCAGTGGATAAAAAGCTGCTTGTGAGGTCTCAAACCCTGGATTATATCCAGGTGGGAATGCTTGGCTCCTCCCCCTGGGCAGAGCATCTCCCAATGGGATGATCTCATTCCATGAGTCATGCAGTGGGTCCTTGATGGCCCATTAACCAGAGATAACTTCCTCGGGAAGGCATTGTTGGGCTCATTAACAGAAGATCAGGAAAACACTGCCCCACCTTGGCTCCAAGGCTCATGGGGATAGAATACAGACCTTGGGCACAATTTTACATTGGAACCTAGGACAAGCCCTTCTGGATATTGATCCGAGTCATCCCAAATGTCCAGGTCTGGAGTAGGGGCTGGTGGCAACCACAGAGCCTGCTGAGGCTCCCTGGGTGTTGTGCTCCATGCCATGGTGGGGTCAGCTGGGACGTGCTGGGGCTGCCTGGGTTGTCATGGGGTCAGTTGGGACGTGGTGGGATCAGCCAGGGTGTCTCATGGAGCTTCTTGTGCTGCTCCTGCCACCTGGCTTTCACAGGGAAGTGCCAGCATGTTTGCAGAAGGAAAAACTGACGTAGAGAACAAATGTGCTGATTTATCAGGGTTAAATGAGGCCTGATTAAATGCCACTGATGTTTTCGGTGATTTTTCAGTGAGTTGCAAGTGAAATGCTCAATTCTCTGTGAACTCAAGATGGTTTTGTACTTGTAATTCCCATAATCTGGGTTTATTTTCCTGGCTGCGGATCTCTGTTCCTCACTCCAGCACTTGGTGTCTCTAATCTCCTCACATGGGAGGGTAACAACAGATTGCACAGTTTGCAGAAACACTTTGCAGCTGCGAAGGCCCTTTGGAAATGGAGCATTGCAAGGGATGCTTCTTCTCTTTCTCACTGACTCATTCTTACAACACCTTTGGTCAAGGTCCCAGAGAAAACACTTTCTGTCTCCTTTGTGGCTCGGCCTCAGCTGGAACCTCTGGATAATGCAGGTGTTCTCCTGCTGTGCTCGGTCCTGGCTGGCAGGTGCAGGACATCCCTGCATAATTCTGACCTTTCATCTACAGCATCTCCAGAAAGGCTGGAGGGCTCTCCCTGTGATGCTGCAGCAGGATCCTGTCCCGAGGGGTTCCCTCTGTTGAGCTGTGTGTGAGAGGGAGGCCGCCACTGTCTTTTAAAAGAGTGAAAAATTGAAAAAAAAACTTGAACTGGGGGGATGCCAGTTTGCTGAGGGCGTGGGCTGTAATCTACTGCCAACCAATAAACCAGTATTTCACACGGCTCTGCCTTCTGCCTGGTCAATGGTGTCACCCCAGGAGAAAGCTCTCCCTGCAGGGGCTCGGGGCAGTCACGGCCTGGAAGAGGAGCTGGAGGGATGTCACCAACAGCCTGGTGCTGAGATGGGGCAATGAAAAGGGGCGTTTGAAGCAGAGAGCCTCGTGGAGCCTCTGAATGTGCTCCCACAGCTCTTTCCCTCTTCCCAAGGGAGCAGCTGTGGGAGAGGCCGGGTGGAGCCGGCACCGAGAGCATCAGCACCCCCGGCCTGCCCGCAGAAAGGTGAATCCCGCGTTTCCCTCTCCTGCTGAGGACACCCATCCTCAAGCCAGCCTTTACAAATCCCCCCGTGGGATCTGGATGCGAACAGGAAACACGCGGGGCTGGCGCACCGCGGCCGTGCCTCGCAGAGCCCGGGGCAGAATTAATTAATTAATCGGTGCTGACGGCGGCGTTAATGGCTGAGCGAGCGGGCGGGCGGCTCGGCAGAGCCGGGGTGGCTGTACCCCCGCGGGGACGGCGGCCCCCGGCCCCCCAGCCCGGCCTTTCTGGGTGGGTGAGCAGCCGCAGGGATGCGCTGGCTGGAAATCCGGCCACTTGGCGCTCAGCTGCTTAAACGGGAGCTTAGCGGCTCAGCAAAGCTGGCCCCAATTATGTGCTGGGGAAGGTGGGGGGGGCTGGTGTTTCACAGCGGGGTTTGGGGCAGAAATCAATGCCCTGTGTCGCTGTTCCAGCTTTGCCCCTCTGGCTGACGCCCCTTTACACGGAGGTGCCTTGTCCCCATGCTGCCCTCAGCCCCCTCGACATCCTTCCCCACCCCAAGGTAAGCAAGGGAGAGATTTCTCCAGGGATGAGCAGATCCTGTGCTGCCCCGGCTTCGACTCCCCTTTCCCTCTCATCTGGGTGCTCTGGAAAGGAGAGGATCAGGAAAAAAAAATGTCCTGGGCTGGCTCTGGCCGTGTGGAGGGGCTCGGTGACCCCCGGTCTCCTCCCAAGGATGCTGCTTCCCCTGGAGCACGCATGCTCCTGCTGGCCATGTGCTCCCACTCGCTCATGCTCTCCAAGGAGCTTTCCTAGAAATGGATGGATTTATTTTTAGCCGTGGCACGGCCGGGTTCAGCTGGGAGGGGCTGGGCAGCGGTGGATGGTGGCAGCATGGGAGGCCCCCGAGGCATCACTGCTGGGCTGGGGGGGACTGGGGGTCCTGTCCCACTCTGTGCTTTCCCCATTGCAGCGGTTAACAGGGGCTGGGGCTGCTTTGGGAAGGGTCTCTGGGGCAGGGGGAGCCAACACAGACAAGATCAGTGCCACTGCTGGGGACAGTGGGGTCAGTGGGACCCCTGGGGACAGTGAGACACTGAGAACAGCAACAGCAACAGCAGCTGTTGGCCACTCTCGGGACAGCTGGTGCCCTTTTCTGGTCTGGAGAGGGGAAAATGACCCTGCATGGGCTGGGCAGGAGGTGAGGGCAGCAGTGCAGGGGCAGTGGTTTAGGCAGCAGTATGGGCAGGGTGCAGGCAGCTGTGCAGGCAGAGGTGCAGGCAGCAGTGCAGGCAGAGGTGCAGGCAGAGGTGCAGGCAGAGGTGCAGGCAGCAGTGCAGGCAGAGGTGCAGGCAGCAGTGCAGGCAGAGGTGCAGGCAGAGGTGCAGGCAGAGGTGCAGGCAGCAGTGCAGGCAGAGGTGCAGGCAGAGGTGCAGGCAGAGGTGCAGGCAGCAGTGCAGGCAGAGGTGCAGGCAGAGGTGCAGGCAGAGGTGCAGGCAGCAGTGCAGGCAGAGGTGCAGGCAGCAGTGCAGGCAGAGGTGCAGGCAGGGTACAACCGACTGTGCCACGGGCAAGTTCATCCCAGAGGCTGCAGAGCAGGAGCTGCTCTTCCCCAGCAGCTCAGGAGGCTCCGGGTGCTCCGCAGTGGCTGAGCCCTGCCCTGCTGCCAGTCCAGGGGCTGTGTCCCCCTAACTCCACCATGTCCAGGCTCCTCTTTCACCTCATTCCACTCAACGATTGTTTTTTGTAACTGTTGGGAAGCGCAGTGGGGCCCAGTGCTCCCTGGTGTCCCCCGCTCCTGCCTGACCCACTTACTGGGACCATCTGGTCCCCGCGGGCAAAGCGGATTAGCCCTGCGGCCGGGATCAGGGCTGGGGCGCTGCCACCGCTCTGGGTGACACTGCCAGCACCATCACAGCCCCTGCCTGGAGTCCCCACGGCTCCAGCCTGGGCGAGAGTGGCCACAGCAGGACCCCCTGGCCAGGCACCCACAGCAGCCCCCAGTGTGGATGACCCTGCCCGTGCTCCTGGCACCACTTGAAACCCGGCCAGCTCCAGCCCTGTGGGTTGGTTGTCTCACACCACTCCATCCACCCATCCATCCACCCATCCATCCATCCATCCATCCATCCATCCATCCATCCACCCATCCTTCTCCCCTCCGTTCATCTGTCCATGTCCCTCCCTTCCTTCTTCCCTCCCTCCCTTCATCCATCCGTCCATCTGTCCACCCAGTCAAGGGGTGCAGGAAGGCACCTACCTATTCCATCCATCCATCCATCCATCCATCCATCCATCCATCCATCCATCCATCCATCCATCCATCCATCCCTCTCTCCCTCTTTTCCCACACACACCCCCAGCCGTGCACTCACCTGGCCAGATGTGCAACTCCCCCATCCCTCCCTCCATCTGTTCGCCCACCCCTCCACTCGCCTTTCCTCGTGCCCCAGGCGCCTTTTCTCCCTTTCTCCCCCGTTTGTTCCCTCCCTCCCTGTGGCGGTTCCCCATTTTCCCATTTTCCCATTTTCCCATTTTCCCATTTTCTCCCCTCGCGCCTTTTCCCGCCCCACCCCCGCCCGGTCTTTGCTGCCCCCTGCCGGCCGCGCGCCGCCACCGCCCCGCCCTCTAAGCCCCGCCCCTTCGCCCTCTTGCCCCGCCCCCTCCCGCGCGCGCGTTCGGCCCCGCCCCCGCGCCCGTCACGCGCCGCGCGGGTTCCGGGTGCGGGCGGCGCGCGCAGGTGGGCGGGGCGGGGCGTGGCGCGCGCGCGGGGATCCCCGGAGCGGGGCGGGGGGGGGAAGGGAGGGGGGGGAGCCCGGGGCATCCCGAACCGACCGAGGGGGAAGGGGGGGGAATCGAGGTGGGGGGCGAGGGTCCGAGGGTGTCCCGGACAGAGCCCAGTGCGGGCTGGGGGAGGCGGATCCCCCCCGCTCAGCCTCAGCTCCGCAGGGAGGGGGGTGCGGGGTGACGCCCCCCCAGAGGGTGATCATTACCGGGGAGTTGGTTATTACCGGGCGGGAGGTGGGTTATTATTACCTGTGCGCTGGTCATTCCCGGGCGGTGGGTCACTGCCGGGGTGGGGGTCATTCCCGGGCCGTGAATTCCCGGGGTGGGGGTCATCCCTGGGGTAGGGGTCATTCCCGGGGTGGGGGTCATTCCCAGGCGGTGAGTTCCCGGGGTGGGGGTCATTGCCGGGGTGGGGGGGTCATTCCCGGGGTGGGGGGGGGGGGGTCATTCCCGGGCCGTGGGTCATTCCCGGGGTGGGGGGGGTCATTCCCGGGCTGTGGGTCATTCCCGGGGTGGGGGGGTCATTCCCGGGCTGTGGGTCATTCCCGGGGTGGGGGGGTCATTCCCGGGGTGGGTGGGGGTCATTCCCGAGGTAGGGGTCATTCCCGGGCCGTGGGTCATTCCCAAGGTAGGGGTCATTCCCGGGCGGTGAGTTCCCGGGGATGGGGGGGTCATTCCCGGGGTGGGGGGGGGTCATTCCCAGGCCGTGGGTCATTCCCAAGGCCGGCTGTGGCTTGCAGAGCTCCCGTCCGTGGGGCCGGGACAGGCGCATCCTCCCCATGCGGGCAGGAACCGGCGCTGGGCCATGAGCAACGCCACGGCCCCCACGGCCCCGGGCGCGGCGGGGGACTCGCTGGTGGGCTCCGTGCTGGGGCCCTTCCTCCTCCTCACCCTCCTCGGCGCCCTCCTGGCCGCGGTGAGTGGGTGGGCGGGCGGGTTGGGGGGCGCACCGGGGGGGTACCCAGCCCCGCTCCGCTGATGTCTTTCCCCGCAGGTGATGTACGTCAAGAAGAAGCGCAGGTGAGCGGGGGAGCCGCGGGGCTGGGAGCCCTGGGTGGGGTGCGGGGGTCACCGCTCACCGCCGACCCCCCCCGGCAGGTCCGACCGGCTGCGGCACCGGCTGCTGCCCATGTACAGCTACGACCCGGCTGAGGAGCCGCCCGAGTCGGAGCAGGAGCTGCTGGTGGAGGCTGAGGAGGCTCAGGTGGGTCGCTCTGGTGGGAATTGCCGTTTATCCAGTTGTTTTTCCACGAAAAATTGAAGCAGCAGCCTGTCCCGAGGGAGCTCTGGGGATCACGGAATCCTTAAGGTTGGGAAAAGACCTCCAGGAATGCAGAGTCCGACCTCGAGGGAGTCGGGCTTTGGGTGTAATCCGGAGGTTTTTGGGAGAGGTTGGGCTGCATGGGCAGTGCCTTCCCCACCCACAGCAGGTGTGTCCCTGTGTCTTGCAGGTGGTGCCCGGCTGGGGGGGACCCTCGCCCCCTCGGCCCCCGCGCAGGGACTGGAGGGCCTGACTCTGCCTGGAGCACCGGGACCGGCTCCTGCCCGCGGGACGGCGGTGTCAGCACCGCTCCCATCAGCCAGAACGGGCAGGAGGTGCCCGCGGTGGTGCCACAGCCACTGCCCCCACCTCTGAGCACTGACCAGGACCGGACATCTCCCACCTCAGTGCCTGGTTTTGCCTTTTTTTTTTTTTCGTTTTTTTCTTTTTTTTTTTTTTTTGCTCGAACTGCTCCAGCAGCCCCTTGGAAAGCTCCGGGAGGGCTCCCTGGGGTTGGCAGACTGGCAGGGAGCAGCAGGTTCTGCCGGCACGGGATGCCTGGGGGGTGAAGATGAATAAACGTGTCTCTGCCTTGGCCCCGAGGCTCCGTGTGGGGCTGGGGGGTGCCCGGCTTTGGGTGGGAGTTTGGGGGCAGCAGGGCTTTGCCTGTTTGTGCTTCCATCGGCAGCTGATCCCCGTGGATGTCCCTGTGGAGGAGGAGATACCCCCCTTGGGAGGAGCCACCCCTGCCCCACCCAGCTGGGGTCCCCCCCGGGGCACAGAGGCGTCAAAAACATCCATAAAATGTTTTATTCAAGTAACTGCAAATAGGAACCCAAAAGGTCGTTTTAACAGTGAACCGAAAAAAAAAAAAAAACCCAAAAAAAACAAACAACCAAAAAACCAAAACCCAAACCAAAACCCCGAATCTCTCCCGCCGGGGCCGCCCGGCACCGACCTCCGGTCCCGCTGCAGCCGTCGTGCCGGGGCAGAGGGGCAGGGGGAGCATCCCATGGTCCCCCCACACCTCTGCCCTGCCAGCCTCGATCCCTTGAAGCAGCAGAGCAAACTAGACCTCAAAATAACAATTTGTTTTTAAAAAAAAAAAAATAAAAGAAAAATGAAGCTCAAAAAAAAAAAGGAGGGGGAAAAAAAAAAAAATACCCCACAGCCCCCCAGCAACACCCCGAAAACAGGAACCACCGAGCCCACGGTGCCCTGGCAGCGCAGCAGCACGTCTGTGAGTTCAGAGGGTGGAACTTAAATATCCAGAGGTAGTTGTGAATGAAAGGAAAAAAAAAAAAGTACTAAAACAAAACAAAAGAAAAAAAAAAAAACAAAAAAAAAAAACCAAAAAAACCAAAGGAAAAAAAAAACCACAAAAAAAAAATATATATACCAGAACCTATGAGGAGAGGGCTGCCCAGAGCCGGCTGTGCTCAGGCACCCACCCTGGGGATGGCACCCCCAGGGATGGGCACCCTGGGGATGGCACCCCAGAGATGGGCACCCCAGAGATGGGCACCCCAGGGATGGGCACCCCAGGGATGGGCACCCCCAGGGATGGGCACCCCCAGGGATGGGCACCCCAGGGATGGCACCCCCAAGGCACCCCAGGGATGGGCACCCAGCCCCGGCAGCGCCGCGGGAGCTGCTCCCGCACACAGTGCAGTCACCCAGGACTGGGGGGACAAAGGGGGCTGCCCAGGGTAGCAGCAGGCCAGAGCAAAGGTCTAATGCATGTGGGGGTGTTGGGGTGGGGGGGGTCTCACCTTCACTGCCCCCTCCCAGTCTCTTCCCTGCAGAGGCCCCACGGCAGAGCCCAGTGCTGGGGGGGCAGCCAGCACCTGCTGGGGCAGGGTGAGATCACTGCACGGGGGGGAGCAGCCAAGGTGGGGGGTGCCAGCCCCGGCTCTCTGCCACCATCTCCCTTTCCAGTGGGGCTGCCCCCCAACCCCAGGGCTGGGGAGGGGGAGCCGGGGCAGGTTTGCCCCACCCCGGGCGGGGGCTGCGGTGGGGTGGGGGGGCCGCCCGGGTTGGGCCATTTTTCCAGTGCTGCCGTTGTCTGAGGGTGAGGAGGGAGCGGAGGAGGGAGGAGGAGGAGGAAGCCAGGGCGGCACGGTGGGTCTGTCCCCGTCCCTCTCCCCCCCCCGGGGCCGCTGCGGGGCCGTCGGGCGATGAGGTAGCGCCGGGTTTGGGAGGTGTCACTGCTCCTCCTCGGATGACTCTTGGGAAATGTTCACCTCCTCCTCGTCCTGCTGCTGCAAGGGAAGGGAGCGTGGCCGGGGGGGTGTCAGGGAGTGCGGCCCCCCCTTCAGTGCCCCCCTGGACAACGGGTTGGCCAGGCAGCATCACACCCCTTGTGCAAGGAGGGAAGCTGAGCTGCAGCACCCTCAGCACTGGCCCTGACTCCAGCTGGGAGATTAAATCCCAGGTGAGGAGCGGGGGGCTCCATCCGGGGCAGGGCAGAGCACAGCACCACCTCGGAGTGCGGGCCCGCGGCCCCCAGTGGCCACCGCGGGGTGGTGGCAGCCGTGTCCACTCCCGTGTCCACTCCCGGGTGTCCCTGTCCAGCCCCCAGGCCGCGGTGGGCGGCCCTGACCCCGCGGGCGGCGGTGACTCAGGGCTGAGTGAGCCTGAGTCACGGCAGCCCCCGCTTCCTCCCCGCTCCATTCACAAAAAAGCCACCGCGCCTGCCAGAGCGGGACATCGGGACATCATCGGGACAGCCTGTCCCCGGCACGGCCCCGGCTCCTCCCACACCCCCCCGGATCCCCAAACAGCCTCTGGCATCGCAACACCGGCACGGGAGACACCGGGATGCTGCCTCGGGTTTGCAGCCCTGCCTGGGCTCACCCCCCCCGCCCTCGGCTCTGCAAGGGATTTCAGTGGGAAAAGGAGGAAAATTGGGGACAGGCAGGGCCGGGCACCTGGCATCACCCGCTGAGCTGCGAACCGAGGGGGAAAGGAGGAGAAATGGAATGGAGGAGGGGAAAGCTCAGGGAAGGAAAGGGGGGTGGCTGCAGGAATGCCGTGCAGGGACCCGGGCAGGCATGTGCCAGCACGTCCCCAGGGCAGGGCCAGCCACCCAACGCTGGGTGGGGAGGTGGGGGGGCCACAGCTCCTCAAACACCCAGCCCTAGGGGCTTCAGAGCCCCCTCAGTGCTCTTCCTACTCGCTCAACTGCTCTGAGTTCCTCCAACCCCACCCTGTACTCATGGGGCTCTCTGGGGAGCTGCTGTGGCCTCACAGTGCCCAGTGCCCTGCTGGGGTGGATGGGGAAAGGAAAAGCCCGCTCACCGATTTTTTGGGTCGCCCTCGAGGTTTCCTCCCTGGTGTGACTGCAGCTTTCTGAGCCAGGAAGACAAAAAAAAGGCTTTTTGGTCAGGCTGTCCCCAGGATGCTGGTGGGGGTGGGTGGGCGGTGTTCCCCTCCCTCCCACCCAGTGACTGCCAGATTCATCACCCCAGTGGCATCTCAGGGGGGGCTGCTGCCAGCCCCCCGAGCCCCCCCCAGCCCCGGGCTGCCCCGTGAGTCACGAGGTGGGTGCAGGATGTGAGTCGCCTGTTTTGCAAACAGGTTTATCTCACACACAGCTCTCCCACCCTCCCCGGGGCCAGATTCCACCCCCCACCCCCACCTCCCGGGCAGATCTGCCCTGAATTGTCCATGACTGAGCTCAAACACCACCTGGGGGTACCAGCACCGGGCTGGAGCAGCCCCATCCCCGGGTACCTACCCTGCCCTTTGGGGTGGCCTTGTTTTTACTGCCCTTCGGCCGTCCACGGGGTCTCTTGGGGGTCGGGGCCTCGCTGGGCTCCTGCTGGAGGGAGAGCAGAGGCGGTTGCACACCCAGGCTGGCCTCCAGTGCACCCTGGGGTGCTCCCTGGCAGCCCCGTTGTCCCCTGCTGGGGCAGAGATGCTCCTGCACGCGGTACTGGGAGCACTGGTCACACTGGGGTTTGCCCATCAGATGTCAGGCACAGGGAGCTGCTGTGTGACCTTTTCCACCCCCAGCATCCCCCACCCAGTTCAGCCAGGTGGTCCCCACAGCCTCTCAGCCCAGACCCCGCTCCCTGCTGCTGAGGAGGTGTCAGGGAAGCCACAAATCCCCCTTTTCCTGCAGGAAAACCAAGTGCACCAACCCCACCTGCCTCAGGGGTGGGGGCTGAGCGGGGGTTTGGTACTATAAAGGCTCCAGCAGCATCTTATCTCTCTGAGCAGCTTTTGCTAATGGGGCTTTAATTAGCCTGTCTGCACAGGCAGGTTCAGCAGGGCCTGGGGAGGGGCAGCAGAGCCCCCAGCCGGGGCCAGGGGGGTGCTCTGGAGCCCCCCATGAGCATCCTGGTGCTGGTGAGCCCTGGAGAGGTGATGCCCATAGGGGTGGCACTGGGGGTGTCCCCAGCCTCGGGGTGGAGCTGTGGGGGGGTTTCCTGCTGCCCCAAACCCCGGGGGTGCCCAGCCCCACCTCCCCTTTCTCACAGGGGACCCCACGTACCTGCGGCTTCTTCCTGGGCCGCCCTCGGCCCCTCTTCTCCGACACGTCTTTCTCCCCCTTGGAGGCCAGGGGCTGGCTGGATTTGGCGCTGGATTCACTCATCCTCTGTCCCAGCAGCGGTGAGGAAGAGTGGGAGGGAGGAAGGTCAGTCAGGCAGGGCTCTGGCTCCCCCCTGCCAGCCCTGACATCCCCCAGCCCTGGCGCTGGGGCAGGTGAGGTGTCCCCTGCGTGCTCCTGGCACTGGCAGGGAGCAAAACGCACCCCAAGCCCACGGCACGGCCACCCTGCAGGGCCAGGCAGCTCCTGGGGTCCCCTCAGGCCTTTGGGGAGCAGCAGCTTGGCCAGCCCATCCTGCAGAGCTTGGCCTCTCTCCTCAAAAACAGGAGAGCGGCTCCGGATTTAATGTGAAATCCCAGATGCGCTGCTGGGTACCAGCGAGTTGGGACAGGAGGAGCGCTGGCACTGGGGACCTTGGGTGACCCCAGGGGGATGCCAGGGCCCTGGAGTGAGGCTCAGGGTCCTTCAGCCCTGCTCCCCAGCCCAGCCTCAGCACTGCTGCACACAGGACTGCACCCTGTTCCTGCCACTAGGCTGGGATTAGGGCCAGGCACTTCCCCAGGGGACACCGGATTGTCACCTCCCCTGCGCACGTCCCAAAGGGCCGGGCAAGCTCTCCTTTGGAGCTCTTGGAGCAACTCCACAAAGGAAAGGGCTCCATCTTCCCCTCTCCACCTCGCTGCTTCCCAGGGGCACAGGGCAAACCTGCTTTTCCAGAGCCGGGGGGTGGCTCCGTGCCAGGCTGCCAGCCCAGGAGCAGGGAGGATGGAGCCAGGGATTGCTGCCACAGCCCTGGCGTGCAGCTGGTGACCCCACACTCAGCTTGGGGTGACCATGGCCACGCTGGGGACACCTGCCCAGAGCAGGGATGTCAGGCTGCCCAGCAGGAACAGACACAGGTCCCAGGTTGTGTGCCCGGCCTGTGTGTGCTGCTGGAGGCCCCCTCCTACCTCTGGGATAAAAAGGCTCAAGTTTGGAGGATCTGCTCCCGATTTGATGGTGTTGGAGCAGCTGGGATAGCTGGGGGGGGGGGGGCAGAGGGTGCTGAGCCCCCCTGGAACACTGAGCCTCACTGGGGAGAGTCTGGGCAGGACAGGCAGCCCCCGAGGAGCCACAGTCAGACCTCTGAGCCTTTTCAAAAAACAGGCGTCAGCTCCTGCTCCCCTCTGGAAGTGACTCATGAGTGCAGAACAACAACAACAAAAACCACCCTCAGAGCCTTTTTTTTTTTTTTTTTTTGGGAGACAGAAACCATGCTGTAGTGTAAACACCCCGAAAATATTACTCACAGCATCCCAGAGCCCTTCAAGGAGTCTCTTAGGGACGGGGGGGGGAAATAAAAAAAATAAAGAAGTATGGTTTAGATTTAGGCCAGCAAAGGGCCGGCTGCTGGTCGGGCTTGGACGGGGTTTTGTCTCTTTTCAAGTCAATCTCTGTCAGAGGCAGAGCTGCTCCGTGCCCCCTCCTGCAGCTGGAAACAGATGGGCCCAGCGTGGCCCCCACCCTGCTGTGCTCTCCTCCCCTGGAGGAGGCACCAACCCCCACAGCAGCTCCAGCTGGGAATGCCAAGGAGACCCTCGTGGGACGGGGGTGCCACTGGGCCTGCCCACCCCCCCTAAAGGCAGCCGCTGCTGCGAAGTTGTTGGTGCTGGGGGAAAGCACGTGCACCTCCCCTCCATCCCTCCAGCACCTCGGGGCTCTCCCCAGGGCCCCCCAGAGCTAAAGGGGGCTCAGGGGGCCCCGCTCTGGCAAGAGGGGGTTGGGGGGAGGAGGATGCTGGAAATGGAGGGAGGGGGATGCTTCTCTGCCATCCCAGCTCCTTCCCGGCCAACCCCCTGTCCCCCAGAGCAGCCCCGGCTCCCTGCAATGTCCCCAGCTCCCTCAAATGTCCCCAGCTCCCTGCAATGTCCCCAGCTCCCTCAAATGTCCCCAGCTCCCTCAAATGTCCCCAGCTCCCTGCAACGCCCCCGGCTCGGCGGCACCTGCCCGGCCCCGGGTGAGCCCCGAGCCCGCGGGACTGTGCCGGGCACATGGCGGGAGCAGCTCGGGCCCTGCTCAAACGCATCAGAGCCACGGAGGGAGGGAGGGAAGAGAGGGAGGGAGCAGCTGGGTTGCCATGGAGGAGAGGAAGCAGCTGAGGGAGAAACCTTTCCAGGCGGGGAGGAATCAGTGGGGGACGCGGGCAGGGGCTGCCGGGCTCCCCGCGGCCGGGGAGGGCGGGGGGGGATGGGGTGGAGGAAACATCTCCGCACGCTTTGGAGGTGGAGGGGCCACATCTGCCTCTCGATTGATGGAGCTGGGAGGGGTGGGGGGGGAAGGAAAACCTCCTCCCCTCTCTCCATCCCTTTGGATGCCGAGCCGCTGGGCTCTCCTCCTCCTCCTCCTCCTCCCCCCCAGCCCCATTGCTCGCTCTGCTCCACAACGTGAGCTCCCTCGGCAGCCACCTCCGGGTTGCACAAGGGGCCGACCCGTCCCCCTTCGGAGCGATGCTCCCGGGGCCTGCTCCTGCCTTCCCAGCTGCCTTATGCTGCTGCTCCGTGCAGATAACCCCATAAATCCCCCGCTCCCGCCACCTACTCTTTTAGATTAAACAAACTGGCCCAGGAGAAGCGGGGAGACAGGCGGGGGCTTAGATAATTTTTTTTTAAATTATATATATATATATAATATATTTTATACATATATACATACATATATATATATAATATATATAAATATATATATAAAATCTCTTCACGCCCAGAAAATCCAGCCTGATGGCAGCTGGAGAAGGATCCCAGCCGCACCTCCTGGCAGAGGGATGGTGGTGGTGGGGGGGGGGTGGAAGGAAAGGAGGAGGGGAAGGAATCGTGGAGCAGAAGTTGAAGAGCCTGTTGGGCAGGGGTGCGGGCCGGGAGGGATGTGCGGGCTCCTCCTCAGCCCAGACCCGCCGTGGGGCTCGCTCCGAACCCCACCCCGGGGCTGCCATTGAGGAAAGTTCCCCCCCCCCCTTTCCTTCCTGGGATGCATAATAAAAGGAAGTGATAAAGGAAAGGAAGGAGGGAGGTGGAGGAGAAAGAAAAGAGGCAGGAAGGGCACCATCAGGGCTTTGTGAAGCCCCTGTCCTGGGGGGGTAATAAAACCCCTGGTGGAGCCCGCGCTGCCGGCGGGGGTGCGAGGCTGCCGGGGTGCGGGGGGCACCATCCGGAGGGGTGGGAGAGGGAGTGGGGAGGATGAGGGGCGGCCGAGCCCCCAGCACCGCCAACTTCGGCCCGAGCCGCGTGTGTGGCGCCTTTCCCCGTGAGGCGGGCTCGGCCTGGCGCCGGCCCCGCGCACCTCGCGCCGCCTCAGCCCCGCGGCCGGGCCCCGCTCCCACGCCCGCGGCCCCACGCACCTTGCACCGTGTCCCGCCTGTCCTGGAGTCGGTGCGGGCCCCCCCCGAGCTCGGTGCGGGGCGTTTGTATCACCCGCAAGGCAATAAGTGGAGCAAAGTCTCTCTCTCTGGGCGGGAGGAGCGGCGACCCTCACGCGTTTCCCGCCCCCCCCAACCACCACCACCACCACCACCACCAGGCTCGGCCGCGGCCCGCCAGGTGCAGCAGCCCGCTATTAACAATAATTAATACCAAATAATCGAGCCGAGCAGCGCCAAGCCGCATGCAAGCCTGCAAAACCCCGGCGCCGACCGTGCCCCGCATGCGGCGAGGGGGAAGCAGAGCCCCGGGCCCCCCGCCCCCGGCAGCAGAGAAGGAAGAGGAAGGTGGAACTCACTCACAGTCAGCTTGATCCCGGAGCCCGCTGCTCGGGGTAGGTTTTTTAAGGGCGGTTCGATGGTTTTGTTTTTTTCCCGGCGGGTCTGTGTTGCGGAGCGAAGGGACCCCCCGCCCGCGGCGACTGCGGATCTGCAAGGAGAAGAGAGAGGCTGCGGCTCAGCCCCGCATCGCCGGCCCCGCCAGGCCCCGCGTATTTATATAAATAATAAAGAGAGAGAGAGAGAGAGAGGAAAAAAAAAAAAATTGCTCCGGGAGGAAGGAAGCTGGGTCAAAATCATTTGCAGGGGAACGAGGGGAGAAATTAAAAAAAAAAAAAAAGGGGGGGGGGGGAGGGAGGAGGAAAGGAGGGGAGAAGAGGGGGGGGGGGAAATAAAAAAAAAAAAAACCAAAAAAACCGGAGCGAGCTCCTAGCCTTACTGGAGGGGATCCAGCTGCTAAAAATAGCAAAATCACACTCGAAATTAAATAAGGGCAAACAGGCGAAGGGGAGCTCCCAGCGCCGGCGGAGCGGGGGAGGCGGAGCCGGGGCCGCATCACGGCGGGGGCGGCGCGGGGCGGCGCGGCCGGGAGCGATAGGGCCGTTCAAAGGGCTGCGGCGGCGCCCCGGCCCTGCCCGCCCCGAGCTGGCCATGGAGGCTCCCCCGGGAGGCTGGAGGATTGAGACAGCTTCGTCCTCCCGGCTTGGGATGCGCTGGGAATGCGGGGGGTGACCCCACGAATGGGTGACCCCCCGAATGGGTGACCCCAGTATGAGTGACCCCACGATGGGTGACCCCCCCTCCCCCCCATGAAAACACCCCCGGCTCTCCCCTCTCCGTATTTTGGGCTGAGTGACCCCCCCATGAGAACACCCCCAGCTCTCCCCTCTCTGTATTTTGGGGTGGATGATCTCCCCCCCATGAGAACACCTCCAGCTCTCCCCTCTTCATATTTTGGGCTGAGTGACCCCCCCCATGAGAACACCCCCGGCTCTCCCCTCTTCATATTTTTGGGTAGGTGACCTCGCCCCCATAGGAACACTCGCAGCTCTCCCCTCTCCGTATTTTGGGGTGGATGACCTCCCCCTCCCCATGAGAACACCCCCGGCTCTCCCCTCTCCATATTTTGGGCTGAGTGACCTCCCCTCCATGGGAACACCCCCGGCTCTCCCCTCTACGTATTTTGGGGTGGTCTGTGGGGGTCTGGTATCTGTCCCCGTGGGGACAATCAGCAGCCCGGGCCGGGCCATGTGCTCGTGGCCAAAGCACGATGCTCCTTCTCTTTGCTGCCTCCTCACCAGCTCAACCCTCGGCAAAGCTTCTGGTCCTCATCATCTGGAGGCACCAGCAGGTCCCTCCCTTGGGGGGGGTCCCTCCCTGGGGCTCCCAGGGCCGCCTGGTCCCTCCCTGGGGCTCCCAGGGCCGCCTGGATCGTGTTGTGATATTAATTTAATGTTGCGAAAAGGGGAGGCTGGTGTGGGAGAGGTTCTGCTTGGTCCAGTGAGGTTTGGGGGATCCTGGGCAGGTTCTGCTTGGCCCAGTGAGGTTTGGGGGTTCCTGAGCAGGTTCTGCTCACCCCAGTGGGGTTTGGGGGTTCCTGGGCAGGTTCTGCTCGGCCCAGTGGGGTTTGGGGGGTTCTTGGGCAGGTTCTGCTTGGCCCAGTGAGGTTTGGGGGTTCCTGAGCAGGTTCTGCTCACCCCAGTGGGGTTTGGGGGTTCCTGAGCAGGTTCTGCTCGGCCCAGTGGGGTTTGGGGGTTCCTGGGCAGGTTCTGCTCACCCCAGTGGGGTTTGGGGGGTTCCTGGGCAGGTTCTGCTCGGCCCAGTGGGGTTTGGGGGCTGGTGAGTGGCCCTGAGGCTCTCCTGGGCTTTCAGCAGGTGCTGGGCTCAGTCTGTGCTAAGGGGCCTTGTTCAAAATTCCTCTGATCGCTTGGGAAGCGGTTTGGGTCAGCCCAGACCCAGCTGAGATCAGCTCTCCAGTGAGGAACCCCAAACCCCAGCTCCCTGCTGTGTCAGGACAGTGTTTCTCAGACATGTGGAGCATTTGGGGTCTTGCAGTGGTTTTCCCTGATGGGCTACCAGGACATCTGTTAGCTCAGCATCCCGTTGAGTGAAATTTCTGCAAACTCCTGTGAAAACAGCAATCACAAATCGAATGGAAACTCTGGTTTAGGTGCTTGTGACCCTCCTGACTCTAAGGGTTGAACTCTGAAGCCAGGATCTGAACTTCAGACTGCTGGATTTAAGTTTCAGGCAAGTTTTTATTAAAAGAAAAGAAAAAAAATAAAAGAGAAAAGATAAAAAAGGAGAGCTTTAAAAAATGGAATGTGAAAGTATCAATATCTGCCTGTGCAAAACTGCTCTGGCAGGGAAGGCTTGTGATGCAAAACAACCCGAACCCAGCCAGGGCTTGGGGCACTTGTTTCTGCTAATTGTTATTTGGATTTTTCAAATCCCCTGCAAATTCCCCTGCCTAAAACACAATCGGAGCAGTGTCCCTTTCTGACAGTTAAAAAAAAAAAAAAAAAAAAAAAAAAAAAAAAAAAAAGAAAGAAAGAAAGCAAAGAGCAGGGGTGGGGAGAGAACCCTCCTGCAAGAGAGGGTTCCTGTTCCCAGACACCTGCAGGAAGAGCAGGCACACCCAGCCTGCACCCCGTGCAGCTCCTGACCCAAACTCTGCTGGGTCCCCCCATCCCAAGGCCTTGCAAGGGGTTCTCTGCAGACCCCAAGTACCCATTTTTTGGGCTAAAATCAGTGTTTCTCCAGCTGCAGGCAGCCCTGCCTGGTTTTGGACGTGCCAGGGCACCCCAACACTGCTGCTCAGGCTTCCTCCTTCACCGTGAGCCCAAAGAGGAACTTGCTCTGTGTCCTGGCAGAGGCCCCTTGTTATTAATATCCCTCGTTATTTACTGTGCAGCAGCCCGAGCCCTGCAAACCACCCGGGGCTGCTCTGCTTTAATCCCCACCCCCCCAAAAAAAAAAAGTTTTGGCAGCTCTGAGCCCAGGCTGGAGCCTCCCCACACTGGGTTCACCCGTGGGGTGACCTCTTGGTCTTTAAAGGAAAATAATGCTGCAGTGGTGCCGCGGAACTAGAGATGACCCGGCAGCCAGGTGCAGGCACATGGCAGCGTGCAAGGAGGGGAAAACAGGGAAAAAAAACCGGCCTGGAGCAGAGCCCGGGGCTGGGCCCAGGGCTGCAGCCCGGGAAGAAGAACATTTTCACTTTTGTTTCTGCGGTTGGGCTCCTGACCCGCAGCTCGTGGCCGAGTGGCTTTGGGAGCAGCACCGGGCGAGATCCCCCCATCCCGCGCTTGAGTTCTGCAGCCGGGGAAGAAGCTGAAAATGGCTGGAAAGAGGGAAACAAACGATTTATTATCCTCCCCCCCTCCGCCCCGCCACACATGGCAGCTGAGCCCAGCGCGGGGCACGGCGGAGCAGCCTGGGCCGTGCAGGGCTGGCGTGGCAGGGAGCAGCCCCGGTGTCCCCAAGGAGCCGGGAACCCCTCGGGGATGCGGGCAGGGATGTCCCGGTGTCCCCAAGAAGCCGGGAACCCCTCGGGGATGTGGGCAGGGATGTCCCGGTGTCCCCAAGAAGCCGGGAACCGCTCGGGGATGCGGGCAGGGATGTCCCAGTGTCCTCCAAGGAGCCGGGAACCCCTTGGGGGATGCGGGCGGGCATGTCCCGGTGCAGCCCCGGTGTCCCCAAGGAGCCGGGAACCCCTCCGGGGTGCGGGCAGGGATGTCCCGGTGCAGCCCCGGTGTCCCCAAGGAGCCGGGAACCCCTCCGGGGTGCGGGCAGGGAGCAGCCCCGGTGTCCCCCAAGGAGCCGGGAACCCCTTGGGGGATGCGGGCAGGGAGCAGCACCGGTGACCCCAAGAAGCCGGGAAGCCCTCCGAGGTGCGGGCACGGATGTCCCGGTGCATCCCCAGTGTCCCCAAGGAGCCGGGAACCGCTCGGGGATGTCCCGGTGCAGCCCCGGTGTCCCCAAGGAGCCGGGAACCGCTCGGGGATGCGGGCAGGGATGTCCCGGGGCGGGTGTGAGCAGGGCTGGCGCGGCAGGACGGGGACGTGGCCTTTGTTTCCCCTCCCGGCTTTGTTTCCCCGATGGCCCCATTGATGAAGCCCCATGTGGCCGAGCAGCCCCGGAGCCACCCCAAACCAGGCCTGTTGATTTCGTTAAACGGCTCCTTCCTCCTTCTCACCCCTGGAGGAGATTTAGCTCTCACCGCGGGGGAGGGGGTGGGGGGCAGATTTCCTGCAGCCCCATTCTGGGGACAAATTCCTCAATCACCTGATAACTCGCGGGTTTAATGCCTCCGCCGCTTGGAGCCCGGGGTTTGCAGAACTCACGAGCTGCAAATGGGGGACTGCACGCGTGAAAAAAAGAAAAAAATTCGTATCTCGATTTATTTAGCCAAGTATTTCAGTATTTCAGGCCCGGGAGGAGACCTGGTGGAGAAACGGGTGCTCAGTGCTTGGGAAAAGCTGCGACTTTGGAAAGTGTCCTGGAAAAGTAAAAAAAATAAAATAAAAAAGGTGCTTGGAATCACCCGCAGCTCCTTGAGTTCCTCAGAAGCGCAGATCGGCCGTCCCGAAAAGCATCCAGGGGGGGACATGGGGGACCCGAGGGTGGCCCTGAGTGGCACACACCTTATCCTGCCCTGCCCTTGCGTCCTGGCACTGCCACCGAGCCTGCAAAGCTCGCGTTCGGGATTTGGGTGCCTAATTCCTGCTAATTTCCCTGGGAAAGGGGAAACCCGATCCTGTGAGCCAGCTCAGGTTGTTGGGTGACTGGAAGGGCCACCTGGCTAATTACGGGCGGGTGTGTTTGTCACCTCCAGAGCCCTCCGGGACAGCACTTAACGGGGCGTGGCGGGGGCTGGATCCCCCGACTCCGCGAGCTGGGGATTCAGGGGAGAATTTGGTGGCGGTGGGAGGCAGGAGAAGGATTTGGAGGTGCTCCCTGCCCTGGGCTTGGGGCTGCAATTAGTCCAGCCCCCGCAGAGGGAAATGCACATAAATAACTCCCCCGCAGCCTGATGATCCCGAGACGGCAGCGGCTGATCCACGGCGGCCGCAGGGCGAGCAGGATCAGCCGGTGGGGCTGGAAAGCGGCTCAGGCTCAGCCAAGCCCTCACCTGCACGTCCTGACCTGTGGGGACACGTCCCTGCCCGCCACCCCTGCTCGGTGCCGGCAGCGTCTGGTTTAGTGCCGCTCCTGTCTCCTGGGACGGAGAAGGAGGCATTTTGGGTGCTGCCGCCGCTGGGATGGGCAAGGGGCCGCGTCTGGGGTGCTCTGGCTTGGGCTCCTCTATGCTGGAGCATCCCGTGAGTTTTTTGGGGAGCTGCTCAGGCCCCCCTTGTGCTGCTCCGTGTCACCTCCTGGGCCTGGGGTGGCTGCTGGCTCGGGCAGGGAGCGGGGATGCTCCGGGGCCGCAGCCATCGCCGCGCGGCTGCACAATGGCCTTTTGTCTGCGGGGCTGCCCCGGGAACATCCCGCCATCCCAGTTTCCCAGTAACATGAAACCTCCTCGGGGCTGCCTGCCGGGAGCACAAAGCCTTGGGGCTGCTGCGGGGGGCAGGCCTGGCCCCGTTCCCGGCTCCCCCCCACCACTCCCCCGGCACTCGGGCACATGTGCACCGAGCGTGCCGGGCCTCAGGTGGGTGGGGGGCGGCGGCTGCCGGGGTCCCGCACGGCGGGAAGGAGGTGGCAAAGAATCAGGGAAGCACAGGAATGGAGCCGGGTGTGTGCAGGGATGGAGCCGGGTGTGTGCAGGGATGGAGCCGTGTGTGTGCAGGGATGGAGCCGGGTGTGTGCAGGGATGGAGCCGTGTGCCCTCCTGTGTGTGCAGGGATGGAGCCGTGTGTGTGCAGGGATTGAGCCGTGTGTGTGCAGGGATGGAGCCGTGTGTGTGCAGGGATTGAGCCGTGTGCCCTCCTGTGTGCAAGGAATGGAGCCGTGTGCCCTCCCCGATGTGCAAGGATGGAGCCGTGTGCCCTCCCCGGTGTGCAAGGATGGAGCCGTGTGCCCTGCCCTGTGCAAGGATGGAGCCGTGTGCCCCCTCTGTGTGCAAGGACGGAGTCGTGTGCGTGCAAGGATGGAGCCGTGTGCTCTCCTGTGTGTGCAAGGATGGAGCCGTGTGCCCTCCTGTGTGTACTAGGATGGAGCCGTGTGCAAGGATGGAGCCGTGTGCTCTCCTCTGTGCAAGGATGGAGCCATGTGTGTGCAAGGATGGAGCCGTGTGCCCTCCCGTGTGTGCAAGGATGGAGCCGTGTGTGTGCAAGGATGGAGCCGTGTGCCCCCTCTGTGTGCAAGGATGGAGCCGTGTGCCCTCCCCGGTGTGCAGGGATGCGGCCGAGCCGTGCTGGGGGTGGTGGCGACTTCCCCACCTCTGATGTCCCCAGGCTGGGAATGTGCCAGAGGGGGAGAAAAATCCCTGCGGGGGCTCCCTGCAGCCCCTTCCCCTCCGCTGGGGCCTGCGGGGGAGGGCCGGGCTGGGGAGGAGCCGCTGTAAATCATTAACGGGGACGCGGCGGAGGGGAATGCGAGGGGTCATTAATCGAGGGCGCTCTGGCGGGCTCGCGGTGGAGTTTGGCCGCCTGTTTTTTTTTTTACTTTGTGTTTTTTTTTTTTTTTTTTTTTTTTAATTTTTAGGGTTTTTTTTTAGTTTTTTTTTAGGTTTTTTAAAGTTTTTTTGGGTTTTTTTTAGGGGTTTTTAGGGTTTTTTTCAATCAAGGCATTTTATCGCACATCAAATCTAAACAGGGTAGCCAAGGAGGTGGTGGCCGCCCGCAGCATCCCGGGAGGGATGAGGGGATGCACCGCAGGGAGCTGCAGGACACGATTTTCCTGCTTTTCCCAGCCTTTCCCAGCTCCTCCGTGGCCTGGAACCTCCCCGCGTTGTAGGGAAGGAGCCCCCCGCTCCCCGGCCAGCCGCGAGTTCACTGTGGCAAAGGGGAAGCACCAGAGACGCTGCTCCTTACCGGGGCTCCAAGAAAACACTTTCCCCCCCCCGCCAAATTCCTTGACATTTCCCCGTTTACTCAGCTCCGGTTGGAAAAGCATCGCGGGCCGGGGTCGGGGGGAGGATTTCCCTCCGTGCCGGTGACTCAGGTGCCGGTCACCGGGGTGACTCAGCCGCTGGCACAGCCCCGGCTCCGGAGGCGCGGGGGGGACACAGAGGCAGGAGAACGGGAACGGGAATGGGAACGGGAATGGGAATGGGGATGGGGATGGGAACGGGAATGGGAATGGGGATGGGAACGGGAATGGGGATGGGAATGGGAATGGGGATGGGGATGGGAACGGGAATGGGAATGGGGATGGGAACGGGAATGGGAACGGGAATGGGAATGGGGATGGGGATGGGAACGGGAATGGGAATGGGGATGGGAACGGGAATGGGGATGGGAATGGGAACGGGAATGGGAATAGGAATGGGAATGGGAATGGGAATGGGAATGGGAATGGGAACAGGAATGGGGATGGTAATGGGGATGGGAACAGGAACGGGAATGGGAACGGGAATGGGGACGGGAATGGGAACGGGAATGGGAACGGGAATGGGGATGGGGATGGGGATGGGAACGGGAATGGGAACGGGGACGGGAATGGGAATGGGAATGGGAACGGGAATGGGAATGGGAATGGGGATGGGGATGGGAATGGGAACGGGGACGGGAGGCGATGCCGGAGGTGACGGGACGGGGAATGGGGCCAAGCTGGCTGCTGGTGAAAGGGAGGGAGCGGGAGCCGGAGCATCCCCTGCTCTCGTCCCCTGCATGGCCTGGGGGTTTGACCGAAGGGCTTTGGGAGGAGATGGATCAGGGCGGGCAGAGGGTCACCCAATGGCCGGTGAATGACCCGAGGCGGCGGGGCAGGGCGGGATGGAGCGTCCTGGGATGGAAGCGGCAGTTTGTTTTTTTTTTTTGTTTTTTTTTTTTTTTTTTTTTTTTTTTTCCGGCGGGAAACCGCGCTCCCGCGTATTCAGAATCGCAGAATCACGGTATAATTTGGGTTGGGAAAAGCCAACGCTGCGGTTTCCTGCTGCCACCTAACGGGGAGAGGCTCCGGGTGTGGAGCCGGATGGAGGGAGGGCTCCGCATCCTCTCCCCCTCCCCATGGAGGGGTGAGGCCCAGCATCCCTCACCGGTAGCAGGACTTGGTGGCGTGGGCTGGGGACAAAGCAGGGCCGGGCAGGGCTGAGCCGCGTTCCCTTCTCCCCCTCCCCCGGCAGTGCCCGCGGGGAGGGGCTTGGTCCCCCGGGGAGGGACATTGGGGAGGTGCCGGTGACCGGGCTGCGGGGCTGAGCCCTCCACGTGCTGCCTGCTTTGTTCCCGGACCTCAGCGACAGCGGGTTTGTCCCTGTCAGGGGACCCCCCCAGGCACACGGCGTGTCCCTCCCCGCTCCCGGGGGAATGTGACACCCGGCCCGGCCGGGATTAGGGCCGCGGCTATAACGGGCCGGGGGTCACCGCGGGCTCCCGGCTCTGGTTACTCCGTGCCTGGCCAGGGGCTCATCTTTCAAATGGCAGCGACACTGGGGGGACTCTGGGGGGGGGAGCAGGGGCCCGCCAGGCTGCGAGGCACCGCAGGGCTGAGCCCCCCAGCCCTCCGTGCCCCCCAAAACCCGCGGTGGGGGGAGCAGGCTGGGCTTACCCTGCTCAGGACAAGCACCTTCCCCACCCTCCAGGCTTCACTGAGGAGGAGGAGGAGGAGGAGGAGGAGGAGGAGGAGGAGGAGGAGGAGGAGGAGGAGGAGGGGGGCTCGGGATGCTCCTCAGGTGCTGCCGCGCCCTGGGAGCCCCCACCCCTCATGAGAGCAGCCGGCTGGGAGTTTGCCAGGCTGTCACCCACCCTCCCAGCCGGCTCGGGGCCCGGGGAACGGCTCCCTTGGCAACGGGGCTCCTGCCTGTGTAGGAGCCGAGAGGCACGCGTGGCTCCCTCCCCTCGAGGGGAGCGTCACGACACGGACGGGAGCGGGCTGGGGGGCGGCTCCCCGTGACTGGGGGAGGACAAGCCGCTGTTCCCATCCCTGACAGCGCCGTTCCCGTCCCTGACGAGCGGTCCCAGGGGCCCTGCGGGGTGGGAGAGAACGCCCCCGAAGGAGCCCGCCCCGGCACCCACGCCTCGCCCTTAAATAGAAGGATGCGGCTCCTTGGATGAGAGGCTGTGGAAAAGGCTTGGGGTGCCTCGGATCTGCCGCGGAGATTTCGGGGAGGGTCCTGAGGGGGTTGTGGAGGTGTGAGCTGTGTTTCACCTGCTGCCGGCTCAGGCTGTGCCACACCTTTGCACCTGGGGCGGGAGGGGACGGTCCCCACCGCTGCCGTGCGTGTCTGTATGGATTTAGGACAAGGATCGCCCCAGACGCCTTTTCCCCATCCCGCGGGCCGCAGGGATGCCCCGCGCCGGGTCCGTTCCGCTGCACGGCTGCAGTGAGCGCGGCTTCCACGGGAAGGCACTGCTGCCCTTCGCTGGAGGTGCTGAGCCCAGCTCCGGGGCCCGAGCGCCGGTGCAGGAGGGTGGGCTGGGATCTGCGGCAGCCGGGGGGTCCCCTGGGGCTGGCAGCTCCTGCGGGACCCGACCCCGGCCAAGGCTGGCTCCGGTCCTGGCTGCACAGGTTGTGTTCCACCACCACCCCGTGCTGAGTCCCCCTCCCCTCAAACACCCCCCGGAGCACTGCTGGGGTGCTCTCTGCCCCTGGGAGCCACAGCCCCCTCCTCTCCTTCCCCACCGCTGAGTCCCCCCTTGAAGCTGAGTGATTCATTCACTTCCATCCCCTCCTTGTCCCAAGGGACAGGGATTTGTTGGCCTGTGCTGTAACCAGTGTGCAGGAGAACCTCTGGAACCCTTTGCCCGGGGCTCGGGGAGATGAGGGAGAGAGGAAAAAAAAGCAAGAAAAAATAATTTCTAATAATAAAGGCTTTGGATACTGTGCAGTGAAATGGGGCTGGAGCCTCTGCTGGGCTCTGCAACAGCAGGGAAGCAGCAAGGAGCTGCTGACAGCACCCAAATGGGGAGCAGAAGGGAGCTGGGGGGGGGACTGGAGGGGTTTGGGGGGTGGCTCCTGGTGCTGTGTCAGGGCTGGTGGCTGGGGCTGGGATGGCTCTGGATGGGATCCAGGCTGGTGCTGGGGGAGCTGCTCCCTCCTGGGACGAGTTTGCTGCAGCCACGAGGACGGGAAAGCCCTTGGGAGGCTGCTGCACAGGGCGGGATCCTTCCCTCCCTCTCCCCAAAAACCGCTCCGTGTCCCGGGGGTGGGGTCACCCCGGCCCCTCCCCGCACGGCCCCTGCCCGCGGCACCCGCTCGATGACCAACACAATTTAATCCCGCAAAGGCAAATCCGTGCTGGCCCCGGCTGCCGCTCCTTGGTTGCGCTCCAAGGAAGGCAGCGGTTTTCCTTGCAAGGATGAGGCCATGAATATTTTATGTCCGAGGAGGATATTTCTTTCAGGAGGTTGTTGCATGAATTATGGAAAAGTCGGGAGGAGAAGGACGGGTGCTGCTGGCCGGGGTGGGCTCCGAGCTGGAGGCTGCGGGGTTTGCTTTACCTCGGGCTCCTTTCCCCGGGGTGCTGGGCGAGCTGTGCCCCTCACTGCCCACCACAAACAGCAGCGATCAGGAGCCTCTGGTGCAAATCCAGCCCCAGGTTTGGGGCGGTTTGTGTTCTCCAGCAGAGCAGGTTGGTGCACGCAGGGTGAACGGGGCAGCCTTGGCCCCGGGGGGGTCGGGTGTGGGACGGGGGGCTCAGTCTGGAGCTGTGTGAGGGGGACACAGCAGCTTCCCTGGAGGGGACAAGCAAGGAACGCAGCCCTTCCCTGCTTTCCCCCATCTCCTGACGGGTGCTCGAGGTGCTGGGCCCAGGCAGCACCCCGCAGCTTTCCCGTGGGTGCTGCTGCTCTCCTGCCCCTTCTGCCCTGTCCCCTGCCCGTGTCCTGCCTCCCAGCCGCTCCCTGCTGCCACCTCGCTCCGGGCACGGCTGGCTGGGGACACAAAACGAGGGGGTTTGCCTTTCATGCCGTCCCTGCCTTCCCCGTTAGTTAAGGTGTAATGATTTTCCTCTAATTGTCCTGTGGGTGCAGAGGGAGTGTGTGCTGCCTGGCCGTCACAGTTAATTTTACCACCAAATGTTCTCTCTCTCTCCTTTCCTATTCTCCCCCCATTTATTTTTTTTTTTTTTTTTGAGAGAGATGTAAAGAAAACATTTCCAGCTGCTCATGATCCCCGTGGATGGATTAAAAAACAACCCCTCCTGCACCCCAAAGGGAAGAGCAGACAGAGCTGTCTGTCCCTCTTTCCCAATGCTGGGTTTGAGGGACAGGGTTGTTGCCGTTGGGATGTTGCACTGGAGACAGGGGGACGTCTCTGAAGATAAAATCAGTGGGAGAACAGGGAGGTTGGTCCCTGGGAGCAGGGTGGCACTGCTGGGACCCCGGTGCCTCTGAGGGTGCTGCTTTGGGGGGCAGCTCCTGCTCTTTCTGAAGCATCAGCACAAAAAGCTGCTGATGGTGCAGGACGAGGGATTTCCAGGAGAACACCGTGCCTCAGCTTTTCCGTGTTTCTGTATTGTTTAAACCCCAAACCCTGGGAATAATCGCTGCCCAAAATAACCTCTGGCCACTCAGCACGTCCCTGGGCCTGAGCCCTTTTCCTCCTCTGCTATAAAGCAACAGCTCCTGGCTGGGATGGGAACCAATTCCCCAGCTGCAATCCAGCAGCAGCAACCCTCGGGTTTTGCTGTCAGCAGCATTGCAGGGCTGGGCTCCGAGGCTCCCAAACCCTCTGCTCCTCCCCAGCCCTGCAGGAGGGAGGCAGAGCACGGAGCTGCCCAAACTCCCCGTTTTTGGAGACGCTGGAACCACCTCACGGGGCAAAGCAGCAGCTTCTTCTTCACTGGGAGCTGAGAGCCTGGCAGGGCCCATCACTGTGCTGAGCTGTGCTGGCCTCTGCTCTGCTCTGCTCTGCTCCTGGGGGTGTCCCCGTGTCCCCCCCGGCCCGGGCTGGCTGTCTCCTCAGCGGCTCTCTGGCCATTAGGTGGAAGTGTTGCCGAGGAGAAGAGCGATGGTGCTGCCCGGCTTCGGGCTCCACCAGCCAGGCACGGCTCCTTTGTCCTCGCCTCAGGGCAGCAGCGAGGTGCAGAGGGGAGTTTTTAGGCCGGATGCAACCAAGAAAAGAGAAATAACCCCGCCGAGAAGAGGCTCTGAGGAGGTTTGGGCAGAGAGAGGCGTTGCCCCGCAGCGTGCTCCATCCCCTCGTTGCTGCCATGGGGTGGGGGAAAAGCCCAGAAGCCCAGGAAATGTCCCTCTGGGTGGGCTCTGAGAGGCAGGGCTGGTTCCTTGGCATCACCTGGGGTTTCTCTGAGGGTCCCCTCACCCCAGCTGCGGGGTGTGGGTGCCTGGCAGGACCCTGGGCTGCAGGAAAGCCTCTGGTAGGGGAGCTTGGCAGCCCCCAAAGAGGGTGAAGGGCTGCCAGGGAGCTGCCAGGGAGCTGGCACAGCTGCAGGAGCCTTCCTCATGAGGAGGAGGAGGAGGAGGAGGAGTTGTCATCACTCCCAGCCTGCAGCCGAATCATCCCTCGTTCATTGCTAATTCCTCCCCGCGAGCCCGGATGGGCTTTTTTCTTTTTTTTTTTTTTTTTTTTCCTTTAAAATGCGACTTTCCCCATCAAGATCTGTTAGTCACGAGGCGTATAATGAGTTTTATATATATATTTAAGTGGTCTGACATTCGGCATCCCATTATCCCCACTCCTGGGGAGGAGAGAGGCACGGACCCGACGTGTGAATGTCAAGCCCGTGCGAGCACAGGCAGTGCCGTTCCTGCTCTCGAAAGATCCAGATCTCTTACCCACATTCATGTGCTGGGGCTGTGTGGGAGTCTCTTTCTTCTGGAAAGAAATCCAAGGCTGCTTTTTCTTTCCTTCTTTCTTTTTTTTTTAATTTTTTATTTTTTTTATTTTTTTATTTTTTATTTTTTATTTTTACCTCCTTGGCCTATTATTGAGGTGTTGTCGGAGGGGCCGAGCTGAATTGTTCTGCTGGGTGTTTTCTTCCTCAGTTTTGTTTGTCCTTTCTGTAGCTGCCCAGCTCAGGGGGGGAGCCGATGGATTTTTTTTTTTTTTTTTTGCAAGGAGCTGGTGCAATTCCTGCTGGAAAATGTCTGTGGGGGCTGAGCCAGGGTCACCCTGCTCGTTCCCTGCCAACTGCCACGGACACTTTTCCCATCCCCGTCCTCTCGCTCAGGCTCGGCTCTGCCTGACGTCAGTGAAAATCTTCCCTTTGCTACAAAATCCCCGAGGAGCAGGATAGAAGTGTCATCACAGCTCTCTTTTCTTTCTTTCTTTCTTTCTTTCTTTCTTTCTTTCTTTCTTTCTTTCTTTCTTTCTTTCTTTCTTTCTTTCTTTCTTTCTCTCTCTCTTCCTTCTCCTTTCCTTTCCTTTCCTTTCCTTTCCTTTCCTTTCCTTTCCTTTCCTTTCCTTTCCTTTCCTTTCCTTTCCTTTCCTTTCCTTTCCTTTCCTTTCCTTTCCTTTCCTTTCCTTTCCTTTCCTTTCCTTTCCTTTCCTTTCCTTTCCTTTCCTTTCCTTTCCTTTCCTTTCCTTTCCTTTCCTTTCCTTTCCTTTCCTTTCCTTTCCTTTCCTTTCCTTTCCTTTCCTTTCCTTTCCTTTCCTTTCCTTTCCTTTCCTTTCCTTTCCTTTCCTTTCCTTTCCTTTCCTTTCCTTTCCTTTCCTTTCCTTTCCTTTCCTTTCCTTTCCTTTCCTTTCCTTTCCTTTCCTTCTTCCTTTCTTTCTCTTTCTCTCTTTCTTTCCTTCTCTCTTTCCCTCTTTCCCTTCCCTTCCTTCCTTCCTTCCTCCCTTCCTTCCTTCCCCTCCTCAAATCCTTCTTCTGCTCTTTCCATTTCTTCATTTCTTTCATTTTTTTTCCTGCTCCACCAGCACCCGTGTCCCTCAGCTGCTGCTCCTCCTGGCCACGTTTCTCCCTGGGACAATTGGGACACAGGAAAAGCATCCCCAGCCACCCCCCACCACCACCCCCTTACCCTGCAAACTTATTTTTTTTCCCCCTCTCTAAACACACACGAAAATAGCTCTTGCCAGGCCTCTCCTGCTTTTTAATTGTGTAGACATTACAGCTAATTACAGTTCTATTAATATTTCACTTTGAATTAAAGATGGATTTTCTGCACCCTTCTCTCCAGGAGGGAATTGAATCCACACCCAAGGCAGTTGCAGGCCCTGGCAGTGCAGCCCCCAGATGAAAAGGGCTGGGTGTGATTCCTGAGCCTCCATCTCTCTGACAGGAGTGACCCACGGGGGAGGAAGGAGGAGGTGGTGGTGGCTCGGCCATCAATTATTCATGGCCCCTTTTGCAGAGCTGAGCTGGAATGTCCAGTCCCAGAAGATGAGGTTTCCAGTTTTCCTGTTATTAAAAAAAAAAAAAAAAAAAATCAAATTGCAAGCAGTTGTGTCTCCTGGATGGCGCTGGGTGGCCTCAGCAGTGGACACGGTGACCTTCCCAGCTGGCCGGGGGCCAGGGCAGCGGGAGGCTGGAGCTGTGAGCAGGAGCTGTGCCTGCCTGGGGACAGCTCTGGGATCAGCGGGGTCAGGGCACCCAGAGCCTCCCTGTGAGCCTGGGAGCTCAGGGAAAAGCTGCTGGGGCACCCTGGAGGTGCTGGGAGCACCCTGGAGGTGCTGGAGCACCCTGGAGGTGCTGGGGGCACCCTGGTGGTTCTGGGGGCCTTGGAGGTGCTGGGGGCCTTGGAGGTGCTGGAGCACCCTGGAGGTTCTGGGGGCACCCTTGAGGTGCTGGGGGCCTTGGAGGTTCTGGGGGCCCTGGAGGTGCTGGGGGCATTCTGGAGGTGCTGGAGGCCCTGGAGGTGCTGGGGGCTCTGGAGGTGCTGGGGAACCCTGGAGGTGCTGGGGGCACCCTGGAGGTGCTGGGGGCACCCTGGAGGTTCTGGGGGCTCTGGAGGTTCTGGGGGCATCCTGGAGGTTCTGGGGGCTCTGGAGATGCTGGGGGCACCCTGGAGGTGCTGGGGGCACCCTGGAGGTTCTGGGGGCTCTGGAGGTTCTGGGGGCATCCTGGAGGTTCTGGGGGCTCTGGAGATGCTGGGGGCACCCTGGAGGTGCTGGGGGCTCTGGAGGTGCTGGGGGCTCTGGAGGTGCTGGGTCACCCTGGAGGTGCTGGGGGCACTGTGGAGGTGCTGGGGGCACCCTGGAGGTTCTGGGGGCACCCTGGATGGGCACCAATGGAGCTGGGAACTGGCTCAGGCTGTGGCCCCAGCCCTGCCCTGGGGACAGGAGAGGCAGCCACTGGCTCAGCTCCTCTGGCTCCGTGCCTGCCCAGGGGAGATCGATCCTGGCGGAATTCTCCGTGTCCATTTGCTGACGGCATCGAAACTTTCCTGGAGGATTTGATCAGCTCAGACCCAGGCACCCAGGCACAGGGGTGCTGGTGGAGCAGGGAGAAATGAAAGGACAGGCTGGAAGAAAAGGAAAGAGCAGAAGAAGGATTTGAGGAGGGAGAGGAGAGGAGAGGAGAGGAGAGGAGAGGAGAGGAGAGGAGAGGAGAGGAGAGGAGAGGAGAGGAGAGGAGAGGAGAGGAGAGGAGAGGAGAGGAAGGAAGGAAGGAAGGAAGGAAGGAAGGAAGGAAGGAAGGAAGGAAAGAAAGAAAGAGAAAGAAAGAGAGAAAGAGAGAAAGAGAGAAAGAGAGAAAAGAAAGAAAGAAAGAAAGAAAGAAAGAAAGAAAGAAAGAAAGAAAGAAAGAAAGAAAGAAAGAAAGAAAGAAAGAAAGAAAGAAAGAGCCCTCGCAGCCACCCTTGGTGGGGTTTGCAGAGCTGCTCTCGGGGTAACCCCTGCACCCCTGGGGTGTCTCCCACCCCACCCACCGTCCCCTCAGCCCCCCCCCCCCCCCCAACCTGGCCTTTCCCTCTGTGCCGGGGGAAACATCGGCCTCAGCTGGATTTCCAAATGTTAATTGGGCTCTGACGTTGCCGGTGGTGACAGGGGCGCTGTGTGCTGGTATTTTGGGTTCTGGCTGGCAGAGGGGTGTGAGGAGGGGAGACGTGCAGGCCCTGAGGCTCAGACAGGAGAGGAGAGGCACTGCCAGCTCAGCCATGGTGGGAAGAGCATCCTGCACTCCCTGGGATTCAGGTTTCCAAGACTTTGGGGAGGGGGGGAGGGTTGGGTTGTGATTTTCAGCTGGAGCCAGGGCAGCAGCGAGACACTCCTGAGTGAGCCAAAATCCTCCATAATTTATCCCAAACGCCTTCCCCCAGGGATTCTTTGGGACCTGGGAAGATCAGGGCAGGGTGGCCTGGAGTCCTCATGACCCCAGGGTGTGAGCAGAGCACCCAGGGATTCTAAGACCTGAGGGCTTCACCCGATTTGGAGTAGGAACCCTGACCTTAGGCTGCTTCTAAAAGCCCCTTTTGGCCAGGGATCTGTGCCTGGCTGAGCCCGTGGAGCCCCCTCAGCCCTGGCTCGGGGCAGGCAGGGGGTCCTGTCCTCCCAGGGACTTTGGTCTTTATGTCCCCTCCCCATGGACCACCGTGCAGATTTCCTTTTGCTTCAGCTCCCAGCACCAGCCCTGCCATGGCTGAGGCTGCTCTGCTTGCACGGGGGGGGGTGCTGGGGCTGTGCCCCCCCTGGAGCAGAGAAACACCCAACACCACTCTGTTCCTGCTGTAAACAAAATCACTGCAACAGCCTGGCCTCTCTGCAGGAGAGCAGCATCCCGTGAGCACCTGGATCCACGGGAATATTCCAGTGGCAGGAGGGTGGCTGGGCAGCTTTTTGGGGGATGGATCCACAGGAATATTCCAGTGACAGAAGGGTGGCTGGGCAGAATTTCAGGGGATGGATCCATAGGAATATTCCAGGGGCAGGAGGGTGGCTGGGCAGCTTTTTGGGGGATGGATCCACAGGAATATTCCAGTGGCAGGAGGGTGGCTGGGCAGCTTTTTGGGGGATGGATCCACGGGAATATTCCAGTGACAGGAGGGTGGCTGGGCAGCTTTTTGGGGGATGGATCCACGGGAATATTCCAGTGACAGAAGGGTGGCTGGGCAGCTTTTTGGGGGATGCATCTCCCTGGGGAGGCCGGAGCTCTTCCAAAGGCGCAGCCGGGGCGTTGTGCTGGAGCTGGGCAATCCCAAGTGCTTCTGCAACACCAGCTCCTCTCTTCCTAACCAGGATTTGGGTGAAAAGGAGCTTTTTCTGAGGGCAACCAGCCCACCCAGGGCCCTGGCTGACCCTCGCCAGGGCTGGGATTTCGCTGTTCCAAGCAAACAGCACAAGTCACCCCTTAGGGAAGATGAAGCTGGAATTGTGTGTTTGTGGTCCCTGCTCGGTTCCTTGGTGCTGGGAGGGGGCAGAGAGCTCTCCCCACAGCCAGACCCCGCTTCGTGTGAGGGGATGGATCCCCCCAGGGAGGGGCTGGGAGCTCTGGCAGCCCGCAGGTGAGCGCCGGGCTGTGCCCTGAGAGCTGCGGTGACCGAGCGATCAGCGCCGTGTCGTTACCGTGATGGATCGCAGCAGTTAATGTGTCAATGGCCATTACCAGGGGGTTGTGTTTTCTCTGGATTAATGAATCGACTCGGCACGGCGGGCTCCTCGGAGCCGCGGGGCCCGGCGAGGGGGATTGATGGGGGAAGCGGGCGAGGCAGGAGCCGAGCTCCGCGGGGTGAGGGCGGGGGGGGTTTGCCAGCGTTTTGAGGGAGGCAGAAGAGAAGGGCGAGGGCTTGGGGTGATGAGCATCCTCCCTCGTCTCTGCTTGCGGGAGCTGCTCCCACCTGGGCGAGGGAATTCCAGGATGGCCGTCACTGCAGGGAGCCGGAGACCCTCAGCAGACCCTGGCGGGGAGACCCTTCCGCCAGGAGCCGGGGGTCCGCCGGGGCGGGGGTCCCCGCGCTGCGCTAGTGCTTTAAGAGGCTGGCAAAGCCGGCGGCGGGCTTCCCAGCTCCTCTTCATGCAAAACTTCCCCGGCCCCGGCTCTCCTCCTCCTCCTCCTTCTTTTCCCCCTCCTCCTCCCCCTTCTCCACCTCTTCCTCCTCCTCCTCCTCCTCCTCGCCGCGGCTGCGGTGCGCGGAGCGCGGCGGGTCCCGCCCGGCTGCGGCTCGCTCGGCTCCCGGGCCGGGCCGGGGCTGGGTGGGGGGGGCCGGGGCCGCCCCCGCCGCACGCCGCAGGGCCCCCCCGGGCTGCCCGCGCCCCCGGGCCGGGGACAGATCGCGGCACCGGGCACCAAGCGGAGACGGGGCCGGCGGCGCCGCCAACTTGGCACTGCCCGCGGGTAAGTGCGGGCGGCGCGGGGGGAGCATCCCCGGGACCCCCGGTGCCCCCGCACCTTCCCCCGGGGCTGGGGTGCCCCCCGCTCCCCCTCCCTGCAGCCTCGCCGCTCCCTCTCCCTCCACAACGCTCCGGTGAATTTTCTTCCTTTCCTTCTTATTTTTGGGTTGGGGGGGGGGGGGGGCTGCGACAGCGGGGGCTGCAGCCCGGAACCCCCAGCGCCCCCCCGCCTCCCACTCGTGGCACCGTTCATTGCTGGGGACTGCGGAGCGCTGCCCCCTCCTCGCCCCGCTCTCCCCTCCGCGAGGGGCACGCAGGGCACCCCTTGCCCCGCTCCCCGAGCTGCCACCTTTGTCCCCAGAGGTGGCCGCTGCCCGGCCACGGCTCTGGGAGGGGAGCTGGGAGGCTGGTCCGGCCGGAGGGGGCTGGCAGGACTCGGGGCAGGGGGCAGCGGACAGCGGCGGGTGGCCGTGACCGTGGCCGGGCCGCCGGCGGGGGCTGCCCTGGCCTCGCCGCAGCGGGCAGCGCCCGCAGAGCCGCCGCAGGGCAGGGCAGGGGGAACCGGGGAGCGGCGAAGGGCTGAAAGCGCTTCCCCTGCCAGCTCGGAGGGGCTGCGGGGGGGGGGTACGACCCTCCCCCCGGAGGCACCAGGGCCGGGCAGAGCCCCTCTCCGGGTTTCCTCTCCCGAGCCTCCTCCCGCTCCTTGGCGCTCTCCGAGCGAGCGGATCTGAGGCGTCGGGAGCCGCCTGGGGAAGTTGGCAGCCGTGAGAAAAAACCGGAGAACTCTCCCACTGCCTGCCCGGGTGCAGCCCCGCCAGCCCTCCTCCTCCTCCTCCTCCTCCTCCTCCTCCTCCTCCTCCTCCTCCTCTCCTCCTCCCCTCGGTGCGATGAGTTTGCCGTGCTCTGCCAGCCGGGTGATTTTTTTCCGTGGGCTGCTCGGGCGCTGGGGGATGCCCGCTGCCTTCGGCGGCGGCTGCGACGGAGAGGCTGCGGGTGAGTCACTCACTGCCTTTGCCATCGCCATCGCGCTGCAGGTGACCTGTGGCTCGGGGCTCGGCGCGGGTGGCACCAGGCAAGGGCTTGGCGGTCACCGCAGGAACCGGCAGAGTCCGTGTGCCCCGGGCAGGGCTCGGGGAGGGTACGGAGGGATGGAAGGATGAAGGGAAAAGAGAGCGGAGCTGATCTGTTGAATGCAGCGGGGAGCTCGGGAGAACGCCACGAGAAGTGCCAAAGGGAAGGAAGGAAGGAAGGGCTCCTTTCCTTCCGCGCCTTCGCGCCCCTGTGAGCGGCGTTTCTCGGCGCCAGGCGGCGGGGGACGCGCTGCGGGATGCGCTGGCCAAGGCTGTGGCAGGGGGAGAGCTGGGACCGGACGCTTCTCCCTGTGACCTGCCAGCCCTGCTCCGATGGGATGTGCAGAGATCCCGCCTGATTTCAGCCAGCCTGGCCGGCTGGAGGGGCAGTGCTGGGGGCTCTGGTGAGGGTGGTGCCTCCCTGTGATGGCAGAGCGGTGCCTCCAGCTGCCCCAGGCTGGGGGGCTACAGGCAAAGCCCTTTTGAGGATGGAGTCAGGCACTGGGTGCTGAGCTACACCCTGGGGTGTCAGAGCAGCACCAAGGGGATTTTCCTGCGGGAATCCAGGCTCGAGGGGATCCATGGCCCGGCCCCACATCCCCGGGGCCAGCATCGCCCTGCGGAGGAGCCTCACGGCTCCCCGAGAAAGAGCATCACGTGCTTCAACTTTGGCATCAGGCAGGAGGAGGATGGATTTGTCAGCTCAGCCACCCCCTTCCCGCTCTTCCCAGAAAGGCAAACGGCTGGAAGAAAAGTGGCAGGTCCTAATTATAACATCGGTGAACCCGCGCCCCGCTGCGGGCACCGGCTCTTCCTCCCGGGCTCTGCTTCTCCCGGAGGCTTTTTCCTCCCTGCAGTTCCCTGGATAGCTCCGCACCGAGCCCGGCTGAGGATGGGGGGCTCTGGAGTCACCGCTGGGGGGGTGTGGGCAGGGGCTGGCACTGCCCAGACCGCAGTGTCGGGGCGTAGGTGGGATGGGGAGCGGGGACACCGCGCGCCGCCGCCGCCGCCGGGCACCGGCAGTCAGGCCGCGCTCTCACTGGGAGCCAGCACCGTCCCAAATTGCAGATGGCGATAAAAAATTAATTGCGGGATTCTGCTGCACGTGGCAGGGGAGCGGGGACGAGCGGCGGCTCCTTCCCTCCCTCCCTCCCTCCCTCCCTTCCTCCCTCCCTCCCTTCCAGCCGCTCCCCCGCTGGAGCTCTGCGCCGGCTGCCGGCGGAGACCTCGCACCGCCTGCCCGCAAGGTGAGCTGCTGCTGCTGCTCTCTCTCCGCTTTGCTCCGGGGCTGGATCCCGCTCGACTTCCCCCCCTCCCCTGCAGCGCCATCCCATCCTTCAAAGTGAGGGATTAGCCCTGACCTGCTTGGCAGCGGGAGGGAGGCGGAAGGCGAGGGCTTGCTGCAGTTGAGGACACACATAAACACGGTCTGATAGACGTTCCCTGGATCTCATCTGCGCCCCACGGGGGCACTTCTGCTCGGACCTCAGCGTCCTTCAGGAGATGCTCCAGGGCACTGAGGTGGGTGCTCGTGCCCAGCTTTTCCCCACCATGAGCCAGGTGCTGGCAGGACCCGGTTGTGGAGAGGACGAGTTGGCACCTTGGTGACGGGCTCGGGCTCGGGTTGTGATACCGGTTCATGCCTCCATTGAGGGGTTGCTGGGGCAGGGGCTGCATCTCAGAGCTCACTGGGGGGGTTTGGATGGCACAATCCGGGGTCTCTGCTCGCCACTGCCTGCTGAGCCGTGGCCTTGCTTCCCCGAGCGAACGCCGGGGTACCGGCCTTGAATACTTAAAGGTTTTGCCTGTCGGGAGAGAACTTAACCTGGCCTCCCCTCCCTCTGTCCACGTCTCAATTCTGCTCCACTTCATGGAGCTTTTGCAATTAAAAAGACCAGGAGCCAAGCGAAATACCCTGTAGCTGCTTGCAAGCGGGAAGAGGGAGTGTGCACTAATTGGGATATTGTGCTGCCTGCTGGCTGGCCCTGCTTGCTGGAGGAAGAGCAGGTGGGGAAAGAAATAGCCTTGATTTTCAAAAAGATGCTGTGGAGCTGGGTAGGAGCCAGTGTGGCTGAAGCTGGCACAGCCCTCCCAGTGCCAGGGCTGGGCTGGAGTCTGGTGCTGGTGGAGCTGGGCTCTTTGGGAGCCGAGGATGGGGACGTGCAGGTGAGTGCTGGGTGCTGCTGGCTGATTAGTGCAGCATCTCCTGGGCTGTGGAACCAGCTCAGCCTCTGCTGGGTGTAATGAGCCCCTGAAAATGCTCTGCTTTGAACTGGGAGATGACGGATCCTGCTGCAGGCAGAGCTCTGGGGAGTGGGGTCTGCTCGGAGAGGGGTCTGTCTGGGGTGTGTGCCACCACAGTCCAGCCTGGGCAGCCCTTGTGGGGATGGGCAGGAGGAGCTGTGGGAAGGAGCCACAGAGGTGATGCCCGGGCTGGCTGGTTGCTCCTCCGGGCACTGGAGAAGGTTTTGCAGCAGCAGATCTCTGTGATGTGGGGGAATTTTTAATGGGAGTTTGATTTCATGGAATCACAGAATGGTTCTGGTTGGAAGGGACCTTAACGCTCACACAGTTCCAGCCCCTGCCAGGAGCAGGGACACTCCTCACCAGACCAGCTCGCCCCAAGAGGGGCTGGTCTGCCCAGTTGAGCCCTCTCCTGTTCCTTCCAGGGCCCTCCGTGGCTGGCGATGCCGGTGGCCCGATGGCCACCACTAGAGGGGGGCAGGATGCCACCGTGCTGCCCGGCCCCATGGCCGGGATGCCGGGACCCGCGGGGCTCTGCCTGCCCTGGGGCAGCAGCGCCCAGCACCGGCTCCCTCTGCCCTGGCTCGGCCGGGATGACCCACACCAGGGCTCTGGAGATCTCGGTTTGGATCTTGTGCCACTTCCCGGATCGGGCTGCGGCACAGCCGGGATGAGGGCGATGGGAGGGCTCCGTCCTCAGCCATGCTGTGTCGGTGGAAGGAGCAGGAGAAAGCAGAATTGCTGCTTCCTTCGGGGCTGGGGGAAGCACCACACTGAGGGATGACCCCAGCCTGTTATTCCCACCCAGGTGGAGCAGGAGCCGTGCAGGTGGGGCAGGAGGGCAGCTCTGCTCCCTCGCAGCCCGGAGCGTGTGGCTAAGGCTGCTCCTTGCTCCGTGTGCACCTGCTGTAGGCAGGTGTCTTCTTCCAGATGTGCACCTCCCTCCAGATGTGCCCCTGGTGGAGCAGCTGCTTTGGGGAGGCTCAGGCATGGTGGAACCAAGGTCTGGGCTGTGTGGAAGCAGTGACCTGTGTGTGTGGCTGAGGGGTTGCTGGGGGCGGGTGGAGGGGACAGGGGTGCTCATCTGTCACCCCTCCCTGGGCCCTTTGCAGCGGGGGCTCACCGGGTGACTCCGGCTCCCTCTCCCCCGATGATTCCGTGAGGGATCCCAACGAGCTCCCTTCCTCCTCTCCCCATTATTTGCGCTTTCTTCTCGCCTGCCGTGATATTTTTACCTTCAGTTCGTTCAGATTATATGATCAAAGGAGCCACAAAGGGGAGAGAACAGAGAGGGAAAAGGCTCAAAAGAAGAAAGGGAAAGGCAGTGGGCTCTGGGGGCAGTGCCAGCGCTGCGGGAGCTGCCGTGGGCTCTGAGGGCTTTCCTGGGAGCGGGTCCGTGGTGTGAGCATCCCACCTTTGAACCTTTGATGGGCAGAAATGTTGCAGCTCCGGGGATGAGGGTGGGAGAGGTGACCTGCTTTTGGCTGCTGCGGGGCTGTGAAGGCAGCTGTGGTGTCTGAGCATCTCCCCATCCTCTTCCTCCTCCCCAGCACGGGCAGAGCCTGACCCTCTCCCAGGCCAGCAGCCACATTCCCCTGCTCCGTGCCCGCTGGTGAGGTGTGGGGTGGTGCTTGCAGAGGGGATGGGACCATGCAGAGGTTTGATCCCTGTCCCTGATCCCCATCCCGGCGGGGCTGAGCTCCCAGCGGCTCTCCCGGCAGGCTGGGGCGGGGGTTTTGCTGCAGCATTCCCATCCTCCTGCCTTTGGAAGCACAGAGCTGGGCACCGGGTAATTCTGGTTCCTTAAAAGCCCCGGCTGTCAGAATCGCTTTGGAGATGGCCCTTCAAGCGGCTGCGGCGGGCGGGAGGTGCATAATTTATGGAGGTGAGTTGATGCCAGGGTCCTCCTGGCTGGAATGTGCTCCCTGGGAGCGGGAGCACCCTCGGGGCCGGTGAGGTTGCGTCCGGCAGCCGTGGGCTTGGGTGCCAGCTCTGGGCTTGAGCTGAGACTCATTTAAGCTGTTTTCCCTTGGTCTCACTGTTGCTGCCCGTCCTGCCTGGGGAATGCGTTTGCCTGCTCGGCTCCGTGCTGCTGTTGGTGCCTGCATTAATCATGCACTGCCCTCACCATCCATCAGCGGCTGGCTGCTGGGAGACGGCGGGGATGGGCATGAGGGGGAACCTGCTCCGGGGGGAAACTGAGGCAGGGGCTGTGCTGCTGGGGTGGGGGCAGCTCAGGTGCTGTTGATATCTGCTGCTGGAAGGTGTGGGTAATGGATGCAGCTGCTGGTTCAGGAATCAGTGGCCTGAAGGGAGAGCAGCAGGAGCGCAGGGCTTTGGGTTGTGACTCGGATCCGGAGCGCTGGGTTTTGGCAGCGCCTGGCTCTAGCTGAGCGTGCAGGCCACAGTTTGTGGGGCTCAGGACCAGTGGGCTGGTGGAAGGTGAATGGAAAACCCATTGGGAAAAAGTTGGGGTATTTTAGGATAGGCAGGGACCAGGGCTGGGGGAGCGTGTGGGCTGTCTTGGGACTTGTCTCTGAGCTCTGTCTTGGGACTTGTCCCACCCTCACAGTTCCCTTAAGAAGGGACAGATTGGGACAGGGTCTCAGGGCCCCTTCTGAGCTGGTCTGGCCTGCCCAGCTCTGTGGGGCACAGTGTCCCCGAGGCCCAGACCAGCCCCTCTGCCCAGATGCAATTTGGGCTAAGCCAAAACCCCCTGGCGTGAATCAAAGACCCAGTGAATCCCAAATCTATTTTTTGCAACAACCCCCCGGTGCTAATTTGCGCCAGCTCCCTGATGAAAGCCCAGAACAGCCAACGTCCTCTTCCTGCTCCTGCCTAATCTTCTCTCTCCCCTTTATCCCTGTCCCTCCAAGGTCTCCGGACCCGAAGCTCTGCGTGGGCTCATATCTCTGCTGCTGCCTCTCCTCCCCGGTGTAGCCATGCAGACCCCGGCACCGTCCTGCATCCCGACCTCCCGCTGCTCCCCCGGGGCCGGCAGCACCGCCGGGAGCCGCTGACGGTGCCGGAGCGGGATCCCTCCGGAGCCATGCCGCCCTCCCGGCCCAGCCCGGCCCCCTGAGCGCCGCCTTCCCCCGGCCCCGAGCTCTGCCCCAGCACGGCCTCGGCGATGAGCGGGGCTCACTTTCGCATGGAGCGTTTGTCCTTCTGCCTCCTCCTGAGTGCCTGGAGCTGGGGGTGGGCGCCCGGCGGCGCTGCCAAGCCCAAAGGCCAGGGCTACCCGCACATGAACTCCATCCGCATCGACGGCGACATCACGCTCGGGGGGCTCTTCCCCGTGCACGGCCGGGGCGCCGAGGGCAAGGCTTGCGGGGAGCTGAAGAAGGAGAAGGGCATCCACCGCCTGGAGGCCATGCTCTTCGCCCTGGACCGCATCAACAACGACCCCGACCTGCTGCCCAACATCACGCTGGGCGCCCGCATCCTGGACACCTGCTCGCGGGACACGCACGCCCTGGAGCAGTCGCTGACCTTCGTGCAGGCCCTGATCGAGAAGGACAGCACCGAGGTGCGCTGCGTCAGCGGCGGGCCCCCCATCATCACCAAGCCCGAGAGGGTGGTGGGAGTCATCGGCGCCTCGGGCAGCTCCGTCTCCATCATGGTGGCCAACATCCTGCGCCTCTTCAAGGTAGGGCTCGGCCAGCTGAAGGGAAAACCTCGGCAAAAAAAAACCTCCACGGGTGCTTTGGCAGCGTTCCTCTGCCAGTGCCTCTTCCTCCACAGCTGGGGGGAGGCAGAGCTGGGGTGGTTAAAATGCTTCTCCTGCCTCCCCCGGGTCCCTGGGGATCCCTTCCTCCGTCCCCCTGCGGTGACGACGCTGGGAGCAGGAGGGTTTTTGTCTCATCTACCCCCCAGCCTCCTGGCGCTGCTGCTCCCGTCCCGCGGCAGGGGCTGGAGGGGAGGTGGGCTGAGGGTGGGTTTGCTGCTGGTTCTGGGGGATGCTCCATCAGGGGTGTGGGGTATACCCCAAAATGTAAATCTCACCTGAGGCAGGTGGCTTACAACAGCTGATGGCAGGGGACAGCTTGGGGCCACTCTGATCCTGCCTGGGGGACACCAGCCAGGCTGGGGATGCTGGTCCTGTGCCACCAACCCCAGGGATGCTCTGGCTGTGGGGGGATGAGTGGGGCTCTCCCTCCTGCTGCATGCCCAGCTGCAGGAATGTTGAGGAGTTGATAAATTCCTTTCCCTCTCGCTGTACATTTATTTATCCACAACCACGTCCCTGGGCTGCAGAGTGTGTGAACAAGAGTCCCTCCGCAGAAAGGAGGGAGAAAAGCAAATACTCTGCACTTCCAATGGCAATGGGGGCCCCATCCCACCTTGGCCTGATCCCAGCACCCTGAAAGCCCTGTGTTCTGCAGGGTTGCTGCTGTTTCCTGGTGCTGTTTCCCCCTTTCTCTTCCCCCTCCTTTTCCTCTGCCAGCCCAGCGTGCTGAGAGCCGGGTGCCCTCCTGGGAGGGCTGGAAGCTGTTAGCGAAGACGGAAAAACCAGATCGCTGATGGAGTTTGATTTTTCTGGGTCCCTTTTTTTTTTTTTTAAAAAAAAAAAAAAAAAAAAAGTGTTAATGTTCCAGGCGACGAGTGAGAGGGCTATTCAATAATTAAAATAATATAAATTAGAGGGAGTGGGAGGAACTTAAAAGCTATTTGCCAAGACAAAAAAGATTGAATACTAGCTCTGGAGAGGAGGAGGGAGGCTGGCAGTGGGGAAGGAGGCAGGAGAGTGACAGTCAGAATAGTTGGGGGCAACTAAAGACTTTCCAGGCTCTTTTTTTTTGTTTTTTTGTTTTTGTTTTTTGTTTTTTTTTTTTTTTCTCACTCTTCTCCTCCAGTTTTGGTCCTTGGGCAAAGAGCTGTGCCTGTGCAGAAGGATGTCACTGAGCTCAGGTGCCCCAGCTGAGCAGGTGCTGCTGCTGGTGCCACCTGAGCTCCGGGAACTTTAATCCAGAGCTGATCCCAGCCCAACGGGGCAGGGAGAAATGCCAGTGGGGAGCATGAGCAGGTAGAGGATGGAGCCCTCAAGACAACCTCCAAACCCCTTGGGAGAGGGGAATAAGGAAAACCTCAGCCTTTCCTAGACAGCAGTGAATCCCAGCTGTGGGGCTTGGTGCCCTCCTCAGTGGTCCCAGGACAGGGACACCGTGCCCATGGGACTGGGGGCTGGGCACAGCCATTCCTGCAGCAGGCAGGGGCTGGGGGCTTGGGGGCTCCAGAGGCTCTTCCCCCTGCCAGGACCTGAGTGCTGCTGCTGCTCTTTGTTATTCAAACACTGCTTTTATGGCAGGGACATGCTGGAAATGAGAATAAGGCGACTTCCATTTCACGCCGCCGCCGCTGACCTTTCAGCATGGGTGACTCTGCTGCCAGGTTCAGCAAAGCCTTGGCTGCCTCGGGCACTGGCAGCTGCCTCTGCCCCTGCCCTGGGGCACGGCACTTGCTGGAGCTGTGCCCTCGCTTGGCCCCGTGTTGCTGTGTCACTCCTGTCCCCCCTCGGTGCTCCCCCGGCACGCGGGGAAAGTGCTGGGACAGGGGGAGCCTCTCTGAGGGGTGTTCCAAGGGTTCTGTGAGCACTCTGGTGTCTGAAGTGCTCAAGGGGTTCTCAGGGAGGGCTCCAGCACGTCTGGGAGGGCTCCAGCACGTCTGGGAGGGCTCCAGCACATCCAACAAGCGGCATGGAGTGAGTTACAGTCCACCAAGGAGTCCACACAAGTCCTGCAGAGCCCCGGCTGGGATGGGAGCACAGCAGCCCTCCCATCAGTTTTCCCCCTTCTCTCCTGTGACTGTGAGCACACTGCAGGTGGCTGTTGCTGTCTCAAAATGGTGTTTTCCCTGCTGTGGTCCCTTGTCCCACCTCACACTCCCTCCTGTGCACCTCTCCCTGCTCCATCCCCCTGCACGGCCTCGCTCCTCCCTGCCCGGGCTTTTTTGTCGCTCCTGCACTACATAAATAAATAACGGCTTCTTCGTTAGCTGCCGCCTCCTAATTAAAGCTGTACATCAGTGGAACAACTTGCAGATGCGGCATCCTCTGTCCAAGCTGGTTTTATCGCTCCTCGTCGCTCTGCCTGCAGAAAATCCTCTCCCCAAATCCAGGCTCTGGGCTGGGTGTGATAGCATCTCTCTGGCGTCACTGCCAGAGCGCTCTGGCACCTTCCAGCTCCTCTGCACGCCTCTGCAGCCCCAGCTCTACCCCCTGGCTCCTGAACCACCACAGCCCCGATGGTGTCAAGGAAGCCAAGCCCTCCTCTTGCAGATGGGATCCCCTAAAAGCCGCTTTGGGCTCAGTCTGGGGGGATTCTGTCTCTCACCGGCGGAGAAAACACCACAGCAGCTCCTGAGCCACGTTAGTTAGTGATGGGTGATAACGGAGGGCACCAAATGCAGCTTCCCCAGGGCGTTTTTCATCCCGACCCAGAAAGAGCTGCGACGAGGTGGAGCCCGAGCAGCCCAGGGGATGGGTTTGACACGTGCCAGGCGCTTTTGAGGCGATTCCCTTCCTCCTGCAGCCTGCTCTCCCAGCCTGCTCTCTCCGCAGCCAGCGCGGGGCTGTGTGGTACAACATGAATAATTCACCTGAGGACGGCTGGGCTGCAGCACCTGCTCGGCACCTGCAGGCCCACGAGGCTGCGCTGCCCGGGGCAGAGCTGGGTCAGGTCATGGTGCTGAGCCCCCCACCCTGGAAGTGCTGATCACCCACCCTCCTGCTCGTGTCACTGGGGGACATCAGCCAGGCTGGGGACGCTGGTCCTGTGCCACCAACCCCAGGGGGTGCTCTGGCTGTGGGGGGATGAGTGGGGCTCTCCCTCCTGCTGCATGCCCAGCTGCAGGAATGCTGAGGAGTTGATAAATTCCTTTCCCTCTCGCTGTACATTTATTTATCCACAACCCAACCACGTCCTTGGGCTGCAGAGTGTGTGAACAAGGGTCCCTCCGCAGAAAGGAGGGAGAGCTGTGACACTGCTGTCTAGGAAAGGCTGAGGTTTTCCTTATTCCCCTCTCCCAAGGGGTTTGGAGGTTGTCTTGAGGTCTCCATCCTCTACCTGCTCATGCTCCCCACTTACATTTCTCCCTGCCCCGTTGGGCTGGGATCAGCTCTGGATTAAAGTTCCCGGAGCTCAGGTGGCACCAGCAGCAGCACCTGCTCAGCTGGGGCACCTGAGCTCAGTGACACAGCCCCGAGGCTGTGGGGTGAGTCAGGACAAGCTGCTTCCCCACTTGGCGGGTGAATAAATAAATAAATAACCTTCAGCGAGCGGGAAGGTGGCAGCCGGCCGGGGGGGACGCTTCTGATTAATCACCCGCCGCTGCCACTTCACTTCCCCGGCTCTTCACCGGGCTCATTTGGGAACAAATCGCAGCTGCCTGGCTCCCCTGGGCTGTGAGAGGTCCCTGGGCACGGCTGAGGAGGAGCGGGATGGGTGGTGGCAGGTCTGGCAGGGATCAGGGACGGCATCCTCCTGCACCCGCTGGTGCCTCCTGGAGTTTCATTTCTGCCTTTTCACTCCTGGAGTTTCATTTCTGCCTTTTCACTCTCCAAGGAGGGCTGGATCCTGGCCCTGCCCAAGGAAGGGGCAGCAGGATGGGGCTGCAGCTCCTCCCAGCCCGAGTTCCGAGCCCAGCCCCTCGCTGCTCCGGCCCCTGCGGTGCTTGACGCTCTCCCTAATTAAAAGCTGCCATCTAAAATGGCTCGATGATGGAAATTCTAATTAAATCAATTCCATCTTGTCGGCGAACCAGGGCTTTGCATAAGAAGATATGCATGAAATTAATAATTACGGGGAGGGAATTGGCTGCTCCCATGTTTCTGGCATGGGGGGGGTGTTGGTGCAGGAGCCCCTGCTTGTGGGGTGCTGCTGACCAGTTCTGGCCCTGCAGTGGTTTTGGGGTTTTTGGTTGGTTTTTGGTTCTTCCTGCCTGCCTGCTCAGGCTGATGTTGACACCAGCGGTTTAAGCCTGAGCTGGGATGTGCTGAAATCGCCACCTTTGCCTGATTCTTCCCAGTCTTGGGCGGGGGATTCTGTCTCCCACCGGTGGAGAAAACACCACAGCAGCTCCTGAGCCACGTTAGTGATGGGTGATCATGGAGGGCACCAAATGCAGCTTTCCCAGGGCGTCTGAGATCAGTCACACCCATCCACTGACCCCAGAGGAGCAGGGTGACATCCCCAACCCCAGCTCACACCACCTCTCTTGCCCCAAGGGACATTTCTCCAGGCTTGGGGTGCTTCTGGGTGATGGTTTTTGGTTCAGAACAAGAGAAGGAAGGAGATTTCACCCCCTGCCCTGGGATTGCTCCCCACCCTTGGTGGGACAAGGAACTCTTGGGGTGCAGGAGAGCTGGTCCTACTAATTTCCTCAACACAGTGCTTGTCCCAGGCTGGAGATGAGCCAGACAAAGGACCACCAGTGCCCAAATTCATAGCTGAGAGATGTTTCCAGCTCCCTCTTCCCACTCCATCCTTCTTTCTAAGAACCTTGAATTCCCTGCCTGCGTTTTGCTTTTATGTATCTAAAAGGACTTTTGTCTTTTATCTGGGAAAATAGCTGGTGCCAGGAGTTGGGCTATCAAAAAGGCAGAAGGGGGAAAAGGCAGAAGAAATCTATGAAATGGTCATTTGGGAACTGGTGTTTTATTTTCACTTTCATCCAAGGCAGAGGAGCCAGAGAAAAAAAAAGCCCTTTCCTTTTGTTTATTAAAATACAGCTTCCAGTCCATAGCCTGTGGATCAACAGGTATTTTCTGGGCTTTGTTTTCCAGCTGAGGCTGGAGCAGAACGGGCAGGCCAGGGTTTAATCCCAGGCTGTTGGAGCTTGGGTGGCATGGGGAAGAGCTGGGAAGCCTCCATCACCACCAGTGCCTTGTGGAGGAGGTGAAACCAGAACACTTGGCAGGGGGAAAATCATTGGGAAAAAGACCCTCTGGAAGGGCAGGGGCTGCATCCCTGCCCCTAAATTGCCTTTGATGTGGGTGCTGCTTCTCCTGTGTTGTCCCCTCGGACACCTACCAGGCCCAGGCCATGGTGGACATTGTCAAAGTCTCCTTGGACACCTACCAGGCCCAGGCCATGGTGGACATTGTCAAAGTCTCCTTGGACACCTACCAGGCCCAGGCCATGGTGGACATTGTCAAAGTCCCTTTGGACACCTACCAGGCCCAGGCCATGGTGGACATTGTCAAAGTCTTCTCAGACACCTACCAGGCCCAGGCCATGGTGGACATTGTCAAAGTCCTCTCAGACACCTACCAGGTCCAGGCCATGGTGGACATTGTCAAAGTCTCCTTGGACACCTACCAGGCCCAGGCCATGGTGGACATTGTCAAAGTCTCCTTGGACACCTACCAGGCCCAGTCCATGCTGAACATTCTCAAAGCCCTCAAGTGGAATTACGTCTCCACCTTGGCCTCCGAGGGCAGCTATGGTGAGAGCGGGGTGGAGGCCTTCATCCAGAAGTCCAGGGAGGATGGTGAGTGGATCTCTCCTGAGACAGAAGGAGAAAAGGACGGGCTGGAGGGATGTGTCTGGTTGGATTCCTTGGGCTGAGCTGGTGATGGCTGGTGTTGTTTCGGGGGATGGCCTCGGAGCAGTGTGGGTTTGGGGGCTGCCCAAGCAGCTGCTGCTGCTGTTTGTGCCCTCCTGGGCACGCTGTGGGCACTGCCTCCATCCCCAGCCCGTGTCCATCCTGCCGGCTCGGCGGGGAAGGGGAGGGACAGTGCTGGGAGCAGCCCCCCTGCTCCTCCCCGGGGATGAGCGATTGCCAGGCGAGCGCCTCACCTGCTGAGCGGAATTTTAATGGAGCCTCCTGCGCCGGCTCCAGTCAGAGATCCCCAAACGAGCAGATCAGAGCCCCTCGGAAGGGAGCACAAAGCAGATTGTCACGGGGAGTAATCCTATTTGTGCCTTGATAAAGATTCCTTCCTCTCCCTCTCCCTCTCCCACTCCTGCTCTGTCTCTCCCTGTGTTTTTCATCTCCTGTGTTGCAGGCAGGTAGAAGGGTGGCTGCTCCTTTCCAGGGGCCTTTTAGCATTCAGGTGGAGTCCTGGGTTTATAACACCGGAATCGCATTTAATAGAGAGAGGCAGGAGTGGGAGAGGGGAAATCAGGGAGAAACAAAGGAGGAACTGGGAGATGCAGGGCTGCAGGAGGATGGGGTAGGGCCAGGAGGGTTGGGACACCCAGCCCATGGTGCACATCTCATCCCTGGGATGCAGCTCCCAGCTGGGCTCCCAGCGAGGTGGCTGGGGCTTGTTACACCGACTCGGAATCCCACAGCTGGTGGGGAGAACCTGGGCTTGATAATTTAATAATTCCCATCCATAAGATAAATGAGGATGTGTGGTGCGTTTTGGAGATGGAAAGTGCTGTGTAAGTGTTAAACATCGCCTGATCCCGCGGTGCTAAATCATTCCTGTGTGCTGGGAGAGGTGCAGCAGCTCTGGTTAATTTAATGGGCTTATTTAGGGCTGGTGGGGGGAGCACAGGATGAATTGGATCTGTCCTTCCTGGGGAGGAAGCCAAAGGGAGACCCTGGCACTTCTGGCCAGAGCAGAATTATGTTTTTTTTTTTCCTTTGGTCTCTCCCACCTGGATGCTCCAGAAACCCTTTTGGGGTCCTGCTGGGGGTCCTGCTGGGTGGTCCCCAAGCCCCGCTGTCCCCCATGCTCCACCTACCCCATGTCACCCTCAGCTCCCACCTCCCTCTGCCCCGGAGCTGGGCTTTGGGAGCGTGGGCATGGCTGTGGGGTGGAGATCACCACCTGCCTGCCCTGATTCTGTGCCTTTCCCTGCTCCTCCCCAGATCCCCCAGATCAGCTACGCCTCCACAGCGCCGGACCTGAGCGACAACAGCCGCTACGACTTCTTCTCCCGCGTCGTCCCCTCGGACACCTACCAGGCCCAGGCCATGGTGGACATTGTCAAAGCCCTCAAGTGGAATTACGTCTCCACCTTGGCCTCCGAGGGCAGCTATGGTGAGAGCGGGGTGGAGGCCTTCATCCAGAAGTCCAGGGAGGATGGTGAGTGGATCTCTCCCGAGATAGGAGGAGAAAAGGATGGGCTGGAGGGATGTGTCTGGTTGGACTCCTTGGGCTGAGCTGGGGGATGGATGGTGTTGTTTGGGGGATGGTCCCGGAGCAGTGTGGGTTTGGGGTCTGCCCGAGCAAGGATCCAAGTTTTCCAGCCAATCCTGGGCTGCCTGCACTCTGCAGGGCAGGCTGCGTTTGGGAAACGTCTCGAGATCCCACTCCCTGCTCTCCAGCTCCTCCGAGCTCATCTCCCCCCTCCCTCTGTGCCTGAGCCACGGCGCTGGGCGCCTTCCAGCAGACAAGACTTTTACAAAGACTCCCAGGCTTTAAACAGAAAATCAAGTTGGCACCACCACGAGCTGCACCCAATTTTAGCGGAATTATCCCCCAGGGCAGGTGCTTTAATTTGTCTGCGGGGCTTTGGACAGGCGGAAAGTCCGTGCTCAGCAAAACTCTTTGGGAGGATTTGTCTGGAGGCAGAAAAAGCGTTTTGCTGACGGGAGCTCTGGGATGCTTAGGGGGGATTAGCAGCCTCGGGGCTCGTGAGGACCCGAACATCAACCCTGGGATGGGTGAGGAGCCCTGGGAATCGCTGCTGGGTGGGTGCTGCTGCTGCTGCAAACTCCGAGCTGCCCCCCAGGGAGGGGCTGGCACAGCGTTGGGGTCCCACCCGGCTCTGGCATCACCTCAGCCCCCCCAGCACGGGGTGGGACAGGAGCTAAAAGGTGGTTTGCTTTTATTTTTTTTGAGGTAGTTAAACCCCTGCAGGGTGCAGGCTGCTGCTTATTACAGGCTTAAGTGTGTCTGAACGGCACATTAGGTTCTGGCAAAGTCGGTGGGGCACCGGCCTATCTGGAGCCAGTCAAACTGCGTTATGGCCTTATAAATGGATAAAGGGAATAAAAAACTTGGAGGTGACGAGCTCCTAATCAAAGCCCTATAAATAGGAGCGGCGTTAATTCCGTCTCTCTCTGGCACCGGGGCCGGCTGTGCTTTCAGTATGCAGAGAAACCCATCTGGGGATCCAACCTGGGAGCTGCTCTTCAGGATTTCCACTTGAAAAGCGGAATATTTTTCACACTGGAATGTTTTTTCACGGGGCTGTGGCTTCTCGAGGAGCAGCACCCGGGGATGCTCAGGAGTGCTGGCTGCAGGGGATGGATATGGAGCTGCAGGTGCTGTGCTGGGTGGGTGTAACAGCGCCTGGCAGGTTTGCAGAGGGGCTGGGGGATGCTCTGCTGCCCCGTCCGTGGGTGCAGCCCCCCGGGGGGGATCCATGAGGGGCTGCACAGGCACCATTCAAACCCACGCCCCTCCTCCACTAAGGAGTGGTGGCTGTGGCTGGTTGGTCCTGCTGCGGCGTTTCAGCTCTTCTCCTTTCAGATACCTGCCGTTCCCACGAGCTCCTCTAACCAGATGTTAACGATCTGACAGCGTAATTGCAGAGTAAAGGAGCGCCCGGGGAGCCAAGGCGGCCCCCGTGTTAATCCGGGGCTGCGGCAGTCCTGTAATTTGGGTATCCACATCACCCCGGCCATTATGTGCATTAGTGATAATTCAGTTACCAAAAAGCAGATTTTTCCACAGTGCCTGCGGCGTGAGGGCAGCCCCTGTGGTGCTGTGGCCCTGACAGGCTGCGGGAACACGGAGATTTGTGGGGTTCTGCCTGTGCCAGCCCCAGCGTGGGGCCCCGAGCTGCTCCCCGGAGCATCTCCCTTGGGAGCAGCGTGAGCCACGCTGCTTTGCCCATGCAAGGAGAGCCACAGCCATGAATAATGGTGAGGCTGGACCAAAAACGTGCTTTTACTTTTTTTTTCCCCCCTTTATTTTATGTATTTAAACCCGCCCCCAGCCACGCCATCTGTGGTGGCAATGCCAGGCTGGAGGAAGAGCCAGGCTCTGCCCACTTCACCTCTCTGTCTTCCCCTGTGCAAAGGGCTCTGCTGGCACCCAAGACATTTACACAAGCACAGATCCATTGGGGAGGGGTGAAGGATCCGTGCCCCCCTGTGGGACATTCCTGGCTCTCAGTTGCATTTCTCCAGCAGCCGAAAGGATCCTGAAATTCGTCACTGCTTCCAGGCGCCTGTCAGAGGGACGGACAAGGCTGTCAGCTGAGGGAGGATCTGCCCTGTGCCAGGGGCTGGCTGGCTGTTGGTCAAGTGGTGGAGATTCCCCGTGGGGGTGTTGATGCCTGGGGAAGGGCCCTGCACAACCCCAGCCCCCCACGCTGGCTCTGCCCCGGGGGGGGGTTCCTCACCCACCCGGCTCAGGGTGAGCAGCTCCCGCTCTCCTTCCTCCCCACAGCGCTCTGCTTCATTTCTCATGCCAAGCCCGAGCCTTCCCCGAGTCGGGTTTTATTTCCATCAGGCAATAATGCTCATTGCTGTCGTTAGCAGCTCGCACTCAAGCTGTTTGCTTTCTGATGCATTATCAACTTGACCTTCAGTTTCAATTTTTAGCAGAGCCTCACGTTGAAGCTTCGGCGGCGCAGAGGAAAACGGTTCTGCTCGAGGCACAAAGCGACCTCCGACAGCGAGGCAGGGAGGAAACTCGCCCTGGAGATGGGTTATTCTTGCAGCTGGGGCTGGCCCTGGGCTACCACCACAGGCTGACCCGGGTGGCTGTTACATCTTTATTCATTCCTCTTTTTATCTTTATCCGTATTCGCAGCCGCGCTGGTGATGATGCTGTTGGCCCCTGGAGGTTGCTGGTGGCTGCACTGGTGGCTGGAGAGTCCTTGTTCACCAGAGTGTTGCTCTTTGGGTTTTAGCATTGCAGAGACGTTCAGCCTGCAGAGGATGCGTTCTCTTCGGCCATTTTAAAGCGTTTTAAAGTGCATTCTGCTCCCCAAAATCCATCCTGCTGCCCCAGGGCACCCTGCACTGGCAGTGGCTGGCAGCTGGATTTCTACTGCACAGCATCGAGGTGTCCTTGGTGTCCCCACCTCCAGCCCCTCTGCCCAGCATTTCCTGGACCTGTGGCATCATTTTGGCGTGGGCCAGACCCACCCAGAACCCTCTGGCTCTGCCTCATTGAGGTCTCTGCTGTCTCCAAGCTCCTGGAGATGAGGCCAGGGATGGATGTTTGTGTGAGGGAGCTGCTGTGTGCCACACCGTGGCTCTGTGAAGAGGGGAATATTCCCAGCCCGGAGCAGGGCTCCTCAGTCATGTACCCGGATCAATTTTGCTGCCGTTTCCCCTCCCCACTTCTATTGTTTCACCCTTCACTAAGTTTCCCATATTTTTAGTTAAGAGCCTGCTCTGTAGTTGTGATGCGTTTGCTCATCCCCATGTGACATCCCCGGCCGTCTCTTTTCTGGTTCCAGCCGGGTTCATTACTCGCGGTGGCTGCACCAGGAGGTCGCCCCCAAAAAGCCACTCCCAAATCTTGAGGCAGGAGGTTTGGCCGCGGCGTTTCGCTCTCACCACGCGCAGGAGAGGGCGCAGATCTCTGTCTCTGATGGCTTTTTTCTCTAATCAGTTGCTTCCTGGAGGCTTTGAGCTGACACAGACAATTGAGTCCCGGGGCAGGGGAGCAGCCCACCGCTCCCAGTTAAGGCTCGGGAATCTCATGGGAAGGCTGGAATTCGGACTGGGAGTGGGAATGCTGTGGCTGCTGGGCTGTGCAGAACCTGATCCCTCCCCGGGGTGCCCAGGACTGCCCGGGGTGGGGGGAACACCCAGATCGCTGTTCCCAGCGCGGCTGAGCCGGGTCCCTGCTTCACCCCCTGAGCCGGGTCCCTGCTTGCTGCGAGCCTGGCAGGCTCTGCGGGAGAACCCCCCGAGCCATGAGCTAATTAAGCACCGGCAATCAAGAGGGGAAGCCGGGGTGGCTGCGCTCCCACCGAGCCGTGGTGGTGGCGATTAAACCCTGACCCGTGTTTGACCGCAGGCGTTAACCCCAGCGGGACCCATCAGGAGGGTCCCCGGGGCCCTGGCGATGCCGGGGGAGGCGAGATCCCACCGGGATGGGAGGGGATTCGTGCCTGAGGATGGCGCAGGCAGCGCTGGGAGTTTTGCAAGTGGGCTCAGAGTGGGTTTTCCAGGCTGTGTTTTGCCGCCGGTGCCCTGTGTCCTGTGCCACCAGCGGCGGAATGTGCGGGGTCTCCTCTGAGCATCCCCCGACTGTCTGGCCCCAAACTGCCTCCCGCAGCTGCCTGGGGAATGTTCCCCCCATCCCCAATATTCCTGCTCCTCTTTGGTCCTTTCCCAAACTGGGGGAGGAGGAGAGGGGTCTCACCTGCTGCCTTCTCCCAGAGTCACACCTTGTGCCACGTCAGGGAGCCATCCTGTGTAACCCTGTGCCATCCTGCTGGAACAGAGAGAGTGGTCACCTCCTCCCCATCGCTGCCACCTCCTCACTTTGATTTCTGGCTTTAGAGGAGTTAAAGGGATTTTTTGTGCAAAGACAATGAGAGCATCGCTTGGCCAATCCCCTCCGCCTGCAGTGCCAGGTGAATAACGCAGGTGCCGAGAGACAGAGCTCCCCAAACCACACAGCCACTGCCCCATGACACCCTGCACTTCCTTGCTGTTGGCGATTAGATTTTCATTAACTGAGAAGCTAAAAACATTGTCAGCATCTGCTGTGGGCACCAGGGGCTCCCCGGCCCCGCAGGCTGTCACCTGGAGGAGCTGCGCTCCTCGTTAGTTTGATTTAACGAAGCGGCCGCGGTAACATCACGGTCGTTTCTGAGCTGCCATCGATTTAACCTCTTTTCCTGTTTATTTATGGGCCCATCTCCTCTGCCATGTGCTCAGGGAGATGTTCCCTAGCAGGGATGCCTGGTGGCACTGGGGTGTGTGCCCGTGCCAGCCCCCAGCTGCCCCTGGCTCCTGCCTGGCCCTGCCTGGGCTTTGGGAACTCTCGGTGTTTGCAAACTGCTGCTTTTGTTGGACTTTCTCCATCCATTGCCATGGAAACTGTAATTAAGCTGCACGGTGGCCCCTGGCAGTGTGCTGTGACACCCCGGGCTGGCCGTGGTGACCAGGGTGAGTGTCCCCAGGCTGGGACATTCCCGTCCTGCTGGCGCTGCCGGCTGCTGCCCGCCTCGCCTGGCTGATCTGTCTGTTTATCCAACTCCCTCCTCTCCATCCATCTGGCTCCCCATATGGGAAACAAACAGCAAATTGGCCCAATTCCTTACCACGGGAAAACAAACCCCCCCAAAAAAACACCCTGGAAAGGTCCGGCCAGTGGTGCAGGGTGGGGATGCTCCCTGCCTGTTCAGTACCCAGCACATCGCCCTTCTCTTAGGTTTTGGCTGCAAGGGGACAAATTATCTCAGTTTTCCTGTGGCCCCACATAGGGAGCAGTCTCCTGGAGCCTGTGCCCAGCCTGTCCTGTCCTGCTGCTCTCCAGGGCCGTGCTCTGGGTGTCTCTCCCAGCCCCGGGTGGTAATTATGCTGACCTTTGCTTGAGCTGCGATCTGTTAGTGGCAGCAGGCATCAGCCGTGTCATTTACTATGCAAATCGAGACCATCAATTACATCCAGAAGGTCCCGCAATGTTTAATTTTCTCTCCCATCTCTCTCTTTATTGGCATCTGCAGAAATGCAGGAGCAGGAGGGCTCCGGCTTTTTGGAGCTGGAGGTTGGGAGCCCAGCAGTGAACTGTGGGGGCTCTTCCAATTGCTCTTCCAATTGTCTCTTTTAATTTTTATTACCTGCTTTTGGAATGGCTCCTTGGAAAGCTGGGCTGGAACTCGGCCAGTGCCATAGGGATGGGAATGAACCCCTCTGCAGGGCCTGGCTGCTCTCCCCACGGGATGGTTTTGCCAGAGTTTGACCATTCCACGTGCAGAACCCTTTGCAAATCCTGGGCTGGGGAGGGGCTGGTGCATGGAACTGGCCGGAAAATCCTCACTGAGCTGCTGGGATGGGACCATGTGTCTGTCCTGGGGACGTTTGGAGTGTGATGTGGTGGTGGCTGAAGGTGACAGGTACCAGAGGAGTGGGTGGGAGGCAGAGAGGAGCTGTGGAGATACAGGGTGGGAGGGAATGTGGTGCAGAAGGGCTGAGCTGGGGGAAGAGGAGGGGTGAAGGGCAGTGAGCTGGGAGAGGAGGGATAAAGGGACATGGGGGTTGGGTGGTGGCCAGGAGGTCTCTGGGCTGAGGAGATGGTGAAGTGCTCAGCCCCTCAGCAGGAGTGCTGGAGAGCTCCCGCTCTGCCTGTTGGGCTGAGGAGCCCTGCGAGAGGGGCCACCCCCAGGGGACAGGGACTCGTGGGGTGTTGTCGCTGTGGGACACGATCAGTGAGACACGGACTCGTGGTTCAGAAGGCTGAAGCTCCGAAAAGGGGCTGGTTTATTCTCAGAACCTATTTTTATACCTTTTTACAATGTGCCCACCTAAGAGGTGGGATCCCTGGACCCATTGGCCACACCAAAGGTCAACAAGCAAAGTCCTTCCTCAGAAGAGGGAAAAGTGAAAAACAAGATAGTTTACATAGAGTGACCTTGTTTACGGTCTCAAATCCCTGGGAAAGAGTTTAAGAAAAATGCAAACATGAGAAACAGTGACTACAGGGTGTCTCAGTGCCAGGGCTCTCTCTGCCACAGGCGGGGTCTGCGTGGCCCAGTCCGTGAAGATCCCGAGGGAGCCCAAGCCGGGGGAGTTTGACAAGATCATCCGCCGGCTCCTGGAGACCTCCCACGCCCGCGCCGTCATCATCTTCGCCAACGAGGACGACATCAGGTGTGGAGGGACCGGCCTGGCCGGGAGGGTCAGGGCAGGGATGCACTGGGGTGAACTGGGATGTGCTGGGATGTGCTGGGATATACTGGGATGAATTGGGATGCACTAGGATGCACTGGGATGCACTGGGATGAACTGGGGTGCACTGGGGTGTACTGGGGTACACTGGGATGCACAGGGATGCACTGGGATGCACTGGGGTGCACTGGGATGCACTGGGATGAACTGGGATGAACTGGGATGCACTGGGATGCACAGGGATGAACTGGTATGCACTGGGATGCACTGGGATGCACAGGGATGCACTGGGATGCACAGGGATGAACTGGGATGCACAGGGATGTGCTGGGATGTACTGGGATGAACTGGGATGTACTGGGATGCACTGGGATGCACAGGGCTGTGTCTGCACCCTGCAGTGTGGCAGGGAATGTCTGCACTGGGGACCCACTCTGAGCAATTCACCTGGCAAGTGGCTGCTGTCCAACCACAGCCACACAAAGCCCGAGGGAGGAAAATCCCACTTCCCATCGGTTCTGGAAGCCCTGGATATCCTGACCTGCTGCTTCACACCACGCAGGGGCTGCTCCAACCTGGCCAGGGCAGGGCCCAGGCACGGGCTCTGCTTTGCAGAGCAGGAACAGATCCAGGGGACCTTTCAGGGACCTTTTGGGGACTTCCCCAGCACTCTGTGCCCAGCAGGGCCGGGGCCGTGGCCGCACTTGAGGGTGATGAGCTGCTCTGCAGGCGAAGCAGCGGCTGAGGCTCCGTTGTTTATGGAGCAGAATGATTCACATGGAGCTACCCCTGATTTCCTAAGTGTCTAATTTATTAATCAGCAAACATTATGTAAATGTGGGTAAACTGCGAGTTTAAATCAGTTTACATCAGATGTGCAAACTCTCCCAGTTTCTTTTTCTCCTGCCTTGATAGAAATGTCTGCGGAGCTGACGTCGGGTGGGGGTGAGAGGGAAAAGGGATTTACCTCGCAGGATAAATGGCAGGTCCTGTTATCAGGGCTCTGGAAACATTTACCCATCCAAATGGGATGGCAGCCCTGGGCAGCAGGGTTCTGCAGCCTCCTTTAGCCCAGGAGTGGGGCTCTCCATGATCCCCACCTTCGTGCCAGCCCGGATTGTGGAGCCTGGAAGATGGGAAGGACAGGCTGGGAAGGTTGTAGCTGGAATTCTTGTCTGGCTCAGGTCGGGTGTAAATCACTGATCCCACAGGAGCATCCTGGGGATGATCCTGCCCCACACAGGGACCTGGAGGGGCAGCTGGAGGTGCTGCTCTCACAGTGTGGGGCACAGGCTGTGACTGTCCTAGGCAGGGTTGTGCTCGGAGCCCAGGGCAGCCCGGGATGAGCACGGAGCATCCTGCACGGCTCCCACTGCTCGCCTGCCTCTTCCCATCTCGTCTGCACTCTGCTGGATTTCTGTGGGGTTTTTTTTTTCTCTTATTACACATTTCAAGCGCCATCTGGACTTGAAATGATCAGCTCCGACGTGGGGGGGTGAGTCACAACCTGCCTCAGCTCTGCACAGGGAGGTGGAGCTGCCCTGGGCCCTGCTCCCACATGGCTGGGGACCCGAGGGGACAGTGAGCCCCGGAGGGTCAGATCCAGGAACGTTCCATTCCCAGCCTCCCACTGAGATCCTGACCTGGCTGGCCCTGGAGGAGGAGTGCATGGGCATGTCTGGGTGGTCTGGCACCAGAAGGGGTGCTCAGCAGGACTGATGGCATCTCTGCTCCCAGCTGCTGCTCAGCTGCCCAGTTGAGCCCAGCAGAGCCCAGCTGAGCCCAGCAGAGCCCAGTTGAGCCCAGTTTAGCTCCCTGCTGGGTGCTGGCAGCCCTGGCTGCTCCTCTCTCAGGGCTTGGCCATGCTGGGAGCATGTGCTCTCCACGCTGCTGCTTTCCCTGCCTGCTGCGGCATAACCTGATTCTTCTTCTTTCTTTCTTTTTTTTTTCTTTCTTTCTTTCTTAATGTTGGGTAATTAAGGGGAAATTCAATTACCAGTCAGCAAATATGCAAATGAAGTGGGAGAAGCAGCCTGTGTGCCTGGGCTGGGAGGACAGAGGGTGTGGGAGCACCGCTGGATTTTGTGTGTCCGTGGACACCTGGCTGTGCTTGGTGCCAAACCTGTGCCTGGAGCAGGAGATGCCACCAGCACTGGGACCAGACACGGAGTTGGTGGCCCAGCCTCTGCTGCTTCTTTCCACAGAAGGGTGCTGGAGGCGGCCAAGAGGGCGAACCAGACGGGGCACTTCATCTGGATGGGCTCGGACAGCTGGGGCTCCAAAATCGCCCCGGTGCTGCACCTGGAGGAGGTGGCCGAGGGCTCTGTCACCATCCTGCCCAAGAGGGTCTCAGTCAGAGGTACGGGCTGCTGGTCCCCTGAGCTTGCTCTCCTTATCTGCAGCTTTTGGCTGTGAAACCATCGTGGGATCACAGAGTGGTTTGAGTTGGGAGGGACCTTAAAGAACTCTTGATTTGCCCAATCACCATTTTATTTTCCATGTGCCATGTTTGCCCTACTCTCCCTTTTGAAGTACTACCTCCCTTCCCCATCCCCCTGACCACAATGCCAGCTCAGATTTTGGGGAGCTTTGGGTGGGGTAGGCTTCAGGATAGGGAAAAGAAATCCCAAATCCTTACCTCGGGGGGTTCCAAGGCTTTATTCTCAAAGGGGTCCCAAGGCAAAGAGAGAGAACATGGAGGAGCAGGGGTTTTTATCTGGTCTCTGTCTGGGATGGGATAGCTGGCAGAGAGCCATAGGTCAGAGATAAGGGGAAGGTAGGGTTGAACTACCTGGTTACAGGCTCCGGGGGGTTCTGAGGGAAAGACCATTCCCAAAGGAATGCAACATCCTTTATCACCAATGTACCCAGAGGGGCGTTTCCTGTTGCTCTCCAAGTCCCAGAAAGTCTCTGAAGTGCAGAGGATCTTCCCTGAGTGGATTTTCCACTGGCATCTGTGGCTTTGGACACAATCCCACCACCCTCTGACATGTCCCCATCGCTGATGACAGCTCCCATCCTCTCTGCCTGGGGAATTTGGGGACGTTTGGTGCATCTCTCTGCCATCCCCGGGCTTTATCCCCTCTCCATCCGCTTTCTCCCCCGGGCAGGTTTCGACCGCTACTTCTCCAGCAGGACCCTGGACAACAACCGCCGGAACATCTGGTTTGCCGAGTTCTGGGAGGAGAATTTCCACTGCAAGCTGAGCCGGCACGCGCTGAGGAAGGGCAGCAGCATCAAGAAATGCACCAGTAAGAGCTGGGGGGCCGCTCTGGGGGGTGGGGGTGGTGTTGCTTTCTTCTGCTTTCCCTCCTGCCCGGCCAGCAGCTGTAGGAGAACTGGCAGCAAGTTTCTCTGGGTCCTGGAAGGGAGGTGAGGTACAGGAGCCTCACCTGAGCTTTCAGGGAGGATTCTCTTGGCAGCTTGTGGCAGTTCATGGCGGCACACAGGGCAGGCAAGACATGGCATGGCTTCTCAGGGTGTTAATGAGACATTTGGGGGTTTATTTGGGGGTTTATTTGGGGGTCTCACATCAGGGGGAGCGGCACGGCTCCCACAGGAGAGAGGGGGGGAAAAGGAAAAGAAGGGGAGGGAAGGAGCAAGGGGGAGAGGGGGCAAGAGAGAGAGCAAGCAAGAGACCTTCTGCCTCCTGTCTTCAGCTTAAAAGGGCTTTTCCAGCTCGGGGGCAGACCTAAGGCTGGGACCAGTGGGACACTGAGGGCAGGAGGTGTTGGGTAACAATTGGGTTACAACGAATGGGCACTTAGGGGTTGGTTTGCAACAACTTCGGAATGAACTTTGGGGTAGAACAGAACCATCATTCAGGAGAAATGAATCGACACAGAGGGGCTCACATGGGGGGTGGGAGGTGTGTGGTTCTGGTTGTGAGGTGGAGTTTTGTGCCTGGTGGGGGGATCCCAGGCTCCCCAGCTCCTTCCTCAAGCCCCGCTGTGCGTTTTGAGTCATTTCCAGCCAAAAGAGGCTTTAGGGACCAGCGCAGTAAACAAGGCAGCCGGGGATCTGTCTTGCTGACAGCGCTGCTGTCAGGTGACGGTCGGAGGCTCGGGGAGGCGACATGTTTACTGAGAGATGGGAGAGATTTACTGCCTGCCTGGCACCGGCTGGAGACAGATGACAGCGCCGTGGAGCGCGGGCTGCGACGTGGCAGGGCTTGGGGACGTTGGCGTGTCCCTTTGTCCCCTGGGGAGGGCTGTCTTTTGAAGCCATCCTGTGCCGTCAGCCAGAGGGACCCGGCTGTGCCTGCCAAGTTGGATGGTGCAGGTTTTGTTTTTCCCCCCACCCTGCTTTCACCACTGAGGAGGAGTGGGATGGTGCTCCCACATCTCCTGTCCTTGCAGGCATTCTCCCAAGGGTTCTGCTGGTGATCTGGCTGGGTGGGAGCTGGGCAAGCAGCCAGGAAATTGGCCCGTGGCCATGGCCTTGGGTAGCCAAGGGCTCCTCATCCTTCCCTGACGCTGTTCAAGATTAACAACGACACGGACTCCGAGCTCAGAAGGCTGAAATGACTCCAGTTTTTATTACCTGGGAATTTTTTCCCTTTATACTATTTTACAAAGAACCCACCCAAGGGGTGGAAGAAAGACAAACTTCTTCAATCACATTGGTCAAGTCAGAGGGACATCAAGAAGAAGTCCCTCCTAGGGCAAGGAATCAAGAAGTCCCTCCTAGGGAAAGGAATGGAAACCAAGGTTACAGTTAGGAAAACGTGTCTCTTGTTGACAGAACAGTGTCTGGGAAAAAGTTTCAGAGAAACCCAAACATCACAGCACCGACCAGGGCTACACTTCCCCAGAGCATCACGCAGCCCTCGGCCCCAGGAGATGCATGAGCAGGCCCTGCCAGTGCTGATCTCCTCATCTCCACCGTGATGTAGCTTTTAAACAGGTGATATTTCAGGGCCAAGGTGTCAGTGGAAGCAGCTGAAGCTACGGCGTGGCAAATGTCCTAGGAGCTGTCTTTAAATCATCGGAATTTGTCAGCAAATAAACCATCTCCCGAGTGATTGCTTGGCAGATAGAGCAGGGAGCTAACGCCTGGTGAAGCAAATCACCTGCCCCTGCAGCTCCAAGAGCTCCTGCCTTGCAGGGCTGATGCAAATGCTCAGTTTGGGGTTCTTTTCCTCAGGTTTGGGTAGAGCCCAACACATCCAAGGAGATGCCAGCTTGGCTTGTTTATTCCACCCCAAAAACCAAACTGAAGGATCCCACCCTGAACCAGACAGCTCCTGGCTCCCATTCCTGGATGGGAGGGCTGGGAGGAAGGTGAGGGCTGAGCTGATGGAATTCCTGATGGCAGCTGGCTGTGTTACCCCAGAGGCCAGCCCCAGCACCCATCAGACGTTTGCCACCAGCATCCCACATGGAGAGACCAGCCCTGCTCCGGGATGGGCTCACCCATCCCAAAAACACAGCAATGGGTGCTGGGTGCTGCCGCCAGCACCCACAGGATTGGGAGATTCTCCACCCCCAGCTCCCCACAGCTGTGCTGGCAGCGATTTTGATGAACTCCTGCCAAAAGCCAGGAGCCAGTGGTGCGCTGGGAATTGATTTCTAATCCCGTCTCCTCCGCCGCCGGGGAAGAGCCGCGTCCCCTCCTCCGAGGGGGCCGCCCAGCCTCGTCACGCTCTTGAAAATTAATTACCAGCCCTGTAGAACGACGCACGACCCTGCTATTATAATCAGCAGGTCACCTCCCTTCCGTGGCCCTCATCTATTGGAGCTTGGCAGAGATTTATTGTCTCCAGGTTGGGAACAAGGCTGGGCTGTCTGCTCCGCCTGGCCCCTCTGTGCGCCGGCCTAATTCCCGTCTGGAGGAAAGCAGCTGGGGCCTGGGCCGAGGTGCTGACAGACAGAGGGACAGCCCCAGGGATGTCTCCTTATCTGCACTGCTCAGCCTTGGCGCGGGGATGAGAATCCAGCCCCCCACAGCCTGTGTGATTGCGGCGGGTTGGATTTTGGGATGCCTGCGGGATTGAGGGAAGCTGAGCAGCCCTGGGTCCTGTGTGTCCCCTGGGCAGGGCGGTGCTGTGGATGGTGGCAGGGCTGTGACATCCCCATGGGCTCAGCTCCCCTGGACAGTCTATTACAGCTCCTCTTTTAATGGGTAATTATCTTGACAAGACAGAGTGGCCTGTCTGCGCCTTCGGAGATGAATATGGGGAAGGGCCTGAAGTTGAGGGAGAAGATTAATGGCTCCTGTCAATAATGTGGAAGGAGGGATCACCTGCCAGGCTTTGCATGAGTAATCTCCACGTTCCAAAAGCGTTTTTATAACTTTGAAGGATGGGCTATGAATTCACCTCCCCGATATCATCTTTTTCCTGTCGGTCAGTTCCTTATCAATTGGCTCTAGTGTTGTGTCAGTGGCACGGCTCCTGGCACTGGGACCTCCAGCACGGCTCACGGGGCTGTCCCCTCTCACTGGAGCTCCCTCTCCATCCCCCACAGCAGGGAAGGAAGGGATCAGCACCTGGTCCCCTGCAGTCCCTGTGAGTCCCACCTCACGTCAGGGCGCCTCCTTGGTGGAGCTGGAGTGAATTTTGGGCACCCTGGCGGGGCTTTAGGATGTGCTGCCTCTCCAGAGGAGGGAAGTGGTGCCCTCGGCTCCCTGACAATCCTTCCTCCCCACTGGAGACCTGGCAGGATGCCCGGCCGTGCCTCGGGGCAGGGATGGAGGGGCAGAGGCCGGGGCTCTCCATAGCGGCTGTGCCCCTCGGGAGACGCTCTCTTAGCTGTAATTAACAGCCTGCTGCGCTAATCGGTGTCTTCTGCTAAGTGATTAACATGTTTGTGGTGCCATTAAGGGCGGTTATGACCGGGGGAAGGCAGCTGTCACTGGGAATTGCCAGATCCTGGCAGGATCCTGCCAGCCTGGGAGGCTGTGGGGTCAGCGGGGTGGCAGGGGGGTGACGGGGGGAGTGGGGTGACAGGAGGCTTTAGGAGCGGGAAGGGGGACAGGCAGGCAGTGATGGATGCTGCCTGGGTGGTCCTCGACACCACTGGTGGAGCCTGAGCTGGTGGAAACTCCTGGGAGATGAAGGAGGGGTGAAACACATGGGGGTGAGGGTGGGATGTGGGTCACAGCCCAGCCTGCGTCCTGCTGGGGAACCTGGGAGTTCAGGGATGTCCCCTGGTGTTGTATTCCTCTGGGGAAGTGGTTTTTCCCCAGAGACCCCCTAAAGCTGTAATCTTTTTAGTTTAACCCTACCTTTCCCCTGTCTCTGACCAATTGGCTCATGGCCAGCTATCTACCCTGGGACAGAGAGTCTAGATAAACCCCTGCTCTTCCTTGTTTGTGCTCTTTGCCCTGGGATCTCCTTCAAGAATAAAGCCTTGGAGCATTCCACTGAGCTAGAAGCCTCCTTTAAGTCTGTCACCCTATCCTTAGAGCATATTCCCCCCAAAAGCTCCCCAGAAACTGAGCTAGCCCAGCAGCCAGAGGGGCGAGCAGGGGGGCAGTGCTCCACCGTGGCACAGGGAGGTGACACCCCGAGGGCTCCTGGAAGCCCAGCAGGGTGCCAGCACCCACACTTTCAGAACCATGTGAGGGGGATTTTGGCTGGGTATTCCCCAGGGAAGGTTCCTTTGGCTGCCTGTGCCCTGGGTGCGCAGGGTTGGGAATGGAATTGGAATTTCCAGCCCCTCCAGTCCAGGGTGGGCTCGTTTGCAGGGGTTTGGGTGCAGCAGACACATCCTGGGTGGGCATGGCTGGGGCACTGGAGGTGGAACCCTGTAGCCCTGGTTGGGGCCTGAGATGTTTTGGTTTTTTTGAAACTCTTTTTTTCCAGAGAGTTTTCTGTCCACAAGAGACAGGTTTTTTTTTTAACTGTAACCTTTGTTTATACTGTTTCTTTAGGAGGGACTTCTTAATGTCCCTCTGGTTTGACCAATATGATTGAAGAAGTTTGTCTTAGTTTCAGCAACTGAATTGTTCTCTGTAAAACAGTATAAAAGGGAAGAGATTCCCAGAAATAAACACAGTTGTGGTGCACAACTGACGCTGTTAAAGATCACGACGACTCTGACTTCAGAAGGCTGACAGTGACTTTAATTCTATAGTATTTACACCTAGACCATGGATTGGAGAATGAGATTGCTACCTCTCCAATCACGTTGGTCAAACCAAGAGCCCATCAATTGTTCCCTCCTCAGAAGAGGAATGAGAACATTCCTTATGAACATTACTTTTATTTGTAACGTTCGCGCGAGAAAGAATTCAGAAACTACGAAAACATCAGAATGCTAAAAAAACAGTGTCAGAACCTGATGCTGTTCAAGATTAACAACGACACGGACTCCCGAGGTCAGAAGGCTGAAAATGATTCCAATCAGTCTTTATTACCTGGGAATTTCTTCCCTTTATACTGTTTTACAAAGAACCCACCCAAGGGGTGGAAGAAAGACAAAACTTCTTTGACTACATTGGTCAAGTCAGAGGGACACCAAGAAAAGGTCCCTCCTAGGGAAAGGAATGCAAAACATAGGATAGGGTTAGGGAAACGTGTCTCTTGTTGACAGAACAGTGCCTGGGAAAGAGTTTCAGAGAAATCAAAACATCACAGCACCAACCATGACTACAAGAACCCCCTTTCCCCTGTCCCCCGCAGACCGGGAGAGGATCGGCCAGGACTCCTCCTACGAGCAGGAGGGGAAGGTGCAGTTCGTCATCGACGCCGTCTACGCCATGGGGCACGCCCTGCACAACATGCACAAGAACCTGTGCCCCGGCAAGGTGGGGCTGTGCTCCCGCATGGACCCGGTGGACGGCGTGGAGCTGCTCAAGTACATCCGCAGCGTCAACTTCTCAGGTCTGCCCCGCGCCTGGGGCGGTGGGAGGAGCGGCCCTGGGGGGCTCGGGTTGTCCCCTGCTGCTGTGGTTGTCCCCAGTGGGAGTCACACAGCAGCACCCACAGTTTGGTTGTAGTGCCATCTGGCAGCTGCTGCGCTGTGGATTCAGCATGGAGGGAGGGCAGCAGATCAGTGGGTGAGGAGGTGTGAGCTGCCACGTCTCCTGAGAGCCTTTGAAGCATAAATCCAGCAGCAATCCTGGCCTCACCTGCCCTCACCTGCTGCCCTGCCCTCACCTGCTGCCCTGCCCTCACCTGCCCTCACCTTGCTGCCCTGCCCTCACCTGCCCTCACCTTGCTGCCCTGCCCTCACCTGCTGCCTTGCTCTCACCTGCTGCCCTGCCCAGCCTCTCCCCCTGCCAGCTCCTCCCTCCCAGCTGGCAGAGGTCCCGTTCCCTCCCGCTGCTCTGCCCTTGTCTGTCTCAGATCTCCTCTGGAGGCTCATCTTTTCCTCTGCCCTGCCTCCTTAATAAACATTTTCTGTCTGGTCCCCTTATTATTTCTATTTATCTCCACCCTCTGATCTCCTCCACAGTGTCTCTTTTATTTATTTTCCCCTCTCGCTTGATTCTTCTCTTCCTTCCTTTCATTAATCTCCAGAATTCACTTGCTTTAACTTTTAAAGCTTTCTTAAAAGAAGCAGTGAGGGGGGAGCATCAATCCAGAGCCCCCGGCAGGGTGGGTGTTGCTGTGGGTGCTGAGCCCCCCCGTTTCCCACAGGCATTGCTGGCACTCCTGTGACGTTCAATGAGAACGGAGATGCTCCAGGGCGCTACGACATCTACCAGTACCAGATCAGGAACTCCACCCCTGAGTACAAAGTCATCGGGCAGTGGACAGACCACCTGCACCTCAAGGTAAGGGCGTGGTCCAAGGGGATGGTCCTACAAGTTTCTCTTCTCCCCAGGTAGAGTCTGGGAGCCCCTGGGTGCAAAGCCAGGCAGCCAGAGGTGGTGGGGGCAGACAGGAAGGTGTCCCCCAGGTAGACCACACCCTAGGGACTCTGGGTATGGGACAGGAGACAGGAGCCAGAGCGGAGCAGATGGGGTTTCCTCAGGGAGGGAGAGGCTTCATTTTGGGTTCCAGCTGTTGAATCTTCCCAAAAGGCCAATGAAGAGCTTCACCACCTCCTTTGTCCCCGTGCCAGGTTTGGGCTGGGACCCTTTGTGGGACGTGCTGATGGGTTGAGGGTCCAGATCCAAGCAGGTCAGGGCAGGGCACCCCCTATGCCCGGCAAGACCCCGCTGTGCCCTCAGCATGGCCGGTGCCATCTGCCCCACAGGTGGAGAACATGCTGTGGCCAGGGGGCGGGAGCCAGCAGCCCAGCTCCATCTGCAGCCTGCCCTGCAAGCCGGGCGAGAGGAAGAAGCTGGTGAAGGGCATCCCCTGCTGCTGGCACTGCGAGCGCTGCGACGGCTACCAGTACCAGCTGGACGAGTTCCACTGCAAGCGCTGCCACTTCAACGAGCGGCCCAACGAGAACCACACCAGCTGCACGCCCATCCCCATCATCAAGCTGGAGTGGAGCTCGCCCTGGGCCGTGGTGCCCGTCTTCATCGCCATCGTGGGCATCATCGCCACCCTGTTCGTGGTGATCACCTTCGTGCGCTACAACGACACGCCCATCGTCAAGGCGTCGGGGCGGGAGCTCAGCTACGTCCTGCTGACGGGCATCTTCCTCTGCTACGCCACCACCTTCCTGATGATCGCCGAGCCCGACCTGAGCACCTGCTCCCTGCGGCGCATCTTCCTGGGGCTGGGCATGAGCATCAGCTACGCCGCGCTGCTGACCAAGACCAACCGCATCTACCGCATCTTCGAGCAGGGCAAGAAGTCGGTGAGCGCCCCGCGCTTCATCAGCCCCGCCTCGCAGCTGGTCATCACCTTCAGCCTCATCTCCCTGCAGCTCGTCGGCGTCTGCATCTGGTTCATCGTCGACCCGTCCCACTCTGTCATTGACTACGAGGACCAGCGGACTACAAACCCCCACTTTGCCCGGGGCATCCTCAAATGTGACATTTCGGACCTGTCCCTCATCTGTTTGCTCGGGTACAGCATGCTCCTCATGGTCACCTGCACTGTGTACGCCATTAAGACCCGCGGGGTCCCGGAGACCTTTAACGAAGCCAAACCCATTGGGTTCACCATGTACACGACTTGCATTGTGTGGTTAGCCTTCATCCCGATATTTTTTGGGACGTCGCAGTCGGCGGAAAAGGTAAGGGGAGGAGGGGAGAGGCCTGGCTGGTGTCTGGTGTGCGGGGCTGGGAGAGGAGGCTGTGGTGTCTCGAGCTCCCTGCGGCTTGGTCAGCTCGGGTGTTGCGCTGTGCCTTCAAGGCTTTCAAGGTGATCCCTCTTTTAGGGGTTTTTCCCCTCTCCCCCAGGGTAGGTTTTTTCCCCAGCCAACCCTGAAGGAATGATTATAATACACAAGGTTTACCAAGCAACCTGAGATTTTTGCAGGGGTTGGCCATTGAAGGAATTGGCCCAGGCAGAAAGGGTCTACCTCTCCTCACAGGTGATTTGACCTTTAGGCTGCCCTTTAGCCCTCGGGTCACTTTAGCCCTGCCCTTTTCTGATAGGTAGGCTGTATGCCCTCCCCCATCTCCCTGTCCTAGGTAAAAAACCAGGACTAAGCTGCCTGGAACAAGCCTAGACTTGTCTGAGGGCTCTGTGCCTGTGTTAAAGTGCAAGGAGAGTATCCTTTTGGGACAAGCCACGAGGCTGCTCTCCCAGCAGAGCCACCACACAGACCCCAGAAAATAGCAGTGATTGATTCGCTGTTATACTTGGGAATTGGGGTGGGAAGTTTTCTGTGCTCTGTTGGCCCCCCTGCCCCTCGTGGATGTGGGCAGTGGGGCAGCACAGGCTGCTGCTGTGTGGGCTGAGCCCCCAGGGCAGGTCCCCGGTGTCACGGGCACAATTTCTGCCCAGCCAGCCCCTCTTCCCAGTGCCGAGTTCCATGAGGCCGTCCTGGATGAGGCTCCGTGCTCAAGTGCGAGGGATTAAGAACAAAGAATAAAAAAAAAATCTCATGAATGAGACCCAAATCCCTTTGCCTGCCAGCCAAAACAGGAATCATCGCCTTTCTGTCAAACGCAAACAGCTCCCGCCTGCCAGCCCAGCGCTTCTCTGATGAACAAACCTTGGAGCTGCTGTTCCCTGGAGAGATCCCAGGGGTGTCCCAGCACCCGGATCCCTCTTTGGATCGTGCTGTAGGACACACCTGTTGCAAAGGTTTGCTGAGGGAGCTTTTGCTGTGGACACCTGAGTTTTGTTGTGTCCTGGAGCATCTCAGAGCATCCATCCCTCGAGGAGGCTGAGCCTGCCCAGACACCTCTGACCTTGGCTCAACCAAAAAGGTCCCACCAGGCCTTTCTCTGGCTGGAAGTGTGAAGGAGAATTAAAGGAAACAAATGGAGCCTTTTGCAGCATTTCCATTTTGATGAGATGGCAGGGGAGATACTAACAAGAAAGCAGGTTTTTTTAAAGAAATTATTGCAAAACAAAAGCTCCCTGAAAGCCTCCTTAATGTGCTTGGCATACTGTGGGTAATAAAGATGGAAATGATAATGATTGTAGATTATGCGCAAGGTTGCTCACCTCTTCACTGCAGCTTGTCACGGGATAATTTAGGGCTGCTGAACGCTGCCTGTCAGGCAGCAGCTCCACAATAGGCTCTGCCTCTCGTTGGGGGTTGTAATGCACAGGCCTGCTCTGTTATTAGGCTGCTAACAAGCTGATTAGAGGCGGAAAAAAGTGATGTTCCCAACTCCCCTTGGACGCGGAGCTCTGTCTCACAGCCCAGCCCTGCCTTGAGCCTGCTGAGCCAACCCTGGAGGGGCTCTGGGATTCCAGCTTGGAGCTCTGCTCTGCTGATGGGGGAATGGGCTCTGAGTGCTCCTGGGCTGTGGGAATGGGCTCTGAGTGTCCCTGGGCTCTGGGAATGGGCTCTGAGTGCCCCTGGGCCGTGGGAATGGGCTCTGAGTGTCTCTGGGCTCTGGGAATGGGCTCTGAGTGCCCCTGGGCTCTGGGAATGGGCTCTGAGTGCCCCTGGGCTCTGGGAATGGGCTCTGAGTGCCCCTGAGCCACAGCTGAGGGATGATGGATGTGCTCAGATGAGGCTGGAGGGAGCAGATGATCGGGGCTCCCTGAGTTCTTTAGCTGTTGGTTTGCACTCTCGGGGAGAGGAAGGTTGAAAAGAAGCTGTTGCACAGCCTGCATGGTGGTGTGGCTCTGAGTGTGTCCTTGGGGTGACAGCTGGGGGCCCTGGCATTGGCATCACCCATGTGGTGCTCTGGGGATGCTCCACAGGGCACCCCCAGCTCACCATGAGGTGGGATCCCATCACCCTCACCCCACTGCTGCTGGGACTGAGGGCCTCTTGTGCTCCGTGGAGTGTCTGGACCCTTGGGAAGAGAAAATCTGGGAGCATTGTCTGGGCTGCTCTCTCATCCTGAGGGTGCCACGGGGCAAACCTGCACCTGTGAACCCCTGGCACTTCTGCCCTGAGCCCAGCTGGGGCTGCAGGGCTGCAGCCAAGGCCACCTCGTGCTCTGGAGGAGCTGGATGACAATAATCCCCGTTTTGACTTTAATTTGCTTCACCTCGTGCCCACCACTTTGCATGGAGGTGGCATATTACTGTAACAAGTCCCCCAAGCCTTCTCTGCAAAGAGCCTCTCATCCCCGCCGATCCCGGCGGATTACAGAAATAGCAATAACAGAGCATCTGAAGAAAGAGACAATTTCCTGCTCTGATAAGGTGGCAGAGGAACAGTGGAGTCATTGTCTGCTTCCCTGTTTATCACACTCGCTTTTAGCCAGGGAAAAGAGGGAGAGGGAAGGAATGAGAGGGGCTGTCCAGTGGTGTTGGGAGTGCTGGAGGAGCGCTGAGCCTTTCCCCTGGCACCCACCACGGTGCGAAACCCCCTGTGGCAGGGCCAGGCGTGGATTTAGAGTGGGGGGCAGCTTCCCATTAATTTTCTGTGGGACAGGCACAAACCTGGGCTGTGCCCCAAGCCTGGGCTTCTCCCTCAGGCAGGATGGGCTCACCCAGCCCTGGGCAAAGCCGAGCACAGAGCCGGGTTTTGGGGGCTGCTGTGGGGTTATTTTGGGGTACTGCTGTCCCTCAGCCAGGGCTGGCTGTGCTCTTTGATCCAGCCCACGAGGCAGCAGGAGCTGGCACTTCCTCAACAAACACAGCTCACACCTCCCAGGGCTCCGGGGGAAGCTCCAGTTGCTGTTAACGGAGGGGCAAAGCGGGGTCCTGGGCTGGCAGCCAATTAAGAGAGTAGGAAGTGAAACTGTGAGAAATGGTCATTTTCTTGCAGTGCCAAAAGGTTAAACTGAAGCAGAGCTCCACGGCTGCGTGGAGGCTCCGGGCTAAAAATATTCCTGTCTGAGCTGGTGAGGGGTTTTGCTGTGGTGAGACACGGCTGTGGAGGCTGGGCCGGGCAGGAGGGCGCTTCCTGCAAACGCATCGCGTGGGGGGAAGGTTGGAGAGCGGCCCTGTGAGACCCCAAAAGTGCTGCAGGAGGCAGGGAGTGGGGTGGGGGAGCTGAGGCTGGTGCCAGCAGGGTCTCAGCACGGGGGAGAACTGGGAAAACTGGCCCAGGAGCCAGGGGGGAGCACGCAGGGAGATGTCTGAGCTCAGCTCAGCTCAGCTCAGCTGCGCTCTCCCTCCTCGCTGAAACGCCCCCGAGCCCCAAGGCACGGGGAGAGGGGGGGCACTCTCTGCAGAGGCACAAAATATGGAAATTGCTGGGTTGGCAAGGAGATGAGGGGAGCTGAGCTGGGCCGTGGCCCACTGGGGTCACGCTGTGCTGGTCCCCAGGCAGGGCTTGGGGTGCCTGGAGTTGGGGTCCCGGAGTTTCCCCCATTCCTGGCCAGTCCAGGATACCCATGGCAGAGTCTGGAGAGTTTGAGTAGAAAAAAAAAAAAAAAAAAGAAAAAGGGAGAAATAAAAAAGCGCACATATTCTGGCACAGAGATGTGTTTTGACTTTGCTTGACGAAATGACATTTTTATTTCCAAAAACTGCCTGGAGAGAGAAGGTGGAACAAACAAACCGGCGCGTGTGACAGTAGGAGGTTTTATTCTGGGGACAAACCAAAGTTTTCCAGTTGACTCAGAACAAGCTTGGTGGCATTTTCCCTTCAGGCTGGCTCGGAACGCTCTGGGGCAGGTGCTGGTTTGGCTCTGCAGGGTCACAGGTGGGACCTGGGGGGTCCTGGAGCAGCCGTGTCCCCCCAGCTCTCGCTCCTGGGAGCTGTGCAGAGCCTCAGCCTCAGTGTGTGCTCTCCATCACCTTTACACTTCAGAGAGGTGAAATGTGTGCCCCTGGGGATGTGGGGATCCCTGCTCTGGCTGCTGCTGCAGCCCCCAGGCTTCCCTGGCTCCTCCAGGTGCTGCCTCCTCACAGGGCATGAAATCCCTGCAGGGGACTCCCTGGACATCGAGTGACAGGTGAAGTTTCAGGGACCGCTCCTTCTAAAGCCTTGTTGGTCACCTGCAAAGGCATCTGGAGACCCAGAGCCCCCTCCCTGCTCATCCCCAGAGCCTCAGAGCTGCCTGCTGGAGAAGGGGATGCTGGAGAGGAAGGAGCCAGATGCTGGCAGAGCAGGGATGCCCACAGAGCAGGGACTTGCCCTCCCAGCCTCCCTGAGAGGTGGGATGGGCAGAGGGAGGGGGGTCTCTGCTTCCAGTTGCCACCTGCTTCAGATGCTCCTGCTTGAGAGGAGCCTGCCAACTGCTCTCCATAGAAAAATGGATTATTCTACAGTCAGATTAATGGGCTTTCATTTTGCAAAACATCTGTCACTGTTAGTCCTGGACAGTGAGCGTGAAATTAGTTTTGACTGCAAAAAGGCAGCGTCGGTGTGTAATATGTGACTTACATGACAAGAGGCCAGGAGTCAGCTGGGGAATGGGAATTACCTGTTTCAGGGAGAAGGGCCAGTGGGGTGTGCCCTGGCAGTGGGGTGTGCCCAGGGATTGGGTGTCCTTGCTGTGCCCAGCACCAGCCTTGCAGCTCCTGCCCTGAGGTTGGTGGAATCATCAAACCTCACGTTGAACACCCAGCACTACCAACACTGCAAGGCTGCCTCCTCACTCCATTCATTTAACCCCAACTTGCCCTCTGTTCCCCGTTTCCTCCTTTCCCTTTTGGGTCCCACATTGCCTCCTCACTCCATTCATTTAACCCCAACTTGCCCTCTCTTCCCCACTTCCTCCAATGATGCTGTTCAAGATCACAACGGCACAGACTCCCGAGGTCAGAAGGCTGAAATTACTCCAATCAATCTTTATTACCTGGGAATTTCTTCCCTTTATACTGCTTTACAAAGAGCCCACCCAAGGGGTGGAAGAAAGACAAACTTCTTCAATCACATTGGTCAAGGCAGAGGGACATCAAGAAAGGTCCCTTCTAGGGAAAGGAATGCAAAACTTAGGTTATGGTTAGGAAAACGTGTCTCTTGTTGACAGAGCAGTGCCTGGGAAAGAGTTTCAGAGAAATCAAAATATCACAGCACGAACCATGACTACACTCCTTTCCCTTTTGGGTCTCACATTGCCTCTCCACTCCATTCATTTAACCCCAACTTGCCCTCTCTTCCCCGCTTCCTCCTTTCCCTTTTGGGTCCCCCAGGAGCTCAGGGCGGCTCTCAGCTGGCTGGCCTTGTGTCTTTGCAGATGTACATCCAGACCACGACGCTCACCATCTCGGTGAGTCTGAGTGCCTCGGTGTCCCTGGGCATGCTCTACATGCCCAAGGTGTACATCATCCTCTTCCACCCGGAGCAGAACGTCCCCAAGCGCAAGCGCAGCCTCAAGGCGGTGGTGACGGCGGCCACCATGTCCAACAAGTTCTCTCAGAAGGGAGGGTTCCGCCCCAACGGGGAGGCCAAGTCGGAGCTCTGCGAGAACCTGGAGACGCAAGGTGAGGCTGGTGCTCAGCGGGGTCCCAGCATGGGGGAGTCCCTGAGTCCTCTGAGGATCATAAACACCAGGAGTGGGGAGAGCTGAGCTCTACGTGCACGTCCCTGACTCCAGCGTGTGTCACACGGGGCTGGGAGTGTCTCGGGGTCTCTGCTCAGACTCCCCTGTACAGGGTTTAAACTCCCCTGTACAGGTTTTAAACCCCACTGTACAGGTTTTAAACCCCCTCATACAGGGTTTAAATTCCCCTGTACAGGGTTTAAACCCCCCTGTACAGGTTTTAAACCCCCTCATACAGGGTTTAAACTCCCCTGTACAGGGTTTAAACCCCCCTGTACAGGTTTTAAACCCCCTCATATAGGGTTTAAATTCCCCTGTACAGGGTTTAAACCCCCCTGTAGAGGTTTTGAACCCCCCCCTGTACAGGCTTTAAACCCCCCCTCATACAGAATTTAAACCCCCCTGTACAGGGTTTAAATTCCCCTGTACAGGTTTTAAACCCCCCTTGTACAGGTTTTAAACCCCCCTGTACAGGTTTTAAACCCCCCTGTAGAGGTTTTGAACCCCACTGTACAGGTTTTGAACCCCCCTGTACAGGGTTTAAACCCCACTGTACAGGTTTCTGTTTGTCCAGGGTATCCAAAGGAATGCCCTGGACTCCCACAGGAGTGAGCAGGGCTGGCAGCTCCCGTGGGGCCCGGGGAGGGAACAGGGACGGTGGGAGGCGCTGAGGGGGGGAACGTGGGCGCAGCACCGAGGGGACATTTTTCACTCTTGTCACTGCCGGGTCACGTATCCTTAAACAAACAACAGAATAAATAATTCACGGGGCTTTGATACGGGCGGTTCGGCCAGGAAAACATCGCGGCTAACAAATAGCTCTGTCAGCTCCAATTCCTTCTGCTCTGTCTAATTGTTATCTGGGAGACCCGCAGCGAGGTTCTGCTGCCAGCCAGGCACCGCCAGCCCCCGGTGTCCCCTCCCTCTGGGACCCCGTTGGGGACACCTTGGTGCCGCTCAGGGTGGCCCAGGCTGTGCCATCGTGCCCTTGGCAATTATTGGGCAAGCACTGAAGCAAGCACAGGGAAAGATCCAGAGAGGAATTCCAAGCCCTATCAAAAAATACAAGCCAAACTTCAAAATTTCCTTCCGCCAATGGTGAAAAAGGCTAAAAAAAGTTGAACGCGCCATCTAGCCACGGATCCAGTTTCCACTTGGATCTCGTTCACGCTCTCACACAATATGTTCTTGAATGGATTTGGAATGATCTGAGTGAGTTCATGCAGCACATTCCTTCGAACTCTTCACATCCATGGCCGTGTACCAACAAGAGATCATCAATGGCTGTTGCCACACTTCGTGCCTACCATGTTTTAGTTTTGGGAAATTCTGTTCCCAGGCACTTTTTGGTACACAAGGTCACATCATGTAAACTATCTTGTTTTGTACAAATTTCCCAGAGGAGGGATTTTCGCGTAGTGGTCTCTGAAACTAACCAATAGTTCCCAAAGGTCCCACCTCTAAGGTGGGCACATCTGAAAAAGCATAAAAGTAGCCAGAAAAATAAACTGGGGTCTCCTTCCTGCAGCCTTTCTGAATCACTCCCTGCCTCCATCATTGTGTCCAACAGCGACAAATGGCTGCTCTATTTTGAAGAGTTGCTCATCTCACACCGTCCACGTCAGTCAGTTCACAAATCACTCAGTGTGAACGAGACATCTCGGGAGTGTTTGCTCAACCAACAACCCCACCTGATAGAATTGTTTCAGCTTGGTGTCCCTGTGCCTGCTGACCCTGTGCTACCTGGGGGCCTCGTGGGGGTCTCGGCAGGGTGTTGTCCCCACCGAGGGCAGTGGCACAGCAGGGACTGGGGGGGATTCGTTGCTCTGTGGCTTTTGCTGTGCACCCACATGAAGTGATCCCCTTCCCTCAGCCCCCCGAGATCAGCTGCTAGCTCAGATTTAGGGAGGTTAGGGTGAGGGGAAACCTCAGGATAGGGACATAAAACCAAAGGAGGCTCTTACCCTGAGATGTGTTCCGAGGCTTTATTCCAAGAAGGGGATCCCAGGGCGAAAAAAAGACCAACCCCAGAGGGAAAGGGGGTTTTATGCATTTCAGGGTAGGGGGCGGGGTTACCTATGGCCAAAGGCCATGGGTCAGAGTCAAGGGACAGGTAGGGTTTCACGGGGAGGGGATACCAAAGGGAATACAACACCCACAGTGCCAGCTCTGGGACGTGTGGTGGCTTTGGAGCCATTGCTGCCTCCTCTCACATGTCTGAGGGCTGGGGCAGCTGCAGGGTGGCAGCAGGGTTGTGTCCCTGTGGCACCCTCTGGATAAGGGTTGGTTGATTTTGTGCCCCGCTGCTCCACTCCCAGCTGCTGTGGAGTGGTGGCCAGGGGTGTGGGACACCCAGCTGGCACCCCAAAACCCCCTGGGACCCCATAATTTGTCCCAGGCAGGGCTGGCTGGGACGAGCTGAGCTCTGGGGAGGTGCAGCACCTCTGGGTCTGTCTGTAGGAGGGTGCTGAGGGAAGTGGATGGGAGACTGAGACCACATTCCCACCGCTCATGGGACACCCTGGGGGCTCCCTTTGGGGTGAGATGTCCTTCAGGGAAGTGTCCTTCAGGAAAATGTCCTTCATGGGAATGTCCTTCAGGGAAATGTCCTTCAGAGAAATGTCCTTCAGGGAAACGTCCTTCAGGGAAATGTCCTTCATGGAAGTGTCCTTCAGAGAAATGTCCTTCAGGGAAACGTCCTTCAGGAAAATGTCTTACAGGGAAATGTCCTCCAGGGAAATGTCCTTCAGGGAAGTGTCCTTTAGGGAAATGTCCTTCATGGAAGTGTCCTTCAGGAAAATGTCTTACAGGGAAATGTCCTCCAGGGAAATGTCCTTCAGGGAAACATCCTTCATGGAAGTGTCCTTCAGGGAAATGTCCTTCATGGGAATGTCCTTCAGGGAAATGTCCTTCAGGGAAACGTCCTTCATGGAAGTGTCCTTCAGGGAAATGTCCTTCAGGGAAATGCCCTTTCCTATCAGGGAAGGATCCCAAGTGCCAGCACTGTCCAGATCCCTGAGCAAACCCCGTCACATCCCTGCTGGCACCTCCTGGCACGACAGGGGGATGGGGACAGGAGCCAGGAGGGGAAGGTGGCCTCTGCTAATGACCCATCTGAGCTCTGTGTCTCCTTCCAGCACTGGCCACCAAGCAGACCTACGTCAGCTACAGCAACCACGCCATTTAGCTCCAGGAGCTCCTCGCAGGGACAGCGGCACAGGACGGGGAGGTGGCAGCCGAGGGGACGCGCCCCAGGACAGAGCTCCTGGGGGTGGGAAAAAAGAAAAAAAAACACCAACAAAAAACGCCATCAACAGCAGCAAAAAAATAAATAATCCATCAAGAAACACTAAAACTCTTCCAGCGCCCACGGCGGCGATGCATGGCTCCCAGGGAGGGGCAGAGGAGCGTGGGGGGCGGAGCACGGGCAGGAGGGGAGGAATTCTGCAAGTCTTTGGGTTCTTTCTTTTTTTTTTTTTTTTTTTTCTTTCCCTGTATTTTGGCAGAAAAGAAAAAAATAGAGAAAAAAAGAAAAAAAAAAAAAAAAGAGCCCCGACGTTTTCCCTTTTCTGGAATTTGTGAGGTTGTTTGTGGTCGTGCAGAACCTTCTGTTTTCTCTTTTTATTTTTTTTTTTTTAATCCTCTGTTTTTTCTTTCGTTCCTGTCTTCCTCCGTCCCTCTTCACTCTCTACCCCGTATCCTACCAAATTCTATATGTTGCAAAAAGGAAAAAAAAAATAAAATAAAAATACTTAAAATTTACATTAAAGAAAAAAAAAAACACAGACAGCAAAATAAAAATAAAATAAAACCTAGACTGTGTTCAAAGTGCTGATTTCTATAGGTGGTTCCTTAATGTATGTGATGACCATATGGATTGAAATATGTCTGCTTTATGTACTGACCAGTCAAAAAAACAAAAACACACACAAAAAAAAAAAAAAAATCAACAAAGTTCAGTGCCTGGATGTTTATGAATTATTCGATGACTGTGTAGAGCATGATCATTTTTATACGAGGAGATTTCTAATAAAAGACCCTGGTTTTGCACTCGGCGTTTGCTGTCTCTTGGTGACTTGGTTTCAGGGAAGGTTTTGGGTGGCCAAACCCTCTGGGAGAGCTCAGGGCTTGGTGTCCTTCCTCTCCAGGCAATTCCTGGAGGTCCCAGGCAGCTGCAGAGAGGGGATGGGACAGGGAGAGGGGAGTTCGGCAGGTCCCTGGCACGGGGCAGGGGTGGGAAGGGCTGATTCCTGCTCCTTTTCTCTTCCCTCAGCTGTGGGGATGGAGAAGATCATGGAGGTGGAGAAGATCTCATCCTGGAGATCTCCCAGGTCTTCCTGTGCCTTCAGTCCCCATGCCTGGAGGGATTTGTTTAAGAAGTCTGCAGATGTGGCACTTGGGGACACGGTGGCCTTGGCATGGTTGGGTGAAGGGGTGGGCTGGAGGATCTCAGAGGGCTTTTCCAACATAAAGGATCCTGGGCTAACAAGGACTAACAAAAGCAGCTCTGCCTTGTAGCCACAGTTTCATGCCTGCCATGTTTTGATTTCAGGAGATTTCTTTTCCCAGAGACGAAACTGGTAAACAAGGGCGTGTTTTTCTAAACTATCCTGTTTGTCACATTCCTCTCTCAAGGAGGGACTTGGCTTGTTGACCCTTGATGTGACCAGTGGGTCAAAGGATCCCACCTCTAAGGTGGGCGCATTGTAGAAAAGTATAAAATAGGTTTTGAGAATAAACCAGCACTCTTTGGGAGTCATCATCAGCCTTCTGAATGGACTTTGTGTCTTTCTTTCATGTCCAACAGTGACACTGCCTTGTGGGAAGGGCTCCTCTCCCTGCCTCCAGCCTGTCCTTGGGATGGCACAGCCCTGTGTGAGGGACGTGGCTGTTCCCAGAGTCTGGGCTCTGCCTTTTTGGGACGGTTTGGTGCATTGCCTGCTGCTGTCTCTGTCCCTAGCCCGGGCATTCCGAGTGTTTCCCTCTTTGGGTTTGGGGCTGGCTGTGTTTGTTGGCTGCTGGATCAGGAGAGGAGGGTCCAAACTCCTCTCTCTTTTGGGAGAGGGGGGAAAGGAGGCAGAGAATTGCTGGGTGCCTCCAGCTTCTGGACAAGCTTTGTTTCAGCTGCCCAATAAAATGCTGGAGCTGGTGGTGACCTGGTCTGGGAGGGGGTGCTGGGATGGCTCCCTGTCCCTTTCTGCCTGTTCCCCCAACCCCAAAATGCTGCTGTTGCCCCCTCTGTGTGATGTTACCCCTGCATTTTGCACATTTCTGGAGCAGTTTCTGCCCTAATCACAGCTCTGCTCTCAGCCTGGGGGGGTGTGGGGGGCACCTGGGTTTGCCCTGAGCCCCACGAGAGCTTCAGCCAGGAATTGGTGCCAGAGAGAGAAACTCAGCCTCTCCCAGCCTGTGCACAGAACCTGGCTTGAAGGCAGGAGTTAAGAAAGAAAAAAAAAAAAAAGAAAAAAAAAAATAGAAAAAGCAGTGTAATGAAAAGCTTGGAACTTTGATAAGATCATACTTGTCAAAAGAGCTTCTCAGGAGAAGAAACTGCTCCGCTCCCAGCGCATCCATCACTGTCGGATCGGGTGTGAGGCACTGCCTGCTTCAGAGGGCTCTGAGAAAACCCCAGCTGATGGCTCTGCTGCTGCTGCTGCTGCTGCTGCTGGCTGGGGGATTCTGCTCTCACGGTGCCACGAGCAGCTTTCACCTCGAGTTCTGCCTGATCACCGCTGGAAAGGCTGAGCCTGACTTAATGACAGCCTCCACCTGCCTCCCCTCACTGTGCCTGTCAGTGGGGGGCTGTTCCAAGCCTCCAGAGGAGCCTCGTTTTTGTCACCCCAAACCTGAGCTGCTGAGGGACCCCTGTCCCTCCCAGCCCATCCCAGTAACCTCCCAACCCAGCTGGTTGATTTTATCCAGCACCTCATGGTACAGTGCTGCTCAATTCCAAACACCTCTTTGATTGTGGGAGATAATTAAAAGGGAGCAGACTGTGAGCCATTGAGATGGATGGGGATCCAGCCAGGCTCTGCTGTGGATGTTGCAGCAGGGACCTGTGAAGATCCAGATTCTGCTTTTTCTGCTTTGCTGGATTTTTTGAGGGTGGCTCTGCCTGTGGCTGGGGAGAGGAGCAGAGTGGATACTGATTCCTGGATATCAGATTCCTAGATTTTTGGTATTTTGGTTTGTTTAGTGGATTTTGTTTGTTTGTTTGTTTGTTTGTTTGTTTTTGTTGGTTTTGTTTTGGTTTGGTTTTTTTTGGGGGTTTTTTTTTTTTTGGTTTTGGTTTTTTGGTTTTTTTTAAACAAGGTATCTGGAAATCGTTGCCATCATATCTCCTCCTTGCCTCCCTCAGAGCTTTAAAAGCACTTGTCTGATTTTCCTCTTATTTCTGTGAAGGGTTGTTGAATTTAAACAATGATAATTGCCTGAGTTCTCTGTGTGCTTGACCTGCAGATTTTTTTCAATTTTTTTTTTTTCTGGGACTTTGAGAAGTGGCGAGGAAAAAAAAAAAACCACCCAAAAAAAACTAGGCTGGTGCCAGCTCACTCCATCATCCCCCTGCTCGTGTCTTCCTGCCTCCTGGAATTTTCTGTTGTCCTTGGCTGCTGGTCCCAATCGCCAGCTCTTCTCCTGAGCTCCCTTCTCCAGGAGCTTTGGGGGTCCCAGGGCACAGCTGGGGGCTGCAGTGGGAGCTGAGCCACCCCCCTGGAGCAGCAGCAGCCTGGAACCAGTCATTAACTCTCTTCTGTGAGAGGCAAATTACAGACTTCGGTGGCATAATTAGGCCAACTCGATGGGAAATGGAAAAACAAGATAATTTCCCTGCGAATTTTCCAGCCTGCCTGCCACCTCGTGTCTTGGGGAAAAATCAGCCCCCCCTGCCCCTCCCTCGGGGCCTGGAGAGCTCCTCTTGCAGCTCCTTGGGGAGGAAATCTGGAGGAAGGGGATGGGAAGAGCAGGGCAGGAGCAGAGCTTGTTGTCTTGGGTTGTGGAACCAAAAATGTGTGTTCTGTTTCATCTGTTAAAAGCAGTTGGGGAGATGTTTTTTCTTTATTTCTTGTAACTCTGGTTGGAGAGGGGCAGATGCCTTCTGATAAGGGGCCAGCTGTTAAAACCAGGTGGGGCAGTGTTTGTTATCTCTGTCACCACCCATCCTCCCCCCAGGGGAATATTTTCTGCTGATGGGCCATTCAGACACCCCTAAAAGCCACATCCCCAAAATAGACCATCCACATTCCATCATCCCATTGTGAGATGCTCCACCCAGTGGGGGGAGCCAACAATTCCTACCTGGATAAAACTGAGACACAGGAACACCAGGGATCCAGCTTCACCCGATTCCTGGAGGAAGACTGGACCCATCTCACCATCCCTGGACCCTTCTCACCATCACTGGACCCTGGTTCTACAGGATCATCTCTGCCCCACCAGAACCACCTCTGCCACTCCAGGAGGACTCACTGTGGGACTGCTCCCAACCCCCTGACCAACAGGGTGTCAGGCTGTAGCTCTGACTCTGTCAGGGTTCTCCAGGATTGCTGTTTGTTTGTTTGCTGGTTTGGTTGGATGGTTTTGGGTTTTTTCTACTACATTTAGTAATGTAGTAAACTACAGTAAAGAGCTGTTATTCCTATTCCCAAATCTTTGCCTGAAAGCCCTTGATTGCAAAATTATAATTTGGTGGGGGGTGAGGGGTTTACATTCCCCATTCCAAGGGAAACTCCAGCTTTGCCTGGCTGATACCTGTCTGTCCAAACCAAGACACTTGGTTTGGGCAGGACAGGAGGACGGGGCTGCATTCAGCTCCTCTCCCACAGGGAAAGCCCCAAGGACCCATTTCCAGCCCAGCAGAGCCCAGTGGTGCTCAGAGCAAGGTGGGACTCAGGTTCAGAGCAGAGGGCAGCTCAGGTGGGGGCTGCGGTTCCATTCGTGGTGCAGGAGCAGCTCTAGGAAAAAAAAAAAAAAAATCTGGAGCTGGTTTCTCTGCTTCAAAGCGTTGGAGGAGCTGTGATGAGCCCCTCAGAGCTGCTGGGAAGGTGGGCAGTGCCTCTGAGTTGGGTCTAGGGGACAGGAGGTGGCCTGGAGGGAGGTGGCAGTGCCTGTCCCTGTGGCTGGGGAAGGTCCAGCAGCAGATTTGGAGCTGCCTTTGGAGCAACCCCTGTGGCTGGAGGCACGAGCTGGGTATCTGAGGGTCTCTCACCAGCCCCAATGTTCTCTTTGCAGGGCCCAGTGAGTCAGTGGTGGTCTGTGTTGAAATCTCACTTCAGTGGTGAAAGCTGCAATTAGCATTTAATGAAGCTTCTTGCTTTTATTTTTAGGTAACCTCCGATTCCCTGGCTGTGTAATTTAGTCCTTCATTGCTTGGAGATAATTAAAGTATGTCACTATAATTTGCTTTTTTTAAAAGCCTGTAATTATGTTTTTATTGAGAATAAAAAAAACGGGGGGGAGGGGGAAAGGAAAACAATGTTAGGGGAGGAGAAAGCTTTGGATGGGCAAGGGGACTTCTTCCAGCTTGATGGGTTTGGAGCTGGTTCCAGGATGCTGGGTAGGCTGGGGACAGAGGAGAAGCTCCTGGTTTGAGTGGGAAACAGTGAGGTGAGGTGTGTGAAGTGGAGGGGTGAGAGCTCTGGGGCTCCTCAAGCCCTGAGCGTGGTGGGGGCTGTCGCAGTCGATACGTGGACACTGCACTCGAGGTGCTTCCTTAGAATCATCAGGAGGCTTCAAGCATCAGCACCTTGTTATTCAAAAAGTCTCCCACACCTTTTCTCTGTATCTCCCAAGAGCAGCTCCACACAGCTCTGGCTCTGTCTCTCCTTCAGTTCTGGCTCCTTCCTGTCCCTGGCACGACCACCTAACCCTGTCTGTCCTACCTACAGCAGCTCACCTTTGCTGGCCCTTGCACAGCCTCCTGTCCCTGGGTCTGCACAGCACAACCAGCAGCCTCCAACTGACCCCTTACCACTTAACTCACTCTTTATCACACCCATGGCTGTGAGGGCAAGGCTGTTTCTACTCTAGGATCATTAACAGAGGTGTAAGATATCAGGGGGGAGACTGCCTGCAGCAACAGCTCCTTTTGTCTCCCCACAGGGGCTGCAGGAGGGACCAGCCGGGTTCCTCACCACCCATCCTCAGCATCATCCTCCTCCCTCCTCTGCCCCCCAAACGCCAGGCTCTGCAACCGGGCTTGGCTGAGCCTGGGGTGGCACAGCCGAGGTCTCACCCCTGCCCTGCCCAAGCTCCAAAACTGCCCTTCCCAGCCCGGCAAAAACTCTGCAGGGCTCCATCCAGCTGCAGCATCTGCACCCGCCCCGGCCACCAAACCCACCTTGTGGGAACAGCTCTGCCCTCCCTGCGCGGCCACCAATTAACAGGGAGCAATTAAACCTCCCTGCCCAGGCCCGGGAGCGCAGCCCAGCCCCTGGGGGGATGCTCGGGATCTGTTTGTGTCTGTGAGCGCTGCTGCTGGGTGTCCAACAGCCGCTGTCCCCGCAGTCCCCTGGCTCTGTCTGAGCCTGAAGGTGCTATCCAGACTGTCCTGCCTCGCTGGTGGCCCCGGGCCGGGCGCTGCTCCCAGTGAAACCAGTGCCTGCAAACTGGTGTGGGAGGAGAGCCCGGGGGAGGGCGGCCGCAGGAGCCGCTCACCTGCAATTCACAGCCTGGAAAACTGTCGGTCGGAGGGAAGTTGAATAACGAATAAATTCGAGATAATTGATTGGCCTGTGGCCAGTTCACAGCCGGGGAGAGCTGAAATGAGTTGGATTGTTGGCTTTTTCTTTAAGTTAGTCTCACTCAAAAAAAAAAAAAAAAAAAAGTGAGCTGCTAAGAGGTTACATTTAGTTTGGAATATATTTAATTCATTAAAGTGTTGATCTCTGCTGCAGAGTTCAGATCTGATTCCGGGCTTTATTCCTTATCTAAATGCAAAGGTTCCTTGCCAGAAATACAAAGCAGAGAAGAAATCTTGGTGCTGAGGAGAAGTGACATGATGGAAGGAGCCGGGGCTGGACTGCGCCGCAGTGCGGGGAACCTGCTGGGGCCGAGCTGCCACCCTCACCCGCCCGGTCCTGCTTTCCTCCTCCCCACACTGGGCTGCAGAATTCAGGCTCCCATCCCACCGTGTCCCCGTGGTGTCCCAGGTGGTGCAGAAGTTGCCCCAAGCCCCCTGCAGCCAGCCCCTCCTCGGGGCTCTGGGGTGCTGCGGGATTTGCTGCAGTGCCCTGCAAAACTTCCCTCCTTGACGGAGCCCAGGCCAAAGTGACTCAGGAAAAGTTTTTTGGGGAGGGCACTATCAGGCCAGGGATTTGTGCAGGTGTGTCCTCAGCCCCCAGATCCCTGCTGCCCTCTCAGACACCTGAGCTGGTGGCGCTGGGCTCAGCCTGTCCCCCGCCCCTCGCTGTGCAGAAATGTCCCTCCCTCCCTTGTAGCCACGGTTTGTGCCTGCAATGTTTTGATTTTTTGAAAAATTCTTTCCCAGGGACACTTGTGGTAAACAAGGGTATGTCATCATAAACTATCCTGTTTTTCTACATTCCTTTCCCAAAGGAGGGACTCTGCTTGATGACCCTTTGATGTGACCAATGGGTCCAAGGGTCCCACCTCTTAGGTGGGCTCACTGTAAAAAGGTATAAAGACAGGTGCCTTGAGAATAAACTCGGAATTGGAGTCATCAACCTTCTGAACCACGAGGCCATGTCCATCTTTCGTGTCCTACAGCGACACTCCCCAGCCCGGTGTCACCGCACCTTCCTCGCCGAGCCTTTGTGATCTCCCAGGGGGTGACAAAAGGGAAGGAACAGCACTCAAAACCCACTAAAAACCCACACACCCCCGCCAGCTTTTGTACCGGTTGCTATGGGAACCCCATACGTGCACCGGAAACGCTGGAGTATGCAAATGAGCTTCTTAATTAGTTCTCCTCAGCCTTTCATGCTGGCGGTGCAGCGATTTGATCATTAGATGAACATGCCACTTCATTATCGGCAGCTTAACCAAACACGAGGCTGGGGTGACCTTTTGGGGGAGGGCAGGGCGCCTTGGGAGCCGGCTGAGGAGAGGGATGACGGGGGGCCAGAGGCTGCGGGGACCCAAGAACCTTCTCCAGCAGCTCCCAGGTGGGAGCTGCCGCTGCAGGTGGCTTGGGAGAGGAGCAGGGACGCCCCGGCTGTGCCTCCAGAAAGCGAGCTGGGATGCTCTGCTTGGCTCGGCCTGCAGGACTTGAGCTCCAGGAGCTGGAAAAGCCAAGCCCTGAGCCCTGCAGGGCTGCGGGGTCGGTGTCACCCTGCCCTTGCTGGCCTTGGGGACACGCGCTGGACCGCGCTGCCTCCCAGCCCGTGCGGAGCCAGGATGGCGCGCCTGAGCCCGGCGATGTAAATGCTATGAGTTTTTCCACCAAACAAGCTTCATTAATCGTCTAATAACCGGATTAATTAAGGACACCGAAAGTAAACAGCAAGAATGTAATTTGCCTCTGATTGCCGTGTAATTGCGGGAGTATGGTCCTATTTGCATATGCGGAAAAGTGTTGTTGACAGCGGCGCTGAGGGCCGAGGAAACAATGGATGGAGGGCAAACGAGCCCTTGGGGCGGCCAGATCCCCTCAGCCGTGCTCTTCCCTGCCTTTGGTGCTGCCTGCCTCGCTGTTTTTGCTCGGTGCTTCTCTGCCTCCTTTCCCAATTAACCGGCCCTCCCGCTATTTGTGGAGCTTTCCAAGCTATTTGCTTAGGCAAACATCGATGCTCCAAATAGACTGACAGATCCGCTGGGGAAGGCTCCTGCGTCCTGGGAGACAGCAGAGATAGCTGGGGAGGAGCTGTCCGTCTGTCCTGGCTGGGGTTTGGGACAGTTCTCCCTTTGACCCTGGGGGGGACTCGAGGATTTTGGTTGTGCTTGCAAAGAACTCGCCCTTGGCAAAGCCCAGAGAGCTTCCAGCGCCCGAGAGGAGAGCGGGAGGTGAATCAGGACACACAGAGAGGGAAGCAGAGGCTGCGTGGATTTGGGGCAGAGCCAGGGACTGAGCTCCAGCCTGGAATCCCACACCGTCCTGCCTTCTCTCGTGCCCTCCACCCCTTGTCAGCTGCTTTATTTTCCAGGGAACGTGGATCTCTGGATGGTGACTAATCTTCTGCCTCCCCTTAGCCCAGGGTGAGTTTTCCTCTTGCTGCTGACCTTGCCAGCACCAGCTGTACTGCAGGAGGGAGCACAGGGCGCCGCGCCAAGGTGACACTGCACTCCCCCCACGCACACACACGTGCCTGTGCCCACAGGGGAGAGTTCAGAGGGCTAATTCCATCTTGGAGAGCCCCAGGCCCGTGTTTTTCTCTCTCCCTGATAGCCAAGACTTGGATTAAACCCGCCATGAGGAGGGATGTGACCTCTCAGGAGCAGCTTTCAGGAGTGCCGGTGGCAGGCGCGATTTCGGAGCCGATTGTTGGGGAGGATGAAGTAGCTAGGCCCTGCAGAGATGATTTATTAGTAAAAGATTCCAAAAGTATGAAACCCACAAGAGGAATAGAATTAAAAGCAAAGTTTGAACTGTAAGTTGCTGGACAGGAAGAAGGTGATTAGACAGCTGAAAAGGACTTGGCTGAGTGAATCAGTGACACCCCTGCCAAGACAAAAGGATGAATAAAGGGTTGGACCTTCTCAGATATCAGGGATAAGGTGGGTTTCACAGGTTTTGGTATGTAGAGTAGTATTGTAATGTTGTAGTTCCCATAGGCTGTATGTAGATTCTGTAGGTTTTGTATCTTGAGGTGATTGGTTAATGTTCATTAGAATATTCACGATAGAAAGGGTTAAAATGGAATGGAACAAGGAGCTCGGCCTCTTTGCACGCCTTCCCTTGGACCCTCTTGGACTCTTTGCACTGGATCCCTGGACCCTTCCCCAGTCAGGCTGCCTCCCCACGACCAATAAAGCACGTGTTCCAAAGAGCATCCTGATCTTCAGATCATCTCTCTCGCCGGACAACCAGCGTGCTTTCTAATATTCGATCCGTTTGTTTTCCTGGCGGTGGTGGCACAAAGCCCTGCAGGCTCCAGCTCTGCCCTCCCTGTCCTCCACGTGCAGATGGGCTTGGATTAAAACCATTGCGAGCTGCTGGCTCCAGACAGGCACCTGCTGCTCACTTTGTGTGCCTCCCTGCCCAGGCAGGATAACAAACGGCGAGGAGGATCCTCGGGGCGATTGCTGTGGAGCAGAGCTGGCAGGCAGGATGGACTGGGGAGGGGGCCCTTGCTTGCCAGCAGAACGCTGCTGACAAATCTCCGTATGAAAAAAAAACCAACGTTTTCACCTTTTTATATTCCATTTTGTAAGTTTAATAAGAAGAAAAAAAAATAGGATAAAAATAGGCAATAAGGAGACGAAAGAAGGTGGCTTCTCAGCTGAGGGTGCAAAGCAACACACACCGCCCATTCTAAATTTCTTGGTATTTAAAAGTCTTGGTGTTACATGTTTAAATAAGCTAATGCATGATTCAAATATTCGTTTTGGTTTCGAGACCCCCCCCTAAGCATACAAGTTATCTGTGAGACTCCACGAAGCCTAGATGTATGTTGTAAATCTGTCTTCTGGAGATTTAGACCCTCAAAGGCTTAGTTGTTCCTTATCAGAAATCTTTAGTTCAGGACTTCCAGATGTCCCTTCTGTCTTCTATCTAGTTGAGGAGTCAAAAAAACAACAACCACCATCTCTACTTTGTTACAACCTGACAATATACCTCCATTACATTTTTAAATTTCACAAATGAAAGAGAACACAGTACAACCTTCTTACACTGTATGTGTAACATTCATCTCAATATTCGCGAAAAGCCAACTCCAAAATATGCTTTTATAACACTCTACAAAGAAAAACGAGGGCTTGGGACCCCCTTCTGCCAGTGGGCATCCTTCCCATCAGCTTTTTCTGTTTCCTTGCCGTGCCTGAACATTTTGGGCCGCTTTCCCACCGTGTACCTGTCCCTCACCCAGCTGCCAACCACCATCCATCGCATCGCCAAGGCAGCGTTTTTTTGTTCTCCTCTTCTGGATAAACTTGAAACCTTTTAGAAGGGAAATCAAGTTTTTTTTCCCCCCTCGGAAATCTGGGTGGGAGAGGGGCGGAGGAAGGCAGGTAGCCCTCCTGTTTATCATTTTGCACTGCTTTTCTGTCAGCTGCTATCAACAAGAAGCCTGCCAAGCGTTCCTCCACAGCCAGGCTGCTCTGAACAGGCTCCCCCGGCGCTTTGCTGGGCTTGGTTCCTTGCCATGCAGAGGTCTCGTTAGAGGTGCTGTTTGCTGCTGCTCAGCCACGGACTTCCCTTTGAGCTTGAAGAGCAAGACAGGGGGAAAACAGCAGCGATTATGATGAGGGTTTTATTTGGAGCTCCTAAACGCTGCGGTTTCCCCACTCCCCCTGTGGTGAAACAACAGCCTGGAGCGGCTGGAGGCTGCGCCCCACCGGTGCTCCGCGGTGAATTTTATTTTTTATTTTTTTTTTTTTTTTCCCCCAGATAAACAAGGGAAGCAATCAGCTCCTCCTCTGGAATGCCGAGGGAGGGGGTGGGTGGTGCTGCCTGCCGTGCCTTTGAGACTTCTCCTGTTGTCACTTCAAGAGCTGAGGCCAACTCGGGAGGGCTCTGCCCCTGATTGAAGCTGTGTCTGAGCGTCTCCAGAGCTTTCCTGGAGTATTAGAAAGCATGATGAGATGAGAGAGATGTTCTGAAGACCAGGACACTCTTTGGGACACGTGGTTTATTGGTCGTGGTTTATTGGTGGCGGTTTATTGGTGGTGGGAAGGCAGCCTGACTGGGGAAGAGTCCAAAGGTCTAAAGGGACAGGGATCCAGGGGAGCAAGAGAGCGATTTACCTGTTACATTCCATTTCAACCCTTTCTATCGTGAATATTCTAATGAGCATCAACCAATCACCTCAAGATACAAAACCCTACAGAATCTACATACAGCCTACGGGAACTACAACATTACAATACTACTCAACATACCAAAATCCTGAAAAACCACCTTTTCCCTGATACCTGAGAAGGTCCAACCCTTTATTCATCCTTTTGTCCTGGCAAGGGTGTCGCTGACTCACCCAGCCAAGTCTTTTCAGCTAACCTAATCACCTTCTTCCTGCCCAGCATCTTACAGTTCAAATTTTGCCTTCAATTCTATTCCTCTCGTAGGTTTCATACTCTTAGAATCTTTTACTAATAAATCATCTCTGCAGGGCCGAGCTACTTCATCCTCTCCAACACTGGAGAAGTGCTCCTGGAGAAGAATTCCTGTCTTGGGTGAGCCAGTGGATCCCAGTTTTGATGCTCCCTCTGCTGTTGCCACGATTGGTGCCTGCCATGTTTTGGTTTTTAGGAAATTCTCTTCCCAGGGACCTAAACTGGTAAACAAGGTCACTCTCTGTAAACTCTCGTGTTTTCCACACGCTTTCCCAGAGGAGGGATTTCGTGTGGTGGTCTCTGTCAGTGACCAATGGTTCCAGGTGTCCCACTTCTAAGATGGCCACGTTTGTAAAAGGTATAAAAGAGGTTTGGAAAATAAACCTGACGGCTCCTCCCTGAGGAGTCCACAGCAGCCTTCTGACAGCTCCGTGTCTCCTCCTTTGTGTCCCACAGCGATGCTCTGCATCTCGGCCCCTGAACATCAAGTGTTTGCTGGCTCCTGAGACTCGTGACCAGCAGCTGCTCTTTGAGGCTCTTCCCCCTGCCATGTCCCTCCTTCCCTTGTGCTCCAGAGCAGGTGTGAGGGAGCTGCAGGAGCTTGGTGAGCCCCAAGGGTTGGATCTGCAGCCAGGCCTGGCCTGGAGCAGCCTCTGGCTCTGAGGATGCCGAGATTCCAGTTCCATGTCCTTGGCATGAGCTATTCATCTCTCCCTATCTCACCCTGAAATCCCTCTCCTTCTGAGCAGGTTCTGTGCTCCAGTGCTGTTTTTCAAGGCTGATGGGGAAGCTGCCTCTGCTCGGATTCTCAGTGCTGCTGGTTTTTCTATTATTTTTCAGATGCCTTGTGGTGTTGTTTTTTTTTTTTGGATTTTTTTTTTTTTTTTTTTTTTTTTTTTTTTGGTGGCAAAAAAATAAGTCCCAAACCCTGCTTTGTGATTTTTCTCTTCTCTTCTCTGTAATTAGATGGAGCAGTGATCAAAATATGTTGCATTGCACTGCAAGCTTCTTCCAGGCAGATGTTTCATCACCGGAGGAGAGATGACTTCCTCATTTACATTTGGGGAAAATTAAAGGAGAGGAAGAAAAAAAAAAAAAAAGGAGGCGAAGGGGAATGTTGGATTTCCTGTTGTGTGAACGCATCTTGCAAGGCTTTGGGAGAGTGATGTGTGAGAGCAGAACCAGGGCCAGCAGGGAGAGAGGCCAGAGTTGTTTTTTGGTTTTTTTTTTTCACCCTGCTGGCATCCAGATCTTGAGTTGTGCACCCCTTGGTGTTTATTTTGCTGCAGGCCCCAGGGATCTGGGCTGGGGCTCATCCTGCTGCTTCCTTGGAGAAGGGTTTTGAGCCCCAGGCTGTCTGTTTGCCTCACGTTTGGACCTTCTGGGGTGCACAGAGCCCCTCAGCTGCTGCCTTCCCTCTCCAGCTGTTGCAAAAAAAAAGCTTTCAGAGCTGCTGGTGGGGGTAGAAGGGTGACTCCAAACCCACCTTCTGTCCTTACCTGCAGCTCTCTGGTGCACAGGGCTCTGTGTCGGTGGCCAGAACCGATTAATTCCCCAAATATGACCAGTGAGGCGAAGTGAAGCAGAGGAAAAAATGGGGGGAAAATGCCCATTTTTGCAGATTCTGGTACCAAACACCAGAGAATTGGAGCTGGCTGGGGGAGAGGCTGAGGGAGAGCAGGGAAAGCCTCCCCCACGCCGGGAGCACGGAACGCAGCTCCTCACACTCGGCTCGATGAGAGAGCCATCCACAGCAAAAATGACAGCAATTCTGCCGTCAATATAATGCGGCTGCGGGTTAAATAAATAATGTTTGAATGATCATAATTGCAAAATGATACTATTTCATCCACGACAAACATGTGGTTAAGCTCTCATTAGCCTGGAGGCTGGAGCTTTTTTGCAGGAAGCAGAGGCTCTTTTGAAAGCAGATCTTTGGATTACACTGCTGCTGCAGAAATTCTTGGACTGCTCCTGCAAAGTGTTTAAATAAGGCCTGTGAGTTTGCTCACAGGATTGAGAGGGAGAACCAGGAAAGGTGGCACCCCCAAAGTCAGGCTGGATTTGTATTTATTTCTAGGAATAGAAATATTCTCATACATATTTATAGGAATATAAATACTATTGGGGGGCTGAAAACAATGGGGTTTTAATTAATGGGTTTTATCCTAATCCTTGAGCTCTACGGGGTGGGGGGGGAATTTATTTTTATGTGGATTTTTTTTTAACATAGAGAGGGGTTTATTTATAACTATGTGTGTACAGGCAAGTCCTCCCACATCTGGCAGAGTTTTGTCCCAACTTCAACTTAAATTAAAAGTTGCTCTGTCCTGTCCCACCTTCCTCCTCCATCCCATTGTGGAGCAACGCCCTGAACGCCCCCCCAGAGATGCTGCCCAGCCCCAAACTGGGGAAACCTCTCCAGACAGGGCTGATTTCAGACTTGGCTGAGATATTGATCCCCACTTAACATAGTAATGAGAATCTGCTTCCCTAATCAGCCAGGGAAAAATCTTATTTTCCAGCGGCTGGAAGGACATGAGCTCTGTGGGGTCTGTGGTGGCTGCGGGGTGGCACGGGGAGGGGGTGACACCCTGGGTCGTGTGTCCTTCTCTCTTGGCCCCACCCTGTGCACCCCAATATTTGGGGGCAGCGACCATCGTGCTTGCCTTGAAGCCCTGCTTGCCTTTTTGGGGTCAACCCCACCAAAATTCCTCCTTGAACCCCCTGCTGCTTTCCAGCCATGGATCCCACAAAGTAGCTGTGTCCAGCCCCTCAAAGCCCAGCCCTGCTCCTCGCCTCCCTCCTTGTGAAAAACGACGTTTCACCTTCTTATATTAATTGGTAATCCTAATAAAAAGAAAATAAAATAGAATAAAAATGGGCAATAAGGGGACAGAAGAAGATAGCTTCTCAGCTGAGGGTGCAAAGCAACATCCCACCCGTTCTAAATTCTTTGGTGTTTAAAAGTCTTGGTGTTTAAATATTTAAATAAGCTAATGCATGATTCAAATATTCATTTTGGTTTCAAGACCCCCCCCTTAAGTATACAGTTTATTTATGGGACTCCACGCAGTCTGGATGTATGTTGTAAATCTGTCTTTTTGGAGATTCAGACCCTCAAAGGCTCAATTGTTCCTTATCAGAAATCTTTAGTTCAGGAATTCCGGACGTCCCTTCTGTCTTCTATCTAGTTAGAGGTTACAAAAAAAACCACAACCCCCAGCACTGGGATGCCCCTGGAATGCCCCTTTCCTTCAGAGGTGACCCTTTGGTGTCCCTGGGATGCCCCTTTCCTTCAGAGGTGGCCCTTTGGTGTCCCTGGGATGCCCCTTTTCCTTCAAAGGTGGCCCTTTGGTGGCCCTGGGATGCCCCTTTTCCTTCAAAGGTGGCCCTGGAATGCCCCTTTCCTTCAGAGGTGGCCCTTTGGTGTCCCTGGGATGCCCCTTTTCCTTCAGAGGTGGCCCTTTGGTGGCCCTTTGGTGTCCCTGGGATGCCCCTTTCCTTCCGAGGTGGCCCTTTGGTGGCCCTGGGAGTGGTGGCCCTGAGCTGCTCCTTCATCCCAATTAGGAAATACGCCCTCATTACCTTCTTAAATTCCACAAAGAAAAAGAAAACACAGCGCAACCTTCTCACATTACACACATATAACATTCATTTCGATATTTGCCAAAAGCCGGCTCCAAAATGTGCATTTCTAACACTCATCCTGGCACGTTTTTGAGGAGGAAAATCCGTATTTCCCTGCCGCTCCCCTCTCGGATCTCTGGATCCGTGGAGCTGCTCTCGGGGGCCGGGGCTCCTCTCCGGCCCCGTCTGCCTGACGGGGCAAATTGTTTTTTGATGGCTGACTCTCGGTATAACCGAACTCAATTTGCCTTTCAAAAAGCAGCTAATAGTGGCATTAAAAAATCCATTTTCGCCGGTGATTGAATTTGACGGCGGCTCAATCAATAAAGCCAGCGGAGTGTTCCGCGCGCCGCCCGTCGCCATGGCAACGCTGGAAGCGGCGGTGGTGGATCCCCTCCGATCGCTGTCACCCGGAGCTGTCACCCTCAGCAGGGGAGGGACACCCCCCCTGGCCCTCCTGGGAGTGATGCCGGCGGAATTTTCTGCCTTTATTTTGGGTGGGACGAGCGCTTCTCCCCGGCTCCAGCCTGGACAGAGGTGGCACTTTGGTGGCACTGGGGATGGTGGCCCTGGGATGCCCCTTTTCCTTCAGAGGTGGCCCTTTGGTGGCACTGGGAGTGGTGGCCCTGGGATGCCCCTTTTCCTTCAGAGGTGGCCTTTTGGTGGCCCTGGGATGCCCCTGGAATGCCCCTGGAATGCCCCTTTTCCTTCAGAGGTGGCACTGGGGATGGTGGCCCTGGAATGCCCTTTTTCCTTCAGAGGTCGCCCTTTGGTGGCACTGGGGATGGTGGCCCTGGGATGCCCCTTTTCCTTCAGAGGTGGCCTTTTGGTGGCACTGAGATGCCCCTGGGATGCCCCTTTCCTTCAGAGGTGGACCTTTGGTGGCACTGGGAGTGGTGGCCCTGGGATGCCCCTGGAATGCCCCTGGGATGCCCTTTTTCCTTCAGAGGTGGCACTGGGGATGGTGGCCCTGAGATGTCCCTTTTCCTTCAGAGGTGGCCTTTTGGTGGCCCTGGGATGCCCCTGGAATGCCATTTTCCTTCAGAGGTGGCACTGGGGATGGTGGCCCTGGAATGCTCTTTTCCTTCAGAGGTAGCCCTTTGGTGGCACTGGGAGTGGTGGCCCTGGGATGCCCCTGGAATGCCCCTGGAATGCCCTTTTTCCTTCAGAGGTGGCACTGGGGATGGTGGCCCTGGGATGTCCTTTTCCTTCAAAGGTGTCCCTTTGGTGGCCCTGGGATGCCCTTTTCCTTCAGAGATGGCCTTTTGGTGGCCCTGGAATGCCCCTGGAATGCCCCTTTTCCTTCAGAGGTGGCATTGGGGATGGTGGCCCTGAGATGTCCCTTTTCCTTCAGAGGTGGCCCATTGGTGGCACTGGGATGCCCCTGGAATGCCCCTGGAATGCCCTTTTTCCTTCAGAGGTGGCACTGGGAGTGGTGGCCCTGAGATGTCCTTTTCCTTCAGAGGTGGACTTTTGGTGGCCCTGGGATGTCCTTTTCCTTCAGAGGTGGCACTGGGGATGGTGACCCTGAGATGCCCTTTTCCTTCCCAAATCTCTCCTCCTCTGGGCAGGAAGGTGGGAGAGAAGAGGCCTGAGCAGGTGTGAGGCTGTGGGAGCAGGGCTGGGAAGGAGCTGCAATGAGCTGTCCTGTTCATTTGGGGGTTTTTTTGTTTGTTTTTTTTGGGAGGGGGGCAGATAATGAAGTGAGGAAATGGATATGTTTATATTTTTAAGATTGTTTTTTTTTTAGTCGGGTTCACCTACTTTTGATGGAAGACGAGAGAGCGTGGTGGTGGCACTTTGCCTCCCCCCAATCAAGGCTGCTTCCTCTCAGCCATTGTTTGCTCTCTTCCTATTGTGGTGCAAAATGGAAATGAAACGGCTCAGGCAGGAACTTTGCAATTGAGATACGGTTGGGTTGGTGTTTTGTTGTTTTTTTTTCTCCTAATTATTTTTTTTTCTTTAAATTATTTATTTCTGAAGCAGCTTTCAGAGAGTTTGGTTTTTTTTTTTTTTACTAATTAGCAACACTCCCTCTGCATGCTCTGCTGACGAGGCAGGGGAGCTCACCTGCAGGGTGAGGCCGTGGTGCTGATGCCAGCCTGGGGCAGAGCCCACCTGCCCTCACCTCCCCCCCCGAGGGGGTCCAAAAATAAAAGGAAAAAGCTGCTTTACACCAACCATCGGTGTTTTCTCCTGCAGGGAGCTTTCCTGGAGCTCCAGGATGCCTTTGGTTTCCTTAAACTGCATCTCTAAGCATATTCCAACAATGTGCCCCGACTTGGAGCTCATTTCCGTGGATTGATCCGTGCTGGAGGAAGAGAGGGAGGAGAAGTCTGTGCTGGGTTTGAGCTGGGAGAGGGAAGCCAGGCACCCTGGGCTCAAACTGAGCTGCTGGCTGGAGCTCACCCCCACTGAGCACTGGATGGGATTAGATTTTGCTGCCTGCCTGGGTTAAATCCCACTCCTTTGGCTACCTTGGGTTAAATCCTTTCCCTCCCCAGCTCACCTTCCCAGCCCTCACGGCCAGTGTGAGGCTCAGGTGTTTGCCCGGGGCCAGGGAGGGCTCTTGGCCATGGCCTTGCATTTCTCACCTTCCTCTCCCTCCCCGTGTGAGCTTTGTGCTGGGGTTAACTCCCAGCTGTGGGTCAGGAGTGTGGGTCAGCTGGGGCTGGGACACCCCAGCCCCTCCTCTCCTCTCCTGGAGCAGGCAGGAGAGGCTCTGAGTTCCCAGCCTTTTGGCCAGAGGCTCCCTGAGGACGAGCAGAGCCATTTCCATTAATCTCACAGGTTTTTCCATCACAACTCCCTCGCCTGCTGCTGCTGCTGCTGCTGGCTGAGGAGGATTCTCCCTCCTCACACCCCAAACCCTGCACCAGCAATGCCTGAGCCACCTGGGGCAGCTTCAGGGTCACAGCCTTGTCTCCTGGCAGGTCCAGGGCTCCCCTAAACTGCAATTTCGGTGTCACCAGGAGGTGACATCTGTGCTTTGTGTCCTGGAGAAAGGAGCTGGGTTAGGAGCTGCGGCCTCTTCCAGCCAAGGCTGTCACCTCCCGCCCCAACCCTCCCTGTCCCTCCACCAAACCCTCAGGGATTCTTTCCTGGGGGTCTCCAGAGTAAGAAGAGTCTCCCCTTGTTCCCTGAAAGCCGAGGATGTAACTTCACCCCCCCCCAAAAAAATCCTGCTGCTCCCCGGGACTGCTGGCTCGCTGTGCCAGGGGGTGCTGGGGGTGAGGGGTCGCTGTAGGACACGAAAGAAAAAATACAAATCTGGTTCAGAAGGCTGTGACTCCAAAGGAGGAGCCCCGTTTTATTCCCAAAACCTATTTTATACTTTTCTACAATGTATAGAGGTGGGACTCTTGGACCCACTGGACACGTCAAGGGTCAATCAAGCAATTCCCCTCCTCGAGAAAGGAATGTGAAGAACAGAACAGTTTATAACGACATGCCCTTGTTTACTAGTTTTGTCTCTGGGTTTACTAGTTTTGCCTGTGGGTTTAGTAGTTTTCTCTCTGGGAAAAGAATTTCCTGCAATCAAAACACGGCAGGCACGAAACCGTGGCTACAGAGAGGCTGCTGACCCCGCTCAGATGGACACCTGCCTTTTCTCCTGGGAACAACAACCTTCTCCGGGTGGAAAGCTGCCAGAACAGAGCCTGAGCGGCCCGCTGAGATACCCAGGGGCTCCTGCCCTGCCCGCACAGACCCCTCGGGGAGATAAGGAGCCCCTGACAAAGCAGGGGGCCGGTGTTTATCTCAGCCCCCTCTGCTCCGGGAGATGGGTTCCCGGTGTTCCTTTCTGGCGGATACAAAAGCTGCCGAGGTGTAATCAGCCCCGGGGGGAAGGCGATAAGCGGCTGGGTCAGCTCCGCGTGCCGCGGCAGCACGTGTGTGCAGCTCAGGGACATTAATCCTCGGCTCCTGCGGGGAGCATCTCCATCTCCATCACTGCCGTGCCTTTTTTTTTGGGAGCCACCTTTGAAAGCAGAAAGGGCAGGCAAAAATTAAAGAGAATTAAAAGCGGGTGTATTTACTGAAGGGACTCCAGTTTTGGGGCAGACAAACCGCCCCACCCAGGGGCTACACCCAAAAAAAAAAGAGATTTCGCATTTTTATGGGTTTGGTCCATTTGTATATTGGGGGTTAATCTTCCAATTACAGCTTTGGGTAATTAAGTAATTTACTCCAAATTTGCTCGCTCCCCCTCCAAGTCACTTTTGTTTACATTTCTCAGGGCCTGAGAGAGTGAGGTGTCCTTGATTCCCAGGCCTGGAGAGGAATTGTTCTATCAAAATGTGGAGACAGTAGCACTGTGTATGGAGTTGAGAGTTATGCATTGAATTACAGGATACAAATATATGAAAAATAGAAAAGCTCAAATCCTAAGGCATCAACAGCTGGACCCCATCTGCGTGTCTGGGGGACCCCCAGTGCCAACCACTAAATCTGGGGTTGGTCTTTATCCCAGGGACTGGGAAACAGAGGAGCACTGGTCCCTCGGAGGAAACGAGGCACGGGGGATTAAATGATTTGCTGGAGCCATGCAGAGATCTCCCAACGCTTGGGTGGCGAGCTCGGGGCGGTGGTGGAACTCGGGGCTGAGGTTTACAGTTTGTGATGAGGCTTAACGAGCTCGGCTGGAAGAGCTCAGAGGGAGGAAACGCCGTGGCAGAGGGCACGAGCGTGGAGCTCTGAAATAAATCCAGTCAGACTGAGCTGTGCCACGTTCAGGGCCACGCCGTGCCAGGCCAGAGGCTCCTGAGGCTGAGAACTTGGCCCAGGTCTGCTGAATCCACTTATAAAGAGACTTTGCTCCTGGGCCTGAGTGTTCCCAGCGCTGCTGTCGAGCTCTGCGGAGGAGCAGTGTGACAAGGGATAAATCTTCCCTGATGCCAGCTGGCATCCCTCCATCAAAGTCAGCCAGGATAAGGGATGTTCTTCCCAGAGCAGAGGCTCCAGCAGCCCTGGCTCCCTGGAATACCTGTCTCCCACCTCTGGCATCCGTCCTGCAGCCAATTGATTTGTGTGTGTTTACATGATCAAAGCCAGCCTCAGGACCTGACGTGGGAAATGATTTCCTGTCTTACACGGCCCTGGGATAACTTCCAGATCTTTCCCCTCCTTGCAGTTGCTTGGAGAGAAGTTAACTCTGGTAGTAATGCAGCAATAAATTAAATAAATTAACGTGGGAGGAGTGGGGAAGGTTGGGCAGTGTTGGCATTGGGATTAATTAGCGGTCAGCTGCTGCTGTGTGTGACAGGGAACTGTCCCCTTGCAGGGGACTCTGTGAATGCTGATGCAGGGAAGGCCTGGGACAGTGGAAGGTGCCAGTGGAACAGGAAAGCATCAATCCCAGCAGGCATTTTCCTTTTGTCTTCCTCCCTGCTACCCTTATCTATGTGCCAAAGGGCTCCTTGTCCATTAATAGGGCTTCCAGGAGAAATGAGGCCCTTGTGATTGCATTCCCTCCATCTCCCCTGCCCTTTCCACCCCAGTAATCTCCTAATGCATTAGCCAATTTGAGCCACGTTTGAGGAAAGAATCTTGGGAATGTGCTCTTGGTAACTTAGCTCAGTCTTTCTGTTGACAGCAGAGAAAAGGGAGTTGATCTCCGAAGTCACTGGGCCAGGAGCAGTTTCCCTGCTTTAGATTTGTTCCACGGCCAGGGATAAGGGCTTGTCTGCTGATATCCACGGCCACATCTCAAAGCAATTGATAGCAAAGGGCTAGGAAATAAGATAATCTAGAAATTAGGGGTGTTTTCCCCTCCCCTGTCTCTTTTTCTTGGAGAGCTCTCTCCTGAGAATCCCTGCCACAATCCTTCCAGCCGAAATCTGCTGACACCTCCTGACCGGGCTGCCTTTTGCCCCCTTGTTTGTAGGATGAATTCCTGGCCCCAGAGCCCCCTTCCCTGGAGCTGCAGCCTGTCCTTCTGCCAGCAGAACCCACACTAAAACCCAGAGAAAAGCATTTTTATTTCTTTTTTTTTTTTGGCAATTCCTTCAGTTCACCCTTGCTGAGGAGGAAGAGCTGTTCCTAAGGGTGTCTCGTTCCTCCCCAGAACGCGTCAGCCACCAGCAAGTGGGTTGGAGATGACGTCTGGGTGCTGAGAGGAGCAGTGAGCACACATGGGGACTGCTCCTTCCCCGTGTCCCCAGCTCTCAGGGACCTGCCAGGCTCTCAGCTTGGTGACTCAAGGCTTTGGCACCTGCCTCCTGCAGAGCCCAGACCTCCTCAGAGGAGGAAGGGAGACATCTCTCCTTCCTGTGAGGGATGCTCAGCCAGCCCTGCAGCCTCCCCTGCAGCCAGGCAGCTGAGCCACGAGAGCTCTTGCACTCTCTGACCTGTTTTTCTGGCCTTTTGTGGCTGCTCTCCGTGGGGTTTGGTGAGATCAGAAATGTTCTCCAGGCACAGGGCAAAGCCTGGTGCTGACTGAGATTTCTGGACAGCCAGGTAGATCCTGCTGCCCATCAACCCCATTACCCAAACCCCAATAAACCTGGGGAGCTTCAGCTCCCTGCAGCCCTCCTCAGACAGGAGAACCACACACAGATGTGTGCCAGCTGTGTTAAAGCACCACAGCTCCTGGATTTAGCTGGCTGCAGGGCTGTGGAAGTGTCTGCTGCTGGTGCCTGCTGTGCCTTTGCCTTCTGTTCTCTGCAGAAGCACTGAGAAAGGAGCTGGGATGAGCTGAGGGTGGAGGGTGTTTGTGCAGGGCCGAGGCCTCCCAGCTCTCATTGTGCTGTAAACGGCGAGGGGAAGAAAGCATTGCCGGGGACCTTTTCATTAAAATAAACGCGGGAGGATTTATCTCTGCCACGAAATGCCTTAAACCGTGTCTGGGGGAGGAGGAAGAGGAGGAGGAGGAGGCGGCAGGGCAGTTCCAAATGGCAGTGCTGGCATGTCCAGCTGCTGGCAGGGGCTGTGCCACAGCTCCAGATGATGCTCTGGACCGCAGCCTCGGCTGCTGGAGCTGAGCGATTCCTGAACCGCTGCTGGCTGCCTGTCTGTGCCGGGTATAAACTCTCCCCAGGGGCAGCCGAGTGTGTTTGAATGCCTTGTTTTGATAGGGCGTCGCTGCCGGGTTTTAGCATCCACCGCCTGTGCCTGCGATCTTGCCTTTGTGCGAGGATCAAGAGACGTGAACCACCCTCCTTTGTGAGCTCTCCGGGAAAAGAGCCCTGCCTGGTTCTGTGCTTCTCTGCACGCTCTGTGTGTGTGTGTGTGTGGGAAGGGATTGTTGTTATTTTTATTTACTATCCCTGGTTAAGCACCGGTCAAAGATCTGGTTCTTCTTTTTTTTTTTGTTTTGTTTGTTTTTTGCATGCCTAGTCCTAATTACAGCACGGGCGCGTTTGTTTTCTGTGAGAGGCTAAGCTCTAAAGCAATTTTCATCTGTGCCTTTGTTTTCATCACCCTGCAATGTGAGAGATCTGAGCAGCTGTCTCTGGTGTTCTGCTCAAAGTGAAGAACAAGCCCTAGTGAGAAGGGCAGCTGGAAAGAGAGATTAATTAACCTGGCCTTGGTCGGCCTTGTAAACAGGGGGAGAAATCTCTCTCTAACTGCTTGTTGCTTATTTAGCTTGTAAAAAGCTGCCTGATCTCACACTCAGTCTTAATCCAATCCTCCTTCCCTCAAAGCTAATGGCCAGGAATGTGCCTGCACGTCTCTGGTGTCCTTCTCCTCCCGGGCAGCTTTGCAGGCCGAGGTGATGGAGAAGTGCCCGTGTCCTTCCCTTGGCTGCAGAGCAAACAGCAAAACTCTGCTCACCAAGGCCATTTCTCTTTGATAATCCCGGGCAGATCCTCGTGCAGAACTGGGGAGAGGAGCAGAGAGCAGAGGTGGTGGTGGTGGTGGAGAACGTCCCTGCTCTGCTCCCGCCGGATTTACAGCCTGATGTAATTAAATGAAGGCTGGGTAGTCAGAGCCATTGATTTTCATCAGAGGCAACCTTGCTGTGTTATCAGAAGTGAGTAATCCCTCCTCTGGAGAGCAGACATTGATAGATCAATAGGAGAGAACATGCTGTACCTCCTGGCAGCTCCATCAACCTTGGAGCCAGAGCTATCAAGGGCACCAAGCATTCCTGTTCTCCTGCTCCCAAAGCCTCATCACTTCCTTCCCTGCAGTTCCTGCACCTTCTCCATCCTTCATCCAAGGTTGTCTTCAGCCCCAGCCTGAGATTCCTCCTCTCCCTAGAAGTTCTGGTGTTTCCTTCCTACCCCATGGGACAATCTGCCCATTAAAATAATTTCCCTCTTGGTTTGACTGCAGTAATTACTGTGTTGGATCTCTTATCTCCAAGGGCCTGGCACAGGAGAGCTCCTTCTAGACTTGGACAGGCTTTATAAAGCAGGTGCTTGGCTTTCTGGACAAAACCCATGGGAAAAAAAACCGGAGGGAGGACCTCAGGGGAGACCTGGACCAGGAAATTTTACCCATGAAAAGACTTTGATCAGAGTGGAAGGCACGGATTTTGTGTATGGTTTGAGCATATCCAGGCATCCTGCTGGAAAACAGGGCTCTGGATGCTTGGCCGAGACTGAGGGCTTGTAGGACAGCGAGCTGAGATGGGTATTGATTTCGATTTTTAGTAAACAAACCTAAAGATCAGGGTTTTTTGTGTTTTTTTTAAATCCAAAGATGGGAGTCAGCAGAAGTTTTAATGCCATTAAGTGCTGGATGCACAGCCTGGCTGCGGCAACGCTCAGCCACATCTCCCAGAGGAAGGCGCTGGGGACAGGAGGGAAAGGCGGTGGGGTGAGGAGAATTAAAGACTATCAAGGCTGTTACAACCCCCTCTGAGCTCTGCTGTTGAGACTTGTGATAACAGAGTTGTTGTGTTTTTTAGGTTTTTTGGGTTTTTTTTTTTTTTTTTTTTGAAGATTTCATGCAAAGCTGCTCCTGGCTGGGGAGTGAGAAGATGCTCTACGCTGGCTGCAAATTGTCTTGATGGAAAATAGTGGTACTTTGGCCATTAGCTGCATGAACAACTGCTTTGTTCTGCTCCCTAATCGCTTTGCCTATACATAATTTGGTGCCTAACACGCCACTGCAAATACTGTGATTATTCTTAACAGTCATATACAGTACATATAATTTGAGGGTGAATGTGGGAGCTGTCAGGAGGAAATGTCTGGGCTGCGAGCAGCTGAAGGTCATGGCACTGCAAGTGGTGACTCTTCCTCGTGCTGGGTGTTGGGAAGGAGAGGAAATCTCTCTGTGCCAGGAGGTCTTGATCCGTGTGAGGGAAAGCAGGGAGGGAAAGGGAGAGGAGCTGTGGGATGACTGCTTCTGCTTTGGAGAAAGTTTTGTCCTAGGAAATGTCAGCTGTGGCTTTCTGGGAGGATGTGTTTGACCAGGCCAGAAGGACAGCTCCGTGCCCCTTGTGGGTGGCATCTCCTTGGCACAGCCCTGTCCCACTCTGCTTCCAGAGTCTGGGATTCTGTCACCAGCAGCTGCAGCTTCCCTCAGCCACAGGAGCAGAGGAGAAGTTGTTTAAGCCTGGCCTGGAATTAAAACTTGACAAAAAAATCAGCTTTGCCTCATCATCACAAAACCAATTAGGTTGAAAAGGACCTCCGAGATCATTGAGCAAACCTTGAGTTTACAGATGTGTGGGCCTGCTGTATCCCTCCCACAGCCCAGGCTTTCTGGCCAATATTCCTCCCTCTGCTGACGGAGCAGATGAATGAAACGCTGCCATCCAGGGGGTAGAGCCCTGGGAAGCATCAAACCCCTGACAACAACTTCCCTTCCCTCATCAGTCACAGGGAGACAATCAAAGCCAGGGCTCAGGTTGCAGTCTGACACCGTCCCCCCGCAGAGGGGACAAAAGAGCTTGGAGTTGTTCCCTGGCTCAGTGACAGCTTTTCCCTTGCCTTGAAGATTTCCAGCAGGGACTGAGCAGCTGGTGGGACTCGCTGGGATGTCACACAGAGCCCATCCTCCTCAGCTCCTGCTCCAGGGAAGCCTGGCAGGGACCAAACATCGCCAGCAACCCGCAGATGCTTGGGATGAGAATCCAGCCTTGGCTCAGCCATGGCTGGAACATGAAACTTTGGGAAGGTCCTTGGTCCTGGGGCTCCTGGAGGACTGGAGGGGTGGGAGAGGAGGCTCCCCCTGGGATTGAGTCCTTGGTGTTTCTGCAGCAGGGGCTGAAGGCTCAGTACAGCGACCAAAAAGTTCCTGTGGCTTCCACGTCCAGCCCAGAGCTTCAGCCTGAGCCCTCAAAACATCACCAGTGATGTTATGGAGCTGTGACAAAGAAGAAATAGCCCCACACCTCCTCTCCTCTCCTCTCCTCTCCTCTCCTCTCCTCTCCTCTCCTCTCCTCTCCTCTCCTCTCCTCTCCTCTCCTCTCCTCTCCTCTCCTCTCCTCTCCTCTCCTCTCCTCTCCTCTCCTCTCCTCTCCTCTCCTCATTCTGGCTGTCCCTTGTCCCCAGGAGAGCTTTGCAGGAAAAGTCCTCCCTGTGCTGGGGCTGTGCGTCCCTCCTTGGCTGTGCAAGGTGGGATTTTGGATCAAACCGAGCTCCTTCAGCATCAGGTGTGCCTGCTGAAGGTGAGATCTGGGAAGGGTGGATGTGGAGAGTGAGTAATTGGAGGCCAAGAGGCAAAAAAAAAAAAAAGAAAAAAAAAGAAAAAAAAAGTGTCTGACAGAACAGGATTGATTTGAAGCTTTTCACTGGAACACTTGCAAAAAAAAAAAAAAAAAAATCAATGCTTATTCCCTGGACTTGAGAGTGTGTTTACTGTATTCAGCAGCCAGCATTAAAAGTGAATTCCAGCAATTGCAATTACAGCTTTCTCCTCCGTTGCCATCCCCCCTCTCTCCCCCTCCCCAATCCCTCTTTTCCCCCCCTTGCTGCTTGGCTTTCGTCGTGTTTTGGAGCCTAAGGCAAAGCTAATGCAGTCAAACTGAGAGTGGTTTTATAAATTGTAAAGCCCACCTTCCCCCTTCCCTCCCTTTCCCCGGGGATTTGCTTTTCCCGAGCTCTGTCAGAGCCGATTCAGCTCGGAGCTTGGGGACAAGGGACAGGCTGGGCCCGCTGCTCCCGGTGCTCCCTGAGGGACATTTCCATCCTGGAGCCTGGAACACGGAGCGCTGGGGCTGGGGGAGCCCTGAGGGGTGGCAGGGGATGGGGATTGGGATTGGGGTGGGGTGGGATGGGATGGGATGGGATGGGATGGGATGGGGATTGGGATTGGGATTGGGATTGGGATTGGGATTGGGATTGGGGTGGGGTGGGGTGGGATGGGATGGGATGGGGATTGGGATTGGGGTGGGGTGGGGTGGGATGGGATGGGATGGGATGGGATGGGATGGGATGGGATGGGATGGGATGGGATGGGGGTGGGAATGGGAATGAGAATGGGGATAGGGGTGGGTATAGAGTTGGGGTGGGAATGGGATGGGATGGGAATGGGGATTGGGATGGGATGGGATGGGAATGGGGATGGGGATGGGATGGGAATGGGGACTGGGATGGGATGGGATGGGATGGGATGGGATGGGATGGGAATGGGAATGGGAATGGGGATGGGGATGGGATGGGATGGGATGGGAATGGGATGGGGTTGGGATGGGAATGGGGATTGGGATGGGATGGGATAGGGTGGGAATGGGGGTGGGAATGGGGTGTGAATGGGATGGGAATGAAGATTGAGAATGGGGTGGAATGGGGATTGGGATGGGGATGGGGGTGGGAATGGGAATGAGAATGGGGATAGGGGTGGGGATAGAGATGGGGTGGGAATGGGATGGGGATAGGAGTGGGGATGGGATGGGGATTGGGATGTGGATGGGATGGAGGAGCCTGTGCAGGGAGGACTCACCCGAGCAGGTCCCGCACCTCTCCCGCCCCCAGTGGTGCTGCCCCTGCCAGGGCACATCCACCCGAGCGCTGGGTGCCCAGTGCTCCCCCACAGACCCTTCTGACTGGTCCCAGCAGAGGGCACTGATGTCTGTGCTCTGAGCACGTTAATTAACCTTTAATTAACGCGCCGAGCCCCGCAGCGGTGCCAGCTTTGAGCGCGGAGGGGGTGAACGGGGTGGGGGAAGCACCGAGCGCAGGGTGGCAGATGGGGGTCCCCGGGACAGGCTCCAGAAGGAGCAGCCTGGGGCGCTGTCCCAGGCTGGAAAAAATGAACTCGGTTGGGGTTTGGGTTCTATTTTTGCTGCAGCCCCCGAGGAGGGAACCGCAGCCCCCCTGCCCGGTTTGGACACAGAGCCATGGTAGCTCTGGGGTGGGGGGCTCGTGTTGGGGTCAGGGTGTGAAGTCAGAAAGCTCAGCTTGAGCTGTGGGGGCAAAAATCCCTCGCCGGGGCGTGGAAAGTGAGTGGGGTTTGATCTGGAAGTCGCTGGTGGGGAAAATAAAATATAGGAAATCAAGAAATCATTGTTCCCTGCTCTGCTTTTCTGACTGGATTTTTTTTTTTATGGGATTTTTTTTTTTTAATGTGAGTCTGTGTGGAATAAAACAAGGGACTGCTGCCCGCGTGCTGCCCGTGCTTTCCATCTCTGTATTGATTTAATCTGCCTTTCAGAAGTGCTTCCAAAAGTGCGTGAACCTGCTGCTTCTGGGTGTAACAGAAGCTTCTGATTTTTGTTGCTGTAGTTTTGGTATTCTTTGGGTTTTCTTTTTTTTGCAGCACTCGGAGCGTTCAGCCCCTTCCTCGCCTTCGCTCCGGGATCTGAGTGCTTTGCCTGCACTTAACTCCAACCCTGGAGATCGAGGGAATTAGGGATGGGGAACCATCCTCTTGGTTTTGAGGGACGTGCAGCCAGGCCCTGGGAAATGGACTCGATGGATGAATTCCGTGCCCCCTTTTATAACTGGCGACGGAGCTCAGGAACGAGGCAGGGAGTGCATCAAAGAGGCTGCGTGGTGCTCTTGCAAGCAAGAGACCCCTCCTTTATTTTCCTGACTCTTTTTGTACATTTACAGATGTGCCCACCCCAGAGGTGGGACCCTTGGGAACCACTGGTCGTTTTCCAGAGACCATCACCGAAGCCCCTCCTCTGGGAACAGATGTGGGAGCTTCGGTAGTTTACAGAACATGACCTTGTGCATCAAGACCGTGCCTGGGAATAGAGTTCCCAAAACCAAAACAAGCAGGCACGGGCATGGCAACATCCTTTTCCCTTGGAGAGGCCGAGGAGATGGAAAAAAAAAGAAAAACCCTGCTGAGCTCTCTGTGGTGCCCATTTGCATGTGTGAGGCATCCCTCAGCCCCTGCCGGGTGAAATTGCCGGTCCTGAGCAGAGAAACACATCTTGGTGACTCCAGGCAGGTTCCCAGGCTGCTGGTGACAGTGGCACGGGCTCCAGAATTTTCCAGGAGCAGCTCCAGCCGCAGAGCTCTCCCCAGGAAAAGCCCCTGGAAAAGCCTTTCCCAGGCACGGTGCGTGCAGTGTTTGTTTGCCTGAGTCCCTGACTGAAGTTGCCCTACACAGCAAACAAATATTGACTTAAACACAGTTGCTGAGACTGTGAAGCCAAGGAATTCCTTTTTTTTCCCAGCTGTTTGCAAGAGCAGGGGGTGGATGTAGAGGAGGGGGAGCTGCTGCAGGAGCCCCTTTTCAGAGCCCTCCTCGCTCCTCTGGCTCTCTCAGGCTGTGACAGAACAGTGCTGCAGGAAAAAAAAAATTAAAATAAAAATGAGTCCAGTGGTCAAATCCCGTTCCAGCTTGGAAAAACATCTTCATTGGCCTTGAGAGGAAAAAAAAAACCAACAGATTTGGGTTTGGATTTCTCAGCCAGGAAGGAAACTCCCTGAGCGTGGAGCAGGTGACTGCCCACCTGCCAGGGAGCCTTCCCTTCCCAGGGATGCTCCTGGGGAAGCTGTTTAGTGCCAGAGAGCACACGGAGCCCCATCCCTGGAGCCTGAGCAGACAGAAATTGATGTTTGCTGGCTCTGGAATGGATCAGGGAGGGATTTGGGGACTCAGGAGATCCCCCTGCGCTCTTTGCTGACACCGCCCTTCTCTGCAGGGTCGTGCTGCTCCACCTCTGCGCCTGGAGATAAATCCCTTCCTGCTGTAATTACAGAAACTCATTTGCCTGTGATTAAGCAGTTCGGTGGAAGGTGTTGGAAAGGTGGGAGCTGAGCTCCGCCAGGTTGTGCTTTAATTAGGATAAAAGGGCTTCTCCCTCCCGCAGCTCCCCTGGCCCTGCCCGCAGGTCTGATGGAGACAAGTTGCTGTTGGCTTGACCCGTTGTTGCTGACTTAAATGAGTTCATTCAGAGCTGCGGGGGTGTCAACGTGCTGTAATTATCGGTGTTTGCACTGGCAGGATCGCCCCGTGCCTGCTGGGCAGCAGCTCCCCGCCGGTCACCTCTCCAGGAGTGGAGGAAGGGCACCAGGCAGAGGATTTAGGGGAAGAAAGGATGGCCTGGGGCTCTTTGGGGCACCGGGAATGAAGGTTCAGTTCTTCCCCGTTAATTGCTTGGAGGAATTGCCTGGTTCTTTATGGAGTCCTGAAGCCATAAGGGAAGCTGAGGGTGTTTAATCAAGGGAAGCTGAGGGTGTTTGAGCTCTGCGGGGTCAATGGGAGCCGGTGTCTTGCTGAGATCCAGGGGCACAGCTGGATTTCCCGAATGCCAGTCTGTGGTGAATGATAATTCTTGGGTTTTTTTTTTTATAATGTTGTCATTGTAGTGAATGATAGTTTATGTTTGTATAATGTCGTGGTTAGGATAAATCAGAAACTAAAGTGTACCCTTTTTAAGAAAGCCAAAAAGCCTCCCCAGCAGGGTGGAGGGCTTGGAAAATTTCACAAGGACCTTCCCCCTCTCTGGAGGGGACAAAGAAATTAGAATTCCAATGGAAGGTGGAGAACAACCTGGATGAAGAGGACAAATAAATTACAATTCCAATGGAAGGTGGAGAACAACCTGGATGAAGAGGACAAATAAATTACAATTCCAATGGAAGGTGGAGAACAACCTGGATGAAGAGGACAAATAAATTACAATTCCAATGGAAGGTGGAGAACAACCTGGATGAAGAGGACAAATAAATTACAATTCCAATGGAAGGTGGAGAACAAGTGGACAAGGATGCTGATAAGGACTGATGGCCCTGAGATGATATCTTAACTGAGACATTAGGAGGTGCTCAGGAACTTTCCTCACCCAGGAAACCCATTCAGAAGCTGGACCCTGCTTTAGAAATTTCATCAATTTAGAGCTGCTGAGGGACAAAAGAACTTATAGAAACCTGGGACTCACGTAAGCCCAGCCAGAAAAAGTATAAAACAGCTGCTTGGCCTCGGGTGGGTGTGAAACCAGGGGGAGTGTAACGTGGTAGAGGTTGCACTCCTGGTTTCACCCAGTGCTGGCACTGTTCCCTTGTCTCGTTGGCTTGGTTGATTTTCTTTGTCCAAAATTTTGTTGGCAAATCAATCGCTTTTTGATGGAGTTGGCTCTTTAGATTTATAACATCAGGGAAGTGCACTGTCCTGCCTGCTCCCCTGGGGTGGATAGAGGCCGTGAGAATGGCCTGGAGGTGATGGGCAGGGCCGGGAATCAAAGATCAGCCCCCAGCTTGGCACAACTGGAGCGTGGGGAAGAACCCCCTGAGAAGGATTCTGTGGATGGAGCCGGCTCCATCTGCAGGAGACTTTCCCTGGGAGATGGGAGCCAGGAGAAAACACCGATGTGTTTGTGTCAACAAACTAATGGGGAGTTTGTGTGGCTGCAGAGCTTGTTCCCTTTAACGTCCCCCAGTCCCGGGGGGGAGCCCGGCGACGTTAATTGCTTGCGAAGTCTCTCTGAAGTGTTCTGCCGGGAGGATGTGTCTGCGTGATCCGCCAGCTGCAGCACTTGTGAGGAGAGGCGATCCTGATTCATCCCCGATCGATGCCCGCCCGCCGAGCCAGGGGCGAGGGAAGGGGGCACGGTGGCTCCGGGATTGGGACGGGGAAGCTGCTGCTGGTGCTCAAGAGTACAGCCAGGAGCTGTCTGACTGCTCTGGGTGGTCTGGATTTTGTTTTCTTGGTTGTCGGGACACAGCTTGGGCACCCCTCTGGGATGGAGAGTGCGTGTTTGAAACTGGAAGGAGCTGCTGGGAGGAGCAGAAGGAGGTTCTGTGAAGCACTACCCCGCTGGCTGCTGTGCTAGCTCAGTTTCTGGGGAGCTTTGGGGAGGATATGCTTCAAGGGATAGGGTAAAAGATTCAAAAGAGGCTCCTACCTCAGGGGAATGTTCTAAGGCTTTATTCTTGAAGGGAGTCCCGGGGGCAAAAAGAGCGAACAAGGAAGAGCAGGGGTTTTTATCTGGTCTCTGTCTTGGGATGGATAGCTGGCACAGAGCCATAGGTCAGAGATAAGGGGAAGGTAGGGTTAAACTAAAGGTTTGGGGGGGTCTCTGGGGAAAAAACATTTCCCCAGAGGAATACAACAGTTCTGCAGAGCCTCACCTCAGAGGATGAGCTGCATCTGCCTGGGAGGTGCTTCTGTTGTCTCCTCGTTCACATCTGGCCGGTGTGGGCAGCTTTCCCTGGCGTTCACCCTCCAGCAGAGCCGTTTGGCTCTGCTGGCTAACAAACCCCGTGTTTTATGAGAGGGAAGCAGTTGTTTCCCCTCCTCCCCGCGGCTGGAGCAGAGCCCTGGAGGGCTGTGCTGCCTGTGCTCTGCTGACGTGCGGGGGATGCTCCGTGCCACGGTCGGTGCTTCCTCTGCAGAGCTCATCTGCAGAGGGCTGGAGTTTGGGCCCGTGCAGGGCTGGGAGGTGCTGGGCAGTGCCCTGACACACCCCCTCCCAGCCTTTTGTGGGGAGCTCCAGACCTGGGCAGGGGTCTCGAAGGAGAGGATGGATGGGATCAGCCCTGGGCAGAACAGCAGGACAACGTCCCAGCCAAGGCAGAGACGCTGGGAAAAGATTTTAATCTCTCTAGCTCTTAAATTTCCCTTACCCTGCATGCTGGCCAGGGCAGGGCAGGCTTTATCCAGTGTTTGAAAAGCTCTGGGAATGGGGACAAGCCTTTGGGGACAAGAAGGTGACTCCAAAGCCAGGTGACTCCAAGCCCAGGTGACACCAAAGCAAGGTGATTCCAAGCCCAGGTGACTCCAAGCCCAGGTGACTCCAAGCCCAGGTGACACCAAAGCAAGGTGACTCCAAGCCCAGGTGACTCCAAGCCCAGGTGACACCAAAGCAAGGTGACTCCAAGCTGAGGTGATTCCAAGTCCAGGTGACTCCAAGCCGAGGTGACTCCAAGCCGAGGTGACTCCAAAGCCAGATGACTCCAAGCCCAGGTGACTCCAAGCCCAGGTGACTCCAAGCCCAGCCCCTTGGCTCTGTCAGTGTGGGCTCTGTGCCTCTGCCAGCCAGGGCTGGTGGCTGCAGTTTCTGGTCCCACTGGCCCTGCTGAGCCTGCTGTCGGTGCCAGGAGAGGCGCTGGCTCCTCGGGAGCCTTTGGCAGAGCAGCTGGAGCCCCTTGCAAGGCAGGGGAGCTGCCAGGTGGCTGCTCAGAGCCTGCGGGATCAGCTCCCAGCGGGAGTGCAGGGCTGGAGCAGCCAGGCTTGCAAATGCATGAGGGCTTAAAGCAAACCTGACTTGGAACTGCCGGGGCAAGGATGCCCACGGTGGCTCTGGCAAAACCACCCAAAGCTGGGCTGCTCCTGAGCGCCAATTAGTCAGCAGTGGAGCTTCTTTCATCCCCTGACATGCTTTTAGCAATTTGTGTTCAGCTTCCAGTTCGTCTGAAGGCAGGAGTGCTCTCTGTATCCTGGCGTGCCCTCGGAATCTGGCTGGGCTGCCGTGTGCTGCTGCCTCCCTGGGACTGGGAATTCTGTCTGCTCCTGGCTGCCTGCAAAGGGCAGACCTGCAGGAGACCCTGCTCCTCTGCCTGGGGCGGGTGGCTCTCGGGGATGGGGAGGAAACCACCCTGGGGAGCGTTCTTGCCCTTTATTTTCCTTTTTGTTTGTATTGCCGATTCCACTGCAGGGGTGAGACGCCCTCAGACTGGAGCTGCCCGTGCTGGGGAGGCTGTGAGCTCTCAGTGGGTGTGAGGGAATACAACAAGACGCTGCAGTCTGGAGGGACAGGGAGAGTGAAGGCGGGATGAGAGCGAAGCTGAGGGACAGCAGATCGGTGACAAAGCCGGGACGTGACCTTGAGCAGTGTCTGTGCCTCCAGCTGCCTGCTCTGGCCCTTGGGGAGACTCCTGCTCATGCCTTGGAGCTGAGCTGAGGCTGAGCTGCTCTTCCCCCTCCTCCTGCTGCAGTCCTGGCCTCGTTCAGCCTCACTCAGGAGAAGTTTTCCAGCGCTGGGGGTGGCGGTGCTGTGGTGGCACGTCCAGGCTGCCGGGGTGGCTGGGGCACTGGTGCCGCCCTCCCGTGTCACTCACGGCCTCTTCCTCCCTGAGCTGCTGCTGGCAGGGACTGCGGGATGAGGGCAGCGTGTCCCCTGGGGAATCCTGGCATTCCCCACCAGGCCCTGGGACTCCTGTTTGGGGGGACGGGATGGGATCCATGGGATGGGATCCATGGGATGGGAATGGGGTGGGATCTGTGGGATCCATGGGATGGGATCCATGGGATGGGATGGGATGGGACTCATGGGATGGGATCCATGGGATGGGATCTATGGGATGGGATGGGAGGGGGTGGGATGGGATGAGATCCATGGGGTGGGATCCATGGGATCCATGGGATGGGATGGGATGGGATGGGATGGGACTCATGGGATGGGATGGGACTCATGGGATGGGATCCATGGGATGGGATCCATGGGATCTATGGGATGGGATGGGATGGGATGGGAGGGGATGGGATGGGATGGGATGAGATCCATGGGGTGGGATCCATGAAATCCATGAGATGGGATCCATGGGATGGGATGGGATGGGATGGGATGGGACTCATGGGCTGGGATCCATGGGATGGGATCCATGGGGTAGGATCCTTGAAATCCATGGGATGGGATCCATGGGATGGGATCCATAGGATGGGATCCATGGGATCTATGGGATGGGATGGGAGGGGATGGGATGAGATCCATGGGGTGGGATCTATAAAATCCAGGAGATGGGATCCATGGGATGGGATGGGATCCATGGGATGGGATGGGACTCACGGGATGGGATCCATGGGATGGGATCCATGGGATGGGATCCCCCATGGCAGCTCTCCCCCATGCCCAGAGCCAGCCCCGCTCGTGCCAGCGCAGGAGCAGCCGTGCCAGGGCATGGGAGGGGACCCCATCTGTGCCAGCATCGTGGCCTCAGGCTGGCTCTGTCCCTCCTGTCCGTTCCAGGGGATGTTAGAACAGACACCTCAAATAACTTTGGCACCTGTCCCTTCTCCTGGCTGCGGAGAGGATGGGCGGTTATTTGTGCAAACAAAGAGCGCCCGGAATGGGCAATCACCAGAGGAACAAAGGGCCTGCTAAACTCCCATAAATCTCCAATCTGTGTTTAATTGGAGCAGGGTTTGGTTTTTAATGCCCCTCTTTGTTCCTTCAGTGAGGATTACATCCTAACAGATGGGCAGCTCCAACTGCACCATGCATCACCACGGCACTGAGGAAGGGCAAGGTTTTGTTCAATACCTCGATCATTGCTCTCTTTCCCTCCTTCCCTCTCTCCCTTCGGTGGGTGCAGGAGGAAATCTCCTGCAGGAAAAAACCCCTCGGTGAGGCTGTAGCTGGAAATCTCCAGGTAGGAAAAGCCCCAGGTGAAGCTGCCCCTGCCTTGGGAGGGTCCTTTCCCACCTGGAGCGCTGCTCTCTGCCACTGGTGGAAGAGATTCCAAGCATCTGGAAACCTCATCCTCCGGCCTCTTCAGCACGGAATCACTTGTAGGAGGCTCGGAGCAGCTTTGGCAAGAGATTATTTGATTCTTGGCTTCCCTTTCTCCCTCCCTGACTTTTCTTCTCCCATAAGCATTCATCTGGAAATTCCCGCTGGCCAAGGCTGGATGGATGGCCCTGGGACAGCCCGTCGCATTCTGCTGCTCCTGGTGCTTCTGGAGGCAGCAAAGTCGGGTCCTTGAAGTGCTGTCAGTAATCATTTTTATAGTGGTCAGGTTGCTCATTAGCACATTTGTTTTCAGATGTTTAAGCTGGAAAGAAATCCATAGTCCTTGCATTTTTAACTTGATAAGCACTCAATAGAACAAATAGAGTTGGAAATTAGAGCAGGGCTGGACTGGAACTGAGCCCTGAGTACTCACCTTTTACTCCAAGGGTTTTAGAGGCGAGATCCCCTCACAGCCTGGGGAATCTCACCCGTTCCAGCCCGCAGACAGTTCATATCAGCTCCGGGTCACTGTGCTGATTAACCTGGAGCTGGATCAGGATTTGGAGGTTGCCCTACACCAGGTCTGCTGAAAGCTTCAGCTCCCAGCTCCCGAGGAAACCAAGGGTTGGATCAAAGCTTTCATTTTTAGGTCACATCCCAAAAGAATCAGTTTAAGAGCTCCTAAACGGTGGTTCCCAGAGCTGGGAGGTGACCGCTGGAAAAAAAAAAAAAAAAAAAAATCCGAGGATTCCAGGCAGGAGGGGCTTTCCCAAACCAGGTCCTGGTGTGCGTTGTGGGATTGTCCCCGGGGTGTTCTGGCCCGGGAGGAGTCAGAGTTCCCCACACCTCCCTTCCCTGCTGGCAACAAACCAGGACAGGGCTGCGGGATGGCGCTGGGATAATTTCATTTTTTTTTTTTTTTGTAAAAGCATTTCGGGATTCGGTTGGAGGCAAGGTGCTGTGCAGATGCGAGCTCGTTAGAAGATCATTATCATTACTCACCTGCTGTGTCTGTCTGTCTCTAAACGGCATTAACTGCCAGCCCATTCATCCACCTTCCCCTCTCGCCCTCACCGTGGCAAACGCCAGCTCCCCCAGCTGCCCGGGCCCTTGCTGCTCATCCCTCCTCGGTTCCCACTGCTCACCTTGGGCTCTGTGTTTTGGGAGCTGGAGGGGAAAAATCGGCTTTTTTTTTTCTTTCTTTCTTTTTTTTTTAGAGTTTTTTTAAAATTTTTTTTTAGTTTTTTTTATTTTTTAGGGTTTTTTTAAGTTTTTTTTTTATTTTGGGTATTTTTTGTTGTTGCTGTTTTGGGTTTTTTTTCCCCTTTTTTGGGGTTTTGTTTTTCCTTTTGTGGGTTTTTAAAATTTTTTTGGGGGTATTTTTTGTTTGTGGTTTTTTTTTTTTTTTTTTTGTGTTTTTGTTTTGTTTTTGGTGGGGTTTTTTTTTGGTTTGGTTGTGTGTGGTTTTTTTTTTTTTTAATTTTTTTTTTTTTTTTTTTTTTTGGAAGCTTTGAAATGCAAGGAGCGTGCCCAGCTAGAGCGCGTCCCCCTCGCAGCCCGGGGAGAGGCTCGGTGTGGTGCTGAGAGGAGATAATTAGGATGAGGAAGCTAAAAAAAAAAAATTTTGCCTGGCGCTTTTTTTTTTTTTTTTTTTTTACAGCCTCTCTAACCCTATTAGTCAGGTCGTTTGGAGTCCGGGGAGGGTTGTTTCTCGCCAGAATAGATTGCGAGTGAATTGAGTTCCATTACACTGTTAATTAAAAGGAATAGGAGGGAAGAAAAAAAAAAACAAAAAGAAAAAAAAAAAAAAAAAAAAGGAAAGGAAGAGAAGGAGAAGCGACAGAGCTGGGTGAGACTTGGGAGGGAAAATTAAAACCACCTGGGGATTTTCCAGTGGTGCTCCCAGGGATGTTGCCTCATCCACTCTGCGTTTTTTTTGTTGTTTTTTTTTTTGCCACTGCCACCCCCCCTGGGGACCCTGAGGGGTTGGTACCTCAGAGTGGCACCCAGGGCTCAGGCAGGAGTGCCAGGAGAGCAGCCCAGCCCGGGTTTGGGGAGCCAGGGGTGGGGGGACCGGGGACCACATCCCCGCTTGACGCTGTTCAAGGTTGACAACAACACCGACTCTGTCACTGTAGGACACAAAGGAGGAGACACAAGTCCATCCAGAAGGCTGCTGTGGGCTCCTGAGGAGGAGCCGCAGGTTTATTTTCCAAACTTCTTTTATACATTTTACAAACGTGCCCACCTCAGAGGTGGGACCTCTGGAACCATTGGTCACTTGCAGAGACCACCATGCGAAGTCCTTCCTCTGGGAAAGAGTGTGGAAAACATCTTATTTACAGATGGGATGACCTTGTTGTTCCCAGTTCTGTTGTGGGAACAGAATCTCCTAAAACCAAAACGTGGCAGGCACGAATGGTGGCGACACGGACTCCAAACTTTTCAGAAGGCTGAAATGACTCCAATCAATCTTTATTACCCGGGAATTTCTTCCCTTTATGCTGTTTTACAAAGAACCCACCCAAAGGGGTGGAAGAAAAGAAAAACTTCTTCAAGCACATTGGTCAAGTCAGAAGGACATTGATGCTGTTCAAGATTAACAACAGCACGGATTCCAAGGTCAGAAGGCTGAAATGGCTCAAATCAAATCTTTATTACCCAGGAATTTCTTCCCTTTATACTGTTTTACAAAGAACCCACCCAAAGGGTGGAAGAAAGACAAACTTCTTCGACTGCATTGGTCAAGTCAGAGGGACATCAAGAAGTCCCTCCTAGAGAAAGGAATGCAAAACACAGGATACAGTCAGGAAAACGTGTCCCTTGTTGACAGAACTGTGCCTGGGAAAGGATTCAGAGAAACCAAAACATCACAGGCACGAAGCATGACTACAAACACCCATGAACCCGGCAACTCCTCCAGCAGGGAAAAACCACAGGAGGTGGATGTGGTGTCACCCCCAGCACTCGGGGGCACTCACCCTGCCCTGGGATCTCTGGAATGCTGGGGGGGCTGATCCTGGCAGTGCCAACACAGGGCAGGGGTGGAATTTGAAGATCGGTGGAGTGACGCTGTTTGAGGTTAACAACGACATGGACTCCGAGCTCAGAAGGCTGAAATGACTCCAGTCTTTATTGCCTGGGAATCTCTTCCCTTTATACTGTTTTACAAAGAACCCACCCAAGGGGTGGAAGAAAGACAAACTTCTTCAATCACATTGGTCAAGTCAGAGGGACATCAAGAGAAGGTCCCTCCTAGGGAAAGGAATGCAAAACTTAGGTTATGGTTAGGAAAACGTGTCTCTTGTTGACAGAACAGTGCCTGGGAAAGAGTTTCAGAGAAATCAAAACATCACAGGCACAAATCAGAAAACAACACAGCCACTGCCCAGCCCACAGCGGTGTCCAGGCCACACCAGGCACCACCGAGCCTTTTTGCAGCCAGGTGTGCACACCTCGGAGCGGCTCAATTTGCCGAGCAACGAGCAGGGAGGAGGGAAAAGAGGTTTAATTCCGTGTTTTTAGCGTCTTGTCGGCGCTCTCTTCTGGGGGTGGCTGATCTCTGACCCGGCGTAGACCACACTCCTTGTTTAGCGGAGTCTGGGCTTGTTCTCCACAGTGGAAAACAGCTCATTAGCACAAGGAATGAGCAGCCCTGGAGACTCTCCTCCCTTTTTTTTTTTTTTTAGCACAGCACAAGGATGGAGCCTCTTTCTCCTGCAGCATCACAAGCTCACCTCCTGTGTGTCCTCCTCCTCCCCTGGCCCCGAGCTCCGGGGTTAACACCTGGGCTTCTCCCTCCCTTTGAAGCGGGGTGTGGAGCTGGGGGGCAGCAAATCAAAAGCAGGATCAGATTTCCCCCCTGCCCTCTCTCCTTAATTGTGCGTCTGCTGCCGGTGGTGCCGGGGCTCAGCCCAGGGCCCTGCTGTGTGGGGATGGGAAATGAAGCACCAGGACGGTGCTGACAGCGGCTGGAGAGGGCCTGATCAATCAGGGTGTAATAGAAAAATGGCTCTGGCTCCTGAAGGGAAGGCAAGCGAAGGATTTGATTAAAAAGTCAGGCAGCGGCTGGATGGAAGGGACGTGGCGGGGGCGGATGAATCACCGGAGAGTTACGGGGAGGGGAGGTTTGGGTCTGGGAGCAAAGTGAGGGGCTCTGTCACCCCTCTGGGCTGTCCTGGCTCTCGCTGGATGTTGGGGAGGATGAAGTAGCTGGGCCCTGCAGAGATAATTTAATAGTAAAAGATTCTAAATCTATGAAACCCACAAGAGGAATAGAATTAAAAGCAAAGTTTGAACTGTAAGCATGGACAAGAAGAAAGTGATTAAGCAGCTGAAAGGCCTTGGCTGGGTGGGTCAGTGACACCCCTGCCAAGACAAAAAGATGAATGAAAGGCTGCACCTTCTCAGGTATCAGGGATAAGGTGGGTTTCACAGGTTTTGGTCTGTAGAGTAGCATTGTAATGTTGTAGCTCCCATAGGCTGTATGTAGATTCTGTAAGTTTTGTATCTTAAAGTGGTTAGTTAATGTTCATTAGCATATTCACGATAAAAAGAGTTAAAATAGAATGTAACAAAGAGTTCCCCCTCTTTGCGTGCCTTCCCTTAGACCCTCTTAAACTTTACACTAGATCCCTGGACCCTTCCCCAGTCAGGCTGCCTTCCCACGACCAATAAAGCAAGTGTTCCAGAGTATGCTGATCTTCCGATCATCTCTCTCGTAGACTACAAGCGTGTTTTCTAATAGCTGCCCTTTTCCTGATGGGAATCTTGGGTTCCTGAAGGCACAGCTGTGATGGGGAGGTGGGAGTGGGGCTGCCCTGCAGCGGGGCGGTGCTGCCCAGGATGGGCTTCGGGAGCAGGACACGGGAAACATCAAACCCAAGCTCTGAATCCACTTGAAGAAGAGACAAATTGTCCCCAGATGGCAAATCCTGGTGTCTGAGTTGCTTCTGTGTCCCTGCTCCTGCGCTGTGAGCTCCTGAGCTGTGCCAGGCTCCTTTCTAGAGCTGGTGCTGGCCCTGCTGGCACCTGGTGTGGGCAAACAGGCACTGAATAATCGGCAGCTCATCGATCCAAGGTCACCCATGCCAAGGCGTGATCGATAGGAACGGACAGCTGAGTGCTTCTGTAATGAAGTGCCTTCACCTCAGTGGATTTGGGAGAGAGTTGAGGGTACGGGAGATTAAATCCTCCTGCCATCGACAGCTCATCAAGCAAAAGATGTATTAGTGAGGAAAAATTATGCTTGCCGAGCCCAGAGGGGAGGGAATCGAGCTGCTGGGAGCTGTTTGTGCTCTTTGGGGGGAACAGCAGCCAGGGGAGCAGCTCGGCTGCCTCCCAGCACCCCGCTGCCAGCAGGGCTGCTGGGAACTTCCCGAGGAGCAGCCTTCCAGGGCTTTGAAGGGATTAGGGAATCAGAGAGGGAATTTGCCACGGCTGCTGCTGCTGCTGCAGCCCGGCATGAGGCTGGTGAGGGTCTGGCTGTGCCAGGCTAAAAGCCACTGATGTCCTTCCAGCCTGACGGGCTGGGACAGCAGGAGAGGGCACCATGCTGTGCCCACCCCTGCCCTGGAGCCCTCAGGGGAGAGAGAGAGGCTGGGAAGCACCAGCAGGTTTTCCAGCAGGTTCCTGGGTGCCACAAGCAGAGAGGGGAGGGTCTGGCACTCTATGGAGGGTCCAGTTTCCCAGGAGGTTCCTGGATGCCACAAGAAGAGAGGGGAGGGTCTGGCACTTTCTGGAGAGTCCAGTTTCCCAGCAGGTTCCTGGGTGCCACAAGCAGAGAGGGGAGGGTCTGGCACTTTCTGGAGGGCCTGGCACTCTCTGGAGGGTCCAGTTTCCCAGGAGGTTCCTGGGTGCCACAAGCAGAGAGGGGAGGGTCTGGCACTCTCTGGAGGGCCTGGCACTCTCTGGAGGGTCCAGTTTCCCAGCAGGTTCCTGGGTGCCACAAGCAGAGAGGGGAGGGTCTGGCACTTTCTGGAGGGCCTGGCACTCTGGAGGGTCCGGTGGAATCAGGCTGGTGGCATCTGAAGCAGAGAAACGAAAGGAGCAGTGTTAGATCCTGCATCTCCAGCCCTCCCCTGCTCCCCTCCTTCCCTGGCTGGCAGCAGGAAGCGAATAACGCTCAAACCCCGCCGGAGCCCGCACCAACAGCAGCCCCTGCACATCTCCCCACACCTGTTTTCCCAGACAAACTCTCAGAAAAGCCGTGATCCTCACACTGCCTTATCGAGCTCTGTTTTTTCCTGCAGCCTTAACCACGGCCAGGAATCGGCAGTGGCCGGAGCGGCCGCGGAGCCCCCGGGGGTTTTATTGCCCTGCCAAGCCCCTCCATCACGGTGACAAGGACATAATTACACATCGGGAGCGGGGAGGATGAAGCGCCCGGCACCTCCTAAACGTGTCAACATGATTTGAGAGGTTTGGGCTCGGCTGGGCTTGGCAGGCGTTAGGATTGTAGACTCCAATCACACGGGCATCCGGGGGATCAATAGCCTCACACCTCCAGGCACCGGCTGCAAGGTGAGGGACGGGGGCGCCGGGCGGCGGGGACATCGATTAAGTTGATGTATGGCTCGGGTTTGGGGTTAGTCACTCTCCCTTTTCTCGCTGGGAAGAGGAAATCTCGTGGGCAGAGCAAGGCTTGGCAGCTCCATCTCACGGCAGCAGTTTGGCAGAAGCTTTTCCTGCAGCAGGACAGGAGCCTTGGCCCCTTCGCCCTCCTTCTCAGCTCCTGAACTCCGGGGTGGGCAAAGAGCTGAACTTCCCACTCATCCTGGGAAATACACCCCCTGCCCGCCCCCCCTGGGCTGCTGGGCTAGCTCAGTTTCTGGGGAGCTTTGGGGGGAAAAACTTCTGGGGATAGGGTGAAAGATTCCAAAAGAGGCTCTGAGCTCAGGGTGTTTCCAAGGCTTTGTTCCCAAAGGGGTCCCAAGGCAAAGAGGCCGAACAGGGAAGTGTTGGCGAGGATGAAGTAGCTAGGCCCTGCAGAGATGATTTATTAGTAAAAGATTCTAGAAGTATGAGACCTACAAGAGGAATAGAATTAAAAGCAAAATTTGGACTGTAAGGCTGGACAGGAAGAAGGTGATTAGATAGCTGAAAAGACTTGGCTGGGTGAGTCAGTGACACCCCTGCCAAGACAAAAGGATGAATGAAAGGCTGCACCTTCTCAGGTATCAGGGATAAGGTGGTTTTTCAGGATTTTGGTCTGTAGAGTAGTATTGTAATGTTGTAGTTCCCATAGGCTGTATGTAGATTCTGTAGGTTTTGTATCTTGAGGTGATTGGTTGATGCTCATTAGAATATTCACGATAGAAAGGGTTAAAATAGAATGTAACATGTGACTCAGCCCTTCTCTTGGACCCTCTTGCTCCTGCTCTTGCCCTCTTGGACTCTTTGCACTCCTGCTCCTGGATCCCTGGACCCTTCCCCAGTCAGGCTGCCTTCCCATGACCAATAAAGCACGTGTCCCAAAGAGTACCTTGGTCTTCAGATCATCTCTCTCGTCGGACACAACCAGCGTGCTTTCTAATAGGGAAGAGCAGGGGTTTATCTGAACTCTCTGTCTCAGGACAGACAGCTGGCAGTGAGCCAACTGGTCAGAGATAAGGGAAAGGTAGGGTTAAACTAAAGGTTACAGTCTTTGGGGGGTTTCTGGGGAAAAACCATTTCCCCAGAGGAATACAACAATCCTGTATTATATACATTATACATTATATATATTATACAACATGTATATATACAACATATATATAATGTATATATATATACATTATATATATTATACAACACCGTTCCCTGTGTCCTTCTCTGTCCCCCATCTCCTCCACCCTCACCATGTCCACAGGACCAGGGTCTCCCCTCCACACCACCACGTGCTAAAGGATGCTCGGCTCAGCCCCTCACCGTCCCCACTCATTTATTGTGACAAATCCACATCCCCAGGGATGTCCCACACCGGCCCCAGCTCAGCTGGTGCCCCACCATGTGGCTCCTGTCTGGGGCTCCCCTGCCAGCCCCCATTAGCCGGTGCCACTTAAGAGGAAAACACCTGCAAACAAATTGAATGTTTCTAAGTGCAAATTGGTTTTTCAACTGCTGGAGATTTAAAGTGGCACTACTTCAAAACAACGTTGGTTGAGGGCCGGTGTCTTTGGAATACAGATGTTATTTTCTCTCAGGAATGTCCTGGAGGAGTGTGCTGTGTGGGGAAGGAGAGGGACAAGGGAAGAGGCACATCCCTTGTGGAGTGCAGGAAGTTGTTTTTACCTGGCTCCTGGTAACGTGCAGGGCAGGCAGGTTGGACTGGGATGTCTTGGATTGCAGCTGGAACAGCCAGTGGGTTAGGATTAGGGTTGGGATTAGGGTTGGGATTAGGGTTAGGATTAGGGTTAGGATTAGGGTTAGGACTAGGGTTAGGACTAGGTTTAGGGTTAGGACTAGGGTTAGGGTTAGGGTTAGGACTAGGGTTAGGACTAGGATTAGGACTAGGGTTAGGGTTAGGGTTAGGGTTAGGGTTAGGATTAGGGTTAGGGTTAGGGTTAGGACTACGGTTAGGACCAGGGTTAGGGTTAGGGTTAGGACTAGGGTTAGGACTAGGTTTAGGACTAGGGTTAGGACTAGGGTTAGGGTTAGGGTTAGGACTAGGGTTAGGACTAGGGTTTGGACTAGGGTTAGGACTAGGGTTAGGACTAGGTTTAGATCTCACACCTGCACTGCTTCCAGCCTGATGCTCACACGGCAGGGAAGGGAGGACACACAGCACCTGCAAACGCCGAGCTGCGAGGTGCCTGTGCAGGTCCCTCCTGTCCAGGGGGAGGAGATGATCCCTGCTCCGGTGGGGGCTGGCTCAAACCTCAAAGCTGATGGATCCGAGCTGATGGCTCCCACCCTGCGGCTCCTGGTGAGGCTGCGAGCCGCGCTCAGCGCCCTCCAGAGCTCCCCTCCCCTCTCTGCACGCTGCTTTTCCACTCCATCACCTCTCTCGGCGGGAGCAGAGCCGCGCTGCGAGCGCCAGGGTTGATCTTTTCTGACATTTAGCACCACTCCTGGCGGCAGCTGTGCCTGTTTAATTCACCTGTTGCTCTGCCCCCCGTCAATCACTGTCAGTGTTGGAGCAGATCTGACACAGGGGGGATGGCAGCCAGGAGTGTGGGGGGCTGGGTGAGACCCCCTCAATTTTTTGGGGGGTGGGGACATCCATTTGGATCTGGTGCTGTTGGTCCCCTGTCCCAGTGTGCCTCGGCCTGCTGGGCTCTTTGGCAAAGCTGGTGAATTTTATTGACTATTGGTATTGATTTGCTGTCTCAGCCCCTCATCCCCCACCCAGCAAACCCACCCCAATCTTCTGGGGGAGCTGTTGAGGTTCATGCTGTGGGGTTTTCCGGGGTTTTGCTGCAGTTCCTGTCCCACCAGCCCCTGGAACAACTCAAAAAGCTCAGCAGCAGCAGAGCAAACGAAGACAAAGCAGCCCGAGGTCTCACTTTGCTGCCCTTTGCAAGAGGAAATCACATGAATATACCTCCGAGCCTGGGTGTAATAACAAAGCTGAAATTCCACAAATTTGGATGCAGCAGGGGCTGAGCTGGCTGCTCCTGCCACGAGCCAGGGCTGTGACTGATCCTCCAGCACGGAGAGGGAAATGCAGCAGCTCCGTGTGAGTGATTTTTTGCGGGGATGGCTGGCACAGCTCCGCTCCTGCTGCAGCTCTGAGCCACAGAGGAGACACCCAGCCCTGCGTTCCCACCCCAAACCCCTCACCCTGGGCTGTTGGCAGCTCAGGATTGAGCCATTCCCTGGGATCCAGCCCCGTGGGATCTGCTCTGGCAGCAGGTGGGAGCAGCTGTTGGGCCCGTGGGACCAGCCCCGAGCCCGGTGTGTGGTTTTTGGGGCAGGAGCAGGTGTTTTGTGCACTTGCAGATGTTCTGAGCGAATCTCTAATGCTCACAGCTGGGCTTTGAGCCTCCGGGGGGGGCTGCTCTCAGTTTGTTGGCACCTTGGATGTGAGGCTGGCTTGGGATGAGCTCAGGAGGGTTTCTGCTGGGGTTTGGGGCCTCAGGTTCTGATCCTCTGCGAGTGACGGGTTCTCCTTCACCCCCTCCAGTCCCGAGAGAAAAAATTCAGATCTTTCCAAATAAATCTCAGCCCCTCCTCCTCCCTCATCTGAGGATTCCCAGGTTTCCTGGGCGTGGGGTGCTCTCCTCCCTCCACCCAGCCTGTGCAGGAAGGTGCTGGCTCACACCTGGCCTGCAGGTAGCTGGGATTCTCCCTCCAGGAGGAGAGGAGAGGAGAGGAGAGGAGAGGAGAGGAGAGGAGAGGAGAGGAGAGGAGAGGAGAGGAGAGGAGAGGAGAGGAGAGGAGAGGAAGAGGATTTGCAGGAGCAGGAAGGGCTCTGCAGCCCGGGGAGGGGGAGCCCGTGGGCTCCAGCGGGCAGAGGGGCGGCAGGGGCAAGTGCTCCCGGCTGATTCCCTAAAGCCTGGAACACGAGGATTTATAAGGGAACGGCTGCCAGAGCAGGAGCCGGCAGGGTGAATGGAGCTGCTCTAATGGATATTAAGTGATTTGCGGGCCTGCTGCTTGCAAACACAGCTGTAAATAGCGAAGGGGAGGGGGGGGGGGCAGCAGATGAAGGAGGCTCAGGCTCTTTTAGCGGCAGCTCGTGAAAAATGGGGAGAGGTTCCTGGGCAGGGCTGGAGCAGCCGGAGAAACAAAAGCCGCAGCATCTATTTTCATATCTTTTATGTCTTCCTCGCACTTCATCTTGTTTAGCTCCGCAATTAAATTTTAAGACGCATAAGAGTGCTCGCTTACACACTCGGGTTCTTCTCAGATTGAATTATTTAATAGAGTGTGGAGCGGCTCCATGATCTCGGAGCTGTGGCACCGAGCGCAGCCAAGCAGAAAATTAATAAACACTGGCTGCTGCCGCCGCCGCCTGCCGCCCCCTCCCCACCCCTGCTCCAGCCTTTCCGCCGGGATTTCCTCCCTTCCCTTCCCCTCTGCTTCCTCCTTTGCCTCTCTCCTTCCAGCCCCTCGGGGGCAGGGATGTCCAGCCCACGCTGGGATGCTCGGATCCCATCCCTGTTGGCAGCTCCATCCCCACCAACCCGCTCTGGGAAGCCCCCCCCTCGCCCCTGTGCCTTCCCGCAGTGCCCTGGAATAAATCGCGTTTCCAACGCCATCCAGCTTTTGTCTCTCCCCCTTCTTTCCCCCTTGCTCCCCCGCCAACAAAGTTGTTCCTTCCTCTCCCTTTTTCCCTTTCTTTCCCGGGTAACCTTTCCAGGCAACAAATTGCGGGGGGCAATTATGCCGCGTGCTAAAGAGGAGATGAAGGCAGCCGCGGTTGCAGGGGAGGACGGGGCTCTGGCAAGCAGCGACACAAAAGCGGGCTGTGAAATTCATCAAATTGCCGCTTGGCTGGAGCACACATTTACAATGCACCCGGAGCCCCGGCAAATTATCTGAAATCAGTTTGTTATTTCTTCTACCTTTTATTTTCCCCCCCTTTATTATTTTTTTTTTTTTAACAAGGAACCAAATAAAAAAAAAAGGTTTGAAAATTGCTGTTGAAGAAAAGGTCTGGCCTCTCTTGCCTCGGAGACTCTGGCGGTTTTCCTCCATCGATTCTGGGCTGGAGTGTGCTGGGGAATGTGCTGCAATCGCTGAATCCTTGACTGCTTTTGGGGTTGGGAGGGACCTTAAAGCCCATCCTGCCCTGGGCAGGGATGTCCTGCAGGGTGTTCCAAGCCCCATCCAGCTTTGCCTTCTTTCCCAGCTGTTGGGCACTGCGGTGGCATTTTGGGGGTGGCAGTAACAGAGGCACCAGCAGAGCCCCAATATCCCGGCCCTGTGACCCCAACCCCTCTCCTCAGACCTGCTGGAGAGCATCCTCCCCTTCCCAAAAGCCACAGGGGGAAAGCTTCCTCCTGCTGGATTGAACCGAGATGATTTCTTCTCCTTTCCAGCCTATTTTTTTTTTTTCTTTTTGTCGCTGTTGGACACAATGATGGAGGCAGGGAGCGATTCAGAAAGGCTGCGTGGTCCCCTTGCAGGAAGGAGACCCCGGTTTATTTCTCCGGCTACTTTTATGCTTTTTCAGATGTGCCCACCTTAGAGGTGGGACCTTTGGGAACCATTGGTCAGTTCTAGAGACCACCAGGCGAAAATCCCTCCTCTGGGAAATTTGTACAAAACAAGGGAGTTTACATGACGTGACTCTGTGTACCAAAAAGTGCTTAAGAACAAAATTTCTCAAAACCAAAACATGGTAGGCACGAAGCGTGGCAACATCTTTTTTTTTTCCCAGTGCTGCCTTCCCCACTCCTCCTCCTCCTCCTCCTCGAGGCTTTTTGGCAAGCCCGAGGGCAGGGAGGGAGGGGGTCAGGCGGTGCTGCTTTCCTGGCCCCCGCTGGGGCTGGGTGGAGCTGGTGGAATTGAAATTCTGGAGGGAATAACGGGACACAGCAGAGAGGCAGCTAAAACACCTCTCTCTCTAATTGCTAATCGATAACCTAAAGAAACGCCTGCCCTGGCTGAAACCTGCTCCGGGGAAAAAAAAAAACTAAAAAAAACAAAAAAAAACCCAAAAAACCAAACAAACAAACAAAAAAAAAACCCTAAAAAAAAAAAAAAAAAAAAAAAAAAAAAAAAAAAAAAGAACAAAACCCCGGTGATTTGTTCCGTGAGTCGAATGAGGGGTTTATTTGTCTGGTTTCTGCTTTGCTCCTCCTCCTCCTCCTCCTCCCCTTCTTTGGAGCCCCCCACACCGCGGGGTTGGGGGTTTATGAAGCCGTCACCTGCCCCTGGCTCCCAAACCTTGTTGGAGGAACTTCGGGCTCTGCAGCCAGACCGGCGCTAATCCCCTGTAATTGAATCATCCTCTGGATGTTATTCGGCGGCTCCGAAACTGTTCTGTTCTCCACTCGTATTTTTATTACCTTCGGTGTGGCTGCAGAGCAGCGGGGTTGGTTTTTTTTTTTTTGGTTTTTTTTTTGGTTTTTTTTATCGTTTCCTCGCTTTCCAACGCCGGCTGCAGCGCCGCTCTGTATTGATGTGTTGCAGGGATTTTTTTTGGGGGGGCTGCCCTAAAGAATAAAATAAAATAAAATAAAATAAAATAAAATAAAATAAAATAAAATAAAATAAAATAAAATAAAATAAAATAAAATAAAATAAAATATAAAAATATAAAAATAAAATAAAATAAAAATAAAATATTCCCCGCGGACGTGGGGAGAGGTGAATTCCCACTCCCCCTAAGGAGGGTTGCGGCCTCTCCAAGGAGGAGCAATTAAGGGACAGGAGGAGAATTTTCCCCGATCTCCCATGGCAGGGTTGTCACCATTCCTGGGTGCTGGATGGGGTTTCCTCCATCCTTTGGGAACGGGGAAGGAGATTTATGGCACCCCCCTACCCCTGTCCCAAAATTCAGCTCCAATCCGAGGGCAGGGTAATCGGGATTACTCCAGGGATTGCTCCTGGGGAAGAAGAAATCCTGGATCAGAGGCGAGTGGGAAGGGGGGGAGCTGGGGTCGGGCTGAGCTGCGGGAGGGATTTGTTGAATCCTGAAATTGCCTGAATTCCTTTTGATTATTGGCAGCGCTTCTCTACAGAACTAAATAAAGTAAAATAAATCAGGGAAGCAGAAGGCAATCCTGGAGCAGTTAGAGGGGATCAGTGGCGAATTGAATAATTCATTCAGGAGAGAAAAGGAGCTATTTGCCATGTCACTCTTATCTTGATTGTATTTACAGACAGGAACTTTTGACAAGGAAATTACCTGTAAATTCTTCTTTTTATTTTTTCCCCCCTTTCTTCAATCTAGAGAATAACAGACAAGAAGATTTCCTACAGTTTTTTTTGTTGTTGTTTTCTTTTTCTTTTCTTTTTTTTTTTTTTTTTCTGAGACAGTTTGATAGATTTCTGGAAAAAAAAACCCTGGAATGTTGTGACCTCCCCAGGAGCCCATGGAAATCTGCTGCTGGGATGGAAACAGAGCTAATGGCAGCTGGGAATCTGCGAGGAAAGGAGGGCAAAACTGATCCTTGGTGCTTCCAAAGGGAGATGGAGGCTGGAGCTTGGAGCTGGGGTTGGAGCAGGAGGGTCTCAGCGTGGGACCTGGGGTGGTTGGAGTCACTGCTCAGAGTTTTTGTCCCTTGGATGTGGAGATTTTATGATTTTGGGGTTGGCAGGGAGGATTCTGCAGGACAATCTGCCAATGTAGAGAGGTGCCTGGGGTGCCCCAGCCATTCCCAATCCTCCCATTTGCAGTTTGGGGAATCTCCAGCCATTCCCAGTCCTCCCATTTGCAGTTTTGGGGAATCTCCAGCCATTCCCAATCCTCCCATTTGCAGTTTTGGGGAATCTCCGGCCATTCCCAATCCTCCCATTTGCAGTTTTTGGGGAATCTCCAGCCATTCCCAATCCTCCCATTTGCAGTTTTGGGAAAGCTCCAGCCATTCCCAACCCTCCCATTTGCAGTTTGGGGAATCTCTGGCCATTCCCAACCCTCCCATTTGCAGTTTGGGGAATCTCTGGCCATTCCCAACCCTCCCATTTGCAGTTTGGGGAATCTCCAGCCATTCCCAATCCTCCCATTTGCAGTTTTTGGGGAATCTCCAGCCATTCCCAACCCTCCCATTTGCAATTTTGGGGAATCTCCAGCCATTCCCAACCCTCCCATTTCTGGTTTTAGGGAAGCTCCAGCCATTCCCAACCCTCCCATTTGCAGTTTTTGGGAAGCTCCAGCCGTTCCGGATCCCCCTGTTTGCGTGGAGTGGAAGCTGTGATGGGAGCAGAGCACCAAGGAGCACTCGTGGGGAGCTCTTGTCTCCCGAGCTCAGCCTCGTGGATAATTGAGTTGTTGTAATGAAGTCTGGGCTTGCTTCTTCAAGAAGGAATTTGTTTTGGAAAGAGGCTCTTGACTTAATTTAGATTTCATGCTCATTCCCGGCGCTTGCTGCCGCTGCTGGAGGTTTGATGGGCCAGTTGGGTAATTCCTGGAGGTCGAGTGGGACCAGGATGTGGCTCTCCAAGGAGTTTAGGGGTGGAATAGCCAGCCCCTGGTCCTGTGGCAGCAGTCACAGAGCTGCAGAGGCTCTGAGCTCAGGCAGCTCCAGCCACGGACGGGGCTGAGCCCAGGTCTGACCCTGCAGGAGATGACACATCCATGGGGTGGTGACATCCTGGAGTCCCCAAGGAGCCCGGGGCGGGAGCTGGGGTTTGCCTGGTGGAGCAGGTTCTCCAGGCTGGGAAAAGAAGGATTCTCTCTGTTCTGCTCCAGCTGAAATGGAAGGAATTTGGGGATGGACCTGCCAGTGCTGCCTTACCCAGGGAGACACAAACCAACTGGGTAATTCCTGGAGGTCGAGTGGGACCAGGATGTGGCTCTCCAAGGAGTTTAGGGATGGAAAAACCAGCCAGGGATGCTGTGGCAGCAGTCACTGAGGGTCTGAGCACAGAACACCGAGAGCTGCAGCATCCCTGGGGTGGTGACATCCTGGAGTCCCCAAGGAGCTGAGTTTGGGTTTTCCTGCTGGGGCAGTTCTCCAGGCTGGGAAGAGAGGAGTTGATGCTGTTAAGGATCACAAGGACACAGATTCTGACTTCACAAGGCTGACAATGACTCTATTTTTGGTTGTTTCTTCTCTTTTTATACTGTTCAACAGAGAACAACCCAATGGGTGAAAGAATCACATCTTCAATCACGTTGGTCAGAGCAGAGGGACATCAAGAAGAAGTCCCTCCTAGGGAAAGGAATGTAAACAAAGGTTACAGTCAGGAAAATGTGTCTCTTGTTGACAGAAAACTCTCTGGGAAAAGAGTTTCGGAAAAAAACCAAAACATCTCAGCATCAACCAGGCCTACAAAGAGTTTTCCCTATTCTGTTCCAGCTGAAATACAGGGATTTCCTGGTGGAAATGCAGGGCTGGACCTCTTTACCCAGGGAGACACAAACCATTCCCAGCCAGGATTTCTCCTCTGCTGCTCCCTGGGAGATTTCCCCTCACAGGCTCTGTAACTCATCCCTGAGAACACAAAAAAGCAACTGTCTTGGTTTGGAAACACAGGTATCAGCCAGGCAAAGCTGGAGTTTCCCTTAGAATGGGGAATGTAAACCCCTCACCCCCGCCAAATTATAATTTTGCAATTCAGGGCTTTCAGGCAAAGATTTGGGAATAGGGATAACAGTTCTTTACTGGGAATATTAACAACACAAATGGAGTAGAAAAACAAAACCACCCAACCAAACCAGTGAACAAACAAACAACAATTTTGGAGAACCCTGACAGAGTCAGAGCTACAACCTGACACCCTGTTGGTCAGGGGGTTGGGAGCAGCCCACAGTGAGTCCTCCTGGAGTGGCAGAGGTGGTTCTGGTGGAGCAGAGATGATCCTGTAGAACCAGGGTCCAGTGATGGTGAGAAGGGTCCAGTGATGGTGAGAAGGGTCCAGGGGTGGTGAGAAGGGTCCAGTCTTCCTCCAGGAATCGGGTGAAGCTGGATCCTTTCTGTTCCTGTGTCTCAGTTTTATCCAGGTAGGAATGGTTGGCTCCCCCCACTGGGTGGAGCATCTCACACTGGGATGATGGAATGTGGATGTGTCAGTTTGGGGAGGTGTTAATGGCCCATCAGCAGAAAATATCCCCCTGGAGGGAGGACCCATTGTCAAAGAGATAAGGAACACTGCCCCACCTGGTTTTAACAGCTGGCCCCTTATCAGAAGGCATCCGCCCCTCTCCCCCCAGAGTTACAAGAGATAAAGAAAAAACATCTCCCCAACTGTTTTTAACAAATAAAATAGAACACACACCCCTGGCTCCACAACCCAAGACAGCCACAAGCCAACAACCTCCTTTCCCCTCCGTTTGTGAGTTTTGGTTTTGAACAATACGTTCCCAGGGATAAACGTTGGCAGCGCCTGGAATAAGTTGTGTATTAATTAATGAACGAAGCACTTAATTTCGGTTTAATGGGGTAATCCTTTGCCGCGTGTTACATAAATAGTAATTGAATATTGAGGATGTGTTGAAGGGGATTTCACTGCTGGGAGAGATGGAGTTTATGGCATCCCTGTTATTGCTCAGCTCCAGCCTGGTCTCAGCGTGGGAAACGCGGATTCAAAGGCTCTGGAAGTCGATGCAGAAAAGCTCCTGGGGTGTGTGTGGAGCTCAGGGTGAGAAATTCAGGCTTTTGTTCTTCTCCAGTCCATGGCCTGACCCAAAACCCGGGCTGGGCAGGAGGGGTTTCCTCACCTGGATCCAGGCATCCTCCCAAACACCCTGAGGATAAAAACCCCCTGGTGTGGGGGAGCAGCGGGTCTGGGGCTTTGCTTTGACGGCTCTGCTGGGTCTGGGGAGCAGCAGGGTGGGTCCTGATATCCCTGTGCAGCTCAGGCTGGGATAAAGCTGTCCCAGGGCACCCTCTGGATCTGTCTGATCCTTTCCCAGCCCCTCACTCCTGAAAAACGCTGTCCCACTCCCTTCCTTGCTCCTGGGCAGGGGGAATCTGCCACCTTCCTTTGACTCTGGGATTTGTTTATTGCCACTCAGTTGCATCATTGCAAAGTGTGAGTGATAAACCCCTCCAATTACTGCTCATCCTCATTCAAGGAATAATTGGTGTGCTGGTTCCTCACAATGGGAAGTTCAGCCTTCAAGGATATTTCCCCTGCAACTCCTGCTGCATAATTCAGCCCTGATTACACAAGAGTTTCGCTCTGTCTGGCCCTAAAACTTTCCCTCCTTCCCACATCTCAGGGCTAAACAGTGAAGGTGCTGCAGGCCCTGCTCCAGGCACTGGCCCAGGGCTGTTCCAGCAGCTCTGGAAATGATTTTGGCTCCCTAAATCCTGCCCTGCTGCAGCTGCAGACCCTGAGATGCTCCCACTGCTCCCTCCCTGCATCTCTGCCAGCTCCACCAAACCCCAAAATGCAGCTCCTCCAGGCTGAGCCCAACCCTGGAGTTGATCACAGAGTTTCTCTGGTTCTTAAATGTTCTCCTCCCTGTTTCCTGTTGTTTTTATTCCAGAAAAAACTGCTTCCAACCTCTCCCTTCCATGTCCCCGCAGCCCGGCCGGGTGATGGACGCAGCAGGGAAGGTGATTTAGCGATTGTTTCCCACCAGGGGCAGAGGAGTGGGGAGGATGGAGACATATTTCACTCCTGACTCAGCTCCTGCCACCCGGGAGCGGCCGTGGCAGGTGGGGAGAGCTGCACAATCCATCCCCGCGCCGGGAGGAGCCAGGGGGGCTCACAGCAAATCCGCTTGGGAGTGTCTCTGCTCCACCTGGGGTGGCATGGAGAGGGAGTTTTGGGTGTGAGGGGAGGGGGGAGTGAGCTGGGGGAACCTCTGCCCGTCCCGGTTCCTGCGGGGAGGCGGCAGCTCGGGGGATGCTCCCTGAACAGCCTAGTTCTGTCCCTGCACAGCCCAGCACAGCCCAGTTCTGTCCCTGCACAGCCCAGTTCTCTCTCCCCCTGCACAGCCCAGTTCTCTCCCTGCACAGCCCATTTCTCCCCCTGCACAGCCCAGTTCTCCCCCTGCACAGCTCAGTTCTCTCTCTCCCTGCACAGCCCAGTTCTGTCCCTGCACAGCCCAGTTCTCTCTCCCTGCACAGCCCAGTTCTGTCCCTGCACAGTCCCGTTCTCTCTCTCCCTGCACAGCCCAGTTCTCTCCCTGCACAGCCCATTTCTCCCCCTGCACAGCCCAGTTCTCCCCCTGCACAGTCCAGTTCTCTCTCTCCCTGCACAGCCCAGCTCTCTCTCCCTGCACAGCCCAGTTCTCTCCCTGCACTAATGAAATGGGACAGGAACACGGACCTGGCTCTGCTGGATGAGAAATCAACTGGAAGGTGGCTCCTTTCCCAAGCCCTGCTGCTTCAGCAGCCGGACTGGAGGGGAGGTGGGAGGAGGAGAGCATCCCCAGGATTAAGTGTAATGAAAATAAATTCATCAGCTCTGCAAGCAGCAGCAGACGGGACCCGAGCAGGGAACAGCAAGCCCGGGCTCGTTCCTCAGGAGCTGCAACTTCGGCGCTGGCTCCGAGCCTGTTCAGCGGCTCGGTGGCTTTTTGGGAGGGGCAGGAACGATGCCTGCGAGGCAGGAGAGACAGCTTGGGAGACAATGATGGATGAAGTGATGCTTGAGGACGCTGGCGCAGTGCCTGCCGATGCTGAGCTCCAAAGGGTGATTAAACGGTGCTGGAGCGGAAGGACCCGGGCTGGAGGATGCAGACCTTGACCTCCTGGGCAGCTCCTGGAGGATTTGCTCGGCAAAACTTCCTCCAGAGTTGCACGGAGGTGTGGGGGCCTCACGGGGTCGTTTGGGTTTGTCACACGTGAATTCTGAAATGCCTTAAGCAGGTGGGCGTTTCTCCAAGGTGCTGACAATGAGAAAGCTGTGGCCTCTCCCAGGGTTTGCTCAGAGCCCCAGCTCTGGCTCCTGTCCGTGGTGGGAGACCAGCCCCTGCCTCCTCTCCCCGCTCCTGCTCGTTTCTCCCAGGACAAATCCTGGGAGGTGGAAGAGGTGAGAGCCAGAAGGTGACTGCCCCCAGCCCAGCCAGGCTGAGGGGTCTGGCCCTGTCCTGATGGAAGTTAATGAGGGGTTTGTGTGTGACCTGCCAGACCCTCCCTGACCATGCTGGACCCTCCCTGACCATGCTGGACTCTCTCTGGCCATGCCAGACCCTCTCTGATCATGCTGGACCCTCCCTGACCATGCTGGACTCTCTCTGGCCATGCCAGACCCCCCCTGACCATGCTGGACCCTCCCTGGCCATGCCAGGCTCTCCCTGGCCATGCCAGACCCTCTCTGATCATGCCAGACCCTCCCTGGCCATCCTGGGCTCTCCCTGGCCATGCCAGACCCTCCCTGGCCATGCCAGACCCTCCCTGGCCATGCTGGACCCTCCCTGGCCATGCCAGACCCTCCCTGGCCATGCTGAATCCTTCCTGACCATGCTGGACCCTCCCTGACCATGCTGGACTCTCTCTGGCCATGCCAGACCCTCTCTGATCATGCTGGACCCTCCCTGACCATGCTGAGCTCTCTCTGGCCATGCCAGACCCCCCCTGACCATGCTGGACCCTCCCTGGCCATGCTGGACCCTCTCTGACCATGCTGCACTCTCTCTGGCCATGCCAGACCCTCCATGGCCATGCCAGGCTCTCCCCGGCCATGCCAGACCCTCTCTGACCATGCTGGACCTTCCCTGGCCATGCTGAGCTCTCCCTGGCAGTGCCAGGCTCTCCCTGGCTGCCCTGGCCACTGCTGGGGGCTGTTTTACAGGCAGGGTTTGGTTTCAGGTCCGTCTCAGCCCCGCCGTGTCTCACAGTGACATTTCCCGTGGTGAGGAGCAGGACAGGGATGCTTGGAAGCCACGGCGGGGAGGGGAAGGGAAAAAGGGAAGGACGGGGAGGGAGATGTGGGATGAAGGACGGGAAAGGGCTGGAGGAGAGGATTAGGGGAACAGTAATAGGAAGTGAAAGGAAAACAAAGTTCAAGTCAGGCCCCGTGGAGGAATAAATGCCAGGACAGCTGGGTGGTCAGGAGGGCTGTGGGATCCTTCAAAAGGCAATTAAATGCTCTCCTGGGGGAATGGGTTTCCTGGGGAGGATAACCACCGGGTTCTTCTCCAGGCCCTGCTGTCCTTAATAATCTTCCAGCAACTGGAGCCAGCTGGTGGCTGAAGGCAACAGCCAAGACTTCCCAGAGGAGCTGGGGAAGGGAGGATCCTGGAGCAGGTTGTGCAGTGGCACTGGGGATGGGGGTTATGGGGAATGCTGCCAGAGAGGGGAATCATCCCTGCTTCTCTGCAAGTGTCCCCAAAATCCCAATTCCTCACCGTCCCACGGAGCAACAGAAAGGCATGGCCACCTTTCTTTATTATTATTATTATTATTATTATTATTATTATTATTCTCCTTTTTCTATTCCTACAGGAATGAGTTCTGTGAGGAGATCTGGAGGAAAAGTGAAAACGATTGCTGCCTTCAGCAGGGCGCTTTGGGGACAGCTGATGGCAGGGAGCTGCAGCTGAGTGACGCCTCTCACCACGTGAAACGTGCAGGAGAGACAGAGGGCTGGAAATGACTCCCCTGGCACAGCCTGGCCCTGGCACCCTGTCCCATGGACCCTGTCCCCCCAAACCGCCTAGCTGGTGGCTTATGCTGGACCCTCCCTGACCATGCTGGACCCTCCCTGGCCATGCTGAGCTCTCCCTGACCATGCTGGACCCTCCCTGGCCATGCTGAGCTTTCCCTGGCCATGCTGGACCTCCCTGGCCATGCTGAGCTCTCCCTGACCATGCTGGACCCTCCCTGGCCATGCTGGACCCTCCCTGGCCATGCTGGACCTTTCCTGACCATGCAAAACCCTCTCTGGCCATGCTGAGCTCTCCCTGACCATGCTGGGCTCTCCCTGACCATGCTGGACCCTTCCTGGCCATGCTGGACCCTCCCTGGCCATGCTGATCTCTCCCTGGCCATGCCAAACCCTCCCTGACCATGCCAAGCTCTCCCTGGCCATGCTGGACCCTCCCTGGCCATGCTGAGAGGCTCAGGATGTGGCTGCTGCCAGCACCAGGACACCCCGGGGCTGTGGGGAGCGGTGGCAGCAGCGTCGGGCTTGAAGTGCAATTTCCATTTTAATAAAGGAAGTTGTGTGTGTGTTTTGGTTTTTTTTTTTTTATTTTTCACTCATTTGCATTTAAATCACCCGTGTTTCATAACCCAGTGTCCCTCTTAAAGGGGTGCTCCGGGCTGTGCTGAGTTCTGGGGGGAGCACAGAGGGGGTTTTTAGTGCCCCTGCTCACACTGGGGGGCTGATCACGGCACTTTTGGGCTCACAGGTGGCACCTGCTGACCCTCAGCCACGGGGGGCTGGAGCACCCCAGACCCCTCCGTGGTGCTGGGCAGCCCTGGGATGAGCAGCGGGGTGGAGGTGACACCGAGGGGATCTGGAGGGCACAAGGAGGGGCTCCTGTCACCCCTGGGTGTGTGCAGAGGTGCCCAGGCTGGGTGACACCAGGAAGCTGGCAGCAGAAAGCAGCATTTACAGCTCAGTAAGAAGAGAATGATCAATTTTTAAAACCTGTTTTGGACAGACTCGAGTGTTCTGTTCTCAGGCGTTTTAAAGCTTTCCTCCTTTCAGCTCCTTTTTGTCCTCACCCCGTTCAGGCTCCGGCACAAAACACGAGATCCTGACGAGAGCTGGCACTCGGGAGGGCAGAGCAGGAGGAGAGGCTCTGCTCTGAGCACCTGGAAAGCTTCTGCTCCGCTCAGGGTGAACTTTTCCTGCTGCTGGCTGGCTTTTAGAAAAAGATTGGGATTGGGAGCAGAGGGAGCAGAGGGATTGGGATGGGAGGGAGCAGAGGGATTGGGATGGGAGGGAGCAGAGGGATTGGGATGAGAGGGAGCAGAGGGATTGGGATGGGAGGGAGCAGAGGGGCTGGGATGGGAGGGAGCAGAGGGGCTGGGAGAAGAGAGATTGGGATGGAGGGAGCAGAGGGATTGGGATGAGAGGGAGCAGAGGGAGCAGAGGGATTGGGATGAGAGGGAGCAGAGGGATTGGGATGAGAGGGAGCAGAGGGATTGGGATGAGAGGGAGCAGAGGGATTGGGATGAGAGGGAGCAGAGGGAAAAGAGGGATTGGGATGGGAGGGAGCAGAGGGATTGGGATGGGAGGGAGCAGAGGGATTGGGATGAGAGGGAGCAGAGGGATTGGGATGAGAGGGAGCAGAGGGAACAGAGGGATTGGGATGGAGGGAGCAGAGGGATTGGGATGGAGGGAGCAGAGGGATTGGGATGAGAGGGAGCAGAGGGATTGGGAGCAGAGGGAGCAGAGGGAAAAGAGGGATTGGGATGGGAGGGAGCAGAGGGATTGGGATGGGAGGGAGCAGAGGGATTGGGATGAGAGGGAGCAGAGGGATTGGGATGAGAGGGAGCAGAGGGAGCAGTAGGATTGGGATGGAGGGAGCAGAGGGATTGGGATGGGAGGGAGCAGAGGGATTGGGATCACTTCCCATTCAGGACCCTCTGTGAGATTCAGGGGGTTCAGGTGGGAGGGCTCAGTCCCACCCCAATTCACCTCCAAACCCCTCGGGGGCAGGGATGGTTTGGGGGAGGGTTGGGCACAGGGAGCTCTCGCAGCATCACCTGGGCTGATGCGGCGACAACGGAGGTGGCCTGGCTGTCCCCTCCTGCTGCCACGCCCTGGGGACACCGAGACGCCACCCGGTGCTGTGTCACCCCTGCTCCTCCCTCCGAAGGGTGGGGGAGGCTGGGGGGGTGGGGTGTGAATAACAGCGGGGATAATTCAGTTTGATTTCCTCCCGGCCTCTACATTTGCTGAGCGTGTCACCAGCCGCTGTTGTATATGGGCTGCTCTGTATCAATTTCCCCGCCGTGCCAGGCCATAAATAAAGGAAACAAATGTTGGGCCCGTTAATCAGCGGCTGCTCATCCAAATGAGCTCCCTCTGCCTTTCCCTGTTCTGTAATTACTTGTCACCTCTTGCTGCTCTGCAACTCCTCGCTCTGGGATTCTGTTGGGTGCCTCCTTCCTGCTCCTGACAGGATCAATCGCTTTGGTGCAGGGCTGGGGTTGTGGTTTTGTTTTTGGTTTTTATCTCTTTTTTTTTTTGGTTGTTGTTTTTTTGGGGGTTTTTTTTTGGGTTTTGTTTTTTTTTTTTTTTTTTTTTTTGTGTGGTTTTTTTGTGTGATTTTTTTTTGGTTTTTTTGTTGTTTTTTGTCGTTTGTTTGTTTTTTGTTTGTTTTTGCTTTTTTGGTTTTTTTTTTTTTTTTTTTTTTGGTTTTTTTGGTTTTTTCTTTTTTTTGGCTTTCTGGAGTTTTGTTTATTCCCCCACCCCAGGTGCAGAATGTCAAAAAGCCAACGGATTGTGGCGAGTTCAGTCACAGGTGAGGAGCTGAGGGATGTTGGACACGAAGGAAGGACACAGACTCGTGATTCAGAAGGCTGATGACTCTAAATTTGGGTTTATTCTCAAAGCACCTGTCTTTATACCTTTTTACAATGAGCCCACCTCATTGTGGGACCCTCGGACCCATTGGTCACATCAAAGGGCCATCAAAGCAATTCCCTCCTCTGGGAAAGAACGTAGAAAAATACATTAATTTACAACAACACGCCCTTGTTTACCACAAGATTCCCTGGGAAAAGAATTTCAGAAAACCAAAACACGACAGGCAGTGACTACAGAGGGACAAGAGCCCCCGCCGGGGCTGGGGTTTCATTGCCAGAGCAGGTGCTGGCTGCTGCTGCTGCCTCTGCAAAATCCCTGCAAATGAACTTTTTTTTTGGAAAGCCGCACTCCAGGTGGCTGCAGCGGCGCCACGGGAGCAGGAGCAGGTGCTGAGCTCTGTCCCCTCTGTCCTTCTGCCTGTTTTCTGCAGCTTTCTGGAGCGAGGAGGAGCGGGTCCTCCCTGTTGCTATGCTTCGTGCCTGCCTGTTTTGGTTTTGGGAATTCCATTCCCAGGCACGGTCTTGAAGCACAAAGTCATGTTCTGTAAACTACCGAAGCTCCCACATCTGTTCCCAGAGGAGGGGCTTCGGTGATGGTCTCTGGAAAACGACCAGTGGTTCCCAAGGGTCCCACCTCTGGGGTGGGCACATCTGTAAATGTACAAAAGGAGTCAAAAAAAATAAAGGAGGGGTCTCTTGCTTGCAAGAGCTCCACGCAGCCTCATTGATGCACTCCCTGCCTCGTTCCTGAGTGTCCCCTCCGGTTATTCCTCCCTCCCAGCGCTGCTCCGCATCCCCTCCCCGGCAGGGACCGCGGCTCCCGGGCTGGGAGATGGGTGGGAGATGCAGGAATCCCCCCGGGAGCCGTCGCTGCCCGGTTTAAAGGAGCCACTTGACGCAGCAGACGAGTGGAATGGCTGAGGAACAGCTGGAGCGGCTCGGTGTCGTTTTTCAGCCAGGCTGGGATCCAGCGCTGCCTTCCTTCCCCCTCCCTTTCCCCAGAATTATTCTGATTTATACACCGAGCAGCTCTGGCAGCCGGGGTTTCGCTGCGGCCGCCCCTGCAGCCACCCAGGGATGGGTTTGGGGGATAGGGAGAGGCTGCCGAAGTGGATTTTTTTTTTTGGGGGGGAAAAAAACCACAAAAAAAACCCCCCACAACAACAACAACAACAACAACAACAACAACAAAACCCACCTCCACAAAACAAAAACAAACAAACAAACAACGCAAAAAACCCACAAAAAAACCCCCCAAAAAACCAAAAAAACCCCAAAAACACACACAAAACCCCCAAACAAACCACAAAAAAAAAAAAAAAAAAAAAAAAAAGAAAAAAAAAAAAAGAAAAAAAAAGCAGGGAAAGGCAGCTCAGGTTCAGCGCATCCCTTGTGCCTCTCCGGGCTGGCACCGGGGGGATGCCTCACGCTTTAAATCCTTTAAAACCTGCCCGGCAAAGACAAAATTCTAACCGAGGGAAGGTTAAGAACCACAACGGGGCAGCCGGGCAGCGAGAGAGGGGACGGGTTTTTTATTATTCAGGCAATTATCGCGTCTGCGATGTGCACGTTATTGAAAGGATTCCTCTGCTCCCAGAGGGAAAAGTTCCCCCCAGCGTTGTGGGGATGAATTCCCCTCTGTGCAGGGATGGGTTTCCATAGGATTTCCATGGGGAAAAGGTGAGGATGCACCCACCGAGGGGGGGTTACAGGGCCGGGCTGGAGCCCCCCACCCCGGGAAAAGGAATGAGGGATTTGTCTTTGCAAAGAAACCGGGGCTCTGCTGAGGAATGAAACCGGGCACGGAGAGAGGAGAGAAAGAATGGGAAGAGCCATGAATTCCACAGGAATTCCGCTGATTGAGGCAAGGAAAAAGAGGAAAAAAATAAAAAAAAAAGAGGGAAGGGTATGCTTTAGAAAGGGTCTTATTAGGGATCTGTAGTTCTCAAGTACCTCAGCCCGTGGGGGAAGAGAGAGGGAAATGCAGCCGGGAAATTGGGATGAAAAGGAAGGTGAGTCCCCTAAAAATTGGAGAGACCCCAGGGGAAGTGCCCCGCGGCCTCTCCCTTTATTCAAATGAAGTTACAGGGCTCCTCTGCCTCCTTTTCGGACACAAACCTCTGGTGTTTGGGGATTAAAATTTCCCAGGATGCTGGCACTGGGTCCTGTAGGGAATTCCTGCTTCGATTTCCCTCCAGCTCAGGCTCTGCCCTGGGTTTTTCAGGCAGCTCAGAGCCTCCTCTGTGCCCTGGGTCTGTCTGGAGTCAGAGCCCCCCTGTGCCCAGCGAGCCAGGACAGAGCTTTCCCCACCCCCTGAGCATCCTGCAGGATCTGGGGGTGACAGCTGCAGATCTGGGCTCTCTGGTGGCAGCGCCAAGGACACAGCCCAAGCATCCATCTGGCCACGAGTCTGACGCTGCCACGCAGCCCTCAAACCGCCCCAGGGCCTTGGCTCCTCCAAAAACCACAACATTTCCCTGCAAGGATGTGGGATGGAGAAGGGTTATTTGTGCTGGAAATCAGCTGGGGAGGGCCCAGGGGCTGAGGCTGATTGAGGCAGACAGGGCTGTGCAGGAGGCAGGCTCAGGCCAGGCCTTGCTGCCAGCCCTACATTTCCCCACCAATTATTTATCAGCATTAAAAAAAAAAAATAAATTGTCAGGATAAATACAAAAATTAGCTATCAGGATAAATAATTGTATCCGAGGGTCGCAGTGGATGCAAATGATTCAATTAATAGTGCAAGCTTGGAGAGGAATTTGCAATTTAAAGGGCTGTATGAAAGCCCAGTATTAGCAATACTTATTTTTATTAATTAATTGCTGTCTCTCCCAAATCTCCATGGTGAATAATTTTCCCCCATAATTTTAAAATTTTAATTTATTTCTGTGGCTCTGGGAAGAGGAGAGGCTGCTTTGCAGGGGGGGAAAGGGGTGGGAGTGGGGGTCTCTGGCCCCTTGGCCGGGCTGGGGCTTTGTTTGCTCAGCCCTCAGTGCTGGAGATTTGGGGATGGAGCTCTGTGGGCACCGGGGTCTGCGCTCTTATCTCTGCTTCCTAATCTCCTCAAACAGTTTTTGTCCTCTTTTACAGCTGGTTCTCTTTTTACAGCCCTGTGGGCACCGGGGTCTGTGCTCTTTTCTGTGGTTCCTAATCTTCTCAAACAGTTTTTGTTCACTTTTACAGCTGCTGCCTGTCCCCAGTGATGCTGCCTGGCTGCTCTTTGGAGCTGTGTGCTTGTCCTGTCTTCCTTGGAACTGGCTCCAAAATCGGGATGTGGAGCTTCTGCTGTGTCTTGGTTTGGACAGACAGGTGTCTGCCAGGGAAAGCTGGAGTTTCCCTTAGAATGGGGAATGTAAACCCCTCACCCCCCTCCAAATTATAATTTTGCAATTAAGGGCTTTTCAGGCAAAGATTTGGGAATAGGAATAACAGTTCTTTACTGGGAATATTAACAACACAAATGGAGTAGAAAAACAAAACCACCCAACCAAACCAGCAAACAAACAAACAAACAACAATCCTGGAGAACCCTGACAGAGTCAGAGCTACAACCTGACACCCTGTTGGTCAGGGGGTTGGGAGCAGTCCCAAAGTGAGTCCTCCTGGAGTGGCAGAGGTGGTTCTGGTGGAGCAGAGATGATCCTGTAGAACCAGGGTCCAGGGGTGGTGAGAAGGGTCCAGGGATGGTGAGAAGGGTCCAGTGATACTGAGAAGGGTTCAGGGATGGTGAGAAGGGTCCAGTCTTCCTCCAGGAATCGGGTGAAGCTGGATCCTTTCTGTTCCTGTGTCTCAGTTTTATCCAGGTAGGAATGGTTGGCTCCCCCCACTGGGTGGAGCATCTCACACTGGGATGATGGAATGTGGATGTGTCAGTTTGGGGAGGTGTTAATGGTCCATCAGCAGAAAATATCCCCCTGGGAGGAGGACCATGGTGAAAGAGATAACAAACACTGCCCTACCTGGTTTTAACAGTTGACCCATCATCAGAAAATATCCACCCCCTCCCCCTCCTAAAGCCACAAGAGATAAAGAAAAACATCTCCCCAACTGCTTTCAACAAATGAAATAGAACACACACACCCCTGGCTCCACAACCCAAGACATGCTGATTCCTTCAGCACTGCAAAGAGAGATCCTGGGTGGGATTTATGCCTTGCAAGGAAGCTCTTCTGCCTCTGTTTCTGCTTCTTCCTCCATCTGATGCCTCCAACCTGGCCCAGGACGTGCAGCCCTGGAGTCAGAGCTGCTGGCCACGTGTCCCCTCCCTCAGGGGGGACACCTGGGGGTGACACGGGGGGCAGAGCAGCTTCATCACCACCAGCACACCACAGAAAAAGCAGTTTGGCAACGACTTTAATAAATTGATTCAATTTGGCGAAGGCAAAAAAGGAAGCCAAGGAGAACGAGAGATTAAAACGTGAAGGAGGAAATTACCCGGAGTGCTCCCAGCAATTGTGCTGGATGGTAAATCTCTTCTTTATTACTCCTTTATTATTTCTAGGATCTGAAGTTTAAATAATTAAGCAGAATAAATGGTGGATGAGTGGTTTCTTTTTTTTTTTTTTTTGTTGGAGGTTTATTTATTGGTTCTTGCAGGAGGGACGTGCAGAGAGGGAGCCAGCTCCTCCTGTGGTGTAAATCAGGGCAGGGTCATTATCACTGGTGTCACTTAGAGGAGATTTACCCCAGCTGAGCATCCAACCTCCTCATTCTGGGACAGAAACGTGGAAGGCCGTGCAGATTTTAATAATTCTCTCCTCTGTCTCCTGTGCGATTAATTTATTTTCCAATTTGAAATCACGTCAGGTTTGAGTTTGGGTTGGGGCTTTTTTTTTTTTTTTTTTTTTTGGGGATTTAAATACATTTGTTGACAGTGCTGCTGGCTCTGAAGGTCTTTTCAGGAGCCTGGGGCTGGAGAGGCTCCATGTGCCTGAGGGTTTGTGCTCAGAGCATCTGGAGCCCGGGCTGATGCCCTGGAAGGGGAGGAGGTGCTGGATCCCAGCTCTGGATCCTGGGAGCCTCGGGAGCCACAACATCCTGGGGGCTCCTACCTGGGCCAGCTCAGGGGTTTGGGGGTGTTTACAAAGCTCAGGCAAGGGTTTCTCAGGCTTAATTCCTGATTTATCCTGATGTGCTCCACCTGCACTGCACTGAGCTGTGAGGCTGAGGTGAGCGACTGAGGGAAAATCAGGGAGTGGAGAAGGTTTCAGAGGAGGGAATTTGGGAAGCATGGACAGGTTCATTAGGCAGCAAATGAAGGAGGGTCCCTGCTGCCCTTGGGGCTGTGTGAGGCTCCTTATCCCAGCCTGGATCCTGATGCCAAAGGATGCCAAACTAACCTCTCTGGGAAAGAAAATTCCTGCCCAGCTTTAAAACTGGGACACTTGTCACCTGCCTTTTTATTTCCAGGGGAGGTTGGTGTTTTTTTTCAGCGTGGGTTGGAGCTTCCACACTCACAGCAGGGTGAGGTTTGGGCCTTCAAAATGCCACTCAACGAACAAGTGATGACAAACACTCATGGTTGTTCCCCCCCGTCGTGTCTGTAGGAGCAGCTGGTATTTGTAAGTGACGGAGGATTCGCGTGTGACCCTTTTAAACAGCAGGAATCTTTGTTTAATTCGTGGCTTTTATTTATAGGTTTGGGCTCCTCCAGCTCCTCTCCTGTGGAGAGCCAGGAGCCCCTCTCCAGGGACAGCTCTGGGGGGCTGTGGTGGCAGGAATTTCTGCCCTCTGAGCACAGGGCTTGGCTCTGGCAGGAGCTGAGGTGTGTGGAAGTTGGGAGAACGTTAATCAGATTAATGAGGGCGTGATTTAAAAGTCGTGAGGGAAAACGATTGGGTGGTGCTGGGCAGAACCAGAGTGCAGTAGGACACGAAATGAGGACATGGACTCGTTCTCAGAAGGCTGAAGATGACTCCAATCTGTGTTTATTGCTTCAGAACACTTCCCTTTATGCTGTTTCACAAAGAACCCACCCAAAGGGGTGGAAGAAAGACAAAACTCCTTGGACCACATTGGTCAAGTCAGAGGGACATCAAGCAAGGTCCCTCCTAGAGAAAGGAATGTAAAACACAGGATACAGTGAGAAAAACATGTCCCTTGTTGACAGAACTGTGCCTGGGAAAGGATTCAGAGAAACCAAAACATCACAGGCACGAAGCATGACTACAATCACCCATGAACCCGGCAGCTCCTCCAGCAGGGAAAAGCCACAGGAGGTGGATGTGGTGTCACCCCCAGCACTCGGGGGCACTCACCCTGCCCTGGGATCTCTGGAATGCTGGGGGGGCTGATCCTGGCAGTGCCAACACAGGGCAGGGGTGGAGTTTGAAGATGGGTGGAGTGACGCTGTTTGAGATTAACAACGACACGGACTCCGAGCTCAGAAGGCTGAAATGGCTGCAATCAATCTTTATTACCTGGGAATCTCTTCCCTTTATAGTATTTTACAAAGAACCACCCAAAGGGGTGGAAGAAAGACAAACTTCTTCAACTGCATTGGTCAAGTCAGAGGGACATCAAGAAGTCCCTCCTAGAGAAAGGAATGCAAAACACAGGATACAGTCAGGAAAACATGTCTCTTGTTGACAGAACAGTGCCTGGGAAAGAGTTTCAGAGAAACCAAAACATCACAGGCACCAACCATGACTACAGGTGGAGGTTCAGCCCCAAATCCCAGCCAGTGCTGGGAGGTCAGTGCTGTTGTTTTGGAGAGGAGCCGGGCTCCTGGGAGCTCTGCAGCTGCTCCTGGGAAGATGCTGATCCCAAAACTTCCTCCCTGGAGATGGTTGGCAGCCTGTGGGAGCTCTGGCAGCGGCAGGGTCACCGCAGGGCTGTTGTGTTTGTCACACCTGCCAGCCACACCTGGGGGAGGGTGAGGAACAGCCAGGAGAGCTGAGGAGCTCAGCACAGCCTCACCTGGAATTCCACCGCTGGAGGGGAGAGCCTGGAGCCCCTTCTCCTGCTGTTCCCTCCTTAAAAATTCGGGAGGAATTAAATCCCCTCCACGGCTTTTAAAAGCCAACTGAAAATGTCCTTTATTAAATTACCACCCTATTGATCTCCCAGTGGTCCAGCAGGGGATTGATTGAGGGCTTAAACAGACGCGCAGCCGGGCCAGACCTTCAATTAATGTGCATAAACGGGCAGTAGAGAAGCAATTTCCAGAGCAAGTCAAGCAAAAGATCTGGCCTGCTCTGCCTTCCATGCCAAAGTTGCTCCTGTATTTATTTTCATGTTATTTCCGGGTTTTTTTATTTTATTTTATTTATTTATTTTTAAGTCCCCTGTCCCTCTCGTGATAAGCAAGGTGTTGAGAGGCAGCTCTCCAAGCACAGCTCACAGAGCTCCCTGGGGGAGGGCACAGCTCCAGGAGGGTTGGGGTGATGCCTTAGATTTTCACAGTTTCAGATTTTGTGCTGCCTAAGGATGCAGTTCTCAGCCTCATATTAAGTGCCAGTCAGCTCTCTTCACAGAACAAGCAGACAAAACAAATCTTTTCCTGCTGAGGACCAGGGACAACTTTCAGCCCAAAAAGCACAAACAAGGATGGACTGAAGGACAAGAAGGATGAGACCTCACAATCTGAAGCTGTCATTGGACAATTAAACCCCAATGTGCAAATGGACCAAAACTGATAAAAATGTAAAATCTTGTGATTTGGGGGAGCTGTTTTTGTGTGGCCATTCCCCAACCCAGGCTGGGCTGTCCTCGGGACCATCCCGAGCTGGCAAACAAGGGGATCACTTCCCTTCCTTTGGAAATCGAACTCCCCAGAGCAGCATCACAGCCCGGCAGATTCGGGGAGGGAGCCGGGGGAGGAGAGAAGTGATTTACGCTGATTTTATTTGCATTTTAAATCACTGCTCCCTCTCCGCTAAACTAAGGGACCCCCTATTTATAGCTGACTCCAGCCGAAAAGTGACTGCTAATTACTACAATTAATACAGCACCAAGGCTTCCCAGCCAACTCCACTGCCAAGCCGGTCGCCTACTCATTTTCAATTAAGGTGCATTGACAGGGAGAATACGCAGCCATTACCGGCCCAGGTCTGGGGTTTAATTACATTTTGCCAAGGTCATTAATCTCCTGCAGCCACCTGGGTGTGCCCAGGGCCGGGATGGGGACACTTTGGGGGGACAGGTGAGGAAAGGTGTGGGGTTTTCCTGTTGTTCCCTCAGCGCATCCCTGGAGGGGTGTAGCCCTGGTTGGTGCCTGAAATGTTTTGGTTTCTCTGAAACTCTTTTTCCAGAGAGTTTTCTGTCAACAAGAGACACGTTTTCCTGACTGTAACCTTTGTTTGCATTCCTTTCCCTAGGAGGGACTTCTTGATGTCCCTCTGCTCTGACCAATACAATTGAAGAAGTTTGTCTTCCTTCCACCAGTTGAGTTGCTCTCCGTAGAACAGTATAAAAAAGAAAAAAAAATCACCAGAAATAAACAGAGTCATTGTCAGCCTTCTGAAGTCAGAGTCTGTGTCGTGGTCTTTAACAGCGTCAGAGGGGCATCCCTGGAGGGGTGTAGCCCTGGTTGGTGCCTGAGATGTTTTGGTTTTTTCTGAAACTCTTTTCTCAGAGAGTGTTCTGTCAACAAGAGACACGTTTTCCTGACTGTAACCTTTGTTTGCATTCCTTTCCCTAGGAGGGACTTCTCCTTGATGTCCCTCTGGCTTGACCTGACGCTGCTCAAGATCACAACGACACAGACTCTGAACTTTTCAGAAGGCTGAAATGACTCCAAATCAATCTTTATTCCTTGGGAATGTTTTCCCCTCTATGCTGTTTTACAAAGAACCCACCCAAAGGGGTGGAAGAAAGACAAACTCCTTCAATCACATTGGTCAAGTCAGAGAGAGGTGTGTCCCAGCTGACAGAGACACCGGTGCAGGGGTGGAGGAGCTGAGAGCCAGGCACAGGCAGGGTGACCCTGGTGCTCCTGCCTGTCCCTGTCCCTGTCCCTGTCCCTGTCCCTGTCCCTGTCCCTGTCCCCCTCCCGGATCCAGGCACAGCTGGATCCCCGTGGATTGGGACATCCCCTTCTGGAGCCTGTTCCTGCCGTCTCCCTGTGGGATCCAAGGAGGAATTGGGGATCCAGCGCCTCCCCTGCCCTGTCCCCAGCAGCAGCAGGGGCTGTCACAGCCTGATAATTGCTGCCTTTCTTGGTTTTTAATCAGCACCAGCAGCTGCTGTGCCCAACGCTCCGGGGGCTGCTCCTGGCACACCCTGGCAGCCCAGGGCCGGCTCCAGGCTCAGCTGGAGGAGCCAGCTGGAGCCAGACCAGGGCTGGGAGTCAGAGCCACTCTGGGGGGAGAGCAGGGGCCACCAGCAGCTCCAGAGGAGGGGCTGGAGCTGAGCTCCCAGCCTGGCTGCTGCCTCTGGGAATGCAGATCCTTCCCAGTGGATGCAGCAGGAGAGGAGTCCAGCTCCCAGTTTAACCAGTTCCTGCTCCTGCAGGCAGAGAGGGAAGGGCTGAGACCACTGCTGGCACATCAGCTCGGGGAAGGAGCCCCGTGACACATCCCTGGAGCACCAGGCCTGCCAGCCTCTGTGTCTGATGGGATAAGAGGGACAGAAGAGGACAGGAGACACGATGGAAGGATTTTAATCTCCCCATGAAGCTCTGGGAAGGGCCCAGGCCTGGGAGATGGTCAGAGGTGTGGGCAGGAGGGAGAGGGACTTTGTCACCTCCTGTCAGCTCTCAGTTCCCAGCCTGCCGCCTCCACCCTCCTGTCCCCGCTGCTCCACCCTCTGCCAAAATATCTCGCTGAGCTCCTGAGGCCACAATGAGGTGCTGGGCTCATTAATCACCCCCTCCCATCGCTGTCTGCACAGGAATTAAACTCATTTGTCACTGCTGCCCTGTTCCCAGCCGCCCCTTGCCCGGCCCGTGGCTGCCCAGGGGCCGATGTGTCCCCACATCCTCGGGCACCACGGGCCTTGCTCTGCCCCCACCTGCTCAGAAATGCTCTGGGGCCTGCTCAGAGCTGTTTTCTGCCCCCTCCCTATGCCCCAGCTCAGCTTGGGACCCCAGACCTGGCTGGGGCAGCCCTGGATGAGCCAGGGCTGAACCAGGCTGGGGTGACCCCTTTGCTCCATCAACCCCGCTGGCAGGTACCACTAAGCCTCTTCCACCTTCCTTTTCCCAGTTTTTGGATGGGCCATCTGTCCTGAGCTGTTCCCCAGCTCATCCTCTCCCCGCCCTGGTCACCTCAGCCCCTGTGCTGGTGGAGCAGGAGATCCATCCCCAGCCCCTCCATCCCCCCTGGTGCTGCCTGGATGTCGCTGTAGGACACGGAATCAGGACACAGACACTCAGAAAGCTGAGATGACTCCAATTCTGTGTTTATTCTCAATACATCTGTCTTTATACCTTTTTTACCAAGAGGTGGGACCCTTGGACCACATTGGTCACATCAGAGGGTCATTGTTACAAATGCATATTTTGGAGTCGGCTTTTTGCATCTAACAAGCTGATTGCTTTATGTATAACACGAGAAGGTTATATTGCAGGTTCTTTTATTAATAGAATTTGAAAAATGTGATAGATGAATATCCTTAGATTGTAACAAAGTTGAGATGGGATTGTTGTAACTCCTCAAATAGATAGAAGACAGGAGGGGCATCTGGAATTCCTGAATATGAGGAACAACTGAGCCTTGTTGAAGAAGACTGATTCACCACCTCCATCCAGACTCTATGGAGCCCCATAAATAAACAAGTGTACTTAAGTACTTGAAGTACTTAACTTGAAACCAAAATGAATATTCAAATCATGCATTAGCTTATTTAAATATGTAACACCAAGCCTTTTAAATACCAAGAAAGCTGGAATAGGGTGTGGCTTTGCACCCTCAGCTGAGAAGCTAACTCTTTTTGTCTCCTTTACTGTCTATTTTTATTCTGTTTTATTTTATTTTTATTAAACTTTTAAATTAATATAAAAAGGTGAAACGTCGTTTTTCACGCTGCGGGAACGCTGGGAAAATGGGGAATTTATTTTAGGGGAATGACCACGACTAGGATTTTTCTGCTTGCCCTAAAAATCCCCTCTGGGCCCGGGGGGAAGGCAGTCCCTGAACCAGGGAATCACGATGCTGTGTGCACTGTCAGCAGCACTAGCTCTTCCCGGGAGACGCCTGTTTTCCTGTAAATCCCTGTTTTCCTGTAAATCCCTGTCTTCCTGTAAATCCCTGTCTTCCTGTAAATCCCCACATGCCAGCAGCCTCTCCCTGACGGGAGCCTCGCAAAGCCCCGAGGCTGTGCTGTGGCTTAGCGTGGCGAATGTAATGTTCTTAAAGTCAGCCTCATCGAGGCAAATCTCCACATTCCCCAGGGATAAACACTCACCTCTCCTCCCCAGCTCTTGCTGCAGGGCCGGGTTCCCCCCATGGGAGGGGCTGGAAGTCCTGGCCCCTCTCTCATGGGGGGGTTCTCAGCTTTGTAAAGGGATTTTTTTGATATATTTTTTTTTTTCCTTAAAGGGAGGAAGTTTTGCAAAGCAGGGAGCTGTGGGAGCTGCCCTGAGCACCTTCCTGCTGGGAATGGGGGATCCCTTCCCATGGGGATGCTGAGCTGGGCAGTGGGAGCTCCCCTGGCATCGCTGTGGGGATGAAACCCACAGGGGGTGGGGGGTGTGAAGGGCTGCCCCAGGCAGGTGGGATCTCCTTGGAGGGTCATCCCCGGGCTTTGGGATGTCTGGAGCTGCCTCAGGCAGGGCTGACACCATCCTTGGGAGTCACCTGAGCTGCCCTGGGCTGCTCCCTTTTGAATTTCAGGTGTAAACGGAGCTGAAATCCCCGCCCTGGCCCACAGCTGAGCTGTGCTGGTGGAGAAACCAGCCAGGATCCCAAAGCACCCCCAGACAGGATCCCAAAGCACCCCCAGGCAGGATCCCAAAGCACCCCCAGGCAGGATCCCAAAGCACCCCCAACCAGGACCCCAAAGCATCCCCAGACAGGATCCCAAAGCATCCCCAGGCAGGAGCCCAAAACATCCCCAGGCAGGAGCCCAAAACATCCCCAGGCAGGATCCCAAAGCACCCCCAGACAGGATCCCAAAGCATCCCCAGAGAGAATCCCAAAACATCCCCAGGCAGGATCCCAAAGCATCCCCAGGCAGGATCCCAAAACATCCCCAGGCAGGATCCCAAAACATCCCCAGGCAGGAGCCCAAAGCATCCCCAGACAAAACCCCAAGGCATCCCCAGGCAGGATCCCAAAGCATCCCCAGGCAGGAGCCCAAAGCATCCCCAGACCGGGCTGCACCAGGGCAGGGCCAAGCTCAGAGCCGTCCCCATCCCAGGAACACCCCGAGCTGGGCTGTGCCCGGGCCCTGAGGGCCAAGGGGTGCTCAGGGAGCCACCCAGGGAGCTCTGAGGGAGCTGCTGGGCTGGTTCAGCGCTGCCAGGAGCTGGGGGTGGCCTCCCTGCTGCCGTGGGGCAGAGCTGGGGGCTGTGCCTGAGGCTCTGCAGCAGCTCAGAGGTGTCCCTGTCCACTCCTGGTGACTCCCACAGCTCCGTGGGTGGATGAAAGGAAAAAGAGATGCTGGAGGAAAGAGAAGAGATTGGGGAGCTGATGGGAGGAGGAGAGAGACAGGCAGGGATTGTTCCTGAAGCGCTGGCTGGGGTGGGGGGGGATGAGGGTGTAGATCACCAGAATTGGCGGGGGACAGGCCATAAAGCAAAAATAAAAAGGTATTATAATTTATGATGCACAGTAAAAATATCCTGGGAGCTGGGTTATGAAGAAGAATTCATTTCTCTCGCCAACTCTGCGTATCTTTAAGGATGATAAACGACGTTGTGATTCTTCCCTGTATCTGAGAGCTGGGGGAATTCACTCCAGAGCCTTGCAGCTCTGGTTACATCCCCTCTGTGCTGCTCCTGCTTCCCAGAACATCAGGGGGGCTCAGCTCTGTCCAGCTGCTCCCTGGAGGGTCCCCAGTCCTGGGCTGGGGACAGCAGTGCCTGGGGGGGGCTGGGGTGTCACAATTCCACACAAAAAGAGCAACACACAAACACACTGAGATGTCCAAGGCAATAAAAAAGGGGCAGTTTATTTACAGACCTCAGCATTGACAGAATTCCAGCGTGGATTGGAGGGAGAAAATTGTCCTCTCCAACCACACTGGTCAACCCAACAGCCCATCAGTTCTCTCCTCCTCCAGACAGGAATGCAAAAACAATTGTTATTTACATGAAAAGTGCGTGAGAATCTCAAAAAGTAAAACATCAGAAGGCTGAAATGAACTTTAGAAAAATTTTACAGAGAAGAACAGGGCAGCACTGGGGCAGAGCCAGGGCAGCAGTGGGGCAGAGCCAGGGCCTGTCCCCTCTCCATGCACAGAGCTGTGTGTGGGGCTCACAGCTGCAGGCAGCAGCTCTGCCAGCACTTTTGGGGTGATTTTTGTCCCCCACCCATCCCCAGGCACAGCCCCTCCAGCCCGCTGTGGGTGGCTCTGCTGTCCCCTCGCTCAGAGTGTCCCCAGGTGTCACAGCAGAGCTGGTGGCAGAGCCCCTGGCTCACACAGAGCTGTGTTTGGGGTGAGCCAGGGAGAGAAATTCCCTTTATCCCTGGGATTTCTGAGCCGGGATCCTGAGGCAGGGAGCAGCTGGGGGTGAGGAGCAGGGCTGGGAAGGGGACAGGAGGGTTCTGCCCTGCCCAGCTGAACCCTGCAGACACGCGGCTGAGCTGCCCACAGGGTGGATTTAAAGAGCTGGGAGAGGAGGATGAAGCCCAAACTTTCTTCCAGGCAGCTTTGGCACCTCTCCCTCCCCTCTGCTCGGAGCTGGCCCTGCTTTGAAAAGAGCCCTTGATGCCTCGGCGCCTCCAGGCACGGAATAAAAGCTTTAATTACCCACTGCCAGCGCTGCTGACAGCCGGGAGGGGCCTCCTGCCCACACCTGGGGAGGAGAAACTTCCTTCAATTCCCAAATTCCCTGTTCTGTGAGCAGAGCACCCACTGGCTGCTCCCCTGCTGGTCCCTCTGCTCCTCCAGCCCAGCGGGGTGAGTCCAGATCCCTCAATTCCACCTCCTGAGGGGTTTCTGGCCCTTCCTAGAGGATGTGGCTGTGGTCCAGAGGCTCCTGCCAGCCCCTGGCACGGCTCTGCAGGGTCACAGTCTGACACAAGTGAGTGACACTCACACTGAGATGGCCAAGGTCAAAAAGGGGCAGTTTATTTACAGACCTCAGTATTTATGGAATTCCAGCAGTGACCGTGGATTGGAGGATGGAAATTGTCCTCTCCAACCACACTTGGTCAACCCAACAGCCCATCGATTCTCTCCTCCTGCAGACAGGAACAAAAGAATTGTTATTTACATGAAAAGTGCGTCAGAAACGCCACCTCAAAAGTAAAACATCAGAAGGCTGAAATGAACCTTAAAAAAACTTTAGAAAAACAGAGCGACACTGTAGTCATGGTTGACTCCAATCAATCTTTATGACCCGGGAATCTATTCCCTTTATACTGTTTTACAAAGAACCCACCCAAAGGGGTGGAAGAAAGACAAACTTCTTCAACTGCGTTGGTCAAGTCAGAGGGACATCAAGAGAAGGTCCCTCCTAGAGAAAGGAATGCAAAACACAGGATAGGGTTAGGAAAACGTGTCTCTGGTTGACAGAAAACTCTGGGAAAGAGTTTCAGAGAAATCAAAACATCACAGGCACCAACCATGACTACAGGTCAGGGCCTCACTTCAGCCCCCAAATCCCTGTGGGGACCAAGCTCTGCTGCCTCCAGGCCCTGGGCTCTGCTGGCTGCCCTCCCCTGCCCCTACAGAACCTGTTAATCACAGGAGCAGCTCCAGGCACTCCCAGCGGAGCTGTTAACGGGGGCTGCTGACAGGAGCTCCTTTCCAAGGCCTTGGGAAGCCTTTGGGGACAGCAGGAGTGGGATTGCTCATGGGAGCTCCTTTCCAAGGGCTTGGGAAACCTTTGGGGCCAGCAGGAGCAGGGGATGCTCACAGGAGCTCCTTTCTGAGGGCTTGGGAAGCCTTTGGGGCCAGCAGGAGTGGGATTGCTGACAGGAGCTCCTTTCCAAGGGCTTGGGAAGCCTTTGGGGCCAGCAGGAGTGGGATTGCTGACAGGAGCTCCTTTCCAAGGGTTTGGGAAGCCTTTGGGGCCAGCAGGAGTGGGATTGCTGACAGGAGCTCCTTTCCAAGGGTTTGGGAAGCCTTTGGGGCCAGCAGGAGTGGGATTGCTGACAGGAGCTCCTTTCCAAGGGCTTGGGGAGCCTTTGGGGCCAGCAGGAGCGGGATTGCTGACAGGAGCTCCTTTCCAAGGGTTTGGGAAGCCTTTGGGGCCAGCAGGAGCGGGATTGCTGACAGGAGCTCCTTTCCAAGGCCTTGGGAAGCTTTTGGGGCCAGCAGGAGCAGGATTGCTGGGTGCACAGGGGGTGATTTGCACAGCGAGGTGGCCAAGTGCCACATCCCATAAACCCCCCCAGCCCCACAGGAGCAGCCTGCTCCGTGCCCAGCCCGCCCTGCCTGTCACTTCTTAATCGAGTTCGGGGATGTTTTATCACTCCTGGCTGGAGCTGCTCCTCCCTCTCTCCCTCCCCGAGGCAGTTCTGTGCTGCTCTCGCCCAGGGCTGCTCCACCTCCTGCTCTGCCCTCGGCGGGGCTGCAGGGCAGGGGAAGGGGCTGGCTGGGACCCTCCAGGCCAGGGGATGCTCTGCCCTGGGGCATTTAAACCCAGGAGGGTGCTGGGGCTGTCCCTGCACCTCCTGCAGCCCAAACTCTGCTCCCCCGGGCACCTGCACTCACCTGAGGGGGCCCTGTGCCAGCCAGAGCACGGGGGCAGTTTGGCATTTTCAGGGTGGATTCAGCACCTTTGCGGTGAACTCAACAGGTTTGGGGTGGATTCGGCACCTTTGGGGTGAACTCAACACGTTTGGGGTGAATTCAGCACCTTTGGGGTGAACTCAACACGTTTGGGGTGGATTCGGCACCTTTGCGGTGAGCTGAACACATTTGGGGTGAATTCAGCACCTTTGGGGTGAGCTCAGCACCTTTGGGGTGAGCTCAGAACCTTTGGGGAGAGTTCAGCAATCCCAGAGTGAGTTCAGCACCTTTGGGGTGAATTCAGCAATCTCAGAGTGAGCTCAGAACCTTTTGGGTAAGTTCACCCCCCCGGGGTGAACTCAGCACCTTTGGGGTGAGCTCAGCACATTTGGGGTGAATTCAGCACCTTTGGGGTAAGTTCAGCACCCCCGGGGTGGGCTCAGCACCTTTTGGGTGAGTTCAGCACCTTTGGGAGAGTTCAGCACCCCCAGGGTGAGCTCAGCATCTTTTGGGTGAGTTCAGCACCTTTGGGGAGAGTTCAGCACCTTTGGGGTGAGTTCAGCACCCCCGGGAATGGGTTCATCCCCACCGGGGAGGAGCAGGCCGGGCCATCTGCCAGCAGAATCGGTGTTTCCCAAGCTCTGTCAGAGAAATCTGCTCCTTTCCCCGCAGTTCCCCTCTTAAAAAAAAACCAAAAAAAAACCAAAAAAAAAAAAAAAAAAAAAAAAAAAAAAAAAAAAACCAAAAAAAAAAAAAACCCACCAAAAAAACAACCACAAAAAACCAGAACCAACAAACTCTTTATTCCCCAGCAAGTGATGGATGTGACAGCCGGAATGTCCCCCCCCCCGCTGCCTTCGCTGCCTCGAGCTTTTCCTGTGCCTTTGTCCATCTGCCACAACGAGGGGGCTGCGGCCGGCCCGGCAGCTTTCCTGATCGTTCAGGGCAGTTCTGCGCCTTTTTACCGACCGGAGCTGCCGCTGGAGACGCGGGGGAAGGAGGGAGGGTGTTTGGCAGGGAGCTCACACCCCCTTCCCACCCCCCAGCAGCTCCTCAGCCGCAGAGAGCGGAGGGTTTGATTTCATTTTGCTGCCACCAATGAAACGCACTTGGAGAGGGGATGGAGGGAGGGAGGGGACGGAGGGATTTGGGAACCGAGGCTGAGGATGGGAGGGAGGGGATGGAGGGATTTGGGAGCCGAGGCTGAGGATGGGAGGGAGGGGATGGAGGGATTTGGGAGCCGAGGTTGAGGATGGGAGGGAGGAGACGGAGGGATTTGGGAGCCGAGGCTGAGGGTGGGAGGGAGGGGACGGAGGGATTTGGGAGCCGAGGCTGAGGGTGGGAGGGAGGGGACGGAGAGATTTGGGAGCCGAGGCTGAGGATGGGAGGGAGGGGACGGAGGGATTTGGGAGCCGAGGCTGAGGATGGGAGGGAGGGGACGGAGGGATTTGGGAGCCGAGGTTGAGGATGGGAGGGAGGGGACGGAGGGATTTGGGAGCCGAGGTTGAGGTTGGGAGGGAGGGACGGAGGGATTTGGGAGCCGAGGTTGAGGATGGAGAGCGGCCCCATCCGTAACTAAAAAGAGGGAGCGAGCAACAATCGGGGGCGGGGATGTTTCGCCGAGATAAATGGCCCTGAGAAAAACCTGCCTCTCGCAAACTTCGCGGGGATAAAAATGATTTAGGGAGGCGCTGTCAAGATAAAAATCATATCTGTTCGAGAACAACTCCTTACAAGTGTTATTAACAGCGCTGGGGATGGTTAGGCTGAGGAAGGGCTTTTAAAATATCGTGTTTGCTTTGGGCTGCCGGCGCTGCCGGGTGTGATTCCCGCCGGGTGTGACTCCTGCAGGGTGTAATTCCTGCAGGGTGTAATTCCTGCAGGGTGTGATTAATTCCTGCTGGACAGCGGACCCAGGAGAGCCCTGGGCTCCCTGAATCTGCCTCCTGGGCATGCTCGGGGATGTGGTTTTGGGGACGCGGGGGATTTCCCTGCCCGGTGTTCCAGCCGCGTCCCGCATCCCAAATCGCCTTGATGGGGTTGTTGGGGCTGGCAGAAGCAGCGGGGATTTGGTGCCGGTGCTGCCGAAGCCTCTCCCCGCCGCGCCCCAGAATCCAGCGCCAGGCCGGGATGAGACGTCTCCAAGATCTCCGGTGCCGTCCCGCATCCCCCGGCTGTGGCAGGGGGGTGAAAAGCTCCCCCGGCAGCAGAGCCCTGCCCTGCGGGTGTTTCGGCACCGCCTGCCAGCCGCTCCTGCCCGCGGCTTTCCCCGCGCTGACATCGGGGCTCCGCTCCCCGGGGCTCCCGGCTCGGGGCTGCCCGCACGGCCGGGGCTCCCTGCGGGGCAGGGAACTGGAATGGGGCAGGGAACTGGGAATGGGAACTGGGAATGGGAACTGGGAATTGGGGCAGGGAACTGGGAATGGGGCAGGGAACTGGGAATGGGAACTGGGAATGGGAACTGAGGAATGGGAACTGAGGAATGGGAACTGGGAATGGGAACTGGGAAATAGGGAGTGGGGCAGGGAACTGGGGAGTGGGGCAGGGAACTGGGAATGGGGGAGGGAACTGGGGAATGGGGCAGGGAAGTGGGGCAGGGAATTGGGAATGGGGCAGGGAACTGGGAGCAGAACATGAAATTGGGGAGTGGAGGAGGGAATTGGGGAGCGGGGCAGGGATTTTTTGGGGAATGGAGAAGGGAACTGGGAGTGGAGAAGGGAATTGGGGGAGGAGCTGCCCCAGCCCCACTTGGAGACGCTGTGCTCTGCCCTGGGGCCAGCTCAGGACAGACAGACAGACAGACAGATGGACACACCACCGGGGGGGAGCAGGGAGCTGCCTGCTGCCCCTCCAAACGGGCGGGATTTTGTGGAAACTCGGGAGCGGGGAACAGCAGGCAGCCCCCAGCCCCTCCTGCTTGCCCAGGCCGGTGGGGAAGGGGCTGATCAGCTCCCCAGGCCTGTCCGCGGGTCGGGACGGGGACACAAAGCCTTTCCTGGGAATGCCAGCGAGCAGGAACGGGAGGAACGAGCCTGAGCTGCTGGAGCTCCCCTGTCTGCCCCCGCCACTGCTGAACCCTCCACGGGGCTGCCCTTCCAGCCAGCCCAAATCCCTCCATCCCTGACCGCCAGAGCGCTCCTCTCCTCCTTCCCTCCAATCTCCTCCCTCCCCTCGCAGCTCCCCGGGCCCATTCCCGGCACTTGACACCTCTCAGCGGGATGAAGATTCATTTTCCCCCGCTGGGATGCCCGGGGAAGGAGGGGGAAGTCACCGCTGAGCTGGGTTTGGAAGCTGTGAGAGCAGAGCCGAGGGTTTAACGGCACCTTAAATCCACGGCCGATTGTTGGGCTTCAATTCTGATCTGAAAGCAAATACAGGCCCGGGAATTAAGGAGGGAGATGAGTTTCACTGGAAGGTAAATAAAAATTAACTGGTGGGGGATATAAACCTACCTGGGTACAAACGCAGAGGGACGTGGGGTTTGAAATACGCTCAATTAGAGAAACGAGAGTTTGGGGTTGCTTGGAATAAAAGCTTCACGGCAAAATTTCCAGGGCTGGCAAACAATAAAACCACCCCCAGCTCCAACACCCAGCTCGGGATGTTTATGGCTCTTTAGTGCTCTGAGCATAAAATAAAAGCACCACCACAAATTCACCCGTTGTTTGTGCCACCTCCTGGCCCTGATCTCTGCGGTGGCTCCAGACCCCGGCTGAGAGTGAGGAGGGGACCCCGGGAATTCCCTGGAGATGTGTCAGGCAAGCTGGGAAATGGAGTAATTAGAGGAATTAATTAAGCAGGAGGCCCCTTGGCCGGCATTCCTGGGGTAGGGGAGCAATTAAGCATCACCCTGATGATGCTCTCACGGGCTCTGTTTATTCCCGAGGGTGCTGGGGCAGCGCTGGGGCATTGGGGCTGCTGGAGCACAAAGGTGGGAGATGATCAAACTGGGCTGGAGCAGCTTTGGAGCAGCTAAACCTGCCAAAAACCTGCACTTTGTGCTGGGCAGCTGTCTTGGTTTGGAAACACAGGTATCAGCCAGGGAAAAGCTGGAGTTTCCCTTGGAATGGGGAATGTAAACCCCTCACCCCCCACCAAATTATAATTTTGCAATTCAGGGCATTCAGGCAAAGATTTGGGAATAGGAATAACAGTTCTTTCCTAGGAATATTAACAATACAAATGTAGTAGAAAACAAAACCACCCAACCAAAGCAGCAAACAAACAAACAATTCTCCAACAATTTTGGAGAACCCTGACAGAGTCAGAGCTCCAACCTGACACCCTGTTGGTCAGGGGGTTGGGAGCAGCCCCAAAGTGAGTCCTCCTGGAGTGGCAGAGGTGGTTCTGGTGGGGCAGAGATGATCCTGTAGAACCAGGGTCCAGGGATGGTGAGAAGGGTCCAGGGATGGTGAGAAGGGTCCAGTGATGGTGAGAAGGGTCCAGTCTTCCTCCAGGAATCAGGTGAAGCTGGATCCTTTCTGTTCCTGTGTCTCAGTTTTATCCAGGTGGGAATGGTTGGCTCCCCCCACTGGGTGGAGCATCTCACAATGGAATGTGTCCTGTCCTTGGTGAGTCTTCATGGCCCATTAGCAGAAAATATCCCCCTGGAGGGAGGACAGGGGTGACAGAGATAACAAACACTGCCCCACCTGGTTTATCAGCTGGCCCATTATCAGAAGGCATCTGCCCCTCTCCAACCAGAGTTACAAGAGATAAAGAAAAAACATCTCCCCAACTGTTTTTAACAAATAAAATAGAACACACACCCCTGGCTCCACAACCCAAGACAGCAGCGCTGCTCTGCTTTGGGAACCGAGCTGAGCTGGGCTCGATGAATCCCCGTGGCGGGGGAGCTCCCTTCAGCCAGAAAACCCCAAACTGAGGCAGCAGGAGGGGAAAAAATATAAAAAAAAAGAGACATCAGGGAAGGAAGAAGCTCCTGCTGGAGGGCAGGGTCGCCTGTGGTTGTTTCCAAACTTCTCACGAACCGGGGAACAACAAAGAAACACAACGCGGAGATAATTAAGGACGTAATTGTACACACACAACTGCTTAATTAAGCTTTTCCTCTTTAAACCTGACAGGATCTGCTTACAAGGTGCGAGCACGAGGGGAGGCTGCCCATATGCTGGGCCATCTGCACCGCGGGCGGGAGAGGGAGGAGGAGAACCAGGAAAAGGAGGAAAAACAGGGAAAAAAAAAAAAAAAAAGAGGAAAAGGAGCTGTTGCTGCCCTGAAAAAAAAGAGCATCGAGTCCTGCTCTGGCTGTGTGCCAGATGCAGAGCCTCCGTTCCTCCTTGTGCCTGTGGAGTGGATCTATCCAGCCCCTGCTGCCCCGTGCTGGGAGCTGCTCCTGCTCAGGACCTCAGGAGACTCCCCAGAACTCAGAATGAGACCCCTCCCTCCCTTCTCTGCAGGTTCTTGGGATGGGAATTAGGTAAAATTAAAAAAAAAAAAAAAAAACCAAAACAAACAAACAAACAAACAAAAAAAAAAACCAAAAAAACCACCAAAAAAACAAAAAAACCCTCTTTTTTTTTCTTTTTTTTTTTTTTTTTCTCTTTTAAACAAGCAGGACTCAGTAAAGCTCAGGAGTTTTGTCCCAGCTGGGCCCCAGGGGTTTCTCTCCTCTTTGTCACTTGGGTCCTGATCCGCACAAACCCTGGGGGTGTCACAGGCTCCCAGTGCAGTGCCAGCCCCTCCTGATCCACACAAACCCTGGGGGTGTCACAGGCTCTCAGTGCAGTGCCAGCCCCTCCTGGCCCCAGCCCTCAGCCAGGGCAGGGGAAGGGGCTCCATCCCTGGGTCTGGGGTCCCTCCTGCCTGCACCCCCAGCTCCTGAGTTTCAGGACAGCTTGGTTGATGCTCTTCCCTGCCTCCTCTCCAAGGCTGGGCTGCAGGGATCCCTCCCAGCCCCAGCTCCTCTCCCCTGTTTCACCCCCAGCATCCACCCCTGTTGTAAATGCATATTTTAGAGTCGGCTTTTCGCAAACATTGGAACGAATGTCATGCATATAATGTAAGAAAGTTGGACTTTCTTACATTTCCTTTTATTTGTAGAATTTAAAAATGTAACGATGGTATATTTCTTAACGGTAACAACGTAGAGGTGGTTTGTAGTTTGGTTTTTTTTTTTGTAACCTCTAACAGGATCAAAACCAGAAGACCCATCCTGCATTCCTGTGAAAAGATAAAGAACAAGGAACTTCTATGGTCAAGAGGGATTTGTGACACCTAACCCAGCTAGAAGGCGCCACGCACAGATAAAGGAACTGCAAATTTTGGGGACCCTTGAAACAGATAAAGAAAACAGATGTTTAAGTATGCATTAGTCTCTTTTTGAATGTGCAACACCAAGACTGATAAATACCAAAGAATTTAGAATGGGAGCGTGTTGCTTTGCACCCTCAGCTGAGAGCTACCTTATTCTGTCACCTTATTGTCTATTTTTATTCTATTTTATTTTATTTTTATTAAACTTACAAAATGGAATATAAAAAGGTGAAAACGTTGTTTGTCACACTGCGGCCTCAGTGGGATTGGGACACTGAGTGAACCCCAGGGAAGGAGAGAAAAAAGGGATGGGGGCTCCCAACCTGAGCTCCTCCTTCCTGAGAGCCTGGCTGCTGGTGGGAATGGGATAAACATAAATACAAACCACGGTTTTTATCCTGATTCATCCCCCACAGCCCTCCAGACTTCTTGGGAATGATGAGGGGTGACACTGCCAGCGCCAGGGCCGAGCGTTGGCGTCACTGGGGCGCCTCTGGCAGGGGTTTTGGGGAAAAGGGCTCCCTGAAGCATTTCTTCATTTGTTAATCACGTGCTGAACCTCATCAGGCGCTCGGGGAAGAGGCTGGGAAGGGCTGAGATGGGGTTTGGAGTTGTGAGGGAGGGGTGGGTGAGCAGGAGAGGTGGTGGCAAAATTCCGCGTGTTCCCCGGAAGAGAAAACCAAACCAAACAACCAAACCAAACCAAACCAAACCAAACCAAACCAAACCAAACCAAACCCCAAAACCCTGCTGTGGGGGTGTCCAGGGCTGCAGGAAGGGCAGAGAGGCAGGACAGAGCCCAACAGCAGGGCACGGAGGAGTTTTAGCCACCCCTGACACATCCCAAAGGCAGCTCGGTGCTGAGCTCCGGGCAGCGCTTCGGGAGGGAAAAGCGGGGAAAAGACGTGGGGGTAAGGCCGGCTGTGGAAAACCCTGCTCGGGGCTGGTCGGGAGTGTGACAAACCCCGCTCGGGGCTGGCCATGAGTGTGACAAACCCCGCTCGGGGCTGGCCGGGAGTGTGACAAACCCCGCTGGGGGCTGACTGGGAGTGTGACAAACCCTGCTCGGGGCTGGCCGGGAGTGTGACAAACCCCGCTCGGGGCCGGCCGGGAGTGTGACAAACCCCGCTGGGGGCTGGCAGGGAGTGTGACAAACCCCGCTCGGGACTGGCCATGAGTGTGACAAACCCCGCTCGGGGCCGGCCGGGAGTGTGACAAACCCCGCTGGGGGCTGGCCGGGAGTGTGACAAACTGGGAGTGTGACAAACCCCGCTGGGGGCTGGCCCGGAGTGTGACAAACCCCGCTGGGGGCTGGCCATGAGTGTGACAAACCGGGAGTGTGACAAACCCCGCTGGGGGCTGGCCATGAGTGTGACAAACCCCGCTCGGGGCTGGCCGGCAGCGCTGGACGGCAGCGGAGCGGGGCCGGGGCTGCCGCATCCCGGCTGCCGCAAGGAGCAGGCTCTGCTGCCCTCTACCTCCGCCGGAGCCGCGGGGCCGGGGGGGCTGCGGGGCCGGGCTCGGGGCTGCCCCCTGCTCTGGAGAGCCCAAAACATCCCGAGCCGACGCTGCAAGGTGCTGGGAGCTCGCAGCAAGGAGCGCTTGGACTCTCCAACCTCTGCTCTTGCTCCGTGGTCTCCCTCCAGCATCAGCCCGGGGATTCCTTGCTGGGAACGCTGCCCTGGTCCCTGGGGAGGAGGAGGAGGAAAGGAGGTGGAAACATTCCCTTGGAGCCACATTTCATCCACGTTCTGCTGCTAGAGCCTTGTGTCCCTCCAGCTCGGCCCCCGAGGGCATCAGGCAGTGCCAGTTCGGGGCATCAGCAGCGTCCTCTGGCAGTGGCCGTGGCTCGCTCGAGCCCTGCCAGGCCCGGCACCCTGCGGCACCTTCCTCCTGTCCCTCCCTCCCTGCTCCCCGGGCCATCCCTCCCTTTGGAGGGGCGGGGCAGCCTTGCACATCTGGGTGGGATGTCCCCCCAAACCTCCTCGGCTGTGCTGATCCCACTGGGATGCCCTGGTCCCTTTCCCTTTCCCTTTCCCTTTCCCCTTTCCCTTTCCTTTCCTTTCCTTTCCTTTCCTTTCCTTTCCTTTCCTTTCCTTTCCTTTCCTTTCCTTTCCTTTCCTTTCCTTTCCTTTCCTTTCCTTTCCTTTCCTTTCCTTTCCTTTCCTTTCCTTTCCTTTCCTTTCCTTTCCTTTCCTTTCCTTTCCTTTCCTTTCCTTTCCTTTCCTTTCCTTTCCTTTCCTTTCCTTTCCTTTCCTTTCCTTTCCTTTCCTTTCCTTTCCTTTCCTTTCCTTTCCTTTCCTTTCCTTTCCTTTCCTTTCCTTTCCTTTCCTTTCCTTTCCTTTCCTTTTTCCTCCCCTCCCGTTTTTGGTGCTCAATTTCCAGTTTTGTGTCTCTCCCCCTCCAAACCCCGACGTTCTCCACACCTTACAGGAGATTTAACCACCTGCTAAATTATTTATCCCTGGGAGGTTCGGTGCGCTCGGGGCCCTCCCGGAGAGTTAACGAGAGCCATAAATCAAAGGGACGCTGAAGAAATTTCCCATTCCCGGCCTGGGGCCCCCCCAAAATGCCACCGGCGGGGTGGGAGCCGGGGCGCTGCCGCTCGCTGCCGCTGCTTGTTTTGGGAGCTTGTTAAATTTAGAAGTTAAATAGACTCCAGGAAGCGGGTGAGACACAGCAATCCGCTGGCTAAGGGGGAAATTGGGCGGCTGCCACCTCCTAATGCTCCTTTTGAAGGTGTTTTTTGGGTTTTTTTTCCAAAGCACGGCCATCAAGCCAGCTCCGGGGGAGGAGGAGGAGGAGCCGCGGCTGCAGCGCTGAGCCCGGGGGATGGGGCAGGGCTGTGCTGGGGTGGGACAGAGGGGACAGTGGTGGCCCAGGGGCTCCTGGCAGCGCTGGGGGTGTAAAAGCTCGGTGGTTTCTGGTTGTTGTCCTTCAGGTGGGGTGGGGATGGAGCGAGGTCTCTGCATCCCGCTGGCCCTGCGCTGCCCAGGTGTCTCCTGGCCAAGGGACAGTGACACGTCCTGCCCTGGATGTCTTGAGAGCCCCAGGAAAGGATCTGGATCAGGAGGAGGCTCAGGGAGGGGGAAATCCAGCCTGGGGGCTTTGCTCACAGCACAGCTGTGACAGCTTTCCCTCCACCACCGAACCCTTCTGCTCCCCCTGCACCCTCTGGATGAGATTTTGGCCGGGTTTGTCCTCATTCCCATCCTGCAGGAAACTCCAGGCTGGAGGGGATGAGCTGGAGGAGAAAAGGGATTCTGGAAGGGAAAGTTTGGAGGAGAAAAGGGGTTCTGGAGAGGACAGGCTGGAGGAGAAAAGGGGCTTGGGATAGGATGGGATGGGATGGGATGGGATGGGATGGGATGGGATGGGATGGGATGGGATGGGATGGGGTGGGATGGGATGGAGGAGAAAAGGGCTCTGGAAGGCAAAGTCTGGAGGATAAAAGGAGCTCTGGAGAGGATGGGTTGGAGGAGAAAAAGGTGTGGAAAGGACAGTTTGGAGGAGGGTTTCAGGGCACAGAGGGGCCCAGAAGTGTCTGGGACAATCCCCTGGGAATGGTGTGACCCCCTCCTCCCCCTGGGACCAGGACAGGGTGTCCCAAGAGGGGCCAGACAAACTCCAGCTCCTCTTTTGGTAAGAAATGAATTAATTTACCTCCCCGTGGGATGAAGCTGCAGCCAGACCCCCGAGGCAGGAGCTTCACCCCTCCCGTGCTGCTGCCAGCCTGCCTGAGCCCCTGCTGCTGATTCCCCCACAGAAATGCGAATTTTTGGGTTGATCACGTCTGCCTGGCAGGCAGCAGGAGCTGCACAGCCAGCTGGGGGAAAAGCACAAGGTAATAGAGGTATTTATTAAAGCAGGGAGGAGGAAATTTATATGCTATTCCTGCTTTTTCAGCTCTCAGTCATCGCCGGGGGGAGAGGAGGAGTGGGCAGCCTGCGCAGGAAATCGCCAGGAGTCTGTTTGCTGCCCATTTGTCAGTCTGATGAGCAAGAAAAAATACGGGCAGGCTGGGTGAAGGAGAAATGGAGAGAGGCTGGAGGAGGCTGGAGCAGCCCCAGGTGCACGGGGGAGCCTCCCTGGGTCCCTCTGGGGCTGGGGGCTCTGAGGTTCCCTGGGTGTTGGCAGCCGGCTGGGGGTGGGAGGGTGAGGAGGGGAGATGGAAGAGGGGATGTGGGGAGGAGAAAAGGGCTGGGGAGGGGATGGGGTGGGGTGGGATGGAGAAGTAAAAGGGATTCTGGAAGGGAAAGTTTGGAGGAGAAAAGAGGTTCTGGAAGGGAATATCTGGAGGAGAAAAGGGGTTCTGGAAGGGAAAGTTTGGAGGAGAAAAGGGGTTCTGGAGAGGACAGGCTGGAAGAGAAAAGGGGCTTGGGATGAGATGGGATGGGATGGGATGGGATGGGATGAGATGGGATGGGATGGGGTGGGATGGGATGGGATGGGACGGGATGGGATGGGGTGGGATGGGATGGAGTGGGGTGGAGGAAAAAAGGGCTCTGGAAGGCAAAGTCTGGAGGATAAAAGGAGCTCTGGAGAGGATGGGTTGGAGGAGAAAAGAGGCTGTGGAAAGGACAGTCTGGAGGAGAAAAAGGGGTTCTGGAGAGGACAGGCTGGAAGAGAAAAGGGGCTCAGGATGAGATGGGGTGGGATGGGGTGGAGGAGAAAAGGGCTCTGGAAGGCCAAGTCTGGAGGACAAAAGGAGCTCTGGAGAGGATGGAGCGGAGGAGAAAAGAGGCTGTGGAAAGGACAGTCTGGAGGACAAAAAGGGGCTCTTGAGGGGATGGGCTGGAGGACACCAGGGGTTCTAGCAGGGCTGGGCTGCAGCAGGGCATTGCAGTGGGATGAGGTCCATCCCAGTGCCCAAAGCCATCACCCCAATCCCTGCAGCCCCCCTTGGCAGGGCCCTCCCCAGCTGTGGGAGCACTGGAGCGTTGGCACCTCCCGCAGAGGAGCAGTGGGCAGTGCAGAACCCAGCCAGTATTAAGTGCTAACAATCCCCTCCTTCCATTTGCAGTTACCCACCTACACCCGAGGGGCTGGGATTCTGCTGACACTTTCTGGCTGGGAATTGAATGCTGCCTGAATCATCCAGCCAGGGCCATTTGTTCATAAAAAAAAAAAAAAAAAAAGTAAGGAATTGCTGTTTGAATCCTTTCATTGCTGCTAACCAGGCAGCCGTGATGGATTCGGGCTGGGAAGTGACACAAAACGTGGGGACTCCTGAACCCTGCCTGGGTGGGAGGCAAACACTGCCTGGGTCTCCCTGGGCTGTGCAAGCTCCCCCCTGGCACTGTCAGGGGCAATCCTGGCTTCTCTCAAGGTGTAATTCCAGCAGGTTTTTCCCTTAAGGGGAGGCTTTTCCCTCAAGGAGAAGCTTTTCCCCCTGGTATCAGGGTCTGGGCACACCAGAGAGGGATTTTTTCCCCCTCCAGGCCTGGGTGTGATGGCACAGAGGGAAGGGGGGAGTGTTTGAGGGTTTTCATCTTCTTGTTCCCAGAGCTGCTGGAGTGGCTGGACAAGGAGATGTTTGGTTTTTTTTTTTCCTTTGGCAGAGACAAATGGGCAGAGCCAGAGCCTCTGGCATGGAGCTGCTCCTTCTACACTGTGGGGATAAAAAAGTCCTGGGAGAAATCCAGGCAGGGCAGTTCCAGCCTGGAGAGACCAGCCCTGGGCAGGATAAGGATTGTGGGGAGCAGCACTGGACCCAGGTTTGTCCCCTTTTTTGGGGGTTCTGTCTGTGCCCAGGGCTGTGGGGCAAAGACCAAGAACATCTCCCCACTGAGACTTCCTGACGCTGTTCAAGATTAACAACGACACGGACTCCTGAGGTCAGAAGGCTGAAATGGCTCCAATCAATTCTTTATTACCTGGGAATCTCTTCCCTTTATACTGTTTTACAAAGAACCCACCCAAAGGGGTGGAAGAAAGACAAAACTTCTTCGACTGCATTGGTCAAGTCAGAGGGACATCAAGAGAAGGTCCCTCCTAGGGAAAGGAATGCAAAACACAGGATACAGTCAGGAAAACATGTCTCTTGTTGAGAAAACAGTGCCTGGGAAAGAGTTTCAGAGAAATCAAAACATCACAGGCATGAACCAGGGCTACAACTTCCCCCCTCAGCCCTGCAGATCCTCCCTGCAGATCAGGATGTTTTTAACTCCAAGCTGCTTCTCCCCGAGCGCCGCTTTGCACAAACGAGAACTGATTTAAAATGAATCGAGCCAATTAGTGCCCTTCCCCTAAACCAGCTGACAGCAGCGCTGGGATGAGGAGGAACAGTCCCAGCTGCAGAAGGATGGGAGGCAGACACTGAAATGGCCTCTGGGCCCCAGATTCCAGCTGTCTCCATTCCCTGGATAAGTCTGGCTGCTTTCCTCGGTTTGCATCTGAATGGAGGTGGCAGCAGTGCCAGGCCAGTGGCGCTGGAGCAGGTGGTGCCTGCTCTGAGTGGGTGATGCCAGGATGGTCCCTGCTGGTGGCAAAGGCAGCGCCTGGAGATATCCATGTGTTTGTGGGAAGGTGGAAGGAAAGGACTCCTGGGGGATTTTTCAAGAGGAAACCTTGGAATGAGGCGCTCTCTGCCACGGGAGGGTTGGGGCTGTTGGGCTGGGTGAGGTTTGGGTTTTTTGGTTGTCTGGTTTGGCTGTTCCTCCCCTGCTGCCCCCATGGTTTGGAGAAATCAGTTCTGAGCTTGGATGTTTTGGGATTTTTTAGGGATTTGGTCAAGGAGAAGGAGCTCCATCATGGCTGCTGCAGAGGGGCTGAAGGCAGAGCAGCGGGGTCACCCTTTTAGGACAGGTTTATCTTTCCATTCCCACCCACAGCTTCCCCGTGGCTTTTGGGACAGCTGCAGGCTCGTGTCCCCAAGAGCAGCATCGTGTTCCACCAGCACCTCCTCCCCACAGCCCAAGAGAAAGGACGAGCACCGAGCATCTGTGTTTTTTTCTCTTTGCTGCTTCTGTTTATTTCTTTTTTTTTTTTTTCTCTTTTTTTTTTTTTTTTTTGATCCCTACTCCTTGACTGCAGACGTCCTTGTGCTGACATGAGATTATTTATTTATAAAATATGTACAGGAAAGCGCTCGGGTCCCGGCCCCACCCTCCGAGGTTGGCCGTGCCTGTCCAGCCGGAGCAGAGGTGGAAGGGGAATTTCTCTTCCTTCAGAGTTGGGAAGAAGAGGAGAAAGGAAAGAAAGGCTTGGGAGGGATAGAGACTTCAAAGGACGTGAGCAAATATTTACAGGTTCCAAGACAAAAAAAAAAATATATCTACAGTCTTGTCTTGGGGCTGGAGGGAGCCGGGCTGGAAGCAGAGGCGGCTCCTGGCTCTGTTTGTTACATTGATTTAGAGAGAATGCAGGGATCGATTCCTGCTGGGAATCCCAGCGGGAGCCCCGGGCTCAGGCCCTGCTGAGGGGCAGGTGGGGCCACCCTGGCCACGGAGTTCCTGCTCCTGGGGCTTTGCCAGGATATTCAGATTTTTGCAAATGAGGCCTGGACGCTCCTGTGACGCTGCCTGGAGCCCAGGGAAGGGCGATGCCGGCGGGGAGCGGGATTCAGGCAGGAAGAGGTTTGGGATCCCCACTGCCCGCTGCTGTTTGAACACGATGGGGACAGGCAGGGACAGTCCCCCAGAGGTGACGTGCTCCTGGGAGCTGGCTGGGCTCCCCGGGCTCGGAGTGCCACGTGTGGGTCCCCGTGGATGTGTGGGGCAGGGTCTGCACAGGGGGGACGCTAGGGCAGGACGGGCACAGCTAAATTCTCCTGCAGGGGAGGGGGCCAGGGAGCGAGGGAGGGGCTGTGGGGCGTCTGTCTGGGTCCCCGAGCTGGCAGGTCACCCCAGTGCAAACTGTCCATGCTCTATGCGGGCGATACTTGGCTGGAGGAGACGGAGGAGACCTCGGTCTTGCTCTGGGACACGGTGGAGGAGGTCTCTTCATCGCCAAAGGGGTTCTTGCCGCAGCAGATGGTGGTGATCATGCAGTTACGGAACTGGGGAGGGGACAGAAAGGAGCAGGGTGGCACTCGGGGGAGCCAACAGGGACCAGGAGTCCCTGGATGGACCGAGAGCCAAGCCCTGCTGGGAAGGAGCACGGTGCCCATGGAGCCTCGGGATGTGCTGCCCAGCCCCGGGGGCGTCTCACCTGTTTGTTCATCAGCACGTAGATGATGGGGTTGTAGAGGGAGGAGCTCTTGGAGAAGAAGGCAGGCACTGCCATCAGCGTGGCCGTGAAGTCGGCGCCCTTGTTGGTGAAGATCCAGAACGCCACCACGGCGTAGGGCGTCCAGGCCAGCATGAAGCCCAGCACCATGAGGATCACCATCCGCGTCACCTCCTTCTCCGCCTTCTGGGTCGTGGCCGATTCCTGCTGCTGGGCAGCTGCCTGTGGGCAGAGAGGGTGGTGAGGGGCAGCCCTTCCACACCCCGACCCACGTCTGTAGCCACGGATTCCTGCCTGCCATGTTTTGATTTCAGGAGATTTCTTTTCCCAGAAATGAAACTGCTAAACAAGGGCGTGTTTTTCTGAACTATCCTGTTTGTCACATTCCTCTCTCAAGGAGGGACTTTGCTTGATGGTCCTTTGGTGTGACCAATGGGTCGAAGAGTCCCACCTCTAAGGTGGGCGCATTGTAGAAAAGTATAAAATAGGTTTTGAGAATAAATGGGCACTCCTTGGGAGTCATCATCAGCCTTCTGAATGGACTTTGTTATTGCTGTGGGGGACACAGGAACGAGGCAGGGAGTGCATCAAAGAGGCTGCGTGGAGCTCTTGCAAGCAAGAGACCCCTCCTTTATTTTCCTGACTCTTTTTGTACATTTACAGATGTGCCCACCCCAGAGGTGGGACCCTTGGGAACCACTGGTCATTTTCCAGAGACCATCACCGAAGCCCCTCCTCTGGGAACAGATGTGGGAACTTCGGTAGTTTACAGAACATGACTTTGTGCATCAAGACCGTGCCTGGGAATGGAATTCCCAAAACCAAAACAGGCAGGCACGAAGCATGGCAACACTTTGTGTCTTTCTTTCTTTCGTGTCCCACAGCGACACACGTCCCCTGTCCTGCCTGAGCCACCTGCCCTGTCCCCACCGGCCCCCTCCGGCCGTTACCTCCCGGACTTTGCAGACCAGGCGCCCGTAGGAGAAGAAGATGATGACGACGGGGATGATGAAGTGGATGACGAACATGTAGAGCACGTAGGACTCGTTGTGGAAGTCGGGGTTGTGGGTGTAGTAGTCGGGCCCGCAGGAGCACTGCATCCCCTCTGGGATGTACCTGGCAGGGGAGAAAGGTCGGGATCTGCTCCAGGACACTCCTTGGGGAGGGGGGGTGGGGGGAAAACAGGGAATTCCCTGAGGATGGGGGATGCTGGAAGGGCTTGGGCGCGCTTGAGCGCGTGGTGTCAGCTCACTGTGACACCACCTCCCTCCCACGGGAACATCCATTTCCCTGCTTGGAGGCCGAGCACTCCCCTGCCGTGGCCCTCCTGCTCTCCCTGTATGGATGGAGGGAGCTGCTGGGAGCACCTGGACTCACCTGGACCAGCCGAAGAGCGGCGGGGCGGCGCAGGAGATGGCCATGACCCAGGTGAAGGCGATGCCCATCATGGCGTGGCTGGCCGAGAAGCGGAAGTTGCCCATGGGCTTGCAGATGACGATGTAGCGCTCGATGGCCAGGACAACCAGGGACCACAGGGCCACCTGGCCTGCGGGGAGGAGAAGGGAGAGCCCACAGAGCTGGTCAAGCTCCGCCTGCCCTCGGTGTCTTCCAGAGGAGAGCAGAGGGAGCTGGGAATCAGCGTGAGATGAGCAGCATCCTGCTAAAAAACTGGGAATCCTCCACCCCGGTAGCGTGCAGGAGCTCTGGGAGCTGAGGGGATGCTGGGGGCGGAGGAGGAATCACCGTGGGGGTTTTTTTTAATAAATTAAGAATCAAGGGGGTGAATCCCACCTGGGTGTGGGGAAGCGCAGTTCCCGGCAACGCTGCCAGATGCCTCCAAACCTGTTGATGCCTTTAAATGTGCATTTCACCAGCCTTCCTTCTGCTGGCGCTGGATCGGGGGAGGCGCGGGGACGGGGAGGGTGGGGGGGGACTGTGTGGGTGGGCAAACGTGCACATGTATTTATGAGGGATAATTAAACTTCAGGGGATTTGGGAGCGTTTAGTCGGTGCTGTAAGCCTGCTAATGCCCCCAGCTGTGATAAGCTGCTGATAACGACACCCTGTGCTGGGATTCGCTGGGGACCTGCTGCTCAAACAGCCGCTGCTTCCCAGCCAACTTCCTTCCCCGGGAACAGGAGCCGCCTCCTCCTCCTCCTCCTCCTCCTCTGAGAGGTACAAACATCGGAAAGGCAAAACGATGCTGCCCAAGGCTCATTAAGCAGGGACAGGGAAGATTTGGGATCTTCTGACTCCCAAACCAAGCCTTTCTTTGCTCCTCGGCTTGGATCAGGACACTCAGCTGTGCCTTTGGCAGAGTATTTGTATTCTTAAAATGCGTATTTTCAGAGCAGCATCACTGTGGGAAATGGCCCCATTTAGGGGAAGGAAAGCAAAGTCCCTGTGGTGGCTCTGGGTGTCCCCAACAAGGACTGTTGGCTGTCAGATCCACCACGAGGGGTGGCGTGGGCAGGGCTGGCTGCTGAGTGAATTCTCCCTGTTTTTTCCGCAGGGCAAAGTGTTGGCGGCACTTGTGTCCCTGAGAAACGCCTCAGGGAAGATCCCAAGGGCACCCAAATCTGGTGCTGAGCCATTCCTGTGGAGCCTGGGAACCACCCTGGAGCCTCCTCCCCTTCCTTCTGCCCCTGGATGAGCTCTGAGCCCTCTCATCTCTCCATGCCTGTAGCTCTTCTGTGGGGTTCCCTTCCTGAGGGATTTCTCTTCCCCTTCTAAACCTTTCGGGGAAGCCTTTGGGCAAAGGAATAACCATGGAATCGTGAAGGTTGGGAAAAGACCTCTAAAGTGACCAAGTCCAAACAGTGATTCCTCCTCTGCCCCCAGCATCCCCTCAGCTCCCAGAGCTTCTGCACGTCACTGGGGTGGAGGATTCCCAGTTTTTTAGCAGGATGCTGCTCATCCCACACTGGCTGCTCGGTCCGAGCTGCTCGGCGTTGATTCAGGAACACGCTGTGGTCATCCTTGGCAGGCCTCTGGTCACCACCTCGGTGTGACACCCCCACAGTGACCAGCAGGGCCAGCTTCCCCCAGGCTGGATCCTGCCAACGAGGATCCCTTCCCAGGCTTCCTTTTCCTGCCACGGTGCCACGGACGCTCCTTGCCGTTGAGGTCAAACACGCAGAAATCCGTTTCCCTCCCCAGTTTTACACACAGGGTGAGCCCCACACGAGGTGGCCCCAACAGTGCCACGAAGGGATGGAGCCAGGCTCCCAAAGCCCTGCAGGAGGAACCCCCAAAGCCCCCCATTCCCAGCCCTTACCTCCCAGCGTGGCGAAGAATCCCTCCACGGCGCAGCCGATGGGGCCGAACACGAAGTAGCCGTTCCAGGCGGTGTAGAAGGTGACGGTGAAGCCAAAGCAGGCCATGCACAGGTCAGCCACCGCCAGGTTGACCAGGATGTAGTTGAGGGGCTGCCGGAGCTTCTTGTGCTTGAAGGTGACCAGGAGGGTGAGGAAGTTGATGGGGAAGCCGGTGGAGATGAGGAAGAAGATGTAGCAGCAGACCAGGCGGTATTTCCAGGGCTCGGCCAGGTAGTACTGCGGGTACTCGAAGGGGCTCCGCACCACCCCCGTCTTGTTGGACATAGGCACGTAGAAATTGATCCCCTCCGTCCCGTTCATCCTGCCCTGCCTACGGGAGCTGCTCTGCCCGAGGGGTTTCCTGCAATGGGTTGCGTCCCCGACCCCAATGGATAAAAAAAGGGAAGCCCTCAACCCCTGCCAAGGCGGAAAACGTGCAGCAAGAGGGTTCCCCTCCAAGCTAAAAAAAAAAAAAAGGGTGATGGGGAGCAGCAAAAGTTGAGGGGATGGAGGAGGCGCAGGTTACAAGGAGCAGCAGAAGTTGAGGGGATGGAGGAGGCGCGGGTTACAAGGAGCAGCAGAAGTTGAGGGGATGGAGGAGGTGCGGGTTACAAGGAGCAGCAGAAGTTGAGGGGATGGAGGAGGCGCGGGTTACAAGGAGCAGCAGAAGTTGAGGGGATGCAGGCGGTGCCCTGCCCTGTGCCGCGCCCCCGGGGTGGTTTTATACCCTCCGGCCTCCTCGAGGGAGGGGGCAGGCTGATGAGGGGCTCGGCTAACTTTGTGTGACAAGGGCAACGGGATTTGAGAGGGGCTGATGGTTTAAGCACCCTCTAAGCAGCCAGTTGGCCCCAAAACCTGCATTAAAGCGTATTAATTGCCATTAAGTGTTTAATGTTGTTTAAGGTGTTGGGGGCAGGAAGGGGATGGGGTGGGGAGCGCTTGGGAAGAGGGGCAAAGGTGGGAGGAGCAGTGGGGAGTTTGGGAGTGGCTGATCTGGAAGCGGGGTTGTGCTGGGGTCCACGGCGTGTCACAGGTTTGGGGTGTCCCTGGGTGGCTGAAGGGCCCTGTGAGACCACTCGGGGACTGGGGAGTGGCCAGCTCTGCCCCACTGACCTTGGGGAGGTCACTGGGGGAAGACTGGACCGAGGTTTATGGGTCTGAGCTGTTGGCTGGGCTCTGTTTCGGGTGCCTGGTGTGGTGTGGGGGCTGCCGGGGTCTGCATCCCACAGCAAATCCAGGCTCTGCTGACACAGCCAAGGGCCTGGAGCTGGGCAAAGGTAGGAGGGGAAGCCACTTGCAACCCCAAAAGCAATGCAGTTGGTGATTTTTTGGTAAATGTAGTGTTTTGGGGCAGGGCTCTTGGTTGTGTGACCCTGATCACTCCCCTGGTTAAGGACAGCAAAGGTGTCCTGAACTCCCTGCAGAGAGTGTGGAGAGACCAGCCCAGCCTGGCAGAGCCAAAAGGATGGGAGTGAGTTTTTCCCAGGCTCTCAGCACGGAGTGTGGGATCCCCACCCCAGCACACATGAGCCTGATAAACCCTTCCCAGCAGGGCCAGTGCCAATGCTCCATCTCATCCAAGTTCTCCTTCCCCATTTCTTCCTTCTGGGTCATGGGTGCTCCTTCTCCAGGGGGACCTGCCTAAGGCGCCTTAGGGAAGCTCTTCCATTAATCCTGGGGATGTGGGGCGTTAAGGGAGCTGATCGGATAACGAGGTAAGCTGGGCCTCCTCCTCCTCCTCCTCCTCCTCCTCCTCCTCGCTGCCCTCCCCAAGGCACGGCCCATGGAAAAAGTCACCATTGTCCCGTGGGATGAATGAGGTCTCCTGCAGGCCTGGAGAGCCTGGGAGCTGGAGGCTGGGAGCGGAAGGCTAAGGGGCTGTTGGGATGGATGGTGCCCTAATCCCTGATCCGCCTGCGCAGATCCAGCGGGAGCAGAAGTAGGATGTGGGGCAGGGAAGTGGGTCAGGCCAGCCTCAGGTGCCCCAGGATGAGGGTTCCCTGTGGGATGGATGTGCCTCTGGGGATCATCGCGCCGTGAAACCACCAGGCACCAAACTCCTTGAGTATTGTGTCCAGTTTTGGGCCTCTCAGTTTAGGAAGGACATTGAGATGCTTGAGCGTGTCCAGAGGAGGGCAGCGAGGCTGGTGAGGGGATTGGAACATAAACCCTGTGAGGAACGACTGAGGGAGCTGGGGTTGTTCAGCCTGGAGAAAAGGAGACTCAGAGGTGACCTGATCACTCTCTACAACTCCCTGAAGGGTGGTTGCAGTCAGTTGGGGGTTGGTCTCTTTCTCCAGGCAACAACTGACAGAAGGAGAGGACACAGCCTCAAGCTGTGCCAAGGGAAGTACAGGTTGGATATCAGGAAAAAGTTTTTCACAGAAAGAGTGATAAAGTGTTGGAATGGCCTGCCCGGGGAAGTGGTGGAGTCACCATCCCTGGATGTGTTTAAGAAAAGCCTGGATGTGGCACTTGGTGCTGTGGTCTGGTTGAGGTGTTAGAGATGGGTTGGACTTGGTGATCTTGGTCTCTTCCAACCTAGAAATGCTGTGATTCTGTGATTCCTGGTCTGGGCCTTCCTTGAGGGGATGAGCGGAAAGAGGAGGAGTCCCATGGCCTTCCCTCTCACAGAGCTCTCCCTGGAGGAATTTCCTGCCTCTCTTGGCCATGGCCAGGCTCCAGATGTACAAGAATTGGGCACGTTGTTGCAGAATGGGTTGAATAGCAAAGGAGATCCCAGAAATTCTAATGCACATAATCAGCTGTGCATCCATCTCAGTTCCAGCGTGTCCCACCCAGCTCCCAAGGGAGAAAGCAACTCTCTCCAGCTCCAATATTTCACTGTGGTGGCCCACCTTCCAAAGAGAAAGCAAGTCTTCAGCTCCAATATTTCAGCTCAAAAACACTTGGACCTTGCTGCCAGCACCAGCAGCATCCCAAAGCTCTGGTGCTTCTCCAAGGCTTTGCATGTGGACACAGGTATCCCATGGCAAGTTTGTCACCTCCCATCCCTTCCTGGCACCCCTTTGGGGTGTCCTGCCCTCTTCTAAAGTCAAGAGTGTTGTAAAGGAAGCTGTGGGGGAAGAGGGACACCGAGTCTGGGTGCTGGGGGAACACTCAGCTGCACTTTTTGGGAGAGGGACCTTTCCTGGCTCAGCAGATCCTCTCCACTCACCCTGGTGGCCGAGCATGGAGGAGACTTGGCTTGATGGATGGTCCCCAGACACATTTTAAGGGGACAGCTGGACTAAGAGGGTCTCAACTGACCATCAACAAGGCCTGGACCAGGCCCTTCCCCTTTCTTGGGAGCTGCCTGTGCAGCAGGTAAGCCTGAGCCACCTGTGCTCTGTGAGAGGGCTGTCCCCTCCCAGCTGTCCTCAGGGACATGTCCCCTTGGGTCACCGCCCCGAGGCCGCTGGATTTACAGCTCTGGGCAGCCGGAGCAATGGCCAAGGCCTCAAGTAAACCCAGAGCAGGGAAATGACACCGCTGAGGGTGGCTGGTCCCTCCAGGACGTGTCCTGAATGCAACCTCAGCTCCTGCTGCAGCCCTGTCGCAGGGATGGTTTTCAGTCGGTGTCTCTTAGCGGGGAAAGTTTACGAGCTGCTCTCTCTCCTGGAGAGCTCCTGGCTGTTTTCTGTGCTGACTCCACAACAGCAAATTCCAGGCCCTGCCTAATGCGGGAGGAGAGCTTTGCTGCTCTGTGTTTGTCCTCAAGAAAAGGCTTTTCTTGCCCCTTGCAGGTTTCCCTGCTTTGCCAAGTGCTCTGAGCTGGGATTGTCTCTCGCTCGTTGTTCATGACGGGGCCTCCGAGCTGCTCTGGGCTTTCATGTCCCGTGTAAAGGAAAGGAATGATAATTATAATCAAATTACTGCCTTGAACGGAGCCAACACACCTGGTTCATGGGGATCAGTGACAGGCAGAGCTCACATGGGGGAGGTGGGTTCCTGGAGCTCTTTGCCCATCTCCAGCCCTGCTGGGCACAGGAGCTGCTTGCCCAGGGGCAACCAGGGAACACCCTGGCAGAGCAAGGCAGAGGGAAATGCAAAAGCACAACACATCAGCCATGAAGGGAACATCTGTGCTGAGCTCCTGGTGCTGGGCTGACCCACAGCCCCGTGAACCCCGGCTGTAAGCATGATGCTGCCTGCACGGCTGAGCTCACTCCTGTGCTTCTGGCTGCTTTTGTAACCAGTGCTGCCCTGAATCTCCCTCCCACGGGGGCTCATTTCTCCCCAGGAGGGGCAGGAAAAGAGGGAGCAATGTGCCTCTGGGTGCCCTGGGAGGACCCCGTTTCCCCTATCACATAGCAGCCACCCAGGGCCGCGGCGCTGAGCCGCTTAGGCCGGGCTTGTGAGCTCCCTCGCCAGGAAAGGGGTTAAGGCAAGATAAAGCCAGAGCGTTATAGAGACCATATGGAGGGGAAGAAAACCCTTTATCCTGTAATTGGATTCGCTCTGCGCTGGAGGTGAGGCTGAGTGGAGCTGACAGGCCGTGATGGGCGAGGCGCTGCCAGCCGCCCGTCCAAAGCAGGATGTGTGTGCACAAACTTGTAGATCAATCCATTAGAGTGGATCAAATAGATTTAAACGTGTGTGTGGCAGGGAGAAGGAGGACACTGATGTATTTACAATTGGGTTGGCTGGGCTGGCCCTCCCCCAGCAGGGATTACCTGGCCGTGGCTGGTGACTCTGTGGCTCCGTGGCCAGGGGCTGGGGGGGTGCACAGGGAGGTGCCCTCACTTCTATCCCAAAAAACAAGAGTGCACAGCAGGCTGTCTTCTGTCTTTCATGCACAAAATTTGAGCAGGAGGGACCCCAGCTCCCGTTCTCCATGCAGGTTCTCCATCTCCACCTGTAGTCATGGTTGGTGCCTGTGATGTTTTGATTTCTCTGAAACTCTTTCCCAGGCACTGTTCTCTCAACAAGAGACACGTTTTCCTGACAGTATCCTGTGTTTTGCATTCCTTGCCCTAGGAGGGCCCTTTGCTTGATGCCCTTCTGACTTAACCAATGTAGTCCAAGGAGTTTGTCTTTCTTCCACCCCTTGGGTGGGTTCTTTGTAAAACAGTATAAAGGGAAGAAATTCCTGGGCAATAAAGATTGGAGTCATTTCAGCCTTCTGACCTCAGGAGTCTGTGTCGTTGTGATCTTGAACAGCGTCATCCACCCTGCTCCAGGCTCTCCCCACAAAGCCATAAAGCAGCTGGGATGTGGGGAGAGCTCCCCCACACCAACCTCTTCTCCTGGCACTTGCAGGCTCTGTCAGCTGCCAGCCTTTTCCTCCCGCCCGCTGATCCAGGTAACGTCTCTGCAGGATTTCCTTGGAGAGACAGGCGCCTCTTTTGGGCCCCGTCATTTCCCTGCCAAGGAGCTGAGCAATCCCGGCTCAGCTGCGAGCCCGCTCCGCTCCGGGTGGTGCTGTCAACACTTCTCCCTCGGTGACAAACCCGGGGCTGTGGCAGAGTGGGCAGGTGTGCAAGACATTCACCCCCACTCCGGCACAGCCGGCAAATCCCGGCAGCGGCTCCGGGGCTGTGCCTGGAGCGAGCCGTGCTCTGTTTGAGGTGAAAACGCCGCTCTGATCTCCCTGTCCTGCAGGAATCAGTCTGGATTTTGGTTTCTGGGCTCTCTGAGGTGTTTTGGGCAGGAGACGCCAGGGGGAGGTGGGGGTCAGGGGTTTGTGTCCAGCTCTCCTCCTTTGCCTGACCAGGGGCAGGCGTTTGACTGCAGAGGCAGAGAGGCAAAGGAAAAGCTTTTCCCAAATTCCCAAGGGATGCACGTGCACCCCACCACCACCCCCCACCCTGCAGTGTCCACTGGAGCAGCCAGGAAAAGGGGGTTCAGGCACACAGAAATAATCCAGCTCTTTCATTTTTAATTTCTAAATCTCATTTGAAGTGGAATCCTGTAACTCCCCAGGGCCTCGTGGCTGCTCATGGGCTTCCACAGCGACGCCGTGAACACGCTGCTTCGTTTTGTCATAACTGGGTCAATTTATTTTTATTTATTTTTTTTTTTTCCCTTCCCTCTTTCTAATACAAGCCCTTGGTTTTCTCAGTGGAAGTCTGGAGCCTGCTGTGGCACGGGCAGCTGGGTTATAATCTTACAGGAACCAGCACGGAGGAAATTTAGGGGTTGCCTGCTTGTCTCCTCTTTCCAGCAGGGCTGTTCCCTGCTGCCTGGCTGGGCTGGCTCCTTGCTCCAACACCCCCAGGAACAGCTAAACTGCTGTCCCAGCTCCCAGAAGAGCCACATACCGGCAGTGTTTCTCCCCCAGCCGGGTGCAGAGCCCCGTTCCTGCCTCCTGCCCAATTCCAAGGCCCCCCGACTCCTCTCGGTGGTGGTTGCGTGTCCTGCACTGCGGTTCATTCACATCCTCCTCTTGCTGGCCCTGCTTTAAAAAGCCTTTTAGGGATTTGCTCCGCACCAAATATGTCCATCCTCTCCCCGTGCCCTTCATCCTGTAATTGGATTCATTTCCTCCATCCAGCCCAGGCCGGGCTGCTCCCCATCCCTTTATGTAACAGCGCCGGCCCTGGCTGTGCCGCCCTGGGCTTGACCCGCAGCCACTGACACCAGCGCAGGGTTTGCTGCACCTTGAATCCCATATTTTTCCCTTTTTTTGGGCAGTCTCTGCTCCCTTTTCCCTCTCCCGTGGGATGTGGGCTCTCTCCAGGCTCTGCGTGGCTTCTGCTGCACTTCCATCCCAGCACAATCCCCCTGAACGTGTGGAGCTCCTGCTCCAGGAGAGCCATAAAGGCAACAGCCCCGTGCAGAGGAGCACGGGCAGGATTGTCTGGAAAAAGGATGGATTTTCCCACCCCTTTCATTAATATTTATTCTCCTTAATTCCCAATCTTTACTGTTTAGCCCTCTAAAGCTTTCGTGGCTGAGAGGCTTTCGCTGAGGTTGCTATTCCACGCCAAAGCAAAATACCCACGGGTTAAACAGGCATTTTATCAAAAGTGAGCCCTGTGCTGGGATCAGGCCTGGCTGCACAGGCCCCAAGGCTCTGCAGATCTTGCTGCTGCTGCTGCTGTCACAATTTTCCATTCCATTTTCCCCGTGTCCCAGCTGGGATGGATGTGCTGCTGTCCCTTCTCCCCAGCCCCTCCTGGGATCCCTCCCATGGTGAGGCTGCATTTTGCACCGTTCCTAAAAATACTCCTGATCCCTTCAAGTGAAAACTGGGTGGCTCAGATCTGAAAACCAGAACGGGAACAGCTGAGCTGCATCCCATCGTGTTTTCTCACCTCCTCTCCTTTCTCTCTTCACTTCTTCCAGATTGGGGAGAGGGTGGCAAAGGAGTGACCAAAAATGTAGAGAAACGAGGCAAGGAAACGTTTTTCTCCTGTTTATTTCTTTCCTTAGTTGAGAGGAGAGAAAAGTCTTTATAAGCACAGGCATTTATTTTATTAGAAAAAGGGATTTAAAAGAATGTTTTGGTGTTTTTTATAATCCCAGTGAGAGAGGATTGTTATGGGATAGGACATTTTGGCCAGTGCCTGTCCCCTCCAGCCCTTGTAGAGAAGCCAAATCCACCCAGGCTCTGTCCAGAAAACCATTTTCCCTCTCTTTTTTTCTTTCATGGAGAAGCTGAGGCAGCAGGCAGAATTTCCCCAGTGCTGGAGTGCACAGGTCACCTCAAGGCTGGTTTCCAGAGAGGCTTTGGTGTGAATTTTGGGCTGTAAACCCCAATCCTGGAGCTGCTGCAATGGAGCTGCTCCTCAGGGAGCTGCAGGTGCTGAGGGGCCACAAGAGGAGATAAAATTGAGAGATTATTGCCCCTGACAGGCTCCTGAGCCCCTGCTGCTCCCCCAAACCTTCCCTTCCTTCCCCACCTCTGCCTGGAGCCCCTGGAGCCACAGGAGTGGGAGAGGGAGAAACTCCACGAGACAAATTCCCCGTTCATCTGAGACCACCCTTTGCTGTCAGAGCCAGGAGCTGAACTGGGCTGGGGAATCCTCCAGCAGGAGGTGAATCCTTCCTGTTGCTCCTTGCCCAGCCAGGAATTATTGCCAGGAATTACCTGGAATTCCACCGGAGCTGGGAGGAATCTGAGTGGGGTGGGAACAGGAAGGGGGAAATCCGGACCCTTAAAATATTCACGCTGCAAATAAACACCTGCCTTGAGCCTGTGATCCTGCAAATGTGTGCCTGGCATTAATCTTTGGGAAAGTGCATTAAAATCTGCCACTGGTGCTTTATTCCTCAGGAGCCCATGAAATCTGTGCCACATCCATGCAGGGGCAGCAGCTGGAGGATCTGCCTGGGCTGGGAGAAGGAGATTTCAGCTCCCAAAACGAGCTCCTTCCCACGTTGGGTGACTGCAGCCCTTCAACCCCCTGCTGGGTTTTGGACCCATCTGACCCCCAGCAAAAGTAATTCCATGGGAGTGGGGTGAGAAGGGATTCCTGTGGGCTCCAGGAAGGGAACTGGAGGCAGGGAACGGGATTTTTCCAAACCTAATGGTGGGTCTGGCAGGGCTGTGGAAGCAACTGGCCCTGCACAAAGTCCTGTCCCCCATTCCCTGCTCCATCCAAGCCATTGTTGGATGTGGGGGAAAGGGGATGTGACCCTTGGTGGCTTTACAGCCACCTCCAGCCTGTCCCCACGGCCAGAGGAAGGATGAAAAGGCTTTATTGATAAATACAGACTATGTATAGAGGGGAGACATCTCCACCCAGCCCAACACCCCACGGGTCTCCTGGCCCGGGGAAGCCAGAGCTTGGTGGCTCTTGGAGCTCTGATGCTCAGCCCTGAACTGGGAGCTTTGCTGGGAGCCCCCAGTGCCTGCCCAGGTGGGATTTCAGTCCTCCCCACTGCCCCATGTGCTTCAAATTCCACATCAGGCCCTGATCTCCTGCCCTCCTGCATCCCTTTGCCAAACACCCCGAGCCTGGAGCAGCTCGGAGTGGGGAGCACAGACATGGAGAGAGATGAGAAATGCTGCTGGCATGGGCAGCTCCTTCTGCCCCTGGTCCCCTGACACTGCAGCTGCCACCAGGCCCAGAGGGCTGCACTTCCACTGCCAGCTTCCTGGGAAAATGACTCCCAGTTATGCCAAACACTTAACTTTTGGAACAAGCAGAACTGCACCCGAGCCCATCCTGCACATCATGTTTTTGTTGAGCCTCTAACCTCTGCTGCCACTTGGCACCGAGGCCTGAAGGGGAGTTTCAGGGGCTGCAGGTTGCAAACTGTGCCAGGGATGCAGCAGGATGGAATTTTGGAATTACAGGGCTGGCAGGGAGACCTCCAGCTGGATTTTTTATTTTTTTTTTTTTTTCATTTATCCTTGTTTAGCAGCCAGGATGTGCCAAAAGCTGCTTTTATGGACTGGACCAAGCCAGAGCCAGGAGGAGCCTGTTGTTCCCACCTGCCCTGACACTTCCAACCTGGAGTCAGATCTTTTCTTTGCAGCTCCACCATTCCTTCCTGTCGGAGCACTCCTGCATAATGAAGAGGTGAAGCTGGCAGGCTGCATGCAGCTAATACAGATATGATTAATTTTCATCCCTCTGTTTGATTTGGAAGGTTGTCCTTCCCCAGGCAGAAGGCTCCATCCCAGATGGATGGAAAGCTGCCAGACGGACGCGTCTTGGAGGGACAGCGGGACAAGACTCGGGAAAGTTTAGTGCTTTGGAAAAGTGACCTTTCTTGGTAACCAATTTGTCACTTCCCAGCACCATCTGCTGACTCTTCAGCTGCATCCATCATAACCATGTGAAGAAAAGGACTGGAAAAGTCAATTAAAATGGGGAGTTGGATGGGGTTTTGTGCAAACTGTTTAGGGAAGGGAGGGGAAAAACCCCACCTCGTGTGGGTGACATCCTTTCCATCACATTCCCAGGCAGGTTTCCAGGGAGCAAAGCAGTGCTGGAGTCTCTGGGAGCTTTCCACTGCCCAGGGGGGGGTGATAAGCTGGAGCGAATGCCCAGGGATCCGGGAAGCACCTGAGTGCTGGACATGAGGGTTTTCAGGAGGGCTGTGTCCCAAATGGAGAGTTATTGACATCTGTGACAGCAGCAGGTCCCTGGTGACACCTGCTGTGCCCCTGTCCTATTGACTCCCTGCGACAGGGCCGGGTGACAAATGGTATTCCCAGGTGACAAACGTCATTCCCAGGTGACAAATGGCATTCCCAGGTGACAAATGGCATTCCTGGGCTGGGCAATGGCTGTTCCCAACATCCCTCCCCAGCCAGGCAGGAACGCTGCTGCTCCCCGCTCTTCCCAGCCCGTGGATCCCCTTGGATGCAGGATGGATTTCATGGCTTCCCAACTCGTTTTTTTCCCTTCCTGCCCCTCACCTGGCTGCTCCCAGGCTCCCTCAGGAGCAGCACTGGGATGTGCCTGGCCTGATCCCAAACGCTCTGGCATCAGCTCCCGGCTGATGGTCCCGGGAGAGGCACGGATGAGTTCTTGCACAATTCCCTCCCTCTCTCAGCACCTCGTTTGTCTGCAGAGGGATGACAGTGCAGGGTTTGTGTTCCCGAGGGGGATCGGTGTGCCAGGCTCACTGAGGATGGGAGAAGGGGCCACGTGAAGACTCCGAGTGGCAATTTTGTATACAGTTTTGATATTGTTGTGACCAGCAATTACATAAATATAGAAATACGGAAATGTAAATGACACAAGGTGTCATTTTAGTGCTGGGGACATTCACATCATACAAAACCTTGTCCTGCAGGCTCAGGATGTAAAAAACACAAGCCAAGAGAGAGGAATTTCTCTATTTTAGGGAAGGGAGAGGAATTCTCTGTCTTAGAGATGGGGAAACTGAAGCAGCAGCAGATCTGCCTCAGCTGTGGGACCACCGGGAACTGGGGAGGGAGCAAAGGGGGGTTTGCCTGGAAACGAGAAACTGGGAAAACTCCAGTGCAGATAACAACATTCCCTGCCTGGGAAAGCCGTTTCCATGCAGGCCAGGCAGCTGGACAGGGTCACAGGTGAGTCACTGCAGCGCCTGGATGGGTTTATAAAGGGAGGGGAACCAGCAGGAGCACCCAGGTGTGACAGGAGGGAGAAGAGCTCTGACCTCCAGTGTCCCGTGGCTGCACTCCCAGGTAGGTCTTGGCACCTCTTGGCCACAGCAGAGCTGGCTCAGAGGAGGAGGAGGAGGGAACAACATCGATGCTGACACAATGCTGAGGCGCTTTTCCCTCATCCCCATCTCGGGAGCACCGATTCCAGCAGCTCCTGCCTCTTGTGGGCACCCAGCAGAGCTGCGGGGAGCCCCGGTGTCCCCTGTGCTCGGGGAGCTGCTCTGAGCGGGCACAAAACCACTCTCAGACACGTCCCAGTGGCAGGAATGCTCGGATATTTTGGGAGACAGCTCGGCAGGTGAATGTCCCGTCCTGTCCTGTCCTGTCCTGTCACGGGTGCACTTGGCTGGGTTTGGGGGCTGACCCAGCTCCGTGTGCCCGCAGTGCTGATGCTGAACTCGGGCCCCTCCTGCTTTCTTCTTTTCCTTTCGGAGCTGAGAAGCAAATCCAAGTCCTCTCTGCCTGGACAGGTGCTGAGCTGGAGGTCTCAGGGCTGGAATACAGGTCCTGCCTGCCAAGCAGGGGAGGGTTTTTTTTTTTCAGCAGGGATATTTCTGAGTGGAGAAGTCTGTGTGGGTGTTCTGGGAGAGGAGGGAGAGAATCAATTCCCAAAGGGATTAGGCAAGAAGAGATGAAGGAGGTGACTGGGTTTATTTTCTTTGTGTTCAGCAGTATTTTATTTATTTATATATTTACTGCAGTGATAGAACAAATGAAAAAGCACCAAAGATTGATGCTGCTAAAGTGTGCATTGCAAGGAGAGAGCCTGAGAATTCCTGCCTGGATCCTTGCAGGAATCAGGGCTGGGACAGCCTGGGATGTCCCAGGGCAGGAGGTGGCTCTGGTGGCCCAGTCTGGGTGGGCAGGGGGAGATGGCACCGGGGCTGCCCTGGGCAGTGCCCAGGTAAGGGAGAGGAGAGGATGTGACTGGCAGGTGCTATGGAAAGGGAATATTTCTTAACTTCCACTGGCCCTCCCTTCAATGCCAGCTGATATTTATGAGAAATCTAATTCAGGAGTCAAATCTGACCTAACAATGTCTTCTCAATAAAGTCCAAACCAAGAGGTTGCTGAAACTAATTAAGGATCAGGCTCCAATCAGGTGGAGAAGTTAAGCTGTAGGACCTGACTTCATTAAGTCCGTCCAGAGAGAATATTTTAATATTTAAAGAGAACATTCAATGTTTACATAAGTCCTTTCCTGATGTGAAGTCACAGTTATATCACTTCAGAGGTGGTTTTTAAAGCCCTTTATCCAGGCTCAGACAGAGCCAGGCTGGAAAATGCCTTTCCCATCTCCCTTGGACTCAATGAGGCTTCTTAAAAGATCCAGTCCGTCCAGGAAGGTTTCCAGCGGTGAGGAAAATCAAAACAAAAATCAACAGAACAGCCGTGTGAAGGTTTTTTCTCTTTGCAGCATCTCTGTCTCCTGTGCTGGCACTGGGATGGATGGGTTTGCTCTGGATGTGTTCAGGTCTTAAACCAACACAGCTGCCGAGCTGAGGCTCAACAACTCAGGGAGGCTTGAGCAATCCTGAAGGGCTGGGCTTGAAATCTCTGGAGGTGTTGCTCAAAAAAAAAAAAAAAACAAACAAATCTGTTTACACCAACAGCTTTGAGAAGCGAATTTTCAGTCAAGGCACTTCTATTCTCAGCTCAGGAGCAACTGGAAGAGTAAATATCCCTCTGGTGGGCTGGGGCTGTGCTGGACTGCAGCTGGTGCAGAGCCAAAGGCGTTTCTTGTCGAATGCCTCTCTCCACTCTTGCCCCCGGTGTCTCCTTTCCTCTGTTGCCCAGGCTCTCAGGATGGTGTCGAGGAAGGTGGTGGCCAGTTTGCTGCTGGTGTCCCTGCTGTCCGTGCTGGCTGAGCAGACCCAAGGCTTCATGCCCTTTTTTACCCAGAGTGACTTCCAGAAAATGCAGGTAACCCCAGCGGAGTGAACGAAGCAGGAAAGGTTTCTCCCAGCCTCGTCCCAGCATCAGCAGGAGACACTGTGATATCCTTCTCCCAAAATCCACGGCTTTTGCGGGGGGGGAAGCAGAGGGGTTTTTTAAGGTGTGAGATGGAAAGGAAGGGCCTGGACCCCTCTAGCAAAGGTCTGCCACACCTGTGGGAGTGTCACCTGCAGCCCCCCGCGGGTCCTTTCCCTTTCCTCGGTGCTGGAATTCTTCCAGAGCAGCCGCAGCCTCCCATCAGCTCAGTGATGGCTCTTTTGTTGTAACAAATAATTAACCATCCCCCGGCTGGTTGTCACCTCTGGGACGTGCCGAGAGAACGTTTTGCCTTTTGAAGTGAAACAAATAGCGTTGAAAGGTGTCAGGCAGGCTCGGAGACGGCGGCTTCTGAAACACAGCCCCAGCGAGTGAGCTTCCCCCGCACTGCCGAGCCCCTGGATGCCGGGAGAAATCCCATTTCCAACACCCATCCCGGGATAACAAGGAGCTTCTTGTGGGGAGCATAGGCATCCTTCAACGTCCTTGAAGACGATGGGGATGCCCGTGGGCTGTGTTTGTATCCCCCCCAGCCCTTGTAGCTCCGTGTCTGCCAGGGCTTGGGGGTTTTCTGGATGAACAAAGGGGAAATCTGTCCCCCACGGGCTGTCCCCGCTCCTCCTGTGCTCACAGGCTGGACACTGAGCATGGCTTGTGCCACCTTCGACGTGTCCTCTGTGTCTGTCACGTTCCAAAGCACCTCTGGCTTTTTCCAGAGGGTCCTGAAGGCAACTTGAGCCCATATAAACAGGGCTAAAGACCTGCAGAAAGGCTGGGGAAACGTGACCTCTGCACCAGGGCCGTGTGCAGGGCTCTGCACGTGCTGGGCTCCGTTCAGTTTCCTTGCAGCGATCCAGAAAAGACCCAGGCCAAGTTCTCGGGGACAGCTGGGTAAGGTCCCAGCGCTGTCAGCTCCTCACAGCCTACCCCGTAACCTGACCTTGCCCCCAGTCCCCAAAGGCCACCCAGGCCACAGCTGATGGGCCCTCCCCAGGAGGATTCCAGCATCCCCCTGGTTCTGTGCCCAAATTCCTGCCTGGGTTGGGTTTGCTGCTGATCCCAGCATCACCAGCTAACTGCCCCCTCTGCTCTCTGCCCCGAAGCTGCAGGAGAAAGAGAGGAACAAGGCAGGGCAGAAGAAATCCCTGAGCTCACTGCAGCAGCTGGAGGAGGAAGGTTTCTCTGAGCAATCTGGCGTGGATGTCAATGCAGCCAAGACCCTCCAGGTACATGGAGCCATTTGACTCTTGAGAAGCTCATGCAGGGGACAAGGAGTCCAAGGGATGTCCTCTGCCAGCCTGCCTGCTGACACCAGGGAGAAGTTTTAGCTCTACCCCACAAATCATCGTGGTTGTTCAGCAGCCAGGTCACCCCTGAGGCTCAGCTGCTTCTCCCTGGGAACAGCTCGAGGTCTCCCTGCCAGGCAGAGGAGCCCAGCCAGGTGCACGGCAGGAACTCCCAGTTCTGCTCCAGCTCCTGCTCGCTGTCACCTCTGACCCCACACTTCTCTGCACTGGTGAGGCCTTATTTAAAAACTTGGGCCCCAAGTCTATAGACAGAGCAGAAAATGGGCGATTTTAGGGATTGAAGTGCCAGGCTAAGCCCTCAAAGGCAGACTTACCTGGCGAGCCAAGTCTGAAAATTGTGCTTTTCCACTTGAGCACAAGGAATTCTTTCCCTGCGTGGGCAGCCACACCTGCAGGGAGCAAAATGAGGGTGCAGGTCTCCCCCCAAAAAAAGGGACAGACCCCGTGGGACAGGCAGCAGGAGCAGCCAGGCTGCAATCTGGCCAAGGCACAGCTTAATGTGCGACTCCTCCTGCACTCATGATGCACCAAGGCTCGGTAACAGGATTTAAACAGCAAAAAGGGCCAGTTCAAAGTGTGAAATACCCAGCACATCCCCACAGCTGACCAGCAGCACCACAACAGAGCTCTTTGCTTCAGGCACAGCTGGCTCCAAGTCCAGCAGGCTGGAGCAGGATCACGGCTCGTCCTCAGCTGTTGCTGGGGCAGGAGCTCTGCAGGCTGAGGCTGGAAGGGTCGATGTGCCACACAGTGGAGGATTAGAAGGTTCAGAAATTATTTTCTTTGCAGTCCCTGCTGCCAGGAGGTGCCTTTATCTGGATTTCTGAGCCAGCCCACGGGTTATGCAACAGCACTCTGAGCAACTCAAGAGTGTGTTGCCTTCAAAATGTTGCTTTTTGCCTGTATGAGGTTCATCCTCTTCCCTCCAAATCAGCCCTAAACCCTCCAACTCAACCAAAGTGGGGTCAAAACACCCCAACCTCCCTCCCTCTGCTCCCCTTGGCTTTTTGTTCTAATTTCTCTGGCTTCCTCCACAGCAGGCCCTTCCTGTCAGAGCTTGGCTCACCCCAAGGCAGCTGGAAAAATACCAAGATGTCCTGGGGAAACTGCTGGCAGAGCTGTTACAGGACACCCCAGACGGTACTGTCGGAGGGTTGATCTCTGCCTTGGGAATTCTGCCTTTCCTTCTTCTCATCAGCTCATCAGCACGGGGACATTTATATTCCCCAGAAGGGTTTTTGTGTCACGTTTGCTCGCTCTGTGGAGCCCTCAGATCCCAACCACTCCCGTGTGCACCCCTCTGGGAAGGTTATTCCCTGGTTAAGGTGCTGCCTGTGCCCCAGAGCTGATACTGACTGGCAGCAGCAGCACAACCCTTCCCAGCAGCTCTGTTTGCCACTTCCCTCCTCCTCCTCCTCTTCCCAAAAAAGTCCTCAGTCTCCAGGGAACAATTTCCAGCAGAGCTTGTAGCAGCAGCTGTACCTGTACGAGGCAGCTCAGCACGTGCAGCCAGCTTGGAACACCTCGCTGCCTGCACGGGGGCTTAACACTGACACTTAATTACACTCCAATTTGCTGCAAATCCTCCTTTTCCTCTGGGAAATCGCGTGGGGGAATTTGCAGCAGCAAATATCCAGTTGTGCAGCTCTTCCTGCCTGCAGGTTGAGGGATGGTGGGATGGGGGCTGTCCCTGTGCTTTTGCCTTTTTTTTTTCTGGGATGTTTAAGCCCAGGAAAGGGGGTCCTGCTCTCCCTGTGGGATTGCTCTGCCTGTGCTGATCCCAGCTTGCCTCTGAGCTTTCAGTCGGGGAGCTGAGGAGGAGGAAACGACACATAAAGCTCTGGAAAGACTGAATGCCAGATTTAAGGACACTTGTGCTTTTCTCTCTTTTCTGTTTAGCTGACTGATATCTGCAGGATCAGAAGAGAAAGCACTGGAGCTGCTCAAGCTGAAAGACTCCACTTATGTAAACGAAATCTGTGAGAGAGGTTAACAAAATCGGAGGTGAGATAATAAATGTGCAGCATAATTAAAAGGAGGATTTTTGTCTTCTGTCCTGCGAGTTTCTCAAACAGATGGGGAAAGAAGAGAGAGGGAAGGCTCCAGGTTCTGGAGAACATCCCCGTTTTCCTGAGCACTGTTCTGGAAAGTCCTGTGAGGAGCTGAGGGAGCTGGGGAAGGGGCTGGAGGATCCTGAGGGAGTTGGGGAAGGGGCTGGAGGATCCTGAGGGAGCTGGGGAAGGGCCTGGAGGATCCTGAGGGAGCTGGGGAAGGGGCTGGAGGATCCTGAGGAGATGGGGAAGGGGCTGGAGGATCCTGAGGGAGCTGGGGAAGGGGCTCAGCCCAGAGAAAAGGAGGCTCAGGGGGAATTTCTGGCTCTGCACAACTCCCTGCCAGGAGGGGACAGCCAGGGGGGTGGATTTGGGATCTGATCTCAGGGAACAGGGACAGGAGGAGAGGGAACGGCCTCAGGCTGGGCCAGGGGAGGCTCAGGGTGGGCAGCAGCAGGAATTTCCCCACGGAAAGGGCGGTCAGGACTTGTAAGTGCCCAGGGAGGTTTGGAGTGCCCACCCCTGGGTGTGTCCCAAGGAAAGCCTGGACATGGCATTCAGTGCTCTGGGCTGGTGGCAAGGTGGGGATGGGTCACAGGTTGGACTCGACGATCCCAGAGGGATTTTCCAACCTCAAGGATTTTGGGATTCTGTTTAAGTGTGTGGCAAAGCCTGAGGAATCAATCTTCGGGGCGTATTAAGTCTTAGCCCTCCCTTTTGGCAGTGGAGGGAAACCGAGGCAAACCCAGATCTCCTGGCCAAACTGCTGACGTGAGGTGGGGACCTGGGTGTCCCTAACCCAGTTCCCTGCTCCAGGAGGGTGCTCTGGCACATTCCCACGCTGCTGGAGAATGCAGGAGCCCTGGTGGGCAGCCCCTCCACGTGCCCAAACCCCTCCTATCAGCCTGGTGCTATAAATCCACCAGCACGGTGAGGAACAGCTGTGCCAGGCACAGTGTGAGGGAACAGCACCGAGCTCTGCCCTTTCTCCTGCCTCTCAAACACACCCCAAGGTGAAATCCTAATTCCACTCGAACATCCTGCTTTCCATTTCCATACCTTTGGCTTATCTGAGAGCTACTCCTCTCTGCTGGCAGCAGGAAATCCAACATATGTAAAGTACGGATGGATGAGATCAATGGCATGTACGTGAATATATCCAATTTCAATCCAATTTTATCCTCCCAACCTAACAGGAGTTCTGTTCTCGCGCTGAGCTCATTCCAAGAGCTCTGTTTGTGCTGGAACAACACCCCTCCGAGCACTCTGCCGTGAGCAGCCCTCGGGAGAGGAGAAAGCTCCCAGTGGATAATGGAACAGGCAGCGTGCAGTGGATTACAGCTCTAATGTTTGATCCAAAGGCACACTGCTTGTCCAGGGACTGATCAGCTCCAGGAAGCTCCCAGTATTGCTGAGGCAGTGTGAGCTGTGGAAGCTCTGTAATGACTCTGAGTGGGAGGGAGATGGGAAATAACACATTCCATTAGGCTGGGAGTGAGAGCAGCCTGGGCTGCAGGAGCTCCATCTGCGGAGGGGTGATATCCATGGAAGAGCTGGCACGGGAAGCGCAGGAGGAGCCGTGCCACATTTACACCAGAGTGCAGCAAGGTCAGAGCCTTGCTCGCTTCAGAGGGCCCCTCCTGCCTCGTTACTTCAGAGACACCCAGACCTTTACTCTGGGTTTGATTTTGCCACATGAAAACAAGGAGAATTCCCCCTCGAGGGGCAAACTGCTCCCAACCCCTCTCCATAAGCTCCACTGCGGGTCAGAGTGTCCCTGCTCTGAGCCCTTTTCCCAGCTCCTTCATTCTCGTCGTGTTCCAGGCCAACGCCTCCCCCGTGGCATCCAGGAAGGGAAGTTTTCCAGTGATGGAAAGAGAGAAAGTGAACATGAGCCTCTTGGATTTGCTTCCTGGATCATTTCCCACTGGGGTGATGGTGGGGCTGACGCTGTGGAAAATTCCAGAGGGAGATCCACCAGTAGGACCCTGCTCTTACCCTTGGACCCAGACAAGCTGCATCAGCAAGGGGCAGCTTTGACACTGGCCATGGATTCTCCCAGGGGCTCTTCCCAGTGGTCCCAGTTCTAAATGAGCTCGGGATGGAATGGCTGGTTGTGGCAGAGACCACAGGAACCCCTGTCCCGTCCTGCAGCACCAACTGTGGTGTCTAAACAGGCACCAAAGTACACCTTCAACTGTTGGGAGTAAATTCCTTCCACCCTCAGGGGCCTGAGCTGGAAAAGCAGAAATGTTTTCACTGGAAAGAGATGGAGGGACCCCAACCAGCCCCCTCCAGGCTGTCAGAGCTCTGGTTCTGGGTAAGAAGGATGTGGTCTCCAGGTTTCAGGACAGATCTGTTTTCCCCCTGCCCTGGAAGGTGCTTTGGCAGCCAGCAGCACCCAGGTCACACCTGCAGGCAGGCAGGAAGAATCTGCTGCTCCAGAAACCAAACAAGAATTGCACGGTGGGATGAGCAGCCCAATAGTTGGGGGAAAGAGGCAGGCAAAGAGGAGGGAAGGGAATGGAGTCACCTCTGACTTCTTAAGGTACTGAGCAGGCCCAGGACGGGCAGGCGGGCGAGGGTCACACCTGTGCCCTGCCTGTGAGTGACAGGGTGACAAACGGGCACAGTCAGCTCCCAAGAAAGCCCTGACACCTCCCCGGGGAGCCACGAGCAGGGCTGTCACCCAAAACCCACGGGTAAGGAGGTGGGGTGGGCATGCAGGGTTTCAGCAGCCCTGCAAGGGTCCAGCTGCGGGGTTTGAGGTGCAGCCATCCCCTGCTCCAGCAGGGATCCCTTCCCAGGGCTCTGCTCGCTCACAGCAGCCCCGGAGCAGCCGGCGTGGCGCGTCTGCTCCTCTGGCATCGGCGCCGCTGCCAGCAGCTCTGAGGCAGCTTCTGGGCTCGCAGGGAAGGTGGAGGCTGTCCCTCCGTGCTGTCCCAGCTTCCCACAGCCAGCTCCGGCTGTTTCCAAGCCAAGAAACGCTTTTTGCCGAGCCCATCTGCAGCCTCGGTGCGCCCAGAGCCACGAGGATGATGATGATGATGATGAAGGGGCTACAAAAATAGAAAATCTGCTGTTAAGTTCAGTGCTGGTACCGTGGGCAGGGAACAAAGATTGCCCATGGGGGTACAGGGTCTGCTCCTGCTGCTTTCCCTGCGGGGTCCGAATGTCTTCCAGGGAAGGAGGGGATTCTCCCACTGGGAGGAAGGGAAAAGGGTCCTGGATTTCTCTCCAGGCACCTGATCCTGCTGAGCTTTGGGGCTGCCAACCTCCTTCTGAGGAGGAATCAGAGTTTTTCCCCCATTCTCCAGTTGTCCAACACCAGTCCCCTGTCCTCTCCTCCTGAGGCTGCTGGGCCTGGGGTAATTCCCCTGATGGACAGAATCACAAGTTGAAAGGATGGGTTTGGGTTTTTTTGGGGTTTTTTTTGCTGTTTTCTCCAAAACAAGGTGTGTTCATGTAATTCCCAGGTTTGCATCAGCTCAGCCAGCACGCATCTGCATGTCCAGGCAAAGCTTCTGCAGTGAGAGCTGTGAGCTCACAGGAGCCGTGTGATAGGAGCAAATTGGAATTTTTTATTTACATTAGACCCCTTTCCACATCATGAGCTGGCAGCGGAGCACAGAGGAGGCTCAGCTTAGCACGTTCACACTTCCCAGCACAGCTGAGTTTGCTCTTTTAATGGGCTCCCTGGCCTCTGCTGAGGATGTATTTGCTGTTGCCAACCTGACAAACAAACCTCAGCATCTTGTTGCTGCTTTCTTAGATAAATTGGGAAGAGCGAGGTGAAGCTTTGGGGACCTGATAAGGAAGAAGCTTCCTGAAAGAAGGTTTAGTGACAGGACAAGAGGATATATCCTCAAACTGTGCCAGGGGAGGGTCAGGTTGGACATCAGCAGGAATTTCTCCACGAAAAGGGTTGTTAAACATCGCAAGGGGCTGCTCAGGGAGGTGTGGAGTCCCCATCCCTGAGGTGTCCAAGGAAGACTGGACATGGCCCTCAGGTGGGGATCGGTCACAGGCTGGACTCGATGCTGTTGGAGGGATTTTCCAGCCTCACCAACTCCGGGATTCTGTGATTTATGTCACAGCTCAGCTCTTTCAGCCTCCCTCTCCCCACAGGTGCCAGCCCCGAGGGGCCACGGCGTGTCCCCCACCCCAATGTCACACATCCGTCACCGAACCCGTGGCACTCAGCCAGCCCTCAGCACCTCCAGCACCGCTGTTCCATTACCTTTAATTAAATCCCGACATTACGCCGCCGTATTTCAGCCGCTTTCATCGCTTTTTTTTTTTTTTTTTTTTTTTTTCAGCGGCGGCAGCAGGAAAAAGCAATTACTGTTCATCACAGCTGTGCCAAAATAAATTTACAAGTCAACGCTTGGGTTTGCTGTTTTAGGTGTGGGGTGTGGAGGGACGCCCCTTCCCAGGAAATATTTCATGGATCTGGTCCTGCCTGGGTTCTGGCAAAGCTCAGCAATCGGGTAGCGATGATGGAAATGTGTGTGGGGGTGGCAGGGAAAGGGACGTTTTTTGGGAGAATGGCCCTAAAAGTGTCAGAACATCGGGGCGAGTGAGGCGGGAGCTGCTCCAGGAGCAGCCCCACACAGAGATGGGGGACAACCCATCATCGACACCGGCTCGTCCCGCAGATGAGGCAGCTTTCGGCTTTTCCCTTCCCCGTTTCTCTCCCTTTTCCCCGGTCCTGAGGGGAGCAGCAGCTCCCGCTCCGCCATGTCCCTCAGAACGGGGAGCCCGCGCCTCCCGTGACCTTCTCAACATGGCGCCCGCCCCCGCGCCCCTTTCCCCACACGCCCCGTGCCCTTCCCAACATGGCGGCACCAGGGGCGCGCGGGGCCCCTCCCAAGATGGCGGCGCCGCTTCCCGCCCGCGGGGCGCTTCCGGCGGGGCCTGGCGCGGCCATGGCGGAGCTGACGGACGCGGAGCTCCGCAAGGAGCTGCTGGCTCTCGGCTACCGCCCGGGGCCCATCACCGCCACCACTCGCAAGGTTTACGTCAAGAAGCTGGGCTGCCTGCGGGCCGAGGTGGCGGCGGCCCGGCGCAGCGGCCGCACCGCGCCGCCCAGCCCGGGCCGCTCCTCCGCAGGGCCGCCGCAGGCCTCGCCCTCGCGGCAGCGCTCCGGCTTCATCAGCGGGGCCGCCCGTGAGAGTGAGGAGGAGGAGGAGGACGAGGAGGAGGAAGAGGAGGAGGAAGTGGGGCGGGCGCCCGCGTCCCGCTGGGGGACGTCGGGGGAGAGCGGCGGGCAGGCCTGGGGGGACCCCCGGGGGTCCCCGCCGGGCCGGGGCGGAGGAGTCAGGGCTGAGGGCGGCCTGTCCCGGGACAGCCTCGGGAGGCTGAGCCCTTCGGAGCAGTGGGGGACGACTGTGGAGAGAGGCGGCGGTGGGCTGGGGGCATCCCTGGCTGGGCACGGGGCGTTCAGTTCCCCCTCGCAGTGGGACACGTCCATAGAGAGGAGCGGGGGCCTTGGGGGCCTTGGGGTGGGCAGGGCCGGGGAGCTGAGCTCTGCGTCCCATTGGGAAACATCCAGAGATGTCACAGAGCACGGCCGGGGGCTCAGCCAGGGGCTGGATGGGCCCACCCTGGATAGAATTCGGGGCTCCTCACTGCAGTGGGGCGCCTCAGAGAGGAGTGGGGGGCTCAGCAGTGGCCTGAGACCCACCCTGGACAGGTTTCGGGGGTCAAACTCCGCATCCCAGTGGAGCCCTTCAGCAGAGAGGAGCGGGGGGCTCGGCAGCCGGGCCGGCTCGGGGTTGGATGGGGTTGGGGGGCTGAGCTCCACACCCTACTGGGGCTCCTCGGCAGCCTCCAAACCCCTTCCCAGCGAGGAGAAGCCCAGGAGCCATTGGGGGACATCGGGAGGGGGAATGGGGGCGCAGAGCTCCCGCGCTGCCTGGGACACGGCGGGGGAGAGGAAGGGGCTCTCCTCCAACTTCTGGTGGAGACGGGAGAGCGAGGTGACCCCCAGCAGCCAGTGGGGCTCCTCGGCGGCCCCCGGCAGGTTCAGCAGCCTGTTCAGGAGAGGGAAGGAGGACCTGGCTTCCAGCGTAGGGAAGGAGACGGAGCGGGATGCGGGCAGCCGGGCTGGAGGGCTGATCCGGCGCTTCCCGTGGCGGGCAGCCAGCGATGGGGGCTCGGGAGTGACCCCGCGCACGGCCCTGCTGCGCTCAGCGCCCAGGCAGCAGCCGGAGGGAAAAGGGAAAGGCCTGGAATATTACCTGTCCCAGTTCCTCTGCCTCGCCAGCTTGGTGCTGCTCCTGATTTTTCTGGGCATCCTCGCGGTGAAGATGGTTGGGTCAGGCTGGCTGGACGGCAGAGAGGACGGCTGTACGTGCGCTGGTTTAATTCTCATTTAAGCTTTATTCCTCACCTGTCTTCCTGCTTTCCCTTTGTGGCTTCCATCCCCATCGCGTTTATCATTCTCACTGCCATAACCTGTCTCTGTTTCTGGCCCTCTCCCCATCTCCCCCTTCCTATGGGAAGCCCTGTTAGCCATGGGAAGCAAATCAAAAGTTTGCGTTCTCCAAACGAGTTTGGCCTTCAGGCCCTCAGAACCGTGGGGTTTATGTGGAGTGCTGGGCCAAGGATGGTTTTTATGGATGCCTGCTGGGCCAAGGATGGTTTTTATGGATGCCTGCTGGGCCAAGGATGGTTTTTATGGATGCCTGCTGGGCCAAGGATGGGTTTTATGGTGTGACACGATGTCTGTGTAGTACCTGGGCTGTGTTTTTGATGTCCCCTCTGCCAGCACGGCCCTTCCCAGCCTTCATTCTGTCCAAGGGGGAAGTGCAGCGGGTCAGTTCAGCACTTAAGGTGTGGCAGAGCGTGTCTCTCTCTTCTCTGTGAGAAATGAAAAGGGGTTTCTCCAGCAGCTGGTTTTTGAAGCAGAGCTCCCCAGCTGGAACAGCTGGGGTATTTCAGGCTTTGAGCTGAACAAAGAAGGGTTTGGGGGCTGTTTTGGGAAGGTGCTGGTTCTGAGCCTGGGCACGCTGTGCCCTTGCTGTGGGCTGGGAAAGCTGCTGCATTCCCAAAGCCAGGATAAAACTGCCCATGGTCCTGTTTGAGCTGTGACAGGAGTTCTGGGGGCAGGAATGTTGCCCAGGAGGATTCATTCCCTCCCTGGCTGTGCTGGGATATTGCAGGTGACCCTGATGGGCAGCACTGGAGTGTACAGATCCGTGTGAAGCTTCTCCTCAAAGAGGAGCTGTTAAAAGCTCCAGCCCCAGCTCTCACTCCCCAGCTGAACACATTCATCAGCTCTATCACTGGTGTGTTTTTCCTCAGGGCTGCTCCCAGAGCAGCTCCTGGAGAGGGGCTCTTTGCATCTCAAGCTGCTGCCAGGGGGAGATGAATAATAGCAGAATAGCTTTAAGTTGAGCCTGCTTTTAAAAGGATAATTATTTTCTTGATCAAAGCTCTTGTTTGCAGCCAGCTAACTCGCCCTCTTCTCTCTCCTAGTTAATCTCTTGCCTGTGGATTGTGACAAAAGAACGGATGATGTAAGCATTTATTTATTTATCCTCAATCTTGTGAGCTCTCACAGAGCAGTGATTATTCCAGGTATTCTATTCCACCCATAACAGTATCACTGTAAAATGATTAGCTCTATCGTTTTACAGAAAAAATTGGGGCTTGATGAGTTGGAATTAATGGGCCAGATTAAGTTAGGAGTGTGTATGAGACTCTGAAAGATAAAAATTTAAATTCCCAATTATGTGAATCAATTTCTTTTTAACAGTTGTTCCAGCAGTGGTATTGGTTTGCAATAAAGCTGTTTTCAGCTTTAACAGCACAAGATTTAATCCAGCTAATTCCCTGAGCTCTGCTGTGGAGCCCTGCTCCCTCTGTCAGGATGGATTTTTGGGAAAGCTGGGGCTGCCCCATCCCTGGAAGTGCCCAAGGCCAGGCTTAGATGGTGGATAAAATGGCAGCCTGGGATAGTGGAAGGTGGGATTGGATGATCCCTTCCAACCCAAACCATTCCAGGGTTCCACGTGCTGCTTTGGATGGGATTTTGGGAATAAATCCTTCCCTGTGAGTGTGAGGGAGGGCTGGGATGGAATTCCCAGAGAAGCTGTGGCTGCCCCATCCCTGGAAGTGCCCAAGGCCAGGCTGGACAGCGTTTGGAGCAACCTGGGATATGGGAAAGTGTCAGGGGTGGAAAGTGGGTGAGCTTTAAAGCTCCCTTCCAACCCAAACATTCCAAGATCAGGAGGAAGAAGGTTTTGTGTTGGATTCAGAGTTCTGGTGTGCTGGGAGCTTCTGGAGGTGCTGCATCCACCCGTGGTGGGTCCGAGGCTGGTGCTGCAGGCTGGACTGGGGGTTGGTGGCATTTCACAGAATCCCAGACTGGTTTGGGCTGGAAGGGACCTCAAAACTCACCCAGTCCCTGAAGCAGGGACTTCCAGAGGGGATGCTCGGGGTCACTTGTGCCAGGAACGTTCCTCTGCTGAGGGGATTTGGTGGCAGCTGGTGGTGCAGGGCTTGAGGCAGACTCCAGTGCTGTGGTTCTGCCTGGAAGCTGCACTCCCACTGTCCCCGTGGCACTGCTGATGTGTGTCCCTGTCCCTGTCTGTGTCCCTGCAGTTCTGCCAGGCCAAGCACAAGGACGTGATCATGGCCGTGCTGCACGAGCTCTACAATTACCTGTCCGTGCAGGCAGGTGAGTGCCAGCCCATCCCCACCCTTCTCCCAGCTCCTGCTCGCTTCTCTCCCCACTCTGGAGGGGTTTATGGAACAGGCAGTTCCCTTTGAGGAGCTCTGAGGCAGGCAGGGAACAGGAGAGCAGAGGAAGGTGGGTTTATTTTTATTCTGAGTGGTGCTTGGTTAATGTACTCGTGTCACCCTGCCTGGGTGAGTGGGCCTTGTTTGTGCTTGGAGTGTTGGGAGTTTCAGGTGGGATTGGTTGGGTTTGTTATTCTTTCCTGCCAACAGCTTGAAATTGTCTTCAAGATAGAGCCAGGAGTGTAAACTGATGTGTTCTTACACATGAAGTGACCTAAGAAATTGTCATTTCTGCCGAAATGTGGCGGCAGATGTGTGAGTGCCTCTCCTTTTCCTCGCCGCAGAGTGGGACAGGCTCTCTGAGATGAGGAGCTGGCCCAGCACAGTCCCTGCTCCAGGAGTAAATCTGGCCCACCACTGGTATTTTGGGATGGAGTAGGCTGTTAGAAACCCCCTGTATGAGCAGGGACTTGTTCAGCAAGGTTCTTGCTTGAATCTTGTTCAGCAAGCTTCGCTGCAGTGGTTATCAGCAAAAGGGTTTCAGCTCCATTTTCTGCATTTCAGACCTCAAGGCTGAAGCCTTTGGATGCTGAAGCTTCACAGAATTCCTAAATCATTTCAAATCTGACTTTGAATTTCCACCAGATTTACTTAGCACATTTGTTTAGTCAACTTGGTGAGGCAAGATTTAGAGGATTTAGTGCCTTTGGCAGCATTTCTCTGCCTGGGTTAGAGGCAGAGCTGTGATTTCAGCTCCTTGGAGGCATTTTGAACACTGCTCATTAGCTCCACACCTGATACCTGGTGGTTCTGTGCTCTGCAAGGGGGCAGGAGCAATACTTCTCCCCTCATTGTGTGTTCAGCAGCTCTGAAGTGTCAGCTCTGATTGCCCCTATCCAGCAGCAGCTCTGAAGTGAGAGGTTTGATTGCCCTTATCCAACCTCCGTGCAGTGGCTGAGCATTTTATTAATAGTCATAATCTGATCTGCCTGCAATATAAATCTCACCCTGGAATCATTTTGCTCGGGGCTGGGGCTGATTAGAAAGGAGAGTGTTTCTTGGTGTACATTCAGAGCCTGCTTCTGGGCTGTTCAAGGGTTTTTTTTTTTACAAACACTTTTTTTTTTTTTTCTGTTTGACTTACCAGGTAATTTTGAATGTGGAAACCCTGAGAACTTAAAAAGCAAATGCATTTGGGTCAGTGAGGTGAAGGATCACGTGCTGGTGAGTGGGCTCTGAGCAGCTTTGTTATAACTCGGTGCTTAGTCTCTTATAAAGCAATAAATAATAGACACTCACACAATTCACCATCCATTTTGCTTCCTCATCCTGCTTTGATTCTCTCCAATATCTCTCACTTCCCCTTTGGCCAGCCCTGTTCTCAGCAGTTCTTTTGAAAATAATTTTCTCCTCCGTCTCGTGATTCACCCCCTGTAAATCTTAATGGTTTGTTGTTTCACTGGAGCCATCAGTCTTGTGAAACCAGAAATTTCCCTGGATTGAGGGCTGGGCAGAAGAAGGATTTTTCTCTACTGCAGAGTGTCAGGAGACAGACTGCTCTGATCCAGCATTCCATTTCTTTCCTGGTAACCTGTCAGTAAGATTATGTTGTATTTAGTGGTTAGCCCTAACAGTCTGGGATGGTGTTATTTCACAGAGTGCTTCATGCATCATCTCCCCAGTCAGAAGACTTTAGGCCAGGCAGCCCTTCAGGCTTTGTTCTCCTCCCTCCAGCTTGCACAGCCCTGATAAGAATTAACCTGGGGACAGCCCCTGTGGAGTGAGTTCTCCCACTGCTGTAATGAAATCGTGTTGGTCAGTGTTTTAAAGGAGTGGAGGGCTAATCTCCTTATGGCTTCCTTTGCACAGAATGTGACTGGCAGCTCCTCACAGAAGTTTGAAGCCGCCCTGCACTGGATCCTGAACAGCAACAAGGATTTGGGCATTTGGTGAGCAGAAACCCCTCTGTGTCAGAGTTAGACAGCAACAGGGATTTGGGAATTTGGTGAGCAGAAACCCCTCTGTGTCAGAGTTAGACAGCAGCAGGGATTTGGGAATTTGGTGAGCAGAAACCCCTCTCTATCAAAGTTGGGGATCTGCTGATAGTGAACAGCAGCAGGGATTTGGGAATTTGGTGAGCAGAAACCCCTCTGTGTCAAAGTTGGAGATCTGCTGATCCTGAACAGCAGCAGGGATTTGGGAATCTGATGGGCTGTAGCCCACTGTGTCAAAGTTGGGGAGCTGGGTGTTGGCTGGGGTGGAGTTTGACAGGGTCAGTGGTGCCCTTTAGCTCCCAGAGCTCCTTAGGCTTCAGCAGATAGGCTGGGATTGGCCCTGGCACAGCTTGCTGGGCAAACTTCCAAAGGGGAAGCAGAGCCCTGCAGCAGGGTGGGACCTGAGCTCCCTCCAGGAGCCTCATTCCCAGCCCAGGCTGTGGGACACCGTGTCCAGGGATGTGTTACAGGTGAGGTGGAGGTGGGAGGTCAGTGCTGCTTGTGGCCATCAGTGGTTGTGCTGTGCCTCCTGTGGAGTGGTCCTGGTGTCCTGCCCACGGTCCTGTGAGCCTGCAGCTCTTCCTTTACCTGCCCATGTGGTCACTTTTCCCAGGATGACCTCTCTCCAGAAAGTTTGTGCATTTGTGGAGCTGCATCCTTGAATCAGAGGATTCCTTGGCCAGCAAAGCCCTCTGTGCAGTGGGTGGTGTCACCCACGCTTTGGGATCCTCTGGAGCAGGTCCTGAGGAGCAGCAGAGGGAAAGGGATGTTGAGTGATGCCTTCAGTGCCAGCTGTGTCTCTGGCAGAGCACCCAGTGCACGGTGAATCCCAGAATTACTGAGGCTGGAAAATCCTTCTGGGATCACCGAGTCCGACCTGTGGCTGATCCCCACCTGGACAACCCGACCAGGGCACTGAGTGTCACATCCAGTGAGCACTTCCAGGGATGGGAATTCCATCACTTCCAGTGCCTGACCACCCTTTCCATGGAGAAATTCCTCCTGGATGGATGGATGGATGGATAGATGGATGACTGACTGTGGGTGCTGCCGGGTCACTGAGGGGGCATTTCTCAACCAGCAGGCTCCATCCATGAGAAAGAACAGCAATACTGAGTTTTCAGGGAAAAACCACAACATAACCAGTCCATAGCCTATGGAAAGGGTGTTATCCAGAGTGAGCAGCCATCCTCACCTTCCTCTGGGAAGCGTGGGCTGCCTGCAGTCTGCTCTAACTCTAAAGCCTTAACAGTTGTTTGCGTTTTCACATTGCTAAATGTGTCTCTGATTAAGTGAATTGCAGCACTCGTGGTGCTGGGCTTGGTGGGCAAGGCTTGTTGGAATTCCCACTGCTCCATTTGCTCTTAAATATTCCTGCAGCTGCTGCTGTGATCCACGGATCAGACAGCATCTGCTGCTTTGATTCCTGGGGTGTGCAAATTCCCAGGACGGGGCACGGCTTCCTCAGGGGCAGGGCTGGATTTGTTGGTGGGATGCACAGTTTTCAAATCTTGTGTTTTTATACTCCAGCACGTTTCCAGACAGAAGCTGTGGGATACAATATCCTCCCACTTTTTTTTTTTTAATTTTATTTTTTGTTAATGAGCAGCTCTGCTGGCTGGGCCCCAAACAGCTCCTCTTCCCCGGCGTGGCAGCGTCCCCAAAACCCTGCCCCTGGCATTTTTAGCTACATGAGATTATTTTTTTAGCTGCTACTCTGAGAGGCAGGGCTGAAAATGAGCTTTGCACTGGGTGATTCTGCTGCAGGTTTTAAATATTTCCGTGGGATTTGGGTTGTAAATAAGACAAGGGGGTGGGAAACAACTCTGTGTGTGTGCAGCTCCTGCAGAACCCAGAACCGGCCCAGCTCTCTGCAGTTTGTGAGCACCTGTAAAACTGAGCAAACTTCTTTGTTTAACGTGCTGTTCACAATTAGGAGCTGGAAAAAAAAAAATATGCCATCCCCTTTGGTGCAGCTCTGCTGGCTGTCCCTTGGAGCCCTCGGGAGCTCTGGGAATGGCTCAGTGTGGAGTGAGCGAGCCTGGGCTTGGGAGCAGCAGTGCTGCAGGGAGGGGCTGAGGGCTCTGCAGGGCTCTGTGCTGCTGCTCTGCCACTCTTGGAGCTGCTCCTGCCTCCCCCAGCTCCCACTGCCGGGGCTGAGCAGCGACTCTGACTCGGGGAACGTTTTTCCATCCCCGTGCTGGGAGAGGTGGGAATCCAATTCCAGGTTTAATCTTGTGCACGCTGAGAGGGGCTGTCAGAGAGGCAGAGAGGGATTCTCAGCCTGCCAGTGGGAGCTGCAGCCCCGCTGCCTTCCTGAAACCACATCCATCCCTGGCTCTGCAGTCCCCAAATATACGAATTAACCCTGGGGACAAGTCCCCAAATGCCCTGGCAGGATGGGTGTGGGGGCATTCCCTGCTTGTTCTCCCGGCCTTGATTAAAGACTGCACTTGCAGCCTGCTCTCTCTCTCTCCCTCTCTTCAATGAGATTTTTTTCTGCCTCTTCCCATCAGGTTGAGAGGCAGGGACCTGTCGGAGGCGGTTTCCAGCGTGGAGGAAGTGTTCTGCCTGGAGTCTGCCCACCCCCAGATGGGGCTGGGCTGCCGCTTCCGCCGCGCCGTGGTCACGGCCATCATGAACCTCTTCCTCTTCTTCTGGTGTAAGTGGCTCTGGGGGCTCAGCTGCAGGTTTGGAGCCCTGTGGTCACACATTCCTCAGCCATAGGAAGCGCCTGACGGAGGTGAAACGGATCTGCTGATGAGTTAATGTCTAATTAACCTTCGTTCTGGCAGCACAGGAGACCCACAGCCCTCCTCTTGTGCTGTGAGTGCTTAAAAGTTGCTTTAAATCAGGCAGCTGATGAGCTCTCTGGGTATTCCTCAAGTGCCCATTATTATGGGCTGCAGAATAAGTGTGTTAACTCACCTTAAGGAGTCAGTTTTTCTTTTTTTTTTTTTTTTTCTTGCTCTAAGCTCCCCAAGTCCTCCAGCCTCTTCAATAATGACTTGTAGCACTTCAGGATTGGAGGTTTTATTGGAATAGTCTGTCACGCCTCAGCTGAGACAGGGGTTTTACCCAGCGAGGTGATAACGAGAGCTGTGTGACTGCAGGAGTTTCTAATCCAGCCTGACAGGGAGGGGGTGACAAGGGACAGCTCTGTTTATTGCAGACACCAAAGGCCTTCTGGGGGCATTGTCAGTGCTAAACCTTCCACACACATCCTCCTGTGTTTTGGGCCACCACTTGGAGCCCCAGGCTTTATTTCCCTGCCCGTCAGCTCTCCATGGAGCAGTGAAACCTGACAGTTTTCCAGAGTCATCCCTGGAATTTGCAGTCCTGGAATCCCTCCTCTGGGGCCCTGTGGTTGTGCTGGGGTTTCTTTTGTGAGGGCAGCTCCGTGCTGAGGCTTCCCCACCACCTCATCCCACATCCACAGCTGCTGCAGCGGGGGAGCACTGAGGGGTTTTTGGGGGTGCAGCTGCTCTGAGGGAACAAAAGGAACCAACTGGCATTCAATTCCAAGCAGGCCTGGCTCACAGTGTCAGAACTAAAACTGCATCCAGCACAAACACAGCTGTCAGTGCCTGGATTCCCTTTGTTTTCCTTCTCCCAGGTCTGATAACCCTGTGGGGGATCCTGCTCTACCTCCGGTACCGCTGGCGGAAGATGGAGGAGGAGGAGCAAGCCATGTATGAGATGGTGAAGAAGATCATAGGTAGGAGCTGTGGGGGGCTGAGGGAGCTCTGCTCTGCTCCCTGCAGGGTTCAACCCTCACTGTTGTGTCCTCCTGTCCTCCAGCTGTTGTCCAGGACCACTACAAGGAATGGGAGAGGAATTTGGAGCGTTACCCCTACGTCGGCATCTTCCACGTCCGGGACAGCCTGATCCCTCCCCAGAGCAGGTGAGCTGGCTCTGGGCACTCAGCAGGGTGGGATTCAGCACAGCTCCAAATGTCCCCTTTCCCAGCCATCCCACCTGCCTCTCCAGAGCAGAACTGAACAATTCCCGTGAGCTGAACAGGATCTTGGGGCTCTTCTGCAGTGATTATGTGCCTGGAAAGGGGCCAGTGTGAGCTGTGCAGCTGGGAAGGGAGCTGGAGTGAAATGATGGGGTTTGGGGCTTTGTCAGGTTGGGTTTGGGGCTTTGTCAGGCAGGAATTGATGTTGAGGTCATTGCCCTGTGGGTGGTGGGGCTGCAGGGCTGGATCCTGGTGCTGTTGCTCCATTTCTGCCGGGTTATTTCTTGTGGTTTTGGTTAAATGGAGCTGCTTTGCCCTCCCTCTGTATCAGACACAGGATTCCTTTTCCTAGCAGGGATGGCTGCAGCTCTTTGAGCCATCCCTGGCTGTGAGATGCCCAGAACTGCTGGATCCAAAGCTGGGGTGAACATCAGGCTCTCCCCCTGGCCGAGATCTCTGCGTGCAGGGCAGAGGAGGTCGATTTGCTCATCGAGTCCCTTTGCAGCACAAATTGAGGCAGAAACTCAGGGCACTGACAGAGCCTCTCATCTTCCCCCCAGGCAGGATTTGTGTGGCCATGCCCTGCTCTGAAATCTCTAAACCAGGGTTTGTTTGATGCCCTTTTCTGCCTGCACAGGGAGCAGGAGGCAGCCACATCCACAGGCACGGTCGCTGCAGGCAGGGAAGCACAAACAGCTTTGGGATTCTGTCTTGGTTTGGAAAGACAGGGATCTGCCAGGGAAAGCTGGAGTTTCCCTTAGAATGGAGAATGTAAACCCCTCACCCCCCACCAAATTATAATTTTGCAATTCAGGGCTTTTCAGGCAAAGATTTGGGAAGAGGAATAACAGTTCTTTACTGGGAATATTAACAACACAAATGGAGTAGAAAACCAAAACCACCCAACCAAACCAGCAAACAAACAAACAACAATCCTGGAGAACCCTGACAGAGTCAGAGCTCCAACCTGACACCCTGTTGGTCAGGGGGTTGGGAGCAGCCCCAAAGTGAGTCCTCCTGGAGTGGCAGAGGTGGTTCTGGTGGGGCAGAGATGATCCTGTAGAACCAGGGTCCAGGGATGGTGAGAAGGGTCCAGGGATGGTGAGAAGGGTCCAGTGATGGTGAGAAGGGTCCAGGGATGGTGAGAAGGGTCCAGTCTTCCTCCCAGGAATTGGGTGAAGCTGGATCCTTTCTGTTCCTGTGTCTCATTTTTATCCAGGTAGGAATGGTTGGCTCCCCCCACTGGGTGGAGCATCTCACACTGGGATGATGGAATGTGGATGTTCTACTTTGGGGATGTGGCTTTTAGGGGTGTCTGAATGGTCCATTAGCAGAAAAATATCCCCCTGGAGGGAGGGCCAGAAAGAAATAACAAACACTGCCCCACCTGGTTTATCAGCTGGCCCATGATCTGAAGGCATCCACCCCTCTCCCCCCAGAGTTACAAGAGATAAAGAAAAAACATCTCCCCAACTATTTTTAACAGATGAAACAGAACACACATTTTTGGTTCCACAACCCAAGACAGATTCTCATTCCTTTTCCTCGCTGCCCCTTTGCAGGAAGAAGATGAAGCGGGTGTGGGAGAGAGCCGTGGATTTCCTGGCCTCCAACGAGTCCCGCATCCAGACAGAGTCGCACCGGGTGGCCGGGGAGGACATGCTGGTGTGGAGATGGACTCAGCCCTCCTACCTGTCAGACTCTGAGCACTGAGGGCAGCAGCAGCAGCAGCAGGAGCAGCCCTGGCTCTGCCTGGGGACAGGGACCCTGTGCAGGGCTCAGCCCCTGGCTGCTGGTGGGAGCAGCAGGGCCTGGCCCCAGGCTCCGTTTGCTCTCGCTGCCTGAAACTCTCCAAACACACCAAACATCCAGGGCTTGGGAAGAAGATGGGCTTGAGCTGGTGGGGAAGCTGGAATTGCACCAAAGCGAGCCTTCCGCAGAGACCTGGCTCCCGTGGCGAGCAAACAACAACAACAACCTACAAAGAGTAACTGCAACACCCCTCTTGGAGGGCTGGGGGGGCTCTGCCCCAGCCTGGGGGGTGCAGAATTCCACCTCAGTTCTGGAAAGGCCGACTGGTGGCCGAGTCCATCAGGGAATGTGCTGGAAGATCCCATTTCCCATGGAAACATTAGGGTGGCAGTGCAGGCGTGTCTTTGTTGGCGTTTGTTTTTATCAGTGCAGAGACAGTGAGGAGGCACTCGCTGCCTCCCGGCGAGGAGAATGTTCTGTGTTGGCTTCACCCCTCCAAAGCTGGGGAGAGAGGAGGAGTTGGGTGAAGGTGGGCCTGGAGAGAGAGAGGGGAGAGCCTGAGGTGCCTTGGTGGTTTGGGCTGGGCTGGGGGTGGTGGAGGAGAGTTTGTGACCCTGTTACACTTTTTTAAGTCTGCAGTCTGTGTGCTTTATTATTTCTCGGGGGTGTGGTGGGGGGGGGGCGGGGGGGGATTTGGGTGGAAAATAAAGGATATAGGAAACTTCTAAAGGCGTTTTTCCTGCGGCTGCAGCCCAGGGGTGGCTGTGACAGAGCAGCTCTGGGAGGGCTCTGAGGGCTCAGTGTTCACCTTTGAGCTGGGCAGCTGCAGTGTCTGTGTTGTGTCAGAGCAGGGATGTGCCAGCTCTGGGGCTGGGGCTGTTCCTGCAGCCCCCCAGGGGTCCCAGGAGCAGCCTGGCTCTGCCCCAGCCCTGCTACATCCTTATCTCGTGTCTCTATCACTTGGTTACTTCTGTTTCTGTCCGGAGAAGGAACAGTTTGTTTCCCAGGAAATGGCACCAGTGCGTGGCAGAGGAGCTGCTGCTCTGCTCTTCCCAGGGCCCTGCAGCAGCTCCCGAGGCTGCAGCACCCAAATCCTTTGCTGGCCTGGGGCAGGAGATGCTGCAGAGTGGAGCCAGCAGTGATTTGAGCCCCTGGGGACATCCTGGGGCTGGATTGCTGCTGCCCCGGGCTCTGGGCTGGCTCAGGGCACAGCCCTGGGCAGGTGATGCCACTCCAGGTGTGCTCCTGCTCCCCTGGCAGAGCCTGCACCTCTGCCCACCTGGGGCGTTCCCCTGGGGACCACGGAGATTCCTGTGGATGCAGCAGAGCTCTCCAGGAGCAAAACCAGGAGATCTTTCCCATTCACTGGGGAATATCCTGCGTGGAGGTGGCTCTGACCCCAAATTTTTGGGTGTGGGTGTTTGGGCAGGAGACTCAACAGCTCTTGGAGGCAAGGACCAGCCCCTTGCACTGGAATAAAAGCAACCTTGATTCTTCCAAAATGTATCAAGATCATCACTGCTGCCAGAGAAATTCTCTCAAACACTGGTGCCTCTGTTCTTAAACCTTTTTAAACTCTTGGTGGGGTTTGGGTGAGCTTTTTTTAACCGTCCAGAAGCGCAGAGTCAGGCATTGCTGTCATCCTTTTGTATTAAACCTGGTTTTGTAGAACAAACTTCAATGGCTTGGTGCTGTTTCTATGTTCCATTTAGCTCTGTAAAAAACAAACAAACAAAAAAAAATCAATATCAAAAATAAATTTATTACCAATAACTTGCTGTTTTTATTTTGTGCTGAGACCTCACGAGAGTGTCCCAAAGTGCTTTTGCTTGGGTCGGGTCGAGTTGCAGCTTCTCTCTTCTCCAGTTGTGGGGTGTGGCTGGAGTGGGGTGACTCAGTTTGGATTGATTCATCCCCTCCTGTGGCTCTGGGTGACAAAGGGGATTCCCAGTGGCACAGGAAGGGAGTGGCTCTGTGGCCCAGCAGGAGCTGCCTCCTCTCTGCCCGCGGCTGTTGCTGAAATTTGGGAACAAAAAAAGGGAGGAATTCATGCAAGGCTGATTCTCCTCAAGCCCACGCTCCTGGTGGGGTGATTTTTACCCAGGTGAGGTTGCCAAGTTACAGCTGGAATCCCTCCCAGGTCAGGAAATGGTGCTGCCTGGAGCCCTTCCCTGTGCCAGGGGGTGTTTCTGGCTGGGACTGTCACCCCCACCGGGTCCCCTCTCCTCTCTCCAGGGCAGAGCAGCCCCGTTCCACGCCAGTATGGACTGGGAATTCTGGCAGTGCCAGCAGTTTTCCTGGGAAAAGCAGGTTCTGCCCTCCTGCCCTTCCCCACTTTGCTGGGCACGGCGAGAGGAGCTGGCCTGGAGCCCTGCCCTGGAGAAAGGAGGAGGCTCAGCTGGGCTTGGGGGACAGAAGAGGAAAGCAGAAACCCCACATCTGGCTGTGCACAGATCAGCCTTTTCTCCTTTAGAAACCAACCCTATTAAAAAAAGAAAAAAACCACACACACACAAAAAAAAAAACCCAACCAACCAAACAAACAAACCCCCCAAAAAAACACCAACCACCCAAAAAACCAACCAACCAACCAACCAACCAACCAACCAAAAAACCTCCAAACCAAGTAAAGAGGTGCTTTCCTGAGCTCAGATTCCAGCATGCAGCAGAGTGAAACCAGGCCTTGGGAATCTGGGTCTTTTTTCCATCCTTGTTTTCAATCTCAGCCTCTGCCCCCACCACCCCTCTGCTTGTCCTGAGCCTGGTTTATCCCCTCCAGCGAACGGGAATTTCCACATCCACCAATCCTCATCCCAGCTGTGAGGTTTATTCCCCCCATGGCATCCCCCAAGCCTGGGCAGGGCTGTGCTGAACTCCCCGAGTTCCTGCTGGGCACTGGGGGTGAGAGTTGGCACCGTCCCCTCCTCCTCCTGGGCACTGCCCCGGCTGGCCGTCCCTTGTGATTCCCTAAAAAAACCGCGTGGATCCCAATTTTTGGGATTGCAGTGGGCTGGCAGGAGTCCTTGGCACATGCTGGACAGGCCTGGGGGGGCACACGCTGTCCTTGGGTGGCTGCAGGGGACAGCGTGGCCCTGGCAGGGAACTCCCTGGGACTTTTCCACTCCCCACACGGCTCCCGAGCTCTGACGCGTCCCTTTTCCCCTTGGATCCGCTCATCTCCTGCCCAGCTTTGGGCAAAGCCTGGCCTGGCCACTTTTGCCCACGGCTTTTCTTGGCCTCAAAGGGGGATTTGGTGTCCCCCAGCCCCCGTCACCCCCACCCCGTGCCGCTCCTCCCGCATCTCCCCGGGCTGGTTTTCCTTCCCCGGCGCTTTTGGGAGCTCTGGGGAAGCTCCATCCCTCTCCCGCTCTGCTGACAGGGAGGTGACAAACGCGGCGGGGGCCGAGCTGAGGGCTGGTGGGGGGAATTTCCGTGGAAAACAGATGGACAAATCCCCAGTTGTTTTCCTGGAGAGCCGATTTCCCAAGACAGCCGGAGGAGCACAGCGCCGGCTCCTCTCGTTCCGTTCCCAGCCCTCGCACGCACGCGGCCCTTTCGCTGTCCCAGCCGGGCTGCTCCTCCCTGGCACAGCCCCGCTGGAATGTCAGCTGGACATTCCGGGCTCCTGCCAGCGCCGACGCAGTCGGGCCGTGCCCAGAGCTTCCCTCATTCCTCCCTTGGGGAGCCGCAGAGAGAAGCAGCGAGAAACCCCAGCGAGAAACCCCAGCGAGGAACCCCAGCGAGAAACCCCAGCGAGAAACCCCAGAGAGAAACCTGAGCAAGAAACCCCAGGGAGAAACCCCAGCGAGAAACCCCAGCAAGAAACCCCAGCGAGAAACCTGAGCAAGAAACCCCAGGGAGAAACCCCAGCGAGAAACCCCAGCAAGAAACCCCAGAGAGAAACCCCAACGAGAAACCCCAGCAAGAAACTCCAGCGAGAAACCCCAGGGAGAAACCCCAGTGAGGAACCCCAGGGAGAAGCCCCAGCGAGAAACACCAGCGAGAAACCCCAGCGAGAAACCCCAGCGAGAAACACCAGCAAGAAACCCCAGCGAGAAACCCCAGCGAGAAACCTGAGCAAGAAACCCCAGGGAGAAACCCCAGGGAGAAACGTGTCCCGGGCAGCGCCCCCAGGCTGAGCTGCAGCCCCCGGCCGGCACCCAGAGGTGAGGGCCGGGCTGGGCTCCAGGGCAGGAGGGATGGGGAGGGATGGACGCGGCTTTGGGGGTGGCTGGGAGGCTGCCAGGAGAGGATAGGAGCAGCAGGGACGGTGTTTGGAGCTGGAGGGAATCTCTGGAGCGAGCCTGGAGCTGGTGGCTCTCGGTTCCGTTGTGCTCGGGGAAGGGCTGGGAAGCCTTGGGCTGGGGGGTGGAGGGGGGAGAGGGGCTGTGGGGGCAGAAATGGGCAGGGGGGTGAGGGAACCTCTGCCCCTTCCTGCAGTGTGGTGGCACCGTGTCTGTGGTGGCACCAGGTCTGTGGTGGCACCGTGTCTGTGGTGGCACTGGGTCCATGGTGGCACCAGGTCTGTGGTGGAACTGGATCCATGGTGGCACTGGGTCCATGGTGGCTCCATGTCCATGGTGACACTGGATCCATGGTGGCACTGGGTCCATGGTGGCACCGTGTCTGTGGTGGCACTGTGTCCATGGTGGCACTGGGTCCATGGTGGCTCCATGTCCATGGTGGCACTGGGTCCATGGTGGCACTGGGTCCATGGTGGCACCATGTCTGTGGTGGCACCCGGTCTGTGGTGGCACCGTGTCCCAGCTCTGGGGTTCCAGCAGGGCTGCCTGGGGCTCCAGGGGATCTCCAGAGCAGGAGCTGTGCACACACGGATCTCCACCACTCTCTTCTTTTAATGAAGCAAAGAACCCGTGGCCCCTGCAGCGCTCAGAACCCAACCCTGGAGCTCTGGGATGCTCTGGGATGCTCTGGGATGCTCTGGGATGCTCTGGGAGCAGGGAGGTGGCCTGGAGGGTGACACTGAGAGCACAGGGCTGTGCACAGGGCTATTGTTTGCAGAGGGATTTTTGTGGTTTCATTTTCCCAGCTGTTTCTGCTGCAAGGCCCCAGCTCAGCCCGGCTCTGCATTTCCCTCGGGGTCCTGACGGGGAGGGGATGGAGCAGGTGCCCCTCAAAGATGAGAGGATTGAATCTGCCTGGTTCCTTCTGGCTCGCTTTGGGGCTGGGGATAGACAACCTGTGGAGCTGAGACTCCTTGGACATTTGGCCCTGCCTGGGGGCAGGGTGGGAGGTGACAGTGCCAGGGGAGCTGTGCTGTCCCCAGCACCGGGACACAGCTCATCCAGCAGCAGGGACACCTCCCATGGTTTCTCCAGAGCCCCATCCCTTTCCTGGAGAACGGAACATTTCCCTTCTGTGCAGAGGAATATTCTCCATATTCCCCTTCCCAGATATTTCCTGGAGAACGTAATATTTCTCCTCTATGCAGAGGAATATTCTCCATATTCTCCTTCCCTGACATTTCCTGGAGAACGTAATATTTCTCCTCTATGCAGAGGAATATTCTCCATATTCTCCTTCCCCGATATTTCCTGGAGAACGTAATATTTCTCCTCTATGCAGAGGAATATTCTCCATATTCTCCTTCCCCGATATTTCCTGGCTCACCTCCACCTGCAGCACCTGAACTACTTCTCCTTTAGCTGGGGAAAAAAAACCAAAAAAAACCAAACCAAACAAAAAAAGAAACAAACCACTGATGGGTTCTGGTTTTGCTTGGAGGGTCTGGATTTATCTGTAACTCCAGTGTATTTCCAGTGACGTAAATATCTCCTGGCATTTGCGATACCTTGAGCCAGTGGAGGTGATTTATTCCCAGTGTCTTGTTTCAGGGGAGCTCAGCGTTGGCGGGAACATTTATCTGCTCCGAATGGATGAGCTGCTTCCCAGCAGAAACTCCCAGAAAAGAACCTCCTTCCCCTTGCTGCAAATCCTGCTCCCAGGTTTTGCTCGGGAGAAAACATTTCAATGTTTTAGCAAATTGTGGATGGGTTTTTGGGTTTTTTTATTATTTTTTCCCCCAGCTCCCCTTGCAATGCTGAGGTTGCCAGAGCTGTCAGGGGGTTGTGTCAGCTGAGTCTCAGCCTTGGAGTGTCTCAGAAGCAAGAAAGGATTTAAGCCGTGTTGTTCCCTGCTCCAAAGAGGTGTTATGACAAATCCGCTTGCTTTTGGCTTTTCTCCTCCTTTTTAAAGAGGCGGGGGGAAAAGCCGCACAAAACAAACCGCAACAACCTGCGGCTCCCGAGGCAGAAAATCCTCTTTAAAAAATTGCCACAACTTAACGAAACGCCGAATGCTTTTATTACACCCCGGGAAAGCTCCGAGGAGCCGCATCCCTCCCGGCTGGAACGCGCGCTGGGCTCGGGGGCCTGGCTTTGTTCCTGGCTTTGATTGTAGGGCAGGAATTCCTCTCCAAAGAGGGATAATGGGAAGGGAAAAAACCCACCCTGGGCGGGGGGGGATAAAGGAGCTGCTGCTTTCGGAGGTGGGAGCGGCTCTCTCCTGCCTTCAGCTCACTCCAGGTGGGAAGCAAAGCAGGCACCTGCGCCAGGTGCTGTTGCCTTGGGGGTTAATCCCAGCAGGAGATTTGGGCATCCCGAGTTGGAAGGGACGCAGAAGGATCATCGAGCCCAACTGCTGAGCTCTGGGTCCTTCCTGCAGGATGGGGAATATGCTCCGTGCCGGCAGATCAGTGCTGGCTCCAGGGAAAGCCCTTCCCGCAGAGCCCCTGCCCACCACGGGATGCTCGAGGTGCCACCACCCCTCTGCTGTCCCCCGGCTCCTGCACAAGGAGAGGTGACAGAGCTGCCCTGGTCACATCTGGCCCGTGGGGCTGGCAGGGGTGGGTGGGGTTGCTGGAGGCTTTTTTGGCAGAGCTGGATCTTGCAAAGGCTTCCCTGCCCCCTGCCCCCTGCAGCGGGGCTCTGCTGGCACAAGCAGGGTGCAAAGCTCCCCAGGTTGTGCTGAAGCTGGAGCAGTCAGGAGAAAGGACCTGTGCAGCCACGGACCCACCCTCAAATGATGATTTTAATAATTTTTCCCATCCTTGTGAGTCTGGGATGTGGAATGTCCATTTTTGCTGCTCCAGCACCAACACCAGCTCCTATTTTGTCGTCCTTGGTGCCTGTGGGGTTCAATTCCTGATGCCCAGGAGCCATCCAGGGGTTTCCTGTGAGGAATGGGGGCAGGAGCAGCTGCTGCTGGGGATGCAGCAGGGGTGTGCTCTGTGATTTCCCCACCTTGCTTGTTGCTGTCAGAATCAAGGAGGAATCTCTGGAATGCAGCAGGGATCCACTGCTGGGTGCAGGGTGGGGAGGGGGCTGGGTGTGAGCCCCCTTGGGTGCTGCTGTGACACATCCACACCCCCCTGTGTGTGCCTGTCAGCCCGGGAGGGAAATGCCCGGTGTCAAACCACAGGGAATGTCCCGAACTGAGGATTCTTTGGAAGGTGCAGGAATTGCTGCTGACCCCACCCGCGGGCGTTGTGGGGCAAGAGAGAGCCTGAGGGCTTGCAGGGGCTTTAGAGAAAAGCTGCTGTGCAGGGAATGAAGGAGGGAAGGCCTGGGACCATCCTAACACAGCCTGTGGGACAAACCGGGGCTAATTCACAGCATCAACGAGGTGTCTCAGTAATCTGTGCAAGGAATCCCTGCCCCTGCTGCCTTGATGTCACTGCTTTAACTCACAGCTCCTCTGCTCGCTGCCTCTTGTCCCCAGCACATTGAAACTGGAGCTTTCCTGGCCTCCATGTGTCAGGCTGGGGCTCCTGCCAGCCCCTGGGCACTGCCAGCTCCCACCCCACCTGGCTGCTGGGTGACCCTTTGTAGCCCTGCTTGGTGCTTGTGATGTTTTGATTTCTCTGAAACTCTTTCCCAGGCACTGTTCTGTCAACAAGAGACACGTTTTCCTAACTGTACCCTATGTTTACATTCCTTTCCCTGGGAGGGACTTCTTCTTGATGTCCCTCTGACTTGACCAATGCAGTTGAAGAAGTTTTTCTTCCACCCCTTTGGGTGGGTTCATTGTAAAACAGTATAAAGGGAAAAAATTCTTGGGTACACTGTCCTTTCAACAAGAGACACGTTTTCCTAACTCTATCCTGTGTTTACATTCCTTTCCCTGGGAGGGACCTCTTCTTGATGTCCCTCTGACTTGACCAGTGCAGTCGAGGGAGTTTGTCTTTCTTCCACCCCTTGGGTGGTTCTTTGTAAAATAGTAGAAAGGGAAAAAATTCTTGGGTACACTGTCCTTTCAACAAGAGATACATTTTTCTAACTGTAACTACGTTTTGCATTCCTTTCCCTAGGAGGGACCTTTTCCTGATGTCCCTCTGACTTGACCAATGTGATTGAAGTTTGTCTTGCTTCAATCCCTTTGGGTGGGCTCTTTGTAAAACAGCATAAAGGGAAAAAAATTCCCGGGTAATAAAGATTGGAGTCATTGTCAGCCTTCTGACCTCGGAGTCAGTGTCATGATAATTTTGAACATTGTAATCTTGAACATTGTAATCTTGAACATTGTAATCTTGAACACTGTAATCTTGAACATTGTAATCTTCAACCCTTCTCCTCTACCTCCTCAATCCCCTCTGTTTTGCAGGTTTCCTTGGTGAAAGGCCAGCGAGGAGGAGGAACCAGCGGAGAGCCAACCGGCCGGGCACTGCCCCGTCCATCCCAGGCTGCTCTTGCCAGCTCCGTGTGCCCCCCGGGCTGTGCCCACCCCCATGGTGGGTCAGAGCCCGCTGGGCCCCGCCGAGGGCAGGGCCGCCGTGCTCCTGCAGCCCTTCGTGCACCAGGTGGGCGGCCACACCAGCATGCTGACCTACGACGAGCACACCGTCTGCAAGCCGCTGGTGTCGCAGGAGCTCAGCTTCTACGAGTCGCTGCCGCTGGCCATGCGGCAGTTCACGCCTCAGTACAAAGGTAAGGGGTGGGGACAGAGCTCTCACTTCCTAAAAAAAGCATCCCCAGCTGCTGCAGGTGAGGCCTTTGCAGGCACAGAGGATCGTCCTGCCTGTCCCTCTGCTTGCTGCCCCCCGGTTCCCAGCTGAATTCCTCAGCCCAGCCCCTGGAAAGCAGCGCCGGGAGAGGCAGCACTGGTGTTTTTTACAGACATCCTCCCTCCCTTCCCTTTCTTATTCCTTCAGTATTTTCTGCTTTTACTGCCAGGCTTGTGCTGCTCATAAAGCTCCTGACCCTGGCTTTTGGGGGAGGCGAGAAGCTGGGTTGTCACGTAAAAAAACTTAAAATATCTCTTGGTCCTTCGGCGTTATGGCAAAGAGCTCAGTCAGCCACGGCTCCAACGCGCTTCCAGCCCAACCTCTCCCTTCCCCAGAAAGCCAGGGGCCTCTGCAGATTTATGGGGCAATATTAAAAAGATGCTTAAGGGAGAAAAGTTTCCCCTGAGCGGTTTCCTCCGGCAGGAGCTGGGGTTTGGTGCAGCTGATGAAGCTGTTAAACAGCCCCAGTGTAGCCAGCCCAGGCGTGCCCTGGTTATCCAAACCTTTTTGTCTTGTCTTCTCCCGTTTCAAATCCCAGAGAGTTTCAAGATGAGGGGTATTTAAAAAGCAATTCTCCAATCTGGCACTGGCTTCACAGGCTTTATTCCTCTCCTGGCTGTCCCAGCCCTGCTGCAAGGCAATGAAAGAGGTGAAACGCTCTCCTGTGAGGATGACCGGGAGGGGGATGAACGTGCAGGGGGATGATCCTGGTGGCTCCATCCCCCCCATTCACACATCTCCATGTACCTCATCTCTATTTCTGGGCTGTGGGAGCAGCCCTGAGACCATTATGTAATGGTGGCATTCTGTGAAACGGTGACATTCTGTGAAACGGTGACATTCTGTGCAACGGTGACATTCTCCACAATGGGGATCAAATATCATTCAAGCCTCACCCCCGAGCCTGTGGCTTTTCCTGCTCACCTCGCCCATATCAGGCAGTTTGGTGACCTTGGGACCGATTTTTACCCCCATTTGAGAGCCCTGCCTTATCCCAGCTGATCTCACAGGGGGATGCTGGGCTTGTTTTCCAGCCCAGCTCTGCTCAGGTTGCCGGCGCCCTCGGCGGCGATGGACGCGCTCGTAAACACCGAAATAAACCCACGGAGGGCAGAGTTACAGAGTGAGACCTCCTGAGAGCCTCTGGGATGCCACCAGCGTGGTGACAGCACCCAGAAATACCCTCTGGCTCCTGGCTGGTGCCGGCAGCGAGGGGACTGGGGGGTCAGTGACACCAAAGGCCAGCACAGACAGGCACCCAAAGGCTTTTTGGGGAGATGTTTGCAGCGAAAGAGGAGCTCTGGGGAGGGGGTTGTTTGTCACACACAGGTCACGGCAGGACAGCTGCAAACCCCCGTGGAATCCCCCTCAGGAAACAAAAAAAAAAAGCGCTTTTCGGGCTGAGCTGTAGGTTTTTTGAAGACTGGCTCTCTCCAGCTGGGAGGAGGGGGGAGGATCACATTCCCTTCCAATTTAACGCTCGGTCCTCGCCTTTGAAAATCTCCCCATTAATTTTCATATTAATGGCTGATATTTAACAACTCTTCTTTTCACGCCATATATAAGTTTGGGGTTTTTTTTTTTTTTTTTTGGAGCCAGGCCGTCAGCACTATGCAAATGAGCACAGCCCTGCTGACTGCAGGCAGGAACTGGGACAGTTTTTAAGGTTATGGTGTTTGCAATCGAGGGCTCTGGTTGCCTCCCAGTGACTTTTTAAAATGAAAAAGGCTTTGATTTAGGCAAAAGACACACTGGCTTTTTTTCTTTTTTTTTTTTTTTTTTTTTTTTTTTTCCCATGCCTGCATCCCCTGAAAATGTGAAGCAGTCATCCAGGCTGAGAGGAGATTTGTTTGCTCTCAGAAATATGGATTTTTTTTTTTTTAAGAATGGGACTCAGGGAGAAGGTAATGCTGGAGCCTGAGGAAGGTGGAGCTCCCTGAGCTCACCACAGAGGGCTGGGAGGGCTAAAAATATTCCTTTTCCCCCCAATGAAGGTTTGCAGCCCCTCAGCTCCCTTGGCAGAGCAGCCTGGGTTGATTTTTCCACCATTTCTGTGCAAAGTCAGCCTGGTTAACCCAGCTTGCTGACAGCAATGCTGATGGAACAGCAGAAGGGACCAGCAATGGTTGTGGTGAGGGAAAAGCATCCAAACCCAAGGTTTTGGGGTGCAGGACCCGGGGAGGGGTGGTCACCCCAGCCCAACAGGGCTGCAGGGACAATTCTCAACCCTCCTGGAGCAGCAGAACCCGGCAGGCACAGGAGGCAAAGCCCCTGGTCAGTGTTTGCTCATTGGAATAATCGCACTTGAGATGGAGAGAGGGGGCTTTGCACGTTTATTTGCTTTGGCACCTCTGCTTGGGAGAGCAGAGCTGCTTGTCAAGCTGCTGAGATCATCTCCCCACACGCCCAGCAGGCCTGGGGAGGATGCCCTGGACACAGCTGGATCCACCCCAGCTCCCCAAATGCCCCACAGAGACCCCCTGGGCACAGCTGGATCCATCCCAGCTCCACAAATGCCCCACAGAGACCCCCTGGGCACAGCTGGATCCATCCCAGCTCCACAAATGCCCCACAGAGACTCCCTGGGCACAGCTGGATCCACCCCAGCTCCCCAAATGCCCCACAGAGACCCCCTGGGCACAGCTGGATCCACCCCAGCTCCCCAAATGCCCCACAGAGACCCCCTGGGCACAGCTGGATCCACCCCAGCTCCCCAAATGCCCCACAGAGACCCCCTGGGCACAGCTGGATCCACCCCAGCTCCACAAATGCCCCACAGAGACCCCCTGGGCACAGCTGGATCCACCCCAGCTCCCCAAATGCCCCACAGAGACCCCCTGGGCACAGCTGGATCCACCCCAGCTCCACAAATGCCCCACAGAGACCCCCTGGGCACAGCTGGATCCACCCCAGCTCCACAAATGCCCCACAGAGACCCCCTGGGCACAGCTGGATCCATCCCAGCTCCACAAATGCCCCACAGAGACCCCCTGGGCACAGCTGGATCCACCCCAGCTCCCCAAATGCCCCACAGAGACCCCCTGGGCACAGCTGGATCCATCCCAGCTCCACAAATGCCCCACAGAGACCCCCTGGGCACAGCTGGATCCACCCCAGCTCCACAAATGCCCCACAGACCCCCTGGGCACAGCTGGATCCATCCCAGCTCCACAAATGCCCCACAGAGACCCCCTGGGCACAGCTGGATCCATCCCAGCTCCCCAAATGCCCCACAGAGACCCCCTGGGCACAGCTGGATCCATCCCAGCTCCCCAAATGCCCCACAGAGACCCCCTGGGCACAGCTGGATCCATCCCAGCTCCACAAATGCCCCACAGAGACCCCCTGGGCACAGCTGGATCCATCCCAGCTCCACAAATGCCCCACAGACCCCCTGGGCACCCCGTGTCCCCAACTGGGCCCTTTCCAGTGCTGCTTTTGCTGGTGCCACTGCCCTGTCCCTGCTCCCTGTCCTCTCTGGGAGCTGGCAGCCCCCCCGAGCCCCAAATCACAGAATGAACCAGGTTGGAAAATACCTTTGAGATCACCAAATCCAACCTGTGACCTGACACCTCCTCACCAACTAAACCTCGGCCCTGAGTGCCACGTCCAGGCTTTTCCAAACTCGGTGACGCCACCACCTCCCTGGACAGACGATTCCAGTGCCCAATCTCTCTTTCAGCCAAGAATATTTTATTTTATTTTATTTTATTTTATTTTATTTTATTCTATTTTATTCTATTTTATTATATTATATTATATTATATTTTATTTTATTCTATTTTGTTCTATTTTATTTATTTTGTTTTATTTTATTTTATTTTATTTTATTTTATTTTGTTTTATTTTATTCTATTTTATTCTATTTTATTCTATTTTATTCTATTTTATTCTATTTTATTCTATTTTATTTTATTTTATTTTATTTTATTTTATTATTTTGTTTTATTTTATTTTATTTTATTTTATTTTATTTTATTCTATTCTATTTTATTTTATATTTTATTTTATTTTATTTTATTTTATTTTATTTTATTTTATTTTATTTTATTTTATTTTATTTTATTTTATTTTCCCTGATGTTTAACCTAAACTTCCCGTGGTGCAGCTTAAGGCTGTGCTCTCAGAACGCCCCCTGAGCTGCTGGAAGGAGCCGGGCTGGCGTTATCAGCCTTTCCCAGAAAGGTCAGAGCCAGCAGCCGTGACCATTCCTGCGCTGTCACCTGAGACCACGCAGAGAACCGGCCCCGTGCCACGGATGGGCTCGCCTTGGGGCTAAATCCGTGCTGGACTGGCTGGCATTTGAGCCCTGTGATTCCTGTCAAGAGTCAGGGAAAATTGCGATGTTCAAAAGGCAGGGTTGGTGTTTTAAGCACTCAGGGTTGGAAAAAAATAACCTCCGGTCACGGTCCTGCTTTCTTGTCGGGCACAAAACAGCGGGTGGTGACACTCCAGACACACTCGTGGGGTGTCTGGGTGCTGCTCCTTGGCACCGGGGGAAGGACACGACCATGACAATGTGTCCAAGCCGTGGCCACATCCCTGCGATCAGCAGTTGGCACTGCTGGGTGTCCTTGGGAAATGCCTTGTCCTCCACCCTCCCTTTGCTTCCTGCCAATGAAAAGCGTGTCCAGCCTTGTGCTGTCTTTAAAAATCACTTCATTCCCTTGTGATAGGTAACGTGGGAGCTCCTGATCTGGAGCAAGGGGATTTTTATGGGTCACCCAGGGCATTGCAGAGCTTGGAGGGGTGGGGTGGGACAACAAAGGAAAGTGGGCTTCAGATGAGGTTTCAAATTGAGCCTTGAAAATCCTGAGATTCCAGGCTCTCAGCCTAATGATGTTCTACTGGGCTTGAAATCAGAGTGGGATCACTAAAAAGCCACCCAAACACCAGGGGGCTCACCTCTGTCTGCTTTGTTTTCCCCTCTCCAGGCATTGTGTCCGTGCACCTCAAGAAGGACAGCCTGGGCAACCTGACCCTGATTGCCAGCCCCAGCCTGGGCCAGCCCGACAGCGCCGGCAGCGACCCCGCGGCCAGCTTGTGGCACAAGTGCAAGTGGAGCCACACCCAGGTCACCAAAACCTTCAAAGACAGGTGAGGATCACTCCCTGCAGTCCTCCTGGCTGGCATCTGCCACTTGGGTGGGGTTGGGATGGGTTTGGGATGGGTTTGGGATGGGTTGGGTTTAGGATGGGTTGGGTTTAGGATGGGTTGGGATGGGTTGGGTTTAGGATGGGTTGGGATGGGTTGGGATGGGTGTAGGATGGGTTTGGGATGGATTTGGGATAGGTTGGGATGGGTTTGGATGGGTTTGGGATGGGTTGGGATGGGTTTGGGATGGGTTGGGATGGGTTTAGGATGGGTTTGGTATGGGTGTAAGATGGGTTTGGGATGGGTTTAAGATGGATTTGGGATGGGTTTGGGATGGGTTTGGGATGGGTTGGGATGGGTTTGGGATGGGTTGGGATGGGTTTGGGATGGGTTTGGTGGCTCAGCTGTGGGTTTAGAGCAAAAGCACGGCCCAGTCAAGGTGAGGAATAGGAGAGCCAAGCCCTATTTTGTGTGTTCTTCTGTTCTTCCCTAGAGTAGGGATGGAATGGAGTGGATCTGGGATGTTTTTCTTAAATATGTGCCTCAAATTCTGCTCTAAACCTCATTCCTTGGAGCACAGCATGCTCCAGGAGAGGAGAGGCCATGGGAGAACAATCACTGAGCATGGAATGTCCCTTTGCTGGCAACAGAGGGGCTTCAGTCCCATCCCATCCCATCCCATCCCATCCCATCCCATCCCATCCCATCCCATCCCATCCCATCCCATCCCATCCCATCCCATCCCATCCCATCCCATCCCATCCCATCCCAGGGAGAGCTCTCCCAGGAGGACACCCAGTGCTCCCAGAGGTTTTCTTCAGGAAATCCTTCATCCCAAACTGGTTCTGAGCAGCCCTGGGCCACCTGGGGCTAGAGCTGGAATCTCCCTGCCATGGAACTGCCTTTGGAGTGATGGGAGTGGTGGAGTTGGGATGAGTGAGACCAAGGAATGACCCCCCCAAGGAGAACAGATCTCCTCATTGCTTTTTCCTTCCCCCCCTTCCCCTCCTTGGAGCCAGCCTCTCCAAATTTGGAATCATTCCCATTGTCAGACCTGTGCTGTGCCCATTAGGTGGATAAATAGAGATCCCTGGCAGCTGGGGCTGTGAATGGCTTTTCAAGAGAGCCAGCACACTTTAAATTATAATGAAAAAAAAAAGTATTGGCAGGCAGCAATAGCTGGCTTTCTGAAAATTACTGTTATGGAGTAACAAAGGATCTCTGCAGGTTGGACATGATCAATATGGTTTCTTTGAGAGTCACTGAAAATCCACCTTATCAAGTTTGAGGCTCTACAGAAAAAAAAAAAAAAAAAAAGAAAAAAGAGAGAGAGAGAAGGGAATATTCTTCTCTGGAGCTTATAAACCTGACAAGTCCCTTTGTGTGTTTTGTCTAGCTGCCCTGGGAAGATGCTTTTGAGGACAGACCTTCAGTACCACACAGATTCCCTTTTGGAAGATGCAAATGGGAAGCAGCCAGAAAGGAAAAGCTACAACCCCTGGGGGCTGCACTGTCACCGGCAGCACCTGAACCGCATGTCCTCCAAGCACAACGAGAACAAACTGCATCGTATCCTTTCTCCTCTCTCCCCTCCTGCACAGCCCTGGCTACAGAGAGCAGCTGGAGATCAGTGTAGGGTTTATTGCATGGGGGTGCATCCCCTCCTCTGCACAGAGACTGGGAAAATGAGGAATTTTCTCTTCTGTTACCTTCTGTTACTGTTAAAAAAAAAAAAGAGAGAAAAAAAAAAATTCCCATTTCCCATAAAGAGTTCTCAGCAGAAGTCAAAGATCCCCTTGGCATGCATTTAAAAACACAACTATTCAGGAATTAGCAGCTGCCTCGCCTTTTATTTTCCTATTACACTTCATTACCCACCAGTCATGTGAGTAATAGAGTTTAACAACTTCCCCCACCCACCGGGGCGAGCTCAGCACCCAGGGAAGGTGTCGGAGTGACAGCCCGGGGCTACGGTGTCACTGGAGAATGGAACTGTTGGGGCTTTAATTGGTAGGGCTGTAGTACAGTAAATTAACTGGAATTGGCAGCGAGAGGCCCATAGCAATGACACGTCGGAGAAATTGGCTCAGAAAGTCTCATTACAGTTGTGAGTCGTTACGGAGAGCGTCAGCAGTTGCTTTGATTTAAGGCCTCTCTCCAATTAGAATTTAAAAGTATTGGGGTTTGCCTTCACTTGGCGCTCAAAGAGTTTCTCCTGCTGGAGAACGTGGTGTCCAAGTACAGCTACCCCTGCATCCTGGACCTGAAGATGGGCACTCGGCAGCACGGGGATGACGCCTCGGAGGAGAAGAAAGCCCGGCACATCAAGAAGTGCGAGCAGAGCACCTCGGCGTCGCTGGGCGTGCGCATCTGTGGGATGCAGGTAAAGCCTCCATCCCCCTCAGTGCCTTGGTTCTCCTCTTGGTTCCTCCCCTTGGAACCAAGCTGGAATCTCCAGGGGTTCTTGGCTGGTGGGAATTGAGGTTTTATTCTCTTTTCTCCACAAAGGTGGGCGGTAAAAAGTGGCCGCTGGGCTCTGTGTCCTGTCAGAGGTGGTGTCACCTTTAGGGTGACCTGTAGCCACAGTTTGTGCCTGCAATGTTTTGATCTTCTGAAATTCTTTCCCAGGGACTTCTGGTGAACAAAGGATATGTTATTATACACTATCCTTGTTTTCTCATTCCTTCTCAAAGGAGGGTGCCCTTGGGTTCCAGGCCCAGAGGAATTGTTTTGTCTGAGCAAAGTGTGTCGGAGTCAAGTGTTAACTACCCAAGTAATTAATACTTTATATGAACTTTAGAGTTATGCAGTAACGTGTCGCAATAGGACACGAAATAAGGACAGGGACTTGTGATTTTAGAAGGCTGGTGATGTTTTCAATCTGTGTTTATTCTTCCGGGAACTTCCCTTTATACTGTTTTACAAAGAACCCACCCAAGGGGTGGAAGAAAGACAAACTCCTTGCACTACATTGGTTGAGTCAGAGGGACATCAACCAAGGTCCCTCCTAGGGAGAGGAATGCAGAAAAACAGGATAGTTTTAAAAAAACACATGTCGCTGTGGGACACAATGAATGGAGACACGGAGTGGACAGAAGGCTGCTGGACTCCTCATGAGGGGGAGCCGCAGGTTTATTTTTTAAGCTTCTTTTATACTTTTTACAAATGTGCCCACCTTAGAGGTGGGACCTCCAGGAAGCGTTGATCACTCTCAGAGACCACTATGCGAAGTCCCTCCTCTGGGAACAAATGTGGAAAAACAAGATAGCTTACAGTACGTGACTTGGTTTACAGTAAAAGTGCCTGGGAACAAAATTCCCTAAAACCAAAACATGGCAGGCACAAATTGTGGCAACAAACACATCCCTTGCTGACAGGATTGTGCCTGGGAAAATGTTTTAGAGAAATCAAAACCCTGCAGGCACACGAACCATCAACGCAGCACAAGATTTGAAAAACACAGAGGCATCGTTCGTGGATCCCTGGCAGCTCAGGATTGTAGTCATTGTTTCCCATGTTTGCATTTTTCTTAAACTCTTTCCCAGGGATTTGAGACCGTAAACAAGGTCACTCTATGCAAACCATCTTGTTTTTTACTTTTCCCTCTTCTGAGGAGGGACTTTGCTTGTTGACCCTTGATGTAGCCAATGAGTCCAAGGATCCCACCTCTTAGGTGGGCACATTGTAAAAAAGTATAAAAATAAGTTCCTGAGAATAAACCAGCCCCTTTTCGGAGCATCAGCCTTCTGAATCGCGAGCCCGTGTCTCATTCGTTGTGTCCCACAGCGACATCGGATATTCTGATTTCACGGCAGCTCAGGATATTCTGATTTCACGGCTTGTTCCTCTCTTCTTCCCTTTCCAGGTTTACCAGGCAGACAGCGGCCATTTCCTGTGCAGAGACAAATATTTTGGGAGGAAGCTGTCGCCGGAGGGGTTCCGGCAGACCCTGCGGCAGTTCCTGTGCAACGGGAACCAGCTGAGGACGGACCTGCTGGAGCCCATCGTGCTGCGCCTCAAGGCCCTGCTGGCCGTCATCAGGAAGCAAAGCTCCTACAGGTTCTACTCCAGCTCCCTGCTCATCATCTACGACGGGCAGGAGCCCAAGGAGGGCGCGGATCACCGCCTGCCCTTCCCGAGAAGCCACGGCGCCAACCCCTGCAGGGTGGACGTGAGGATGATAGACTTTGCCCACACCACCTTCAAAGGCTCCCAGAGCAACCCCAACCCCACCCCGCACGACGGGCCCGACCACGGCTACATTTTCGGCCTGGAGAACCTGATCAAAATCCTTCAGAGCCTGTCGGAAGGGAAGTGAGAATTTCTGCGCAATGGCCTGGGATCTCCCAGTGACTGACAACCCTGAAAATCCCGCCTGGGCTCGGCTGGGTGGGACCCTCCGGCTGCTGGATGAGCACGGATAAATTGGGAAGTGCTGAAAACTCCTCGCCGGGCTGAAGCGTGGAAAGCAGAGAGCTGGAGGGATCCTCTCTCTCTCTCTCTGCCATCCAGCGGGAGATTTATTTTCCTTTCTGGTTTTTACTGCTGTCCCTGATTTATTTGTGAGCCAAAGCAAAGCGTTTACTTGGGAAGAGTCTTAATGATAAACGCGGAGCTGCTCGCTCTGCAGCCCAGCGGGAGGAGGGGGGTTTGGGGGCAGGAATGAAAAGATGGAAAAGCTCTGGAGTTTCCCCTTCCTGCTCCTGCTGAGGTGGGAGGGGAAAAAAACACCCTCTGACATTCCCAGTGCCCCTGGTCGGGATTCTCCATGCACCTGTTCAGACCAAGAGCTGCACCTCACCGAGCTTTCACCTCCCTGTGGGGTTACAACAGGGAATTTTCCACGGATTTTCGAGGAAAGAGGCTCCATTGGAGCCGGAAGCGTGGGAATGCGACAAAAAAACCCAAACTTTCTATATCAGCCACCAAAAAAACCACATTCACATCAAGGGATTTTCGCTTGAAAAAAAAAAACAACCAACAAGAAAACAAGAAAAAAAAAGTGTGAGATTGAGCCAGGAACTGGACGTCAAAGGTCACCCAGAAATTCTTTGATACAAACGCTGTGTGTGTGCGTGTGTGTGCGCGTGTGTTTGAAGGAGACAGTAACAAAAGACTCTTAAAAAATGATGTTTACAGCTTTTTGTGGACAGATTTTATTCTTCCGACGGAACAAATATATAATTCCATCCTGCATGGTGTGGGAAACCTGAAGAAGTCCTTGCACAAGGAATAGAACTACAGAACTCCACTACCGGGGGACTGGGGATATAAAATAAAATTGTGGAAGTAACTCCCACCGTTGTCCATCTCTTTTTCCCTCCTGCAGCATCCTTGACCATATGTTTAAGACCATAATTTTTTAAGAGAGCCACAGGTTTTAACAGCAGATCCCAAGGGAGACACTTCACTTGGATTTTATAGCATAAAGCTGGGGAGCTGCTGCTGCAATTTATGGCTGGAAATTTAAGACATCTGGCCCAGTTGTGTATTTTGCTTGGCCCAGAGTCCACCCTGGGAAGAACTCTTGTTTGGTGCTGGGTTATTGCTTGACCACCAACTGTTAAAAAAAAAAAAAAAAAAAAGCCACAAACACCCAATTTCATAGGGATTGAGCCACAGATTGTCCTGGCTCGCATCAGAGGTCTGTGATAAGGCTTTGTGGCTGAGTTTGTACAGAGCCAGCTGAGCGCTCTCAGGGTGCACAGCAGGACGCAGGTGGGACAAGGGACGGATGAGAAGGGTCTGGGGTGTGTGACAGCACAGCCAGAGCGCCTCGCTGGGCAGCCCCTCACTCTTTATTGCTGCACAGAAATTAGAACAAGCTCAATGTGCCCTCCCTTTTTATCCCCTCCATGCACCTGCAAGGTGTGGCTGCCCCATCCCCAGGAGTGTCCAAGGGGCTTGGAGCATCCCTGGGATGGTGGGAGGTGTCCCTGCCCATGGCAGGGGGTGGGATGAGACAGGATTTAGGGTCTCTTCAACTCAAATCATCCTAAATCCTGTGAGGAGCGGCTGAGGGAGCTGGGGAGGGTCTGGAGCACCAGGAGGGGCTGAGGGAGCTGGGGAAGGGTCTGGAGCACCAGGAGAAGCTGAAGGAGCTGGGGAAGGGTCTGGAGCACCAGGAGGGGCTGAGGGAGCTGGGGAAGGGTCTGGATCACCAGGAGGGGCTGAAGGAGCTGGGGAAGGGTCTGGAGCACCAGGAGGGGCTGAAGGAGCTGGGGAGGGTCTGGAGCACCAGGAGGGGCTGAGGGAGCTGGGGAAGGGTCTGGAGCACCAGGAGGGGCTGAGGGAGCTGGGGAAGGGTCTGGAGCACCAGGAGGGGTTGAGGGAGCTGGGGAGGGTCTGGAGCACCAGGAGAGGCTGAGGGAGCTAGGAAAGGGGCTCAGCCTGGAGAAAAGGAGGCTCAGGGAGAATTTCTGGCTCTGCACAACTCCCTGAGGAGGGAGGGGGCAGCCGGGGGAGAGATGGGATGGGGCAGTGTGGGTCAGGCTCTGCTCCCAAGGAACAGGACAAGGGAAAACGACTGAGCCAGGGGAGGTTCAGGTTGGAATTCCCTCACGGCAAGGGCGGGCAGGCTTTGGAAGGGGCTGCCCAGGGCGGTGTTGGAGTCCCCATCCCCGGAGCTGTAGCATTCAGCGCTCCGGGCTGGTGACAAAGCGGGGCTATGGAGCCGTTCGTACCCGGCCGCTCCTGAGGGGAATTTCCCACCCCTCAGGCGTTCCCGCCCCGCCGCGCGCGCGCGCACGTGACCCGGCGGCGGTGCCGGCGCCACGTGACCGGCGCACGTGAGGCGGCGCCATGGCCGCCAGCCGGTACCGGCGCTTCCTGCGGCTCTGCGAGGAGTGGCCGACCGAGGACAGCAAGCAGCAGCGGGACCTGGGCTCGGTCCTGCGGCAGCGGGTGGCACAGGCCTTCCGCGAGGGCGAGAACACGCCGGTGAGGGCTGGCAGGGCGGCGCGCCGGCCTGGGAGGGCGCGGGGAGCGGCCCGGCGGTGGCTCTGAGGGGGCTCTGAGGGGGCCTGAGGGGGCTCTGAGGGGGCCTGAGGGGGCTCTGAGGGGGCTCTGAGGGGGCTCTGAGGGGGCCTGAGGGGGCTCTGAGGGGGCTCTGAGGGGCGGCGGGCGGAGCGCGGGGGTTTGGGGCTCACACGGGGCTCTGCCTGAGGGCTCGCTGGGCTGCATGCCGGCAGGAGGTTGTACTCAGGGCTCTCCGGGGCTTCATGGGGTATTAATAATAGGTGGAGCTGTGAGGGAACGAGAACCACAGGGGTGATGGAGTCCTGCTGCTCCTGGCTCCTCCCGGGCAGGGCATGAGTGTGAGACCTCGGCAGCCTTTGGAGCACACAGCCTGGAAAGTCTTTGGAATATCTGCCACGGGGTTGTGCCTCCACGGGGCAAAACTGCAGGTTGTGCTCGAGACACCTGGGTTTGTATCTGGGACAAATGATTGGTACCCAGGACCGCCTGGTTTCTACCCAGGATAAATGGTTTACGCCCGGAGCAATAGGATTTGTGCCCAGAACACCGGGTTTGTACCCAGGATAAATTTTATGCCCGGGGCAGTGGAATTTGTGCCCAGGACACCGGGTTTTGTACCCAGGACAATGGGTTTTGTACCCAGGATAAATGGTTTGTGCCCAGGGCAGTGGGATTTGTGCCCAGGACATCGGGTTTTGTACCCAGGACACCTGGTTGGTGTCCTGGACAAATGGTTTACACTCAGCACACCTGGTCTGTACCCAGCACAGCTGTTTTATCCTCAGGACAGCTGGTTTATACCCAGTTCTTGCACCCTCTACATCATGTACCTTGGAGAGCCCCATTCCCGTGGTGTTGGGAGTGGGGTGTGGAGCTTTGGGAATTAGCCAGCTGTGCTGGAACCCAGTTAATTCCTGTGGTCTCCTTCCCCCGAGGGTAGGATGCTGCTGCACTGCCTGACACTGATGGAAGGCCGTGCCTGTGCAATTGAATTCCGCCTCCAGATGTAATTCTGTTGGAGTTTAGGCTTTGCTGCTGAAATAAATTAGGGAATCTGATGCCTGACTTGGCTGCAGACCTTCCCAGGCGCGGAGGTGTTGCTGCAGAATGCAAATGTGCCCTTTCTTAGCATAAAAACATTGTTCCAGAGATGCCTTTTTCAACCCCAGGGGGCCTCCTAATACTGTACTGGTGACCAGAATAGTCTGCAGCAGGCATTTTGGGGCAGGGCTTTATTGCTTTTCCATATGCTCAGGACAGCTTAATGTGCTGCACCAGTTGGCTCCAAGATCCCAGAGCTGCCACTGATCCTGGAAATCTGAATTGATGCCTGCAGCAGTGGTGGCAATTTGTGTGGAGAGAGGCTGAGCGTGCTGGCAGGAGGAGCTTCTGAGAGGGGAGCTGGAGCCACAGGGCCTCTTTAGCCATCGGATGGAGTGAGGTTTGCTGGATTTCCAGGGCTGGGATGCTGTCTGTCCATCGGATGGAGTGAGGTTTGCTGGATTTCCAGGGCTGTTTGTGCCACCCTTTTAATGGCTGGAGCCTTGGCAGGGGGTGTTTGGGCTGGGGCTGCAGGTGGGGGTCACCTGCAGGGGGATGTGGCTGTGCCTGCATCCTCTCCCCTGCAGCCCTGCTGAGCCAGGAGAACTTTTCCTTGCTCACCCTGACACCTTTCTGTTGATGTTATTTTTACTCTTGACCCGTTTTAACCATTCACGGGGCAGCAGCACTGAGTTTTGGGGTGAGCTGGGATCATTGCACCACAGAGAAAAACCCAGGAAAAAAAAAAACAAACCCTGTAGACTGAAAGAGCAGCTGAGCAGGGGCTGTGCCAGGCAGAGACACCTGGCACAGGTCGGGGATGAGCTGGATCTTCCAGCTGAAATAGAAATCCAAGCTGTTCCCTGTCATTTGTGCTGATTTCCCTAATTAATTAGGGGCTATTTTTAGCCCCCCTACAGGGAGTTTCTGAGGTCCAGCCTGGCACCTTGTCCTGTGTGATTCCCCACGGTGGGGCAGGTGACAGAAGTGGCCTGGCAGCAGGAAGGGCCACAGATTTCACTGTCAGAGGTTGTTGGTGCTGAGTTTCAGATCCATTCTGGAGATCCCAGGTGTTGTTATTGCTGCAGGCCAAGCTGGTTGGGAGATGAAGGGGAAAAATCCAGAGCAGGAGAGCAGATGGACAGCACCCAGCAGTGCACTGGGAATTCTGAGCTGCTCCTTCGTGGCCACTGTCCCTTGGAACGAGGAGGGGTTTTGTGTGGAGCTGTAAAACCAGACTTGTGTGCCACTTGTGTCCCCTGCAGATCTCTGACCCCGAGGCCTGTGACCAAATGTACGAGAGCTTAGTCAGGATCCACACCAACTTCTACAAAAACAAGGTGAGAGCTGTGGCATTGCCCCCTCTCTTTTGGGGGGTGTCAGCACCTGCTGCAGCATTCCTGGGAACGGCAGCATTCCTGGGAATGCCTGAGGGCTGGATGCAGCAGTGCCCGTGGTCACCCAGGGCAGCTGCTGGTTCTTGGTGTGGCTGGACACAATCCCAGCTGAAAGCACACTCAGACTGTGCCTGCTGGTGACACTTGCACCTTTTCCATGCACCAGAAGTGACTTGTTTGTCTCTCTCCCTGCTTTTCCTGCTCTCCTGGGAAGTACCCACGGCTGAGAGACACCACCTTCACCGGGGTGACAGTGGAGGATTGCAGGATGATCCTGGCCACAGGTACTGCTGCTGGGCTTGCTCTGAGAGGGATAAGGGACATCCTGGTCCTTGGGGTGCTCCCTTGCATCCCTCCTCAGCCCCTGGGACTGGAGGACACCTGCCTGCAATCCTGTGAAGGTGTTGGGTGTGGAGTAATTTCACGAGTAACTCAGTTGAGGAGTAACTCAGTAGAATAATTAATTGGAATTTGTACTGTCTGGAACAGTAGAGGGTTAGCAAAGGCTGTGTGGGGTCAGACAGCAGGATCTGTGTGGGAGGAACACGTTTGCTGTGTCACCCCCACACTGAGCTCAGCTTCTCTTTCACCAATTCCCTTCATATTCCTTCTGTGCCAGGCCCTGGGAGGGAGCTGGGTGCCCCACGCAGAAACACTCTCAGCTCATCCTTGATGAGGGGCAGAGCTGGGAGCCAGAGCAGTTTTGTTCTGCTCCAGTTCCTGACTTTGATTGCAGTGCGTGGAAACTGAGGATCAGTTGTTAGTGATAAGAGACTCCCTGCATTGATTGGAAGGGAAACCAACCTCGCCTCGGGCCTGGAATGAAAATTCATTAAGATGAAAAGTCAGGAAGGGAAATTAGGTGGAAGGCAGAGCTGTTTTAAGAGGGTTTCATTCCTCTGCTTATCTTCCTCAGGCCTCATCTCAGTCTCCCTTCTCCTTTTGCAGACATTCTGAAACAGATGGAAGACATGAAAAAAGGGACGTGGAAAAGACTGCGGGAAAAGTTCTCTGCCAAGAAACCCGAGGAGGACTCCAAGTGAGGGCCCAGCTCTCAGCTTCTCCCCTGTACATATCCCTGGAGCTCTGTGTGTTGCCATGATGAATAAAACCACTTACTCCTCTTAGCAACAGCTTTTTTTGTTCAGCCCTACCCTGTACATTCTTCATATTTAGTGCCTCTTTTTTTTTTTTTTTTTGCTGAAAATCTGGGGCAGAGCTGAACACATCCATGCTGGAGCAAGGTAGGGAAAGGGAACTTTGTGGTGTCAAACCTGGCCCTTTGTATCTCAAAAAAAAAATGGAACAAGCAGCAGCTGCCCAGAGGGAGGAGGTGCAGCTTTCAATGTTCTTGTGAAGAGAACAGAGAGGATGTGATGGAGACCTTGTGTTTGTGTGTTAGCCCAGGGACCAGGGCAGTGGAGGGAGGGAGAACTTTAATCATCACATTTATTTTCCTTCAGAGAAGACAGAGAGGACGGAGGGTGACTTTGCCATGGTGACAGCGGAGCACTGCACGAGTTTAATTGAGATTTTAATCAGCTGCTGCAGAGCTGCTGCTGCTGGAGGAGCCAGCTCTGTGCAGATTCCCCCCCAGCCTGAGGAGAGGGATGTGTGGGTTAGTGCAGAGCTGGGGCTGCAGGCAGGATTAAATGACGTGCTGCTAGATGGGGCCATAAACACATTTCTAGTGCTCTGCAACTTCACTGTTATGGGCTTTTTTATTCCTTTTTAGAGCTTTTACTGCTTTCATCAGTGTCTGTTCTTGGGCTTGGAGCTGGGGCTGGCTTGGGAAGGATGAGTGTCTGGAGCAGAGCTGTGCCAGGGCTCCACAGCACCAACAGCTGCTCCTTTTTACGGGTTTCAGCAGTGATTTCCTGGCAGGCAGTGAAAGAATTTTGAGACTGCAGCAGGCTCTGCTCCAGAGCTCCAGGAACCAGGGCTGGGACTCGTGGTGGCTCTTCATGGCAGGGTTTGGCAGGGGATGTGCAACACCTGGAGCTGGGAGCACCTTGGGTGCCAGCCCTGCCCTGGCTTTTGTGTCCTTTCATTCTGTGCTTTTGTTTGACAGTCCCATCACACACCAGAGGGCACAGGAAAGGGACCTTCCTTTACCACGTTGTAGTTTTTTTTTTTATTATAACACGATTCTGTATTTAATTTAGTTAAGGCAATTTACACTTCAGTTCTTAAGTAACAACGATAACAACTAAAAAAAAAAAAAAAAAAAAAGGGTAAAACATGACACCAGAGATGAAACTAAAACACAGGACACCCCTTCACAGTGAACTCCTGTAAACCTGCAGGCTCCTCCTACTGCTGCCCAAAGAATCCTTGGTCCACAGAAGGCAAAAAGACTTTCAGCTCCCACTTAGGAACAAGCTCAGCTCCTCATCTGGCGAGTTAATTAAATTAAACCCACCTCCTTGAGCTCAGCTTCTCTCTTTACTGCGCCACGGGATGAAGGGAATTCTGTCACTGGAGAGGGGTCAGCGTGGAGCCAGGCACAGCAGATAACCAGGGCTGCTTGGCAAACACCCACAGGGACAAGTGGCACTCGGAATAAGTTAAATAGTGCGGCCCTACAGCTACTCACCCCACAGCCGAGGGGCTGGAGCACAATGGAGATAAAGATACAACCCCTCCACAGTTGCAAAGTAAGGAGTTATTGCAATGAGGAATGGAAAAGTCCTGCATGGTTTTATCTTCCTACGAGGGTTAGAAAAAACACCTGGGCCCAGGTGTGGGGAGGACTCCGGGCCAGTCCCTGCTCCTGGAATTCCTTACAAGCGCTCTAAGGGAGATGCTGCCTGGGAAGCCCTTTCCATGTGGTCCATTGTCCCCAGACAGTGACAATCCACGCCTGGAGCCCAAGGAGGAGCAGCCTGCTCAGCCAGCACGGGTGCAGTCCCTCGGTGGCTGGAGCTGTGTCCTCAGTGGTTCATGGTGTTCTGCACATCCACAAACCCCATCCTCTGCCTGCGCTTCCGCTGCTCCGTCATCTGCAATTCCAACAAGGACAGGCTGAGGCAATGCCAGGCCCTCCTGCTCTTGGATCTGCTTCCCAAGTGTCTGACTGCGCTGCTTTGAGCCTCTTGCCAGCAAACTCTGAGCTGGTGAGGCACTACCCACGTGTCCCAAGTGTCCCCAGTTCCCCCAAAAAAGAGCTGCAGGAGCCCTGCGCTCGTACTGTCATCGTGCTGCCTCCAGCAGGTCCTGCCTCCCACTCCCTGCCCTCGGTGGCTATTTTGGGAAGGACAGCGTTCCTACAGGGGAATTCCCATCTCCCATACCTGTTCCTTCAGCTCGTTCAGCTGGGAGGTGAGGTGGGACACGAGCTTCATGGTGGTGTTGAGTTTGTCCTGCAGGTTGCGGATCTCGTTCTGCTCCCCTTCCCCTTCATTGCTGACCAGAGACATGGCTCGCATCCGGGGGAACCAGTCCAGGTTCTTGTTCTGGGAACGTGACCACAGACAAGGGCAGTTGGGGTGAGGGAAGATAAGGATTAGCAGGCAGCATCCCTGTGCTTAGGGATTAAAGAAATTCTCTTTGCAAAAATCTGTGATTTTTTCCATGCACGGTCCATTTCTAGCTTCATGGGCTGAAGTGCAGAAGTTTTTGTTTTTTTCCCCTTGCTTTCCTTTCCCTCCCTTGCCTCAAAACCCCCTTGGAGCCCCACTCCCTGCTTCCTTCAACCCTTCAACTCATGGGACAAACCCTCCAGCAGCCCCACATGGAAAAAAAACAACAAAGGACAAACTCAAGCACTGCACCAGGAGCCAAGATTTTCCAGAAGGACTTCCCAGAGCTGTTTTCCCTTGGCCAGCCCCTTCCTCCTGGGGCAGGGAGAGGTTGGGAGAGCCAAGGAGCTGCCCCGAGGGCACCTGTACCTTGATCATCTGTGCCACGTAGCTCTCGGGGCCGGTGTAGTCGGTCTTGTTCTTCACCCTCACCAGCACGATGAAGTACAGGTAGTTCCACATGTTGTGCTCGTATTTGATGTGCTCCTCAAAGGACACGGTCTTGTTGTCAAACTTGTCCCTTTCCAGCCCTTGGGAAAGGCAGGGAAGGGTGGAGAAGGACAGGGAGGAGATGGGGAGGGGAGGAGGTGAGTGAGCAGCAAAAAGGTGGAAGGAAATCCAGCCCAGCTCATCCCCTCCCCAAGGCCACACTCGAGTGCTTTTAATGATTAATATTTGGCATTTAGCACATAAACACCCAAACTAGGGGGCAACAGCCCAGCTGGGGGTTCAGGAGACTTCTGTTTGAAATCACAGAATCAGAGAATCACAGAATGGTTTGGGTTGGAAGGGATCCTCCACCCCCTGCCATGGGCAGGGACACCTTCCACTGCCCCAGGCTGCTCCAAGCCCCATCCAACCCGACCTTGGACACTTCCAGGGATGGGGCAACCACAGATTCTCTGGGCACCCAGTGCCAGGGCCTCCCCACCCTCCCAGGGAACAATTTCTTCCCATGTCCTGCTGGCTTTTCCTCCACCCAGTAAAATAAACCCAGAAGATCTTTAAAGGAAAAAGCAGAGAGATTTACTGGGGTTTTCTTTTCTTTTTTTTTTTTTTTTTTTTTATGCCTACTGCTGACTGAAAGGATTCCAGAGCATTTCCTCTATTATATTTCTCCAGTAATACACTGCTTTTTTTTTTTTTTTTTTTTTTTTCCCTGCTGGCCAAGGGCAGGTCTCAAGATGCACAGCAACAAGAATCCCACAATGTGGTTTAACACCTCATTAGCGGGGTGAGGAACAACAATTTCCCTCCAGTTGTGTCCTCCTTTAAACCCCTCCCAGTGCAGCGACCCCTCCCTGCTGAACAGCTTCAGGTTTTGCAGTGATAAACAAAAAAAACAGAATCCAGCTGAAATTCTTTTCCTTCCCCCAACCTGGGGCAATTCCTGTATTCCCAGTGCTCACCACAAATAAAGCAGGTGGTCTTCAGGATCTCCTCCTTCTTCTGTTTCTCGCTCCTCAGGTCAGCAAAGGTGTCGATAATGACCCCGAAGATGAGGTTGAGGACGATGATAATGACGATGAAGAAGAAGAGGAGGTCGTAGACAACTCGGGCAGGGAACAGGGACTCCTGCAAGGGATGATGAGAGGGAGAACTGGGTGTTTTGCAGAGCTCTGCTCCAGCCACCCCAGCCCTGTGACACAGCTGTGGCACCAGGGCAGGAGGAGAACGCGAGGGACGGAGCTGGATGCGTCACAGCTCCCAGGAAAGGGGTGGCCAGCAGTGACTGCAGCAGGGTGTTTAGCAGAAGGAAAGGGGTGCCAGGTGCTGTCCCCCACTCACGTCCTTGGAGGGTTTCCTCAGGATGTCCCCCACGCCGCCGCCGTTGCGCAGGCCGTGGTTGAGGACGGTGACGATGCACATCAGCAGCGTGTCACAGGCGCGCTCCCACTGCTCGGGGTCGGCCTCTGGGGAGGGGAGCACAGCAAGGACACAGGCAGAGTGTCACAATGAGGACACAGACTTGTGATTTCAGAAGGCTGAGATGACTCCAATCTGTCTTTATTGCTCCGGAACACTTCCCTTTATGCTATTTTACAAAGAACCCACCCAAGGGGTGGAAGAAAGACAAACTCCTTGGACCACGTTGGTCAAGTCAGAGGGACATCAAGCAAAGGTCCCTCCTTTGGGAAAGGAATGCAAGGAAACAGGATAGTGTACAAAAACATATCCCTTGTTGACAGAACTGTGCCTGGGAAAAGTTTTAGAGAAATCAAAACATTGCAGGCACAAACCATGACTATAGCAGAGTGTCGGAGTCCAGATGGCCACTGCACTCGAGGTGCTTCATTAGAATCATCAGAAGGCTTCAAGCAGCAGCACCTTGTTATTCAAAAGTCTCCCATACCCTTTCTCTGTATTTTTAAAGGGCAGCTCTACACAACTCTGGCTCTGTCTCTCTTTCTTCTTCAGTTCTGGCTCCTTCCTGTCCCTGGCACGACCACCTAACCCTGTCTGTCCTATGTACAGCAGCTCACCTTTGCTGGCCCTGGCACAACCTCCCGTCCCTGTCCCTTCTCAGCACAGCAAACAGACTCCAACTGACTCTTCCCAGCTCACTCACTCTTTATCACGCCCATGGCTGTGAGGGCAAGGCTGTTCCCACTCTTGGATAATTAACACAGCATCAACAGATCAGGGGGAAGACTGCCTTCAGCAGCATCTCCTTTTGTCTCCCCACAGCAGAGCACCAGAGCCTGGCAGGGGGAGGGCTCCAGCTGCAGTGGCATGGGAGCAGCTGCCTGTCCCAGCCAGCAACACCCCAGCAGCCAAACACTCCTGCAGCTCCCACCTCCTTTATGATTAAATTAATCCACCCCAACATTTTTTACGCCAGGGTCAGTGCAAAATCCACAGGCCTCTTGCCCAATGCGTCCCAGGAAGGGGATTGAGTTTCCACCTTGGAAAAGCTGGGATTTTCCTCAGTTGGCTGGCAAACCCACGCTGCCACACACACAGCTGGCGTTTCCACGGGGCTCTCTTACCTTCCAAGGCGGTGGGTGCAGCAGAGCAGCTGATTTTATCACTGCTGCAGGACTCCACGAAGGTCTCCACGTTCCTTTGCATCCCCAAGGGATCATCTGCAAGGAAGAGACCCCAGCCCTGTGAGAGCAGCCCCTCTCCCCAGCAAACCACTGCCACGGCCTCCTGGGAAGATGCCAACCTTCTTAGCAAAACATTGCTTCATATTCTCCTGGTTTTTCTAGGCCCTGAAGCTTTTTCTCAGAGTTGAGGCCCCGCAGTGCTGACCCTTCATTTGCAGCTCTGTGCTCCCTTCTCTAGCCCCAAACCCAAAGCTGTCCCCTCTGTGACCACCTGTCTTGGGTTATGGAACCAAAAGGTGTGTATTCTATTTTCACCTGTTAAAAGCAGTTGAGGAGATGTTTTTTTCTTTATCTCTTGTAACTCAAGGGGGGAGAGGCCAGATGCCTTCTGATAACGGGCCATTAACACCTCCCCCAGGCTATACCCACCCCCCAGAGCGGTGCATCTGCATTTCCATCATCCCATTGTGAGGTGCATCACATCCCCCTGGCAGTGAGGTGGGGACAGACAGTTTCTACCTGGGATAAAACTGAGACACAGGGACACGAAAGCTGCTAGCCTCACCTGATTTTCTGGGAGGAAGACTGGACCCCTTTTACCACCACTGGACCCTTCCCACCACCACTGGACCCCTTTTACCATCACTGGACCTGTTTCCTACAGGATCATCTTTACCTCACCAGAACCACCTCTGCCACTCCAGGAGGACTCACTTTGGGACTGCTCCCAACCCCCTGACCAACAGGGTGTCAGGTTGTAGCTCTGACTCTGTCAGGGTTCTCCAAAATTGTTGTTTGTTTGTTTGTTTTTGGTTGGGTGGTTTTGTTTTCTACTCCATTTGTATTGTTAATATTCCCAGTAAAGAACTGTTATTCCTGTTCCCAAATCTTTGCCTGAAAGCCCTTGATTGCAAAATTATAATTTGGCGGGGCGTGAGGGGTTTACATTCCCCATTCTAAGGGAAACTCCAGCTTTCCCTGGCAGAAACCTGTCTGTCCAAACCAAGACACCCCCAAACCAGCGCTCCCAGTGTCAAAGCCACACACAGCAGGGCCTGAGATGTGCGTGGAGGGTCCCACAGCGTCCCCCAGGGCACTGCCCGCCCAACCTTTGGCTTTGCTGTCCGGCAGCCGGTCCACCTCGAGGATGAAGTCATCCTTCAGGAAGAGGAAGCCCACGATGGAGAAGAGGTAGACGAGGATGAGGGCCAGCAGGGCTGTCAGCAGGATGGAGCGCCCGTTCCGCGTCACGCTTTTGATGACATTAAACAAGGTCTCCTCACGGTAGATCAAGTCAAACAGCTGAAAGGAGCCAGGAGCAAAGAAATGCTGCCGGGGTGCTTCTCTTGATAATGCCTGGCCTATCTATATCCCCTTTTTATCCTGAGATCTTGGATGGCTCAGCAGACCTTGACTAACTTTCCTCACAAAGCCTTTAAGTTTCCCGGCTTACTGAAGGGAAGCGGAGAAGAATGGAGTGACTTATGCACAGCAGGAGAGCCAAGAATAGGCCACATGTACCCGGGCTCTGCCCTCGCCAGCTCACGTTGCCTTCCCAGCTGACCCAGATAAAGCACACAGCAGATTAGAAGGAGAGATACAGCCCAGGACCAGCAGAGAGACAGCAATAGATACTGTCGGGAGGCAGAAAGCTCAGCCCGTGCACAAGATTAGAGCACAGGGGAATTGTTCTCTCCGCTATCAATCAGTGTCACAGGAACCTTCCAACTCCTAAAGCAGCAGCCAGGCTGCCTGTGCCCCACACCCTCCCCCCCTTGGGCCACCTGAATTTATCCTACCAGGATGCTGTAGAAGAGCTCGTGCACGAAGAGCCCCAGGACGCTGGTCACGATGTAGCCAACGTGGTAGAGGAACTCCACGTCCATGATCATGGCCTTGTAGCCACGGATGAAGGTGCCTCGGTTGCCCACGAAGCTCACCACGAAGACAATCTTGTTGGTCAGCTGGGGAGGGCCAGAGACGGGAGGGAGCGGGGTTTGCTGTGCTCTGGGGTGGGATTTGCAGCTTTCCCACCCCCCGTCCCCCAACACGTGGAGAACTCACATTGAGAGCCCCCAGGATGTTGAGGGTGAGCCCGATGCCCAGGTAGTAGATGGAGCGCAGGATCAGGGCCACCAGCAGCGGCCTCACCCCGTAGCGCTTGGTGAACAGGGCCATGATGGAGAAGCAGATCAGGATCCAGAAGAGCAGGGAGATCAGCGGGGAGTCCAGCACCCCTGGGAAGGGGAACACGAGGCTGTTAAAGGCATTGCTTGCTGCCAGGCTGTCCAGACACACTAATGAGGCCCTTTGTCAGAAATGATGATGCTGCACTGGCAGGATTTGTGTTGGCTCAGGTGGTTTTCACTGATACATTTTCTAACGTCTCTTATCCGAGAGCTCAGAACCACTGCAGCTGATGGAGGCTTTGCCCGACAACAGGAAATGTATCCCATCACTGCTTCCCACCTTGTACAAACACAGCAAGGGCAGCCCAGGAGAAATGAGGCTTCCCTGAGAAGGAAAGAGGTGGGAGGGCTGGAAAGTGAAATCCTGACTAATCCTTTATCCAGCAGAAAGAACCTGGGGTTGTAGGATGAAAGGATGAGGGCAGTGCCGGTTTTCCTGCATGTGAAGATCCCTTCCCCTTCCACCCCGAGGAGCAGCAGCTGCCAGGGCACTTACCCATGGAAGTGGCTTCCACGTAGGGGTAGAAGAAAGCAATGATGATGTTGATGAAGACGGCCAGGTTGAAGGAAATGCTGCCCCAGAGCGTCATTCTGCGGGAGAACCAGTACATCAGCGGCATGCCTGGGGGGAGAGGAGGCAACACACAAACCTCAGCCAGCCTCGTGCCAACCGGGTCCTCCTGGAGCCCCTGCACTCTCCTGGAGCTCCTGTGCCAGCCCAGACTCTCTGTGCCATCCGTGTGTCCTTCCTGTGCCATCCCAGACCCTCTGTACCATCCCTGTGTCCCTCCTGTGTCATCCCAGACCCTCTGTGCCATCCCTCTGTCCTTCCTGTGCCATCCCTGTGTCCTTCCTGTGCCAGCCCAGACCCTCTGTGTCATCCCTGTGTCCTTCCTATGCCATCCCAGACCCTCTGTGCCATCCCTGTGTCCTTCCTGTGCCATCCCTGTGTCCCTCCTGTGCCATCCCAGACCCTTTGTGCCATCCCTGTGTCCTTCCTATGCCATCCCAGACCCTCTGTGTCATCCCTGTGTCCTTCCTGTGCCAGCCCAGACCCTCTGTGCCATCCCTGTGTCCTTCCTATGCCATCCCAGACCCTCTGTGCCATCCCTGTGTCCTTCCTATGCCATCCCAGACCCTCTGTGTCATCCCTGCGTCCTTCCTGTGTCATCCCAGACCCTCTGTGTCATCCCTGTGTCCTTCCTGTGCCAGCCCAGATCCTCTGTGATCTCCTAAACCCCCTGTGTCACCTCCCTGACCCCCGTGGGCTCTGCAGCTGCTGGCCCCAGGCTGACCCAGCCTCCCACCTCCTTCTAACCTCCCATGAAGTGTTTTGAAAGCGTCCCTGCTCATCTGCTGGGAGAGGAGTGCACCTTTCCAGTGGCTCTGCTCACATTCCTTGGTTTCTCAGCCCTCTAGAAACCCGTTCTGACAGCCCAGAATCAGGCTGGCTCTGGCCTCCCCCACTGATCCTACACTACTCCCTCAGCTGCATCCCAGTGTCCATAGTGTGACCCTCTACTCAGTTCCCAGGATTTACAGCCAGGATTTCCACCCTGGAAGCCCCTGAGCAGGTCTGCAGGGGGCAGAGAAAAAGAAATTGGTTTCATTTCCAATGTGCAGCAACAAGACCTTTGGCTTTCAGGCAACTGAAAGGGCTTTCCAGGGAAAAAAGCTCAGCTGGCATCCCAGGGAATGTGAGCAGAGACTGCAGAGAGCAGAGAGGAGCCCCAGCGCTGGGGTTTAACCCTCACTCCCTGCACTCTGCCAGGCGTGGGGTGCCCTGCAGAGCAGGGGCAGCTCAGCCACGCCACTCCAGCCTTTCCCTGCAGGAAAAGGAATTCCTGCAGGGAATTTTCCTGCGGCCTTTTCCTCCTCCTGCAGCCCTTTCCCAGCAGGAACGTCCCCCTGTTTCCCCCCGGGGTGGGGCAGCCCAGGGCAGGCTCTGCCTCGCTCTTACTGCGCAGCTTCTTCTGCCACTCCATCTCGTTGTGCAGGAAGGAGGACTGGTCGAAGAAGTCGCTGACTTTGCTGCCCTGCTCGTCCTGCTCCGTGGTGGTGAAGAGCCGGTACTTGGTCTCCTTGGTGAGGAACTCGCAGATGCCGGGCACGGGGAAGATGATCTGCTCCATGCTCCGGTCCAGCCGCACGATCTGCGGGATGCGGAGCCCTCAGATCCTGCCCTGCTCTGGTTTTTTTTTCCCCTTCCTCCCCAGATCCAGCTGTGCCTTCCTCCCCTTCCTCCCTCCCCGCTCCACTGGATCCCAACATTGTCAGCCACTCCCAACGTGGGGCACGAGGGCATTGAGAGAAAGGAATTACAGTTCTTGTGTATTAGATAGAAGCCCACTGGTCAGAATCATGTGGTCTGGCTTTCCCTGGTTTGGGTGGCACGTGGTCGTGGCTGTATTCCTGCCACTTGCAGGCCCTTATCTAAACATGGGCCCTGTAACTAAGGCTGCTGTGGCTGGCATCCAGTTGGTTTTGTGGGTCAGTAAGGTGAGGAATTCATGGATTTTTAACTTCCTCTGGAAAGCAAGCACATGGATTCAGGGCTATCAGACACTAACTCTGTGTTTCTGGGGCTACTTTAACAATGGTACCTACTGTGAGGAAATGGCCCGGGGGGAAATTTTCTCCCAACCCTTCACCCAGCTCTTTGGGTCCACTCCACCAGTTTTTGAAGGGTTCAAATCTCCTCTGAATGCTAATGATATCATACAGTGGCTGGTGTTGCTGGTATGCCTGTTCTGTTTGGCATTCAGAGATAAAGGCAGATTGGCCTGGGTAAGCACTTTGATAAGCACCCCAGAGAATAAAGATGCTGCCCAAGAGCCTGCCCCTGCCCCACAGCCTGCCTCAGAGATTAACCACCCAGGTTTAAAAGCTTCCAAAGTGCCCCGAGCAGAGGCAGCCCTGGCTGTGCTGAGTGGGAGTGTGGGAATGTGGGGATCCATGCCAAGGATGAGGCTGTTGGATCCGCTGCATCCCACTGCTGCTGGCAGAGAAGGGAAAGGTCCAGGGGGCTGCTCATCCCTCAGCTCCTGCAGCTAACGGGGATGGGGAAGGGGGCACAGCTCCTGGTGCAAAATAATTGGACGTGAGGGATCTGGAGCCAGGTGGGGTTCATGGACCGCGGGCAGGCTGGAAAGCCAGCAGCCAAGAGGTCTTGCCTCGATTTGAGAGGTGTGCTTCTCGTAATAAGCCAGCGGATCCTCCTCTTCCTCCTGCACCGGGGCCGTGGACTTCAGCATCTGCGACAGCTGCTTGTTGTTAAGGCTGAGCTGGATGGGGAGAGGGAGAGGGAGAGGATGAGGATCCAGCCAGAAGCTGGATCCGACTGTTCCCACAACGTGCCTCAACGTCTCCCGCAGCTGATGAGGTTTTCAGGGGAAGGCAAATGAATTAAAACTTCCATGAGGGGTGCGAGTGCTCCCCGCGGTGACAGACAATCGATTCCCGGCAATAATTACATCCAAGTGCTGCTAATCCACAAATTACAAACCAGCGCTCACAAAGCCCCCGGGGAAATCACATTCCTGCTGAATCTTGTCGGGATCTGAGGAGCCCTGGCAAGGAACGGCAGCACAGGGCTCGGCCCTTCCTTTCTGAAGGGAAGGGGGGAGGTGGGGAAGGGCAGGACCCCCCCCAGGACCACCAGCCTGTGTCACCCCACAAGGGGAACACACACCTTTGGGCTTCTAGCTCTGGCTAAAAGGGCATTTTAGGTGTCTCTCCCTCTTCAATCCCCTGGGGAACACCAAAATCCATCAAATCCTGACCAACAAAGCCCGGGTGGGCTCTGCAAGGGCTCTTTGCAGCCTCGGACCAGGGCGGCTCTGCCTCCACCCCCAAGGCCTCTCCATACCATGGATGAGATTCCCTCCTCCTCCTCCTCCTGGATTCGCTTCACCGGCTTCAGGAGCTGCTGCAGAGACTTGTTGTGCCGGGAGAGCTGGGAGGGGGGACAGGGATGGGGACAGTGAGCACAGGATGGCAGCCAGGGGAGGGGGACACAGGGGGTGCAGGATGAGCAGCAAGCCCATGGCTTGCTCCCAAGGCACATTTGGCTCCCCCAGGGAGGCCAATCTGGAGGGAAATGTGCACAATTAGGGAGGAAAACGTGCATCAGCGTGGAGAAAGAAGTGCAACCCGCCAGCAGAGCCTGGCAGGGTGATGCTTTGGCAGCTCCCTACCTGCAGCGCCAGGATATAAATGTTGTGTCCGACTTCCCGGGGGGAAACCTCGGCGTTCTCACACTCCTCCTCCTGCAGATAGGCCTTCTTAATCACATCCACCTGCAAGGCAGCACAGGGCCACTCAGCTCCTCCCTGTTTCCTCCTCCAGCTGGGATTTGGGCAGGAGGAGCAGCAGCAGCGGGGCAAGGGGAGGTGATTTTTGGGTGACAAAGCCAAAAAGCTGCAGCACGGCCCAGAGCAGGGGATGCTCAGCCACGGGCTGGGGGCTCAGTGGGACATTCTCAGCTCCCTCACCAGTTCCTGGGGACGCAGGCTGATGAGGATGCGCTCGGCGTTTTCGCTGTCGTGCCTGCTCTCCATGAGGGCCAGGAGGAGCTTGGAGGCGTTGTCCTGGTGAGGGGGAGCCCTTGGTGAGGGGAGCTGTGCCCTGCCACCGCCCAGGGCTTTTGGGGTGGGCAGAACCGTCCTGTGCCCCTGCCAGCTCCCCGGTGCCAGGGGCATCTGAGTGTGGTGGAGATGGCCCAGCCCTGCAGCAGCGAGCCCATCTGCTCCCACACCTGTGACACAGGCGGGGTCCCCTCTGCAGTGACCAGCTGGCCCCACAGCACACCCGTGACCCTGCCAGTGAGTCCTTGCAGTGACACCCTCGGTGACACCCCTGACACACTCAGTGACACACTCAGTGACACCCCTGACACACTCAGTGACACCCCTGGCACACTCAGTGACACGCTCAGTGACACTCTCAGTGACACGCTCAGTGACACCCTCAGTGACACCCCTGACACCCTCAGTGACACCCTCAGTGACATGCTCAGTGACACCCTCAGTGACACCCTCAGTGACACCCCTGACACACTCAGTGACACGCTCAGTGACACCCTTGACATACTCAGTGACACGCTCAGTGACACACTCAGTGACACCCCTGACACACTCAGTGACACGCTCAGTGACACTCTCAGTGACACCCTCAGTGACACCCCTGACACCCTCAGTGGCATCCTCAGTGACACCCTCAGTGACACCCTCAGTGACACCCCTCAGTGACACGCTCAGTGACACCCCTGACACCCTCAATGACATGCTCAGTGACACCCTCGGTGACACCCTCGGTGACACCCTCAGTGGCACACAGACACATCCCCACCACCCCAGCCCTGTGCACCTTCAGCTGCAGGACCAGGTCCATCCTGTACTTGCAGAGGGGGCTGATGTCGTTCAGGATCAGGGCCGTGATGATGTCGATCCCGTTGGACTCGTGGGTCACGATGCAGCTCTGGGGGGGAGTCGGGCAAGGCGTCACCCCACAGCTCCTGCCAGTCCTCCCAGCTCCAGCCCTGGTGTGAAACACTGCCCTGCCTCCAGCCCTGGGCCCCCAAACCTCCCCTCTCCTGCAAATGTTCACACCACTGAATTGCTCACCCCCATCTGCATCAGCACATGTGGCAGCCAAGCAGGAGCCTCCTGTGCAGGAGCCCCGTGACCTCTGCTGCCCACCTTCTGCTCCTGTTCACACTCTGAACCCAAAACCCCTCCCTGCTTCCCCTGCATCCCCCCCAGCACCTCCCTTGGTCCGCACTGAGGTTTGGGGAGCGACCCCCGGACCTGGTTCTCGTGGCAGGGCCCCTGGCAGTACTCGGTCAGGGTCTCCAGGGTCTGGGTGATCAGGGCCACGTTGTACTCGTTGATGTAGAGGCCCAGCAGCCCCAGGCCGCCCGTGGTGCTGCCGCACATGATGTCCAGGAACTGCAGCGTCTCGCACACCAGGTTGTAGTTGGTTTTGTTGTTCTGGCACCGCAGGAAGTTCTGTGGAGCACAGTCCAGGAATGGGGTCCTGATCCCTCTCTCCCCACACCCTTCCAGCTGCAGTTTGAGGGGATATCGGTGTGGGGGACACACAGGAACGAGGCAGGGAGTGCATCAAAGAGGCTGCGTGGAGCTCTTGCAAGCAAGAGACCCCTCCTTTATTTTCCTGACTCTTTTTGTACATTTACAGATGTGCCCACCCCAGAGGTGGGACCCTTGGGAACCACTGGTCATTTTCCAGAGACCATCACCGAAGCCCCTCCTCTGGGAACAGATGTGGGAACTTCGGTAGTTTACAGAACATGACCTTGTGCCTCAAGACCGTGCCTGGGAATGAATTCCCAAAACCAAAACATGCAGGCACGAGCAAGGCAACAAGGGGTATTTGGGCTGGGGCTGCCCCTGTGACCTACAGACCTCAGCCCCCCAGCCAGTCCTGCCATGAACTCCTCCCACAGCCCCAAGTCACCCACAAGGGATGCTGCACTGCGCACGGGGAAACTGAGGCACGGAGCTGCTGGCGCCACAGCATTTCGGGGCCAAACTGGGGCAGACCCCAGCCTTCCCTCAGCCCAACCCCAGAGCTGACCTCCAGGGCCCCAGAGCCCACCTGCAGGTCGCGGTTGTGGTTCTCGCAGAGCAGCTGCAGGAAGCGCAGGATGGGCTCCATGATCAGCACCGTCACCCCCATCTCGTTGTTCTGGCCCTGCTCCCCGGGGTCGTGGCCCTTCCGGAACCCCACAGCCACCGGGTACCGCGTGGGGGTGCCGGGCATCAGGAAGGTGTCTCCTCGTCCTGGAGGGAATTGTCCCCTCCTCAGCTCGGGCTGTCACTCAGCCAGTGCTGGCCTTCCCCAGGAGACAAGGGGAGGCAGCCCCTGTTACCTTTGGGGCCGGGGTCTGGCTCGTCCTTGTCCTCGCGGGGCTTGTTCCCGATGTCGCTCATGTTCACCGACACCGTGGACTTGGTCTCCTGCTGCGCCTTCTTCATCCGGTCGTGCAGGACCTTGAAGAACTTCTCGGACTTCTTGTCGCTCGTCATCAGGTTGTAAAAGGATTTCTGGCGAAAAGGATGCCTTGTTCAGGTCCCCACCACGGGGTCCAAGGTGTCCCTGCCTGCCCCTCCGAGCAGCAGCACTCCAGACATCGCCCAGGGTAACTCCAGACATCACCCAGGATAACTCCAGACATTGTCTAGGATAACTCCAGAGATCACCCAGGATAACTCCAGAGATCGCCCAGGATAACTCCAGACATCGCCCAGGATAACTCCAGACATTGCCCAGGATAACTCCAGACATTGTCTAGGATAACTCTAGAGATCACCCAGGATTAACTCCAGACATTGCCCAGGGTAACTCCAGACATGGTCCAGGATAACTCCAGAGATCACCCAGGATAACTCCAGACATTGCCCAGGGTAACTCCAAACATCGCCCAGGATAACTCCAGACATCACCCAGGATAACTCCAGAGATCACCCAGGATAACTCCAGACATTGCCCAGGGTAACTCCAAACATCGCCCAGGGTAACTCCAGACATCACCCAGGATAACTCCAGAGATCACCCAGGATAACTCCAGACATTGCCCAGGGTAACTCCAAACATTGCCCAGGGTAACTCCAGACATCGCCCAGGATAACTCCAGGATTGATCCTGGCTTTTGCCTGGAGCCCCACTGGGTTTTGCAAACACCATTTTTCAGCTTCCCTGTGACAGAGGGTTTGGGATAACCCCGGAGGTCTCCCACAAGAGCTGCAGCCCGGAGTCATTTTAGGAATTCCCGGCAGAGGGCATCAGCAGAACTCCAGAAACAACCTGGAACCACCTGCCGTTCACCCAGCGACTGAGCAGGGAAACTCAAATCACCGGATTTCAGCACAAACAAGAGGTGTTTTGGCCAAACCCACTGCCCGGGGCTGAGCCCTGGACCCTCACAGTGCCCACATCAACCCCTGGCTGCTGGATCCCCCTCGGCACCTGGATCTCGGTGTTGCCGCCGTCCAGCAGGCGGATGGCCAGCAGGATGCTCTCCTGGAAGATCTTCTCGTTCTTGGTGTTCATGATGAGGTCAGCCACCAGCTTGGTGGCCCCTTCGCGGTCCAGCCGGCACTGGACAGCGGCGATGGCTGACCAGTCCTGGTCCTGGCCTGTGTGAGAGAGCACGAAGGGTGTGGTGCTGTGGGAGCACGTTGTATTCCTCTGGGGAATGGTTTTTTCCCCAGAAATGCCCCCTCAGAGACTGTAACCCTTAGTCCAACCCTACCTTCCCCTTATCTCTGACCTATGGCCCTGTGCCAGCTATCCCACCCCGAGACAGAGACCAGATAAAAACCCCTGCTCCTCCATGTTCTGCCTCTTTTTTGCCTCTGGGACCCCTTTGAGAATAAAGCCTTGGAACATTCCCCTGAGGTAGGAGCCTCTTTTGAATCTTTCCCCTCTCCTTGAAGCCTACACCCCCAAAGCTCCCCAAAATCTGAGCCAGCACAGCAGCCAGGGGGGCAGCAGGGGGGTAGTGCTTCAGGAGGACAGAGCCAGCGCAGCTCCACCACTGCTGGGGCATCTCAGTGCCACTCTCCACCTCCCTAAACCCTCTGTGCTCCCATGGAGGTGGGGACACACCAGCCAGCCACAGACCCGCTCCTGTCACTGCTTGGGAGCAGGGAATTTGAGGGGAAGGAGCAGGAGAGGGGCACTCACCTCCCCCAGCAGCATCCCCCATCTCCCCCTTGGAGCTGGACCTCTTGTTCTGCAGGTAATTGTTCATCAGCATTTTCCGCAGCAGGTTGCCCTGCCAAGGCAAACAAACGTCACCGGCGTCCCCTCCGCCAAGGGGGCAGAACCAGGCAGAACCAGGCCAGGGCAGAACCGACTGAGCACCCCTGGGTGCCCAGGGTGGGCTCTGCTAGCCTGGGAGTGGGGCACGGATCACGCCGCTCACCCTCTCTCCGTACTTGTTCCTCTTCACCAGCATCTGCTGCAGCGTCCTCAGCACCTTGATGCAGAGCTTCTCCTCCGTCTCCATGAGGTCCTTGGTGTGCTGCACCAGCCTGGCATGGCGAAGCCATTGTCACACAGCTGGGCATCAGGGGAACCACCCCCAGCGCCCCCCCAGGCACACAGGGATGCACAGCCCAGCCAGGAGGAGGCTCCCAAACCCTCCCCAGCACCCCCAGGGCAGCCCCAACCCAGCCTCACTTGGACAGGAACCCCCCGCTCTCGCATCGCTGGAACGCCTCCGTCCCCTCCATGAAGAGCAGCTCGGGCCGGTGCAGGACGTCCACCAGCACGGACAGCTCGGCCTCCACCAGCGGCTTCAGGCGATCCTCCAGGGCGTTGATGATGTCCTGCAAGCCACAGGACATCATCAAAGCTCAAAAAAACCCCCAAAACACGCCCTTCAGAGCCTGGGGACAGCGGGGACAGCGCCCTCCTGCCACCTGAGCCCCGCCAGGCCCGGCCCCGCACCTGCAGCTTCTCGATGATGTTCTTGTAGTCCCACTGGTTGGGGGTGGCGGAGACGCGGGGGAAGCTGCGCGTGGCCGCCTTGTAGCTCGAGGTGTTCCTGGGCACCGTGCTGGTGGAGCTGCTGTTGAGCAGGGAGCTGACGTGGGCGTCCAGGTCCATGGGCAGCGCGATGGAGCGGCTCTTGGCTGTGGGACACAGGGGTGGGGTTGGGGCAGGCACCACCCAGCTGGGTCCCACCACCCCCTGTCCACCAGCATTCGCCTCGTTTGCAGCAGAGATTTGGGGTGAATACATGAGTAAACCCCTCCAGGCCAGTGTGGGATGGAGTGTTCCCACACATCCCAACACCCATGGCCCCACACAGAGTGGGAAAAGGGTTTTTGGTTGGGGAAGCCCAGCGTCAGGAGGCTGCAAGCAGCCTGCCTGGAATTCCAAAGGGAAATCCCCACCCAGAGCCCAGCCACCAGCCATCCTTTCCACGGTGACTCAGTGCTAACAGCCCTCAGCCTGAGTCAGGCAGCTGCACACGGAGGGCAAAGTCCTGGCCAGGGAAAAGCGCTGTCAATGCTGGCTTTGTGTCCGGGCAGGGACACACCAGGGAGCTCCCAGCCAGGCCCAGGCTGTGGTTATCCCCATGTTATCTTGGGTGTGCTGAGCTGAAGCTCAAAAAAAAAAAAAGAACCAGCACATCCTGGAGCTGAATGTCCCCCCATCCCCAGCTGGCAGCCCCTCACCGTGGTGTCCTGCCAACCCCACAGGAGGGACAGGGTGTCCTGCTCACTGCTGGGCAGAGACAGCCCAGGGTGGCCCTGTCCCCTGTCCCCTGGGCACGGCAGTGGCTCCTTACCGACCATGGCCAGCGTGCGGATGCAGGACTCCACCGAGCTCTTGTGCTGCTGCTGCAGCCAGGGGCACTCCAGCAGCCTGGTGGTGGACTGGAGAAGCTGCACCACGATGGTCTGGTGGGTCTGGAGGAGACAGGAGCATCGACACACGCGTTCCAAACCGTGTTTTGGGGGGCTGGCTGAGCTGCCCTTCCCCTGCTGCCCTGCCCACCCCTTGTCACCTGCAGCGAGGTGCTGTTCTCCGAGAAGGGCGAGCTGAAGAAGGCGTTGATGGTGTCCAGCACCACCGTCAGCACGTACTTCTCCAGCGTGGCGTCCGGCAGGCGCTTCTCCCGCTTCTTGCACATCTGTGAGGACAGGGAGGACGCTGATGGCACCGGGGAGAGCTCGTGTCTGCCCAGAGGCTGCTGGCACCACACTGAGCTAAAGGACATGGCCGGGGACACAGCTCCTGTGGTCACACCACTCCCCAGCTCCAACTGTGGCAGCTCTGTGAGGTCCCACATGTGTATCCAGGCCCTGCAGAAGGCTTCAAGGGAGCCTTGGTGACACCACGCTGTGCCCATCCAAGCCACCACTGCTGTGTCCCTCCCCACGCACCTGGGCCATGTCCAGGGTGAAGTTCTCAAAGAGCGTCCAGATGTGGTTGCTGGTGTAGATCTCCTTCATCTCCACCTCCGTGTCCACATAGCAGTGGTTGACAAAGTTCACGTAGGCCATCTTCACCTGCCAGGGAGGGGGAAAGGGGCAGGGACACCGTCAGGGGACAATCAGCGTGGAGCCCCAGTGTCCTCCTGGCTGCCACCCCGTACCTCCGTGATGCAGTCCTCGTGGGTCACCACCCGCACCACGTCCTCCAGGGGCAGCAGGGACGTGCACTTGATCTCGGTGTAGACGTTCTTGCCCTCGGCGCAGGCGGCCAGCAGGTCCACCAGGGAGATGTGGTACATCAGGGGGCTGTTCTCCTCCACCCCATCCCTGGCCGCCGTCATCATCTCCAGCAGGGTGGCCAGAGAAGCCTTGTCGTTGTAGAAAACCACCACGTCGTCCCCGGCGTTGGTGAGCTGCAGGGAAGGGTCAGTGCTCAGTGGCCAGTGGTCACCACTCTGAAAAAGGAAGGTCAGAAACCTCCAAGGCAGGTGGTGTCCCCTCTGCAGTGGGGAATGAGCAGCAGTGGCTGGGAAGGGGAGACAGGGATTTGTGTTAACAGGGAAAACCAGGCATTTGCAGTGCAGCCAGAAATTGTGGGACTTCCAATCTGGTTCTTGGACCTTGCATTGAGCCCCTGGATGACCACTCAAGTGACCTTGATTGACCACTCAAGTGACCTTGATGGCCACTCAAGATGACCACTGGGGCTGGCTGGTCCCAGGAGGGGATCCAGCATGGCTGGAAGGCTCTTCTCAAGGAAGAAGCCAACGGTGCAGGTCCCAAGAGCCCTGTCCTGCTTCACCCCCCAGCTCCTGCCCTGCAGGAGAGGTCCTCACCTCAGTCATGATCATGTCCTGGCACTTCTTGACGTACTTGCCCTCGGCCTTGATGATGGTGTGCAGGAAGTCCAGGTACTGGACGTGGCGGCCGTGGGTGGCCACGCAGTGGATGAAGTGCTGCGGCACCGTCTCGTTGATCTCCGAGCACAGCTGGTAGTTGTTGAGGAAGATGTGCTGCATCGTCTCTGCCTCCAGCAGCTGGGGACAAGGGGCACAGTGAGGTCAGGGGGCTGCAGGAACTGTCCCCAACTCCTGCCCTGCCTTGGTGTCTCCTCCTGGCTTTTCCATCCTGCTCTCTCAGCCCCAGGAGCGGTGCGGAATTCCCTCCCTGTGCTGCTGCCCCTCCGTGTCCTCTCCTTACCCCTGGGGTCAGGAAGAGGTTGAGGTGTTTGTGCAGCAGGGCCTGGTTCTCCTGGTTGCCAGCACAGAACTTCTGCAGGAACTGGTGGGTGAACTTGAGGATCTCCATCATCTTGGCATCCCCCTGAGGAGGGAACAGAGGAGCTGAGAGGGTTGGGAGTGGCATGACGCCTCTCAGGGGGTCCCTGTGTGCCCCCTTTGCCCTGGGTGCTCGGGACCAGTCGGTTTCTGCCCACCCACCTTCTCGTAGGGGATCTGCAGCAGGTCCAGCATCACTTTGTGGGCGTCCATGTTCTTCAGCAGGCGCTGCTGCTTCTTGCGCACCTGCTCCCCCACCCCGCACATCTTGTTGAGCCGCTCCAGGATCTGGGGGCAGAGGGACCACAGAGGGCAGGGGCTGAGCCTGGAGCTGCTCAGGATGCTCACCAGCACCGGGGCTGGTTTACATTCCAGGTGTCCCCTCCATAATCCCGGGTGCTCCCTGCTTTGCTCACAAACCTCAGCACAACCTCTCCCCTCCAGAGCCCTTGTAGCTGTCACCCACCCAGTCCCCTCCAGACCCCCCCAGTGCAAGGATGTGACAGCTTTTCCCTGTGCTGAGCGGGCAGGAGCAAGCCAGGCTGGGAGTTGTTTCTACTGAAGCAAAGGAGAACTTGGAAATCCCCCAGGATTTCACCCCTTTCCTTTCCTGCCGGGTTTGGTCTCACTCACCCCCTTCACTATCTGGTAGTTCTCACTGCTCTTCTCTCCTGGAGCAATGACCTCCTCGTCGGCACCGTGCTGCAGGGGACACAACAGCACGGGGGTCACACTGTGCCCCCCCAGCCCCACAAGATCCTCCTGGAGCCTCCCCATCGAGAGGCATCAGGTGTTGGATTGAGGTGAGCTGCCCCCCTGCCTCCCACTCCTTTCCCACCCTGGGCATTTGCGTCTTGCTCGGGGCTCTCACCTCCTTCTTCTCCTTCTTGTTCCCCTCCCCTGTGCTGTCCCCTTTGGTGCTGCCCTTCTTGTCCACCCACAGCTCTGATTTCTCCACCATGGTGCGCAGTTTGTCCAGCTCCGACTTGATCACCTTGTAGTTCTCCACGTCCTGGGCTGAGATCAGGAGCTGGACCTGCAGTGATATTCCCAAGGGTTTCCAGTTCAGGGCACAAATCCCACTCCCAGATCCCCCTCCCAAGAAAAGGGCCAGGATCCACCCCACATCCCCCGCCCTCAGCCAGGCGTGGGGTGCTCCAGGCCCCCGCAGCATCACCTGTTTGAAGGTGTGCAGGACCTCCTGCCTCTGGCTGAAGTGCTTGAAGAGGAGCTGCAGGGAGCCGGAGATGAGCGGGGGGTAGTCGTGCATGGTCAGGTGGATCAGCACCCGCAGGAACATCCTCCCTCCCTCGTCATCCACCTCCAGCATGCTGCTTGACTTCCTGGAGAGGGATGGAGGCACCGGGCGTTAGCACGGAGCTCAGGGGGTGTGGGGACAGCTTTAGAGCCTTTAGAGCCTCCTCATCCCCTGCAGCTCCCAGCCGGGGTGGGATGGGCAGAAGGAGAAGGGGAGCTCTGGGGGGCAGGGACTCACCCCACACCGAACATGGCCTCGGCGTGTTCCCCGATCCGGTCCAGGTTCATGGCTGCGGCTGCAGGGAGAGGAAAGGAGTGACAAGGGTGGACAATGCCGGCCCTGTGTCTTGGCAGGAACCCACAGGAACCCACCCAGCTCCCTGATCCCGTTCCCACCAAAACACAAACTCCATCCCTCCCTGCCCCCTGCCAGCAGCAGCTGCTGGAGACGTCACTTCTGCTGGAGATGTCACTTCTGCTGGAGATGTCACCTCTGCCACCTCTGTCCTCCCAGCCCCCGGGGTTTGCTGAGCTGAGGGTGTGCCCAGGAGCAAAGTGGGAGAGTTACTTGTGGAGTCAAAGGCTGGAGCTGTCCCGTCGGCTGCGCTGTCCTGCATGGGGTAAACCTCCACAAACTCCTTCTTGAAGACGGAGAGCAGGTAGGAGATCCTGTAGTCCAGCCGCACGTTCAGGATGAACTGGAGGCAGCAGGGAGGAGAAACCAGAAGAGACTGAGTACCCCCCTCACGCCAGCTGTGCCCCTGCTTGAGAAAATCCCATTGCACATCCCCACCCCATAGGTCCCACCACCCCATTGGCTCCAACCTGCAAGATCTCCAGGATCTTCAGCTTGGTCTCCATCACCACAATGTTCTCGTTCTCAATGCTCCTCCCTCTGTCCACTTGCTCAGGGGCAGCGCCGGCACTGAGGCTGGGCGTGCTGAAGATGGACTGCTTCCTGCTCAGCACCATGGTGGACATCATCTGCCCCACGCCCTGGATGGACCTCCGCACGTTCTTCCCTGCAGAGGCAGCTGCAGTTAGTGTGGGTGGAGAGGGAGGAGGCAGGGGACCAAGGAAGGACCCACTTGGGCTGGAAAATGCTCTTGACTTAATCACAGAATGAGCAGAAGGAACCGAGTATTTATTTTGGCACGGGCAAGGGCTCACCACCCCGTGTCCTACTGCACACCCAGCCACATCAGCGAGCTGCTGTCTGGGTTTTCTTGCCACCAAAACTGGAAAGCATTGGGCAGACCAGGGAAAACACTGGGCAGACCACAGGGAACACCTCCCTGGCCATGAGCAGGGACTGACCTGTCACCTCATCATTGTAGACTGCCTGCATCATCAGCTGAGGGTTCTGGACGCAGTCGATGATGCCCAGCAGGGTCCGTGTCAGGCGCAGCAGCTCGCTGAAGCTGTAGAAGCCGAAGTAGATGAGGTTGTGGGCAAGGCTGACGACCTGGGGAAGGAGGACAAGGCAGCTCCAGACCTCGCTGTGGTGAGGGCTGAGCAGGAGAATCCACGGTGGGGGACAGGGACGCTGCAGGGGCAGCGGCAGCCAGAGCGTGTCACACCCCGCGAGGTGCCGGTGACACCGGCAGCGCCCGCACCTCGAAGGTGAGCTTGTTCTTCTCCTCGTTGGCGAAGGGCACGGCCTCGCTCACCACGTTGTTGAGATAGTCCTCCACAAACTCCATGGTGCTGGCAAACTTGTTCTTCTTGTCATCACGTGAGACGTTGAGGTTGGAGTCGTAGCTGCAAGGGGGACACATCGGGGTGAGCTGGGGACAGCAGGTGTCCTCACAGACACTGTCCAGAGCGCTGTCCAGGCAGATCCTGAGCCACCATGACCAGCTGTGACAGGTGCAGCCTGCTTCCTTCTGAGGGCTCAGACCTACCCAGGTCACTCCACAAACGCTCCCCTGCCACCCCCTGCCCTGCCCTGTCCCTCCAAGCCGTGCCCAGCCCCGGTGTCCCTCACTCTTTGATGGTGATGGCCGTGGGGATCTCTGTCCAGAGCCGTGCAAACTTCACGGGCATCACCAGCTCCTGGGGGTCCCTGTCCACGTGCACGTGCAGCATGAGGTGGCAGAAGGAGGCGCGCAGGTCGAAGGGCAGCATCTCATCTGCCATGCACAGGAAGATCAGGTCCACCCCCAGCTGCTGGGAGATCTCCTTGATGGCCAGGTACTGGCGGTCCAGGCACATGCGGGCAAAGAGCTTCAGCTGGTACCTGCCCAGGGGGTGAGGGGGAGAGGGAGTGAGGCCGTGCAACCCTCACAGCCTCACCTGGAGAGGAGGTGCCACCACAGGAGTGTCACCTGTAGTAGCTGAGGACGTTCTCGTCGTGGGCGTTGCCAGCCCGGGCCTCCTGCGCCAGCTGCCGGATGCTCTTCTCGTGGTGGTCGTTGTTCTTGTCCGTCCAGGTGAGCCAGACCTCCTCCTCTGAGTACTCGATGCTCAGGTACTCATGGGTCTGGGACATCTCCTTCACTGGCCTCAGCCTGGGACAGGAAAGGGGAAATCTGGAGATGCTCCCGTGGAGGGAGGGGCTGCACCTCAAGGGGTGACGGAGCTTCAGTGGGACCAGGCCCCCACCCCGCAGTGGGTTTCTTGTAGGGTGGGGAGAAGGTGTTTTTAAGGGTTTAAGTTCTCATTATCCTGCTCTGATTTAGTTAAGAATGAACTCAACTCATATCCCTAACCAGAGTCTGTTTTGCCTGTGATAGTATTTGATGAGTGATTTCTCCTGGTTCTTATCCCAACCCAAGGAACCTTCGGTGACTTTCCTCTCCTCTGTCCAGCTGCAGAGTGAGTGGCTTTGGTGGGTGCCTGACACCCAACCTGTCGCCCTGCTCTTCTAAAGTTTTTCTACAGTTCATTTCAGCCTTCTGACGTTTTACTTTTTGAGGTGGAGTTTCTCTCACATGTTTTTCATGTAAACAATGACTGTTTTGCATTCCTGTCTGGAGGAGGAGAGAATCGATGGGCTGTTGGGGTTGACCAGTGTGGTTGGAGAGGACAATTTTCATCCTCCAATCCATGGTCACTGCTGGAATTCTATAAAGGTCTGTAAATAAACTGCCCCTTTTTTATTGCCTTGGACATCTCAGCGTGTGAGTGCCGTTCTTTCACGTCGTATCACGACACCAAACCCCCAGAGAGGTGGGAAACCCCTCCCTCCAGCCACTCACTCTGTTTTGATCAGAATGTCACTGTTCTTTGAGTCCAGCACGCACTTGCAGATCAGCTCCTGAGTGACGGGGATGGCGATGTGGTTGGACACGCAGAGATCCGAGAGATAATCCAGGAACCTGCCGGGGGGAGAGAGAGGCAGCTCTGCCGTGAGAGAGAGCTGGGGGTGGGGGTGCTCCCCGGGGGGCTCCCCCTTCCCCTGGCAGCCCGCAGAGACCCCCGCACGCACCGTGGCTCGCGGTTCTTGCGCACCAGGCTGACGAAGGTCTCCACCTCGGTCTTGGTGATGTGCTTCTCCAGCAGCTTGCGGTTGTTGTGCAGCAGGGCCGTGATGGTGTCCTCGGCCAGGATGTCGTAGCCGATCTGGGACTGCATCATGCCGAACTGCTTGGCGATGTGCTCCTGCAGCGGGCACAGAGGGGCCGTGTCAGCGATGTCCCCCCTACCCTGCCCCGCCCCACAGGCTCCCCACGGGGATGGGGGTCACCCCCTCTGCCCCCTCCCCGGCACCTGGTTCTTGCGGTAATCCTCCTGGGAGTGCCGGAGCACGCGGTAGCACAGGCGGAACATGTATTGGTAGGGAGCGTTCTTCTGGTCCGACAGCTCTTCCAGCCTCACCAGGGGACCTTCCCCACCCTTGTCCTTGAAAGGAGCCTTCAGGATCCCAAAGATCTGCCCAAAAGAGGACATCAGGGCTGTGTCCTGCTCTGCACCAGCCCCCTGTGCGTGGCTGGACACCACAGCATGAGCTGGAGGCCAGACCCTCCTCTGTGGGGTTTTCCATCCCTCTGGCCCCCAGAGTGGCCCTGAGCAGGACAGGACATCTCCACAGGACACATCCCAGCCTTGCTGGGACACAGGGCCCCAGGGCCACCCACCTGCTTCAGGATGTTCTGCTCCCGCATCAGCTTCTGCCGCTCCCGGTTGGGCTTGGTCACCACGATGTCCAGCACGTTCTGGCCATTGTTGGGGACATCACTGACAAAAAACACCAAGTCCTCCAGCAGCTGGATCACAAACCTGCGAGGGGACACGGCGTGAGTGGGCTGGAGGCTGCTCACCTGCCCAGACTCAGGTCCCTGCAGTGGTGCTGGTGGGTTTTGGGGACCAAAGAGCCTGGGAAACCTGCCCGGGGATCTGCTGGCTGATCCTGCACTGCTTGGTGGAGCTCAATGGCCGGATCTGCAGCCCCCCATGGTTCCTGCATGTGCCAGAATGAGTGTCTGGGGGGCTCTGCTTGTGGCTTACACCAGGGATTCTGCATTGAACGCCTCTGCCCCCGTGCTCACCCCCGTGGGCCAGGCTGGCAGGGCGGGAGCCGCTCGCCCTGTCCCACAGGGATCTGTGTTTGCTCAGGAAGCACCAAGAACCCACCCACCTAAAAATAATACAGTGACTAAGGCGGCCACCCCTATCGCGGGGCCATCTCCCAGCCCCTCGGATATTTTCCTAGGATATTTTTCTGGGATATTTTCCTGGGATATTTTTCTAGGATATTTTTCTAGGAGGGGCCGCGGCGGGGCTGCGCCGTTATCTGGTTTCCTCGCCGGGCTCCTGGGAGAAGCAGGCGTGGATCGGGGCTGTGGGCAGGGAAGCAAAGCAGCACTGGCACCAGCACCAGGCAGGGGCCTCATCCTGCTGGGGAGCCCGTGGAGGAGCTCAGCATGGCCCCATCTCCAGGGGTCTTTTACCTCCGGTCGTTCTGGCTGAGGAAACCCTCGTTCATCTTCTCCACCACGTTGGCCAGCATGGAGCTGGCATCGTTGGCAAAGTCCAGGTCCCGGATCTCTGAGACGGGCACGGAGACGATGGCAAAAGCTTCTTTGTCCTCTTTAGTGGGGCAGGTGCCCAGCTGGGAGGCAACGGAAAGGCGGCGTCACACAGACAGGGCCATGCCAGAGGTGTCCCCACCATCTGCCACCACCCCTGCTGACATCATTGTCCCCATCAGAGGGGCTGGGGTGGGCTCTGGGTGATGAGAGTGGGCTTTGGGTGACAGGAATGAGCTCTGGGTGATGGGAATGATCTCTGGGTGACAGGAATGAGCTCTGGGTGATGGGAGTGGTCTCTGGGTGATGGGAGTGGGCTCTGGGTAGTGGGAATGGGCTCTGGGTGGTGGGAATGGGCTCCAGGCTGCTGTCCACCCACACCTTTGGATCACCCAGAGTGTTTCAGTCCCTGGGTACTGGGAGGGAAGGAGCACCCTGAGAGCTCTCAGGGAACAGGGAATAACCCCAGTGTTGTATTCCTCTGGGAAAATGGTTTTTCCCCAGAAAGCTCAGAGACTGTAACCTTTAGTTTAACCCTACCCTCCCCTTATCTCTGACCTATGGCTCTGTGCCAGCTATCCCATCCCGAGACAGAGACCGGATAAAAACCCCTGCTCCTCCTTGTTCTCCCTTTTTTGCCCTGGGATTCCTTCAAGAATAAAGCCTTGGAACATTCCCTGAGGTAAGGTCCTCTTTTGAATCTTTCACCTTATCCTTGAAGCATATCCCCCCAAAACTCCCCAGAAACTGAGCTAGCACAGCAGCCAGGGGGGCGGGCAGGGGGGTAGTGCTTCACCCCAGGAGACAGGAGGGAGCGGGGCCCTACCATGAGGCGGATGGGCCTCTCCTCATCGATGTCGATGGGCACGTTGGTGCTCTGGATCCAGGTGTTGGTGCAGAGGTGGCGCAGCCTGACGTAGGAGTTCCTGCCAAGAGCACAGAGTGTCCTGCTGAGTGACCCCCTCCCCCGGGGGACACGCCAGCACTGCCCTTCCCCCAGCACACAGCAGCCTCCCCCTCTCCTCCCAACCCTGCTGCCCTACCGTGGGACGAAGGAATCCGTCTTCTGCAGCGTGGTGGGGTCCAGCTCGAAGAGGGAGGCGATGTCGTTGCCGTGGGGCACGGCCACCAGCCGGTACTTGATCTTCTCCCCGGTGTTCCTGCGGCTGGCTCGGCTGCTGCCCCCCTGCAGGGTGGGGAGGGGTCTCTGAGCCCGGCTCGGGGGTCCCAGGGCATCGGAGGGGGTGGGGGGGACGCAGCACGAGCTTTGCCGGGGCTGAGCCTGGCACGAGCGGAGCACAAGCAGCGTGGGTGCACCTGAGCTATGAGGACCCCGCCCCCGGCGATGCAAACCTCACCAACAGCACAGAAACCTCCCCCATGAACATCCAGCTCTCTCTCTATTCCAAGCATTTCCCCGTGGCCTGGTGAGCCAGCATGCACTGGGACACCTCTGGGAGGTTCTGGGTCCTCTCACAGGTGGGACTCTTGCTCTAAGTGCGAGGCAGGGGATGCTGTGCTGGCACAGAGGGACAAACTCGGCTGCAGCCCCCTCAGAGGCTCTGTTCTGGGGCATTTCCCTGCCTTCAGGCCCTGGCTGAGAGCTGGCGTGCTTGGGGCAGCGGCAGCAGCGGTTCTGCTCACCGTGGGCGCTGCTTTGGGCTCAGCCACGTCTCCTTTATAACTTGGGTTTTCCTGGAAAGTTAAAGAGGGAGATGAAAAGCAGCTGTCAGTCCTCTCGCTCGGTCCCTCCAAACCCCTGGGGGTGGTGTGGGATCCCTATCCCTGCCTTCCCTGAACACTGCACGGAGAGGAAACCTGCCCAGCTGGGGCTGGAGGATGTGACCTGTGCCCAGTGCAAGGTGTCCCAGCCCTGGGAGTAAGATGGGGGAGCCAGAGGAGCAGAGGGAGCAGATCTGGCAGCAAGAGCTCCCTGGAGGCTCCAGGCTGAGCTCCCAAGTGAGCAGCACCAGCCCAGGACGGGCTCAGTCCGAGACCTTCTTTCTTCTTCAGGTGTTAACAGAGTGTCTTTGGGTTTAAAGCACCCATTTCAGAGCCCCAGAGTTTGCTGGTTTCCATCCGGCAGTGATGGAAGGGCCCTGGGGGCTGCCCTTGGGTGTCTTCTCCAGCTGGGGAGCATCCCCAGGATGTCTCTGCTGCCCTGGCAGCAGAGCACGGCCCTCAGCCCTGGCAGTGCCAAACACACCCCACTCTCCAAGGGCAGCAACTCCTTCGTGCCTCCAGCAGGAGGCCTTGAGCTGGCCTTAAATGGAGCAGAAAAGCCTGGCAGATGGTGCTTCCAGACCCAGTTTTTGCCCCCACCCTCTGCCAGGGCAGGACAGCAGGATGAGTCACGTCCCACTTCCAACGCACCGGGCTGTGCCAGTCGGTCCCTTGGCATGGGCTGAGCCCCAGCCACCCCCTCCTGCCCCCCTGGGCCAGAAAAGGAGCCCAAACCCAGCCATCTGAGCAAGTGAACCCCTTCCCTGGGGGATTTCAGGGGGGAAGGTTTGGTTCTAAACTGGGTGAATGATGACGGCGCTCAGAAGTCAACATCTCCTGCGAGCAAGGAGGAGTCGCGGGGAGCAAACTGTGGGGGGGACCAAAGGAAACGCTGGGCATGGCTGCCTGCCTGAGGTGGGCATTGCCTTTGCAAGGGGTGCCACAGCCCCAGGGCACCCTCCTGCTCCCCTCTGCCACCCCCTTACCTCCGCTGCCAGGTAGTTGCCGGTGGCGAGGTGCTTGAAGCGGTACAAGCCGTTCCAGTGGCCGGCTCCCCCTCGGCATGGGTCGTGGTGAACCACCTGGGTGGGAGAGTGTCCTAGGTTACAATGTAAAATTGTGCCCAAGGGATGTATTCTATCCCCATGAGCCCTTGGAGCCAAGGTGGGGCAGTGTTTTCCTTATCTTCTGTTAATGAGCCCAACAATGCCTTCCCGAGGAAGTTATCTCTGGTTAATGGGCCATCAAGGACCCACTGCATGACTCATGGAATGAGATCATCCCATTGTGAGATGCTCTGCCCAGGGGGAGGAGCCAAGCATTCCCACCTGGATATAATCCAGGGTTTGAGACCTCACAAGCAGCTTTTTATCCACTGGACTCCCAGAGGAGACAAGAGCTACCAGACGGAATCACTGCTTTGACAAGAACATCTCATCTGGTTCCACTGGATTCCTGGAGGAAGATTGGACCCTTCTCTCCATCCCTGGACCCTTCTCACCATCCCTGGACCCTTCTCTCCATCCCTGGACCCTTCTCTCCATCCCTGGACCCTTCTCACCATCACTGGACCTTTCTCTCTCAGGATCATCTCCACTCCAACAGAACCACATCTGCCACTCCAGGAGGACTCACTTTGGGACTGCTTCAAACACCCTGACCAACAGGGTGTCAGGTTGTATTGTTCCATTTATTTTATTTTACCTTTTTTTCCCTCTCTTCTCCTATTAAATTGTATCTCTGACTGGGAGTCTTATTGGTTTTGCTTTCAAACCAGCACAGAGACGCAGGGCGAGAGCTCAGCCACGGCACAGCAGGGACTGGGAGGTCTCCAAAAAACCCCCCTCCCCGCCTTCCCTGCTCACCTCCACCTCCCACAGGGCGTTGGAGCTGGTGGCCGAGGTGGCTGACTGGCGCAGGGTGGTGCGGAGGAAGACGTGCAGCTTGCCCTTGTACTCGTCACAGGTGAGGAACTTCTCCTGCTCGGCGTGGAACAGCCTCACCACGTCCCCCTGCACAGGGACACAGAGGGGAGGGTCAGGCTCAACGAATCCTGGAGCCTTTCAGGTGGGAAAAGACCTCCAAGGTGGTTAAGTCCAGTCTTTCACCGCCGTGCCCACTAAACCGTATCCTGAGGTGTCGGTCTGTTTGTTTTTGAACATTTCCAGGAGTGGTCGCTGTCCTAGGGAGACTGTTCCCATGTTCAAGCACTCAGTCATTGGAGAAATTTCTCCATGGCTCTCCTGAAGTGCATATTTCCTCTTGTGACCCCTGATGCTGCAAAGGGGGTGGGATTCCTCCTGGACACAGCTCCCAACTGCATGCCACGGCTGTGGGACTCTGGGGACCACAGGGCAGTGTCACCTCTTCCCATCCAACCTCCCTAAGCTCTGCTAAAACCTGTCCCAGGCAGCACAAATGCTCCTCTGAGCCCAGGGCACAGGCACCCTGCACTGCCATCACTCCCATTATCCGTGCAGTGCCCCCTCTGCTTCCACCCTCAGGGGATAAACGGGTGTGAATCCATCACTTCCCACCCCTGGAGCAGGCAGAGGCTGCGCTCCCCGAGGTGTTTAACAACATTTGAAGGAGGATGTGGGAAGCTGGGATAAGCACAGCACCTGGGGATGGAGGGCTGCAAGATCCTGACAATCCACATCCACCCAGCTGCTTCCTGGAGGACCTCGGCCCCGAACAATAGCTCGGCAGGGAAAGTTCCTTTCCCAGGGAACAGCCACCCTGCCGCAGGGCTGAGCAGCTGGAATTGTCCCTGCACAAGAAGCCGCTGCTGGCACTGCGTGGGACTGTCCCCAAAAGTCAGTTTTTTAACCCCCTGAGGTTGGTAATTTGTGCCCTCAGCTCCCTGCCGCCAGCAGATCCTAAAATACCCCAACTCCGCCTCACTGCGCTGGCTCTCCAGGTGATGAATTCTCCCAGGAATTACAGCCCTGGAGGCAGGGCCTCTCCTCTGCCCTTGTCACAGAGCCAGGAGGCTGCTCACACCTCCTGTCCCCCCCAGCCCTCCTTCCTTACCCCCTTCAGCACTTCCTCCATGTGGTCGCAGAACTGCATGAACAGGTTGATTTTCCAGCTGGTGTTACAATTGACCGAGTTCACCTAACAGAGCGAGAGAGCGCAGTCACGACCCCAGGACAAAGGAGGGAAAAAGAAAAAAAAAAAAAGGAAAAATAAAGGAAAAAAAACAAAACCAAAAAACAAACAACCAAAAAAAAACAAACAAAAAAACCAAACAAAAACCAAAAAACCCCCCAAAAAACAAACAAACAAAAAAACCCCCAAAACAAAAAACAAAACAAACAAATAAACAAAAAAAAAACCCACTCAAAAAACCCACAAAAAACCCACAAAAAAAAAAACCCAAAAAAAAAAACAAACAACAAAAAACCCCACAAAAACCACACAAAAACCCCCCAAAAAACAAACAAAAAAACCCCCAGGCCCCTCCCGTACCTCCTTGCAGCCAGCGTTGTCAGCCAGCTCGTAGTTGCTGGCGTGCAGGGGCTGCCCGGCGTTCACAGGGTTCAGGATGACTTTGTCTCCCACGACTACCTGGGGAGCAGAATGGGAGAGAGGGGAGCCAGGGTGAGACCCGGGTGCCCGGTGTGGAGCCCACCCAAAACCACCTACAGGAGGGACTTTGTTTTCCTTAATTCGTCATCTGGTATTGTTCAATCCATTGTGCTGGGGGGAGTGCTTTGCTGGTTTAATAAACAGGTTTTTCTTTCCACTTTCTCTCTGAGGAGTTTTCTCCTGAACTGGTTGGGGGAGGGAGGGGTTTCCCAAGGAGTTCTCCTCCCAAAGTGGCCTTAAACCGTCACAGCTCTTTGCACAGCCCTTCAGGGGCTGCTGGGCCCCCAAGCTCACGTTATCCCCGTTGCTCCTGAGCTTCCAGAAGGGTTGGATGAAGAGCCAGGAGCCCTCGTTGCCGGTGGCATCCAGGGTCACCCGCATGGCGTTCTTCTCCAGCAGCGCCGGCAGCCGCTTGTTCACCGTCAGGTACTTGTTGCTCTTCATGTGCAGCAGCTGGGGGAGCCAAGGGTGGGAGAGCTGAGAAGTGCAGCTGTTGTATTCCTCTGGGAAAATGGTTTTTTTTTCCCCAGAAACCCCCCAAAGACTGTAACCTTTAGTTCAACCCTACCTGCCCCTTATCTCTGACCTATGGCTCTGTGCCAGCTACCCCATCCCGAGACAGAGACCAGATAAAAACCCCTGCTCTTCCAAGTTTGCTCTCTTTACCCCCGTGACTACCTTCAAGAATAAAGCCTTAGAACATTCCCCTGAAGTAAGAGCCTCTTTCGAATCTTTTACCCTGTTCCTTGAAGCATATCCTCCCCAAAGCTCCCCAGAAACTGAGCTAGGAAGCAGCCAGAGGGGGTGGGCAGGGGGGAAGCACTTCATGCAGCCCCCAAGGCTCCCCCAGACACCAGCAGCCCCTTCCCATCCCTGCTGGATCTGTGCTCCATGCAGCCCCCAAGGCTCCTCCAGACACCAGCAGCCCCTTCCCATCCCTGCTGGATCCCTGCTGGATCCGTACCTGGATGACGCTCCCGTACTTCACCACGTCCCCGTGCACCTTCTTGTTCTCCGTCTCGTTCTGCTTCTGCTCCATCTGGGCCGCGTGCTGCTCCCAAAGGAGAGGAGCTGAGTGTGGAGCAGCCCCCCTTCCTCCCTCCTCAGGAGCAAAGCCCAGCGCTGCCAGCCTTGGCTTTGGGAAGGGTGGACGGGCTGGGAGCAGGGTCAGCATCCCGCTTGGAGCACCCAAGAGCTCAGCCCAGGGTCACAGTGTGGCCCTGACCAGCCCTAGGTGCCCATGAGGGCTTCAAATTGAGGACTTTACAAACTAGGACAGGGACAAAAGGGCAACAAAATTCCCCCAGGAGTGCAGGTTTTGGGGTAACACTGAATGAGGATGCTGAACTCAGGCCGGGGATGGGGATAAAACACCCAAAGCAGGGGCTGTGGGGACAGGGGGCTCTTGGCAGCACCAAAACCAAGGAGCCAAAGGCACCGTGCCAACAGTGCCTGCCCAGAGACAGAGCAGGCCTGGACCTGCTGCAGCAGGATGGGTCCCCAGGAGCGAACCTCAGCAGCCCCTCTCCAAAAACCACAGAGATTTTTCCATGTGCTGGCTCTGGCACAGAGCAGGGATGGGATGTTGGCACACGTGCAGCCCAGCAGGAACTTGCTCCCACAGCAAATCTGGGAATGGCAAGGGAGTGCCAACAGCCCCGGCACCAGGCTGGGCACAGCCCGGGCAGCTCCAGCCCAGGGCTCCCCCAGAATGGTGACAGGAGACAGCGAGGGATGGAGCTGGGAGAGCCTCTGCCCTTTCCCACCCTGCTCTCACCCCTTTCACCTGAGGGCAGAGGAATTGGGAAACACCTGAATCACAGCCTGGCACTGGGAGGGAGGATGGGGCAGCAGGTCCTGAGCACCCGAGCAGGTGAGGGCTCTGAATGTGCCTGGTCCCCACAGAGCTCTGGGTGCCACATGGGGTCACCCTCCCATGCCCACAGAGCTCTGGGTGCCACCTGGGGTCACCCTCCCGTGCCCACAGAGCTCTGGGTGCCACCTGGGGTGACCCTCCTATGCCCACAGAGCTCTGGGTGCCACTTGGGGGTGACCCTCCTATGCCCACAGAGCTCTGGGTGTCACCTGGGGGTCACCCTCCTGTCCCCACAGAGCTCTGGGTGCCACCTGGGGGTGACCCTCCCATGCCCACAGAGCTCTGGGTGCCACCTGGGGGTGATCCTCCCATGCCCACAGAGCTCTGGGTGTCACCTGGGGTGACCCTCCCATGCCCACAGAGCTCTGGGTGCCATCTGGGGGTGGCCATCTCATGCCCACAGAGCTCTGGGTGCCACCTGGGGTGACCCTCCCATGCCCACAGAGCTCTGGGTGTCACCTGGAGCCACCCTCACCACCCTGCAGCGGTGGCTGCTGCCATCAGAGCAAACCCACTGCCAAGGAACGCGGCGCTGATGCTGCTCGGGGAGTTCAACAACAACCCCATGGAGCAACAGGGCTCCCATGGGAGCTCCAGCACCACCAAATCTCCCTCCAGATCTGAGCACCTCCCTCGCCACCAGCCAGTGGGGCTGGCACTGGCAGCTGGGCTGCCCCAAGCTTGTGACTTCCCGGAGCTGATGTTCCCACACCGTCCCTTGCATGGAGTGGGGACTGTCCCCAAGCCCAGGGATGCCCACAGGGGGATCGAGGAGGGCTGGGGGGACATCAGCAGAGGGGCTGGAAAGCCCCCACAGCCTGTCTGAGCTGCTTTTGGGCCAAGAAAACACTGAGCTTCAACCCACAGAAGCACCGCGGCGAGGGGCAGGAGCTGGGAAAGGCAACCACGGGCATGGCAGGCAGGGCTTCTCCACTCCAGACCTGGCTGCTGCTGCTGCCTCAGGAGATCATCTCCATGGGCTGGGAGATGTCCTCAGCCCATTTATCACCCTCCCTGGTAAGGGGCAGGCTGGAGCCCGGTGCCTGCAGAGCTTGGCAGGGCCGGGCTGGGCTCCAAAAGGCTCCAAAAAAACACCGGGAGCAGCAGAAAGGAGCCAGGAAACAGCAGAATCCCTTTAAGACAAAGCCCTGACGAAGGTGCAATCAATCAGGCTCAAAAATGAGCTTCTGGTGGGCTGGACAGCTGGTGGCCAGGACAGCTGGGATGTTACAAGCCCGGCTGAGGGGAGCAGGAGGAAGCTGTGGGCTCCGTGTGCCAGGGCTGGCGGTGGCAGCGGGCACTGACCCCGTCCTGGCAGCTCCAGGGCAGGACAGGCTGTCCTGGCACTGCCCAGCCCCCCTGCCCCAGGCAGGGCTGGGGATGGTGGGGCCGGGGCCGGGCTGGAGGCCCGAGGAGATGATTTAGTGAAACCTCTCCCTCCCCAGCTCTGGTTTTATGAATCATCATCGGCGGGGCCTCGCCAGCTGCCTGAGGCCGTTGTGCAATGTTTGATGTGGGCCCTGGCCAAAGCTCGGGGAAGCCAACGGGAGCCTTTCCCTTCCCCAGCCCTTTGGAGCACGTCCTGGAGCCAGGGCTCCTTCCTGCATGGGTGTCCCTGGGTGCTGAGGGGTGTCCTGGGGTGCTGAAAAGTGCTCTGGGGTGCCCTGAAATGCTGAAGGGTGTCCTGGGGTGTTCTGCGGTGCTCTGGGGTGCTGAGGAGTGTCCTGGGGTGCCCTGGGTGCTGAGGGGTACCCTGAGTGCTGAAAAGTGCTCTGGGGTGCTCTGGGGTGTCCTGGAATGCTGAAGGGTGTCCTGGGGTGTCCTGCGGTGCCCTGGGGTCCCTGAGGTGCTGAAAAGTGCTCTGGGGTGCCCTGGGGTGTCCTGAAATGCTGAAGGGTGTCCTGAGGTGTCCTGGGGTGCCCTGAGGTGCTGTGGGGTCCCTGGGGTGCTGAGGGGTGTCCTGGGGTGCTGAAAAGTGCTCTGGGGTATCTTGGGGTGTCCTGAAATGCTGAAGGGTGTCCTGGGGTGCCCTGGGGTGTCCTGGGGCGCCCTGGGGTGCTCACAGAGCTCCTCTAGCACAGCACCTCTGCACAAGAAGCGTCAGGAGGGTGACCCAGCAATGGCCGGGCAGGGGACAAGGCGGGAACAGAGCTGGGAAATCCCTTCCCACCCCCAAGCAGCAGCAGCAGAGGTCCGGGTGCCATCACCCACCCAGGCTGGGGGGCACTGCCAGCTCGGGGGTTGCCCTGGCTCCTGCTCACCTGGAGCTTCTGCAGCAGCACCACGTCGGCGATCTTGTCCTTGTCCTGCTTGGTTTGCTTGGCCTTCCAGTACTGCTTCTGGGCAGAGTAGCGGTTCATGGGGCACACCTTGAAGAGGCAGTCTGGGAACAGAGCAGGACAGAGCCTGGTGAGGCTGCTGGCTGTCCCCAGTGTCACCCAGGGGCAGGGATGCAGTCACTGCCTGTCATGGTTGGGTTTTCTGAAGTTCTTTCTTAGGGACTAAAACTGGCAAACAAGGTCACGCTTTCTAAACTCTCTTGTTTTTCACATTTCTCTCCTAAGGAGGGACTTTGCTTGTTGACCCTTGGTGTTACCAATGGGTCAAAGGATCCCACCTCTTAGGTGGGCACATTGTAGAAAAAGTATAAAAATAGGTTCTGAGAATAAACCAGCCCCTTTTTTGAGCATCAGCCTTCTGAACAAGACTCGCCTCTTTCTTTCGTGTCCAACAGCGACATCTGATACACAGAAAATTCCCTGCACATTATTTACAATTGTGAACCAATATCTGTACTCTGCACTGAACAGGTGTCTTCTACTCTGACCCAATCCCTCTAAAGTTACTCAGTGTCATCATCACTGCACAAAATGGAGAGGAAGAAGAAGGAGAAGTGCAGTCACTGCCTGTCATGGTTGGGTTTTCTGAAGTTCTTTCCCAGGGACCAAAACGGGTGAACAAGGATCATGCTTTTTAAACTTTCTTGTTTTTCACATTTCTCTCCCAAGGAGGGGCTTTGCTTGTTGACCCTTGGTGTGACCAATGGTTCAAAGGATCCCACCTCTTAGGTGGGCACGTTGTAAAAAAAGTATAAAAAATAGGTTCTGAGAATAAACCAGCCCCTTTTTTGGAGCATCAGCCTTCTGAATTCACGAGTCCACATCTTTCTTTGGTGTCCAACAGCGACACAGGGACACTCCTGGGATGGACCGTGGTCCCTCCCCATCCAGGAGGGAGACCCAGCGGGGGCTGCTGGAGGTCAGGTCACCCTGCGCTGGCTGCTGGGCCGGCGTTAAATCAGGATAAACGTGATGAGTCCAGGAATGACCGCACTCCTTGGACTCGCGCTCAGAAGCGTTCCCATCGGAAATGGCTGCGCTGCTTGGGAAGGAAAGCTTCGGGGGGGAGAAGGAGCTCTGACGGAGCCCAGCTGCACCAAGGGAGGAGAGAGGAGCCCGGCAGGAGGGAGGCTGGGACACCACCAGCCACCTCCACGTCCCTGGTCACCCACGGGACACCCCGGGCCAGCAGAAGGAGCCCCGTAGTGGCCGTGCCATGTGGGGGGACACACACACACACCCCCATCCCTCCGTCAGCCGGGTCAGCAGCTCTGGGTGCTGCCGTGTCAGCAGCTCTATTTCTGACCCTGAGGGATGCAGATGATGCATCCCAGCTCCTCCCCGCACTGCGGGTTGCCCCCGTTGTCCCGTTTTCCCCCCCGGGAGGGTGGGCGGGAGGTGCGGCAGGAGAGCAGATGGCTGGGAGACAACCAGGGCTTCGCTTCTCCTTCCCACCCCCCGGGCTTCCCCACTTCCCGGGCTGGAAGCTGAGCGGGGCGAGGGCAGGAAAGGCTCTGCAGCCTGAATCGGCCTAATTAGGACTGAAGGAGCAGTCCAGAAAGTTCAGAGACACACACACACACACAAAAAAAAAAACCCCAAAAAAACAACCACCAAAAAAACCAACAAAAAATAAAAAAGAAAAAAAGAAAAAAAGAAAAAAGAAAAGAAGAAAAAAAGAAAAAAGAAAAAAGAAAAAAGAGAAAAAAGAGAAAAAAGAAATAAAAGAAAACAGAAAGAAAGAAAAGAAGAAAAAAGAAAAAAAAGAAAAAAAAGAAAACAAGGAAAGAAAAGAAGAAAAAAGAAAAAAGAAAAAATAGAAAAAAAGAAAAAAGAAAAAAGAAAAAGAAAAAAAGAAAAAATAAATAAAAGAAAACAGAAAGAAAGAAAAGAAGATAAGAAGAAAAAAGAAAAAAGAAAAAATAGAAAAAAAGAAAAAAGAAAAAAGAAAAAAATAAAAGAAAACAGAAAGAAAAAAAAGAAGAAAAGAAGCAAAAAAGAAAAAAGAAAAAAGAAAGAAAAAGAAAAAATAAAAAAAAAGAAAAAAGGAAAAAGAAAAAAAGAAAGAAAAGAGAAAAAAAGAAAGAAAGAAAAAAAAAAAAAAAAAAAGCCAGTCCCTTCCCTGGCTGGCCGCGGGCCCGAGGCGCTGGCGAGCGCGTATTTATTTACCTGGGAGTGCCGCTGGGGCAGCGCCGAGCGCGGTTCTCACCGGCCGGGCCCGCTGGGGCAGCGCCAGGTTTCACATTTGGTTTTTACCTTTTGGTTTTACCTGCTCGCCGCTGGCACAGCGGCCCCGAGCCCGCGCCCCGAGCACCCCATTAAGTTGCTAATTAGCGGGAACTGCTGCAAAAGGCGCTGGTGGGAAGGAGAAACCAGGGGGGAGGTTAAAAATAAAAATAAAAAAAACCCAGCGCAGCCACTCTGAAATGGCTGCAAATCCAAGGCCCGGCTCCCAGCCTGCCCTGCCCCGGGGCAAGGAGGGAAACTGAGGCACGGTGGGGGTTGCGGGCAGAAAATCTCCGGCCCGGCTTGTGTTGGGAGCTGGAGATTTTGGCATCTGGGTCAAAGCAGCGCCAGATTCCTGAAAGATGGGTTGGGGCGGGAGGGGGAAAGAGGGAAGGTGAGGGAAGTTCCTGCAGCAGCACTGCCCGGAGTGAGCAGCGCAGAGGGTGATGTGGGGCTGAGCTGCCAGGACCCAGAGTGGCTTTGAGGGGCAAAATTTCCCATTCAGAGTGGCCTGGGGGGCAAAATTTCCTGTTTAGAGAAGTCTAGGGGGCAAAACCCCCCGCCCAGAGAGGCCTGGGGGGCAACACCTCACAGCCAGAGTGGCTTTGGGGGCAAAATTTCCCATTCAGAGTGGCTTTGGGAGCAAAATTTCCCACCCAGAGTGGCTTGGGGGGCAAAATTTCTCACCCAGTGGCTTGGGGGGCAAAATTTCCCATTCAGAGAAGCCTAGGGGGCAAAACCTCCCACCCAGAGTGGCTTTGGGAGCAAAACTTGCCACCCAGAGTGGCTTTGGGAGCATAATTTCCCACCCAGAATGGTTTTGGGGGTAAAATTTTGCATTCAAAGAGGCCTGGGGGGCAAAATTTCCCATTTAGAGAAGCCTAGGGAGCAAAACCTCCCACCCAGAGTGGCTTTGGGAGCAAAATTTTCCACCCAGAGTGGTTTTGGGGGCAAAATTTCCCATTTAGAGAAGCCTAGGGGGGCAAAACCTCCCACCCAGCGTGGCTCTGGGGACAACATTTCCCACCCAGAAAGGTCTGGGGGACAGAATTTTTCCAGGTGACTCCTCTGGGGGATTAGGGATGGCAGTGGCACAGCTGAGGTGAAGAGAAAAGCCTGGGAGGGTGGAAGCTTCTCCTGACGCGCCTGAGGCGGGCTGGGAAGAGCCTCGGCAGGAGGAAAAACCGCCAAAAAATAATAATAATAAAAAAAATAATAATAATAATAATAAATAATAATAAATAATAATAAAAATAATGAAAAATAATAAAAATAATAAAAATAATAAGAATAATAATAAGAATAATAATAAAAATAATAATAAAATAATGAATAATAATAATAAAAATAATAGAAATAATAATAGAAATAATAATAAAAATAATAATAAAAATAATTAAATAAATAAAATAAAAAGCAAACAACTGCGAGGTGTCGGGCGTCTCTCCGAGGAGCCGCGGGCGGCAGAGCCGGGGTCAGGAGCAGCTCCCAGGTGGGTTCTGGCATTTCCAAAGAACCGTTCCGAGCTGACCTCGGCACCCTCCTCCTCCTCCTCCTCCTGCTGCTGCTTTCCCAGCGGGAAGCCCCGGCACGACCCCGTGTGCGCGGCTCAGGATAGGGCAGGGTCCGGCCACAGGATGTGGGGAACGGCGCGACAGCAGCGCAGGGGAAAAAAAAAAATAAAAAAATCCCCTGCAGCCTGAAAAATCCCCTGCAGCCTCGCAGGGAACAGCCCCGGGCCGTTGTTTCCACCTCGATGGCTATCGAGCAGGGGAGAGAGCTCTACCTTTCCGGCCATTAAAACAAACAGCTGGATATCCTGATAGGGAGCGGGGCTGAGCCGCCAAACCTGAGCCTGGAAAAGAGATCCGAGCCAGGCACGGCGGCTGGGCAAGGGGGGACACGGGGAAGGCGGGGAAGTGTCGCGTTCCTGTTGGGAATGGTCTTTCTTTCCCATCAAAAGCCCTCAGAGATTGTAACCCCTTGGTCCGACCCTACCTGTGGTCACTGCCTGTCATGGTTGGGTTTTCTGAAGTTTTTGCCCAAAACTGGTAAACAAGGATCATGGTTTTTAAACTTTCTTGTTTTTCACATTTCTCTCCTTTGCTTGTTCACCCTTGGTGTGACCAATGGTTCAAAGGATCCCACCCCTTAGGTGGGCACATTGTAAAAAAAGTATAAAAATAGGTTCTGAGAATAAACCAGCCCCTTTTTGGAGCATCAGCCTTCTGAAATCACAAGTCCGTGTCTTTCTTTCGTGCCCAACAGCGACATCTGATATAAGAAAATTCCCTGCACATTATTTACAATTGTGAACCAATATCTGTACTCTGCACTGAACAGGTGTCTTCTACTCTGACCCAATCCCTCTAAAGTTACTCAGTGTCACCATCACTGCACAAAACGGGGATGAAGAAGAAGGAGAAGTGCAGTCACTGCCTGTCATGGTTGGGTTTTCTGAAGTTCTTTCCCAGGGACCAAAACGGATGAACAAGGATCATGCTTTTTAAACTTTCTTGTTTTTCACATTTCTCTCCTAAGGAGGGGCTTTGCTTGTTGACCCTTGGTGTGACCAATGGCTCAAAGGATCCCACCCCTTAGGTGGGCACATTGTAAAAAAAGTATAAAAATAGGTTCTGAGAATAAACCAGCCCCTTTTTTGGAGCATCAGCCTTCTGAATTCACGAGTCCGTGTCTTTCTTTCGTGTCCAACAGCAACACCTACCTTCCCCTTATCTCTGACTTACTCTATCTCTGATACTCTCTGCCAGTTATCCCATCCCAGACACAGACTGGATAACAACCCCTGCTCCCCCACGTTCTCCCTCTTTGCCCTTGGGATCCCCTTCAAGAATAAACTCTTGGAACACACCCCGAGGTAAGGAGCCTCTTTTGGATTTCTTTTCCCTATCCTGAAGCCTACCCTGCCCAAAGCTCCCCAAAATCTGAGCTGGCATCGCGGCCAGGGGGGCGGAGGGGGGGATAAAACCTCAGGGAAGGGAGCTGCACGGGGCTGGGGGGGTGCTGGAGGTGCTGGATGAGTTGTTAATTAGACCCGTGGATAAATTACTGGTGATGAGTCCCATGGAGAGCCGGGTGGGTGCTTGGTGGGATGCTGAGAGAGGGGAGGACTGGATGTCTGGAGACATTTTGGGGGATGTGGAGGGGAGAGGGAGGGTGGCCAGGGGAGATGGGTGGCTGTTAAATCCTCCCTGATGGAAAAGGTGGAGGCACAAGGCGGCGTGGGGGGAACCGATTAATTAAAAAGCCCCGTTTAAAAGAAGACAAAAAACGACAGCAGAGGGGGCGAAAGGAAGAGCTGCCCTAAACCAACCCCAAAATCCCCACCCAGGGGGTGCAGCACAGGGCAGAGCTGTGTCCCCCCTGTCCCCTCCCTGCCCCTGAGGGTGCTCAGGGCCGGGATTGACCCCGGTGCCTCTGGTGCAGTGATGGAGCTGCCCCAGCCTCACCTCGGAACTTCTTGGGGGGGTTGTCCAGGTCTCCGGCCGCCGGCTCCACCACGCAGCGATCGTCCACCAGCCTGGGGGGGACAGAAAACAGGAGCAGGGTCAGGAACGGGGTCAGGAACAGGGTCAGGAACGGGGTGAGGAGCAGGGTCAGGAACAGGGTCAGGAACAGGGTCAGGAATGGGATCAGGAGCAGGGTCAGGAGCAAGGTCAGGAGCAGGGTCAGGAATGGGGTGAGGAGCAAGGTGAGGAGCAGGAGCAGGGTCAGGAGCAGGATGAGGAGCAGGAGCAGGAGCAGAGTCAGGAGCAGGGTCAGGAACAGGGTCAGGAACAGGGTCAGGGGCAGGAGCAGGGTCAGAAGCAGGAGCAGGGTCAGGAGCAGGGTCAGGAGCAGGATCAGGAACAGGGTCAGGGTCAGGAGCAGGCTCAGGAGCAGGGTCAGGAGCAGGATCAGGAGCAGGAGCAGGGTCAGGAATGGGATCAGGAGCAGGAGCAGGGTCAGGAACAGGGTCAGGAACAGGGTCAGGGGCAGGAGCAGGGTCAGGAGCAGGAGCAGGAGCAGGAGCAGGGTCAGGAATGGAATCAGGAACAGGGTCAGGAGCAGCGGGGTGGCCGCAGGGCTGAGCCTGCACAGTGGTTGTGCCACCATCACCTGGCCCCGAGTGACAAACCCAAAGCTGCCCCTCCTGTTTCCCCTCCATAAATGTTCTTTCAGGGGCTGAGCACCCCTTCCCTTGGCCCCCCCTGCTCCCCTGGGTGTTTTCCACACCACTCCCTGGGGCACACAGGGCTGGTGCAGCAGGGAAGGACCAGGGGAGCTTCGTGGCAGTCACTCTGGGGGCTTTGCTCAGGGACCATGCCCTGCCCAGCTCCCCCTGGCACACAGAGCTCTGCTGTTGCTCCCTGAATCCAGCAAAAACGAGAGGAGCTCAGTTTCCATTCCTCACTTCTCCTTCCCTGGCTGGGAACTCCTCCCGCCGGCACGCAGAGGGTGCAGGTGCCGTGGCTGGAGGTGGCAGGGCCTCCCCCAAACCCAGTCATTAATTATTATCTGATCAGAGCTGCAGCCTCTGCCCATCAGATCAAGGCTCCCGTGTCTCCTCCCTGCCCACCTCTGCTTTCCCAGCGTTGAGCAAAATCCCCCGGGCTTGGCCTTGGCTGCTGGGGGCTGATTTTGGGATGGCTGGGACTCTGCTTGTCAGCTTTTCTGGGGGACCTGCCCAGAGCACAGAGGGACGAGCAGCGCCCGAGGGAGCAGCTCCCTGTGCCGGCAGCTCCGTGCGAGGGAAACCGGGAGCTCCAGCAGGACGGGCTGTACCCGCCCGCCCGCTTTCCCCCGCCCCGGGAAGCCGGAGCAGCGGCAGAAACTCTGCTCCTGCCCGGGAGAGCCGGAGAGAAGCGTGTCCCTCCTGTGTGTCCCCTCCTGTGTGTCCCCTCCTGCGTGTCCCCACCTGTGTGTCCGTCCTGCCTGTGCCCTCCTCCTGTCCCCTCCTGCCTGTCCCCTCCTGTGTGTCCCCTCCTGTGTGTCCCTCCTGCCTGTCCCCTCCTCCTGTCCCTCCTACCTGTCCCCACCTGTGTGTCCCCTCCTGCCTGTCCCCTCCTCCTGTCCCTCCTACCTGTCCCCACCTGTGTGTCCCCTCCTGCCTGTCCTCTCCTGCCTGTCCCCACCTGCCTGTCCCTCCTCCTGTCCCCACTGCTTGTCCCCACTGCCTGTCCCCTCCTGCGTGTCCCCTCCTGTGTGTCCCCTCCTGCCTGTCCCCTCCTGCCTGTCCCCACTGCCTGTCCCTCCTGCCTGTCTCCACTGCCTGTCCCCACTGCCTGTCCCTCCTGCCTGTCTCCACTGCCTGTCCCCCACTGCCTGTCCCCTCCTGCCTGTCCCCTCCTGCCTGTCCCCCACTGCCTGTCCCCTCCTGCCTGTCCCCTCCTGCCTGTCCCCCCCCTCTGAGCACGCAGAGGATGCGAGAACGCGCCTGCAGCGCTCTCCGGGAGGAAGAATCCATCGTGGGACAGTGACAGGGATGCCTGGCCCCGGGACAGCAGGGCAGGCACAGCCCGGAGCAGCGAGGCAGAGCCGGGCCCGCGCTGTCCCCGCCACCCCCGAGGGGCTCTCGGTGTCCCCAGCAGAGCAAACGACCCGAGAACCGCCGGAGGTGGAGGCGCTGCTAAAATCTGGGCAGATCCACCCCAGCCTCCTCCTCCCCTCAGCCCGGCCGCCCCTCTGGACCAGGGGAGAATTCCTTTGGCTCGGCAGAGAGGAATTTGGCCTCGGTGCTGAGGGATGGGGACGCCGGTGCTGCCTGTCCTTGGTGAGGAGGCGTGGGCTGGCACCGGGCTCTGCCACCCCCCAGCTCCTCACGGCTCCCCGGGCAGCCTCGGATTTCTCATGGAGAGAGAAAAGCAATCTGCCTGGTGGCAGCAGGAAGCTTCAAACCGATTAGCAAAGAGCTGGAAGGGGCTGGAAAAACCCCAGAGCCACGAGCTGCGGGCAGGCAGGGCCGTCCTGGCTTTGCAAACACCCGTGGGCAGCAGCACAGGGGGGTTTGGGGCTGTCCAAACACCTTTTCCATGGGTCCGGGGCTGTCCAAACACCTTTTCCATGGGTTTGGGGCTGTCCAAACACCTTTTCCGTGGGTTTGGGGATGTCCAAACACCTTTTCCGTGGGTCTGGGGCTGTCCAAACACCTTTTCCATGGGTTTGGGGATGTCCAAACACCTTTTCCGTGGGTTTGGGGCTGTCCAAACACCTTTTCCTTGGGTCGTGACAGCTGGGAAGGAGCCAGGGACATTCCCAGATGCCTGCAGGAGCCTTGGGAGGGCAGGGAAAGGGGAAACACCAGAGCAGCAGCAGCACCACAGGGGACAGTCAAAGCCTGGCGTCACTCGGGGGCAGTTTTGGTTTCTGTTCTGTTCTTCTGTGGGGGACAGGGCAGAACAAACCCTTGGGATGTGCCTGGGAGCAAAAACCCACCACGGGTGGGGCTCAGGGGGTGCAGCCCTGACCCTCAGCACACCCCCAGCTCCCACCAGTGCCCACGGGGGCAGAAAGGCTTGGTGCCTCTGGGCACTTGAAACCCCCAAATCCTCCCCTCTCGTTGCTGGAGGGCTCTGAGGAAGTGCCTGGCCTGCCGGGCTCGTTTTCAGCTCTGAAGAAAAAGAGCACGGGAGCCTCTCCCCTCCACTCGGCCCTGCTGCAGCGCTGCCCTGTGCCCGGCACCTTTCGGCCAAGCCTGGAAGTCTTGGAATTAGTTAACGATCTCCAGGCGCTTTCAGCATCTTTAATCCCGGGGATTACTGAGAAGCGTTCCTTTTTTTATTATTATTTTTTTATTATTAAACTGATGCTCTGGGGCGAACATTCCTCAGTTAAAATATTGCTGAAATTAAAAAAAAAAAAAAAAAAAAAAAAGGATTCTGCCAGAGTGGACATGAACCACCTGGGAGGCTGCTGGAGCCGGGACACGCTCCCGCTAACAACCCGGCATTCCCGCGGTGGGATGGGCCCGGGGAGCTCCCTCAAGAGCCGCGGGGATGTGCGAGGACATCGGGAAAGCAGTGTCCGAGCACCGGGAGGAGGATCCCGGGCGAGGCGGGAGGGATGCGCCCGTGGAATGTCATTTTGTCGTTCCAAATTCCCCCTCCCCGGGAGCAGGAGGGGCGGGATGCAGCACCGATGAGCCGCTCGAGGAGCATCTGGCCGGCTCTTAGCCCCGGGATCCTCGGCTCTCAGCCCTGGAACCCTCAGCTCAGCCCTGGAGCCCCTCGGCTCTCAGCCCCGGAGTTCTCGGCTCTCAGCCCCGGAGCCCTCGGCTCTCAGCCCCGGGATCCTCGGCTCTCAGCCCTGGAACCCCTCGGCTCTCAGCCCCGGAGTTCTCGGCTCCCAGCCCCGGGTTTCTCGGCTCTCAGCCCCAAAGCCCTCGGCTCTCAACCCCGGAGTTCTCGGCTCCCAGCCCCGGAGTTCTCGGCTCCCAGCCCCAAACCCCTCGGCTCTCAGCCCTGGAGCCCCTCGGCTCCCAGCCCCGGACTCCTCGGCTCTCAGCCCCGGGATCCTCGGCTCTCAGCCCCGGGGTTCTCGGCTCTCAACCCTGGAGCCCCTCGGCTCTCAGCCCCGGGATCCTCTCCCAGCCCCGAACCCCTCGGCTCTCAGCCCCGAACCCCTCGGCTCTCAGCCCCGGAGCCCCTCGGCTCTCAGCCCCGAACCCCTCGGCTCTCAGCCCCGGGATCCTCCCCGCGCTCCCAGCGGGGCTCCCCGGTGCTTCCAAAGCCCGAGCACAAAGAGATTCCCCAGCCCGGGGCCAGCGCGCTCGGCCCTGGTGCGAGGCAGAGCCTTGGCCAAGGTCAGGGGGGGAAGGAGCTCGTCCAGCGCTGCAAAATCCGGGGCGATCGGACCCTCCCGAGCCCTCCCCCGGGACGGCCCCAGCTGGAGCCCGCTGGGCCGGGCAGGAACCTTCCCCAGACGTGGCACGGACGGTGCCAAGGGGAGCTCGGGCACGCCGGGGGCTCTGGGAGAAGGGAAATCCCAACAGAGCTGGGAGAAGCCCAACACAAAACCCAGCGATCCCTGAGGGGAGGACAAGGAGGAGGAGGAGGAGGAGGAGGAGGAGGAGGAGGAGGAGGAGGAGGAAGGTGATGAGAGCTCCGTGTTGGTGTGGAGAGGGGCTGACCCAGCCCCTCTGGCACCCTCAGGGTGGGCGCTGCCCCAGGGAGGAGGGGGTGAAGTGAGCGGGGCAGCCACAAAAATGCAGCTTTTTGGTGCTGTCCCGGTGCCAGGAGGGCTCGGACTCCTCCTCCTCCTCCTCCTCCTCCTCCTCTTCCTCCCCCCGGCAGGGACGGGTTCATCCTGAGCCGGCGGGGCTGGAGTTACCCTTTAACCAGCTGCATCTCCCCGAGCTGCTCCACCCCGAAATCCACCTGCAGCCACAGGTACAGGTGTTATTTCACCTCAAACACCCCAGCTGGGTTTGTCACCGGCCCTTCCCCTCTGCCAGTGCCCCTTCTGAGCCCCTGAGGGCTTTGAGGAGCCTGGCGGGGGATGGGGCAGCACAAAATCCTCGTGGGCAACCTCCCACGGGTGTCCCCAAAACCACGGGTGGCCACTTCAGTCTGCCCAGCCCGCCAAGGGTCACTCCCAGGCCAGCCCTGAGCCCGGTTCTCCCTGCTCTGGGCTGATGGAACATTTCAGCTGCTCCGGGTGTCCTGGCATTCCCACCCAGCCCGGCCCGGGATGTTTTTCCTGCTCACAAACTGCAGAGAGAGGGTGACAGGGAGGCTCCGTGGTGCCCGGGGGGTGCTCCCACAGAGAGATTGGGGGGAGCAGAGGAGCCTCAGGTGGGACCCCAACACTCTGGAGACCCCCGGGGGCTGCTCCGTGTCACAGCTGCCACTCTTAGTGTGACCAACACCTGGGGACACACTCCGTGATCACCCCGATAAAGAGAGGGTCCCGCCGCAGAGCCCAGGCGGTCCCGGAGCCGGCTCCTCCACAAGGAAGGATGTCAGGAGCGCTTCCCTTCCGCAGGGCGCCCGCGTGGGCTGGCGGAGCTGTTTGCCTTGCAAATGAGCCCAGCGAGGTCCCCGTGGCAGGAGGAGCAGCCGCCCGTGAGTCACCTGGCCCCTTATCGCGGGAGTGATTTAAGGTGTGGTTGGGTCTCCCGGGTCTCAGGGCACCAGGGAAAACAATTTTTAGGAGGGAGAGGGGGGGGGGGAGGAATTTGCAGGAAGCAGAAGCCTGGGAAAGTGGGGCTGCCCAGTTGAGGGTGTGCTGGGGCCAGGCAGAGGAGGCTCCCCAGGCAAGCCCTGCTCTGCAGGTGCTTCTCAGGAAGCCTGGAAAAAAACACCTGGCAGAGAAGGGGGATGTGAGCCTGCAAAGGGCTCGGAGCTCTGAAAAAAACCCCACACGTTTCTCCTCGAGCCATTGGGACCTGTTCTGGGGACAACGACCGCCAGGGCTGGCTCCCTGCAGAGCCCGGAGGAGTGCTCAGCATCCCCGGCCTGGGGACAGCTCTGCCACCGGGACAGCTCCGAGGAGACCTCTCCAAAAGCACCCCTGGGGGACGCAGCAAGGGCCGGCTACACCCTCAGGACGCTCACGGGGATCCCGGGCGCTCCTGCCCCCCCCTCTGCGCCCCATTTCTGGGGCAGCCAGCTGCGGGGAGCCCGGCTGGGTGGGCAGCAGCCCCCGAGGCCTCCCGTGTGCCCGGCGGTGGCTGAGGGAACGCGTGTGGGCGCAGGTATGCGCGGCTCCGCTCCGCCACAGGCATGTGGGAGCAAGTGCATTCAGCGCAAGATTATAGAGCCGGGCAGCTCCTGCCCCAGGAATCCCATCCAAGTCAGCATTCCTGCCTGAGCTCAGCCTCTCCTACACGCAGCAGCGCGGGGCAGGGGCGCTGCCGCGGCCCCAAATCTCCCCCACCCCGCCCGGGGTTAGCTTTGGGGTCGCGAGTCAGGGTAAGAAAAAAACCCAGGAGCTCACCCTGTCACCCTCCCTGTCACCCAGTGCCACCTGCAAACACTCCCGGTGGGCGCAGAGGGCAGCGCCGGCCTGGCTGTGCCCCGGGGCTGCCCCAGCCGCACCGCTGGCTGCCACGGACACAGCAGCGACACGGGACAGGGTCCCCAAGGTCTCCCATTCCTGTCCCCAGCAGGGCAGAGATCCCCTGGCCCGTCCTGCCACGTCCAGGGAGCTGCCTCAGCCCGGAGCCGGCACTGCCCTGTCCCCTAGCCCTTGGTAGCCCCTGGCAGCTTTTGGTAGCCACGGGCAGCCCGGCTCGGTGACCCCGCAGCGATTCCCGCTGAGCACCGGGCCTGTGGGACACCGAGGGGGACAGCGGGAGCCGCCACTGCCGTGTCCCCCCGGCAGCCTCCAGCCACGCTGGGCAGGGCTGGGGGCACAGAACGACCCCCGTGCCCGGGAGGGGCCCCGGCTGCCTGCGCTGTCACCCTGACACGTCCCCACCCTCACCCCACCGACCCCTCAGGCTGCTCCAATCCATCGCATCCCCCCAGCCCCTAAACGGGGGGAAACAGCTTCTGGCCAGGGGAAGAAAGGCTGAGGGTCCCTCCAGGGTCAGATCCTGCCCCTGACAGCAGCTGGAGCCGGGGACAAGCCCGGGGACACCCTGTCCCCTCCTGCCCGGCGCTCCTCCCCGTCCCCGCCGCAGCACCCGGAGCTTCCCGGCTCCTTCTCCCACCGCGCTCCGGCTCAGCAGCCCCGTCCCGTCCCGGAATCACCGTCGGGCGGCCCCCGGGAGACCCCCATCGCTCACCCCAAGGTGCTGATGAAGCCATTGACGGAGCCCTCGGCGTACAGGGAGACGATGTCCCCGATGTGCAGGAAACTCGACATCTCATTCATGGTTACTCTGACCCGGCGCGGCGCCGCTTCCTCCCGCAGTCACCTTCCCGGGCCGAAATCCAGCATGGGCCAGAGGAACCGGGGGCGGGGGGGGTCCCTGCTCCGGGGGAGGGGGGCGGAGGGGTCTCTGCTCCTCGGGGGGACGATCCCAGCCCGGCTCCTGCCGCCAGCAGCACCGGGAGCGGGACGGGAGCGGAGCCCCGCGCACAAGTTTTACATGTGCCGGGCAGGAAGGGAGCCGGGCAGGGAGGGAGGAGGAAGACGAGGAGGAGGAGGAAGACGAAGAGGAGGAGGAGGAGAAGGGGGCGGGGGGATGAAGCTCAGCTAAAGGTCCGCATGGGCTCTGTCCGTCTGTCCGTGCCCCGTCCCGCACAGCTGCGCTACCTGCGGCCAATGCTGCGGGATCAGGAAGTCCCGCCGGCAGCAGCGTGCGGGGAGGGGACCCGGGGCCGCCCGGGACGGGGCGGGGAGGGGGGGACAACGACAGGCCCCACCCCGCACCCGCCTCCCATCGCGGGGCGGGGTGGGGGGAACCGGGGGTGCGGGCGCTGTCAGCCCCGGTGCCCGCGGGCAGCCCCGGCTCCGCGACCCCCGACCCCCGGCACGAAGCCCCCCTCGGGCCGCCCAGCTGCTGCAGCGCCCAGCTCGGAGCTCTCATCGCGGGTGGGCGGGGGGGTCTTTTCCCGCGGCTCCCCCAGCTCGGAACCCTCGGGGGGTGGCGGGGAGCCCCTCACCCACCGCCCGCACCAGCGGCAAAAGCGGCTCCTTCCTTGCCCCCCGCACGGCCCCTCCCGCACCGTCCCCTCGGCTGCTGCCCCCTCCTCAGGTGACACCGCAGGTCCCGTCCCTGTCCCCGTCCCTGTCCCCGTCCCTGTCCCTATCCCCGTCCCTGTCCCTGTCCCCGTCCCTGTCCCTATCCCCGTCCCTGTCCCCGTCCCTGTCCCTGTCCCTGTCCCTATCCCCGTCCCTATCCCCGTCCCTGTCCCCGTCCCTATCCCTGTCCCTATCCCTGTCCCTATCCCTGTCCCCGTCCCCGTCCCTGTCCCTATCCCCGTCCCTGTCCCTGTCCCTGTCCCCGTCCCTGTCCCTATCCCCGTCCCTGTCCCTGTCCCTGTCCCCGTCCCTGTCCCCTCGGCCGGCGCGTTCCAGGCTCCCGCAGCGCCCGCAGCTCGCAGAGCCCCAGGTGAGGCCGAGGCGGCTCTCGGTGGATTTTTCTGCCCCGGGCCAGCGCTTGCGGCTTCCCCAAGCCCAGGTGGCTCCTCTCCTGCCAGCTCTCCTGCCGCTCCCAGCAGGGCCAGCTCGCACCTGCTGCTCCTCTCAGCAGCGCCGCGTCCCCCTCCTGTCCCCGCAGCGCTGCCAAACCCTGCCCAGGGTGGCACAGGGATCAGCCAGCGCCCCAAAAATGTCACGTCCGACCCCTTCTCCAGCCCTGCTGGGAGCTGCGGGTGGGAAGGAGAGACCCCTGCCCAGCCCCTCCTGCAGAGCCCACCCCTCTGAGGAGCTTTCCAGGCTGGGCCAGCTGCTCTGGGCTCCCAAATTAACACCGGCAGGGAAAGGACCACACGTCCTCAGAGCATCTTCTGGACAGCGCAAGCGACCCAGTTCTTCACTTTTAATTAAAAACTTGCCTGCTGGAAAAACAATATCGGAAGGGAAAGGAAAAAAAAAAAAAAGAAAAAGAAAAAGCAGCATGATGCTTTTCTCGTTTATTTCCCTCCTGTCCTCTTTTCTCGCAAACAAACACAGGTTTCGGGAATATAAACCTTGCCCTAAATAGTGATTTTTCTATTTTTTTTTCTTTTTTTTCTTTTTCCACTAGGAAACGGACAGGTCCCCTGGCAGAACAAAGGGGAAAAAAAAAATTAGTGCAATTCCTCTGAGGGGGGGGGAGATGCGAATCCAGGTCCATCAGGATTAGCTGCGTTTTCAGCACAGGACAAATTTAGAAGCCTTTATCTCAGGGCAACAGAGGGGGGGAAAGAGAAGATCATGAGAGAGAAAAAAAAAAAAAAAAAGAGAAAAGAAAAAAAAAAAAGAAAGAAAGAAAGAACCTCGCTGCTTTTAGAAGCCAATGAAGGTTTCACAACAGGACCCCAAGGAAAGCCCCCAAGGAAGGAAAGAGCAAAACTCTGAGCACAGACAGGGGCATGGCTGGGCCAGCAAAACCCTCTGGGTGTGCAAAAAGCCCCGTGGCACTGAACAAACAGGCACCTGGCCTGGATTCTGCCGCTCAGGGGGACAGGGAAGAGCGGGACAGAGCCTCTGGAAGCCTCCACGGGGTGCTGAGAGTGCCCAGCCCGTGCTCAGGGCTGAGTGTCCCAGCTCAGCTGAGGGTGAGGAGCCCAAAATATTCCAGGGGTGTCGCCCTGCTGGCTCTGAACCCTGGGAGCGGTGACACAACGTCCCCAAATCCTCCCTGGATGGAGCTGGGATGGGTGGAACCCTCCCCAGCCTCCAGCCCAGGACAGCTCTGTCCTTTTTGGGGGCACAAAGAGGGACCCCCAGCACCCTGGGAATTTGGGGGCACAAAGAGGGACCCCCAGCACCCCTGGGGATGGTGACAGCCCAGGAATGTGACAGCTCTGCCCTTTTGGGGTCCCAAACAGCACCCTGGGAATGGTGACAGCTCTGTCCTTTTGGGGGGCACAGGGACCCCCAGCACCCTGGGAATTTGGGGTCACAAGCAGGGACTCCCAGCAGCCCAGGAATGGTGACAGCTCTGCCCTTTTGGGGTCACAGAGACCCCCAGCAGCCTGGGGATGATGACAGCTCTGTCCCTGTGGGGGGGACAAACAAGGACCCCCAGCACCCTGGGAATGGTGACAGCTCTGCCCTTTTGGGGTCCCAAACAGCACCCTGTCCCTGTGGGGGTCACAAAGAGGGACCCCCAGCACCCTGGGAATGGTGACAGCCCAGGAATGTGACAGCTCTGTCCTTTTGGGGGGCACAGGGACCCCCCGCACCCTGGGAATTTGGGGTCACAAACAGGGACCCCCAGGAGCCAGGGAATGGTGACAGCTCTGTCCCTGTGGTGGGCACAGGGACCCCCCAGCAGGTCCCCAAGCTTTGTCCCCACCTGAGCAGCAGCAGCACGGGCAGGCGGCTTCAAGGGGAGAAAAAAAATGAATTTTCCCCTGGGCTCGGTGGCTCTCAGAGCGGCTGTGCCCACACGGAGCCACCCCCTGCGTGTCCCCACCCCGCACAGGGTCCCTCGGATGCTCCCGACCTGCAGGGATGGGCTCAGAGCCCCGGGGGGAGCTGCAGCGCCCAGGTGAGGGGGAGCCCCTGGCCACGGGGATGCTCCCGGTGGCCACCTCGCCGTGCCAGCGCTGGCCCGGGCCCCGGGGAGACGGAGCAGTTAAAAATAACAACGTTTCCTTCCTTCGCCCCTACTTTAAGCCGCGCGATAAATAAAAACTGGGAGTTTCTGCCTCCCGGAGAGGAAGCGGCTGCGAGGAGGCTGCCAGGGAGTCAGGCCAGCAGAAATCATCCCCGCTCCCCGAGGCACAGCCTCCATCATCATCATCATCCCCATCGCTGGCAGCGCCGGCAGCCGCATTCCTTTCTCATGCTGAAATCGCTCCTTTGAAAGAGCTGCGGGGTCCCCTCCCTGCCCCAGGCCCCCGCCCTGCCCGCGGGATGCTCCCTTGGCAAAGCTCCCCTTACCTGCCCGCCCTGCCCGCGGGGAGCCGGGATGGGGCTGGATTCTTGTTCCCTGGGTTGGATTCCTGTTCCCTGCACTGGGATGGGGCTGGATTCTTGTTCCCTGCACTGGGATGGGGCTGGATTCCCGTTCCCTGCACTGGGATGGGGTTGGATTCCCGTTCCCTGCACTGGGATGGGGCTGGATTCCTGTTCCCTGCACTGGGATGGGGCTGGATTCCTGTTCCCTGCACTGGGATGGGGTTGGATTCCCGTTCCCCGGGTTGGATTCCCATTCCCTGCACTGGGATGGGGCTGGATTCCCATTCCCTGGGCCAGGATGGGGTTGGATTCCCAGAGCGTTCCCTGCACTGGGATGGGGTTGGATTCCCATTACCTGGGTTGGATTCCTGTTCCCTGCACTGGGATGGGGTTGGATTCCCATTACCTGGGTTGGATTCCCGTTCCCTGCACTGGGATGGGGTTGGATTCCCATTACCTGGGTTGGATTCCTGTTCCCTGCACTGGGATGGGGTTGGATTCCCATTCCCTGCACTGGATGGGGTTGGATTCCTGTTCCCTGCACTGGGATGGGGTTGGATTCCCATTCCCTGCACTGGGATGGGGTTGGATTCCCATTCCCTGGGTTGGATTCCCATTCCCTGCACTGGGATGGGGCTGGATTCCCATTCCCTGGGTTGGATTCCCATTCCCTGCACTGGGATGGGGTTGGATTCCCATTCCCTGGGTTGGATTCCCGTTCCCTGCACCGGGATGGGGTTGGATTCCCGTTCCCTGCACTGGGATGGGGTTGGATTCCTGTTCCCAACAGATCAGCCAGGGTTGTGTCCTCGCCCCCAAATCTCCACAGGAGCTCGCTTGGAGCTGGAGTTTGTCCCTGGAGGGGATGGAGCAGGCGTGGTGCCTGGGCAGGGCAGGGGGGTGCTGGTGTCCCAAGCAGATTCCCAGCCCCCTGCCAGGGTCTCCCCCCCTGGCTGCTGGTCCCCTCAGGAATCCCAAATCAAGGCCGGCAACTCAAGGGTGAAACCTCTTGGAAGAAGAAGGAGAAAAAATAATCTGTGGCTGCCTTTGTTCGAGGGGGAGGGAGGGAGACACTCGGTCCCTTGTGCCGGGCAGAGCAGGCAGCGAGGGCTCTGCTGAGGGTCAGGCAGAGGAGGGGAGTTCCTGGGCCGGGAGGGGAATTTGTCCCCTCATCCTGCTGGCTCTGGGTGCTCCCTGACCCAGCACAAAGCCTTCAGTGCTGCTGCCCCGTCCTCCCACCCCGGAGAGAAGCAGCGTTGGGGCTGGGATGGATGAAACCAGGAACCAGGACTGACCCCAGGCCAATTAAAAAAAAAAAAAAAAAAAAAAGAAAAAAGGGGTTGTTTCAATCCCATTCCTCCTTCTGAGTGAAAAAGGGGTTGTTTCAATCCCATTCCTCCTTTTGAGTGAGGATTCCAGAGCCCAGAGCAGCCACCGCCGAACGGAAACAGAACAAAAACCGAACAAAATCGCTCCTTTGGCGCAGACCCCCAAATGTCCTCTGAGCCTCAACCCCCAAACCTCCCCCTGGGCAGCCGCCGCTTGAAAGGCGCCCCAAGGTCTGTGGGGGAAGGGCTGAGCCCCCTCGGGTGAATTCATCAGCCCCACACACAGGAGGAGGAGACGGGAGCAGCTCCCGCTGCCTGTCCCACCCGCGGCCCGGCCGGCTCCGGCTCCGGCTCCGGCTGTGCCGGTGGCTCCCGCGGGAGCAGCCGCGCTCCCCTGAAATAGCTCTCAGACTGGATGACTTTGGCCCACATCCTCAAAGGTGCTGAGGCTCCGGGGTTACCTCGGAGCACCCCAGCCCCCCCCTCACACACACAGGAGGAGGTTTTGGGAAAGCTGGAGATGTTCAGGGTGAGCTGGCCGTGCCTTGGTGGGTCTGGGAGAAGGGAAAACCAGAGGGATTGCCAGAGGAAAATGGGGGGAATCTCTGTGGGCAAATCTCCTCACAACCCCACACACAGGAGGAGGTTTTGGGAAGCTGGAGATGCTCAGGGTGAGCTCACTGTGCCCTGGTGGGTCTGGGAGAAGGGAAAACCAGAGGAACCATCAGAGGAAAATGGGGGAAATCTCCTCACAACCCTACACAGAGGAGGAGGTTTTGGGAAAGCTAGAGATGCTCAGGGCGAGCTGGCCGTGCCCTGGTGGGTCTGGGAGAAGGGAAAACCAGAGGGACCGTCAGAGGAAAACGGGGGAAATCTCTGTGGGCAAATCTTCTCACAACCCCACACACAGGAGGTGGTTTTGGGAAAGCTGGAGATGCTCAGGGCAAGCTCGCCGTGCCCTGGTGGGTCTGGGAGAAGGGGAAAACCAGAGGGATTGCCAGAGGAAAATGGGGGAAATCTCACAGCCCCACACACCAGGAGGAGGTTTTGGGAAGCTCGGGGCGAGCTGGCCGTGCCCTGGTGGATCTGGGAGAAGGGAAAACCAGAGGAACCGTCAGAGGAAAATGGGGGAAATCTCCTCACAACCCCACACAGAGGAGGAGGTTTTGGGAAAGCTGGAGATGCTCAGGGCGAGCTGGCCGTGCCCTGGTGGATCTGGGAGAAGGGAAAACCAGAGGAACCGTCAGAGGAAAATGGGGGAAATCTCCTCACAACCCCACACAGAGGAGGAGGTTTTGGGAAAGCTGGAGATGCTCAGGGCAAGCTCGCCGTGCCCTGGTGGGTCTGGGAGAAGGGAAAACCAGAGGAACTGTCAGAGGAAAATGGGGGAAATCTCTTCACAACCCCACACACAGGAGGAGGTTTTGGGAAAGCTGGAGATGCTCAGGGAGAGCTGGCCGTGCCCTGGTGGGTCTGGGAGAAGGGAAAACCAGAGGGATTGCCAGAGGAAAACGGGGGAAATCTCACAGCCCCACACACAGAAGGAGGTTTTGGGAAGCTCAGGGTGAGCTGGCCGTGCCCTGGTGGGTCTGGGAGAGGGGAAAACCAGAGGAACCGCCAGAGGAAAATGGGGGGAATCTCTGTGGGCAAATCTTCTCACAACCCCACACACAGGAGGAGGTTTTGGGAAGCTCAGGGTGAGCTGGCTGTGCCCTGGTGGATCTGGGAGAAGGGAAAACCAGGATTGCCAGAGGAAAGCAGGGGAAATCTCCTCACAACCCCACACTGCTCCTTGCTGTCCATCCAAACCCATCCTGCTCCAAGCAGGAGCTGAGAAAAAGGGAATTTTTCTAATTTAATCCCCCCCCCCTTCACACGCTCCTTTCCTCCCACTCTCCCTCCTGGGAAGGGTTAAACGACGCTGGCGTGGAAGACACTTTGTACTTGGATTTAAAAATACAGCCAAAGCCCCCGGTGGGGCCCAGCGCCATGCAAAGGCACAGGTATATTTCCACACTCGAGCCAATAACCTTCCCCGAGGGAAATTTAGGCTGCTTTTTTTTTTTTTCGTGATTAAAAGGGGAAAAAAATAATAGCGAGGGGATTAAATATAGTACAGAGAGCGCGAGAACAATTAGCGGTTGCTGCGAGCGACGCCCGGGCCGAGCTGGGGACAAACGCCGCGCTTGTGTGGGAGGCGGCGGGGTCGGGGACAGCCAGCGGGTGACACTGGCACCAGGTGGCCCCTCGGGAGCCCCCGCTCGCCCCGGGGTCCGGCCACACCTCATGGGGCAGGTTTTTTGGGTTTTTTTTGTTTGTTTTGTTGTTTTTGTTGGGTTTTTTTGGTGTTTTTTTTTTTTTTGTCGGTTTTTGGGGGTTTTTTTTGTCGGTTTTTTGGGTTTTTTTGGGGGGGGGTTGTGTGTTTTTGTTTTTGTTTTTTAATTTTTTGGGGGTTTGGGGGTTTTTTTGGGGTTTTTTGGGGTTTTTTGGGGGGTTTTTTTGGGTTTTTTGGGGGTTTTTTTTGGGTTTTTTTGTTTGTTTGTGTTTTGGTTTGTTTGTTTGTTTGTTTTGGTTTTTTTGGGGGGGGTGTGTTTTGGGTTTTTTTTATTTTTTGGGGGTTTTTTGGGGTTTTTTTTTTGGTTGTTGTTGGTTTTTGGGGTTTTTTTGTGGGTTTTTTTGGGTTTTTTTTTTGGTTTTTTTGTGTGGTTTTTTTTGGGGGGGTTTGGGGGCTTTTTTGTGGGGTTTTTTTTGGTTTTTTGGTTTTTTTCAGTTTTGCCTCATTTGTTTTTTTGGGTGGGGGGCGGGTTTGTGTTTTTTTTCTTTCTCCTCTCCCTCAGCTTTATCGAAAGCGAATGGAAAATTGTTTGCACAAGCTTGTGACCTCCCCTAATAAGCAAACACGGGTTAATTATGGGGTGGAGCAGCGGCTGGGGATGCCAGCTGTACCCTCAGCCCGGGTGAGGGAAGAGCCCTGTCCCTCATCTCCCATCCCTGCCCGGGAGGTTTGGCCCTGCCCAGAGGGAGCAGAATTCCTTAGGGAACGTGGCCATGAGGTGTTTTGGGATCAGATTCAAACCACCCCAAACTAGGCCTCAGTTTCAGGCCTGTCTAGGAGTAGCCAGGCCTGCCTAGGAGTAGCCAGGCCTGCGTCGCAGTTAGAAATTCACTTTAAGGCGTTTTTTAGCATTAGATAGCACAGTTACAGTGTGGTTACATTCTTTTTTACACTGAATACCAATTAGAAAATACCTGTAACTGTAAACTATCTGAAACTGTATTTAACCCCCCTCCTGGGGAGAATAAATGGAGAACTCATGATCTAACCATGTTGGTTGTACGTGTGTTGCTCTAATCAGCTTCCCATTTTAATTAGGAATCCTCTGGTTTCACCCAGCCCTCCTGCCACCCCTGCCCTGCTCCTCAGGCCTCGCCTCTGTGCAGCCACCTCCAAAAATCCCCCACAGCTGCGCCCCAAATCTGCTTTTTTGCCCATGCCCGTGTGGGAACAGCACCCACGGCCTCACTGGCTCAACCCCACACCATTCCCAAGCCCAGGAAAAGCCTCCTTCACCCACCCAAGGCCTTCTCCTGCGCTCCTCCATGGCAGGAGGTGGAATTGGATGAACTTTGAGGTCCCTCCCAACCCAGACCAGCCCGGGAACCCACGCCTGTGGGTTTCTGTGCTGGTTTGAAAGCAAAACCAGTGAGACTCCCAGTCAGAGATACAATTTAATAGAAGAAGAGAGGAAAAAAGGTGAAATAAATGGAATGATACAACCTAACACCCTGTTGGTCAGGGTGTTTGAAGCAGTCCGGAAATCCTCCTGGAGCGGGAGATGTGGTTCCGCTGGAGCAGAGATGATCCTGAGAGAGAAGGGTCCAGTGATGGTGAGAAAGGTCCAGTCTTCCTCCAGGAATCCAGATGAGATGTTCTTGTCAAAGCAGTGATTCCTGTAGAAACGTCTGGTAGCTCTCATCTCCTCTGAGAGTCCAGTGGATAGAAGCTGCTTGTGAGGTCTCAAACCCTGGATTATATCCAGGTGGGAATGCTTGGCTCCTCCCCCTGGGCAGAGCATCTCCCAATGGGATGATCTCATTCCATGAGTCATGCAGTGGGTCCTTGATGGCCCATTAACCAGAGATAACTTCCTTGGGAAGGCATTGTTGGGCTCATTAACAGAAGATAAGGAAAACACTGCCCCACCTTGGCTCCAACGGCTCATGGGAATAGAATACATCCCTTGGGCACAATTTTACATTGGAACCTAGGACAGTTTCTTATCTTCTCCTCTTGGTGTCAGAGCCGGGATCAAGGCACGGGAGTCGCGGTTTTGTGTTTGGACTCAGCGTTTATTAATTTTATCTGTCACGGCCTCAGGAGTCTAACAGGGTAGGAAATGGATGCCTCTCACTCTTCCCAAGGTCTTTTAAGCATAAACTCTCCACTAACGAGGTGACACCTGGATTATTTACACTTTTAACCAACAACTGATCACCCAAGGTTGCAATGTTCACCTTTTTCACCCAGTTAGGAAAAAAACCACTCCAAACCATAAAGAAGAAGGTGAAGAAGAAGGACTTGGCCAACACCCCAAATCCTCCATCTTGCCCCATATGTATTACTACAAACTAAAACCTGGAAAATCTAAATTTCCAGGGTTTCAACACACGACAAACGGGCAGATTTTTTTCCGAGCAGCTCCAGAATCAGATCCCAAAGGGTGAAGAAAAACCCAAAGGGCTCCAGCACAACCCCTGCTCCAGCAGCCAGGGTCATGGACATATCTCAGACCCCCCTGTACAGATTTTAACCCCCCTGTACAGGTTTTAACCCCCCTGTACAGGTTTTTAACCCCCCCTGTACAGGTTTTAACCCCCCTGTACAGGTTTTAACTCCCCCTGTACAGGTTTTTAACCCCTCCTGTACAGGTTTTTAACCCCTCCTGTACAGGTTTTTACACCCCCCTGTACAGGTTTTAACCCCCTCTGTACAGGTTTTAACCCCCCCTGTACAGGTTTTAACCCTCCCTGTACAGGTTTTTAACCCCTCCTGCACAGGTTTTAACCTCCCTGTACAGGTTTTAACCTCCCTGTACAGGTTTTAACCCCCCTATACAGGTTTTAACTCCCCCTGTACAGGTTTTTAACCCCTCCTGTACAGGTTTCTGTTGGTCCAGGGTTTCTAAAGGAATGCCCTGGACTCCCACAGTCCTCCAGCAGCTCCTTGCAGCTGGATTGCCAAGGCCAAGCCCCGTTTCCTCTGCTCCTGAGTGGGACCACGCCAGCCCTCTCATGTGGCCTGTGGTCAGCACACAGCCGTGAATGAAGGCACAACTTATCAGAGCCTGGCAGGAAATGAGCTGCAGCTCCAGCCCCGGGCACGCAGCCCAGGGTGCCCTGGCAGCAGCACCAGGGCAGGCTCAGCTCCATCCCAGCCTGAGCTGGGCTTTGGAGATGCTGTGGCAGGTTTTAAGCGGAGGGTGCAGCAGCGAAGCTCTGTGGGGAGACAAAAGGACACAGAGGACGCAGTCTCAAGGGAAATACAGGTTGGATATCAGGAAAAAGTTTTTCACAGAAAGAGTGATAAAGTGTTGGAATGGCCTGCCTGGGGAGGTGGGGGAGTCACCATCCCTGGATGTGTTTAAAACAAGACTGGATGTGGCACTGGGTGCCGTGGTCTGGTTGAGGTGTTAGAGATGGGTTGGACTTGATGATCTTGAAGGTCTCTTCCAACCTAGAAATTCTGTGATTCTGTGAAAAGGAGATGCTGCTGAAGGCAGTCACCCCTCTGATATCTTATACGTGTGTTAATTATCCTAGAGTAGGAGGAACAGCCTTGCCCTCGCAGCCATGGGCATGATAAAGAGTGAGTTAAGTGGTAAGAGGTCAGTTGGAGTCTGCTGGCTGTGCTGTGAAGACCTGGGGACAGGAGGTCGTGCAAAGGGACAGAAAGTCATGCAAAGGGACAGAAAAAGTAAGCTGCTGTACATAGGACAGACAGGGTTAGGTGACCGTGCCAGGGACAGGAAGGAGCCAGAACTGGAGAAGAAATAGAGCCAGAGCGAGAGCTGTGTGGAGCTGTTCTTAGAAGACACCGAGAAAAGGTGTGGGAGACTTTTTGAATAACAAGATGCCTTTACTTAAAGCCTTCTGATGATTCTAAGGAAGCACCTCGAGTGCAGTGTCCATCTCGACTGTGACAAAGCTTGCCTGGGGGAATGGTCTGCTCTGAAAGGGCTCACGGGAGTGTGGCAAAGGGACAGAGCCCAGCCCTGTCCTGGCTCTGTTTCTCCCGGGTAAAATCCCACATAAAATGGCTGAGCTGCGGTTCCTCCTCCCCTCCTCCCCTGGCGTTTTTGAGGCAAGTCGGTGCCAATCAGCCCTAATTACAGCCCTGGCTGAGCAAACCACACGCCTTCCTTCCTGCTGAGTGACAGGCTGGGAGCTGAGCAGCCCAGCGCCTGCTGCCCGGCCAGGCCACCGCCTCTGTCACACCGGGCACGTCCCCAAGGGCTGGGGGGGACAGGGGCAGGGGCTGCTCCCCTTGGGGTGCACACGCCTTGCCCGGGCTCCTCCTCCAGGTGACAATGCCGGTGTTATAAATGCACATTTTTGCAGGTGGCTTTTGGCAAATATTGAGATGAATGTCATACGTATAGCGTGAGGAGGTTGTGCTGTGTTTTATTTGTGAAATTTAAAAATGTGATGGAGGTGTATTTTCGGATTGTAACGAAGTAGAGATGGGGGGTTGTTTTTAGAAGACAGAAGGGAGGCCGGGAATTCCTGCCTTCAGCAGCATCTCCTTTTCACAGAATCACAGAATTTCTAGGTTGGAAGAGACCTTCAAGATCATCAAGTCCAACCCATCTCTAACACCTCAACCAGACCACGGCACCAAGTGCCACATCCAGTCTTGTTTTAAACACACCCAGGGATGGTGACTCCCCCACCTCTCCAGGCAGGCCATTCCAACACTTTATCACTCTTTCTGTGAAAAACTTTTTCCTGATATCCAACCTGTATTTCCCTTGACACAGCTTAAGACTGTGTCCTCTGGTTCTGTCAATTGTTGCCTGGAGAAAGAGACCAACCCCCAACTGACTGCAACCACCCTTCAGGGAGTTGTAGAGAGTGATAAGGTCACCTCTGAGTCTCCTTTTCTCCAGGCTGAACAACCCCAGCTCCCTCAGTTGTTCCTCATGGGAGCGATGGGGCAGCGCAGGAGGAGCCGTGCCCCGCTGGAGCAGCCGGACATCACCTCCTGGGGATGAAGGGATGGATGGATGGAAGGATGGATGGGTGGGTGGATGGAAGGATGAATGGAAGGATGGATGGGTGGGTGGATGGATGGAAGGATGAATGGAAGGATGGATGGAAGGATGGGTGGGTGGATGGAAGGATGGATGGGTGGGTGGAAGGAAGGATGGATGGAAGGATGGATGGAAGGATGGATGGATGGAAGGATGAATGGGTGGGTGGAAGGAAGGATGGATGGAAGGATGGATGGAAGGATGGATGGAAGGATGAATGGAAGGATGGATGGGTGGGTGGAAGGATGGATGGGTGGGTGGATGGATGGAAGGATGAATGGATGGATGGATGGAAGGATGAATGGAAGGATGGATGGGTGGGTGGATGGATGGATGGATGAGTCACGCTGTGCCAGGGCGGGTCTCTGGCAGCTCCCTGAACAAAGCCCCGGCTCTGGCTGTTTGCTGGAGAGGGAAGAGTTCGTCATGTTCGTCTGAGTCACTGCAGCCGGGACTGGGCGACCGACCGACTGGGGACTGGAGCGACTCTTTATTGACTTGGCATGTAAATCAATGGCTTTGTGACCGTGCCATAAACCAGCACAGGCACGGGCAGAGCGGGATGAGCCAGAGCTGGGCAGAATTGACAGCTGGGAAAGGGAAAAAAAAAAAAAATGGAACTGCACAAGTGCTTTGTTTTGCGGGGCTTTAAGAATTACAGGTGATGTAATTACAGTAGATTTCGTACAGGGCCCTGTGAAAAACGACGTTTTACCTTTTTATGCTAATTGATAAGTTTAATAAAAGATAAAAATAAAAATAATAAAAATAAAATAAAATAGAATAAAAATAGACAATAAAGGAGACAAAAAGAGTTAGCTTCTCAGCTGAGGGCGCAAAGCCACACCCTATTCCGGATTTCTTGGCATTTAAAGGTCTTGGTGTTACATATTTAAATGAGCTAATGCATGATTTGAATATTCATTTTGGTTTCAAGACCCCGCCCCCCTTAAGTACACGGTTTATTTATGGGGCTCCATAGAGTCTGGAGGGAGGTGGTGAATCAGTCTTCTTCAACAAGGCTCAATTGTTCCTTACCTTTAGGAATTCCAGACGTCCCTGCTGTCTTCTATCTATTTGAGGAGTTACAAAAAAAAAAAAACAACAACAATCCTATCCCTATTTCGTTACAATCTAAGAATATTCCTCTATCACATTTTTCAAATTCTATTAATAAAAGAACATGCAATCCAACCTTCTCATGTTATACATAAAGCAATCAGCTTGTTAGATGCGAAAAGCCAACTCTGAAATGTGTGTTTGTATAAGCTGGGAAAGACAAAAAAAATAAAAATAAAGGGAACCACACAAGTGCTTTGTTTTGCTTTAAGAATTACAGGTGACTTTACAGTGGATTTCGTACAGAGCCCAAAGCTGCTTGCTCTGCTAAGCAGGGCTGGGTGTGTGGAAGCAGCAGCTGGGGGTGACCCATCCCTGGAAATATTCCAGGACGGGATGGACAGAGCTTAAAGAGCCCCCAGTTCCATCCTCTGCCATGGGCAGGGACACTTTCCACCAGCCCAGCTTGCTCCAACCTCCCCTGGAACACTCCCAGGGATGAAATAGGTGCATCTGGAGCCTCCAGAGGGATTCAAGTCATTCCCAGACGTAAATAAAGCAGGAACGGTACCTGCCCGGGAAAGCAGTCCCAGCTCCCACTGCCCAGCCCACAGCAGGAGAATTTCCAACCCACGGCTCCAGAGCTTGAATCATTTCTGTCCTCCAGGCAGAAAGTCAGAGGGTTTCCTTGAAAATAGAGCCTTTGTTGGGCAAATATTTCTCCCATCTGCTGCGGGGCTGTGAGTGCCCTTTGTTGGCTGGATGATGGTCCCTTCCTCAGCCAGGGCAGTGCCAGCAGCACAGGGGGGACCCTGTGGCCCAGGGCAGTGGCACGGAGGGGACCCTGTGGCCCTGGGGTGGTGGCACAGAGGCGACCCTGTGGCCCCAGGGCAGTGCCAATGGCACAGAGGGGACCCCATGGCTGCAGGGCAGTGGCACAGGGGGGACCCTGTGGCCCTGGGGCAGTGCCAATGGCACAGGGGGGACCCTGTGGCCCCAGGGTAGTGCCAGTGGCACAGGGGGGACCCTGTGGCCCAGGGCAGTGGCACAGAGGGGACCCTGTGGCCCAGGGCAGTGGCACGGAGGGGATTCAGTGGCCCCAGGGCAGTGGCACAGAAGGGATTCAGTGGCCTCAGGGCAGTGGCACAGAGGGGATTCTGTAACCCCAGGGCAGTGGCACGGAGGGGACCTCATGGCCCAGGGCAGTGGCACAGAAGGGACCCTGTGGCCCGGGGTGGTGGCACAGAGGGGACCCTGTGGCCCCAGGGCAGTGCCAATGGCACAGAGGGGGACCCTGTGGCCCCAGGGCAGTGGCAGCAGCACAGAGAGGACCCTGTGGCCCCAGGACAGTGGCACAGAGGGGATTCTGTAACCCCAGGACAGTGGCACGGAGGGGACCCCATGGCCCAGGGCAGTGGCACAGAAGGGACCCTGTGGCCCCAGGACAGTGGCACAGAGGGGACCCTGTGGCCCTAAGGCAGTGCCAGTGGCACAGAGGGGACCCCATGGCCCCAGGACAGTGGTACAGAGGGGACCCTGTGGCCCCAGAGCAGTGCCACCAGCACAGACAGGACCCCATGGCCCAGGGCAGTGGCCCAGAGGGGACCCTATGGCCCCAGGGCAGTGGCAGCAGCACAGAGGGGACCCTGTGGCCCAGGGCAGTGGCACGGAGGGGACCCCATGGCCCAGGGCAGTGGCACAGGGGGGACTCTGTGGCCCCAGAGCAGTGCCACCAGCACAGATGGGACCCTGTGGCCCCAGGGCAGTGGCAGCAGCACAGAGGGGACCCTGTGGCCTGTCTGAGCCGCCAGGGCAGGGAGGAACTGCTGCTGCCTGTGTCAGAGCCCAGGTTTGGTGTGTCAGAAATACCAGGCTACATCCCTTAGCGGTTTGGAATTTGGGCCACAGATCGTGGAGCTTTTAGAGCACCTGAAAAAAAAAATTAAAAAAAAAAAAAAAAAAAAATAACAAACCCCAAAACGGGATCTGAAGCTGGAGGCCTGGAGCCTGCTGGCCCCATCATCCTACAAATGGGTCATAATGAAAAATAAATCAGTGTGAGTCCACAGAAGGCAGCAGAGCTCCAGCGCTTTCACAGGCTGAGGATCCCCATGAATATTTCATTTTAAATATTCTCCTCTGCTGGCTCGGGGCTGCTGGAGCATCCGAGTGCCTCACATTTGTAACGCAGCTTCTCAGCAGCTCGGGGAGCCCTGCGATTCTCGGCCTGGACATCATCCCAGGCCTTCCTTTCCCTCCACCTTGGTGCAGGAGGGGAAGGAGCAGGGCTCTGCTGGAGCTGCAGCAGGAGCAGGAGGAGCCCGCGTGGCTCAGGGCAAGGCTGCAGCCAGGGGCAGGGTGATGGAAATGGGATCATCCCACCATCCCATCCCCCTCCAGTGTCGGATCCCGGCTTTCCAGGGGTGCAGGGGAAGCCAGAGGGGCTGGTGGAGGATTTTGATCAAGACCCCACACAGACCCCACACAAACCCCACACAGACCCCATAGAGATCCCACACAGCCCCCATACAGACCCCATACAGACCCCACACAGACCCCATACAGACCCCATAGAGACCCCACACAGACCCCATAGAGATCCCACACAGACTCCATAGAGACCCCATAGAGACCCTACACAGACCCCATAGAGACCCTACACAGACCCCATAGAGACCCCATAGACATCCCACACAGACCCCATAGAGACCCCATAGAGACCCCACACAGACCCCATAGAGACCCTACACAGACCCCACACAGACCCCATAGACATCCCACACAGACCCCATACAGACCCCACACAGCGGCAGTGGCACAGAGGGGACCCTGTAGCCCCAGGACAGTGGCACAGAGGGGACCCTGTTGCCCCAGGGCAGTGGCACAGAGGGGACCCTGTAGCCCCAGGACAGTGGCACAGAGGGGACCCTGTTGCCCCAGGGCAGTGGCACAGAGGGGACCCTGTAGCCCCAGGACAGTGGCACAGAGGGGACCCCGTGGCCCCAGGGCAGCCCCAGGCTGGCCCTGCCGGGCTGCTCTCAGCAGATGACAGCGGCCGCTTCCCCCGGAGGTGCCCCGGAGCTGCCCCGCGGTGACTCAGCCGGGTCAAACCCTTCCTCCCGACACCTCCGCGGTGTTTGGACACTCGGCCCTGGCAGGAGGCTGAGCGCTAATTATAATAATAATAATCATCATCATCATCATCATCCATCCCCGCCGCTTTCTCCAGCCCTCGGCTTCGGGAAATCTCGGGCGGCTTTGCCCAGAGCCGGAGTCTATTTGGAGCTCAAGGCTCCGGAGGATGTGTCAAGGACGGAGAGTTTTGGTACCCGCGAAGGCAGCACGGGGAGGGGCTGTTGCCGGCACAGCTCTGCAAGAGCCACGGCGGCAGGAAAACAACCACGGCCGCGTGAATTCGCCGCTGTCAGAGCCCAGATTAAACACCCCGGCGGTGACCGGGGAGGGCATCTCTCTCACAGCCCCGGGTTCAGCAGTTCGGGCGCTGCATCCCCGCTCCGCCACCTTCCCCAGAGCCTCCAGCAGCTCCCGGCGTCACCAAACTCTTGTCCCCACACCTGGAGCAGGTGCCCAACCCCCGGGCAGGTGCGGGGGAGGGAGCGGACGAGGCGCCGGGAGCGCTCTGAAGCAGCGCTGGGGCGCTCCGGGGAGGGGAGGGAGGGAAGCCCGGGGAGCGCCGGAGCGTTGAGCGCCGGCTTTGTCCCGGCAGGTCGGCTGGGTGTGCGCTTCCTGGCATAGAATTCCCAGATTAGCAGGAGCCCGGCTGCCAGCAGCTCCTCCGGCCCGTGACCGCGGCGCTGGGAATGCTCGGAGGCCGGGGCAGGGCACGGCCGGGGCGGGGATGTGGGGTCGGGACGCTCCTTCTGCAGCCCCACAGGGGAAAGTGAAAGGGGCGTCTCCTAAAGGTTTGGATCAGGAGGGAGACCCTAAAAACCCATGGGTAGGGACACCTCCCACTACGCCAGGTTGCTCCAAACCCTGCCCAAGCTGGCCTTGGGCACTTCCAGGGATGTCTCCAGTCCCAGCTCCAGGTTCCAGGAGGTACAGAGAGGAACCAACCCCTCTCTGTAAAGGGACACCTTCCACTCTGCCACGTTGCTCCAAACCCTGTCCAAGCTGGCCTTGGGCACTTCCAGGGATGTCTCCAGCCCGTGGGGACAGGAACCAACCCCTCTCTGTAAAGGGACACCTTCCACTCTGCCAGGTTGCTCCAAACCCTGTCCAAGCTGGCCTTGGACACTCCCAGGGATGTCTCCAGTCCCAGCTCCAGGTTCCAGGAGGTCCAGAGAGGAACCAACCCCTCTCTGTAAAGCTTTAACCCCACGGGGTGGAGATCTCCCCCAGCCAAACCCATCCCACGGCTCCTTTTTGCAGCGTGGGAGGGACAAGAGGCCTCTTCTCGCCGTGAAATTAATGAATAAAGCCCTTAGAAGGCACGGAGGATAAATAATAAAAAAAGCCAGAGGGAGGAAGGGTTGGGAAAGGAGGGAAAATAATTCAGCGCAGAGCTGTTTAATAAAGAAAAGGGAATAATCGAGAGGGAGAAGTGAGAAGGTTTTAGTCACGCTAAACACGAGCTGGCTGTGCTGGCTGCTCTGGGCTCCCCAACACGGCGTGAGGAACGCCCAGCATGTTCCAGGAACTGCTGCAGGACCCGGCCCCGGCTCTGCTGGGGGTTTAAATAATTTTGATAAATCTGCTGCTTTGCTTTGCCCGAAGCCTCGCGTTCTGCGCTCCTGCAGAGCCCCGGGGCCAGCACAGGGTGACAGCCCCGGCGTGGGGACACAGGTGGCACCACGGGGAAGGGCGCTCCCCAGAGGGAACCGGGAGGAAGCTCTGGGACAAACCTGACCAACAACAGGGGGTTGCTGGTGTGGGGTTTTTTACGATTCTGGGATTTGTTGAGAGTGCAGGAGGTGAACCCAACCTCCAAAAAAAAAAAATCCTGGAAAACGTCTTTGTCCGCGCAGAGCCGGCCCCTCGCTGTCGCATCGCGCTGTCCCCGCTGTCCCCTGGCCCCCGGAGCCAGCGGTGTTTGCCTCTCCCAGCCGGGTTGGTCCCGCTCGGCTCGGCTCGCTGGGAAGTCGGAGAGTGCCACCTGGTGCTGCGAGGAGACTCCGAACCACAGAACCCTGGGACAGCCCGGGCTGGAACGGACCTTAAATCCCATCCAGTGCCACGGGCAGGGACACCTTCCACCATCCCAGGCTGCTCCAAGCTCCATCCAGACACCTTCCACCATCCCAGGCTGCTCCAAACCCCACCCAGACACCTTCCACCATCCCAGGCTGCTCCAAACCCCACCCAGACACCTTCCACCATCCCAGGCTGCTCCAAACCCCATCCAGACACCTTCCACCATCCCAGGTTACTCCAAGCTCCATCCAGACACCTTCCACCATCCCAGGCTGCTCCAAACCCCATCCAGACACCTTCCACCATCCCAAGCTGCTCCAAGCTCCATCCAGACACCTTCCACCATCCCAGGCTTCTCAATCCAGACACCTTCCACCATCCCACATTATTCCAAACCCCATCCAGACACCTCCCACCATCCCAGGTTATTCCAAACCCCATCCAGACACCTTCCACCATCCCAGGCTATTCCAAACCCCATCCAGACACCTTCCACCATCCCAGGCTTCTCAATCCAGACACCTTCCACCATCCCAGGCTGCTCCAAACCCCATCCAGACACCTTCCACCATCCCAGGCTGCTCCAAACCCCATCCAGACACCTTTCACCATCCCAGGCTGCTCCAAGCTCCATCCAGACACCTTCCACCATCCCAGGCTGCTCCAAGCTCCATCCAGCCTGGCTTTGGGCACTTCCAGGGATCCAGGGGTGGCCACAGCTGCTCTGGGCACTGGGAGCCTCCCCAGCAGCAGCCCCGACTCTCCAGATCCTCTCACCGACCTCATCCAGAGCCCTGCGCTGGCTGCTCATGTTCCTGAGCCTCTTCCCCGGGGACACCTCTGCTTTTGGGGACCCTGCACCTTCACCTGCTGATCACAACCACCCCGTGCCAGGGCCTGCCCACCCTCCCGGGGAGGAATTTCTATTAAAATCCAGCCTAACGCTGCCCCCACTGGCAGCTCGTTCCTCTCCTGGCTCGCCTCCTGAGCTGCAGCACATCCCAGGGCTCTGTGGCCCCACTCAGAAGTGACTCCTCTCCCCCTCCCCACCACGCTTCCCAGAGCAGGAGCCTGCAGTGGGAAACAAAGCAAAAAAACCCCAACAAACAAACAACCAAAAAAACCCCAAACCAAACCAAACCAAACCACCAAAAAAACCAAACCCCAAAAAACAAACAAACAAAAAACCACAAAACCAACCAAACAAAAAAAAAAAACAAACAAAAAACCACCAAAAATCAAAAAACCCCAACAAAAACAAAACCAAAAAACCCCCCAAAACCCACAAAACCCAAACCAACCAAACAAACAAACCACAAAAACAAGAACAAACAAAACCCCCAAACAAACAAAACAAAACAAAAAACCCCAAAAATCAAAAACCCCCAACAAAAACAAAACCAAAAACCCCCCAAAAACACAAAACCAAACCAAACCAAACCAACAAACAAACCACAAAAAACCCCAAATAAAACCACAAAAAAACCCCACAAAAAAACCCCCAAACTCAACAAAACAACCCCCTCCCCCCCCAAAAAAAAAAAAAAAAACAAACCCAAAAACAAACAACCCAAACTCGGGCAGAGATGACGTTAGTGCTAACAGAGTGTCTCTGAACAACACCTCGGTTCTGATGTAACCGATACCAGCAGCTGAGCTGGGAAAAAAAACACCCCCAAAACCACCAAACCCTTTTCCCCCCTGCCCCCACCCCTTCTGTGCCACTTCAGCACCCAGAGCTGCTGGGATGCTCCGAGCAGAATCACAGAATCACAGAGTCACAGAACCACAGAATCATCACAGAATCACAGAATCATTACAGAATCACAGAATCACAGAATCACAGAATCACAGAATCTGCACGGAGCAGATGTCCCCTGCCCCCCGATGGCGGGCAGTCCCCAAAGCCGAGTGTGCCTTGAGCAGCAGCAACAGCAGCAGCCCAAGATCTCTGCCTCCTCAGCAAAAGCTGAGCCCTGCCAGAGCTCTTACTGGAGAGGAATTCCGGTTTCCTGGTTTCCAGCTGGAAACTCCTGCAGGGGTGCAGCACAAGGAAGAGCTGCCTGTGGCAGAGGAAGTTCCCTCCGGGGAATTGCTTTGGGGAATTGGCTGCTCAGTGCCACTTTCCCAGCTGCTCTTCTGCAGCCAGAGCACACAGGGGGTTGTGCAACGTGGTCGGTGGAGGTGGGAAGCGAAGTGGTTTGCAGGGAGGAAAGGTGTAGTCATTTCTTGCCATGTCTGGGTTTTTCTTAAATACTTTCCCAGGGATTTGAGACTGTAAACAAGGTTCACTCTCTGTGAACTCTCTTGTTTTTCACTTTTCCCTCTCCTAAGGAGGGACTTTCCTTGTTGACCCTTGATGTGGCCAATGAGTCCAAGGATCCCACCTCTTAGGTGGGCACATTGTAAAAAGTATAAAAATAGGTTCTGAGAATAAACCAGCCCCTTTTCGGAGCATCAGCCTTCTGAATTCACGAGTCTGTGTCTCATTCATTGTGTCCCACAGGGACAGAAAGGGTTGAGGTGGGATTTGTGATTGCAGAAGTTGATCTCTCTACAACTCCCTGAAGGGTGGTTGCAGTCAGTTGGGGGTTGGTCTCTTTCTCCAGGCAACAACGGACAGAAGGAGAGGACACAGGCTCAAGCTGTGTCAAGGGAAATATGGATTGGATATCAGGAAAAAGTTTTTCACAGAAAGAGTGATAAAGTATTGGAATGGCCTGCCCGGGGAGGTGGTGGAGTCACCATCCCTGGAGGTGTTTAAGAAAAGCCTGGATGTGGCACTGGGTGCTGTGGTCTGGTTGAGGTGTTAGAGCTGGGGTTGGACTTGATGATCTTGAAGGTCTCTTCTAACCTAAAAAATTCTGTGATTCTGTGATTCTGTGATGATTCTGTGATTCTGTGAATGATTCTGTGGTTCTGTGACTCTGTGATTCTGTGATTCTGAACCGGCGGGGAGGAGCAGCCAGGAGCACCTCAGCTCGATGTGAGCGGGGTGGGCAGAGGCACAGAACTCATCCTGCAGGAGTCAGGACGGCTTAAACCCGGCCACAGCTCAGCCTGGCTGTGCACCAGGGCAGCCTCAACCAGCACGGCCCAGTGGGGTCCCTCAGAGTCAGGGACATCCGGCCCAAACAGCCACGGTCACCCCCAAAAACTCACCCCCAAGAATTAAAATTGGCCTCGAGCCCCACTCAGTGTTATAAATTGGCCAGGAGACCAGCTCCTTTGAAAAGGCCTTTATTAGAAATCAGCTCTGGGTAGGGGGCTCGAGGGGCTGCGCACGCCGCCGCTGCTCCCAGTAGACACCACGGAGGAGGAGGTGCAGTCGAATCTGCTGCTGCTGCTGCTGCAGAGTCGGGATTCCTTCCTCACGGGGGTTCCCATAGAATCACTTTGGCTCGTGTGGTCCAGGGGGGTCACCTCTCTCCAGTTCCTTTCAGGTCATGGCGAGAAAGTAACAAAAGAATACCTGCTGCCTGCAGGTAGCTAGACGTGTGCTTCGCACAGTTTTGTCCTTCTTAGGTCCAGTTTCTGTGTCGGCTCGCTGTCCCAGGGGCTTTTCTAGCTCCAACTGGACTCCCGGTCGTGGCCAGGCACCCGGGGAGCTTTCCCATCTCCATACTGGGCGGTGTCCGCAGCTCGACGGCAGGCGGCAGGGAGCAGCAGGAAGCAGCAGGAAGCGGCAGGAAGCAGCAGGGAGCAGCAGGAAGCAGCAGGGAGCGGCAGGAAGCGGCAGGAAGCAGCAGGAAGCAGCAGGGAGCAGCAGGAAGCGGCAGGAAGCGGCAGGAAGCAGCAGGGAGCAGCAGGAAGCGGCAGGAAGCGGCAGGAAGCAGCAGGGAGCAGCAGGAAGCAGCAGGAAGCAGCAGGAAGCGGCAGGAAGCGGCAGGAAGCAGCAGGAAGCGGCAGGAAGCGGCAGGAAGCGGCAGGGAGCAGCAGGAAGCAGCAGGGAGCGGCAGGAAGCAGCAGGAAGTGGCAGGGGGCAGCAGGAAGCAGCAGGAAGTGGCAGGAAGCAGCAGGAAGCAGCAGGAAGCGGCAGGAAGCAGCAGGGAGCAGCAGGAAGTGACAGGGGGCAGCAGGAAGCAGCAGGAAGTGGCAGGGGGCAGCAGGAAGCAGCAGGAAGCAGCAGGAAGCGGCAGGAAGGAGCAGGAAGCGGCAGGAAGCAGCAGGGAGCAGCAGGAAGCGGCAGGAAGCGGCAGGAAGCAGCAGGAAGCAGCAGGAAGCGGCAGGAAGCAGCAGGAAGCAGCAGGAAGCAGCAGGAAGCGGCAGGAAGCGGCAGGAAGCGGCAGGGAGCAGCAGGAAGTGGCAGGGGGGGAGCGACAAGGCGGCGTCGTGCGGGCTTTAGTCAGCGGAGAGGGGAAACCCCAGAATTTAGGGAGAAAGGGTACAAAGCTTGGACATAATGAACAGAAATTCAGGGGTACAGATTCAACATGAACAGTTTAAAACAGGCAAGTAACAGTGCAACTTTAATTTTACAGCAAAACAGTGTAACAGTACAACTCGGGAGTGCATAACCTGGGGCTAATTTCTTTCACTCAGGACCTTCTCTGTGGGCACACCTGGGAGGCAGCAGCCTGGGTGGGCACAGCCCCCGTGAGCTGACTCCTCACTCCACTCGGACCATCCCCTCCAGGTTCCAGAGCTGCTGCCCCTGCTCCTCCTGCTTCCCAGCTTCCCTCATCCCTCCCTTTGTGACGGGAACGCCGAAGGGCGTGAACCAGGGAGGTGACAGCCAAGCACCCAGAGACAGCCCAGGGGCTGCAGGAAATGAAAACCCACCCGAGATCTGAGCCAGGGCTCAAACGGGGAGGTGTCAGGAAAGCTGCAAGGGGTCAAACACAGCGGCCTGAGCTTCGGGTGTGGCTCAGCTGCAGCTCCAAGGATGCACAGACCTTTACTAATGTGAAAAACGATGTTTCGTCTTTTTATTTTAATTGATAAGTTTAATAAAAATGAAATAAAATAAAAATAGGCAATTAAGGAGACAAATAAGCTAGCTCTCAGCTGAGGGTGTAGAGCAACAGACGGCCCATTCTAAATTCTTTGGTATTTAGAAGTCTTGGTGTTACATGTTTAAATAAGCTAATGCATGATTCAAATATTCATTTTGGTTTCAAGTCCTTCCTAAGCATACAGGTTATCTGTGAGGTTCCACAAAGTCCAGAGGTATGTTGGAAATCTGTCTTCTGGAGATTTAGACCCTCAAAGGCTTAATTGTTTCTTATCAGAAATCTTTAGTTTGGGAAATTTCAGACGTCTCTTCTGTCTTCTATCTGAAAATATACTTCCATTACATTTTAAATTCTACAAATAAAAGGAAACACAGTACAACCTTCTTACATTACATGCACGACGTTCATTCCAATATTTGTGAAAAGCCAACTCTAAAATGTGCATTTACAACGCTAAGGAGCACCTGCCCTGCCAAGAACGAACCCTCCTGGAACCCCCCCAGCCCTCCCCAATAAAACAACGGCCTTTGCCTCAACTGCTCCTCATTTCCCCCTCTCTCCTCCTCTTAGAAGTCTCGGACACATCTCCTGGGTGTCACACTCATCATTTCTCCAAAGCTCCTGAGCCCCGGCTTCAGCTGGGAAAGGGAAGCAGCTCCATGAGGATCCACAGGAGCAGCTGCAATCCCTCTATCCAAGCCCAGCCACGGGCACCTTCTGAACGCCAGGAAACGGACGGAGCATCCCCTGGGACGAGCCTTTGGCTGCCGTGCGGGGCAAGCGACCCCTCCCAGCACCCGCAGGATTCCTGATCCCATCCCCGCCCGGCCAAGCCGCCTCTTTCCTTCCCTGAAGGCCAGCTCGGAGCAGGGCACGTCTCCACAGCCACTGCGGGAATCCTCATTTCTGCCCTCCAGCAGCTCCTTCTCACCCAGCGCAGCCACACCCTCAGCAGGGTGTGTGCCCAGGCCGTGCCCCCAGCATCCCAAACCCCCGAGGGAGCCAGAGCAGGAGCTTCTGACTCTGGAAAAGTCCAGCCAGTTAAGCCAAGAGTTCCAAAAATCCCTGTCTCTGGGGCAGGGGAGATCCCAAGGGGCCAAGTTCTCCTGCGATTGGGCAGACAAGGTGGAGTGATAATCGGCAGTCAGGCGTCTGCCCAGTCCCAAAAAAACTGCTTATCTTGGCTTTTTTTTTTTTTTTTTTTTCGCCCCAACAGCGCTCCCTGGCAGCGTCCCAAAGATGGAAGAGAGAGAGGGGAAAAAAAAAAAATAAAGCAGCTGGGGCAGATTGCTGAACCACTGCAGGGTTCTCCTCCAGCCGCTGAGATTTCCCCAAAGCTCAGCGGATTCCGAACGCGGGGGGACCCGCCTCTCCTCAGCGCTGACGATCAGCTCAAATTCCCTCCCCGGAACCAGAAACTCTCAAACCCTTCCTTGAACGCGGCTCTCGGGCCGGGCAGCGGGGCCGAGAGGACGAATTTAAAGGCGCAGCCCTAAAGAAAAAAAAAACAAAAAAAAAAAAAACAAAACAAACCAAAACTCCGAAAACGGCCGGAGGAGCCAGGGGAGGAGCAGGAGATCTCCGGGAGAGAGAGAGAGAGAGAAGAGGGTGCGGGGGTGGCACGGGGTGTGCGGTGCCCACCCCGGGGGTCGGGAGATGCTTCGGCTTCCCCCGAGGAGCCCCCGCGATGCTCGGCGCTGCCGCGGCCCGGCCCGGCTGCCTCTAAGGCGGGGTTAAGCCCTGCCCGTCTCCGCTGTCGCTGGTTTGATCGATGGTTTTGGATTCTATTTTTATCCCTCAACCGCTCGTGCTTCCCATGTGCCGCACCGGAGGAAGAACGGAGAGGAGGGGCGGGAGGGGCGGAGGGGTGGAGCGGAGCCCGGCAGGGATGCGGTAGCTCCGGGGATATCCCGACGCACTTCTCCTCCGGGACGCGGTGAGTTGTTTGGCGGAGAGCAAAACACTCCTTTCCCCCCTCCCCAGACTTTCCCCACGGGATGGGTTATCCCGGTTCTCCCGATCGGGATGGGCAGGGTTGGGCAGGGATGGGCAGGGATGCAGCGGCAGCCGCGGGATGCGAGGGCTCCGGGGGTGGGGAAGGGTGACAAGGACAAGAAGCGCGCGGTGGCTCCTCAGCTCCGTGCTGGCTCCGATAAGCGTGATAAGGACAAAGTCCGAGGTGGCTCCTCAGCGCCGTGCTGGCTCCGATAAGAGGATTCAGCCTGATTTTTATCCCGCTTGGGATTTTATTTTATTTTATTTTTTTTTTTCACTCCGGCTTGCCCGCGGCATCAAGTCGCACAGGGCCCGAAGGGCTCCTGGAGGGGGACTCGGGTGGGCAGAGCTGTCCCCGCCGAGGAACAGCTCTGCCAGGAGCTCCGGCCACAGCTCCGCCACTCCCGTGCTGTGACCTTGTCACCACGTGCGGCCGCGCTGTCCCCGCCGGCTTTGGTGGGGCTGGATGGGTGTTGGGGGTGCTTTGCTACGTGGGCACCCCCCAAACTGGGCAAACTCCCCGGGGCAGGGCGGGGAGCGGCCCCGGCTCCGGGATCAGGAATCCTGCGGGTGCTGGGAGGGGTCGCTTGCTCCGCACGGCAGCCAAAGGCTCGTCCCAGGGGATGCTCCGTCCATTTCCTGGCGTTCAGAACGTGCCCGTGGCTGGGCTTGGATAGAGGGATTGCAGCTGCTCCTGTGGATCCTCATGGAGCTGCTTCCCTTTCCCAGCTGAAGCCGGGACTCAGGAACTGTGGAGAAATGATGAGTGTGACACCCAGGAGATGTGTCCGAGACTTCTAAGAGGAGGAGATGAGGGGGAAATGAGGAGCAGTTGAGGCAAAGGCCGTTGTTTTATTGCTGAGGGCTGGAGGGGTTCCAGGAGGGTTCATTCTTGGCAGGGCAGGTGCTCCTTAGTAAAAGTCAGAGCCCTGAGCATCCTTGGAGCTGCAGCTGAGCCACACCCGAAGCTCTGGCCGCTGTGTTTGACCCCTTGCAGCGTGGATGAGACCCCTTGCAGCTTTCCTAACTCCTCAAACCTCCCCGTTTGAGCCCTGGCTCAAATCTCGGGTGGGTTTTCATTACCTGCAGCCCCTGGCTGTCTCTGGGTGCTTGGCTGTCACCTCCCTGGTTCACGCCCTTCGGCGTTCCCGTCACAAAGGGAGGGATGAGGGGAGCTGGGAAGCAGGAGGAGCAGGGGCAGCAGCTCTGGAACCTGGAGGGGATGGTCCGAGGTGCTCTGAGCCCCTCAGGGACGGGCAGTGAACTCTTTGGGGTGTCCACATGGGCTGGCTGAGGTTGGGCACGGCAGTGACCGTGCTGCAACGTCACAGGGAAGAAAACACCGCCAGGGCCCAGAAGGAAACTGAAAACAAAACTTCCTGCAGCGGCTTCAGAACGAGTTGCAGCCATGAGTCACCGGGTTCCTGTGATGCACAGGCAGCCCGCCCTCCAGAAATCCTGGCTCCTCTCAGCCCTCCCTCGTTCCAGGCAGGAGAAGTCCCTGGCACCCGTGGGCAGCCCTGGGTGGCTGTGGGACACGGCCCTGCTGCCCCACAGGCCGAGCTGGAGAAACTCCAGAGGCTGCTGAGCTCTTTGCTGGGCGCACCCACACCCTGCCCAGCATCCTGAGCAGCGGCACCACGGGGTACAGAGGGAATTCCCACCGTTCCTGCTTCCCACAGCTCCGAGGGGCTTGGGAACAACTCCCAGTGCAGGTGGGCTCAGCCACGGCCTGGGAAGGCAGGGGATGAAGCATGGGAGGCTTCATGGAGATGGACACCATCCCAGGGGTGGACACCATCCCAGGGATCTGCACCATCCCTGGGATCTGCACCATCCAAGGGATCTGCACCATCCCAGGGATCTGCACCATCCCTGGGATCTGCACCATCCAGGGGATCTGCACCATCCCCAGGGATCAGCACCATCCCTGGGATCTGCACCATCCCTGGGATCTGCACCATCCCTGGGATCTGCACCATCCAGGGGATCTGCACCATCCCTGGGATCTGCACCATCCCCGGGATCTGCACCATCCCTTGGATCTGCACCATCCCCAGGGATCTGCACCATCCCTGGGATCTGCACCATCCCCGGGATCTGCACCATCCCTTGGATCTGCACCATCCCCAGGATCTGCACCATCCAAGGGATCTGCACCATCCCCGGGATCTGCACCATCCCCAGGATCTGCACCATCCCTGGGATCTGCACCATCCCTGGGATCTGCACCATCCCCAGGGATCTGCACCATCCCCAGGGATCTGCACCATTCCAGGGATCTGCACCATCCCCAGGGATCTGCACCATCCCTTGGATCTGCACCATCCCCAGGGATTTGCACCATCCCCGGGATCTGCACCATCCCTGGGATCTGCACACCCCAGGACAGGGAACTCTGTGATTCTAAGAGCCAGGAGCTGATCTGGGTGAGTGGTTGGCAACTCTCCCCAGAGGTTTACTTACCCCTGGTCCCAGTTGATGATCCTTGCTGCGTTCTCAGCTCTTCCTTGCATGGGGATGTTTGAATCTGGGGAGGAAGGGGGAAATCCTCTCCTCCCACCCTGGGAGTGCAGGGAAAACCCATTTCCACCCTGCTCACCTGGCTCAGGGCCCTGAGTGCAGCTGTGCCAGGACCTCGTGGTTCTCTAAGCCAGGCAGAGCTGCTTTGCACTTCCACTTTTTGTCCCGTGCAAAACAGGCTTGGCTCACGTTTATTTTTCCTTCTGAGCAATCCCCACGAAGATGCCACCACCTTGAGCCACGTTCTGCACTTCTCCAGTGGCCATGGGTGCATACCACAGCTCTTTTGCAAGAAGAGAACAAACATACAAAGGAGTCACCACTTTCTGCTAGCACAGCCAGTACCTGGTGCACTCAGAACATTTCTTGAGTGAGGGAGGAGCCAGTTCTAGCGAGTAAAAAGCAGCTTCAGTTCAGCCAGGGCACCACAGGGCTCCAGTCGCTCAGCATTCTCCATCACCCTTCCAGGTGAAGATTCCCAAACCTCTCTGCAATGGCTTCAGGGAATGAGGAGGAACTTCCACAGGAGCAGGGACGCCGGGGGAGCCGCAGGCTCAGTGCAGGTAAAGGGTTCTGGGGTGTCAGGGGAGGGAGCAGCTTCAAACTTTTATTT